>JAWZYU010000022.1:39417053-40756053 GCA_038380435.1 Ryuthela nishihirai
TTGTGTTGGATTATTACGATTCGCAATTTCTGAATTTCCAAAAGTTATAATTCGGCCATCTAACGATGAAGGGAGTTGAAAATTGAAAATATTTTAAACGAATATTCCAAATGATGTATTTAAGATAAAAATTCGACATTTTATGAATTTGAAGGTTGTGTGATCTGCATTGGCAACACTAATTGGCCCTTATCCCCAGGTTGGGTGGTGGTGGGGGGGGGAACTTTTTAACAGATAATTCGAAAGTTCTTTTTAGTTGAATTGCCCTAATGAAATATAATTCGCATTTTTCAGATTCTCAGGTGGTTTTCATTTAAATCGCTTTCAGAGAGCACCAAATGGGAAAAAGGAGAAACATTTAGAGAATATTATAACTGATCTGTATAAAGTAGAAATTTTAAATTTCGGTGATAGGGTGTCAAGGGCTAGTCCACTAACAGAAACACTCTGCTGACTTTTCTCTGATGTGTGTGAGAAAATAAAGGTTTTAAATTGAAAGAATAAAAGAAACAATTTTTATGTTTTATAAGTATTACTCTTATTATTTGCATTCCCAATCATCCATTGCTTCGAATAATTTCATTCTCTTTTCAAATTAGATTCTCATATTTACCAGCGGTGATAATGTTCTAGTTTTATTATTTTCATGTAGTGGACTGATTTTCAATGATTCATATGGGAGAACTAATAAATGATTTTTTTCTTAATGTGAGGTCCCAATTTTAGGTTTTCTGGAGGGCGTTCGTTTAAATTCCCGAAAGAATAGGCTAGAAAAATTTCACTCATTTTCGGCCGCCATATTACACTGACCTGCAAAAAGTGTTCTTCTTGTTCCCATTTTCTCCCTGGAACTTTTATTTACAAGAATATACGGTATATACACCACTTTATGAAAAAGCATAATTTTATTATTTGTAATTTTCATCGAAAATTACAATTCCAGTTTAAATTCTATTGGTAAGGGAGAATACATATATGATTACAGAATCCTTATATGATACCTGGGGAATCCTGGTGTTTCGCGAAACACACTGCTCTAGGTTGATAAATGTCATTTCTAATCTCAGATTATGCTTTTCCCAACTCTTGTATAAAATCCAAAGCCAGTATAACTTCCACAAGAGAAAAGGAGGATTGATCTCCATTTAAGAAGTTCTCATTCACGAACCTCCGGAGATTAATTACCACAGGGGGCAAACTATAAGAAAATAGAGAATATAAATTTTTTTTTCAGCTGAGTTTTTTTACCTGTGAGTGACGCTTTTTTTCACATATAATAAGTTAAATGCCCATGTCACAATGCCTAGAGGGCTCAAGAAAGGCTGGGCGAAGGGGACCCAGGGAGCAGCTGTTAGTAGACAAATTATAGCCCTCCCGTTAAGGTTATCCATTATGTTCTAAATCGTGTACAGGGTATGATACTCCCTCACACGGAGCCTTTTTCGATTAACGTTCAATCTAATGGACGGGATTCTTTCCAAGTCCACCAGTGTTCTCTTCTCATTAGAGATCCTCTCTAATGAGACTCGAACCTGTGAACTATCTATTAGGCCCTCCTCAGTATTTTCATTTTATTTTTTCGTCAGTATACTATATGTCAGAAATAAAATAGTATATTTAAATTTTAAAAGTAAATATAAACAGATTATGATACAGAATTATCATATATTTATCTACATGGCTTCAAAAATGAAATGTGTTGGTTCAGTCGGTAGCGCATTAAGCTCGTAATCTGCACTTCCAGATCGTTGGGTTGGATTGTTTAACCTCTGAGCGGCACTTTTTTGCACACCATGGGCTAAATGGCCAGGTCACATGGACCCCGAAGGCTCAGAGAAGGTTGGGGGAGGGGACCCACTGGAACAGCTGTTGGGAGACAGATGATAGCCTCCTGTCAAGGCCATCCAGCGTGTTCTTTAACGTTGGGTTGTTTTACATCTGAGCGGCACTTTTTTGCACACCATGGGCTAAATGGCCAGGTCACATGGACTCCGAAGGCTCAGAGAAGGTTGGGGGAGGGGACCCACTGGAACAGCTGTTGGGAGACAGATGGTAGCCTCCCGTCAAGGCCATCCAGCGTGTTCTTTAACGTGCACAGGGTATGGCTCTCCCACACACGGGCCACGGCTTAGCGTCCCATCCGACGGACGGTGGCCTTTCCAAGCCCATCGTTATCCCCTATTGTCCGTGGGCAGGGCGGGGAATTTTGCGGAGATAAATCTCAACGCTGACCCAGCTGGGACTCGAACCTGGGAACTACAGATTACGAGCCTGGCGCGCTACCGACTGAGCCACCCCCCGCCCCTTCCAGGTTCGAATCTCAACATTGAGAATATTTTCTGCTAACATCCACCCTTCTCTCAGTGAAAAAGGTGATATCCACCCTTTTTCACATAAAGCCATTTTTTTACATAAAGCCATGGCCCCATTTTCAGGAGAACTATATCGCATGCACGTTAAAGAGCACACGCTGGGTGGCCTTGAAATGAGGCTATCATCTGTCTCCTGTCAGCTGTCCAGTGGATCTCCTTCTCTCAATCCTTGGAATCTTCATAGCTTCAATATTTATCCCATTGTTTGCACAAGTAAAACAACTCAACCCAACAATTTAATTATTTTTAAAATATCGATTCTTTTTTTCAAAAATAAATCTGGTTTAGAACAAAAGTTCCCCTTATTTTCCTACAATTGAACTGTCAATAGTTTTGATGCTTAAATAAACAATATCTTGTTCATTTTAATCCGCAAAATCAGATTTTTACAATCTTATGTACTCAGGTCCTGCAGCAAAGAAATGCTCTGCTTTCATTCGAAGATGCGATTATGGGCATTTTTTTCTACTTATCACTTTAGAACTGAAATCGTCAATAAGATTGGAATGCGAACTTCAGATGAGATAAGAAAGCTACATCCCTAATGATGCCAAATATCGGAATTTCCCTCGTTGGATTTCTAGGTATAGATTTCACTCTCAGCTTCTTGCCTTTGAAGTGATCTTCGGCTTATACTTTTGCTCTTGTTCACGTCCGTCGATTGTGGGGCCTTCCGTCGGATTCGACGTTAAGCGGTGAATCCGTGTGCCGGTGGGTCATACCCTGCGCACGTTCAAGAACACCCTGGATTGCATTGATCTCTCTCCCAATAGCTGTTCCAGTGGATAACCCTCCACCAGCCTTCCGGATCGTTGTAACCTGGTCATTTAGCCCATTGTGTGGAAAAAAAGCGCCGCACAGAGGAAAAAACACCCCAACTGAACCCTCAACTGTAAAAATTGGTGAACTTTTCCAAACTTTGGAAGAAAAAATTCTTTACATTGAGAATTAAATTCCAAGAAGACCAAAATGCATGTATATGAATCCAAAATAGACAGACTATTATAATGAAACGATTAACTGAACGAAAGCTGAAAACATCAGAAATAAGTGTACGTTACATTACCTTCTGAAGGCTTTTTAAACAACCTTAAGATAAAGTTAAATTTTTTACAAATATTAGCTCTGGATTTTTTTCCCCAAGAGAACAACCTACATATAATTAGGTTTTATGAACATGCCTTTCGTTTATATTTCAGTTATTTTTCAAAATTAAACTATTTCCAATGATTTTCTCTAAATGAATTGTACTTCTCAAATGTCAGATTTTACGGAGTATCCGATCCGTGTGACATCATCAGGCTCTGCTCTTACAGAGGCGCAGCACTGTTCCATAAAAAATTGTTCTTTTTGTAAATTTTTTGTCCTAAATATAAGAAAATTATCTAAGAGTACTGTTGTAGTGCGAGAAAAAGTCCCTTCTTCATTAATCTAAGGTGTTTCTACTAATTGGAGAATAAAACATCGCAAAGTGTCACAATTACGTTTCACTGCCTGAAGTTATATACTATCTAAACATGATGAGAGTCACATAAAATAGTATCAGGTTTCCTGGGGGCCCTTAACGAGAGGATGCTGTTAAGGACCCCCCTAAGAATAGCGGTAGTCTGTCTCCTAGAAAGTGTCAAGTTGGTTCCCATCTTTCGACCATCTATCTCCTAGCAGTGTCCACTGAGTTCCCATCTCCCAACCATCTGTCTCCTAGCAGTGTCCACTGGGTTCCCATCTCCCAACCATCTGTCTCCTACCAGTGTCCACTGGGTTCCCATCTCCCAACCATCTGTCTCCTAGCAGTGTCCACTGGATTCCCATCTCCCAACCATCTGTCTCCTAGCAGTGTCCACTGGGTTCCCATCTCCCAACCATCTGTCTCCTAGCAGTGTCCACTGGGTTCCCGTCTCCCAACCATCTGTCTCCTAGCAGTGTCCACTGGGTTCCCGTCTCCCAACCATCTGTCTCCTAGCAGTGTCCACTGGGTTCCCATCTCCCAACCATCTGTCTCCTAGCAGTGTCCACTGGGTTCCCATCTCCCAACCATCTGTCTCCTAGCAGTGTCCACTGGGTTCCCATCTCCCAACCATCTGTCTCCTAGCAGTGTCCACTGGGTTCCCATCTCCCAACCATCTGTCTCCTAGCAGTGTCCACTGGGTTCCCATCTCCCAACCATCTGTCTCCTAGCAGAGTCCACTGGGTTCCCATCTCCCAACCATCTGTCTCCTAGCAGAGTCCACTGGGTTCCCATCTCCCAACCATCTGTCTCCTAGCAATGTCCACTGGGTTCCCATCTCCCAACCATCTGTCTCCTAGCAGTGTCCACTGGGTTCCCATCTCCCAACCATCTGTCTCCTAGCAGTGTCCACTGGGTTCCCATCTCCCAACCATCTGTCTCCTAGCAGTGTCCACTGGTTTCCCATCTCCCAACCATCTGTCTCCTAGCAGTGTCCACTGGGTTCCCATCTCCCAACCATCTGTCTCCTAGCAGTGTCCACTGGGTTCCCATCTCCCAACCATCTGTCTCCTAGCAGTGTCCACTGGGTTCCCATCTCCCAACCATCTGTCTCCTAGCAGTGTCCACTGGGTTCCCATCTCCCAACCATCTGTCTCCTAGCAGTGTCCACTGGTTTCCCATCTCCCAACCATCTGTCTCCTAGCAGTGTCCACTGGGTTCCCATCTCCCAACCATCTGTCTCCTAGCAGTGTCCACTGGGTTCCCATCTCCCAACCATCTGTCTCCTAGCAGTGTCCACTGGGTTCCCATCTCCCAACCATCTGTCTCCTAGCAGTGTCCACTGGGTTCCCATCTCCCAACCATCTGTCTCCTAGCAGTGTCCACTGGGTTCCCATCTCCCAACCATCTGTCTCCTAGCAGTGTCCACTGGGTTCCCATCTCCCAACCATCTGTCTCCTAGCAGTGTCCACTGGGTTCCCATCTCCCAACCATCTGTCTCCTAGCAGTGTCCACTGGGTTCCCATCTCCCAACCATCTGTCTCCTAGCAGTGTCCACTGGGTTCCCATCTCCCAACCATCTGTCTCCTAGCAGTGTCCACTGGGTTTCCATCTCCCAACCATCTGTCACCTAGCAGTGTCCACTGGGCTCCCATCTCCCAACCATCTGTCTCCTAGCAGTGTCCACTGGGCTCCCATCTCCCAACCATCTGTCTCCTAGCAGTGTCCACTGGGCTCCCATCTCCCAACCATCTGTCTCCTAGCAGTGTCCACTGGGCTCCCATCTCCCAACCATCTGTCTCCTAGCAGTGTCCACTGGGCTCCCATCTCCCAACCATCTGTCTCCTAGCAGTGTCCACTGGGCTCCCATCTCCCAACCATCTGTCTCCTAGCAGTGTCCACTGGGTTCCCATCTCCCAACCATCTGTCTCCTAGCAGTGTCCACTGGGTTCCCATCTCCCAACCATCTGTCTCCTAGCAGTGTCCACTGGGTTCCCATCTCCCAACCATCTGTCTCCTAGCAGTGTCCACTGGGTTCCCATCTCCCAACCATCTGTCTCCTAGCAGTGTCCACTGGGTTCCCATCTCCCAACCATCTGTCTCCTAGCAGTGTCCACTGGGTTCCCATCTCCCAACCATCTGTCTCCTAGCAGTGTCCACTGGGTTCCCATCTCCCAACCATCTGTCTCCTAGCAGTGTCCACTGGGTTCCCATCTCCCAACCATCTGTCTCCTAGCAGTGTCCACTGGGTTCCCATCTCCCAACCATCTGTCTCCTAGCAGTGTCCACTGGGTTCCCATCTCCCAACCATCTGTCTCCTAGCAGTGTCCACAGGGTTCCCATCACCCAACCATCTGTCTCCTAGCAGTGTCCACAGGGTTCCCATCACCCAACCATCTGTTTCCTAGCAGTGTCCACAGGGTTCCCATCTCCCAACCATCTGTCTCCTAGCAGTGTCCACTGGGTTCCCATCTCCCAACCATCTGTCTCCTAGCAGTGTCCACTGGGTTCCCATCTCCCAACCATCTGTCTCCTAGCAGCTGTCCAGTAGGTCCCCATTGTTCAGTCGTCTGTGAGGTCTTAGGGTCACTAGTTCATCTGTCCATTAACAAAAAAGCCTGTCATGTGAAAAACTGTATTTTTGAAAAAAATGTGTATTATGAAAGGATTGTATCTATGAAAACTTTAGTATGATAAGACTGTATTTACGAAAACTTGATTAAAAGAGTGCATTTATGAAAAACTGTTATGAGAACTCTTTTATTCAAACACTATAAAAACTTACGAAAATAATGTATTTATGAAAACCTCGAATATAAAAGACTATATTAAAAAAACTCAAATTTGAAATGACTGAATTTATGAAAATATTATTATACAAAATACTGTTTTTATGAAGATTTATTTTAATTAATGAAACTGGGTAAGCAATAGAACAACAATGAAGAAAAAAATATAAATCTTTGACATTTTTTTCAAAAATGAAATGGGAAAGTTCAAGTATTCCAAAATGTCGCATTCTTAATCTCATTTTGCTGAATCAAATGGATAACGTAACAGCACTCAGAGGGACTCGAAACAGTCACAGATTTATTCTAATGAACGAAATTGGAAAAGCAATAGCACTCCAAGAGGCACAAATTTGTCGCATTTGTTGATTTATTAGCACGAATGAATTCCATGTTGTACCTATTTCGAATAACCGTTGCTATGAAGTAAGAAAAGAGAACTGAACAAAGAAATGCAGCGACAAAAATGAAATGTTTCAAGCTCTGTACAGTTTTATAGTTTAGGTAATTTGGCTGGTGTGATTAGCTTTCACATAAAATGCCTACTATACCATATATATAATCCCTACATAAAAGAATTTCGTGTGTGTCTGGGATCACCATAACTCTTCATAAAAAGACTGAGAACTTGATATTTTTGAGAGATGCTAAGGATTAACTTGCGGATGTGAAGTGCCAAATGAATCGATTGGTGGTGAGAAAACGGTATTTTTCCTTATATTTCATGTTTTCAGGATTAATAGTAAACCTCTGAAGTGCTCCATCTATGGGAAAAGCATACATATACATTTTAACTGCCGTTAATGAAATACACTGTGTTGAAGAAGTGTCCGGACACTTCCATGTTAGGGGCGGGAGTGGCTCAGTCGGTAGCGCGCCAGGCTCGTAATCTGTAGTTCCCAGGTTCGAGTCCCAGCTGGGTCAGCGTCGAGATTCATCTCCGAAAAATTCCCCGCCCTGCCCACGGTCAGTAGGGGACACCGATGGGCTTGGAAAGGCCGCCGTCCGTCGGATGGGACGTTAAGCCGTGGCCCGTGTGCGGGAGAGCCATCCCTGTGCACGATAAAGAACACGCTGGATGGCCTTGACGGGAGGCTACCATCTGTCTCCCAACAGCTGTTCCAGTGGGTGCCCTCCCCCTACCTTCTCTGAGCCTTCGGGGTCCATGTGATCTGGCCATTTAGCCCATGGTGTGCAAAAAGTGCCGCTCAGAGGTAAAACAACCCAACAACACTTCCATGTTATGTGAATGGAAAGCCACTTTCAAAGCTCCCTATCAATGAAAATAAACCTTTTACGCAAAAACTGTTATTGACAATAAAATGTAGATGTCACTCAACTCTCTCTAAATATATTTCCCGCAATATTCGTTTAATATTTAAAGAATGAATGGAAGCTGAACTATTTATCTTCAACTTTTGACACTTGTGAAAAAGTACTTCAATAGATAAAACACAACTCTTGTAACAATTTGTTCACTAACATAAATTAAATATCTGAAGTTTGTATGGCAACTTTTTAAAATTTAATCAATTTAGAGGCAATGTGACAGTGTCAATTTTCAACAATCTTCGATCAATATTTAAAGAATTAACAGCAGACAACACTGTCACATTGCCTCGAAATTAATGAAATCTTAAAAAAAAAATCATCGTACAAACTTGAGATATTTAATTTATGTCAGTGAATAAATTCTTGCAAGAGTTGTATTTTATCTATTGAAGTATTTTTTAACAAGTATCAAAAGTGGAAGATAAATGCTTCAGCTTCCATTCATTTTTAAATATAAACGAATATTGCGAATAATATATTTAGAGAGATTTGAGTGACATCTACAATTTATTGCCAATGGCAGTTTATGCGTAAAAGGTATATTTTCAATGTTAGGGAACTTTGAAAGTGGTTTTCCATTCACATAAATAGCATGGAAGTGTCCGGACACTTTTTTCAACATAGTGTAAGTGGAGTACCGAAGAGAGCGGAGACGCTCCTTCACTCCACACGCCCCCAATACACACGCACCTGCACATGCGCAAAACAGCCTGTTAATGTGCAAAGCTTGGAACTTGAACTTTTGAGATAGGCTGTGCAGTGGCTACTTGGCAGAGTAGTTAGTGTCGCTGACAACTATTCCAGTGGGTATGCCCTGGTGTGTCCATAATCGTATTTGTATAAAATATCGTTGTTTTTTACATGCATTTAAGAAGATTTTTGCATACGATTCTCTAAGATTTCGGAGGCTTCTAAAGGCATTATAACTAAAGTTTGCATGATGATTCCTAAGATAAAAGAGAAGATATATTCAACGTTTCGTCAATACCTGAAAATTTTTGCTCCCGCAGAAATGGGATAATTCCTCATAAACTGTAAAATATACGACCACATTCCGTAGCAGAATTCCTTTCGTAACTATATCTCCTAAAGCAACGAAAGGGTTTGGCCTCCAAACATTCTTTTTCCTGTAAAACGTAGAAGAGTTTCTTTAAACAGTAGCAATAAAGACCATGCAATTCTGTTCATAGATTCCCATTATCCTAAAACTATGTGACTTTTGTGCCCTAAAAAAGAAATCTCTTCTGCCAATAAAACGCCTCTTAAATCGGCCACTAAATTCGTCACAAGTTTCCCTTCAATCGAAGCATGAAAAAACAATTTCTTTCCCGAACAAAGAAATGGAAAAGTTTATTGTAATGGTTTTTTCGTCTCTATATTTCTTGATAAAGGTTGTCGTATTGCCATGGATACGTACTGGATACGCTCAAATGATGTAATTTGGTTCGGTGGATTGTAGATCGTGGATCGTTGCATCATAAAATGAAGTACCAGGTACAAGAGCACCCATAACCTTCTTCATCTGGAAATATACCTAATTGACATCAGTTTGAAAAAACAAACAAAAGTAAACCACACAATGGTGGGCCCCAAAGGGCAAAAGAACATAAAACTAAAGAGCAGTAATGATGCACAAGAGACCTAAAATGGATAACTTTCTTCAACGAAAGCCATCATCTTATGCCTCTTGTATCTGTTAAGGACTTCATGATCGTAGTCCAGAAGGTAGATTTATAATCTCGTGAGGGTTTCTTTGCACTAACTCGTAGAAACCTCGCGAGACAAACTTAAGATATGTGTAAATATGATCAATGCCCAGATCTTTATGCAATTGTCTATTGGTTACAAACCAGGGGGCATTGACCATACATCGCAGGATTTTATTCTGCAAGACCTGTATCTTGTGAATGTTCGTGGGAGTTGTGGTCGCCCAAATTGGGGAAGCATAGGATACCATAGGTTGAATGACCATGTCATAATCGGTGGATTGAACGAGAACAAAATTTTATGTAGTATTTGTAACTAGAAAAAGTAGCGGTAATATTTGAGTTTACCATAAACACTTCGTACGTCGAATTTTTGAAGCACATTTAATTCTTTTAATGAATAAAAAGAACTGATCTGATATATTTTTTTTAATTTCTCGAATACTGAATTTGTATCACAAGGAATGCAATGATCAGGTATAGCTTGTGGGGGAACCCATACACAGCACTTAGCAGACAGAATAGAGTCTTTCTTCAACGGCATCATCTAGTATGATTTTCAACGCTTGTGTTGTATGCCTTTCCTGGACACAGAATCCCATTTGGTGGACATTGGCTTTTCAATAAAAATAGGATTCATTTCCTCATAGAAAGCAAGGTTTTGACGTGAAGAGAAAATCTCAAAAATGGTGCTCAGTATTAATTTCAAGTCATTTATCCGAAGACTTACCATAAAACCTTCCCTTTCACATTGTAATATACATCATGTTTTCACTTTTTCATTTATTATTAAAACACTAGAAAGGAACAGGGCATAATGATATTATTTGGTAAACTTCTTCCCAAATGAGACAGGGTAAGTAATCCCAGACTCGTATTCTGCAGTTCCCATGTTTGAGTCACGCCTGGGCCAGTGTTGAGATTAATATCCGGAACTGCCCTAGGTCAGTAGAGGAGACCGATGGGCTTTGAAAGATCGTCCTCTGTCGGATAGGATGTTAGGTTGTGACCCGTGTGCGGGAGAGCAATATCCTCTGCACGTTAAAGAACACACTGAATGGACCTCATAACAGCTGGCCAGTGAGTACCCTTCACCATCCTTCTCTGACCCAAAGGCTCTTGTGACGTTGCCATTTAGCCCATTGTGTGCAAAATAAGTGCCGCTCAGAGATAAACAACTCAAATGCTACCTAAGGTTGTTTACAGCACACGAAAGAAAGATGAGATTTAAATAATCATTATGTGTGACTAATCACACACTGCTATAAATATCAATTAGAAGGGTTAGAGATTTTCTGCTTTTAAACGAAGTCGCCTACACCTGTAATAATATCTGGATCACATTCTTATTCAAACCTTATTATTAAAATAACAGTAATTCCTAGAGAACATGAATTTCTCGTTTGCCCGCCGTGTGACGTCATCGATGGCAGAATGTTTCGGTTTCCTGTGGTTCCACGAATACGTTCGCAATTTTCTCAAATTTGGTATGTTGGCCCCACTTTAGTTTTAGTCCTTTTGGGGTAACGAAGTCGGGTTCCTAGCTGCCTTGGGTCGAGAGTATACCATCTGAAATATCCGAAATTTCTAGGGTATACTCTCCAGTTGGAACGAAAAAAAATCTTAATAGCTAGATACGTATTATTTAGTTTTTGATATTCCATCACCGAAACAACAACAACCAAAAAAAGCAGCACAGAAGTGAAGAACATAAATACATTCTTCTTATTCTCAAAATAACTGAATTTAGTTTTATGATATCATCAGAGGAAGATATATCAAGATGTCCAATGTATTTAAAACATTTTCCTTCAATATTAACAGGATATAAATGAAATCCATTCTTCTAATCAATGTCTTGACCAGGATATTATTATTTGTTTTAGAACTAGGAGGTTCTTATGAGAGGCTTCCTTTTTTGGGGGGAAGGGGAGTTTTTTTATTGTGCAATATGCATTATCCATACTTTCAGGAAGGAAAGGTTTTAACTCTTCCTTTCTCCACCCTCCCAATGTTGGCTACACCAATGATTTCGATGATGTCTAATATTATTAATCCCGAAACTGAACTGTATTGGTTAACATTAGAGAAAACAGTCGGTGCATCCATTTCTTCGTAGAAATATAAGATGATCGAAAAGTCGAGCAAATTATTAAAGATTTTACCATTATTTAACCAACTTTAATGCGGGGGTTACCTATATATTTTTGAAAGTTGGGGATTGGGACACTCTGGAGATAGAGGATATCCAGTGTGTTCTTAAAGTGCACAGGTTATGACTCTCCTGCACACGGGGCCACGGTTTAAAGTTCTGTTTGGCAGATGATGGCTTTTCCAAACCCATTGACGTCTTCTTTACTACTGAGGGCAGGGTGGGGATTAGCATAGATAAATCGCAGCGCTGCTGCAGGTGGGACGTGAACCTGGGAACTGCAGATTGCGAACAAGGAGCGCTACCAACTGTCCAACCCCAACCCACATAATTATATCCACCTATTTGGGACCTATTATTTACCATCTTTTTGCTGTGCTGTATAAACTAACGCTGTTCTGTTGAACAGCGTTAGTTTATGTAGCATACCAAATAGGCCGGGATATAGAAAAAACTCGAGGAGCAGGGGGGAGGCGGAGAAACAAAATCGAGAGGGAATAACGTAAAGTGGGGGGAATCGAGATACTGGATTTACAAATCAGTATAACCTTTTCTCCTTCGTTTTACATACCTTTAAAGAGTCTTTAAAAGGAATGACATATAATTTTTGTCTCTAATACCCTACTAGCATATAAAGGAACATGCCTTTGGAAAAAAGGCATGTTCCTTTATCTATTCATCTTCCGCAACCCAAACATTGTAATTGATAGTAGTAAAACCACGTCTCATCCCCTGTGACAATGCATGTTAACAGTTTGTGCCACTAGGTTCAAACATTACCGTGATCACCTTGCACGAATCGACTCTAGTCCTTTTTCACTATTCTGTTTTTTTACCATCACCATGTTGCAATAGAAACATTTCCAGCTCTAATCATTTCAGTATTAATTTCATCCGTTCCTTGGGATTTATGCAGTTTAAGTACAGAAATGGCCAAGAAAACTTCAGACTGTGATATAAGGCCAATATTAAAGCCAGAAATGCATCTGTCATCATTACCAACAATGGGAACAGAAACAATCGCATTGTTTAGAACTTTACTGAAATGCTCAGTCCACCAAGCCATGACTGAATCCTCCCCTTCTATAATCTTACCTTGTTTATCCTTCAATCCCTGTATACCTGTCCCTTTTCTACCACACAAAACATGAATTATCTGGTATAGCTCTCTGTTGTGATGCCTAACTGCTTCCTCGGCTTTGTCATCCAAGCCATCAAGTCGAAGATTCTTATCAGCAGCTAACTGATCCTTTATACGTTTATTAAGTTCTCTGTAATGCTTTCTATTAGTAGTAGGAGTTTCTATTAGTAGGAGGACTAGTAGGGTATTGATTAAAGACATTCCTGCATTCTTTCTTTCTGAAATAAACTCAAGTGCCTTATTCCTGAAATAATTCTGTCTCCTCTACTCGTTTTTCCCTAAAAGAGTACTGTTAGATTCCAAAAGAAGCCTGTTTAAAATTATCCTAT
Organism: Ryuthela nishihirai; assembly: GCA_038380435.1. Classification (NCBI taxonomy): domain Eukaryota; kingdom Metazoa; phylum Arthropoda; class Arachnida; order Araneae; family Heptathelidae; genus Ryuthela; species Ryuthela nishihirai. The sequence continues at coordinate 39,430,322 of JAWZYU010000022.1, forward strand.
TCTTCCTCAACTTCAATAATAACAAACCATGACTGTCATAATGACTAAATAACATATCACGGTCAGCTTTAGCTGTAACTGGATTTTTCAGAGCTTCAGAATTAAAGGTAAATTTTTTAACCTTAGCACAACATTTCTTAAGTTTAAGATGCCAGACACTTTTAACAAAGTAATGGTAAGATCCAATTTCAGCTCTCCTGGTATTCCTAACAGAACTAGCACATTTCCTGTTAATTAACAAATATTGAATCATATTCTTATGCAGCCCATCAGGTGAAATCCATGTGTACTTATGTATGTCGCGGTGTTTGTAATAGGTGTTAGTTATTCTGAAACCATTAAGTTTATTTTCCTGTAGGAGATGTTGCCCATTGCCATTACAGCTACTTATACCAAAAGGGCCTATCACCCCTCCCCGAAGGTCAGGGTCAATGCCAACTTTGGCAGTGAAGTCACCTAGAACAAGGATAATATCTCCTTTCTTGACAGAAATCAAAATATTCTGAAGTTGCCCGTAAAACCTATCCTTCTCATCCTCATCGACATCCTGAGTTGGGTCATAGCAGCAGATAACTTTCAAGTCTTTAATGCTTGTCTGAAATATTGCTCTAAGAAACCTTTCATTAATGCATTCATATCCTAGAACAGCATCACTGGCGTGTCTGCTGAGAAGCAGACCTACACCTTAGCAATGCTTATTATCGTTCCTCCTTGAAAAGAGAAATTTATAATTATTTTTAAGAATCTGACCTTTATCTGTCCATGTGGTTCTTGCAGGCGAGAATATCTGAATTACAATGGTTGAATTCTTATGTGAAGACATCAAGAGAATATGTTCTGTGCAGAGTCCTCGCATCCCCAACTACCTATTGAGAGAAAATGATTAGTGGGATGTTTAAAGAAATTATGTTTATTGAGAGAGAGAATGCCGACAAATCAAATAGCCCCTAATCGCATGCATGGGGCAAAGACCCGTTCCTCCACCACTAAAGGTTCTTGCCATCTACACTGAAAGACTACTTTCAATGTAAAATTTGACGATGTCAGTAGAAGCAAGAGTTCAGGTGCCTGCGATGACCTCTGCTCAGGATTATCCACCAGCTGATAAAATACATTCTGTGAATCTACACAGTCGTATCAAAATAATATGACCACCTACCTAATAATTAGAATAACCATAATTGGCCCGGATGACAGCAGCGAGATGGCGTGGCATGGACGCAATGAGTCCCTGAAAGGTTGACACAGGCACACATGCCCATTCAGACTGCAACAGAGCACGAAGGTTCCGGAGATGACGTGGTTGTGGTTCGCACGATGAACCTGTCGATCCAAATGGTCCCACATGTGATCTATTGGATTGAGGTCGGGTGATTTCGCCGGCTAAGAACGGAGATATCGCTGTCGAGTTCCTGGAACCAGTCACGCACCACCGTAGCCACATAGCAGGGTGCATTGTCCTGTTGATAGACACCATCACCACCAGGGTAAACGTCCAACATGAAAGAATGCATGTGGTCAGCGAGGAGAGACAGGTAACCATTGGCGTTCAGGGACCCATCCATTGGTAACAGCGGTCCATGATCATACCAGGAAAACATCCCCCAGACATGCAGACTGCCACCGCCAGTCTGTACTTGACCGACAAGCGTGTCCGGGAGTTGGTTCTCGTATGTCAGACGCCGTATCCGCCAATGCTCGTCACTTCTGTGGAGTAGAAACCTCGATTCGTCGGAGAAGGCAACCGTTTTCCACTCTTCTACTGTCTAATGACAGTAGTCCCGTGCGAACTGCAGGAGTCGTTGCCGATAGATCTTGGTTAACATGGGCACCTTTACGTAGCATCGGCTCCGGAGACCCATGATTAACAGGGTTCGCTCTACCGTTACTGGAGACACGTTCCTGGGTGCCCCAACGCTCATTTTAGTGGTCAATTGTTGCATTGTTGCGCGTTGATTGCCCTTTACCAGTATCCTCTGGGGTCGACGGTCTTTGGGGCTTCACAGTTATGACGTCTGGAGGTACTTGGTGTGCCAGCGGTAAATTCCTGGTACACCCTTACTACAGCAGCTCGCTAACAGCCCACGAAGTCTGCTGTTTCCGAGATGCTTCCACCCTTGGCACTGTAGCAAATGATCATTCCTTTTTGAACGTCCGTCAAATCAACACCTCTGCTCATTGTGCTCATGTTACGCACTATGGCTCCTCTTTCCTTGCCGGCCGCTTATATCTCCATGTGGTCGACCTCGTCATGTGCACTCTGTGATGCACCTGGGCGGGTATACTGTGATTCCTTGTGTGGTCATATTATTCTGATACGACTGTGTATGCACTTGGGGCTGTCAACCAACAAACAAACAGAAAACACAACGAAAGATTTTCCCTCCACAGAAGCCCACCATTGCAGCAAAATCAGAATCCATAATCAAGCTCAGACCTTTAATCCAGTCCAGTAAATCAGAGCCTTAATCCATTCCTTCTCAATTGTGTGGTAGAAAACGGACAGGCATACAGGGATTGAAGGATAAACAAGGTAAGTAAGTTTTTAAGGTCAGCACCAGGGCACTGTGTGTCCTGGTGCTGACCTTAAACCTTCCTGGTGCTGCTTCCTGGTGCCTACTTATCCAGGACACTGTGTGTCCTGGATAAGTAGGCACCAGGAAGTATATATAAGTAAAGTCTACTTATAAAGTATAAAGTAATATATAAGTAAAGTCTGGATTGCAGACTACTTATCCAGGACACTGTGTGTCCTGGATAAGTAGTCTGCAATCCAGACTTTACTTATATATTTATTTCTATTATTACTACTGGTGTAATTTTATACCAATGTTTAGAGCAATATTAATTTATAAATATGCTTTATTTAGAATGAAAGCAGTTTGCATTTATTAACATGGTGATAATTGCTGATAAATATGAATATGTGTCCTTTAAAATAAGATATTTTTTTTAAATAAACATCAGTGTAAAGATTAGTGTAAAAGTACACCACTAATAATAATAGAAATAAATAATAAGAAATGTCTGGATTATTGGACTACCAATGCTGACGTCATAATTTCGTCCACCGGCCGTTTGTGAAGGAGGTGTTGATTTACCTGGAAGGTGATGAATAGTGTTCGTTTGAAACGGGAGCAACCAGAAAAAAAATATCTAAAGCTAAACCAAATCTTGGAGTCGTTAAGGCTTATTGTTTCTTGTATCATGTTGTCTTTCTTCTAATTGATAAACGTATCAGAGTGACTCATTCAATAGCGTGGGTTAAGGTTCGTAATTTGCAGTTCTCAGGTTCGACTCCCGCCTGGTCAGCTTTGAAATTTATCTCCGCAAATATCCCCAACTGCCCTCGGTCAAAAGGGGCTACAAGTGGGCTAAGAAATGCCGACGTGCATCGGATGGGACGTTAAGCCCCGTGGCCTCATGTGCGCGAGAGTCATACACTGTGAACGTTAAAAACACGCTTGACTGGAGGCTTCCTTCTGTCTCCTAATGCCTGCCCAGTAGTTCCCCTCCCTCAAACCTTCTCTAAGTCCTCGGTGTCCTTGTGACCTGGCCATTTAGCCATTATATTGCGCTCATAAGTAAAATAATACAACCCATCTAGTAATCCCCATTTTTAAAAAAATTTCTCATTTTAAAATATTCAGAAATATGAATAAATAAAATCATAGTGAATAAATTAATTTAGTGCAAAATATTTTAAAATACACAGCTCTTAGTTAACTACTAGACAAATTTACTATTCTCTGTGCATAATTAATTTTGTCCCTTTCTATCTTCCTTTCGTTCAACGGCTACCAGGTCCAGTGTAATGCAGCTGGCCCTGCACTATGTCAGGACGTGTCAGTATTTTATCCCCCTCCCCCCGCCTTTTTAACCAATATTTCTATGATCCCCCAAGAAAATCCACATAGTTTTTCTTCAGTAGGATCATATAGAAGGGACCGTGCATGGATCACAATTATCCTTCCACGTCAAGTAAATATTCTTCCTTGGCCTAGTTAATGAACTTTTCACAGAGTGCATAGAGAGAAAAGCCAGTAGGAAACATTTAACTACTCTTCTTTCGTTTCGTTAGGATTTCAGAAAATCCCACTGTTCTTGAAGCATGTTTTAAACCGAATAAATGTTTTGAATGAAATTTCCTAATAAATAAAAAATATTTATAATATATCTTGGTGTAGTTTATTACCTAAAAGCAATAATGGCACAAAACGTTAATGAATTTTTTTTTATTTATTCTTCACAATACTAGTTATGAGCATACTTTAAAAGTTTGAAAGAAATCGCCATATTTTTTGTGTGATATTTATTGAATACTGTACTACACTCCGTAAATGAGATATTTGTACAGAAGACGAAGATTAGAACTCTGCAATTTTTCTTATATTTCTCGAAAATGAATAAGGGGAATTCATCCGGCAACTGGTTTCATCATAAGTCTCGGCAAAATGTTTCAAGTTCTTATATCGTTATTAGTTAAAATCTCTGTGAGATGCAGGCACGTACCCAGAATTTAGTTCCGGGGGAGGGTCCGAGAATTCTGTTTCGGGAGGTTCCGAGAATTTACCATCTGAGAATAAGATTTGAACAAAGTTTTCCAATTATTAAAATATTCCACCGAGAAGCAAAGGTTAAAATGACATTCTTTATGAAATGAGATTTTATAGAGTTTTTTCAATCCATTTTTTTTTAGTCTCTGAACAAAACATGGGGCTAAAATTCAGCTATACAAAGAAAACTGTTTTGGATTACAAAGAAGGTAGCCAAGTTTGAAATTTAGTGTACGACGACTGGATTTTCATGGAGGAGGGGTTTCAGATCCCCGTACCCATCCTCTGTATATGTCCCTAATGGGGAGAATGGACATATTACGATTCAAAGAACACTATCATATAACCCGCAAATGCAGGAGCGAAGAGTTTTACTCAGTTTGTAACGTGTCAGTATTATAACCCGAAGCTCTCAGCACCTAGTCCTCCACAATCCCTGCTTTTAGAATTTTTTCATCACTAACATTCCACTCTGTCGTCGATTACATAAAACCAATATCCGGAAAGTTCCCAGATTGACGCTATAAACAGGAGTACAATGTACTTACACTCTGCTGCTAAGGATCTCCTTCCAAATAGTTTCCTCGTACATCAATACATCGGTTTCAGAGATTCTGGAGGTCTTTGAAGCAGTCCTGGAAAGCACTGTTTGCACCATTGTACGATTAAACCAATGGCATTGCCTCTGTTCATCTGTTCATTGCCGTCTCGGTACTTGGATTTCAACCATTGTTTCATCACCTCGCTTTGGATACAGTTGCAGAAATCTTGTTCAGAAGCGATTACCATCAAATTATTCTGGATCCTGTTTCTTTGTCAAATCATGTGAACGACCAACCAATCTGCGAGTTTTGCGACACCATTTTAACCGTTCATAGTTTTTGTGCTTGTTCTACCTTTAACGCAAAACATTTACACCGAAGAGCCAAATATTATGATCAGAACGTTTTTATGCAAATCGAAGCAACTGTAGGTAAACGTAACGCAACTGTAGGTGCGTGTGAAGGTCATGAAACGGTATAAATAACACGTAATATTGAGCTCTGTTAATCGGTGTTATTCTTGTTCTTCAGATGGAAAAAGCAGCGGACAGTTTCACAAAAGTCAAATTATAATGGTCAGACGACTGGGTCAGAGTATTTCCGAGATGGCAAGGCTTGGGGCTATGGCTTGGCTATGGGGTGCTCACAGTCAGCCGTGGTTAGTACCTTCAAAAAGTGGTCCGAGGAGGGAAAAAACCACGAACTGCCAGCAAGGTGTGGGCCGATCACACCTAGCCAGCAGACAGGAGGGTGCCATCTGTCTCCCAACAGCTGTTCCAGTAGTTCCCCTTCTCTCAACCTTCTTTGAGACCTTGGGGTCTTTGTGACCTGGCCATTTATCCCATTGTGTTAAAAAATGTGCCGCTCAGAGATAAAACAACCCAACCCAAAGTGGGAGAGCCATACCTTGTACACGTTAAATAGCACGACGGATGGCCTCGATGGGAGGCTTTGGACATCTGTCTCCTAATAGCTGGCCAGTGAGTTCCCAGCCCCCAACCTTCTCTGAGTCCCCAGGATCCTGTGACCTGGCTACTTAGCCCATTGTCTGCAAAAAAGTTCCCCTCAGATGTAAAACAACCAACACAACCCAATCAAGTGGGCCACTATTGAGATTTATATCCGTAAAACTCCCTCCCTGTCCTCTGTAAGCAAGGGTAACACCGATGGGCTTGAAAATGAAACCTTCCGTCGTCATGGATGTCGACGGAAGGTTTTCGTCTTTCCGTATTGAGATTTATATTGAGATATTGAGATTTATATCCGTAAAACTCAGTAAAGCCATAGGAGGGCGATACCCTTATGCAAGCTAAAAGATAAGTTTGATGTCTTCACAGGAGTCTACATCTGTCTCCCAACAGCTGTCTAGTGTGCTCCCCAACCTTCTCTCAGCCCTAAGGATCCTTGTGACCTAGCTATTTAGCCCACCGTGTGCAAAAAAAGTGCCTCTCAGAGATAAAACAACCCAACTTGCTAAATTTCCACTTCTAATATTTCTAATAATTTTCGTTCAAAGTAGCAGTAAACGTTTTAATTTTGTCATAAAATGAGTACAATTATTTTAAAGTGTGAAACATATATTTTGCCATCTCGGTTACTGAGTGGTTAGCGTGCTTGGCTATTGATCAGAGCGACCTCTTTTGAGCCATGGGTAAGGCATGGATGCTTCTGTTGTCTTTCTGCTGAGGTCTCGCCTTCCTCACAGATCTTCTCTAGGGCATATAAACTGACAGTCTCCTATCAGACCTCTGTGCCAAACAGTTGCCTGAGGGAATATTCCTTTAATATTTATTTTATAGTTTGGAATAATAATAATAACCTTCACACATGGGCTTTATGATAAAAAATTTAATTTTGTCAAAGATAGAAGAAAAATTTCACCAAAGTATTTTTTCTTTGCCTAAAAGATGACACTTCAATTATGGAATACAAATAAAAAGTAGAAATTACGTCTGTCTAAAATGAAATGTTAAATTTCCGATATTTTTTCGCCTTTCATCGTAGATACCCCACGAGAGAAGGTGAAATCTCTCCTGTCAATTTAAACATCTCTTTTTCATAACTATCGAAAAAAATATCCCTATTAAAAATAAAAAGCAATATTGATTTAAAGGTTTCTGATATTGCGATTGAAGGATCCTTGTAACTGCCGAAATTCAAACTTCTGGAAGATTCGAAACATGGGAAGACTGACTTTTTGTTAGAGCTGATCCAACGAAGAAAAAAAACCTCTTTTATTGATTTTGTTTTCATCTAAAAGTAATTGAAATTGTCAGGCACATAAAAGACGAGGCGAAAAAACACATATGGATATTGAATTTTTTTATTAGCATTAGCAAGAGACCGGCATTTAAAATGGAAATTAAGCATTTTTTTTGTACTGAATAAATTTCCGCTATGTGACATGAGATTTTAAATTTGAATCTCTGATACAATGAAACGAAACAATGCAATGGCAACAATGAATCGGTTGAAGAGATGAAATTGGACACAACAATGAGATTAACAATGAATCAGTTTTTGTTGCAACAGGATGCTGCTTTGAAAGCATTGTTAACCAAAAACGAAATTTATATCAGTTGGGTGGCTGATCTGGCAGTAGAGAGTATTCCCCGCCCCCCTTCCCGTCGTCTTCAATACTTTTCACATGATGCTTTGACCCGAGGATGCTGATCGATGATGCTTTGACCCGAGGATGCTGATCGATGATGCTTTGACCCGAGGATGCTGATCGATGATGCTTTGACCCGAGGATGCTGATCGATGATGCTGACACGGGAATTCCAACATTTTCCATGGAGTTGCTGATCCTCATCTCCCTCCCACGAGATGTTTCCCTTTCAACCATGCCTCTAGGATCTTCTCCCGTAGCCGGTCTACAGTGCAACGACCTTGGAAAGGTCAGATCAATTTATCTCATCCATTTAGAAAACTTGCACTCACTTTAATAATTTATAATTTCCCATTAGTGTTTAATTAACGAATTGAATATTTTTAATATCTAGTAATGCTCAAACTGCTTTCTGATTGATCACATTGTTATGGTTTCTGAGTTGAGTAAGCGTTTCAGAAAGCAAAGAAATATTTAGAGCAAAAAAAAATATATTTAAAATGGTGATATGTGAGAGTGATTGGATTTTACTTATTGAGATGGAACGGACCAGGATCACTTTTCTTATCACTTTAGCTATTTCATTTGATTGTTAACATTTAAGATTTTCAGTAACTCTAGGGATTGCTCAGAACTTGAACATTGTAATTTAAAAACCGGATCTCTTGTTTGACAGTTATAAAAACTCGTTGAGAATTCCACCCACACCTCCTTAAGGGTAACAACATCTCCTTATAATTGGAAAATTCCAGCTTAGATATAGTAATACGCTTCCTAATATTATTTTCCCTGCTTAAAAGTAGAATACTCTATTGGAGCTGGACCCTAATTTGAATATCGGACCCCACCCATCTTTTGAAATTAAATTCCATCGCCTATTTTTAATCCTCCAAACTCCACCGCCTGACACTTTCGTTGATCCTTTGGTAGCAGAAAGAAAACAAGAATTTCATTTCTTTTTTTTTAAATTGGAGTAATAATTACATTGCTACTAACGCAACATGACGTCCGAGTGTGATCAAGATAAGTTTAACCAAATTTTGTCACAAAAAATAATTTTTACTTTTCAGATTTAGAGAACTTGTTTTGAAATTGTTATTTTGTTAATTGATTACATCATTATTTAATAACAATGCACGATTAACAGAGGGAAATAATTTACAGCATTACGATCCGGTAGTTTTGTTAGAGAATGGTTACGAAATGCGATGGGGATATATTCGTGTCTTAATGAAGTAGAAATCATGGACGTTCTCAAGGGGATGGGGAAGGGGAGAGAACACAGCACTAATTTCTGACCTCCCACCAGGAATCCGAAAAAAAAAAGAAATTAATGCAAACCATAAACTGTATATTTTAAATTCGAGCTTAACCCTGTGATAAAAACAATATTTTCCAATTGTTCTCATACCTCCACCAACAAAAATCTTTCGGACGTCCATTCAGATGAAAGGTATTTTTATGTGGAGAGCTATGCACCCATCCCCTGTGATGATGCATAGAACCGGCCAGGCCTAGCACCTAATGTCCGACCCCGCCTTCTCGTGGTGCGGACCGTTAGTAACTTTCAAAAGAGATACTCTCTTGTGGAAGTGAACGGAAGGGGAGGGCTGCCAGATTAGTGTGGCCTACTGATCTGGACAACTATGGCTACTTTTCTTTTTTTTCTACCCTGCTGAGGAGTGGTCAACCACACAGGGTCCTGGTGCTGACCATATAAACCCACTGGACTGGACAGATATATGGCTCTGAGCTTGATTATGGATCCTGATTTTGCTGCACTGGTGGGCTTCTGTGGAGGGAAAATCTTCAGCTGTGTTTTCTGTTTGTTTGTGGGTTGACAGCCCCAAGTGAATAGATTCACAGGATATGTTTATCAGCTGGTGGATAATCCTGAGCAGAAGTCATCGCAGGCACCTGAACTCTTTGCTTCTATTGGCATCGTCAAATATTACATTGGAGGAACTCTTCCAGTGTAGATGGCTTCAGCCTTTAGTAGTGGGGGAACTGGTCTTTGCCCCATGTCTGCGATTAGGGGGCTGTTTGATATTGTCGGCATTCCCTCTCTCAATAAACATAGTTTCTTTAAACATTCCACTAACCATTTTCTCTCCATAGGTAGTTGGAATGTGAGGACTCTGCACAGAGCATTTTCTCTTGATGTCCTCACACAAGAATTCCACCGTTATAATTTAGATATTCTCGGCTTGCAAAGAGACCAGATGGACAGATAAAGGTCAGACTCTTAAAAATAATCTTAAATTTCTCTTTTCAGGTAGGGACGACAATAAGCATCACCAAGGCGTGGGTCTGCTTCTTAGCAGACACGCTAGCGATGCTCTTCTAGGATATGAGTGCATTAATGAAAGGTTTCTTACAGCAAAATTTCAGACAAGCGTTAAAGACTTGAATGTTATCTGCTGTTATGCCCCCACTGAGGATTCTGATGAGGATGAGAAGGATAGGTTTTAGAGACAACTTCAGGATATTTTGAATTCTGTCAAGAAAGGAGATATTACCCTTGTTCTTGGTGACTTCAATGCCAAAGTTGGTACTGACTCTGACCTTTGGGGAGGAGTAATAGGCCCTTTTGGTATTGGTAGCTGCAATGGCAATGGGCAACGTCTCCTATAGGTAAGTAAACTCAATGGATTCAGAATAACTAACACTTATTTCAAACACCGCGACATACATGAGTACACATGGGTTTCACCTGATGGGCTGCATAAGAATATGATTGATTACATATTAATTAACAGCAAATGGGCTAGTTCTGTTAGGAATACCAGGGCATATCGGGGAGCTGAAATTGGATCTGACCATTACCTTGTTAAAAGTGTGTTGCAACTTAAACTTAAAAAGTGTTGTGCTAGGGTTAAAAAATTTACTTTTAATACTGAAGCTCTGAAAGATCCAGTTATAGCCAAAGCTTACCATCATAGGTTACTTAGTCATTATGACAGTCATGGTTTGCTTACTATTGAAGTTGAGGAAGAATGGGATCATTTTAAACAGGCTTTTTTGGACACTAACAGTACTGTTTTAGGAAAAAAGGAGCAGAAGAGACAAAATTATCTGAGTGATAAGGCACTTGAGGTTATTTCGGAAAGAAAGAACTGCAGGAATGCACTTAATCAATACCCTACTAGTCCTAATAGAAAGCATTACAGAGACCTTAATAAACTTGTAAAGGATCAGTTAGCTGCTGATAGGAATCTTTGGCTTGATGGTTTGGCTGACAAAGCCGAGGAAGTAGTTAGACAGCACAACAACAGAGAGATGTACCAGATAGTTAATGTTTTGTGTGGTAGAAAACGGACAGGCATACAAGGATTGAAGGATAAAGAAGGTACGGTTATAGAAGGGGAGGATTCTGTCATGGCTAGGTGGGCTGAGCATTTCAGTGATGTTCTAAACAATGTAGTTAGTTCTACTCCCATTGTTTGCAATGATGATAGATGCATTGGTGGCTTTAATGTTGGCCCTATAACACAATCTGAAGTTATTTTGGCTGTTTCTAAACTTAAACTTCATAAATCCCCAGGGGTAGATGAAATTACTACGGAAATGCTTAGAGCTGGGAATGTTTCGTTTACCACTTGGATGACTGAAATTCTGAATATCTTTTATGATAAAGGCATGGTTGCTAAGGATTTTACCAGAGCTATTGTTATCCCTATTTTCCAAAAAGGTGATCGCAGTTCTTGTGATAACTATAGGGGTATCAGCCTACTCTCTGTTCCAGGTAAAGTTCTTTCCATGATTGTACTTAATAGAATTAAGAATCTGGTTGACAGTCAATTGCGTGATGAGCAATGTGGATTCAGAAGTGGTAGGGGATGTGTGGATCAGATATTTTCACTTAGGCAGATTCTTGAGAAATGTTTAGAGTTTCAGAAACCTTTGGTTGCTAGCTTTGTTGATTTCAAAAAGGCTTTCGACTCTGTTGATCGTCATAATTTGTGGTTGATTGTGAGATCATATGGTATAACAGACAAGTTAGTTAACATTATGAAAGCTCTCTATAATAACACTGAGTCGTGTGTGAGAATTGGTAAGGCTTGTAGCAATTGGTTTAGCATTACTTCTGGTGTTCGACAAGGGTGCATTTTGTCTCCTTTTCTCTTTAGCTTGGTTATTGATTATGTTATGCGAAATTCACTTCAAGGGAAAGATTTTGGCCTTAAATGGGCTGGAGATACGAAAATTTCTGATTTAGATTATGCTGATGATTTAGCCCTTTTGGCAAATGATGTTGATGAGATGAACTCTTTCATTCGAGCTGTTGATGAGACTGGTAGTAGAGTAGGTTTGGTTATAAACAGAGAGAAAACTAAAGTGATGAAAATTGGTCAGGCAGGCGGTGATTCAGTTAGTCTGAATGGTTGCAGTTTTAAGCAGGTGTCACAGTTTAATTATCTTGGGAGCTATGTAACAGATAATGGTGATGTGCGGCATGAGATTAACAGACGAATAGGGATTGCTGCCGGGACTTTTAAGAACCTATGGAGAGTGTGGAGAAATAGGCGTATACACCTAAAGACTAAAATTAGACTGTATAATAGTTTGGTTCTTTCTAGGATTAGTTATGGTAGTGAAACTTGGACACTTTGTGAACAAGATAACAGGAAACTAGATGCTTTTGATTCTAGATGCTTACGTAGTATCTTGGGTATTAGGTGGTTTAACTTTGTAACTAATGATGAGGTTAGGCAAAGGAGTCTGCAACCTCCTTTAAGCAGCATATTGTGCAGAGAGGGACTCCGTTGGTTTGGCCATGTTGCCCGTATGAATAATTATAGATTGGTGAATAGGGTTATGAAAAGTGTGCCTAAAGGCCTCAGAAAGAAGGGGAGACCTAAGATGCGGTGGGCAGACAATGTCAAACAGGACCTTGTTAGAATTCGTGTGCAGTGGCCAGATGCAGTAGATGTAGCTCAGGATAGACTTGCTTGGAGAACTAAATTGCACGGTCTGGTTGGACCTCCGTAGCCCATGGCTGCTTGAGGATGATGATGATGATGATGAAGATTGTATAGGATACATAGCTAAGTGTTTGCAAAAACTAATTAATTTTCATGTGCATAGTGAATTACTGTACAGTCGGTCAAAAAAGTATCCGAACAATATGGTTGATTACAGAATTCAGAAAAAATATCTGGCAACGATTTTTTTAGAAATCAGTGATCTGGCAACCTTCGTGTCACGTTACACGAAGGTTGGCAGATCACTAATTTCTAAAAAAATCGTGGCCAGATATTTTTTTTTGAATTCTGTAATCAACCATAGTGTTCGGATACGTTTTTGAGCGACTGTAGGTGGTCATATTATTTTGATACTAGATCGTGTGGGCTCACTCACGGAAATATTGAGCGTGTGCAGTTACCGTTCACAGCAAACTGGAGCGGTTGCCTTTAATGTTTCCATACACAATGGACTAAATGGCCAGATCACGTGTGAATCCCATGATCACTTGGCAGGTGGTAGCAGACACAACCATAATTATAATTCTGGTTCAGAGAAGGTTGAGGGAGGAACCCAATTTTACAAAGATACTTATTACCTATTAAACGATCCCTTTAGAATTTTTTTTAATTGTAGACTCTACTCATATTGGGAAATGGGAAAAGACTGGGTTTAACGATTAAGATCTCGATACTGAACGTGGATAAAGCAAATATTACGTCAATTATATTAGAGGTGGAAAGAATAATAAACGTTTTTCTCAGAGACACACTATTATGTAGAGAACACATACGATTTAGTAACCTTTCCATACATTTCAACGTGAAAACCCCTGGGGAGCTGATCAGATTCATGTGTATTTTTCAAATTATATAATACTGGTTCCAGGATTGTTCACCTCATAAATAAATGTGGGAATCACAAAGGTTACTAATATTCAAGTGTATATTTCAAATCATCTATTGAACCACTTTTTGGAAAATTTGATCATATAGAAAGATTTGAAATACAGTAATGTTTGATATATCTGATCAATATATCTCTGTAAACGTACAAATGACGCTAAATCTTCATTTCTAAACGAATTTCACAATCCTTACTTACTACGAACTGAACAATTCCTTTAGAAAATTTCGTTAATCGTAGAGTCCTTACCCAAATTGGAAAAAGGGAATGAAGTGGGTTTATTGCTTAAGACTTTGATCTTAAACGTGGTTAAAGCAAATAATACGTCAATTTCCTTAGAGGTGAAAGCAAAAATAAACGTTTTTCTGAAAGATATACTATTACGTAGAGAACACACATGATTTAGTAACCTTTGCATACATCTGAACGTGTCCTTCTCACATTCGCATGTATTTATTAACTTATATAATTCGTGTGCCAGATGTGTTAACACATATATGAACGTGAGAACAAAAATGGTGTTTTTCTGATATGCAGGTGTATATTTTAAATCGTGTATCGAAGCAATTTTAGGACAATTCGATCATACAGAAATGTTTAAAACAGAATACAGTTTGATTAATCTAATTGATGTCTCTCTCAACATACAAATGTTGTTGAATTATTCTTTCAAACCCAATTTCACAAAGACGTACTTATTAGGAACTGAACGATCTCTTTAAAACATTTCGATAATTGTAGTCTCTACCCATATTGGAAAATGGGAAACAAGTGAGGTTATTGATTAAGTCTTCTATCCTAAACGTCGATAAAGGCAAAATACGACAATTTCCGTATACCTGAAGAAATAATAAAAGTTTTTCTGAAAGCTACACTATTATGTAGAGAACACATATGATTTTGTAACATTTCCATACATCTGAAAGTGAGAACCCCTGGGGAGCGTTTCACATTCACATGTATTTTATAGAATTATATAATTCGAGTCCTAGGATTGTTCACCTCATAAATGAACAGGAAACCACAAAGGGTTTTTCGTATTTAGGTGTATATTTAAAATCAGCTATTGAACCTCTTTTAGGGCAATTTTATCATATACAAAAATTTGAAACACACGCCTTTGATATACGTAACCAATAATTCTCTCTCAACACACAAATGACGTTCAACCGTCAGTTCAAAGACAATTTCACAATCCTTACTTATTACGAAATGAACGATTCTTTTTGAAATATTCGTTAATTCTAGAGTCTTTACCTATATCAGAAAATGGTAAACAAGTGGGTTTATCGATTAAGACGTTCATCTTAAACGTGGATAAAAGCAATAATTCAATTTCCATATAGGGGAAAAATTAAAAAAACTTCTCAGAGGTACACTATTGTAGAGAACACACACGTTTTAATAACCTTTCCATACATTTGAACGTGAGAACCCCTGGGGAGCTTCTCACATTCACCTGTATTTACAGAATTATATAATTCGAGTGCCAGGGGTGTTCACTACATTTATGAACATAAAAACAAAACTTGTTCTTCTCATATTCAGGTATATATTTTAAATCGTATATGGAAGCTTTTGTAGGACAATTTGATCTTATAGGAACATTAGAAGCACCGTAGAGGTTTTCTATAGACAGAAGAAAATTTTCTATAGACATAAAGCTATTAATATATAAATTGATCATCCGACCTGACCGTCTATTATGTATGACCAGTAGCGGATCCAGAGGGTGAGGGAGATAGGGCTATGGGGGATATTACTAAGGGGGGAGATCGGGACGATCGCTCTTACCAAAAGACCGATGAAGAATGGGGAATAATTTGATACAAATTTACGAATCTACTTAATGAGTTATGTATGCCCTCATGAGTGTACAAAACTTCGATCAGAGAGGTTAAAATACCTGGAATCATCAGAAAACGAAGAAAAGATAGTTGTTCATTTGATTTCTCAAATTTTGGATTATCAGAATAATAATTTTTAAGCGAGGTAGTTTTGATATTCTCAAAATAAAAAAATTCCCACATTTATTAATATTATCTATAGTGTTCCAATTTTGATTCATATTTATTTTGTTCTCTTTAGATGAGGACCGTCCAACCCAAACTTATTGAAGAGAAGTAAAAATATATTCTGAAAGAGTAGCAGCGAAAAATTATCAACTTAAAAACAGAAACAAATATTTCAAAGGAATTAGAAAAAAATTACTTTTAAGGAATCAAGAAAATATTTTGATTGGAAAAAACTGTGCATTTTTAATTAGATTAATAATTAGTGAAATCATTTAGTTATGCACCTAAATATATTTGTTCGAATAATTGGAAGAAATGAGCCAGAATCAATATTTTTTGTGCCTCAGATTGAGTGTGCCTTCTTTTGATGGTCAACGTATCGGTTCGTATTGTTCATAATCAATTCACGGATATTGTCACTCATCAGGAATTTTAAAATTACGAAGAGTTCCGAATCTTCCAAAATATTATGAACTGATCCATCTCTATTTTCATGAGCATTCCAGGGCACTGATTTATCAATGATTTGGTTGGACCATGAAATGCCACTAAAATCAAGACCTCTATCATCACTTTTTAAGGTTGAAAAATCCGTCTTTGCTCGTCATTCAGTGCAGCTGATTATTATTTGTTGATTGTGATAGGAATCTCGTTCTCTTCTTCAGATAATCTGAATTCGTTGACTACATTCTCTGAACTACAAATGAATAAGATGTTTAAAATTTCCTCCTCCTTCAGATTTTCCGCTTAAGAAAAACCGTCTCAAATAACAAAATATAATATAACAAAAACGAAAATTTAGATCAACTCCAAAATTACACCAGGGAATCTTAACATCTGCAGAATTTCCAATCCTCAAACACTAAAAAATAAATGTATGTGTTCTCTTCTTGTCGTAGGACTTGGTTGACCTGTACCTTTAGCACAAACATCTGAGTCATACCAGAAAAAATTACAACCGGAAGGTCCACGGCCAGCGCTACCGCACCTTTCGGCAAATTTGCCGATAAGCTAACCACACCTGCTGCAAAGCTGACTGAACTAATGGCAGATCTAAAAGAAAGGGTGGCAGATATCCAAGTTCGCTCTGGGTGGCAAAATAGCTATTTTACAGCCTAGGTAGGCTCACAATAAGTGTCGACTTTTAACTAACGAACTTCCATTCACTGCGCAGCATGAAACTCTACATCCTGTCCATCTCTCATATGTCATCTCTCATCTCTCATCTCCCCCCGCCGAGTCGATAAAGGCGACTTGGTACAGGTTGTTCCCTTGGAATCATGTGAATCATGCGGCGGAAATGGTAAATTACAGTCCAGCAACTCTCCCAGAAATGTCCCCTACGTTGAAAAGAGAAATTCCCAGACAGCATTTCTTTACTCACTAGTGATGCCCCCCCCCCCGATAGGGACCACCTTATCGTGGTGGAGGGGGGGGGGGCTTCGGGCCCAGCAACAGGTCGAAGGCTTCGCTGACCGGATTGGGTCCTCGGTTGGACAGAGCCAAGACCAACCGAGGTCGAAGACGTCGCTGACCGGTTTAGTGGCCCAGTTGGACGGTGTCAAGACCTGCATCAGGTGCTCCGTGGAATAGTTCAAGGACACGGCTGAACGGATTTGGTCACCTAGTAGGCACGAGCCCTTTTCAAAGTCTGGGCCTCACTAAGAGTCTCAACCCCGGGTGCCGAGCGAACTTGTATCTACATATCCTCGTTCATGGCTAACCGGGGAACAGATTAAATTTTAGGTTTCTACCGCTGGTTAGTTTTCCTTTTATATGACTGGTGCCATGTGAGGTTGGGGATGAGATGCATCTATATGGTGTATTCTTGCCCCTGACTCTAGATAGTCACGGCTTTCCGTTAACTTGGTACTGTCATGAGACGGAACCGGGGATTGCCGTGGTTGTTGAACATCTGGCAACTAGTACTCACTAATGATTCCAAGCTTCAATTCCTTCAAAGTCACAGCCTGCACAACTCTTCCTTTGTTTAAAGGAGTGGTGATTGCCCTTCTGCCATCGCTTTTTATGCGCGCCCAACAATAGAAATTGAAGGATACAACGGTAAATCTTTATATGTGTGGGGTACAACAGAAGGAATGGCAATTTGCAAAACTGTAGATGATGTATTAGCTGCGATGTAAAATCATAGAGAACTGAAACATGAAGTACATGAAGAATGTTCCACTTCAATTGATGGTGCGTCGGTTACGATGCTATTTCCGTTTCCTACATCTTTAATAATGTATGTGATAGGAATGATAGAGGTATATATATATAACTAAACAATTTCTCCCACTGATAACGAAATCAGATGTAAGATTGATAATAAGATATAGGTCTGAGATAAAATATGTGTAAATAAAACTTTTAATGTGAGTCAAATCGTGTAAACAATGGATTAGTAGCTAATAGTATTGTGAGCGAAGTGTCGTGTCGCATATATACTGATGCGAATATGAATTTACTTAGACCTGATATAGTAAATAATCAACCTAACTAGTATTCTAAACAGTAAAATATTACTCTGAAAGCAGTAGATCGTCCAAAAGTTCATGTAACAATAGAAAATGAAATATTTTTAAAAAACTTAAAGAAGATAACCTTTAAAAGGTTTTTAAACCTGTAACTGAAATATTTTCAGTTTTACCTTCTGCAGGAATTCAGTTTTCTAAAATAATTTTTATCGCTGTTTATATTATATATGTATGATCTTGAATATTTAATAAAATGCGAGGAAGGCTTTTGTAAGACACTAATATGTGAAGTTTAAAATCAGGAGTTTCGGAAGTTGTGTGTATGGGGGGACACCAAACCCGTCCATTCCTTTTAAGAAGGTTTTCATTTTCATACAAAAGACACTCAGCACGTAACTGGAAGAGAAAAAAATATTAAAATATTAGAAGCAACTTTTTGTGTGTGTTGATTCTCCTATATAATATTTATAATGCTATTACCTGAATTTATGAAACTTACAGTACTGTGCGAATTAGTTGGGACAAGCATCATGAAGCTGTATAAGAAGAAAGGTCCGTGGACACGTCCCGTAAAGGACATTGTGCAAGAAAAAGAAAAACCACCCCTAGAGATGATAGTCTAATTCAAAGAATTACTATCATAGACCTGAAGAAGTCCAGTGGAAACATCAAAAGGGAGATTGCGTCTCATGGGATTAATTAGATGCCTCCACCATACGTCGTTGCCTTCTGGAGTGTGGCCGCCGAGCTCGACGCCCCTCCAAAAAGCAGCTTTTGACAATCGCTTGAAGTAAAAAAGGCTATCCTGGGCAAAGAAACATCGAGACTGGACTGTGGAGAATTGGGAAAAAGTGATATTTTCCTGCCAAACCCACTTTCAGATGCATGGCTACAGGTCAAATTTCGTCCGCCGCTCGCCTGGAGAACCTCTTCGATCCGGCCACATCCAATAATTCCGTAAACACCCACCCAAAGTCATGTTTTGGGGATGTTTAACAGCTTTCGGGCCACAGACGTGTCATCCCATTGAAGGAATGATGGACAGCAAAAAGTACATAGGCGTTCTGGAGGCGAAAATGGTCCCAACACTGCAGAAGCTGGTCAGGAAATTCACCCGATCTAAACCCCATTGAAAATTTGTGGGCCATTATTAAAGCGCGCATATCTAAGATGGATTGCACGACGAAAACCAAAATGATAGAAAATGTTATTAAAGTGTGGTACCACGACCCTGAAGGGAAGGAGGTGTGTGGAAAGATAGTGGCATCAATGGTTGAGAGGGTGAAAGAAGTAATTAAAGCTAAGGGATGTCATATTCACTATTAACTACACTATTAAACAAATAAATATTTTAGTTGTCTCTTTGTTACTGCAGTTTCCTATTGTCCCAACTAATTGCAATAAATATATTTTTCTTTCTTCAATTTTAATCATATTTTCCACTTAATTTCAACTAATCCCCTGTTTTTAGCAATGAGGTAATATTTATAAATATTTAATCGTCCCATCAGTTCAGAAGCTCACGAACGCACTAAACCCCAACAGCTACAAAATTCAAGACATTATAATAAACAATCAATATATTGCTATGAGTGAATTCATTACATGCTATTTACTATCTGAAAATAATTGGCGTGAACTTTCGCCAAAATAATGCAAATGTAAATAAAACAAGAATGCATTTTAGTAATCGTAAATTTCACATCGGAAGGTAGCCTGACGACACAAGTTCCCAAGTGCTTTTAACTTAGTATAAATCCATCAAATCAGAGCAGGATTTAAACTCTATGAGGCCCTAGGCGCACATTAAATTCGAGGCCCCCTTGCTAACATCTTGAGACTTTAGCCGCACATTGAATTCGAGGCCTCCATGCTAAATGTTTTGAAGCACTAGGCGCACATTAGTTCGAAGCCTCCTTACTAAACTTTTGGAGGCCATAGGCACACGTTAGATTCGAGGGTCCTTACTTAGGTTTTTTGAAATATTTGGTGTTTGGTTCAAGAAAAATATTCAAAAAATTTTATTTAAAGAATTGTAGAAAAATAATCACAAAAATATAACTCAATCCCAGTAAAGAAATGTATAGACTTTACTAAGATTCATTAAAATATTTTTGACATGAATTGCAGTTTACTACCAAATTTACAGTATTGAAAATTTCTTGATAAATATTTAACAAAAAACTTTTCTTTCAAAAATTATCAATGTGTTTTATTGAGAGCTTCCTCTTTGGCGAAACCATCAATTAAACCATCACAATTTAAAGAATCTGTCAACTCACATGCAATATACGTTAAAGATAAATTCCACATTTAAGTTTGCGCTAGTGAATTTCGTATTTAAAAATAAGCATTTTATTTTGCAACAATAACTAGGATGTTTTTTATATTGTTGTTTGTGAGGAATAGAGTTTTAAAATGTGGCTCCATAGAGAGTGAGTCCTATCTTAACCATAAATACCATAAACCAATAGCTTACCATAAAATGCACTAGCTTGCGCCTAGTGCACTTTATGGTAAATGCGGCCCTGCATCGAATTATATTCAGTAACAAAAAGGAATGCTTAAAGCTCAGAGTTCTATATATAAAACTCTCATATATGTAAATATATATATCGAAAACTGTATATTTTATACACTACATACAGAGCTCTGTGGTGTAAAGACTAGAGAAGTCAAACTTTCTTTTTCTGGAGGAGTGCATCGATATACTTTATTGAAGGTAAAAATAAATCAGGTACTTCTTCTCTGGCGTCAGTATAACATTTACTTGAGGAGAGCAGAAAGGACAATATAACATAGTTGACCTAAAATGTGTGGATAACTTTAAAATTCCAATTAATCAAAAAAATGCATACTTTATTTAAGTCGATTTCTACATTGACATTCCCAAATGGTCAATCAAAACAGATACGGAGTCTGATTTATTGCAAATTGTGATATTCAAGATTGAAAACTGGCAACTGCATTTCACGTTTTGAAAATTATCAATTTCTGTTTCACGAATTAGAATGAGAGACGCAGATTTTGCAGTCCATGTTTCATCTCGTTGCAAGGTAATATTATTAATATTGAAATGATCACGTGTTATTAGTTAGATGTTTTATTAGAAACTTTTAATTCTCATGAAGGAATTGTATAAACTTGCGAGATATCTTTTCATGATCTTGTAATATTTATAGTGTTACGAGTAATCGATTTTCAAAACATCTATGTTTAGTGTGAAGTTTAATCTTAGTAATCTTAATAAGCCTAAAATATGGAAAGTAATGTCTGTACTTATCTCTCTCTCTGCATGTTAATAACATTTATATTTGGTGACATTTTTTTCACCAGTGTTTCTTTATTAGAAAACAATTATGTTGTAGGAGTCACTGGTGGTTCAGAAAATGCCCAAATGAATGGAAATACGTTAAATTGTAGCCGGTTAATATATTTTAATGTTTGTAACTTAATGGGAAAGTAACTCAAAAATACTAATTAACATAAAAAGTTAAGGCTACGGTACAGTATAGGGTCCTCAGCCGTGTTGTATATTTCCCCAGGAAAACCTGTAATGTTGAGTTGCAATATGATATCCATTCGAATGTTCCAATGTTTATGATTGCTATATGCTGTTTAGAATAGTTCTCTCTAATGAGATTATTTGTTTTCGGTACTTTTCCTAAGTTGATTCTTTAGCGCTGAGTGTTAATAAGTAAATTTAATATTGATATTTATTTTAGCGGCATTTTTTAAGTACGAAACGAGGTTTCATTGTTTAGAGATAAGCGTTGTTAATGAAATCTTTTGATGATATTTATTTTTGGGGCTGTTTTTTCAGTAAGGAACAATGAGTTATAGTTATCGATAAGAGCCGTTAATGAAATCTAGTTTTGGTGAGATTTTCTCAGTAATTTTTTAAGTGCAGAAACAAGATTTTCTTCTATGTCGCATTTCATATTTCTTTTATATATATATCCTTTAAATTATATATATATATATCCTCAATACGCATCTCAAGGTAGATGCGGAACGGACTACTTTTACTATTCACACATTGTTTTCCCACCGCGGCGAAATTAAACAAGATGGCGGCTGAGGACCCAATACTGCAGTTCTGCCAAAGTTAATACAATCGCTCTAAGACAAGTTTTATAAGAGACAGTAAATTTGAGTGTTTTTTAATAGGTTCAATATTATGATTTCTTTCTATGCATTTATTAGTGTAGAATTGTCGTCCAGTCTAAAAGGGGTAAACAAAATTATCACCAACTGTATATTTAAATCTCTAACTAATAAACCGTGAAATAAATGAAATGGGATACTGCATATACCCTCGAACTCCCACAAAAACAAGCCCTGTTTGTCACAAAGGAAAACAGATGGCAAAAATAGACGAGAAATCATATATATCATCAGATGCTCTATCATTTTAATTGACGCTTTTTACTGAATTTTCTTGCAAATAATTACCGTTGAATAAATATTGGGTTACCAGATCGTTATATACTTAACGTTAGAGTAAGTAAGCTTATCGCGGAACGGTGCTGCCCTCATCTGGCAGGTTCTGAAGCTTCCCATACGCGCTTACTAACACGTAGATTCGCGGGAATCGGTAGGCGCAGATCGTAGATCGGTAATTCGTCTATGGAGTACCAGGTACAAAAGTACCCATAACCTCCTCCATCTGAGCATTGCCTAATTGGCATCAGTGTAAAACATAAGTAAAGTAAACCACCTTAAATATGGTGGGCCCCTAAGGGCAAGAAATCAAAAAACAACAAAGTATAAGGATGCACAAGAGACCTAAAATGGAAACTTTCTGTGCTGAAAGCCATCATTTTAGGCCTCTTGTATCTATTCAATACTTCATGATTGTAGTCAAAAAGGCAAGATATAATCTCATACGGGTCGGATCGAACTGATTCGAAGAAACCACGCAAGATAAACAATATATGACTAGATGTGATCGATGCCCAGGTCTTTGTGTAGCTGTCTATTAGTTACGAACCATGGAGCATCGACCGCACATCGCAAGATCTTATTTTGCAAGACCTGGATCTTGTGGATGTTGGTAGGATTGTGTTCACCCAAATTGGCGAAGCATATGAAATGGTGGGTCTGATGACC
Source organism: Ryuthela nishihirai (assembly GCA_038380435.1). Taxonomy (NCBI): domain Eukaryota; kingdom Metazoa; phylum Arthropoda; class Arachnida; order Araneae; family Heptathelidae; genus Ryuthela; species Ryuthela nishihirai. The sequence goes on from JAWZYU010000022.1 coordinate 39,453,506, forward strand.
ATGTCATAAATCAAAAGCTTGTTGTCAATAGATAGAAGAGAATTTCGTCTGAGAAGAGGTCCCAGCTGACATCTGACAGTATTCACCTTGGTGATGATCCCATGAATATGGGGATCCCACTTGAGCTTTTTGTGCAAGGTAACTCCTAAATATTTAACAGCATCTTGCCATGTAATAGGTTCATTCAAAAGTAGTAAAGTTTGAGAGTTATTAATTCTCTTGCCACTGAAAAGGATGGCGTTACTTTTTTCAGTGTTTAGTTTCATTTTCCATTTATCATTCCAGGATTCCATTACATCCAGGCAATTCTGGAGTCTCCTGATTGCAAACTCAACTCCCAGAGAAGGGGAGATGAGAGCAATATCGTCTGCATATTAAGCTATGACAATTCGATCAAATATTGGAATATCATAAAGATATATTGCGGAACTCCAGTGGCAATTGCTCCCTTAGTAGAGATGGAGGATTTGATATGAACTTGAAAAGTTCGATTTGAGAGGTACGATTGGAGAATATGAGCAAGGCCCGTAGGAATCCCTATCTTGGTTAGTTTGTAAATCAAGCTTAGTTGTAATCAGGCATCATCCAGACGCGGTCAAAAGCCTTTACGTCCAGAAAACCGGCAGCAACTGTCTCTTTCCTGTTTAGTGCTGAAGCAATAGTTTCGACCACTCTGAGGACCTGATGTTGTGTCACCACTCTGAGGACCAAATTGCAAATCTGGTAATACAGGATGAGAGGAAAGGAATTCATCCAATCTGTTGAGTATAATTCGCTCAAACAGTTTTCCCAAACAGGAAAGCAGACTGATGGGGCGATAGCTGATAGGGAAAGAAGGCTCCTTACCCGGTTTATGAATCAACCTGACATTGGCATTTTATTCTATAAACTCATAACATGTTTAAAATTAAAATTAAAGCACTAGTTTTAGGAATTTCATTTTTTTAATTTTTTGAACCAATATTTCTAATACCATTTACAGTTAACCGTGAACTAATTTACTGTGAATCCAAACCATGAATGCTAAATTGACCCTGGTAATGGTGTACAAGTTACTATTGCCTGTAATCTCAATATGTGCAATATACATGTCAGATTGGAAAAGTATGAGCTTTAAAAAATTGCCAAAAATTTTGCTTCCGCCCACAGATAGATGGAGCTATGAAAGTTGAAAGCATTTTTTTTACAACGTAAAAGACACTTAGTTTATAGGAACCTTCTCACACAAGACCATGTCCTACCAAGACAGAAATCACAGCTGACCAAAACTCATAGAAACAAATTTGACTTTGTGCAATAGCAGATAATTTACTAACTTTGTATCACTTGTAACATAACTTGATTGCTTATCAAGTAGGAATAAAAATCGTCAATCATATATATTTAAAATATATTTAATAAGTATTATACTTTTTCTGACTCAACTGTTAGTTACTACATGAAATAAAATATAGTAGGAAAAGAAAGTTTTTCACAAATTGAGAGCATGTCGTCCTTTGTCCTCCATTTTTGTTTCATTGTCCTCCTTTGTCCTCCATTTTTGTTTCATTTTCTTCCTTTGTCCTCCATTTTAGTTTCATTGTGCCCCCTTGACCTCCATTTCTAACTTTTTTGCCTCCTTTTAGAACACTGTCATTTGATCACCCTACAAAAACGTCACTGTTTTGCCTTGAGATGTAACGGAAACGTTGCTCACATGAAGGCATTTGCTCAGTTCCCTTGTGTCTTTGGTGTGGATGGTTCTAGGGATGGCGAGGATTGATGAATTATAATAAGCTGCCATAGTTTGTCCGATCGACCAAAATAGGAAGTCAAAAATCCATGCGAGTGAGAAATGGCTATTGAAAAAGAATGTAATTCTTAATTTAAACTTCTCAGAAATTGTAATTTTATACATTAAAATCACTCGTATATTTATAGTGCGCAGTTAAACAGTTAATGAAATGTTTATTACGACACAAGAGAATAAACAGCATGATAAATAGCTGCATATAAAACTCACAAGTGGGAGATTAATTTTTCAGCCTATATCCTGATCATAACCTGCATTACCTGAAATATTACTATTGCCTTACATATAGCCATGATGTTTCCTCTGGGAACAATGAATTACTCTTATACCCTGGGAGGAACACAATCTTTTTTGTTTTAGCAGAAAACTTATAACAGATAAAAAATATACAGATAAAAAAAATAATTTTTACGGTTAGACAGCAATTGATAAAATATTATGATTCGCACCTTCGGAATCTTTGGAGTACTATAATTGTGCACTGTAACGGTGAAAAAGATTGAAAAATTCCAAAAATTTCAAATGAATATTACAACCATGAAATATGTAATTTTGATGGTGGAATGTGAACGTCATGAAGTTTCCATTGGAAAGAATGAAAATGATAATTAGAAAACTTTTTTTAGTTTGATTGGTATTAAGAAATATAATTCGCATTTTTTCAAATAATTATTAGTTTTAATATAATCTTAAATGATACCACTAAATATGGAATAATAGTGTCCTTATGGTAGATGATAGATCGTATAATCATATTCGATGTACCGGGTAATAATTTTACCCCTAACCATATCCATCATAAAGATATGCCTATTTGGCATGAGTAAGAACAAAATATATAGGTAAACCACCCTTAGGAGGGCCCCTAAGGGCAAACGTAAGAAATGCTAAAAATAGCAGTAAAATTGTATAAGAAACCTAAAACGGGTAGTCTCCTCAGAGAACCCTACCGTTTTAGGCATCTTGTACTTGTTCAAAACAGTATGATCGTAAAGAATTAGAGAAGAAATAATCTCATTGGGATTATTGCTCTCAGCCTAAAAATATCTTTTTGAGGTGCGTTTTATATGTGTGTGTGTATATATATATATGGTCGATGCCCTGGTTTTTATGGAGTTGTCTGTTAGTGACAAACCAGGGGGCATTGACCGCAATTCTCAAAATCTTGTTCTGTAAGACCTGAATCTTACGAATATTGTTGGGTGTAGTATTCGCCCATATGGGTGAAGCATAGAGAATCATCGGTCTGATGATCATACCATAAAGTAAAAGCTTATGATCAATCATTAAAATGGAATTTCTCCTAAGGAGTGGGCCTAACTAGTCCCTCACTGAATTGACTTTGGACAATGTGTGTTGTTATGGAGTTTTCCAAATATTTTGTATAAAATAGGAATTTGAAAAATTAGTGGCAGTTTTTAAGAGCTATTCCACTGTCATCAAAATCTACCCACTTTTCTGAGAGAGGTTGGGAAACGCAACTTTTTAAATTTAAGAACTAAAAGATAAATATTTTTAGGTTGTACAATTAGTAATAAAATACTATTTTTATTTTTCCCATCATCCACTAGCTCAAATTAAAACTTTTAAGTAATCAAACAGTAGTTAAAGGAAAAACTTCATTCTGTTTGAAAACGTGATTCTCATATGCGCTAGAGGCAATATGCGTTATTCTAGTTTTCTTCTGTTATGATAATCTTTCAATATTATTTGCAACAAAGACTGATTATCACGAAACAGTTCAACGAATTACAATATGAAATCATTTGCACAATGGGATCATCTTCACAAAAACACAAACCAATGAATGTAGGCAACAGCACACAAAACCGATGTTTTAAAATGAGTAAATACCTCCTCAAGCAGCTGTTTCCCACAGAGGTCTGACAGGAGCCTGTCAGTTTATATGCCATAGTAGTATGTGTCTGAGGATGGCCTGACCTCAGCAGAAAGACAAGAGCAACATCCATGCCATTATCGGGGTCTCGATCCCAGGTCCCTCTGATCAGTAGCCAAGTACCACTCGGCCACGAGATGGCCAGACGAAAAATACGACGGACTGAAGATCGACCTTCAGATAGCGCCACAAACATCAGTTGACACTTCAGTTCAGGAGGGCAATATCTTCTGCCATTCCAAACGTTCTTGGCCTGAATAGTCAAAGCGGCTTCCACACAGGAGTACGGTAAACCGGATCAATCCTGGGCTGTTCAGTTAGACCTGAATGTCAAACTGTAATTCTGTGGGGACCTTGTCGCACATTAATGGCCGATTTTTGGCCATATAAATAAAATCTGTAGTTTCTGTGAATTCGACATCCGCATTACGAAAAAAACACTGAAACCAAATAGATTATAGTTGTAACGGATTAGTAAAGCTGCGGTAAATCGTGAACATTAAAAACAGTGGCGTATCCAGGAAAGATGAGTGCTTAAATATCAGATATGTTGTAATACAATGCTCGAGAATCAGCGATTCGATCATAACAAATCTCCCCTCCCCTCATTTCGATATTTATGGCACATCATTGATTACAAATTTAGTAAAAGGGTTTATTTAGTTATGGCGGCATTTTTATAATGCCAAAGACGGATTCAGTATTCAAAAACACCGAAAAAATATGCAAAGCCTAAATGTTCAGAGTAAATATCCCTACTTTATTGTGTATATACTGGAAGCAGTTTCACTAGCATCCTTCAGTGATTTAATTCCATTTATCACAGTCATTTATATTGGAAGAGAAGAGAAGGGGATGTTAGTTAATATGATAATCCGAATGTATATATTTACGGATATACATTTACATTTGGCTTTAACAGACTTTACATATGACCGTAAAGGTTTTTACACCCGAATGTTTTTTATTATAAACATTCCGGTTTATGTGCACAGAGTACTTGACCATATCTTAAAATCAATGCAGTACATTAGGAACACAATTAAACAGACCATATCTGTTCAACATTCTTATTGTTATTTGACAATATGCGAGCGGAGGGCGTTTCGACATTATTTGTTTGTCTGCTAATGCCCAAAGTTTCGCAATATCGACTTCACCGTACCACCACGGTATGAAAACTGAACACCTGGGTTTTACAGTCAAATTAAAACGTCAGCATACTGAACATTCTTCAACTTTGGATGTTCCCATGATGATTTATCTGCAATCATCGTCGATCACGTTCAGGTCGATACTTTCCACTCGTTCTAGTATTGATATGTTTTTTTCTATATGTTTGTCCATTTCCCTGTGTTATTAAAAAAAATAATGTTTACCGATTTCCTAATTGTATGTAATCAATATCTATTAATAATAGTATGTAATCAATAACTATTAACAGATATTGATTGATTTCTTTTATTATTGTATTGAATTTGGACTACATTCATCAAAGAATAAAAACTTGAAACATCATAAAGCATGTGTTTACTTCAATAATGATAATAATCTTTAGTAATATTTTTTATTAACACAGGGAACTGGGCAAACATAATAATTTAATAATATATTTAAATATATAGTACAAATATAGGGTACAAAGATCGTCCGTTACTCATATTTCCCGGATACAAGAATTAAGACAATAATCTATTAATAGATATTCAGACAAGTTTTGGGATAATGCACTATTAACAATGTAGGGCAATTTAAAGGTTACCCCCCTGTGTTGGTTTGATACAAAGTAATAAATACCTTTAGACATTTTTTGGAATATTTTCAAAATCCGGGTCTTCAGAGCAGAGTTGTTCCCAAATGTGGAGTTGGAGGTTTATTATGATATTAATTTATAAACTTCACATTTCAGTACAACTCTGCTCTGAAGAACTGGATTTTTTCAATATTCCTAAACAGTGTCTAAAGGTATTTATAATCTTATATCTAACCAATGCAAGTCTATACCTTTAAACTGCCCTACAGCTTTAAAAGTGCATATCGCAAAACTTTCCTAAATATTAAATAAATCTCTGTGAAATTATTCTGTTTAAACAATTTGTTTTGTTTAAACAACTATTAATAGATATTGATTGATTTCTTTTATTATTGTATTGAATTTGGACTACATTCATCAAAGAATAAAAAACTTGAAACACCATAAAGCATCTGTTTACTTCAATAATGATAATAGTTTTAGTAATATTTTCCTTAGCCTTCCCATGGCAGAGTGGTTAGCACGCTTGCCTACTGATCTAAGGGACCTGGGTTCGAACCCCGGGTAAGGCATGGATGTATGTGTCGTTTTTCTGCAGAGGTTCTACCATCCTCTCAGACCTTCTACTATGGCATATAAACTGACAGGCTCCTGTCAGGCCTCTGTGGCAAGCAGCTGCTTGAGGGGGTATTTATTTTATAATATTTTCCTGTTGATCACAATAATGCAAAAGATGCAAACATTTGAATATAGTACATCTTTCTACCTATCTTCATATTGCTTTTCATTTCACCTTTCTCGGTTAGTTCCAGATGTAACCTTTTCTCCCCCCCCCCACCTCCGAAAATGAAAGCATGTGATGTGTGTGGACTCGTGTACACCTCGAGTTTCGCCTCTACCCTTCTTCCTCAATGAAAAAAAAAGGGGTCGGAAATTTCAGGTAGTCGACGACAATAAGTTATATCTCAAATTGAAGTTTGTAGCTATTATATTGCTGTGGCATATCCAAATTACCATTTTATTATACTGTCTTTTTACGCATGGGATATCATTTACATATTATTTCCTATAATGAGACAATTATAAGGCAACGATTAACCAAGTGAAAAAAATTGCTGGCTTCCTATCTTCCTTTCACACGAATACCAATAGAGCAAGTCATTTCAACATCGGTATGTTTTAGTTTTTGCTTGAAGCCAGGAAGATTGCTACTTTTAAAAAGTTAATTAACTTTTTATTACGTTTGTCGTCGGAATGACCGTCGCTTCCACCCTTTAATGGTGGAAAAATTTGAAATTTTTAAAACAAGTATTAGAAACGATTTAGTTATGCTAGAAATTTGAAATTTTACTGGTGGAATCTGAAAGTCACGAATTTTCCGTAGGAAAGAATGGGTTAACCCCTGTAATTCGGGGGAGAGGGAAATGCAATGCAATTTCTTTGATTCAATAGATAATTGTGTGTTTTTAGGGATATATTAAAAATTATTTTTACGTTAGATAGGTATGGTTCAAATATTGCGATTTGAACTTTCCGAATTTCCCAAAAGCTATAATTGCGCCGTCTAACGATAGTAAAAAATCTCAAATTTTTTAAGGATTATCGCGAATGATGCATTTAGGCTTGAAACATGAAATGTTGGTGAAGGCCACGTAGTTTCCATTGGCAGCATTGAATTGATCCCTTACGTCGAGGGTGTGTGACAAACGCAACTCTTTTATTTTAATAGATAATTGCAAAACTCCTTTTTTCTTTAGACTGGTACTGTCAAAATATGATATTTCGCATTTTTCAAATATTTAGGTGTTTTCAATGTATATCGTTAAACATCACTACATACGGAAACGGCAAAACTTTTAAACGAGTGTTGCAAGCGATCCCTTTATAGTAGAAATTTGAAATTTTGGTGACAGAGTGTCAGTTCCACTGAAAGCAATAATCTGTCCCCTTTCCTCAGAGGGGTGTCAAAAAATTGCAACATTTTAATTTTTAGAGATAAAAGACAAATACTTTTATGTTGCTATAGTTACTAAATAGATACTCTTGCAATGCAATTTACTAAATGAATACTTCGCAATGCATAATGGATGATGGGGGAAATGGAAATAAATATTAGCCTTTTCTCGAACATTGCATGTAAAAAGCCATCTTTTATCGCTGAACCCCAGTCGTATTCGAAAAGTCGTCATTTCACAAATAAAAAGAAGTTTTGTGGTGGTGAAATTTATATTAAAGGTCTTACTGAAAAGTCGAATCTGAAAACGTATTGCTTAATACAAAAGAGGAATCTCATACCCATGACGTGCATCATAAAAACGTTTTTAAGTCATTGCCCCTCAGAAGTCATATATTAACATACAGAAAGCGGAAACCTTATGCTGTTAATGAAACCTTTTTCCAAACATTCCATTCCGAAAGACATTTTGTACCACATACTAAACAGAAGACTCATGTATGTGATGTCTGCCATAGAACCTTTTTCCGAACATCACATCTGAAAAGCCATTTTTTAATGCACACAAAAGAAAAGCCTCATATATGTGATGTTTGTCATACAACCTTTTCTCTCACACGGTCTTTGAAAAGGCATCTTTTAACGCACACAAAAGAGAAGCCTCATGTATGTGATATCTGCCATAGATCCTTTTCTCAAACGTCGAATCTGGAAAGGCATCTTTCAATGCACAGAAAAGAGAAGCCTCATGTATGTGATATCTGTCATAGAATCTTTTCTCAAACATCGCATCTAAAAAGTCATATTTTAACGCACACAAAGGAGAAGCCTCATGCATGTAATATCTGCCATAGATCCTTTTCTCAAACGTCAACTCTGGAAAGGCATCTTTAACGCACACAAAAGAGAAGCCTCATGTATGTGATATCTGTCATAGAATCTTTTCTCAAACATCGCATCTAAAAAGTCATATTTTAACGCACACAAAGGAGAAGCCTCATGCATGTGATATCTGCCATAGATCCTTTTCTCAAACGTCAACTCTGGAAAGGCATCTTTTAACGCACACAAAAGAGAAGCCTGATGTATGTGATATCTGTCATAGAACCTTTTCTCAATCATCTAATCTGAAAAGGCATATTTTAACGCACACAAAGGAGAAGCCTCATGTATGTGATATCTGTCATAGAACCTTTTCTCAATCATCTAATCTGAAAAGGCATATTTTAACGCACACAAAGGAGAAGCCTCATGCATGTGATATCTGCCATAGATCCTTTTCTCAAACGTCAACTCTGGAAAGGCATCTTTTAACGCACACAAAAGAGAAGCCTCATGTATGTGATATCTGTCATAGAACCTTTTCTCAATCATCGCATCTGAAAAGGCATATTTTAACGTACACAAAGGAGAAGCCTAATGTATGTGATATCTGCTATAGATCCTTTTCTCAAACGTCAACTCTGGAAAGGCATCTTTTAACGCACACAAAAGAGAAGCCTCATGAATGTAATATCTGCCATAGATCCTTTTCTGAAACATCGACTCTAAGAAGCCATCTTTTAACGCACACGAAAGAGAAGCCTCATGTATCCCATAGAACCTTTTCTCAAACATCACATCTGAAAGGTCATATTTTAACGCACACAAAGGAGAAACCCCATGTATGTGATATCTGCAATAAAGCCTTTTCTCGTGCATGGTCTCTGAAAAGGCATCTTTTAACGCACACAAAAGGGAAGCCTCATATATGAGAAGTCTGCCATAAAGCCTTTTCTCAGACATCGTATCTCAAAAACCATCTTTTTACGCATAGAAAAAAAGAACATCATGTATGTGATGACTGGCGTAAAACCTTTTCTGAGACATCTTAGAAACATTTAATGCACAGAAAAGAGAAACCTCATGTATATGATGTCTGGCATAAAGTTTTCTCAGACATCGTAACTGAAAAGCCATCTTTTAACGCATACGAAAAAGAAGCCTCTTCTATGTTATATTTCCTTTAAAGTTTTTTCTCAGACATTGTCTCTGAAAAACCATATTTTAATTCACACAAAGAAGAAGCTTTATGTATGTGATATTTGGCAGAAATCTTTTTCTCTGACATTGACTCTGAGATGCATTTATTCACACATTCAAATGTGATATCTGCAATAAAGCCTTTTCTCGTGCATGGTCTCTGAAAAGGCATCTTTTAACGCACACAAAAGGGAAGCCTCATATATGAGAAGTCTGCCATAAAGCCTTTTCTCAGACATCGTATCTCAAAAACCATCTTTTTACGCATAGAAAAAAAGAACATCATGTATGTGATGACTGGCGTAAAACCTTTTCTGAGACATCTTAGAAACATTTAATGCACAGAAAAGAGTCTTATGTATCTGATGTGTGTTATAAGGCTGCTTCTCGGAAATCGACTGTGAAAGACATCTTTTAACACATACAAAATAGAAGCCTCATGTTTGATGTCTGTCTTAGATATCAATTCAATTATCAACTCTTAGATATCTGCCTGTTCTCACATATCAAATCTTAGATATCTGCCTGTTCTCAGATATCAACTCTGAGAAGCCATCTTTTTACACATGCAAAGGAAAATCATTACTCTGGTGTTTTCAATAAAAATATTTCTAAATTGTTACATCTGCAACGACATCTCTTAACATACCAAAAAGACAAGCCTCATGCATAAGACGTTTTGAATAAGAAATTTTCATAACAACTCTCAAAAATCATCTTTTAATGCACACAAAAAAAAGCAGGTAAAAATTCAAAATTGGCTTCCCCAAAAGCCAGTTTCTTTTCGCTAGTAAAGAATCACAGGATATATCCCATAGACATGTAACTCATAAGACATTTCCTGTGATTCTTTACTACTGATTTCTTGATTAATGGCTTGAGCCTGAGTGACAAATATTAATAGCATCATCTGTATGAGGCAAAAGAGTTGTCTACATCCGAATAGATGGCGCCACTGTGCGAATAAAATAAAAAAATCCCGGAAGTTCATAAGGTCACACAAGCTGAGAAAAGGTTAGTCATTGGTGGTGAAGTGATAGAATAACAGGCATGTTTCCTGGAGACATGGGTTCGAATCCCACTCATGACAAAACCAAATTTTTTCAGCTAATTATTTTATGTGTTCCAGCTTCTTTGTCTGTCAAAAAGCCATTCTCAGACATTGACTCTGAAAAGCCATCATTTAACACATGCATCAGAGAAGCCTAATGAATGTGATGATATTTGGAATAAAGTCTTTTCTCACACATCAAATCTAAGACACCATTTTTTAGCACAGAAGTATAAGAAGTCTCATGCCTGTTTGTAATAAACCATTTTTCTTTCTCATCACAACCGAATACACATCTTTTGACATAATCGAGTAAATGCTTCGTTTCTGCTATGTTTCTCATGAAACCTTTGATGATAAATGTAGTATTGAAATTTATATTATATCTTAGTTCGAAAGGAACACATGGATGTGATGTACATTTGAAAAGTAATAATTTTACATTTTAAATCATAATGGTTTTCTTAAAATTAGTACAGATAGTTTGATTATTAAAAGTAATCTTTATAGACATTCCACTAGAATGTAAATGTTTTCTGTGTAATATTTGTAATAAAAGTTTTCTCAACATTTATGCCTTAAAAGATTTTCTCTCAAATGCTATAGATTAGGGGTTACTACAACTATCGGTATCACACCCTCCTTTTGGTTTTTGAAAGACTCTCTGTCTTTCCCACCTCTAATTTATAATCAGCCCTGTTAACAAGTTCATAATTAAAAATAAAACCTTCACATCCTTCTGCCCACAATTTCAGAATCTCTGCTGTAGATAAACTGTATCCCAACTAATCTGAAAAGTCGTATCTCAATGAATACCGATATTTTTCTATACGATTAAAAGAAGTGAAATTGGTACTGACCATTATTATACCTTTGAAGGTCGATTGCTTGTTACAGCTTTAAGTTAAAATGCATAGTCAAAAAAAGCATGAGAAAACATAATGAAACATGCAAAACATATTTCGATAAAACGAACGTCCAACAACAAAAAGGCCTAGAGTGCAAAATAATAATGTGCAGTGGCGTACATATGGGCTTAGGTTTGTGGATATTAAAAAAATTCTACAATCTCCCAAAATACTTGAATGATGCTTTCTTAACGCAGTCTCCTGAATATACCATTGATATCATTATTGCATCCAACACAAAAATGTCATAGACAGTGGTTCTCAACCTTTGAAAACTATGTCCCACTGACCATTTATCAAAGAATTTTAGTACTATGCAATAAAATAAAATATAATATTTTTACGTAACGTTTGCATTTTGATTTTATATTAATCGTTTATAATGTTTGGCTATAAATAATGCAATAACTTTATTAAGAATAAGTTTATATTATGAAAGGGCAAAAGAATAGTTTTGTTAACAACAACTTGTATGTCGTTACGTAACTATTCTCTACACAATAACTTTGTGAACAAAATAAAAGTACATTGAGACACGTCGTAAAAATTATATTTAGAATTTCAAAAAAATGCAATGATTATCTCTGAATTCTTAAAATTTACTCTGAAGATATCGCAGCCAACATGGACGACCTTCACTTTCCGCGAGTTGAGAAACAGCATAATATTAATGCTGATAGTTGTTAATATTCTTTTCAATAATGACCAAAATATTTATATGTTTCAAATGCCATCAATTATTAATATCCAATCCGTAATCTACCATGTTTAAAGGCCGATATTCAATAGAACAATGTAAGAATGTGAATTTTACTAATAAACACAGAAATGTGATTTCAAAATGGGTACGATTTTGAAACAAAGAGAATATAGTATATAAAAATAATTCTAATAATGTTTGTGGAAAATGCAAGGCTTCTTTTATTACCTTACTTGAGAAAAATCATATTTTGATTTAAGTAATAGTATCTCTCTGCCTCCAGCTAGCACTTCGAAAGACGTAGTAATATATATTTCGAATATAATATGAAGTTTGTCAATTTCGTTCGTCCTGTTCTCACTTCATCAAAAGCCAGTTTCTTTAGTTTAATTCTACAATTATCTATTTAAGTGAATTAAAATGTCAAGGAATAACTCTAATCCATCTTTACTAAATTCAGATGAAATTTGTATTCACCTGAGTGCAGATATCTACACGGCATCATAGTGTCTTGATTAGTATCATGCCTAGTTCGAAACATTTCTCATCTGAGATTCATATCAATGCATAAGAATGATTTCATGATCTTTCAGCTGAGTCGACCTCAAGGAGTTGACTAACTAAACTGAATGGTTATTGCACTCGAGTTGGACATACCAGAAGAGGTTTACACTAAAAGTTTTAATGGAGACATGTTCGAGTCTGATTTTAAGGGACCGACTTATTAATATTCAACCCTTCAAGGGCGATGGTTATAGCCCTTACCTTCAACCCACTTAGGTATGTCGCTGGCTTCGGGTGTTATTTGGAAGCGAGGAAAATGCCTTCAAGTGACAGAGAATTGTTTTTCTTGTACAGGTATCGTGAGTTCTTATCCACTCATCTCGAAACAATGTCCTAAATTTGATATCAATGTATATGCGTGATTGTATGCATGGGCATCGGCAGTGGAGGGGAAGGAGTATTGCCTTTGGTAAATCCCCTTGGAAACTTTTAAAATTTAATTTATGTGAAACTCTATCATTAGTGCCAAAAATTAAGGTTTTCTGTTAACGAAAAGTAATTTTTTACACGTTTTCTTTAATTTGCAGAATTTTTATTATTATTGGAAACGTTTTTTACATGAATTTTCAATCACAAGTTACCTACCTATCGTTTCGTTTTCGAACATCTTTAGTTTTATTTGAGTGTGATGTATGATGATTACTTGTTTGCAACTGCACTCATCTATGAAAGGCTCGGCATAAAAATTTCTATTTTGAAACAATGATTCACTTTTGCCTGTCACCCTGAAACAATCCTTCCCCCACCTGAAAACCTTTTACCGACGTCTATGCATATTCCCAGATTCACTTTCTTGTTCCACATATAAATTAAACAAATAAGAAAAGACAACCTAACCATAGTGTAGAATAGTGCTTCTGTTGCGCAAGAGCTCATGCTGCTTAGTAACTTTCGGTGTGAAGGGTACGATTCCATTGGTCATGGTTGTCGCCAGCATCAATACCTGTCCTCTTTATTTTCGCCACTTTTTACCGTCCAAAACGTTGTGCTGAGCAAGAGATAAAGAGGGCGCAGCTGAGACATCCGTTGGTTCCTGTTCACCAATATAAAAATGTGTGTAAAGCCGTAGAGCATAGAGGATAAACAGCAGAATAATAGGACATATGAACAAACAACTGTGCGAATGAAAAGGAACGCCCCTAAAAGATGAGATTTTCCTCTAACATGCTAGCTAAATTCAGCAGTCGCTATAGCGAACAATGTCGTAGATTGCAAACAGTATCGCTGAAACAATGAGAATTGGCATTATTAAGAATTGACAATTGGCTGCATTATAAAGATGTTTAGAGACCAGAGATGCCACTTAATTCGGTACACCACCACTCGTCACATAAATGGTTCATTCCGACACGTAATATGTCACGTGACCGAGGCTGTCATTGCGCTCTATAAAACATCTGTGGAATGAGCGGGTCAGGACGGTTTGCAGCAAGACTCTGCCACCGTCTCCGCAAAACTCTCCGCCTGCCCACTTTCAGTAGTGGACACTGACTGGGCTTGGAAATGCTGTTGTCCGTTGGATGGGACATTAAGACGTGGCTCATGTGCAGGAGAGCCATTAAGGAACACGCTGGCTGGTCTAGATGAGAGGCTACCATCTGTTTCCCAACGACCACTCCCTGCAGAAATGTCCTTTTCAAATAAACTCCCGGTTATCCGGCATTTATGGGGAATGGGAGTTGACGGTTGCGTGAGAACTGTAGAAACCAAATACAGTAGGTAAAATCTTGTATCAAGCTTTAATTCAAAATGGTAATAAAAATGGTAATAAAAATGAAATATAATGCCCTTAATACAAGGGTAAATAAATAAAGTATAATTGTTCTATATACTTATTTTAACACATAGTGAATGTCTATATCCGTACACTTAACAAAACTTCGGGAATTGCTTCACTTGAAAGCCACCATGGAAAGAGTTGCAATTTTGAACCTTATTTTCATAATAACGAAATGTGAGAGGGAATGGAAAAACATACACAAGAGAAGAAAAAAAATACTCTCCGAGACACAAGAATATTGAAACTAGGCTAAACTTTAATTATGAAAGAAATTCGATAAACAGAACAACACGATCAGAAATTTAAAATGTGACTGTAACGATGCGTAAAAGACGATGCCTGTGGCATCAGGGAGAACACTACCACGTGCATTGATATTTGCTGTACAAAGTTCAAATGGTCAATTCGAAAGTTATTATGCCTTGTTTTCTGAGAATTCCGGATGCTTGATTATCGGATAACCAGGAGTTTACTGTATATTGTGGAGATGATAGCATGCCCCACGTTCTCAATCACTGTTCAAGCTCTATCTTCACATATATAAGAACAGAACTTCATTCCATTCATCATTCTACGAACTCTGTTTCATGTGAAACGAGCTTTTGTGGGAAAAGATTATTGGAATATGAATTATAAGTTTCCTTCCACTTGAAGTCTTCGTGTGATTAGACTGTGACATCGAACATCCCGTGGCTGCTGAGATTTTTGGTGTTTTAATTCTTCGATTGCACTTTGCCGTTAGGATTAAATAATTGTCGTCTCTTGACGTTGTTACCTTAGGACCTCCAGATTTCCTTTGGAGTATGTTTCCATCCCTTGGAATTGTTTCCAGTCTTTGACACTTTTTTTGAAACTTTGAAGAACTCCGCATGCGACTTGCCCAAATTTTTCTTTCGCATAGTTTAAATTTATCTCTTTAACAACCGAGATGTCTCATTACACCTGTTGACAAATGTTGCACCCAATAAGTTCTAAATCTCAGCAGTTATCAGTGTAGGTTAATGTGTAAAGATGTGGCAGTCGCATTTAGGTCGGGGCGGGGTGGCTCAGTCGGTAGCGCGCCAGGCTCGTAATCTGTAGTTCCCAGGTTCGACGCCCAGCTGGGTCAGCGTTCAGATTTATCTCTGCAAAAATCCCCGCCCTGCCCACGGTCAGTAGGGGACACCGATGGGCTTGGAAAGGTCGTCGTCCGTCGGATGGGACGTTAAGCCGTGGCCCCTTGTGCGGAAGAGTCATACCCTGTGCACGTTAAAGAACACGCTGGATGGCCTTGATGGGAGGCTACCATCTGTCTCCCAACAGCTGTTCCAGTGGGTCCCCTCCCCCAACCTTCTCTGAGAATTCGGGGTCCATGTGACCTGACCATTTAGCCCATGGTGTGCAAAAAAGTGCCGCTCAGAGGTAAAACAACCCAACAACGCATTTAGGTATGATTAATATCGGTTATTTTTTTGCGATAATGTTGAATTCTTGGGTTTTCGTCACAACGAGATGCAGAAGCACCCCATTTACGAAAAATAAGAGGTTTAAAATGAGATTTTGAAACATGGAAATTAAAAGTTTTGAATGAGGTGAAGAAAATACTTTCCATTTGTTTTGCTTAAATCTAGATACAGGCTCTATATAGTTGCCCATTTCCAAATTGGACGCCATGTTTTGTCGTTGCTCGGATTGTTTGGCGTCCAAAGCTGAATGGTATGTTTCACGGATACTTATGGATTCCGGAAAAGGGTAAGATAGTATTTGATACAGATTTCAGTGCTCACGATTGGAAGCACTTTAGAAACGGCTAAAAAGGGAAAAGTAAATTTTACGGCTTTTTTTTAGAGGAGAAAATAATTCGCTTTTTTCTCTGTCTGTATGTAGACATCGAACATTTTTGTTATTCACACATAAATAAAAATTTCTTTTTTGTTGGATAGGTATTAATGAAATATTATGTTTTCCATTTTTCGAACCTCCCAAAAGTTTTAATCGTGCCCTCTAACGGTGGAAAAAATTGAAAATTTTGAAATATCAAATGAATATTCCAAATGATGCAGTATGTTAGAAATTTGAAATTTTGGTGTTCAAATGTGAAGATTACAAAGTTGCCATTGGCAACAATCACTTGATCCTTTAGACCAGGGGGGGGGGGGAATGCAGCTTTATTTAACAAAAAATGTATGTTTTTAGAGATAAATTAAATGCATTTTTTGGGTTGGACAGGTATTGATGAAATATTACAATATGTATTTTCAAAATCTTCCAAAAGCTCTAATTGCGCCCTCTAACGGTGGAAAAAATTAAAAAATCTCAAAATTTAAAACGAATATTGGAAACGATGTAGTTATGCTAGAATTTTCTAATTTTGGTCATTGAATGTGATAGTCTTGAAGATTCCATTGACAACAATGAGTTGACCCCTACGGCCAAGGTAGGTAGCAAACACAACGGTTTTGTGTTAAGACATTATTGGAAATCTCTTTTTTAGATGGTACTAATGAAATATAAATCGCATTTTCATAGGTAGTTTTAATGTATATCATTAGAGATCACTAAATATCCAAATGACAAACGTTTAACGGATGTTTCAAGTGATCTGTTTATGGTAGAAATTTCGGCGCTAAAGTAATTCTAGTTATGGTAGAAATATCAAATCTGCACACTGTTTTCAGAGGGGTGAGAAAAAAGCAACTTTTCAAATTTAAGAATTTAAGGACAAATACTTTTTATGTTTTATAATTACTAATAAATTACTACTATGTGAATTTCCCCCATCACACATTAAAAATAAATAACCCCTCAAGTAGCTTCTTGTACAGAAGTTTCAAGGAGTCTGTCAGTTTTTACGCCATAGAAGATCCATGAGGATTGCTGGACCTCAGCAGAAAAACAACACGAACATTCATAATTAAAACTTTTAAGGAGTGAAAAAGTAAGCAAGAGAAAAACTTCATTCTATTGGAAAATGAGATTCCCATATGCGCCAGAGACGATATGTGTTCTATAATTTTACACTTTCAGTACCCTCTGACAGTGGAAATTAGAACTACTGTATAATTGAGAAAACAAATTATTAATATTTTATTAGTATCTGAAAAACACAGAAAATGTGTTACATTTATCTCTTAAAGCAGAAAAGTTGCATTTTACCAATACCCCCTTGCTATAAAGGGAACAGATCAGTACTATTAATGGAAACCACTTGACCGTTACACTCTAAGACCAAAAATTGAAGTTTCTAGCATAAATAGATAGTTTGCAATGTTCGTTTAAAGATTTGGTATTTTCCAGCTTTTTTTTGCGCCGCTAGAGGCAGCCTTTCAAGTTTTTATTTACCGCTTTTAGAACTTTCTAACAGTGGAAATTGCAGCTGATAGGGATTAGAAAAATATAAACAATATTTTGTTAGTACCTGTAAAACCAAAAGGAGATGTTTCGTTTATCGTTTAGAATAAAAAGGTTTCATTTTTGCACTCCCTTTGGCTAAGAGGGCAAAGCCTTGTTGCCATTGTAAACCTTCTGACTCTACTACCAAAATTTCAGATTTCCAATGTAAATAGTTTGTTCGCAATATGGTATAAAACTATAACAACTGAGAAGTTTCGACTTGGTACACACACTAACTTATAGGCTTTCGTCTCACGGTACGACAAAACATGGCGCCCATGAACCACGTGACTCAATCAACCAATGGCAGTCAATCACCGAGATGGCCAGTCTCTAACTATACAGGACCTGTAGTCGCCATCAGCATTCGACGCTAGTAGTAGTTGAAGAAAGTTTACTTTTAAACATTAACTTTGTTGCAGGTAAAACCTTAGCATTTCTTTTCTTTATTCGCCAATACGTGTTTCAAATTCGATTTGTAAGATAACAGTAACATCAGTGATAAATGTTTTACAAGTTGTTACTGTATCATCTAGTGTCTGACTACCGCCCCTCTAGGACGCTGCCTGCCGATTCCAGAAGAAAGATGTTCCTCGTATTCGAAGTTTCTCTCGCTAGAGGGCGCTGATCGCCTAGTAACAACAAACGTGATAAGCGTACAGTTCCCTTGCCTTTTACGAGCAATCGTACCATAGGTTTTTAAGTTTTAAAATGTTTTTGTTAGTTAAATTTGGTGCAAATCGTCATGTTTTATGACTGTTTTTCAGTTTCTTTCATCATAACTTTTGAGGAAAAGAAGGGATATATATAAATTTTATTTCGAGTTATATAGACTAGTTTCTTAAAGGCACAAGGTTAATATATAATTGGAATTTAATGAAAGAAAAAGACTAAGAAATTTGTAATATTCCCACTGGTTTAAAAAATAAGCATCATTATTATGTAGAAAATTTGCTGAGGATTCTTTCTTAGTAGTTATGCCATGACTGATTAAAGTGAAAAAGACAAAAGGACAAGCGAGATTTCAGTAGTAATTGAGTGTATTTCAGCATATTGATTAATAATATTCAATGGTTATAATGATTTTATTGAATAAATTAGAATAATTAGACTGTATGACTTAAAGAACACAAAATTAAATATCCTTGTGGTAATCGCATGTGAATCACAATTTTTCTCTATTTTTCTAATTGGAAATTTCAAAGTTATTAGCATTAATTCCAAATATATATGGAATAATCCTTGCCCAATGACTGTGTTAATTAATTGCACACTCGTCGGTTGCACGCCAGGCCCTTAATCTGCAGTTCCCGGGTTCAAGTCCCAGCTGGGTCAGTGTTGAAATTTATGCCCACGAAACTCCCTGCCCACGTTAGTGGGCCAGGGCAGGGAGTTTCGTGGGCATAAAATTTCGTGGGCGTTGTCCGACGTTTTTCCCACTGTCACATTACTTTTATGGAGATAATATTGAAAGCTGTACATGATTAAATTTATATTGAAAAGTAGAAGATATGTTTTGAAAATTAGATCTCTGAAAAATGACTTGTAAGAAAATTATTAAGTCCATAATAAAAAACCACGAGCACTAAGAGAAATTGATCATTATTTAAAATTTTACTAGTCTATAAGTTAAGTTCGTGCTCTCTAAAAATTTAATTGATACAAAAAAAAAGCTTTTGAAATTTTCTGGGTCAAAAAAATTAAAAGCAGCTCTTTAACAGTTTCATTAAAAAATATAAATATCCCTCAAGCTGCTGCTTGCCGCACAGAAGTCTGACAGGGGCCTGTCAGTTTAATACGCCATTGCAAAATATCTGTGAGGAAGGCGACATCTCAGCAGAAAAAAAACACAAACATCCATTTCACCTATATATCACAAATACCCATATATCATAAACATACGGGTTCGAACTCAGGTCCTTTTTGATCAGTACCCAAGCGCGCTAACCACTCGGGTATGTCATAAAACAGCATTTATTCATTATTTCGCCTTATGTTTATGAACTACTTCCTCTATTGGCATTAGTAAGAAGATTTTCTTTTTCCATTTTATTAAAAAACTAATATTTTGGTTGTGTACCTTATAAATACGTCAATGACAGTACTTCATACATTAAAACACACTTTAAGATGGTCTGTTTGTATCTTAGGCAGTCAATGCACGAACTAGTTAGTGGGAGAAGTTTTTTCGAATTTTGAGGCTGAATCAACAGGCGGTGTTTGAGCAATGCTATATTTTCCTACAATTATTTCGTTTGAAATTTAGAAAAAATATCTGGCAAAAAAACTATGTCGCCATTATCATTCAATAGCAGTAGTAATTGAAAGAATTTTACTTTTAAACATTCACTTTATTTCAGGTAAAACCTTAGGATTTTCGTTCTTCATTAAGTCAATACGTGTTTCTAATTCAGTTTGTAAGATAAGAGTAACTTTAGCGATAAATGTTTTACAAGATGTTACTGTATCATCTAATGTCTGACGATCTTAAAATGATTTATCAAGTAGCATACATGTAAGGTTTCTTATTAAACTCTCATTTTAACGTGTAATAATTTAAGATATGGTTATATTTGTTGAAATGTACGATGTTTACATTTATAGAGTGATAGTGTTATATGTTTTATTTACCGAAGAAATACAAAGGTTATGGAGTCCAGACCTGTGGTTCTGGGAACTTTTAATCAATCTTCATAAACACTGCATTAAACAAGGATCTCTTAAAATGTGGATTGCGAGTACATAATGAAATCAGATTTAACCATCGCGCTACATAGGTATGGGGAAATGTGAAGGGTTTGCATTAGTTTATCTACTATTGTAGGGGCGCGATATCAAAGCAACCCAGGAATTATTTAATATAGCTACTTCTGCCGCCATTTTTGTTATAAAAGTAGTACGTGAAATTACGTACTTTTCCTCCATTATAATCTCAAAACCGGAGGTTTCCCGCACACTTGCGACAACGAGATTATAACGATTTTTTTTAAATTCGTACTTGACTGATTTACTTCCTCTCTGACCTTATTTTTTTAAACGATTTTTATTTTATTGCGCCCGACGAATTCATGTGAAACGAGAATTCATGATTATACGATTAAATAGTTTTAAAAAATAAGGGCACTTCCCTTTTATAGTGGCCTTGGCGAGAAAGGGGAATTGGCGCGTTTCCGTCTTGGCGTGAACCATTACCGATACACACAAGCAGTACCCGAAATAAATCACCAGATTTAATGAAATCGAACACCAATCACAAAACCAAAAAACACCATCGACAATGCATCGCCGACCGGCAATATAAAAAGCCCCCAAAACTAAATCTCATCGATCATAACACATACTAAAAAGCAAAAAAAAAAAAGAAAAAGTGCACCGTCGAACGAATTATAAAAAAGCCCCAAAACTAAATAATGTCCTCCCAGACAACACAAACCGAAAAACATAAAAATCGAAAACAATGCCAGCCGACAGAATTTTAAAAAGCCCCAGAAATTATAATGTCCTCCCAGGCAACACAAATAAAAAAACAACAACATAAAAATCGGAAACAATGCACCGACGGCCGAATTATGGCCGTTTTCACAAATTCTTTCAGAGGGTAAAATACATTTCTCTTGGAAAAAAGCTATAGCATCTTTTTCCGTCGATGGCAGATTGAAAATAGTAAGCATATTAAATATTTAACAACGAAAAACTGTTAAGGCGGAAACGCGCCAATTCCCCTTTCTCACCAAGGCCGCTATAAAAAGGAAGCACCAAAGTAAGTTTGAAAAATATTTGTAAAATTTTATTCCACATTGCTTTATTTGCAAAATTTGCGATAAAAATTTCGACCGTTACCAAATAGCGCGAGGAAGCATTTTTTTTATTTTTATTTTTTCGCTAACTACTTTTACGGAAAACTTTTTTACGGACTAATTTTTTAGAAAATGGCGGCAAATTGTTTTGCTTAAGAAGGTTAAGAAAAGTTATTGAGTCTCGAATCTGTCTCCCCATTTACATGCACTCATTTATAATTTGCTGCTTTGCCTATCCTAAGATAATGCATAGATATAATGTACTTCATATATATAATGTATCCACGATATCCAATTTCCTGTAACTGATGTAGCATTTAGCTTAAATTATTGTATGATGGTTTTGTGTTCGGTTGTCACAATGGAATGATATAAAAGTTTCTATTTCAAGCATCTGATTTTATCAATGACTAGTAAGAATGTTTCTGTCCTTTTTATAGGATGAAAATTTATCTTTGCGAGTGAAAACTACCCACCTATACCTGCCTGACCTGTGCTGACAAGTGAGAAGTGATGCCATCGTTGAGAAGTTACAGTTGATGCCATACTTTCTTATGGTGTTAACTCCAAGACATCTAAGTTAAAACTACAGTTACCTCATTGATAAAAGGCCTCACAACTGATCCTATGAAGAAGGCAGCTTTTCGAAGGAAGTGAGCCACTTATTCAAAGAATTGGCAGTTTTAGCTTGACCAAAGAAACAATCTTACAGAACACAAAATAAGCTAAATTCTGTAGCAGTTGTATACCTATATATATATGCATATAAGCAGATTTTATAGCAGGACATTTCTTTGAACTCGAATTTAGATATTTATGAAAACAAATATTATAAAACTCATAGTATAATGAATGAAAAACACTGAAAAACTGTGTTTGCGTTTATTAATACATTTTATTGTTTTTTCTTTCTTTACATATGCAAAATATCAGTAATTAATGCACAAGTTGAATTAAAAAATAACATCTAATATATACAGGTACTGGATAGAAAAATGGAATCAGCTCCATATTATCTCAATATTAAATCACCTTCAAAGCTGAATAACTTTTTCAATGTGATTTTAATCAAGTATAATGTCTAAAGATAAATTAAGAAAGAGAGTTCAGAGATCACAGTTGAAAAAATTAATAGTTATTAAATATAAACTATATTTCACACTTAGTTTCTAAAATCTAAGTGAGATCACATTTGTTAACTTAAGAGTTCAGAGGTTATTTTAGACTCTAGAGTCAGAATGAACACTCAACCTGTTTTTGTGTTTTAATTAAATTTTTCGGTTAAATTTTGTATCCTGCTATCATGTTCCAGCATTCAGAACTTTTTGAATACTGAACAAATATTCTTTAAAATCTAGCTCTAGATAGATTTGATTGAGATCTTCAGACATTATATTTCATTAAAAATCATATTGAAGAGGTTATTGTGCTCAGAATGTGATTTTCTATTGAGATAACATGAACTGTTTCCATATTTCCGTCCAGTACCTGTACATATCGTTTGAATATAATTATTTGAGCCCGCATTTATCCATTCCTCTGCGTAATATTTTAAATGAGTCTTTATTAAATAACAGTATATAAAATAGATGATACATTGGTTAGCAATATATATGGATATGCTCATTGAATTGCAGTATTATCTCTAAAACAAGCAAGTCTTAACTGAATTATTTAAGTAGAAAATGTATTTTATTAAGTGTGTAAAAGTTTTCTTAGTTGTAATAGTTTTGTCTTAAAAATGTGTCTAATTTTATGCTACTATTTGCTTTAAAGGATTTGAATTTTCCAAGAACAATATTCGTGTGCTATAAAGATTATTCAATGTTAAATTATTAAATATATATATATATATCATGGTTTAATGTCATAAATAAATCTGTAAACGCTGCTGAATGTAATTCAGTACTTCAGTTATACACTTCAAAGAATAATGTATTTTTTATTTATTTTCTAAATCAGGTGGATGTGTTTATGAGTGCGACATCTGCCAGAGTAGGTTTACATCTTTGCAATTCTTCACCAAACGCGAGACATCGAGGAGAAGGAAAAGGACGGGGATTCTCTTGTTCCTTATGTCTTTACTCTACCAATAGATCATCCAGCATGAACCATCATATGCTCACCCACTCTGGAGAACGTCCTCACAAGTGTTGCCATTGTGGAAAGAGTTTCAAACTGAAGATTCATCTGCAAGTGCATCTGCGTATCCACACAGGAGAACGACCATTTCCTTGCGATTTTTGTAGTAAGACTTTCGTAACCAAGGAAGCTCTAACTAGGCACAGACGAAGTCACCTGATGCAACGGCCTTTTATGTGTAGACACTGTCCGAAGACCTTTATAGAGTAGTCTAATTTGAATCAACATGAAAAGAACCATGTTTAAGTCTGTTCTAGTCATAATCATTTTAAATGCCTTCATTATTTTAACTTTTACATGTTTAAAATCTGTGTCGATTATTATTATCAGCTCAATACGTCATTTTTCAGTTTGTTGTTACCATTTATATTTCTTTAATGGCTTGAAAAATATCACTGGTGCAAACTACATCAATATTGCACGATTTGTTGTGAAATATTATTCTTTATTGTTATATGTGTTTAAAACCCGGCAGTTAAGTTTTTGTTGAATCAATGTAGTATCTGACCTGAACTAATTTTATTTTAGTTTTATTTTACGAAGATATTACACAATAGATAACAAAATAATTAGAATTAATCGTTATGTAGCCTTGTTTAGTGAGAGTTAATCTTTCCCTAGCCTGGTTCAATGAAAGTTATTCCTTCCTTAGACTGGTGGGGCGGTGGTGGCTCAGTCAGTAGCTTGCCAGGCTCGTAATCTGTAGTTCCCAGGTTCGAGTCCCAGCTGGGTCAGCATTGAGATTTATCTCCACAAAATTCCCCGCCCTGCCCACGGACAATAGGGGACACCGATGGTCTTGGAAAGGCTGCGGTCCGTCGGATGGGATGTTAAGCCGTGGCTCCGTTTGTGAGAGAGCCAAAACAATCCAACCCTACTTAGCATGGTTCAGTGCAAGTTATGTTTTCTGCAGCATGGTTCAGTGAGAGTTAATGCTTCATAGCTTTTTTTCTGTTATTATGCCTAGCCTTCTTCAGTGACAATTATTCCCTCCAGATTCGGTGAAAGTTATTCCTTCCTAGCCCCTGTTCTCTGAGAGTTATTCTTTCTGTAATCTGGTTCAGTAAAGTTATTTCTTTCCTAGTCTGTTTCAATGAAATTATTCTTTTTTTTAACCTGGTTCAGTGAAAGTTATTCCTTCTGTAGCCTAGTTCCGTGAAGGTTATTCCTTTCCTAGCCCTTTTCCCCTTGAGTTATTTTTCCCAGCCTTGTTCAATGAGAGTTATTACTTCCCTAGCCTTGTGTAGCGACAGTTATTATTTCCTTAGCCTTGTTCAGTGAGAGATATTACTTCCCTAGCCTTGTGAAGCGACAGTTATTATTTCCTTAGCCTTCTTCAGTGAGAGTTATTACTTCCCTAGCCTTGTGAAGCGACAGTTATTATTTCCTTCGCCTTGTTCAGTGAGAATTATTACTTTCCTAGCCTTGTGAAGCGACAGTTATTATTTCCTTAGCCTTGTTCAGTGAGAGTTATTACTTCCCTAGCCTTGTGAAGCGACAGTTATTATTTCCTTAGCCTTGTTCAGTGAGAGTTATTACTTCCCTAGCCTTGTGAAGCGACAGTTATTATTTCCTTAGCCTTGTTCAGTGAGAGGTATTACTTCCCTAGCCTTGTGAAGTGACAGCTATTATTCCCTTAGCCTTGTTCAGTGAGAGTTATTACTACCCTAGCCTTGTGAAGCGACAGTTATTATTTCCTTAGCCTTGTTCAGTGAGAGTTATTACTTCCCTAGCCTTGTGAAGCGACAGTTATTATTTCCTTAGCCTTGTGAAGCGACAGTTATTATTTCCTTAGCCTTGTTCAGTGAGAGTTATTACTTCCCTAGCCTTGTGAAGCGACAGTTATTATTTCCTTAGCCTTATTCAGTGAGAGTTATTACTTCCCTAGCCTTGTGAAGCAACAGTTATTATTTCCTTAGCCTTGTTCAGTGAGAGTTATTACTTCCCTAGCCTTGTGAAGCGACAGTTATTATTTCCTTAGCCTTGTTCAGTGAGAGGTATTACTTCCCTAGCCTTGTGAAGTGACAGCTATTATTTCCTTAGCCTTGTTCAGTGAGAGTTATTACTACCCTAGCCTTGTGAAGCGACAGTTATTATTTCCTTAGCCTTGTTCAGTGAGAGTTATTACTTCCCTAGCCTTGTGAAGCGACAGTTATTATTTCCTTAGCCTTGTTCAGTGAGAGTTATTACTTCCCTAGCCTTGTGAAGCGACAGTTATTATTTCCTTAGCCTTGTTCAGTGAGAGTTATTACTTCCCTAGCCTTGTGAAGCGACAGTTATTATTTCCTTAGCCTTGTCCAGTGAGAGTTATTACTTTCCTAGCCTTGTGAAGCGACAGTTATTATTTCCTTAGCCTTCTTCAGTGAGAGTTATTACTTCCCTAGCCTTGTGAAGCAACAGTTATTATTTCCTTAGCCTTGTTCAGTGAGAGTTATTACTTCCCCATCCTTGTGAAGCGACAGATATTATTTCCTTAGCCTTGTTCAGTGAGAGTTATTACTTCCCTAGCCTTGTGAAGCGACAGTTATTATTTCCTTAGCCTTGTTCAGTGAGAGTTATTACTTCCCTAACCTTGTGAAGCGACAGTTATTATTTCCTTAGCCTTGTTCAGTGAGAGTTATTACTTCCCTAGCCTTGTGAAGCGACAGTTATTATTTCCTTAGCCTTGTTCAGTGAGAGTTATTACTTCCCTAGCCTTGTGAAGCGACAGTTATTATT
The DNA here is from genome assembly GCA_038380435.1 of Ryuthela nishihirai. Taxonomy (NCBI): domain Eukaryota; kingdom Metazoa; phylum Arthropoda; class Arachnida; order Araneae; family Heptathelidae; genus Ryuthela; species Ryuthela nishihirai. Next base: position 39,479,956 of record JAWZYU010000022.1, read on the forward strand.
TCCTTAGCCTTGTTCAGTGAGAGTTATTACTTCCCTAGCCTTGTGAAGCGACAGTTATTATTTCCTTAGCCTTGTTCAGTGAGAGTTATTACTTCCCTAGTCTTGTGAAGCGACAGTTATTATTTCCTCAGCCTTGTTCAGTGAGAGTTATTAATTCCCTAGCCTTGGGAAGCGACAGTTATTATTTCCTTAGCCTTGTTCAGTGAGAGTTATTACTTCCCTAGCCTTGTGAAGCGACAGGTATTATTTCCTTAGCCTTGTTCAGTTAGAGTTATTACTTCCCTAGCCTTGTGATGCGACAGTTATTATTTCCTTAGCCTTGTTCAGTGAGAGTTATAACTTCCCTAACCTTGTGAAGCCACAGTTATTATTTCCTTAGCCTTGTTCAGTGAGAGTTATTACTTCCCTAGCCTTGTGAAGCGACAGTTATTATTTCCTTAGCCTTGTTCAGTGAGAGTTATTACTTCCCTAGCCTTGTGAAGCGACAGTTATTATTTCCTTAGCCTTGTTCAGTGAGAGTTATTACTTCCCTAGCCTTGTGAAGCGACAGTTATTATTTCCTTAGCCTTGTTCAGTGAGAGTTATTACTTCCCTAGACTTGTGAAGCGACAGTTATTATTTTCTTAGCCTTGTGCAGTGAGAGTTCTTACTTCCCTAGCCTTGTGAAGCGACAGTTATTATTTCCTTAGCCTTGTTCAGTGACAGTTATTACTTCCCTAGTCTTGTGAAGCGACAGTTATTATTTCCTCAGCCTTGTTCAGTGAGAGTTATTACTTCCCTAGCCTTGGGAAGCGACAGTTATTATTTCCTTAGCCTTGTTCAGTGAGAGTTATTACTTCCCTAGCCTTCTGAAGCGACAGATATTATTTCCTTAGCCTTGTTCAGTGAGAGTTATTACTTCCCTAGCCTTGTGAGGCGACAGTTATTATTTCCTTAGCCTTGTTCACTGAGAGTTATTACTTCCCTAACCTTGTGAAGCCACAGTTATTATTTCCTTAGCCTTGTTCAGTGAGAGTTATTACTTCCCTAGCCTTGTGAAGCGACAGTTATTATTTCCTTAGCCTTGTTCAGTGAGAGTTATTACTTCCCTAGCCTTGTGAAGCGACAGTTATTATTTCCTTAGCCTTGTTCAGTGAGAGTTATTACTTCCCTAGCCTTGTGAAGCGACAGTTATTATTTCCTTAGCCTTGTTCAGTGAGAGGTATTAATTCCCTAGCCTTGTGAAACCACAGCTATTATTTCCTTAGCCTTGTTCAGTGAGAGTTATTATTTCCCTAGCCTTGTGAAGCGACAGTTATTATTTCCTTAGCCTTGTTCAGTGAGAGTTATTACTTCCCTAGCCTTGTGAAGCGACAGTTATTATTTCCTTAGCCTTGTTCAGTGAGATTTATTACTTCCCTAGCCTTGTGAAGCGACAGTTATTATTTCCTTAGTCTTGTTCACTGAGAGTTATTACTTCCCTCGCCTGGTATGTATTTCATTTCTCAATTTCTTGGGAGAGTTCAGTCACTCTGGAGATTGTCCCCACACATTTTCTTACTGAGGAAAACGTTTTCGACAAAAGAATTTATCTTTAAACTGATATTCGTATCCAGATCAAAGAATATAATTTTCCTTCTGATCTTTGTAACAAATTTAAAAATGGATTAAATGAAGAATGGGGCTTGAAATGAACTAACCCTCCCCCGCAAGCAGCTGCTTGCAGCCGAGTTCTGACAGGAAACTGTGATCTCCAGAGTATTGCACTCTGGAGATTGTCCCCACACATTTTCTTACTAAGGAAAACGTTTTCGACAAAAGAATTTATCTTTAAACTGATCTTCGTATCCACATCAAAGAATATAATTTTCCTTCTGATCTTTGTAACAAATTTAAAAATGGATTAAATGAAGAATGGGGCTTGAAATGAACTAACCCTCCCCCGCAAGCAGCTGCTTGCAGCCGAGTTCTGACAGGAAACTGTGATCTCCAGAGTATTGCACTCTGGAGATTGTCCCCACACATTTTCTTACTGAGGAAAACGTTTTCGACAAAAGAATTTATCTTTAAACTGATCTTCGTATCCACATCAAAGAATATAATTTTCCTTCTAATCTTTGTAACAAATTTAAAAATGGATTAAATGAAGAATGGGGCTTGAAATGAACTAACCCTCCCCCGCAAGCAGCTGCTTGCAGCGAGTTCTGACAGGAAACTGTGAGTTTAATACTCCAGAGAGAAGATATGTGAGGAAGGCGAGACACCAGCAGAAAGACAATCACAAACATCCATGTCATGCTCGAACCCAGGTCCCTTTGATCACTAGCCAAGCGCGTTAACCATTCGACCACGGGACCGCTTAGATATGACTTAAGCTATTTCTAATTTACTTTTATGAGTTCGCTCCATTTCATGGACATATTGAACAATATTAAAAAATTCGTCTCTTAGGTATTCTTATTACGTTTTAAAAATGAAACATTTTCCCATTTTATATTTGTCATAAAATGTCAGGTTTATGTGCGTGTGTTTATATAGTCCCGGATCTAAACAAATTAAAAAGTGGGGGGAAGCAAGATATATTTCCATTGCAGTGTAACATTTTTCTTTCAGTTTAGAGGTTTTAAAACATATCTTGAAAAATGCGTGAAATATGCACAAGTTTAATCTAATGTTTGCCTCTATTACCCTTACTAATATTCTCAAAGAGGGGGGAGGGGGCTTGCTAATTATCTAACTTCTTTTTAATCGTTTAACAGCGGCACCAAAATGCACTTATGTCTGCTAGATACCTGGAAATGAAATTAATAAATTTGTCAACCATTGTAACTAGTTCCCCAGATTCCATTGAGATTGTCGGATTCCTTAATCGTTGATCAGGAACAACATTCATATTGGAAGCTGGATGAGCTCAGACATCAGATCTTTAATCAATAGAAGAAGACCCCGTTCAATCTCTGTCTTCATCTTTGCTCTCAATATTCGGCATAGGCTATAAATAGCATGAGGAGTCAATAATGCTTGTTAACCTTTTCGCATTTTAAATAGCAATGAGGAAAAGGGTAAGATATTTGCATGAAGACTACTTGGGGCCAACACGCTCTTTAATCCATCCCTGACTGTTTCTCCCTTTACAATTCATACGAATATAATTGATGGAATCTTAATATGTAATGTGATTAATTCAGTACTGACTTCAAATAATTGTTAAGACTAGGAATCATATGTGGTATTAAAATGTGATAATTTGTACAAAGAATTTAAACATTGTGTTATATATGCTGCTATTCATTCATATTTGATCGCAGATAGTCTGCTTATTATGCATGTTCCATTTGGAATTTAAATTAATAGTTTACACTCATTTTTACTTAATAACATTCTGTTGAAATAGAGAAAAATTATCGATACTTACAAAACAAAATTGCCACAACATATTAGCATTGTTAACTAAAAAACATTGAATTATTTCTTTCTACTCTCTAATTCAGGTCAAAGAGTTTATGGGTGTGACACCTGCCAGTGCAGGTTTTCATCATCACAGTTCCTAACCAAGCACAAGAAGAGGCATCGAGGGGAAGGAAAAGGCAGAAGATATTCTTGTTCATTGTGTCCTTACTCTACTGATATATCATCCAACATGAAGATGCATATGGTCACCCACTCTGGAGATCGTCCTCACAAGTGTTGCCAGTGTGAAAAGAGTTTCAAACAGCAAAATCATCTTGAAAAGCATCTTCGTATCCATACAGGAGAACGACCATTTCCTTGCGATCTTTGTAGCAAGTCTTTCACACAGAACTCCAATTTATCTGTTCACAGACGAATCCACTTGCTACAAAAGCCATTCTTGTGCAGACACTGTGATAAGTCGTTTGTTTCCAAGAACGAATTAAATAGACATGAAAAGAAACATTCTTAAAACGTTTGTACTTTTCATTGCTCTTTTTAAAATCTATTATTAAATTTTTTACCTTTTTTAAGTCTCAAATTGATGTCGATTGTAAGTTCACAATTCCATATATCGGTGTGTGTTATGATATTCATTGTTTCGTGTCTTGAAACGTTCATTTGAAAGAAATTAAAGAAGTATCGTGAGGTTTCTTAGCATTTTGTGCGATTTGTTTTTTAAATTCACCGATGGATGTCTGAAATATCTTGCAGTTTATTTTGTTTAATGATTAAAGGCAATATTTGACCAGAACCACAGTAATTTAGTTTTATCAGATATTTCTTTTTCAGAGAGATATTTAAAAATATAAAACAAACGAAGCAGATTAAAACGTAAAACAAAGAAAACATTGCTTTCAGGCGTAATTGATTTTCAGTTCTAAAATTAACAAAATAAAACATTTCACTACTTTCATTTGTTTTTTCATATGTGATCAGAATATTTTCCTCATCAGTGGGCTTTCTATAAATCTGAATTTCTATTCATCGAAAACTATATATTTTGTAGGACTCGGCTAGGGCAGGGGCGCCATTTTGCTGCAGATCTTTGCCTAACAACATGAAGGGCAGCTCCATGACCGGTGAAAAATATCATGTGTTTAGTAATGTCCTGCTATAGGACTTGCAGTCTAGGAAGGGTCCCCATGAGCTTGGAACATTAAATCCCCGAAATATATCGCATGGCCGAATCATCCTCAAGTAACCATAGGCTACGGAGGTTCACTCAGATTGTGCAATTGCCGGGCTTGCGGCAAAAAGGAGACAGCTCCAATTGTTACTCTTTTTTAATTATATGTGCTCTCCTGTAAAGAAAAATATAGCCTTTTATTTGGTGCAAGAAGGAGCCAGCTCCGAGTGATAGTTACCTTGCTTTCCAACAGACGGAGCTGCATCTGTTGTATGTTTCGTGTGATAAAGAGGCAGCTCCTTGAGCTACCTCCTTCTTGCCCCAAAGCCAAGTGATAGAACCACATGCTAGGACTCACGTGACTCGATGGGAAGCTAGTCAGCTTTGTCGTTTCAAAACAAGCATAATATTCCATTGTCATTTTGTGTTTTAAATTGAGAAGAATTGCTAACGATGAGTAATAACGTGGAGTTGAGTGAAGAAGAAAAGAAAATGAACATTTTCACCTCCGCTTTTTCCCATTTATATGAGTCAGAAACTCAAAGTAATGTCAGTGAAGAAAACAACTAAGTCCAGGTAAAGAAGATTGTTGACAGAACACACTTGGAAAAGGAATGTAAGAAAATACGAATAAATGCAAGGAAAAAGTATTTGTCATTAAGTATAAACCTGTACCTCTCCGAACCACTGGTCCGGATTGCAAACGTAAATATAAATGTTTCGAGAAAGTCGATGATAGTCTGAAAACGCGACTGCTCAGCGATTTTAATAAATTGCAGTAAGCAATCACAAGATATTTATTTAGCAGGTCTTGGTACCATTAAAACTGTTCGAAGAAAGAGTAAATTCGGGCTCGGGGAAAGCAAGAGCTTTTTCAAATACATATAAAATTCGGAGTGGCTATGAAAATTTACGTGTGTGCAAGCAAGCCTTTATTTCATTGCATGGAATTTCCCGCAAATGCATTGAACTGATAGCAAAATATTTTTCACATGAAACATTAGTGACACCGATTCCAAGACCGTCGAGGAAAACATGAAAATCAACCCAATCGAATCCAAGACGAAGTTGGGCAAAATGTTCATGCCCACAAACAATTTTACGACAAGGTAATCCCATTATAGTCGGAAGGACAACATTAACTGCAAATATTTGTCTGCTGACTTGACTGTGACACAAATGCATAGGCTATTTGTACAAAAACATCTAGAAGCAGCTGTGTCACGATTTTTATTTCCGTTATTTCAAGGCAAACTTTTACCTCCGGTTTGGACATCCAAGATCTGACACTTGTCAAACATGTGACAACATCGCAAAAGAGCTGAGCTTCCGAAACATTTCTGACGAGAAACGACAGGCCCTGAAAACCAAGAAAAAACTTCATCAGACAAAAGCGGATACCTTCTATGAAGACATCAGAAACCGAACAGCACTGAACAATAAAAATCAGGGCATTGAGGAGTTTTGATTACCAGCAAATATGCCATTTCCAAAAGTGCCTTCTGGTGATGCATTTTACCAAAGGCAGTGCTGGGGCTATAACTTTGCCATCTTATCTGGTAAATAAGAAAAACATAATTTTTATATCTATGATGAGACTACAGGAAAAAATCACCAAATGAAACCATTAGCTGTTTCCATCATTACATTAACAGCGTTTTAAGCCCAGACATAAAAGTGCTTTATTTATTTTCTGATAACTGCATATCACAAAACAAAAGACATGCTTTAACAGAGTACGTTTTTACCCTGGTACATAGTGGGCGACTCAATAAATTCACTCATCGATTCATTGAACCTGGCCAGAGTTTTATGCCATGTGATCGAGCATTCGGTCTTATCGAAAAAAATCTTAGAAAAACGGATAGGGTTTTTCTTCCAAAAGAATACGTAAACATCATCAAAAGAACCAGTAAGAAGTTTTCTGTTGTTCATGTGGACAGACTAGTGATTTTTAGCTTCGTAGAAAGCTTAAAACCTCCGTTTTTTAAAAATCCTTACTTATTAACACCCAGTAAGAAACAAAAAGGAAAATGCCTTATTACTAAGTACAAACTGTTTTGTTATGACAACAAGCTAGTTCAGAAAGGCACTATTCAGTGCAATGAGAGTGTACGTTTTCAAATTCCAGTAAAAGTGAAAATATTAAACACCCCGAATGAGACATCCTTTACAATCAAAATCTTCAGCCAGCTTATGAGAGTTCATTACGACTAAAAGATGCAAAATTAAAAGATGTGTTGGATCTTGCAAAAAAAATAGGAGAAAATGAGATGCTGTTTTACAAAGGACTGATACAAGACAACTTGTTACCAGATGAAACAAAAGGCGAATTTGAAGACTGATTTCACCCTGTAAAGTTTTATATCATTATGTTATTATTTCTAAAAACATGGTAACAATCACATCAATCAGGTAAATAAATTTATTTACACTTTATTTAATACTATTTTTCCTTCCTAGCATTTTTTTTCATCTTTAGCTCAGAAACGAGGCACCTCTGACATTCAGATTTCATTTATGGGAAGTCAAAAAGAGGTATAGGTTTATTATTCAGCCAAAACGTTCATTATAACTAATATTGGTTGTCTATCAATTTATAGCACGTTTGAAAAAACAAACGAATTTAAATGGTATTTTTTTTGTTTACTCAAAATTGGCAGAAAGTGGAGCTGACTCGTTATTGCTGCAAGTCCTTCAATTCGGAGTGACTTGATAAAATCTCGGGGTGAGGGGTGTTGAGAAAAATCGGAGTGACTTGGTAAAATCGTGGGGAGTTGGCAAAATTAATGAAACTTGAAAAACTCTAGGGGTAGTTGGCGAAATTCGGAGTGAATTGGGAAAATTCGGTGTGACTTGGAAAAATCGTGGAGAGTTGGCAAAATTCGGTGTGACTTGGAAAAATCGTGGAGAGTTTGTAAAATTCGGTGTGACTTGGAAAAATCGTGGAGAGTTGGTAAAATTCGGTATGACTTCGAAAAATCGTGGAGAGTTGGTAAAATTCGGTGTGACTTGGAAAAATCGTGGAGATTTAGCAAAATTCGGTGTGACTTGGAAAAATCGTAGAGAGTTGGCAAAATTCAGGTGAGATGTAAAAATTGGAATAATTTTTTCTTTTTGGAATCTAGATATCCATAGTCACATACACTAAATAAGAGATCTCACAGAAACGTTCTCATGTGGAGCAGAGTTCTGCAGAGCAATACATCAACTGAGAAATCTGTCTAACAAATTCCTGAGATGGACGCTGGTCGTCACGTCTCCCCCCTCCTGAATGCAGATGAAGACTTTATATTGAATTCCCCCGTAATTATTTTTCATATATACAACCTCTGTTAATTTAAAAAAATAATGATTACAGTCAGTTGATTGCCAGCAAGATCTATATGGGTCAACTGAAATAGTAAATCACATAAATGGAAATAATGGCGAAAAAAAAAGCATTCTTTCATGCATCTTATAAAGTTGCCCTTTTCTGAGATGCCATCTTTTACCTACGTCACCTATACATTCGTTGTATCTGCTAAACGTTTCTCTTTCAGAAATTTACACAACTCGTGAAACATGTTTTGCAATAATCCTAAAAGGAGTTTATTTTGTGAAAACATATGCAGAAAATTAAATTATCCCAGTAAAAGGACCATAAACTGAAGAGGTACTCACAGATGCAAACAACTCTTCGACATTAACATAATTAGAAATAAATTGTATGAAAATACAAAAGGGTTTGGGTTGTGTTGGGTTGTTTTACCTCTGAGCGGCACTTTTCTGCACACCATGGGCTAAATGGCCAGGACACATGGACCCCCGAAGGATCAGAGAAGGTTGGGGGAGGGGACCCACTGGAAGAGCTGTTGGGAGACAGATGGTAGTCTCCCGTCAAGGCCATCCAGCGTGTTCTTTAACGTGCACAGTGTTTGGCTCTCCCGCATACGGGGCCACGGCTTAACGTCCCATCCGACGTACGGCGGCCTTTCCAAACCCATCGGTGTCCCCTACTGACCGTGGGCAAGGCGGGGAATTTTGCGGAGATAAATCTCAACGCTGACCCAGCTGGGACTCGAACCAGGGAACTACAGATTACGAGCCTGGCGCGCTACCGACTGAGCCACCCCCGCCCGAAATACAAAAGGAATTGTACATTAAATGCAAATATTTATCTGCTGACTTGACTGTGACACAAATGCATAGGCTATTTGTACAAAAACATCTAGAAGCAGCTGTGTCACGATTTTTATTTCCGTTATTTCAAGGCAAACTTTTATCTCCGGTTTGGACATCCAAGATCTGACACTTGTCAAACATGTGACAACATCGCAAAAGAGCTGAGCTTCCGAAACATTTCTGACGAGAAACGACAGGCCCTGAAAACCAAGAAAAAACTTCATCAGACAAAAGCGGATACCTTCTATGAAGACATCAGAAACCGAACAGCACTAAACAATAAAAATCAGGGCATTGAGGAGTTTTGATTACCAGCAAATATGCCATTTCCAAAAATGCCTTCTGGTGATGCATTTTACCAAAGGCAGTGCTGGGGCTATAACTTTGCCATCTCATCTGGTAAATAAGAAAAACATAATTTTTATATCTATGATGAGACTACAGGAAAAAATCACCAAATGAAACCATTAGCTGTTTCCATCATTACATTAACAGCATTTTAAGCCCAGACATAAAAGTGCTTTATTTGTTTTCTGATAACTGCATATCACAAAACAAAAGACATGCTTTAACAGAGTACGTTTTTACCCTGGTACATAGTGGGCGACTCAATAAATTCACTCATCGATTCCCTGAACCTGGCCAGAGTTTTATGCCATGTGATCGAGCATTCGGTCTTATCGAAAAAAATCTTAGAAAAACGGATAGGGTTTTTCTTCCAAAAGAATACGTAAACGTCATCAAAAGAACCAGTAAGAAGTTTTCTGTTGTTCAAGTGGACAGACTAGTGATTTTTAGCTTCGTAGAAAGCTTAAAACCTCCGTTTTTTAAAAATCCTTACTTATTAACACCCAATAAGAAACAAAAAGGAAAATGCCTTATTACTAAGTACAAACTGTTTTGTTATGACAACAAGCTAGTTCAGAAAGGCACTATTCAGTGCAATGAGAGTGTACGTTTTCAAATTCCAGTAAAAGTGAAAATATTAAACACCCCGAATGAGACATCCTTTACAATCAAAATCTTCAGCCAGCTTATGAGAGTTCATTACGACTAAAAGATGCAAAATTAAAAGATGTGTTGGATCTTGCAAAAAAAATAGGAGAAAATGAGATGCTGTTTTACAAAGGACTGATACAAGACAACTTGTTACCAGATGAAACAAAAGGCGAATTTGAAGACTGATTTCACCCTGTAAAGTTTTATATCATTATGTTATTATTTCTAAAAACATGGTAACAATCACATCAATCAGGTAAATAAATTTATTTACACTTTATTTAATACTATTTTTCCTTCCCAGCATTTTTTTTCATCTTTAGCTCAGAAACGAGGCACCTCTGACATTTAGATTTCATTTATGGGAAGTCAAAAAGAGGTATAGGTTTATTATTCAGCCAAAACGTTCATTATAACTAATATTGGTTGTCTATCAATTTATAGCACGTTTGAAAAAACAAACGAATTTAAATGGTATTTTTTTTGTTTACTCAAAATTGGCAGAAAGTGGAGCTGACTCGTTATTGCTGCAAGTCCTTCAATTCGGAGTGACTTGATAAAATCTCGGGGTGTGGGGTGTTGAGAAAAATCGAAGTGACTTGGTAAAATCGTGGGGAGTTGGCAAAATTAATGAAACTTGAAAAACTCTAGGGGTAGTTGGCGAAATTCGGAGTGAATTGGGAAAATTCGGTGTGACTTGGAAAAATCGTGGAGAGTTGGCAAAATTCGGTGTGACTTGGAAAAATCGTGGAGAGTTTGTAGAATTCGGTGTGACTTGGAAAAATCGTGGAGAGTTGGTAAAATTCGGTGTGACTTTGAAAAATCGTGGAGAGTTGGTAAAATTCGGTGTGACTTGGAAAAATCGTGGAGATTTAGCAAAATTCGGTGTGACTTGGAAAAATCGTAGAGAGTTGGCAAAATTCAGGTGAGATGTAAAAATTGGAATAATTTTTTCTTTTTGGAATCTAGATATCCATAGTCACATACACTAAATAAGAGATCTCACAGAAACGTTCTCATGTGGAGCAGAGTTCTGCAGAGCAATACATCAACTGAGAAATCTGTCTAACAAATTCCTGAGATGGACGCTGGTCGTCACGTCTCCCCTCTCCTGAATGCAGATGAAGACTTTATATTGAATTCCCCCGTAATTATTTTTCATATATACAACCTCTGTTAATTTAAAAAAATAATGATTACAGTCAGTTGATTGCAAGCAAGATCTATATGGGTCAACTGAAATAGTAAATCACATAAATGGAAATAATGGCGAAAAAAAAAGCATTCTTTCATGCATCTTATAAAGTTGCCCTTTTCTGAGATGCCATCTTTTACCTACGTCACCTATACATTCGTTGTATCTGCTAAACGTTTCACTTTCAGAAATTTACACAACTCGTGAAACATGTTTTGCAATAATCCTAAAAGGAGTTTATTTTGTGAAAACATATGCAGAAAATTAAATTATCCCAGTAAAAGGACCATAAACTGAAGAGGTACTCACAGATGCAAACAAATCTTCGACATTAACATAATTAGAAATAAATTGTATGAAAATACAAAAGGGTTTGGGTTGTGTTATGTTGTTTTACCACTGAGCGGCACTTTTTTGCACACCATGGGCTAAATGGCCAGGACACATGGACCCCCGAAGGATCAGAGAAGGTTGGGGGAGGGGACCCACTGGAAGAGCTGTTGGGAGACAGATGGTAGTCTCCCGTCAAGGCCATCCAGCGTGTTCTTTAACGTGCACAGTGTTTGGCTCTCCCGCATACGGGGCCACGGCTTAACGTCCCATCCGACGTACGGCGGCCTTTCCAAACCCATCGGTGTCCCCTACTGACCGTGGGCAAGGCGGGGAATTTTGCGGAGATAAATCTCAACGCTGACCCAGCTGGGACTCGAACCTGGGAACTACAGATTACGAGCCTGGCGCGCTACCGACTGAGCCACCCCCGCCCGAAATACAAAAGGAATTACAAGTATATCAACGCAAATTTCATTGTAGTTAAAATAAAATATGAAGGGATTATTGAAATTTGAGTACTATATTTTCAAAATATCTAACTTTCAGCTAGATTTTGAGATTTAAACTTTAATTACTAGAATATAAAACTGATGTTAAAAAATTATCATTTAACAGAAAATGAAACATTCAATTCTTTCATGGGCTGTGGGTTGGTTGAGAAGGTAAGGGGTCAGGCTTGCAGTCCTTGAGTTTCGAGTCCCAACTTGAGAATGGTTCAGATTCATCTCCGCTAAACCCTGCGCTTGGTAAGAGACACCGATGGGTTCAGAAATGGCGTTGTCCTTCGGATGGGACATTGCAGATCCATACCATGTGCATATTAAAGAACACACTGGATGGCATTGATGCGAGGCTGCCATTTTTCTCGTAACAGCTGTCCAGTGGATACCCTTCCCCCAACCTTCTCTGAGCCCTAAGGGTTCTTGTGACCTGGCCATTGAGCTCGTTGTGTGCAAAATAGGGCAGCAGCATTTGAATGGTAAAACAGCACAATCCATTCCATCTTATCCAGTTAGATCTGTATATTAGCAGTAGTAAAAAATTCTTAACATAAATACCTATTAAATCAAAATACATTTCGCAACAATGCAAATTTTTAGAAGCTTTTGTAAAAAATCCATTTAGTTCTTGATCGTTTGGAAGGAAAATTGGCCATTGGAATCTTGCAATTAATTTCTATACATTTTCTACCATTTTAAATACTGAAAGAGTCTTGTAAAGATTAAAATGTAAGAGTTACACTTTTGTCCCATTTTACAAATCACGGAGATTAAATTTAGTGTTGGTTTTTTGACGTAATACACTCTGAATTAAACTACCAGTCAAATTATAGAGAAATAATTTTATTAGAAACCGTCTTGCTTATTAAGCACAATACCTTTTGTTCGATGATAAGAAATCTATTACGTATCCGTAATGGGTATCTCACATTCAATTTTAATAAAGTAAAACCATCCTGCAGCAAATAACGTTAACACATTATTGGGTGAAGAGAAGCAAACGACAATGATTCCTAATTGGGATTTCCTAATGACACACCGCAGCAATTTGCAAAAGGAATTCGATTTATTAAATCGGTAAAATTATTAAAATATAACGATTTACCGATTTTAAAATCCGAATTAAAATCCGAATAAAAACGTTTTCATCGTTAAAACGATGAAAACGTTTTAACGATTTTTTTTAAATTCGTACTTGACTGATTTACTTCCTCTCTGACCTTATTTTTTTAAACGATTTTTATTTTATTGCGCCCGACGAATTCATGTGAAACGAGAATTCATGATTATACGATTAAATAGTTTTAAAAAATAAGGGCACTTCCCTTTTATAGTGGCCTTGGCGAGAAAGGGGAATTGGCGCGTTTCCGTCTTGGCGTGAACCATTACCGATACACACAATCAGTAGCTGAAATAAATCACCAGATTTAATGAAATCGAACACTAATCACAAAACCAAAAGACACATCGACAATGCATCGCCGACCGGCAATATAAAAAAGCCCCCAAAACTAAATCTCATCGATCATAACACATACTAAAAAGCAAAAAAAAAAAAAAAAAAGTTCACCGTCGAACGAATTATAAAAAAACCCAAAACTAAATAATGCCCTCCCAGACAACACAAACCGAAAAACATAAAAATCGAAAACAATGCCCACCGACCGAATTTTAAAAAGCCCCAGAAACTGTATAATATCCTCCCAGGCAACACAAATAAAAAAACAACAACATAAAAATCGGAAACAGTGCACCGACGGCCGAATTATGGCCGTTTTCACAAATTCTTTCAGAGGGTAAAATACATTTCTCTTGGAAAAAAGCTATAGCATCTTTTTCCGTCGATGGCAGATTGAAAATAGTAAGCATATTAAATATTTAACAACGAAAAACTGTTAAGGCGGAAATGCGCCAATTCCCCTTTCTCACCAAGGCCGCTATAAAAAGGAAGTATCAAAGTAAGTTTGAAAAATATTTGTAAAATTTTATTCCACATTGCTTTATTTGCAAAATTTGCGATAAAAATTTCGACCGTTACTAAGCAGCGCGAGGAAGCATTTCTTTTATTTTTATTTTTTCGCTAACTACTTTTACGGACAACGTTTAGAAAATGGCGGCAATATGTTTTGCTTAAGAAGGTTAAGAAAAGTTATTGAGTCTCGAATCTGACTCCCCATTTACATGCACTCATTTATAATTTGCTGCTTTGCCTATCCTAAGATAATGCATAGATATAATGTACTTCATATATATAATGTATCCACGATATCCAATTTCCTGTAACTGATGTAGCATTTAGCTTAAATTATTGTATGATGGTTTTGTGTTCGGTTGTCACAATGGAATGATATAAAAGTTTCTATTTAAAGCATCTGATTTTGTCAATGAGTAGTAAGAATGTTTCTGTCCTTTTTATAGGATGAAAATTTATCTTTGCGAGTGAAAACTACCCACCTATACCTGCCTGACCTGTGCTGACAAGTGAGAAGTGATGCCATCGTTGAGAAGTTACAGTTGATGCCATACTTTCTTATGGTGTTAACTCCAAGACATCTAAGTTAAAACTCCAGTTACCTCATTGATAAAAGGCTTTACAACTGATCCTATGAAGAAGGCAGCTTTTCGAAGGAAGTGAGCCACTTATTCAAAGAATTGGCAGTTTTAGCTTGACCAAAGAAACAATCTTACAGAACACAAAAGAAGCTAAATCCTGTAGCAGTTGTATACATATATATATGCATATATGCAGATTTTATAGCAGGTCATTTCTTTGAACTCGAATTTAGATATTTATGAAAACAAATATTATAAAACTCATAGTATAATGAATGAAAAAAACTGTTTGCGTTTACTAATACATTTTATTGTTTATTCTTTCTTTAGATATGCAAAATATCAGTAGTTAATGCACAAGCTGAAGAAAAAAATAACATCTAATATATACAGGTATTGGATAGAAAAATGGAAACAGCTCCATATTATCTCAATATTAAATCACCTTCAGAGCTCAATAACTTTTTCAATATGATTTTAATGAAAAATATGTATAAAGATAAACTAAGAAAGAGAGTTCAGAGATCACAGTTGATAAAATTAATAATTACTAAATATCAACTATATTTCACACTTCGTTTCTAAAATCTAAGTGTGATCATATTTGTTAACTTAAGAGTTCAGAGGTTATTGTAGAAAATATGAATGATGAAATATGAACACTCAACCTGTTTTTATATTTTAATTAAATTTTTCGGTTAAATTTTATATCCTGCTATCATGTTCCAGCATTCAGAACTTTTTGAATACTGAACAAAATATTCTTTAAAATCTAGCTCTAAATAGATTTGATTGAGATCTTCAGACATTATATTTCATTTTAAAATCATATTGAAGAGGTTATTGTGCTCAGAATGTGATTTTCTATTGAGTAAAATGAACTGTTTCCATATTTCCGTCCAGTACCTGTACATATCGTTTGAATATAATAATGTGAGCCCGCATTTATCCATTCCTCTGCGTAAAATTTTAAATGAGTCTTTATTAAATAACAGTATATAAAATAGATGTTACATTGGTTAGCAATATATATGGATATGCTCATTGAATTGCAGTATTATCTCTAAAGCAAGCAAGTCTTAACTGAATTATTTAAGTAGAAAATGTATTTTATTAAGTGTGTAAAAGTTTTCTTAGTTGTAATAGTTTTGTCTTAAAAATGTGTCTAATTTTATGCTACTATTTGCTTTAAAGGATTTGAATTTTCCAAGAACAATATTCGTGTGCTATAAAGATTATTCAGTGTTAAATTATTAAATATATATATATATTTCAAGGTTTAATGTCATAAATAAATCTGTATGTAATTCAGTACTTTAGTTATTCACTTCAAAGAATAATGTATTATTTATTTATTTTCTAAATCAGGTGGATGTGTTTATGAGTGCGACATCTGCCAGAGTAGGTTTACATCTTTGCCATTCTTCACCAAACGCGAGACATCGAGGAGAAGGAAAAGGACGGAGATTCTCTTGTTCCTTATGTCCTTACTCTACCAATAGATCATCCAGCATGAACCATCATATGCTCACCCACTCTGGAGAACGTCCTCACAAGTGTTGCCATTGTGGAAAGAGTTTCAAACTGAAGATTCATCTGCAAGTGCATCTGCGCATCCACACAGGACAACGACCATTTCCTTGCGATTTTTGTAGTAAGACTTTCGTAACCAAGGAAGCTCTAAGTAGGCACAGACGAAGTCACCTGATGCAACGGCCTTTTATGTGTAGACACTGTCCGAAGACCTTTATAGAGTAGTCTAATTTGAATCAACATGAAAAGAAGCATGTTTAAGTCTGTTCTAGTCAGAATCATTTTAAATGCCTTCATTATTTTAACTTTTACATGTTTAAAATCTGTGTCGATTATTATTATCAGCTCGATACGTCACTTTTCAGTTTTTTTGTTACCATTTATATTTCTTTAATGGCTTGAAAAATATCACTGGTGCAAACTACATCAATATTGCACGATTTGTTGTGAAATATTATTCTTTATTGTTATATGTGTTTAAAACCCGGCAGTTAGGTTTTTGTTGAATCAATATAGTATCTGACCTGAACTAATTTTATTTTAGTTTTATTTTATGAAGATATTACACAATAGATAACAAAATAATTAGAATTAATCGTTCTGTAGCCTTGTTTAGTGAGAGTTAATCTTTCCCTACCTTGGTTCAATGAAAGTTATTCCTTCCTTAGCCTGGTGGGGCGGGGGTGGCTCAGTCAGTAGCTTGCCAGGCTCGTAATCTGTAGTTCCCAGGTTCGAGTCCCAGCTGGGTCAGCATTGAGATTTATCTCCACAAAATTCCCCGCCCTGCTCACGGCCAATAGGGGACACCGATGGGCTTGGAAAGGCTGCGGTCCGTCGGATGGGATGTTAAGCCGTGGCTCCGTGTGTGGGAGAGCCAAAACAATCCAACCCTACTTAGCATGGTTCAGTGCGAGTTATGTTTTCTGCAGCATGGTTCAGGGAGAGTTAATGCTTCATAGCTTTTTTTCTGTTATTTATGCCTAGCCTTCTTCAGTGACAATTATTCCCTCCAGATTCGGTGAAAGTTATTCCTTCCTAGCCCCTGTTCTCTGAGAGTTATTCTTTCTGTAGTCTGGTTCAGTAAAGTTATTTCTTTCCTAGTCTGTTTCAATGAAATTATTCTTTTTTTAACCCGGTTCAGTGAAAGTTATTCCTTCTGTAGCCTAGTTCCGTGAAAGTTATTCCTTTCCTAGCCCTTTTCCCCTTGAGTTATTTTTTTCCCAGCCTTGTTCAATGAGAGTTATTACTTCCCTAGCCTTGTGAAGCGACAGTTATTATTTCCTTAGCCTTGTTCAGTGAGAGTTATTACTTCCCTAGCCTTGTGAAGCGACAGTTATTATTTCCTTAGCCTTGTTCAGTGAGAGTTATTACTTCCCTAACCTAGTGAAGCGACAGTTATTATTTCCTTAGCCTTGTTCAGTGAGAGTTATTACTTCCCTAGCCTTGCGAAGCGACAGTTATTATTTCCTTAGCCTTGTTCAGTGAGAGTTATTTTTTCCCTAGCCTTGTGAAGCGACAGTTATTATTTCCTTAGCCTTGTTCAGTGAGAGTTATTACTTCCCTAGCCTTGTGATGCGACAGTTATTATTTCCTTAGCCTTGTTCAGTGAGAGTTATTACTTCCCTAGCCTTGTGAGGCGACAGTTATTATTTCCTTAGCCTTGTTCAGTGAGAGTTATTACTTCCCTAGCCTTGTGAAGCGACAGTTATTATTTCCTTAGCCTTGTTCAGTGAGAGTTATTACTTCCCTAGCCTTGTGATGCGACAGTTATTATTTCCTTAGCCTTGTTCAGTGAGAGTTATTACTTCCCTAGCCTTGTGAAGCGACAGTTATTATTTCCTTAGCCTTGTTCAGTGAGAGTTATTTTTTCCCTAGCCTTGTGAAGCGACAGTTATTATTTCCTTAGCCTTGTTCAGTGAGAGTTATTACTTCCCTAGCCTTGTGATGCGACAGTTATTATTTCCTTAGCCTTGTTCAGTGAGAGTTATTACTTCCCTAGCCTAGTGAAGCGACAGTTATTATTTCCTTAGCCTTGTTCAGTGAGAGTTATTACTTCCCTAGCCTTGTGAAGCGACAGTTATTATTTCCTTAGCCTTGTTCAGTGAGAGTTATTTTTTCCCTAGCCTTGTGAAGCGACAGTTATTATTTCCTTAGCTTGTTCAGTGAGAGTTATTACTTCCCTAGCCTTGTGATGCGACAGTTATTATTTCCTTAGCCTTGTTCAGTGAGAGTTATTACTTCCCTAGCCTTGTGAAGCGACAGTTATTATTTCCTTAGCCTTGTTCAGTGAGAGTTATTACTTCCCTAGCCTTGTGAAGCGACAGTTATTATTTCCTTAGCCTTGTTCAGTGAGAGTTATTACTTCCCTAGTCTTGTGAAGCGACAGTTATTATTTCCTTAGCCTTGTTCAGTGAGAGTTATTACTTCCCTAGCCTTGTGATGCGACAGTTATTATTTTCTTAGCCTTGTTCAGTGAGAGTTCTTACTTCCCTAGCCTTGTGATACGACAGTTATTATTTCCTTAGCCTTGTTCAGTGAGAGTTATTACTTCCCTAGCCTTGTGAAGCGACAGTTATTATTTCCTTAGCCTTGTTCAGTGAGAGTTATTACTTCCCTAGCCTTGTGAAGCGACAGTTATTATTTCCTTAGTCTTGTTCAGTGAGAGTTATTACTTCCCTAGCCTTGTGAAGCGACAGTTATTATTTCCTTAGCCTTGTTCAGTGAGAGTTATTACTTCCCTAGCCTTGTGAAGCGACAGTTATTATTTCCTTAGCCTTGTTCAGTGACAGTTATTTTTCCCTAGCCTTGTGAAGCGACAGTTATTATTTCCTTAGCCTTGTTCAGTGAGAGTTATTACTTCCCTAGCCTTGTGAAGCGACAGTTATTATTTCCTTAGCCTTGTTCAGTGAGAGTTATTACTTCCCTAGCCTTGTGATGCGTCAGTTATTATTTCCTTAGCCTTGTTCAGTGAGAGTTATTACTTCCCTAGCCTTGTGATGCGACAGTTATTATTTCCTTAGCCTTGTTCAGTGAGAGTTATTACTTCCCTAGCCTTGTGAAGCGACAGTTATTATTTCCTTAGCCTTGTTCAGTGAGAGTTATTTTTTCCCTAGCCTTGTGAAGCGACAGTTATTATTTCCTTAGCCTTGTTCAGTGAGAGTTATTACTTCCCTAGCCTTGTGATGCGACAATTATTATTTCCTTAGCCTTGTTCAGTGAGAGTTATTACTTCCCTAGCCTTGTGAAGCGACAGTTATTATTTCCTTAGCCTTGTTCAGTGAGAGTTATTACTTCCCTACCCTTGTGAAACGAAAGTTATTATTTCCTTAGTCTTGTTCACTGATAGTTATTACTTCCCTAGTCTTGTATGTATTTCATTTCTTAATTTCTTGGGAGAGTTCAGTCACTCTGGAGATTGTCCCCACACATTTTCCTACTGAGGAAAACGTTTTCGACAAAAGAATTTATCTTTAAACTGATCTTCGTATCCACGGCAAAGAATATAAATTTCCTTCTGATCTTTGTAACAAATTTAAAAATGGATTAAATGTAGAATGGGGCTTGAAATGAACTAACCCTCCCCCGCAAGCAGCTGCTTGCAGCCGAGGTCTGACAGGAATCAGTGAGTTTAATATTCCAGAGAGAAGATATGTGAGGAAGGCGCGACATCAGCAGAAAGACAATCACAAACATCCATGTCATGCTCGAACCCAGGTCCCTTTGATCACTAGCCAAGCGCGTTAACCATTCGGCCACGGGACCGCTTAGATATGACTTAAGCTATTTCTAATTTATTTTTATTGGGCGGGGGTGGCTCAGTCGGTAGCGCGCCAGGCTCGTAATCTGTAGCTCCCAGGTTCGAGTCCCAGATGGGTTAGCGTTGAGATTTATATCCGCAAAATTCCCCGCTCTGCCCACGGTCAGTAGAGGACACCGATTGGCTTTGAAAGGCCGCCGTCCGTCGTATGGGACGTTAAGCCGTGGTCCCGTGTGCGGGAGAGACATACCCTATGCACGTTAAAGAACACGCTGGATGGCCTTGACGGGAGACTACCATATGTCTCCCAACAGCTGTTCCAGTGGGTCCCCTCCCTCAACCTTCTCTGAGCCTTCGGGGTCCATGTGACCTGGCCATTTAGCCCATGGTGTGCAAAAAAGTGCAGCTCAGAGGTAAAACAACCCAACACAACCCTTTTACGAGTTCGCTTCATTTCACGGACATATTGAACAATATTAAAAAATTCGTCTCGTAGGTATTTTTATTACGTTTTATAAATGAAACATTTTCCCATTTTATATTTGTCATAAAATGTCAGGTTTATGTGCGTGTGTTTATATAGTCCCGGATCTAAAAAAAAAATAAAAAATGGGGGGGAAGCAAGAGATTGTATTTCCATTGCAGTGTAACATTTTCCTTTCAGTTTAGAGGTTTTAAAACATATCTTGAAAAATGCGTGAAATATGCACAAGTTTAATCTAATGTTTGCCTCTGTTACCCTTACTAAATATTCTCAAAGGGGGGGGGGGGAGGGGGCTTGCTAATTATCTAACTTCTTTTGAATCGTTTAACAGCGGCACGAAAATGCACTTATGTCTGCTAGATACCTGGAAAGGAAATTAATAAATTAGTCAACCATTGTAACTAGTTCCCCGGAATCCATTGAGATTGTCGGCCTTCTTAATCGTTGATCAAGAACAACATTCATATTGGAAGCTGGATGAGCTCAGACATCAGATCTTTAATCATTAGAGGAAGATCCCGTTCAATCTCCGTCTTCATCTTTGCTCTCAATATTCGGCATAGGCTATAAATAGCATGAGGAGTCAATAATGCAATGTCTACATCAACAATTGTTAACACGGAATATTGTCACTGCTTTCTTGTTAACCTCTTTGCACTTTAAATAGCAATGAGGAAAATGGCAAGATATTTGCATGAAGACTACTTGGGGTCAACACACTCTTTAATCCATCCTTGACTGTTTCTCCCTTTACAATTCGTACGAATATAATTGATGGAATCTTAATATGTAATGTGATTAATTCAGCACTGACTTCAAACAATTTTTAAGATTGGATTGTTTTACCTCTGAGCGGCACTTTTTTGCACACCATGGGCTAAATGGCCAGGTCCCATGGACCCCGAAGGCTCAGAGAAGGTTTGGGGAGGGGACCCACTGGAACAGCTGTTGGGAGACAGATGGTAGTCTCCCGTCAAGGCCATCCAGCGTGTTCTTTAACGTGCACAGGGTATGGCTCTCCCGCACACGGGGCCACGGCTTAACGTCCCATCCGACGGACGGCGGCCTTTCCAAGCCCATCGGTGTCCCCTACTAACCGTTGGCAAGGCGGGAATTTTTGTGGAGATAAATCTCAACGCTGACCCAGCTGGGACTCGAACCTGGGAACTACAGATTACGAGCCTGGCGCGCTACCGACTGAGCCACCCCCTCCCCACAATTGTTAAGACTAGGAATCATATGTGATATTAAAATGTAATAATTTGTACAAAGAATTTAAACATTGTGTTATATATGTGATATTAAAATATAATAATTTGTACAAAGAATTTAAACATTGTGTTATATATGCTGCTATTCATTCATATTTGATCGCAGATAGTCTGCTTATTATGCATGTTCCATTTGGAATTTAAATTAATAGTTTACACTCATTTTTATTTAATAACATTCTGTTGAAATGGAGCAAAATTATCGATACTTACAAAACAAAATTGCCACAACATATTAGCAATGTTAACTAAAAAACATTGAATTATTTCTTTCTTCTCTCTAATACAGGTCAAAGAGTTTATGGGTGTGACATCTGCCAGTGCAGGTTTTCATCATTACAGTTCCTAACCAAGCACAAGAAGAGGCATCGAGGGGAAGGAAAAGGCAGAAGATATTCTTGTTCATTGTGTCCTTACTCTACTGATAAATCATCCAGCATGAAGATGCATATAGTCACCCACTCTGGAGATCGTCCTCACAAGTGTTGCCAGTGTGAAAAGAGTTTCAAACAGAAAAATCATCTTGAAAAGCATCTTCGTATCCATACAGGAGAACGACCATTTCCTTGCGATCTTTGTAGCAAGTCTTTCACACAGAACTACAGTTTATCTGTTCACAGACGAATCCACTTGCTACAAAAGCCATTCTTGTGCAGACACTGTGATATGCCGTTTGTTCAGAAGAACGAATTAAATAGACATGAAAAGAAACATTCTTAAAACGTTTGTACTTTTCATTGCTTTTTTTAAAATCTATTATTAAATTTTATACATTTTTTAAGTCTCAAATTGATGTCGATTGTAAGTTCACAATTCCATTTATCGGTGTGTGTTATGATATTCATTGTTTCGTGTCTTGAAACGTTCATTTGAAAGAAATTAAAGAAGTATCGTGAGGTTTCTTAGCATTTTGTGCGATTTGTTTTTTAAATTCACCGATGGATGTCTGAAATATCTTGCAGTTTATTTTGTTTAAGGATTAAATGCAATGTTTGACCAGAACCACAGTAATTTAGTTTTATCAGATATTTCTTTTTCAGAGAGATATTTAAAAATATAAAGCAAACGAAACAGATTAAAACGTAAAACAAAGAACACAATGCTTTCAGGCGTAATTGATTTTCAGTTCTAAAATTAACAAAATAAAACATTTCACTACTTTCATTTGTTTTTTTACATGTGATCAGAATATTTTCCTCATCAGTAGGCTTTCTATAAATCTGAATTTCTATTCATGGAAAACTATATATTTTGTAGGACTCGGCTAGGCCAAGGGGCAGGGGCGCCATTTTTCTGCAGATCCTTGCCTAGCAACATGAAGCTCCATCCCCGGTGAAAAATATCGTGTGTTTAGTAATGTCCTGCTATAGGAGTTGCAGTCTAGGAAGGTTCCCCATTAGCTTGGAACATTAAATCCCCGAAATATATCACGTGGCCGCATCATCCTCAAGTACCCATAGGCTACGGAGGTTCACTCAGATTGTGCAATTGCCGGGCTTGCGGCAAAAAGGAGATAGCTCCAATTGTTACTCTTTTTTAATTATATGTGCTCTCCTGTAAAGAAAAATATAGCCTTTTATTTGGTGGAAGAAGGAGCCAGCTCCGAGTGATAGTTACCTTGCTTTCCAACAGACGGAGCTGCATCTGTTGTATGTTTCGTGTGATAAAGAGGCAGCTCCTTGAGCTACCTCCTTCTTGCCCCAAAGCCAAGTGATAGAACCACATGCTAGGACTCACGTGACTCGATGGGAAGCTAGTCAGCTTTGTCGTTTCAAAACAAGCATAATATTACATTGTCATTTTGTGTTTTAAATTGAGAAGAATTGTTAACGATGAGTAATAACGTGGAGTTGAGTGAAGAAGAAAAGAAGAAATTTTCACCTCCAAAGCGGAGGTGAAAATCTGACATCACTTTCAGTTTCTGACTCATATAAATGGAAAAAAGCTTCCCATTTATATGAGTCAGAAATTGAAAGTGATGTCAGTGAAGAAAACAACTATGTCCAGGTAAAGGAGATTGTTGACAGAACACACTTGGAAAATGAATGTAAGAAAATACCAAAAAACGCAAGGAAAACGTTATTTGTCATTAAGTAATAAACCTGTACCTCCCCGAACCACTGGTCCGGATTGCAAACGTAAATATAAATGTTTCGAGAAAGTCGATGATAGTCTGAAAACGCGACTGCTCAGCGATTTTAATAAATTGCAGTAAGCAATCACAAGATATTTATTTAGCAGGTCTTGGTACCATTAAAACTGTTCGAAGAAAGAGTAAATTCGGGGTCGGGGAAACCAAGAGCTTTTTCAAATACATATAAAATTCGGAGTCGCTATGAAAATTTACGTGTGTGCAAGCAAACCTTTATTTCATTGCATGGAATTTCCCGCAAATGCATTGAACTGATAACAAAATATTTTTCACATGAAACATTAGTGACACCGATTCCAGCCGTCGAGGAAAACATGAAAATCGTCCCAATCGAATCCAAGACGAAGTTGTGCAAAATGTTCATGACCACAAACAATTTTACGACAAGGTAATCCCATTATAGTCGGAAGGACAACATTAAATGCAAATATTTGTCTGCTGACTTGACTGTGACACAAATGCATAGACTATTTGTACAAAAACATCTAGAAGCAGCTGTGTCACTATTTTTATTTCCGTTACTTCAAGGCAAACGTTTACCACCGGTTTGGACATCCAAGATCAGACACTTGTCAAACATGTGACAACATCGCAAAAGAGCTGAGCTTCCGAAACATTTCTGACGAGAAACGAGAGGCCCTGAAAACCAAGAAAAAACTTCATCAGACAAAAGCGGATACCTTCTATGAAGACATCAGAAACCGAAAAGCACTGGCCAAGAAAAATCGGGGCACTGAGGAGTTTTGATTACCAGCAAATATGCCATTTCGAAAAGTGCCTTCTGGTGATGCATTTACCAAAGGCAGTGCTGAACTTTGCCATCTCATCTGGTAAGTAAGGAAAACATAATTTTTATATCTATGATGAGACTACAGGAAAAAATCACCAAATGAAACCATCAGCTGTTTCCATCATTACATTAACAGTGTTTTAAGCCCAGACATAAAAGTGTTTATTTATTTTCTGATAACTGCATATCACAAAACAAAAAACATGCTTTAACAGAGTACGTTTTTATCCTGGTACATAGTGGGCGACTCAATAAAATCACTCACTGATTCCCTGAACCTGGCCACAGTTTTATGCCATGTGATCGAGCATTCGGCCTTATCGAAAAAAATCTTAGAAAAACTGATAGGGTTTTTCTTCCAAAAGAATACGTAAACATCATCAAATGAACCAGTAAGAAGTTTTCTGTTGTTGGACAGACTAATGAATTTTAGCTGCGTAGAAAGCTTAAAACCTCCGTTTTTTAAAAATCCTTACTTATTAACACCCAGTAAGAAACAAAAAGGAAAATGCCTTATTACTAAGTACAAACTGTTTTGTTATGACAACAAGCTAGTTTACAAAGGCACTATTCAATGCAGTGAGAGTGTACGTTTTCAAGTTCCAGTAAAAGTGAAAATATTAAACACCCCGAATGAGACATCCTTTACAATCAATAATCTTCAGCCAGCTTATGAGAGTTCATTACGACTAAAAGATGCAAAATTAAAAGATGTGTTGGATCTTGCAAAAAAAATAGGAGAAAATGAGATGCTGTTTTACAAAGGACTGATACAAGACAACTTGTTACCAGATGAAACAAGGCGAATTTGAAGACTGATTTCACCCTGTAAAGTTTTATATCATTATGTTATTATTTCTAAAAACATTGTAACAATAACATCAATCAGGTAAATAAATTTATATACACTTTATTTAATATTATTTTTCCTTCCTAGCATTTTTTTTCATCTTTAGCGAAGAAATGAGGCACCTCTAACATTCAGATTTTATTTATGGGAAGTCAAAAAGAGGTATAGGTTTATTAGTCAGCCAAAACGTTCATTACAACTAATATTGATTGTCTATCAATTTATAGCGCGTTTGAACAAACAAACGAATTTAAATGGTATTTTTTTTGTTTACTCACAATTGGCAGAAAATGGAGCTGACTCGTTATTGCTGCAAGTCCTTCAATTCGGAGTGACTTGGTAAAATCTCGGGGTGGAGGGTGTTGAGAAAAATCGGAGTGACTTGGTAAAATCGTGGGGAGTTGGCAAAATTAATGAAACTTGAAAAACTCTAGGGGTAGTTGGCGAAATTCGGAGTGAATTGGGAAAATTCGGTGTGACTTGGAAAAATCGTGGAGAGTTGGCAAAATTCGGTGTGACTTGGAAAAATCGTGGATAATTTGTAAAATTCGGTGTGACTTGGAAAAATCGTGGAGAGTTGGTAAAATTCGGTGTGACTTGGAAAAATCGTGGAGAGTTGGTAAAATTCGGTGTGACTTGGAAAAATCGTGGAGATTTAGCAAAATTCGGTGTGACTTGGAAAAATCGTAGAGAGTTGGCAAAATTCAGGTAAGATGTAAAAATTGGAATAATTTTTTCTTTTTGGAATCTAGATATCCATAGTCACATACACTAAATAAGAGATCTCACAGAAACATTCTCATGTGGAGCAGAGTTCTGCAGAGCAATACATCAACTGAGAAATCTGTCTAACAAATTCCTGAGATGGACGCTGGTCGTCACGTCTCCCCTCTCCTGAACGCAGATGAAGACTTTATATTGAATTCTCCCGTAATTATTTTTCATATATACAACTACTGTTAATTTGAAAAAAATGATTACAGTCAGTTGATTGCAAGCAAGATCTATATTGGTCAACTGAAATAGTAAATCACATAAATGGAAATAATGGTGAAAAAAAAAAGCATTCTTTCATGCATCTTATAAAGTTGCCTTTTTCTGAGATGCCATCTTTTACCTACGTCACCTACACATTCGTTTTATGTGCTAAACATTTCTCTTAACTTTCAGAAATTTACACAACTCGTAAAACATGTTTTGCAATAATCCTAAAAGGAGTTTATTTTGTGAAAACATATGCAGAAAATTAAATTATCCCAGTAAAAGGACCATAAACTGAAGAGGTACTCACAGATGCAAACAACTCTTCGGCATTAACATAATTAGAAATAAATTGTATGAAAATACAAAAGGGTTTGGGTTGTGTTGGGTTGTTTTACCTGTGAGCGGCACTTTTTTGCACACCAGGGATAAATGAAGAGGACACATGGACCCCGAAGGCTCAAGAAGGTTGGGGGAGGGGACTCACTGGAACAGCTGTTGGGAGACAGATGGTAGTCTCCCGTCAAGGCCATCCAGCGTGTTCTTTAACGTGCACAGGGTTTGGCTCTCCCGCACACGGGGCCAAGGCTTAACGTCCCGTCCGACGGACGGCGGCCTTTCCAAGCCCATCGGTGTCCCCTACTGACCGTGGGCAAGGCGGGGAATTTTGCGGAGATAAATCTCAACGCTGACCCAGCTGGGACTCGAACCTGAGAACTACAGATTACGAGCCTGGCGCGCTACCGACTGAGCCACCCCCGCCCCGAAATACAAAAGGAATTACAAGTATATCAATGCAAATTTCATTGTAGTTAAAATATGAAGGGATTATTGAAATTTGAGTACTATATTTTTAAAATATCTAACTTTCAGCTAGATTTTAAGATTTAAACTTTAATTACTAGAATATAAAACTGATGTTAAAATATTATCATTTAACAGAAAATGAAACATTCCATTATTTCATGGGCTGTGGGTTGGTTGAGAAGGTAAGGGGTCAGGCTTGCAGTCCTTGAATTTCGAGTCCCAACTTGAGAATGGTTCAGATTCATCTCCGCTAAAACCTGCGCTTGGTAAGAGACACCGATGGGTTCAGAATTGACGTTGTCCTTCGGATGGGACATTGCAGATCCATACCATGTGCATATTAAAGAACACACTGGATGGCATTGGTGCGAGGCTACCATTTGTCTCGTAACAGCTGTCCAGTGGGTATCCTTCCCCCAACCTTCTCTGAGACCTCAGGGTTCTTGTGACCTGGCCATTGTGCTCGTTGTGTGCAAAATAGGGCAGCAACATTTGAATGGTAAAACAGCACAATCCATTCCATCTTATCCAGTTAGATCTGTATATTAGCAGTAGTAAAAAATTCTTAACATAAATACCTATTAAATCAAAATAGATTTTGCAACAATGCAAATTTTTAGAAGCTTTTGTAAAAAATCCATTTAGTTCTTGATCGTTTGGAAGGAAAATTGGCCATTGGAATCTTGCAATTAATTTCTATACACTTTCTACCATTTTAAATACTGAAAGTCTTGTGAAGATTGAAATGTAAGAGTTACACTTTTGTCCCATTTTACAATTCACGGAGATTAAATTTAATGTTGGTTTTTTGACGTAATACACTCTAAATTAAACTACCAGTCAAATTATAGAGCAATAATTTTATTAGAAACCGTCTTGCTTAAGCTTAATACCTTTCGTTCGATGATAAGAAATCTATTACGTATCCGTAATGGGTATCTCACATTCAATTTTAATAAAATAAAACCACCCTGCAGCAAATAACTTTAACACATTATTGGGTGAAGAGAAGCAACCGACAATGATTCCTAATTGGGATTTCCTAATGACACACCGCAGCAATTTGCAAAAGGAATTCGACAATAATTGCAGTTGCTATTTAAAATTGCATGTACAAAGCTGTGGTATCGCACACAGCAGCAATCCCAACTAATCTGAGATGCGACACGAAAACTGCAATTTTCCTGCAACCTGCGACTTGCACTGGAAATTTCGTCGGAAGGCTTCACTCTTCGATTTCATTTTTTGTCTTAAATTATTCCGCAAGTTTTTTTGTTGTATGATGCTCTATCACTCATCGTTGACAAGAGATTTGGGTGAATCTTCAAGGATTTATATTCTACAAATATAAATTTTTCTTATTTAGAAGCATCGAATGTTGACCGTGAGAAGAAACGTACTATGAGGAACGTCCAAAGTGGATGCCATAACACCAATGAAATCTGATAGGGGTTGGGTTGTTTTACCTCTGAGCGGCACTTTTTTGCACACCATGGGCTAAATGACCAGGTCACATGGACCCCGAAGGCTCAGAGAAGGTTGGGGGAGGGGACCCACTGGAATAGCTGTTCGGAGACAGATGGTAGCCTCCCGTCAAGGCCATCCAGCGTGTTCTTTAACGTGCACAGGATATGGCTCTCCCGCACACGGGGCCACAGCTTAACGTCCCATCCGACAGATGGCGGCCTTTCCAAGCCCATCGGTGTCCCCTACTGACCGTGGGCAAGGCGGGGAATTTTGCGGAGGTAAATCTCAACGCTGACCCAGCTGGTACTCGAACCTGGGAACTACAGATTACGAACCTGGAGCGCTACCGACTGAGCCACCCCCTCCCAAAATTTGATAAGTAATCATTTATTATGCAGTAATTAATATGTGACACAATTACACTAGTTCATTAACGGATAATATAGCATGGCGTATATTTCTGCTCAGTTCATATAGTTATTTCTGCTGCGCAGTTAAATTACTTCAAATTTACAATAATGGCAGCAAATCATAGCACAGGCGTTTATTAATGCAAACATACAGTAGTTAGTACAGAAGTTGTCAAATGCAGTATACAGAGTGTCTCAACAATATATGTACAAACTTTTAGGGGAGGTAGATAACATCTAAAGGAATGAAAATTGCATCATCATCATCATCATCCTCAAGCAGCTATGGGCTACGGAGGTCCAACCAGACCGTGCAATTTAGTTCTCCAAGCAAGTCTATCCTGAGCTATATCTACTGCATCTGGCCACTGCACACCACTTCTAACAAGGTCCTGTTTGACATTGTCTGCCCACCGCATCCTAGTTCTCCCCTTCTTTCTGAGGCCTTTAGGCACACTGTTCATAACCCTATTCGCCAATCTATAATTATTCATACGGGCAACATGGCCAAACCAACGGAGTCTCTCTCTGCACAATATGCTGCTTAAAGGAGGCTGCAAACTCCTTTGTCTAACCTCAACATTAGTTACAAAGTTGAACCACCTAATGCCCAAGATACTGCATAAGCATCTGGAATCAAAAGCATCTAGTTTCCTATTATCTTGTTTACACAGAATCCAAGTTTCACTACCATAACTAACCCCAGAAAGAACCAAACTATTATACAGTCTAATTTTAGTCTTTAGATGTATACGCCTATTTCTCCACATTCTCCATAGATTCTTAAAAGTCCAGGCAGCAATCCCTATTCGTCTGTTAATCTCATGCCACACATCACCAGTATCTGTTACATAGCTCTCAAGATGACACCTGCTCAAGACTGCAGCCATTCAGATTAAGTGAATCACAGCCTGCCTGACCAATTTTCATCACTTTAGTTTTCTCTCTGTTTATAACCAAACCTACTCTACTACCAGTCTCATCAACAGCTCGAATGAAAGAGTTCATCTCATCAACATCATTTGCCAAAAGCGCTAAATCATCAGCATAATCTAAATCAGAAATTATCGTATCTCCAGCCCATTTAAGGCCAAAATCTTTCCCTTGAAGTGAATTTCGCATAACATAATCAATAACCAAGCTAAAGAGAAAAGGAGACAAAATGCACCCTTGTCGAACACCAGAAGTAATGCTAAACCAATTGCTACAAGCCTTACCAACTCTCACCCACGACTCAGTGTTATTATAGAGAGCTTTCATAATGTTAACTAACTTGTCTGGTATACCATATGATCTCACAATCAACCACAAATTATGACGATCAACAGAGTCGAAAGCCTTTTTGAAATCAACAAAGCTAGCAACCAAAGGTTTCTGAAACTCTAAACATTTCTCAAGAATCTGCCTAAGTGAAAATATCTGATCCACACATCCCCTACCACTTCTAAATCCACATTGCTCATCACGCAATTGCCTGTCAACCAGATTCTTAATTCTATTAAGCACAATCATGGAAAGAACTTTACCTGGAACAGAGAGTAGGCTAATACCCCTTATAGTTATCACAAGAACTGCGATGACCTTTTTTGAAAATAGGGATAATAATAGCTCTGGTAAAATCCTTAGGAACCATGCCTTTATCATAAAAGATATTCAGAATTTCAGTCATCCAAGTGGTAACCGAAACATTCCCAGCTCTAAGCATTTCCGTAGTAATTTCATCTACCCCTGGGGATTTATGAAGTTTAAGTTTAGAAACAGCCAAAATAACTTCAGATTGTGTTATAGGTCCAACATTAAAGCCACCAATGCATCTATCATCATTACAAACAATGGGAGTAGAACTAACTACTTTGTTTAGAACATCACTGAAATGCTCAGCCCACCTAGTCATGACAGAATCCTCCCCTTCTATAACCTTAGCTTGTTTATCCTTCAATCCTTGTATGCCTGTCCGTTTTCTACCACACAAAACATTAACTATCTGGTACAGCTCTCTGCTGTTGTGCTGTCTAACTGCTTCCTCAGCTTTGTCAGCCAAACCATCAAGCCAAAGATTCTTATCAGCAGCTAACTGATCCTTTGCAAGTTAATTAAGGTCTCTGTAATGCTTTCTATTAGGACTAGTAGGGTATTGATTAAGGGCATTCCTGCAGTTCTTTCTTTCCGAAATAAGCTCAAGTGCCATATCACTCAGATAATTTTGCCTCTTCTGCTCCTTTTTTCCTAAAGAGTACTGTTAGTGTCCGAAAAAGCCTGTTTAAAATGATCCCATTCTTCCTCAACTTCAGTAGTAAGCAAACCATGACTGTCATAATGACTAAGTAACCTATCATGGTAAGCTTTGGCTATAACTGGGTCTTTCAGAGCTTCAGTATTAAAAGCAAATTTTTTAACCCTAGCACAACACTTTTTAAGTTTAAGTTGCAACACACTTTTAACAAGGTAATGGTCAGATCCAATTTCAGCTCCCCTATATGCCCTGGTATTCCTAACAGAACCAGCCCATTTGCTGTTAATTAATATGTAATCAATCATATTCTTATGCAGCCCATCAGGTGAAACCCATGTGTACTTATGTATGTCGCGGTGTTTGTAATATGTGTTAGTTATTCTGAATCCATTGAGTTTACTTACCTGTATGAGACGTTGCCCATTGCCATTGCAGCTACCAATACCAAAAGGGCCTATTACTCCTCCCCAAAGGGCAGAGTCAGTACCAACTTTGGCATTGAAGTCACCAAGAACAAGGGTAATATCTCCTTTCTTGACAGAATTCAAAATATCCTGAAGTTGTTCATAAAACCTATCCTTCTGATCCTCATCGGCATCCTCAGTGGGAGCATAGCAGCAGAAAACATTCAAGTCTTTAGCGCTTGTTTGAAATTTTGCTGTAAGAAACCTTTCATTAATGCACTCATATCCTAGAAGACTATCCTCCCTGCTAGCGTGTCTGTTGAGAAGCAGACCCACGCCTTGGTGATGCTTATTGTCGTCCCTCCCTGAAAAGAGAAATTTAAGATTATTTTTAAGAATCTGACCTATATCTGTCCATCTGGTCTCTTGCAAGCCGAGAATATCTAAATTATAACGGTGGAATTCTTGTGTGAGGACATCAAGAGAAAAAGCTCTGTGCAGAGTCCTCACATTCCAACTACCTATGGAGAGAAAATGGTTAGTGGGATGTTTAAAGAAACTATGTCTATTGAGAGAGGGAATGCCGACAATATCAAACAGCCCCCTAATCTCAGACATGGGGCAAAGACCCGTTCCCCCACTACTAAAGGCTGAAGCCATCTACACTGGAAGACTTCCTCCAATGTAGAATTTGACGATGCCAATAGAAGCAAAGAGTTCAGGTGCCTGCGATGACTTCTGCTCAGGATTATCCACCAGCTGATAAACATATCCTGTGAATCTATTCACTTGGGGCTGTCAATTGCATAAGAACCCATAACCGGAAACGTCATGGGAAAGTGGTAGCAGAGGTCCAAGATCTGAAAGGACACAAGACAGTGATTAATGGGAAAACATTTATTGGACATAATTATTACAAATGGCGTACTAGATGATACTTTTCATAATGTTACAGCAGATGCTCGAAGTTTCCACCATGAGACACGATGCATGCATGACACCAACGGAGCATTGATTGCCGGACACGGTCGTAACACCTGGAGTTTCTTTGATAGTAGTAGCAGCGCAAACGAGCCTTGCCACGAGATCCATGTCAGACTTCACAGACGATTCATACACGGTAGCTTTGAGCCCTCCCCCCACAGAAAGAAATCAACGCTCGTTAAATCAGATGAGCGTGGGGGCCAGGCAACTGTTCCAGCACGCCCAATCCATCGTTGCCCAAAAGACATGTTCAAATGCGCACGAACACATCTTCTATAATGGGGAGGCGCCCCATCATGTTGAAACCACATGTTGCGTCTCACATTTGCTGGAACATGGGCAAGTAAGCCTGATAGAACCTGTTCCAGAAAGATCAGATACTTCGCGGAGGTCATGCGGGATGGTAAAAGGTATGGCCCGACTAAGCGTCGCTGACCAACCTGCCCACACATTTACTGCGAAACGATGTTGTGCCGCATGGGTGCGCACACCGTGGGGATTCTCGTGATACCACAAATGTGCATTGTGCTGATTGAATACGCCATCCCGAGTGAAACTGGCCTCGTCAGTAAACAAAACATAAGCTGGGAAATTAACATCTTGGGCATTTTCTTGGAGATACCTCTGCACAAAACGCACACATACAGGATGATCTGTGGGGAGAAGTAACTGAACCCTTAGGAGATGAAAGGGGTGTAACGACTCGCCGTGCAAACACACTGTACACTGCAACGAGACACTCCTAAGGCAGAGGCAACGGCACGTGTGCTGGTACTAGGATTAGTCTCCACGGCATCCAACACACTATCTTCCATGGCGGACTACGCATCGATCGTGGCCTGCCCTCACTTCTGCTACCTCTTAATCACCCATAATCTCACAAATTTTGATGCGCACGTGGAAACAAACTGTGGCCCGGTACATGTCTGTGTGGGAAGCGTTCTTGATACATTCGTTGAGCGGCTCGTCCGTTGCCCTCAGCTATTCCACACACTAAGTGCATGTCTGCCAGCTCCCTGTTCGAATACCTTTGCATGCTCTTCGTCAGCCGACTACCGCTCGAATGGGGAAATCCGAAATTTCCCCTCTAGCGCACTGATGAACAGCGCCGCCTATTTACTTAGGGTGACGTTTCCGGTTATGGGTTCCTATGCAATTCTCATTCCTTTAGATGTTATCTACCTACCCTGGAAGTTTGTACCTATAATTTTGAGACACCCTGTATATTTCGAATATAATGCAAAGTTTGTAAATTTCGTTGATCCTGTTCTCACTTCACCAAAATCCAGTTTTTTTTTAGCTTAATTCTTCAATTGTCGATTTAACTGAATTGAAAGATCAGTAAATAACTCTAATGCATCTTTACTAAATTCAGAGGAAAATTGTATTCACCTGGTTGGAGATATCTACACAATATCATAGTGTCGTGGTTCGTATCATGCCTGGTTCGAAACTTCTGCCATCTGAGAGTGATATCAATGCATAAGAATGATTTCATGATCTTTCAGCTGAGTCGACATGAAGGAATTGACTAACTAAACTGAATGGTTATTGCACTCGAGTTGGACATTACCAGAAGAGGTTTACACTAAAAGTTTTAATGGAGACATGTTCGAGTCTGATTTTAAGGGACTGCCTTATTAATATTCAACCCTTCAAGGGCGATGGATATAGCCCTTACCTTCAACCCACTTAGGTATGTCGCTGGCTTCGGGTGTTATTTGGAAGCGAGGAAAATGCCTTCAAGTGACAGAGAATTGTTTTTCTTGTACAGGTATCGTGAGTTCTTATCCACTCAACTCGAAACAATGTCCTAAATTTGATATCGATGTATATGCGTGATTGTATGCATGGGCATCGACAGTGAAGGGGAAGGAGAATTGCCTTTGGTAAATCCACTTGGAAACTTTTAAAAATTAATTTATGTAAAATTGTATCATATGTGCATAAAATTAATGTTTTCTGTGAACAAAAAGTAATTTTTACACGTTTTCTTTAATTTGCAGAATTTTTATTATTATTGAAAACGTTTTTTACATGAATTTTCAATCACAAGTTACCTACCTATCGTTTCGTTTTCGAACATCTTTAGTTTTATTTGAGTGTGATGTATGACGATTGCTTGTTTGCAACTGCACTCATCTATGAAAGACTCGACATAAAAATTTCTATTTTGAAACAATGTTTCTTTTTTCCCTGTCACCCTGTAGCAATCCTTCCCCCACCAGGAAACTTTTTACCGACGCCTATGCATATGCCCAGATTCACTTTATTCTTTCACATATGAATTAAACAAATGGGAAAAGACAACGTGACAACAGTGTAGAATATTGCTTCTGTTGCTCAAATGCTTATGCTGCTTAACAACTTTAGGTGATTCCATTGGCCATAGTTGTCGCCATCATAAATACCATGTCCCCTTTAATTCGCCATTTTTTATCGTCTAAAAAGTTGTGCTGAGCAAGAGATAAACAGGGCACAGCTGGGACATCCGTTGCCCCTATAGACCAATATAAAAATGTTTGTAAAGCCGTTGCGCACAGAGGATAAAGAGCAGAATAATAGGGGATATCAACAAACAACTCTGAGAATGGAAAGGAACGCTACTAAAACATAAGATTTTCTTCTAGCGTGCTAGTTAATTCTGCAGTCGCTATAGCGAACAAAGTCGTGGATTGCAAACAGTATCATTGAAACACTGAAAATTGGAATTGGCTGCATTATTTTATAACTGCAAGAAGTTTAGAGACCAATGTCCACGCAGCTGCTAACTATACCCCTCCCCCGCTGCAGGCACGACAAATGTGACAGAACAACGAGGCATGACACAAGAGAGGTCATAACACTGAGGTGATACTCAACATGATCCGGCATCTGCAAACGCCACTAGAGTCATTCGCACTGAACATTGCATTTAATTTTTTTTCAGATTTAAATTTCAAGATCAAATTTAAACCTGTTGGTCGAATATATGTGGTACCACAAGACGGCGAAATATGTTAAAACAGAAAAAGAACTTGTAGTATAGTAATTGAGCCATTGGAAGCCATAGGCACACGGTGGTGTCAATAAGTAGAAGAAAGATACATATTCTCTGTTGGTGTCTGCACGGATACCACTATCACTATCATGATGAATCTAGCCTCGATTTTTCAGTCACCTGCTTTGCAACGGAAATTGTTTATGACACTTTTGCCACTACTGTTACATTGTTAGTAAAAATCTGCTCAAACTGTACAGTCATTTTAAATTTCAGAATTATCTGAAACATAATTACGGAATACTTCAGAGGGTATTTACTTGTTGGGAACACAGACTTAAATCGAAGGACTATCCCCGGAGACTACCCTCCCCCATTGCGGAGCCATCTTGAGCAGAGTCGCTAAAAAAATATATCCGAACACTATAGTGAATTACAGAATTCAGAAAAAATATCTGGCAAAGTTTTTTTTAGAAATTAGTGATCTGGCAACCTTCGTGTTACGTGACACGAAGGTTGCCAAATCAATAATTTCTAAAAAAAAACGCTTCCATAAAAGTTAGCTACTTTTGTTCAATGTTAGTTTTACCTGTTTCCTCAATTTAAAATTTTTTTCCCCTTTATTAATAAATTTTTCGATTTTTTAATTCATTGATCAGAGGGAATTCATTAATTTAACAAACTCTGTCCTAATCGTAGGAAACCTCATATAGCAGCCCTCTACTAAGAGAATATTTAAATGCTATCCTCTAGTTTAATAAACTTAATGTAAGTTGCTGCATTTATGCCCTATTTGCTTGATTTTTCTTCAGTTAAAATGACTACGCACTGAGCACTAACAGCAACTGTTACTATTCAAAACTATAATCAATCAGCTATAATATATAAAAGCTTGTTTTAGCAGAACTGCTCTGTAAGATCCCAACCGCCATTTTGTTTAATGTAACGTATACAATAGTAATTTTCAATAGATCCCTGAACTTTCCCAGAACTTAACGCCAAATGGGTCTTCAAAAAGATTGCTTTGCCTCACATGGATTGCATTTCTACTCTATGAATGAACCCTAGAAGAAAATGGTATAACCATTAGCTCAAATAGTCTGCTAATCAATTACACTAAAGTAAATAACGACAAATCTTCACCAAAACATGCAGAAAATTATGAACATTAAGTTGATATTACATGGGAAGAAATCTTTATTTAGAGAAGCATCAGAAGTTGGGTCCAAAGAATTTCAGGTATTAGGGGAAGTGTAAATAAATAATCCGTATTATCGATTTTTGTTATTTTACAACAAAATATGACTATCACTAATTTTATTTTGTTTAAATATATATATAAAAGACACTTTCTTGGTTAAAAAATAGTAAAAAATATTTTATTTAAATAACAAAGGCAAACAAAGTGAAAAAAACAGCAACTTGATATATAGCATTTAATGTGCGAAAATGAAAGCAACTTAGCTGCACTGTCGAGGAACCGATCGTCCATGACTCTGACGTCACTTGCACTTTATCTTGCCAGTACTGGAGAGAAGCCCTGCTCCCATCCCCCTTTAGCTTTGCTAGTTTTGGGCACGATGTTCAATATTTTAACCGACTTATTTCTGTTCAAATATCAATTATAATACAAAAGAGCATTTTTTTGGTACTGATAGAGCAATTTTCACATTTAAGAAAAAAGTTTTATGACCAATTATAAATCATAATACTGTTTTCTCTGAAACATTGCACTACTTTAACATCATTTCGCTTAACGTTGCATCTTTCTAACATCATGAATTCATTTTTTGACGTTTCAATTTCAAGTACGAATTAACTGTTGTAAGCAGAACCCAGAGTGCTAAATTGTCATCTTTGTCCTTTATTCCTTATTAATAATATAAATGCAATAGAAGGAAAGGTATCTGGCAACACAACTTCACCGCCATTTGCATTCTGATCCTAAAATAGAAATTTTTGCGTTTCGAGCTGATTTTCACTTCAGATAAGTGCACTTATTAAAATATGTAAAATGTAACAGTTTCTTTCCTCGTACCTCAACTCATGAATCTAATTCGGTTTGTGAGCTCTATGTAATTTTGTGGAAAAGGTTTTATAAAATATTATTGTGACTTTTGTTGTCTGAAGAGCTTTAGCAACTTTACTACATGGAGAAAGAAATGATATGCAGCTTTAGTAGTGTGTATTCTTTTATTTCATGTTAAATGAAACGCAATAATGTTTAAATTAACGATATTGTATATTTTTTTACCCACAATGCGATATATATATATAGCATTAGAAGTATAATTATATATATTAATATAATACCCCTTGAAGTAAATGTTAAGGTTGTCGCCATATCTCGTTGTGTTGACTTCAAGGTAGCCAATGAAGTTCTCCTGCTGCTATGCTACGAGGAAATATTTTTTAACTAAATAACTTTGTATTCGAAGCAAAGCTGTTTCAATGTCTAACAAGACCTTTCCCCAAAGAATCGGTATTGTCTAACACAGAAGAAGCTGTATTATTAAACTGCCATGTATATATATATATGTGCAAATTTTGGTGAAAAGGGATTCTCTTTAAAGGCGAATTAAGATATTAAAAATAACAAATGTATAGTTTTAGTATAAAATATATACAAAATTGAGTTTTATTGTTCATTCTTCTATATGCTCGTAAAACAATAAATAATCCTTAGTTTAATAAAGAGGCGAAATATTTGTGATATTTCTAATACAATATTTAGTGAATGTAAATAAATAATTCCATGCTTATACTGTATAAAATATTAGTATTAAGCTAACCGTTCAAGTATACTTTAACAAGGAGAAACAAGTTGCTTATGCAAAGGCAAGCAATTAAATAAATAACGCATTAACTGTGTGTGCAGATAATGTTAAAAAGAAATAAATGCATAGATACCAATGTTTCATGATGCATACAAATTGCAGTAGGATATTAAAAACAGTGAAAAACGAATCATTCATATATATTGAATTTCTGCATTTAATATGAGTATTTAATGTTATTTTTAAAAGTTTTGAATAATGTTATATTTAAAACATATGATGAGTAATTACTTTCACATTTCCAGGATTCTAATTTTTAATAAAAGTTTAATTCCAGTTAATATGCCATATATCATCATACTATCTGTAATAAATAACAAAACGTATTTCAGTCAATAAATTGCTCGACTTTAATTTCAACAGAATGTAATGTAATTACTTTTAGTTTTACGTCAGTACAATAGTAAGGGAAATTAAGAGTGATTACATTTTGTTGAAAGGTATTTCAAATTGTATTTCATTTACTTTCAACGTTTTTTATTTCAGTATGAATTTTACGTCTCTTCTGTGGATACACTCAAAATTAAAGCCTCTGGCTATTATATTTCAGCATTTAATTTATTATCAAGTTATTGCAATTTTAATAATTTGATATTTATGCCAGTTTTGCGAAAATGCACTAT
Organism: Ryuthela nishihirai; assembly: GCA_038380435.1. Lineage (NCBI taxonomy): Eukaryota > Metazoa > Arthropoda > Arachnida > Araneae > Heptathelidae > Ryuthela > Ryuthela nishihirai. The sequence goes on from JAWZYU010000022.1 coordinate 39,518,821, forward strand.
TAAAGCTGTAGGGCAGTTTAAATGTATATATCGGCATTGGTTAGATACAAGGTTATAAATACCTTTAAGCACTGTTTTGGAATATTGCCAAAATCCAGCTCTTCTTAGGAGAGTTGTTTCCAAGTGTGGAGTTGGAGTTTCTTTGCTTTCAATTTTTCTTTTCTTTCTGTGAAACAGTGAACTTATAATAAACGAGATTCGAAGAACTAAAAAGGGCTGTGATAAACCTGGAAAAAGAAACTGAAAGCAAAGAACCTCCAATTCGACATTTGGAAACAACTCTCCTAAGAAGAGCTGGATTTTGGCAATATTCCAAAACAGTGCTTAAAGGTATTTATAACCTTGTATCTAACCAGTGCAGGGGTATACCTTAAAATTGCCCTACAGCTTTAATAATGCATTATCGCAAAACTGGCATAAATATTAAATTGAAAAACTGTGAAATATATTCTGCTTAAATACATTGTTTGTTTAAACAACTATTACTTTAATAATTTGTTTTATTCATTAGGTCTAAAACAGGTGGACATTGGTCTAAAACAGGTATTTTTGAATGTGGCATCTGCCAGTGCAGGATTGCATCGTTACAATTCCTTACAAATCACAAGAAGAGTCATCGAGGGGAAGAAAAAGGCAGGAGATATCCTTGTTCATTATGTTTTTACTCTACCGATTGGTTAACCAACATCAGGCGTCATATGCTCATCCACTCTGGAGATCGTCCCCACAAGTGTTTCCACCGTGGAAAAAGGTGCAAATTGAACAGTCAACTTGAAGTGCATCTTCGTATCCATACAGGAGAACGACAATTGCCTTGCGATCTTTGTAGCAAGTCTTTCAGACAGCATGTTGGTCTATCCAGGCACAGACAAATCCATCTGCTACAAAAGCCTTTCATGTGTAAACACTGTGAGAAGTCTATTGCTCAGAAAAGTTGTATGAATAAACATGAAAGGAAGCATTTCCTCTATGTTTAAATTGATAATTAAACTTTTAAGATTTCAACATCAGTGATGTTTCTTTGTACCCATTTACATTTTATTGTTTTATACTTCTCATGGGCTTATGTTTGTAAACAATTGAATGTGATACAAAACTACGAATGAGTGCAAGTTTTGCTATCCGCTTTATTTTCTCAACTTTTATATTCATTACCATTATGTGTCGGAATGATCCGCATCTTTTTGGTGGGATGAAATGTAGGATACGACTAGAAGTATTTAAATTTTAGGTGATTTATTTTATTGAAATACTGAACTTTAGATTACCAGCCTACTTTTTTGTACCAAGGGCAAGGTCTCATTTTGATCTATAGTGTTTTTATCTTTCATTGATGTATTTTTAAAAAAATCTAAATCGTATTAATTATTTCTTTCTTTAAAAACAACGCTATATTAGAAAAAATTATTTTATTCTGAAGTTTTGCCAAGCTTTTAAAGGGGAATCATTATCGCTGATTGTGTATGAAAATTTCTATCTTGTGTTTCTTATAACATCAAGAGCTGCCAGCTAAAACTTAAAAATGACAGTAAATATAAACCTAAACTAATTGTATATATGGTTATTTATTTTAATGATTGATCATAAGCTTTTACTCTATGATATGATCATCAGGCTGGTGATTCTCTATGCTTCACTCACATGGGCGAATAATACACCCACCAATATTCGTAAGATTCAGGTCTTACAGAACAAGATTTTGAGAACTGCGGTCGATGCCTCCTGGTTTGTCACTAACAGACAACTCCATGAAGACCTGGACATCGACCATATATATATATACACATATAAAACGCACCTCAGAAAGATTTTTTGAGGCTGTAAATAATAATCCCAATGAGATCATTTCTTCTCTGATTCTTTACAATCATACAGTTTTGAAAAAGTACAAGAGGCCTAAAACGGTAGCGTTCTCTGAGGAGACCTACCCATTTTAAGTTTCTTATAAAATTTTACTGCTATTTTTAGCTTTTCTTATGTTTGCCCTTAGGATCCCACCTAAGGGTGGTTTACTTATATATTTTGTTCTTACTCATGCCAAATAGGCATATATTTATGATGGAGATGGTTAGGGGTAAAATTATTACCCGGTACATCGAATATGATTATACAATCTACGATATATGGCTATTTTTTAGGAGAAGATTTTTCTCTTTTTTTATTCTTAGCTACATGATACGGCAGGGAAAGCGATGTCAAAATGACTCTTGTAGGTAGAAAGAAAAAGCGCTGAAGGAAATATGAGGCATTCAGGATTTTTGAACGGATAAATTTGTGGCCCTCTCCACGGTTGTTTAATTTAATATGTCGTTTTTATTTCACTCGTGAATTACGTAACGCAAAACTATAAAAACTATTTGAAAAACGCAAAAATTGGTTTCAGAAATGTTTTGGTTTTAACACAAATTCAAACCGGTTATTTCATTCACACGGTGTATTTATTGTTTTACAGTGTTTTATTTATCTTGTGTATTTGTAATTCTATTTATAAAACGAATTATTGAACCGAATCAATATAAGTATTGCATTTGTTCAGGAATTAACCCTGATTTTTGTGTCAGAAGAAAAATTCTGTGTTTGTTTGCATATAAAGCTCAGGTATCTACTTCGCTTTGTAAGTGGCAAAATGTCATGTACAGTCGCTCAAAAAATATCCGAACACTATGGTTGATTACAGAGTTCAGAAAAAATATTTTGCACGAATTTTTAAGAAATTAGTAATGTGGCAGCCTTCGTGTACAGTACACGAAGGTTGCCAGATCACTAATTTCTTAAAAAATCGTGCCAGATATTTTTCCTGAATTCTGTAATCAACCATAGTGTTCGGATTTTTTTTTGAGCGACTGTAAATTAAGCCGTGAAAACACTTTTTCAAATTTCTGTATTCTAATTTTTGAATAATGAATCTCAATTGCATCTCAATGAAATGATCATTAATGGAGTCATTTCTATGACCTTTACTCAGTTTGCTAAGTTTCCAAAACGAAGTGATTTTACATCGCCAGAAATTGCCTTTTCAATGATGGGAGACATGTTATTAATTTTTATTTAATATTAGCCTTTCTAGGAATGGGAGACACAATCCAACATGGCCATCAGTGCTTCAAAAATAATAAGTGCTCCGAAAAACGTTCCTGCTGTTTCTGGGTAGTTATTATTTTTTTAAATTGTTTCCTGGAAGAAAATTCAGATGATACTCATCAAGCAATAAGAGATAAAAGTACATTTAATAGCGCATCAATTGGTATTAGCACGTGGTTAGATAGTGTTGAAGAAAAGAAGTGGACGTCTACAGATATCATATCTCTAGATGTAGGCAAATCAATTTATATGTATATCGGTAGACGGAGAGTCATTATTCATAACGTTCACTCGTTTTGTTAAACACTATCTAACCACGTGCTACTACCAATTGTTGTGTTACTTTGTTGGGTTGTTTTACCTCTGAGCGGCACTTTTTTGCACACCATGGGCTAAATGGCCAGGTCACATGGACCCCGAAGGCTCAGAGAAGGTTGGGGGAGGGGACCCACTGGATCAGCTGTTGGGAGACAGATGGTAGCCTCCCGTCAAGGCCATCCAGCGTGTTCTTTAACGTGCACAGGGTATGGCTCTCCCGCACATGGGGCCACGGCTTAACGTCCCATCCGACGGACGGCGGCCTTTCCAAGCCCATCGGTGTCCCCTACTGACCGTGGGCAGGGCGGGGAATTTTGCGGACATAAATCTCAACGCTGACCCAGCTGGGACTCGAACCTGGGAACTACAGATTACGAGCCTGGCGCGCTACCGACAGCCGCACCCGATGTGTTACTTATTGTACTTTGATTTATATTAGTCGATGGGCGCCATCTGCCTTTTCTTTTACGAAACGATTTAAAAAACATTAACTACTCGAAAACGGTACCAAGTTATTTCAGCACATTGCAGATAAAGAATGATAATGGCTTTATACCGAGTGTAGGCTACACATTTCCGACAAATGCTTAATTGTAAATGTTTTTTTAAATAAGAATTGAGATTCAGAGCTTAGTAAGGTCTTGCCTAAGCTGTGCATTTGCGACCGAAATTCAAGTTTTCGATCAAATTTAAATCTCACGTTTTTACTAATGGTTCTCTATTTCAAGAGTTAAGGAAATTGGAACATTTAACAACATCTTAGCCATTCTGCAAAAATGATTTCAAAATCATGATTGACTAAATATAAAATCGTAAATATATTAATTGGAATAGTTTATCTATTCACAGAAGAATTAATTTGCCACAAATACTTCATGTATGTGCACCGCGGAAAAACGTTTGCCCAGAAGTCGGATTTAAATCGACATGAAACATTTTTGAAGCTTTTTTTTTTGCATTATCCTTGTTTTGAATTTCCTTATTTTAGCATGAACTCTGAATCTTTAATGATATAAATCTTTCTTCTGCTGATTATAATGCTTTTATAATAGTTATCATTTTATGCTATGAATTTCATTGTTTTTTGCGAAGAAGAATTTGGTGTTATAGAAAATTATGAATTTTTCATAACTTTTGTAACCCACTTTATTTCGTTTATTTTTATGATTAATGTTATCTGTCTACAATATCCAGCATTTTAGTGTTTTGGATCAAGCAACTGTATTATGTGACCTGAGGTATTAAAATTTATTGTTAAATTTCAATATATTTTATATAGATATTTATGCAAATAATGTAATAGTACTGATCATTGTTTCTTCGAAATATTTCTCTAAGAAACAATTTGTAATGTAAATTCTCATTCTAGCATTTTCAATATTTTTCAACTGAAATTTTTGACATAGAGCAGCGTTCATTAATTTCAAAATCCAGTGCAACACTATTGCAGAATAAAATTAGTAATTGCATATTTTTTTAAAAGACATTTAATAAATTCTTTTCTTCCTTTGAAAACAGATGCAGGTGTTTATGAATGCGATATCTGTCAGTGCAGGATTACACCATTACCAGTCTTCATCAAACACAAGAAGAGGCATCTAGGGGAAGGAAAAGACAGTAAATATCGTTGTTCAATATGTTCCTACGCTATTGAATTGTAAAGCAATATCGAGAGTCATATTCGCACCCACTCTGGAGATCGTCCTCACAAATGTTCCCTGGGGCGGGGGTGGCTCAGTCGGTAGCGCGCCAGGCTCGTAATCTGTAGTTCGCAGGTTCGAGTCCCAGCTGGGTCAGCGTTGAGATTTATCTCCGCAAAATTCCCCGCCCTGCCCATGGTCAGTAGGGGACAGCGATGGGCTTGGAAAGGCCGCCGTCCGTCGGATGGGACGTTAAGCCGTGGCCCCTTGTGCGGGAGAAACATACCCTGTGCACGTTAAAGAACACGCTGGATGGCCTTGACGAGAGGCTACCATCTGTCTCCCAACAGCTGTTCCAGTGGGTCCCCTCCCCCAACATTCTCTGAGCCTTCGGAGTCCTTGTGGCCTGGCCATTTAGCCCATGGTGTGCAAAAAAGTGCCGCTCAGAGGTAAAACAACCCAACGTTAAACAACACGCTGGATGGCCTTGACGGGAGGCTACCATCTGTCTCCCAACACTGTTCCAGTGGGTCCCCTCCCACAACCTTCTCTGAGCCTTCGGGGTCCATGTGACCTGGCCATTTAGCCCATGGTGTGCAAAAAAGTGCCGCTCAGAGGTAAAAGAACCCAACCCAACAACACAAATGTTCCCACTATGAAAATAGGTTCAAACCAAAGAATCACCTGGAAAAACATCTTATCCACACAGGAGAACGACCATTTCCTCGTGATCTCTGTAGATCTTCTACAACCCATGAAACTCTAATTAGACAAACGAATTCATTTACAGCAATGGCCATTTATGTGTAAATTCGGTAAAAAAGCCCTTGTTGAATCCATTATATTCATATGCACCATTGTTTTTAATTTGCTTGCACCACTGTATTTAATATAGTTATTTACCTTGTTAATTATTTTAATATTACTATCCTTTAGATTATTTGTTCACAATATCATCACATTTTATTGTATTATTCGTTGATTTCACGTTCTGTGAATCATAAACTTTGTTACCGGATTTAAATTTATTACTTAACTATTCATCATCGTTATAATATTTCACGATCCGGCATTTAAAATTTTTTGGATAAATAAACTCTTGTGACCTCAAAAATTATAATTTAATTTAATATTGAGATATTGAACAACAAAACGTTAAGAAATCAAACTTCTAATTCAATAAAATAAGGAATATTGGTTTCTCAGAGTATATCTGATGAGTGATGATTTCCTCATAAAATGCCTTTTTAATTTCATTTCGGACTTATTTGTATCAGATTGAAAAGAATGTGATTTAATAAAATAAAATTTTCAGTATCTGATAGCAAAGCTTTTCAAGAACAGCAACAACAGCAAAAAAAGAATGTCTGGAGTATATGCGCATTTAAGATAAGAGTTTTATTTTCTTAAAAACGAGTTTTTTTTTGTTTTTTACGAATGTGACATGTGCGGGAGCAGGTTTACCTCCTTGCAGTTCCTCATTTAAACAAAAACCCTCCAAAAGGGAAGAATGGCTGGAATATATTTTTTTATTATTCTGTGATAAATAATCCCACATCAAGAATAATATAATCACCCGCTGTATAGATATCCTAGCAAATGTTCTCACTGTGGCAAGATATTTAGAAGAATTTATCTTCGTATCCATATAGGTGAACCATAGTTTCATTGCAAATTCTGTAGCAAGTCTTCCAAACAGGAATATGATTTAATTCAACGTACGAGAATCCACCTTCTACAAAACCAATTCAACGTACAAACCAAATTCAACGTACGAGAATCCACCTTCTACCTATACCACCTGTAAAGATGGTTAGAAGTGATCTCTTCCTGTGTAAAGATGGTTAGAATGAATCTCTTCCTGTGTAAAGATGGTTAAAAGTGAATTCTTTAGAACAAAAAATTAAAGCAGCATAAAAGTAAACATTTTTAAATTCGTTCTGTACATATAATAACGATAAACAAACTTTTTGGCACTGTTTCGATTGTTAGTTCACAATTCCATTTATTGGTTTCAATTATGATTTTCATTTCTTAATTTCTTGGGAGCGTTCAGTCACTCTGGAGATTGTCCCCACACATTTTCTTACTGAGGAAAACGTTTTCGACAAAAGAATTTATCTTTAAACTGATCTTCGTATCCACATCAAAGAATATCCATTTCCTTCTGATCTTTGTAACAAATTTAAAAATGGATTAAATGAAGAATGGGGTTTGAAATGAACTAACCCTCCCCCGCAAGCAGCTGCTTGCGGCCGAGGTCTGACAGGAACCTGTGAGTTTAATACTCCAGAGAGAAGATATGTGAGGAATGCGAGAAACCAGCAGAAAGACGATCACAAACATCCATGTCATGCTCGAACCCAGGTCCCTTTGATCACTAGCCAAGCGCGTTAACCATTCGGCCACGGGACCGCTTAGATGTGACTTAAGCTATTTCTAATTTACTTTTATGAGTTCGCTTCATTTCACGGATATATTGAACAATATTAAAAAATTCGTCTCGTTGGTATTTTTATTACGTTTTAAAAATGAAACATTTTCCCATTTTATATTTGTCATAAAATGTCAGGTTTATGTGCGTGTGTTTATATAGTCCCGGATCTAAAAAAAATAAAAAGTGGGGGGAAGCAAGAGATTGTATTTCCATTGCAGTGTAACATTTTCCTTTCAATTTAGAGGTTTTGAAACATATCTTGAAAAATGCATGAAATATGCACAAGTTTAACCTAATGTTTGCCTCTATTACCCTTACTAATATTCTCAAAGGGGGGGAGGGGGCTTGCTAATTATCTAACTTCTTTTTAATCGTTTAACAGCGGCACCAAAATTCACTTATGTCTGCTAGATACCTGGAAAGTAAATTAATAAATTTGTCAACCATTGTAACTAGTTCCCCGGATTCTATTGAGATTGTCGGCCTTCTTAATCGTTGATCAGGAACAACATTCATATTGGAAGCTGGATGAGCTCAGACATCAGATCTTTAATCAATAGAGGAAGATCCCGTTCAATCTCTGTCTTCATCTTTGCTCTCAATATTCGGCATAGGTTATAAATAGCATGAGGAGTCAATAATGCAATGTCTACATGAATAATTGTTAACACGGAATATTGTCACTGCTTGTTAACCTTTTTGCACTTTATATAGCAATGAGGAAAAGGGCATAATATTTGCATGGAGACTACTTGGGGCCAACACACTCTTTAATCCATCCCTGACTGTTTCTCCCTTTACAATTCGTACGAATATAATTGATGGAATCTTAATATGTAATGTGATTAATTCAGTACTGACTTCAAACAATTGTTAAGACTAGGAATCATATTTGGTATTAAAATGTGATAATTTGTACAAAGAATTTAAACATTGCGTTATATATGCTGCTATTCATTCATATTTGATCGCAGATAGTCTACTTATTATGCATGTTCCATTTGGAATTTAAATTAATAATTTACACTCATTTTTAATTAACATTCTGTTGAAATAGAGCAAAATTATCGATACTTACAAAACAAAATTGCCACAACATATTAGCATTGTTAACTAAAAAACATTGAATTATTTCTTTCTACTCTCTAATACAGGTCAAAGAGTTTATGGGTGTGACATCTGCCAGTGCAGGTTTTCATCATTACAGTTCCTAACCAAGCACAAGAAGAGGCATCGAGGGGAAGGAAAAGGCAGAAGACATTCTTGTTCATTGTGTCCTTACTCTACTGATAAATCATCCAACATGAAGATGCATATGGTCACCCACTCTGGAGATCGTCCTCACAAGTGTTGCCAGTGTGAAAAGAGTTTCAAACAGAAAAGTCATCTTGAAAAGCATCTTCGTATCCATACAGGAGAACGACCATTTCCTTGCGATCTTTGTAGCAAGTCTTTCAGACAGAACTTCAGTTTATCTGTTCACAGACGAATCCACTTGCTACAAAAGCCATTCTTGTGCAGACACTGTGATAAACCGTTTGTTCACAAGAACAAATTAAATAGACATGAAAAGAAACATTCTTAAAACGTTTGTACTTTTGATTGCTTTTTTTAAAATCTATTATTAAATTTTTTACCTTTTTTAAGTCTCAAATTGATGTCGATTGTAAGTTCACAATTTCCTTTATCGGTGTGTGTTATGATATTCATTGTTTCGTGTTTTGAAACGTTCATTTGAAAGAAATTAAAGAAGTATCGTGAGGTTTCTTAGCATTTTGTGCGATTTTTTTTCTAAATTCACCGATGGATGACTGAAATATCTTGCAGTTTATTTTGTTTAAGGATTAAATGCAATATTTGACCAGAACCACAGTAATTTAGTTTTATCAGATATTTCTTTTTCAGAGAGATATTTAAAAATATAAAACAAACGAAACAGATTAAAACAAAACAAAGAACACAATGCTTTCAGGCGTAAGTGATTTTCAGTTCTAAAATTAACAAAATAAAACATTTCACTACTTTCATTTGTTTTTTTATATGTGATCAGAATATTTTCCTCATCAGTAGGCTTTCTATAAATCTGAATTTCTATTCATCGAAAACTATATATTTTGTAGGACTCGGCTAGGCCAAGGGGCAGGGGCGCCATTTTTCTGCAGATCCTTGCCTAGCAACATGAAGGGCAGCTCCATGCCCGGTGAAAAATATGTGTTTAGTAATGTCCTGCTATAGGAGTTGCAGTCTAGGAAGGTTCCCCATTAGTTGGAACATTAAATCCCCGAAATATATCACATGGCCGCATCATCCTCAAGTACCCATAGGCTACGGAGGTTCACTCAGATTGTGCAATTGCCGGGCTGGCGGCAAAAAGGAGACAGCTCCAATTATTACTCATTTTTAAATATATGTGCTCTCCTGTAAAGAAAAATATAGCCTTTTATTTGGTGCAAGCAGGAGCCAGCTCCGAGTGATAGTTACCTTGCTTTCCAACAGACGGAGCTGCATCTGTTGTATGTTTCGTGTGATAAAGAGGCAGCTCCTTGAGCTACCTCCTTCTTGCCCCAAAGCTAAGTGATAGAACCACATGCTAGGACTCACGTGACTCGATGGGTAGCTAGTCAGCTTTGTCGTTTCAAAACAAGCATAATATTACATTGTCATTTTGTGTTTTAAATTTAGAAGAATAGTTAACGATGAGTAATAACGTGGAGTTGAGTGAAGAAGAAAAGAAGAAATTTTCACCTCCAAAGCGGAGGTGAAAATCTGACATCACTTTCAGTTTCTGACTCATATAAATGGAAAAAAGCTTCCCATTTATATGAGTCAGAAATTGAAAGTGATGTCAGTGAAGAAAACAACTATGTCCAGGTAAAGAAGATTGTTGACAGAACAGACTTGGAAAATGAATGTAAGAAAATACCAAAAAACGCAAGGAAAACGTTATTTGTCATTAAGTAATAAACCTGTACCTCCCCGAACCACTGGTCCGGATTGCAAACGTAAATATAAATGTTTCGAGAAAGTCGATGATAGTCTGAAAACGCGATTGCTCAACGATTTTAATAAATTGCAGTAAGCGATCACAAGATATTTATTTAGCAGGTCTTGGTACCATTAAAACTGTTCAAAGAAAGATTAAATTCGGGCTCGGGGAAACCAAGAGCTTTTTCAAATACATATAAAATTCGGAGTGGCTATGAAAATTTACGTGTGTGCAAGCAAGCATTTATTTCATTGCATGGAATTTCCCGCAAATGCATTGAACTGATAACAAAATATTTTTCACATGAAACATGAGTGACACCGATTCCAGACCGTCGAGGAAAACATGAAAATTGTCCCAATCGCATCCAAGACGAAGTTGTGCAAAATGTTCATGACCACAAACAATTTTACGACAATTTAATCCCATTATACTCGAAAGGAAAACATTAAATGCAGATATTTGTCTGCCGACTTGACTGTGACACAAATGCATATGCTATTTGTACAAAAACATCTAGAAGCAGCTGTGTCACGATTTTTATTTCCGTTACTTCAAGGCAAACGTTTACCTCCGGTTTGGACATCCAAGATCTGACACTTATCAAAGGTGACAACATCACAAAAGAGCTGAGCTTCCGAAACATTTCTAACGAGAAACGACAGGCCCTGAAAACCAAGAAAAAACTTCATCAGACAAAAGCGGATACCTTCTATGAAGACATCAGAAACCGAACAGCACTGGCCAAGAAAAATTAGGGCACTGAGGAGTTCTGATTACCAGCAAATATGCCATTTCCAAAAGTGCCTTCTGGTGATGCATTTTACCAAAGGCAGTGCTGGGGCTATAAGTTGCCATCTCCTGGTAAGTAAGGAAAACAATTTTTATATATGTGATGAGAGTACAGGAAAAAATCACCAAATGAAACCATCAGCTGTTTCCATCATTACATTAACAGTGTTTTAAGCCCAGACATAAAAAGTGCTTTATTTATTGTCTGATAACTGCATATCACAAAACAAAAAACATGCTTTAACAGAGTACGTTTTTATCCTGGTACATAGTGGGCGACTCAATAAAATCACTCACTGATTCCCTGAACCTGGCCACAGTTTTATGCCATGTGATCGAGCATTCGGCCTTATCGAAAAAAATCTTAGAAAAACTGATAGGGTTTTTCTTCCAAAAGAATACGTAAACATCATCAAAAGAACCAGTAAGAAGTTTTCTGTTGTTGGACAGACTAATGATTTTTAGCTTCGTACAAAGCTTAAAACCTCCGTTTTAAAAAAATCCTTACTTATTAACACCCAATAAGAAACAAAAAGGAAAATGCCTTGTTACTAAGTACAAACTGTTTTGTTATGACAACAATTTAGATCAGAAAGGCACTATTCAGTGCAGTGAGAGTGTACGTTTTCAAGTTCCAGTAAAAGTGAAAATATTAAACACCCCGACTGAGACATCCTTTACAATCAATAATCTTCAGCCAGCTTATGAGAGTTCATTACGACTAAAAGATGCAAAATTAAATGATGTGTTGGATCTTGCAAAAAAATAGGAGAAAATGAGATCCTGTTTTACAAAGGACTGATACAAGACAACTTGTTACTAGATGAAACAGAAGAATTTGAAGACTGATTTCACCCTGTAAAGTTTTATATCATTATGTTATTATTTCTAAAAACATTGTAACAATCACATCAATCAGGTAAATAAATTTATTTATACTTTATTTAATATTATTTTTTCTTCCTAGCATTTTTTTTTTCAACTGTAGCTCAGAAACGAGGCACCTCTAACATTCAGATTTCATTTATGGGAAGTCAAAAAGAGGTATAGATTTATTATTCAGCCAAAACGTTCAGTACGACTAATATTGATTGTCTATCAATTTATAGCAAGTTTGAACAAACAAACGAATTTAAATGGTATTTTTTTTGTTTACTCACAATTGGCAGAAAATGGAGCTGACTCGTTATTGCTGCAAGTCCTTCAATTCGGAGAGACGTGATAAAATCTTGGGGTGGGGGGGAGGTTGAGAAAATTCGGAGTGACTTGGCAAAATTAATGAAACTTGAAAAACTGTAGGGGCAGTTGGCGAAATTCGGAGTGAATTGGCAAAATTCGGTGTGACTTGGAAAAATCGTGGAGAGTTGGCAAAATTCGGTGTGACATGGAAAAATCGTAGTGAGTTAGCAAAATTCAGGTGAGATGTAAAAATTGGAATAATTTTTCTTTTTGGAATCTAGATATCCATAGTCACATACACTAAATAAGAGATCTCACAGAAACATTCTGATATGAAGCAGAGTTCTGCAGAGCAATACATCAACTGAGAAATCTGTCTAACAAATTCCTGAGATGGACGCTGGTCGCACGTCTCCCCTCTCCTGAATGCAGATGAAGACTTTATATTGAATTCTCCCGTAATTATTTTTCATATATACAACTACTGTTAATTTAAAAAAAAAAATGATTACAGTCAGTTGATTGCAAGCAAGATCTATATGGGTCAACTGAAATAGTAAATCACATAAATGGAAATAATGGTGAAAAAAAAAAAGCATTCTTTCATGCATCTTATAAAGTTGCCCTTTTCTGAGATGCCATCTTTTACCTACGTCACCTATACATTCGTTGTATGTGCTAAACGTTTCTCTTAACTTTCAGAAATTTACACAACTCGTAAAACATGTTTTGCAATAATCCTAAAACGAGTTTATTTTGTGAAAACATATGCAGAAAATTAAATTATCCCAGTAAAAGGACCATAAACTGCAGAGGTACTCACAGATGCAAACAACTCTTCGACATTAACATAATTAGAAATAAATTGTATGAAAATACAAAAGGGTTTGGGTTGTGTTATGTTGTTTTACCACTGAGCGGCACTTTTTTGCACACCATGGGCTAAATGGCCAGGACACATGGACCCCCGAAGGATCAGAGAAGGTTGGGGGAGGGGACCCACTGGAAGAGCTGTTGGGAGACAGATGGTAGTCTCCCGTCAAGGCCATCCAGCGTGTTCTTTAACGTGCACAGTGTTTGGCTCTCCCGCATACGGAGCCACGCCTTAACGTCCCATCCGACGGACGGCGGCCTTTCCAAACCCATCGGTGTCCCCTATTGACCGTGGGCAAGGCGGGGAATTTTGCGGAGATAAATCTCAACGCTGACCCAGCTGGGACTCGAACCTGGGAACTACAGATTACGAGCCTCGCGCGCTACCGACTGAGCCACCCCCGCCCCGAAATACAAAAGGAATTACAAGTATATCAACGCAAATTTCATTGTAGTTGAAATAAAATATGAAGGGATTATTGAAATTTGAGTACTATATTTTCAAAATATCTAACTTTCAGCTAGATTTTGAGATTTAAACTTTAATTACTAGAATATAAAACTGATGTTAAAAAATTATCATTTAACAGAAAATGAAACATTCAATTCTTTCATGGGCTGTGGGTTGGTTGAGAAGGTAAGGGGTCAGGCTTGCAATCCTTGAGTTTCGAGTCCCAACTTGAGAATGGTTCAGATTCATCTCCGCTAAAACCTGCGCTTGGTAAGAGACACCGATGGGTTCAGAATTGACGTTGTCCTTCGGATGGGACATTGCAGATCCATACCATGTTCATATTAAAGAACACACTGGATGGCATTGGTGCGAGGCTACCATTTGTCTCGTAACAGCTGTCCAGTGGGTATCCTTCCCCCAACCTTCTCTGAGCCCTCAGGGTTCTTGTGACCTGGCCATTGTGCTCGTTGTGTGCAAAATAGGGCAGCAGCATTTGAATGGTAAAACAGCACAATCCATTCCATCTTATCCAGTTAGATCTGTATATTAGCAGTAGTAAAAAATTCTTAACATAAATACCTATTAAATCAAAATAGATTTTGCAACAATGCAAATTTTTAGAAGCTTTTGTAAAAAATCCATTTAGTTCTTGATCGTTTGGAAGGAAAATTGGCCAATGGAATCTTGCAATTAATTTCTATACACTTTCTACCATTTTAAATGCTGAAAGTCTTGTGAAGATTGAAATGTAAGAGTTACACTTTTGTCCCATTTTACAATTCACGGAGATTAAATTTAGTGTTGGTTTTTTGACATAATACACTCTAAATTAAACTACCAGTCAAATTATAGAGCAATAATTTTATTAGAAACCGTTTTGCTTAAGCTTAATACCTTTCGTTCGATGATAAGAAATCTATTACGTATCCGTAATGGGTATCTCATATTCAATTTTAATAAAATAAAACCACCCTGCAGCAAATAACGTTAACACATTATTGGGTGAAGAGAAGCAACCGACAATGATTCCTAATTGGGATTTCCTAATGACACACCGCAGCAATTTGCAAAAGGAATTCGACTATAATTGCAGTTGCTATTTAAAATTGCATGTACAAAGCTGTGGTATCGCACACAGCAGCAATCCCAGCTAATCTGAGATGCGACACGAAAACTGCAATTTTCCTGCGACCTGCGACTTGCACTGGCAATTTCGTCGGAAGGCTTCACTCTTCGATTTCATTTTTTGTCTTAAATTATTCTTTTTTTGTTGTATGATGCTCTATCACTCATCGTTGACAAGAGATTTGTGTGAATCTTCAAGGATTTATATTCTACAAATATAAATTTTTCTTATTTAGAAGCATCGAGTGTTGACCGTGAGAAGAAACGTACTATGAGGAACGTCCAAAGTGGATGCCATAACACCAATGAAATCTGATAAGGGTTGGGTTGTTTTACCTCTGAGCGGCACTTTTTTGCACACCATGGACTAAATGGCCAGGTCACATGGACCCCGAAGGCTCAGAGAAGGTTGGGGGAGGGGACCCACTGGAACAGTTGTTGGGAGACAGATGGTAGCCTCCCGTCAAGGCCATCCGGCGTGTTTTTTAACGTGCACAGGGTATGGCTCTCCCGCACACGGGGCCACGGCTTAACGTCCCATCCGACGGACGGCGGCCTATTCCAAGTCCATCGGTGTCCCCTACTGACCGTGGGCAAGGCGGGGAATTTTGCGGAGATAAATCTCAACGCTGACCCAGCTGGGACTCGAACCTGGGAACTACAGATTACGAGCCTGGAGCGCTACCGACTGAGCCACCCCCGCCCAAAATCTGAAAAGTAATCATTTATTATGCAGTGATTAATATGTGACACAATTACACTAGTTCATTAACGGATAATATAGCATGTCGTATATTTCTGCTCAGTTCATATAGTTATTTCTGCTACGCAGTTAAATTACTTCAAATTTACAGTAATGGCAGCAAATCATAGCACAGGCGTTTATTAATGCAAATATACAGTAGTTAGTACAGAAGCTGTCTAATGCAGTATACAGGGTGTCTCAAAAATATAGGTACAAACTTTTAGGGGAGGTAGATAACATCTAAAGGAATGAAAATTGCATAAGAACCCATAACCGGAAACGTCATGGGAAGTGGTAGCAGAGGTACAAGATCTGAAAGGACACAAGACAGTGATTAATGGGAAAACATTTATTAGACATAATTATTACAAATGGCGTACTAGATGATACTTTTCATAATGTTACAGCAGATGCTCGAAGTTTCCAACATGAGACGCAACCTGCCTACACATTTACTGCGAAACGATGTTTTGCCGCATGGGTGCGCACACCATGGGGATTCTCGTGATACCACAAATGTGCATTGTGCTGATTGAATACGCCATCCCGAGTGAAACTGGCCTCGTCAGTAAACAAAACATAACCTGGGAAATTCACATCTTGGGCATTTTCTTGGAGATACCACAGCACAAAACGCACACGTACAGGATGATCTGTGGGGAGAAGTAACTGAACCCTTTGGAGATGAAAGGGGTGTAACGACTCGCCGTGCAAAACACACTGTACACTGCAACGAGACACTCCTAAGGCAGAGGCAATGGCACGTGTGCTGGTACTAGGATTAGTCTCCACGGCATCCAACACACTCTCTTCCATGGCGGGACTACGCATCGATCGTGGCCTGCCCTCACTTCTGCTACCTCTTAATCACCCATAATCTCACAAATTTTGATGCGCACGCTCAAACAAACAGTGGCCCGGTACATGTCTGTGTGGGAAGCGTTCTTGATACATTCGTTGAGCGGCTCGTCCGTTGCCCTCAGCTATTCCACACACTAAGTGCATGTCTGCCAGCTCCCTGTTCGAATACCTTTGCATGCGCTTTCTCAGCCGACTACCGCTCGAATGGGGAAATCCGAAATTTCCCCTCTACCGCACTGATGAACAGCGCCGCCTATTGACTTAGGGTGACGTTTCCGGTTATGGGTTCCTATGCAATTCTCATTCCTTTAGATGTTATCTACCTACCCTGGAAGTTTGTACGTATAATTTTGAGACACCCTGTATATTTCGAATATAATACAAAGTTTGTAAATTTCGTTGGTCATGTTCTCACTTCACCAAAATCCAGTTTTTTTTAGCTTAATTCTTCAATTGTCGATTTAACTGAATTGAAAGGTCAGTAAATAACTCTAATACATCTTTATTAAATTCAGAGTAAAATTGTATTCACCTGGTTGGAGATATCTACACGATATCATAGTGTCGTGGTTCGTATCATACCTGGTTCGAAACTTCTGCCATCTGAGAGTGATATGAATGCATAAGAATGATTTCATGATCTTTCAGCTGAGTCGACCTCAAGGAGTTGACTAATTAAACTGAATGGTTATTACACTCCAGTGTACATTACCAGAAGAGGTTTACATTAAAAGTTTTAATGGAGACATGTTCGAGTCTGATTTTAAGGGACTGCCTTATTAATATTCAACTCTTCAAGGGCGATGGTTATAATCCTTGCCTTCAACCCACTTAGGTATGTCGCTGGTTCGGGTGTTATGAGGAAGACAATGCCTTCAAGTGACAGAAAATTGTTTTTCTTGTACAGGTAACATGAGTTCTTATCCACTCAACTCGAAACAATGTCCTAAATTTGATATCGATGTATATGCGTGATTGTATGCATGGGCATCGGCAGTGGAGGGGAAGGAGAATTGCCTTTGGTAAATCCACTTGGAAACTTTTAAAATTTAATTTATATGAAACTGTATCATATGTGCCAAAAATTAAGGTTTTCTGTTAACGAAAAGCAATATTTTCTACTTTTTCTTTTATTTTCAGAATTTTTATTATTATAGGAATCATTTTTACATGAATTTTCAATCACAAGTTACCTTCGTATCGTTTCGTTTTCGGACATCATTACTTTTATTTTAGTGTGATGTATGACGATTGCTTGTTTGCAAATGCACTCGTCTATGAAAGGATCGACATAAAAATTTCTATTTTGAAACAATGATTCTCTTTTGCCTGTCACCTTGAAGCAATCCTTCCCCCACCAGGAAACGTTTTACCGATGCTTATGCATATGCCCAGGTTCACTTTATTCTTTTACATATAAATTAAAGAAATGGGAAAAGACAACGTGACAACAGTGTAGAATAGTGCTTCTGTTGCTCAAAAGCTCATGCTGCTCAGCAGCTTTTGGTGTGAATGGTATAGTCGCTCAAAAAAGTATCCGAACACTATGGTTGATTACAGAATTCAGAAAAAATATCTGGCAACGATTTTTTTTAGAAATTAGTGATCTGACAACCTTCGTGTCACTTGATGGTTGCCAGATCACTAATTTCTATTTAAAAAATGGTTGCCAGATATTTTTTTCTGAATTCTGTAATTAACCGTAGTTTACGGATATTTTTTAATATATATATAATGCGTATGAATATACAATACAATGAATATGGAGCGTGTGCAGTTACCGTTCACAGCAAACTGGAGTGGTTGCGGTTAATGTTCACAGCACATCGGATCGTGTGAGCTCACAAAGACCTAGATCGTGTGGGCTCACTGACGGAAATACTGAACGTGTGCAGTTACCGTTCACAGCAAACTGGAGCGTGTACAGTTGCTGCACACGCTCCAGATATTTTTCCTGAATTCTGTAATCACGTGACACGAAGGTTGCCAGATCACTAATTTCCAAAAAAATCGTTGCCAGATATTATTTCTGAATTGTGTACTCAACCATAATGTTCGGATACTTTTTTGAGCGACTGTACACCACCACTCGTTACATAAATGGTTCATTGTCATGTGACCGCGGCTGTCATTGCGCCGTATACAACATCTGTGGAATGAGGTGGTCAGGACTGTTCGCAGCAAGACTCTGCCACCGTCTCCGCAAAGCTCCCTGCCTGCCCACGGTCAGTAGTGGAAATGCCGTTGTCCGTCGGATGGAATATTAAGCTGTGGCTCGTGTGCAGGAGAGAGCCATTAAAGAACACGCTGTATAGCCGAGACGGGAGGCTACCATCTGTTTCCCAATGGCTGTTCCAGTGGGTCCCCTCTCCCAACATTCTCTGAGCCTTCGGGATTCTTGTGACTTGGCCATTTAGCCCATTGTATGCAAAGAAAGTGAGCTCAGAAATAAAACAGCCCAACTAAATTATTGCAGAATGAAATTGCTGCAATATGTTTAGAGCACACATAAATGAAAACTTTTCAATACTTGTTTGTTTCTTTCATCGGAAATAGGTGGACGTCTTTATGGGTGTGACATCTGCCAGTGCAGGTTTAAGTCACTGAAATTCCTCACCAAACACAAGAAACATCGAGGGGAGGAAATGGCAGGAAATATCTTTGTTCATTATGCCCTTATTCAACAGATTGGATAACCGACATCAAAAGTCATATGCTCACCCACTCTGGAGATCTTCCTTACAAATGTTCCTGCTGTGAAAAGACTTTCAAACGAAAGACTCATCATTAAGAGCATCTTCGTATCCACACAGGAGAACCACCATTTCCTTTTTGGTCTTTGTGATAAGTCTTTCACACAGCAAAACAATCTAACTATTTACAGACGAAGTCATTTGTTGCAACGCCTATTTGTCTGCAGACACTGTGAAAAGATATTTCTCCAAAAGTCTAATTTAAACAGACACGAAAAACTGCATTTTTAAATTTCTTGTGTTCCTAAAATACCATTTTTTGTTAATTGGCTAATTAATTGCTTTCTTTAATATGTTTCAATAATTTTTTAATCTCTATAGTTATTTAGACAACAATTACCAAATTTACCATCATCATTTTATTTCATTGCTTTGATAATTAACCCATTCACGACCAAGGGAAACATTTTTCCCCATGTTAAAATTGGTGATTGTCGTATTTAATTATAACCTTATCTGCATTTTTTATACAGAATGTCAAAATAGAACGTATGCCGAACGCAATTACGTAAACGGGAACGTTTAGTCCATGTCCATCTTTGCAATAATGTTGCATCTGTGCAATGTCCATCTTTGCTTCACAACCAAAAGAAATTGCTTCGCAGAATATCATAATTAGCACATCATTTTGTATAGTAATTTTATTTCATAATTTTGTATTATTTTAGTTAACATTTTGTTCTAATAAACCAATAAATAAAAGACATTGCATAATAAGCCTAACTATAATTTGTGTTACCTTTATAGTCCATTGGGAAAGATATTTCCCATAAAATTCCAAAAAAAACTACACATTGTTATGTATTTTTCTTATGATTTTTATATATTTTACGTCTAAACAAACTAAAATAAACAGTTACATACTAATATTTACTCTTAGAAACCTTATGGTCCTGAAAGGGTTAATTGGATAATTAATTGCTTTCTTTAATATGTTTCAATAATTTTTTAATCTCCATAATTATTTAGACAACAATTACCAAATTTACCATCATCATTTTATTTCATTGCTTTGATAATTAACAGAGACTAATGGTGGTGCATAAACATCATGTATTATTATCAAAGTTTCATTACTGACGGTTAGTCTTTGGTTAATCTACGGGGGGGACCTAGTTGGCCACTCCCTTCTCCTGATGAAGTCAATTTCTAGGAAATGGGCAACCGTGCCCGATGAGGACGTGCATTACATCCATTACAATGAAACTGGAGCAGAATGCATCTCTGAAAAATCTCACGTACGGTTCTAAGATTTCATCTCTGTATCGTTTGTCAGTCTCTGTTCCATCTTCGAAGACATGAAGGAATTAACCTCCTCCATCGTGGCCGAGTGGTTAGCACGCTTGGCTTCTGATCTAAGGCACCTGGGTTCTAGTCCTGGATAAGGCATGGCTGTTTGTGTCGTTTTTCTGCTGAGGTCTTGCCATCCTCTCAGACCTTCTACTTTAGCATATAAACTGACAGGCTCCTGTCAGACCTCTGTGGCAAGCAGCTACTTGTGGGGGTTATTATTTTTTTTATATTCAACATGATGACATCGACTCCCTGCAGAAATGTCCTTTTCAAATAAACTCCCGGATATCCGGCATTTATGGGAAATGGGGGTTGCCGGTTGCGTGAGAAATATAGAACCAAATATAGTAGGTACAGTCACTCAAAAAAGTATCCGAACACTATGGCTGATTACAGAATTCAGAAAAAATATCTGGCAAGGTTTTTTTAGAAATTAGTGATCTGGCAACCCTCGTGTCACGTGAACTTTTTTCGTTCACGTGGATACTTTTTTGAGCGACTGTACAATCTTGTATTCAAACCTTAATTAAAATAAAAATGCAGTTAAAAATAAAAAAAAACATAAATTTTTAAATTTGAAAATTTTTTTCGTTAGTTAAATTTGGTAGAAATCATCATGTTTTTTGACTTTTATTCAATTTCTTTCATCGTAATTTTTCAAGGAACAGAGAGGATTTATATAAATTTTATTTCGAGATATAGAGACTAGTTTGTTAAAGGCACAAGGTTAGTATGTAACTGGAATTGTAATGAAAGAAAAAGACTCAAAGAAATTTGTGGTATTCCAACTGGTATAAAAAATAAGCATCATTAGTATGTAGAAAATTTGCTGTGGATTCTTTGTTAGTAGTTATGCCCTGACTGAGTAAAGTCAAAAAGAGAAATGGACAAGCGAGGTTTCACTGGTACAGTCGCTCAAAAAAGTATCCGAACACTATGGTTGATTACAGAATTCATAAAAAATATCTGGCAGCGATTTCTTTAGAAATTAGTGATCTGGCAACCGTATCACGTGACACGAAGGTTGCCAGATCACTAAAAAAATCGTTGCCAGATATTTTTTTCTGAATTCTGTAATCAACCGTAGTGTTCGGATATTTTTTAATATATATAATGCGTATGAATATATAATGCAATGAATATGGAGCGTGTGCAGTAACTGCACACGCTCCAGTTTGCTGTGAACGGTAACTGGAGCGTGTACAGTTGCTGTAAACGCTCCAGATGTTTTTACTGAATTCTGTAATCAAGTGACACAAAGGTTGCTAGATCGCTAATTTCTAAAAAAAAAAATCGTTGCCAGATATTTTTTCTGAATTCTGTAATCAGCTATAGTGTTCGGATACTTTTCTGAGGACTGTAATTGCGTATATTTCAGCATATTGATTAATAATATTCAATGGTTATAATGATTTTATTGAATAAATTAAAATTATTAGAATGTATGATTTAAAAAACACAAAATTAAATATCCTTATGGTTGAGTCTCTCAAAAACGTATCCGAACACTATGGTTGATTACAGAATTCAGAAAAAATATCTGGCAACGATTTGTTTAGAAATTAGTGATCTGGCAACCTTCGTGTCACATGATCACTAATTTCTAAAATAAATTGTTGCCAGATATTTTTTCTGAATTCTGTAATCAACCATAGTATTCGGATACCTTTTTGAGAGACTCTAATCACAAGTGAATCACAAAATTTCTGTGTTTTTTTAACTGGAAATTTCAAAGTTATTAGCATTAATTCCAAATTTATGGGCTAATCCTTGCCCAATGACTGTGTTAATTGATTGCACACTTGACGGTAGCACGCCAGGCTCGTAATCTGCAGTTTCCAGGTGCAAGTCCTAGCTGGGTCACTGTTGAGATTCATGCCCACAAAACTCTCTGCCCTGCCCACGTCAGTAAGGCACACGAATGGCTTGGAAAGGCCCGCCGTCCGTCGGATGATACGCTAAGCCGTGGCCCTCTTTGTGGGAGAGACATATCTTGTGAATGTTATAGAGCACGCTGTATAGCCTTGATGAGAAGCTACCATCTGTCTCCTAACAGCTGTCCAGTGTACCAACTCTCTTCGGGGGTCCTTGTGACCTGCCATTTAGCCCATTGTGTGCAAAAAGTGCCGCTCACAGTGTCAACCCAACCAACCAGAGCAGTTCAATTATACAATTGCTAGAAATTAAAAAATTGTCTTACGAACCCAAAGGAAAAAAATATTCCTTTAAAACTATTGTTAAAGAGAACACGATGCATCCTTAATTTTTCAGCACTCCTTTAAAAAGAAAAACATAATATGTGGGAAAAAAAATTTGATTAGTATATTCCTTTCAACTTGTACCATGCGAATTTTAGTAATTTTTGTCTGTAATAAATTAAATGCAGGTGTACCATTTTAAAAATAATTCCAAAATTCCTACTGCATGTTTCGTTTAAAGTGATAATTAGCATATGTTCCTTGAATAACTAAATATAACTTAATATTAAAAGAAGAATATTGGAATGAACTGATGTTTCATAATTTAGCAGTTCTTATTCACAGATGATGAAATGTCCTTATTGGTGTTCCTCTAATGGAAAGAGCCTTCTTGATGTATTTTGCTATTTGAAATTTTCAGCATAAAATATACTTGGAATAAGTATATTTTAGAAATTGCATTGTGTCTTTTATTTGCAAAAACATTACAGAAAAGAAATCCAGAAATTTTACGTTTTCATGGCCAGGTATTACAATAAACATTTTACTGTTTCAAAACTTTATACTTCAATAATATTTTTTTCCCACTGTCACATTACTTTATGCTGATAATATTAAAAGCTGTACATGATTAAGTTTATTCTGAAAAGTAGAAGATATGTTTTCAAAATTAGATCTCTGAAAAATAACTTGTAAGAAAATGATTAAGTACATGAAAAAAAAACGTGAGCAGTAAGAGAAATCGATTATTACTTAAAATTTTACTAGTCTATAAGTTTAAATATGTGCTCTCCAAAAATTTAATTGAGACAAAAAAACAGTTTTTGAAATGTTCTGGGACAAAAAAAATTAAAGCAGTGAATTAACAGTTTCATTTAAAATATGTATATTCAAGCGCACTAACCACTCGGGATTGTCAAAAAACAACATTTATTCATTATTTCGCCTTATGTTTGTGAAGTACTTCCTACATCGGCATTAGTAAGAAGGTTTTCTTTTTCCATATTATTAAATAAGTGATATTTTTGGTTGTGTTTCTTATAAATACGTCAATGATAGTTCTTCATACATTGAAACGCACTTTTAGGAGGTCTATATGTATCGTAGACGGCCACTGCCATCTGGCGGCCAATGCACGCACTAGTCGTTAAAGGTTTTTTCGCATTTTGAGGCTGAATCGACAGGCGGTTTTTGAGCAATCCTTTATTTTCCTACAATTATTTTATTTGAAATTAAAAAAATATCTGGCAACAAAACTATTGTCGCCATTAGCATTCAACACCAGTAGTAGTGGAAAGAAGTTTACTTGTAAACGTTAACTTTATTTCAGGTAAATCCTTAGCATTTCCTTTCTTCATTAGCCACTAAGTGTTTCTAATTCACTTTGTAAGATAAGAGCAACTTCAGTGATAAATGTTTTACAAGATGTTACAGTATCATCTAATGTCTGACGATCTTAAAATGATTTATCGAGTAGCATACGTGTAAGGTTTCTTATTAAACTCTTATTTTAACTGCAATAATTTGACATGTGGTTATATCCATTGAAAAGTACGTTTTTTACATTTAAATAGTAATAATGTTATATGTGTTTTAAGTTTTATTTACCGGAAGAAATAGGAAAGTTATGGAGTCCAGACTGGGAGCTTTTAATCACTCTTCATAAACACTTCATTAAACAAGGAGCTCTTAAAATGTGGATCGCGAGTTAGTAATGAAATCAGATTTAACCATCGCGCTACATAGGTTATAGGGAAATGGGAAAGGTCTGCATTAGTTTATCTACTACTGTAGGGACGCGATATCAAAACAGAACCCAGTAATTATTTAGTATATCTGTTACCGGCAATGTATGAAAAGCCGGCATTCTATAAAATGCCTAGGCATTCTATAGAATACCCGGCGTTTTTAGGCAATGTATGAAATATGAGAATTATTACATACTTTCCTTAGGCATTGTATAGAATACCTAGGCATTATATAGAATGACAAATACTATTTCGGCAAAGTATGAAAAAGGCTTTTATTGAAAAGATGCATGTGAAAATGTAAGAAGTACAAAATATAAGATACGGGATTTTTCTACAAAAAGAGAAAAATACCATTGCTGAACTACCGCCAGAAATATTAACATCATAACCTGTAATGAATCTGTCGTCCGCATTATAAAAAACGCCCCAAATGAGGTAAAGCCAAGTGAGAACGAATCAGTAAAGTGTTGAATATTCGAAGTTTGCAATTCGAGTTAGGATACTCGTATTTCACTTTACTACTTGTCAAATCTATTTCAGTGGAGTTCCGAGATGCTTGTAATATGTCGTTTTTTGATGACTTTTTTAATCTGTTTTTTGACCTTAACTCTCTTTCTATGGAAGCTAGGGTTCTCAAAATTTCGGATCCCTATTGAGGCAACCCTCTTTTACACTCTTACAACGCTAGGGGGCGCTTTTCCGAATGGATGGGTGTCTTTTTGGTGTCCAAAGTGACCACGTACGGCGCTCTTTTTTACCGAAACTAGGGACTGGCGGATCTGGCAATCAGGGTGAGCCTATAGGGGACCCAGGGGAACATTTACTGGTCAATTCGAATTGGACTGAGTGCTCTGGCTCTCTGTTTGAGGCGAGCGTCGAGAGTCACGTGACTCGCATTGCGACATTAAACATCACTGCCGGGAGTATTTTATACTTTGCCGATTTGCCTTTTGGCATTCTATAGAATGCCTAGGAAATGTGTGAAATATGACTCGTTTCATACATTGCCGGCTAGTTTTAGGCATTATATACAATGCTTAGGCATTCTATAGAATGCCGGATTTCAAACTTTGCCGGTGACATATCTACTTCTGCCGCCATTTTTGTTATAAAAGTAGTAGTGAAATTACGTTTTTTTCCTCCGTTATAATCTCAAAACCGGAGGTTTCCCGCAAACTTCCAGCATACGAGATTATAACGATTTTTTTTAATACTTGACTGATTTACTCCCTCTGTGACCTTATTTTTTTAAACGCTTTTTATTTTATTGCGCCCGACTAATTCATGTGAAACGAGAATTCATGATTATACGATTAAATAGTTTTAAAGTTTTAAAAAGTAAGTTTGAAAAATATTTATAAAATTTTATTCCACGTTGCCTTATTCGCAAAATTAGCGATAAAAATTTCGACCGTTACTAAGTAAGTAGCACGAGGAAGCAGATATTTTTTAATTTTTATTTTTTCGTTGACTACTTTTATGGACAACGTTTAGAAAATGGCGGCAACATGCTCTTTTTAAAATGGTTAAGAAATTTTATTGAGTCTCGAATCTGACTCCCTATTTACATGCACTCATTCATGATGTACTGCTTTGCCTATCCTAAGATTGAGCAAAGGTCAAGTGAGAACAAAATTAGTGAAGTTATTTTTATTCGATGTTGTCCAATTCGAGTTAGAATACTAGTATTTCACTTTACTTCTTGTCAAATCCATTTCAGTGAAGTTAACAGATGCCAGTGATATCTAGTTTTTGATGACTTTTTGGAATCTGTTTTTTGACCTTTACGCTCTTTGGTACTTTTCGGTTAACGAATAAAAAACACTTCACTGAATAGTTCTCACTTGGCCTCCGCTCAATCGGGACGTTTTTTATAATGCGGACGACAGGTTCACTAAATATTGTATGATGGTTTTGTTTTTGGTTGTCACAATGGAATGATATGAAAGTTTCTCTTTAAAGCATCTGATTTTATCAATGACTAATAAAAATGTTTCTGTCCCTTTGATAGGATGAAAATTTATCTTTGCGAGTGAAAACTACACAACTCTTCCTGCCTGAACTGTGCTGACAAGAGAGAAGTGATGCCATACTTTCTTATGTTGTTAACTCCCAGACTAATCTAAGCTAAAACTACAGGTACCTCATTGATAAAAGGCCTCACAACTGATCCTATGAAGAAGGCAGCTTTCCGAAGGAAGTGAGCCACTTATTCAAAGAATTGGCAGTTTTAGCTTGACCAAAGAAACAATCTTACAGAACACAAAAGAAGCTAAATCCTGTAGCAGTTGTATACATATATATATATATGCATATATGCAGATTTTATAGCAGGTCATTTCTTTGAACTCGAATTTAGATATTTATGAAAACAAATATTATAAAACTCATAGTATAATGAAAGAAAAAAAACCTGAAAAACTGTGTTTGCGTTTACTAATACATTTTATTGTTTATTCTTTCTTTAGATATGCAAAATATCAGTAATTAATGCACAAGTTGAAGAAAAAAATAACATCTAATATATACAAGTACTGGATAGAAAAATGGAAGCAATCACCTTCAGAGCTCAATAACTTTTTCAATATGATTTTTAATGAACAATATGTATAAAGATAAATTAAGAAAGAGAGTTCAGAGATCACAGTTGATAAAATTAATAGTTATTAAATATAAACTATATTTCACACTTAGTTTCAAAAATCTAAGTGAGATCACATTTGTTAACTTAAGAGTTCAGAGGTCAGACCTCAAAAGTTTTTGTATACTGTAAAACATTATCTGAAATAAAAATTATCTATCTATCTATCTAAGAGGTTATTGTGCTCGGAATGTAATTTTTCTATTGAGATAGCATGGAACTGTTTCCATTTTTCCGTCCAGTAGAGTCGCTCAAAAAAGTATCCGAACACTATGGTTGATTACAGAATTCAGAAAAAATATCTGGCAACGATTTATTTTAGAAATTAGTGATCATGTGACACGAAGGTTGCCAGATCACTAATTTCTAAAAAAAACGTTGCCAGATATTTTTTCTGAATTCTGTAGTCAACCATAGTGTTCGGATACTTTTTTGAGCGACTGTACCTGTAAATATTATTTAACTATAATTATTTGAGCCCGCATTTATCCATTCCTCTACGTAATATTTTAAAGGAGTCTTTATTAAATAAATGTAAGTAAAATAGATGATAAATTGGTTAGCAATGTATATGAATATGCTCATTGAATTTCAATATTATATCTAAAACAAGCAAGTCTTAACTGAAATATATAAGTAGAAAATGTATTTTATTAAATGTGTAAAAGTTTTCATAGTTATAAGAGCTTTGTCTTAAAAATGTGTCTAATATTATGCTGTTATTTGTTTTAAAGGATTTGAATTTTTCCATAAGAATTTTGACTTATATTCTTATGCTCTAAATATTATTCAATGTATAATTACTTAAAAACAAATATATATATATGTATATATATATTTCATTCATGGGATGTTATACTGTCACATTCCATGGTTTAATGTCATAAATAAATCTGCGAACGCTGTTGAATGTAATTTAGTACTTTAGTTATTTACTTCAAAGAATAATGTATTATTTATTTATTTCCTGAATCAGGAGGACGTGTTTAGGAGTGGACATCTACCAGTGCAGGTTTGCATCATTGCAATTCCTCACCAAACACAAGAAGAGGCATCGAGGGGAAGGAAAAGACCGGGGATTTCCTTGTTCATTATGTCCTTAGTCTTCCGATAAATCATCCAGCATCAAACTTCACATGCTCACGCACTTTGGAGATCGTCCTCACAAGTATCGCCATTGTGCAAACAGAATATTCATCTCGAAGTGGATCTTCGTATTCACACAAGAGAACGACCATTTCCTTGTGATCTTTGTAGTCTTTCACAGCATGAATATCTGTCAAGACAGACGAATGCACTTGCTAGGAAAGCCATTCTTGTGCGGATACTGTAAAAAGTCATTTGTGCAGAAGAGTGACTTAAATAGACACAAAAAAATCGTTTTTAAATTCACTTTAGCTATATATATATATGTAATGTTTTGAAATTCTATTAGTAAATTTTAGAACATTTCAAAACTGTAATATTTTTTGGATTGTAATACTCAATTCCACTTATTATTTTTATTATGATATTGATATTATGATTATTATGATTTTCATTTTTTCTTGTTTTCAGAAAGTAATGTGATACAAACCACCCAAATATCATCAGTTTAGTTACATGCTTTCTTTGCTATATTTTACGTATATTTTTTACCTCTGTCGTAACGATCCTGAGCTTCGTTTCTTTTTAATGGGTATAATAATGTGAAATGATGACCGTAATTTGCTTTTATAATTAGTTTTCTATAATGATATATTAAAAAGAAATGACATATTTAATAAAACAAATTAGAACATGGATTTTTCCCTTTTTTTATATTTTGGTTTTAAGACAAAATCTTTTACATATTTCACGAAATGTCTTCTGATTTATGGTGTTTATCATTTAAACATGTTCTTTATTATTAATTCAGTTTCTAATTAATAAAACGATATATAGTAGTTGTTTAATAATTAAAGATTTCTTTCGTTGTGTTAGAGGGAAATAGGGAAAAATGTGTTTGAATGTAAAATTTGGCATTATAGCCTTGTTCAGAAGTCTAAATCGACATGAAAAAGCGGATTTTTTTAAATGTGATGCATTAATATATTACTACAGTTTGTTACAGTTAATTTTATTTAATGGGTTGGGTTGGGTTGTTTTACCTCTGAGCGGCACTTTTTTGCACACCATGGGCTAAATGGCCAGGTCACATGGACCCCGAAGGCTCGGAGAAGGTTGGGGGAGAAGACCCACTGGAACAGCTGTTGGAAGACAGATGGTAGCCTCCCGTCAAGGCCATTCAGCGTGTTCTTTAACGTTGGGTTGTTTTACCTCTGAGCGGCACTTTTTTGCACACCATGGGCTAAATGGCCAGGTCACGTGGACCCCGAAGGCTCAGAGAAGGTTGGGGGAGGGGACCCACTGGAACAGCTGTTGGGAGACAGATGGTAGCCTCCCGTCAAGGCCATCCAGCGTGTTCTTTAACGTGTACAGGGTATGGGCTCTCCCGCACACGGGGCCACGGCTTAACGTCCCATCCGACGGACGGCGGCCTTTCCAAGCCCATCGGTGTCCCCTACTGACCGTGGGCAGGGTGGGGAATTTTGCGGAGATAAATCTCAACGCTGACCCAGCTGGGACTCGAACCTGGGAACTACAGATTACGAGCCTGGCGCGCTACCTACTGAGCCACCCCGCCCCTAATTTTACTTAATACGTATTAATAGTTTAATATATATGATTATTAAAATATTTCGAAATCGATTTGTTTTCCTAAACTACTGAATTTATGTATCACAAATATTAATGTGATGAATGTACTCGATATGTCATTATCGATTTATTGATGGATTTTCCGTTGCATTGCAGTTGTAGTTTTAATGTTTTTGTGTTTTAATTGTTTCGTGTTTGAAGAGGCATTTGAATAAGGAAAACCATTTTATTTGCTCTCAATTCTTTATTAATCATATACTCATATCAGTGCGATGTCAGATTCAGAGGTCCATGATTTTACAACTGTTTTAAGCATCCGTTATCTTAATCAAGCATTTTGTGTAAAAATATGACTGAGTAAAAACCAAAGATTTAAGTTAAATCTGAAATTTAAACAATATTTATTTGACGTTTTAAGAAGCTAATATATGGTTTATTTGCAATAATTATTTTTTGACGCAGTCCCGTGACGAGTGTTTAGTGCACTTGGCTACGGATGAAAGTGACCTGAGTTCGAGCTGTTCTTTCTGCTGGGGTCCTGCCATCCCCACAGACCTGGTACTGTAGCTCATAAATCGACAAGCGCTTGTCAGACCTCTGTGGCAGGTTACTCCTTGAGTGACACTCTTTCCATAGTGAGAACACTTGTGAGGACGATCTCCAGAGAGGGTACGCATATGTCTCTTGATATTGCTTGATTCATCAGTAGAGTAAGGACATAATGAACAAGGATGTATTTTTTTTTTCTTTTCCTTCCCCGCGATGCCACTTCTTGTGTTTGATGAAGACTGGTAACGATGTAATCCTGCACTGTCAGATATCACACTCATTTGTTTCTAAAGGAAGAAAAGAATTAATTTAATCAAATGCCTTTAAAAAAACAATATATGATTACTAATTTTATTCTGCAATAGGTTTGCACTAGATTTTGGAATTATTAACGTTTGCTCTATGTCAGAAATTTTAATTGAAACAAATAATTTAAAAACGCTATAATCACTAAAGTGCCGGATCTTGTAGACACATAACATTAGTCATGAAAATAAACGAAATGAAGTGGGTTGCAAAGGTTGTGAAAATTCGAAGTTTTCTAGAATGCCGAAATTCTTCTTGTCAAAAGGCAATGCAATTCCCAACAGAAAATGACAAAGATTATTTGAAAAGCATTTTTAAAGGTTACTCATCGAGAGCAGGGCGAAGAGATTTGCGGTGATATATCCAAACGTTGGCCATGAGGGACTCGAACCTGGGAACTGCAGATTATGAGTCTGGTGCCCTACCAACTGAGCCACCCTTACACCACCTGTACAGGTAGTAGTCAGGGGGGGGCAGACTGTATGGTGTTCGAGAATTTACTAACCGATTTGAGTGCAATAATCCTCGAATTTGACTTAGCGCTATGCGAATTTACATTAACGTTGTAAAGAATCAACTCCAGAGAAAGATATTCAGAATTATTGCAGGAAGCCTTCAGCACAAGTTTTCTCCTGTAGGATTCCTGCAGTGTTCTTAACATCTGTTAAATGTCCTTCTAGGTGTCAAGAACTAGAAGAGAATCACTTCCTCATTATCCCAAAAGCACTGATGATACGTCATTTTGAGACAATGAACACACTTTGATTTGTTTTTGGATATCAGAGGATACTTTTGCATCGTTGCTTGCTTTAAAGTGATATGAATCCACGGCCGTCACTTGTCACTCTGCATTCCACAAAATCGTTTCATTTCCACTGCAAAGTGCTCAAGTTTCGAGAGTGAAATTGTGAAAACTGAATTTTGAGATCTGGAAACAGCAGCACAAACTTCACAGTATCACAAATCATCAAGCATATGTATTCCTTATGAAATGTTTAATCCTGAGGCAATATATATATTACTGCCTTCGGATTTTCACAACTGGTCGTGAATTTGTCAAAATTGTACAATTCAGTTTTGGCCATAAATGGCTTTCAACTATCATACTCATCAAGAATATTCGATTATCCATTGTCGAACATTCTCTACCAATTGCAACCATGCATCACAACCATTACACCTTAAACCTCTCTCAAATGTCTGTGGATTTCAACCAATGAAACAAATCACTGCGCATTGCCTGGTTTCTATCCTCGTCATTTCGTATTAAAAAAATAGAGATAAAATCAAGAGTAGCTGAATTGCAGCTATTCCGTTTAGAGCATTCGATATCAACAGTACGATCACAAAAAGTCTAATAACACATAAAACTTTACAGCCCAGTGAACTTTATTTTTTGATCATTCCTCGTAACTCGGAAACTTATTTCATATTTTGCTTCGCTATGAGCCGTCCCATGGCCGAGTGGTTAGCACGCTTGGCTACTGATGACCTGGGTTCGAGCCCCGGGTAAGGCATGGATGTACGTGTTGTTTTTCTGCTGAGGTCCTGCCATCCTCACAGACCTTCTACTATGGCATATAAACTGGCAGGCTCCTGTCAGACCTCTGTGGCAAGCAGGTGCTTGAGGGGGCATTTATTTTATTTATGATATTAAATGTAGAACTAATCATTAGAAGCAAAGAAAGTTGAGACGTAAATTTATCTATTTAATCACTCGGATAAGAATTTATTGGATATAACGAGTGTGATCATTTAATAATATTGATAAATTTTTTGAATACAGTTATCAAAAAATACAGATACTGGACAGAAAAATGGAAACATTCCGAAGTCAATGGAGAGTCAGATTCGAAGATCCATTATTTCTACAATAAACTTTTTATAGGACTAGATAAATTTAAATCTCATTCAAATGTTTGAATGTTATTCAAATGTTGTTGATTAATCTCGATTTTCAAGATTTTTTTCCAGATACCCTAACCACTAGATTAGGATATTTCCGTATTTCTGTCCATTGCCTGTATATTTAATGAATATGGATTTTATATGAAAAATAATATCTTAACACAGATTTTAACAGTTAACGCTTCTTATATCTTAACAAGGAAAATCATCTAAGATTTCTTCTGGGAGCAAGTTTTCCTTTTGTGTCTATTAAAAAGGTTTCATTGTACATAAGATTTCTCCCATACATTGCAAGAGAATGGATTATATCTTGTGTGAATAAACTCATGGACCATTAAATTATATATTCGTGCAAATCTATTCCTTCTATGCGAACACTCCTAAAGGTTTCTCGCCAGTGTTGGTGGACAAATGTTCTTTACGTCCGTTGCTTTTCCTGAAGAATGAGGACAAAACGGGCAACAGAGACGGTTGTTAACAGGTCGTTCCTGACTGTGAAGTTTGGTGTGTCGCTTGATGAAATTAACTGAAGAAAACACTTTCTTGCATGCTGCACTCGTAACCATAAGATCACCTTAGAGAAGAAATAGAAAACTTAAATAATTTGTATTTTGTGTAAAATTAATCACACAGTGTATACTAAACTGTTGGAAACTGAAAACAAATTTCGTTATCAAGATTTAGTTCTGAAAAGAGACAGAAATTTGAATATCTCTTCGCCTTGAACACATTAGCCGTTTTTTACTTCATTAAAATCTAACAGAGGATAGGCACTTTGCGCAATATATTTTCATGAATTGACTACTCATTACAAAATATAGGCAAGGAATAAAATTATTGAACTCTATTAGTTATAAATTATGACTTGTAAAATATGTATCATGACGGCACAGATGCCACTATGAATTAAAGACAAATACGAACAAACATCACAAATGAGGCATTGTTCAATATTCATGGTTATTAAACTCTATTATATCGTATTAGAGTAATGGCAAATATTTCAAAATTATTATATACCAATAAATGCATAAATATTTAAAATGTTACTTTCTGTGTTTCAATTATACATTCATTATTTTAAACATTTTGAAGTTTTCATTAAATGTACTGGACATTTTACACGAAAATGAGTATTTTTATTCAACAGATTAATCTTGTTAAGTGCATTATTTACTCTTAAAAATTACATGAAGTATTTATTTTTTCGAGAGGAAATGTCTCTTCACAACACTCAGGCGTATTAAAATCTTTTTTCTTGATAAACTTCAATTAAGGGCATCTTAACAGGATGTGGATGGATGATGATAGATGACGTAATCCTGTTGATTACAGTGAAGACAATGTCATTCCCAGATGCAATCCCCTTTATAACATTTGATGAGGATTTTAATTGATGTAAAGCCACACTTCGTCTGTTAGAGATGCAGACATTTTTCCGCTGAAAAAAAGTATAATTCATTAACTCCAAAAGAAATATTTACTGAAATAAAATAGAAATCCTATACTTAGTTAAATTTTAGCCAAAGGAATTTTATTCTTGTCTAGTGTTTTGTGAGGAACATGCTAGAGTAATTCTCTTACTGCACTATATTCGTATAATGTTATGTAAATAAAAAATTATAGTCCATCGTTTTTCATATTAAAATTTGAAGACAAATTGGATAACAAATTCCTTTGCATTTTTAAAGCAATAATTTCATTACAAAAATTATATTGTTAAAATTATAAACGAAGCCGAGATAATTATACTTATAAATATATTTACTCGGCAAACTGACAGTATTAGAAATGCCTGATAATTGTGATTTCTAATTATTGCAATTTACTTAGAATTGAATCCAAGTTTAACCGTTTTTTGTTACGTCATTAAAATCTAGCAGACAATCTAACTAACAAGGAAAATCATCTAAGATTTCTTCTGGAAGTAAGTTTTTCTTTTGTGTCTATTAAAAAGATTTCTCCCATACATTGCAAGAGAATAGATTATATCTTATTTGTTATGTATGTTTGTTGTGTATTCTTCGTTATTTAAATTGGTAATAAATCTCTAGTGTGTACTACAGATAGTGAGTGATCATAATTATCAGTGCTGCCGAAATCTATTATATTCCCCTTTCGACAGCTAAAACCTTACAAATACCAGACTTGCAGTACTTTTTTCTTATTATAGGATTAACACACTACTGAACAATTGCTGTATACAATTCTTTCTAATGATACGTTCACCAAAACTGCTCTTGCAACTCCCCCAAAACCCTAATTATGGCTTCAAATTGCCTGTGCATCAATTTATCCTGTACGTTTTCAAATATATGTCCCTCTATGGCCTTCTATATTTCGATGGCTTTTTTTTATAATTGCCTATGTATTCTTATGAAACGAGAATTCGTAATTTTACCAATGACTATTATATAATAATAATAAAATTCGTTATTATGCTTGCACTGATACAGATAGTGAGTCTTTAGTTTGAGTATAAGAAAAAGGAACTACTTTCACGGACTACTTTTGTACAAAAAAAAAAATGTGGCGGCGTGACGACCGTACTTTAGTAATTACCGAAATTTTTAAAGTCTCTGAAACTCAGGAGAAAATATTACACTTAATAGAAATTAGGTCTCTTGGTTTCTTCCAAGAGACCTAATTTCTATTAAGTGTAACATTTATAAACATTAATATTTACATTAAGTATTTACTTTATTCTTTTATAGATAAAGACTTGATTCGTAACATGAAAATACTTGAGATAAAAAACATATTTAATTATATAGTGTTCTTTCAGAGAGGCAAAAGCAGAGAACGCTAATGCGCAATTAAAACCATTAAAGTCATAAACTTCAATACAAATAAAAATCAATTATATACAATCAATTAAAATATTTTGTTTAGGAGTAAATAGCAGAAGACACTAACGCATAGCCACAATCAGTAAAGTAATATACTTAAAAACAAATATACATTTATCAAAATATTTTATTTAGGAGGTAACAAACTTAGCAAAAAACTTTCAAGTTACCTCTCCCAAAATAAATTGAAAAATAAATAATAAATTCAGATTTAGGTGTTTTGACAATTTTAGGCTTAACACAAAAGAAATAATGAAATAAAGAAAGCTGATGCCAGATTATCTGTAGTAGTTAATGTAATTTAAAATAAATGAGGTTTAATACTTTAGTTGTAGTTTCTATGAAGTATTATAGTTTGTTATTAATTAAATTATAATTCTCACAAAATAAAAGTAAATATTTACTAGTTATACAGATAAGAATGATTTGAATTCGACTTCAAATTTACTTTCAGCCCCGTTTCAGTTGGAAAAATAATATGTTTAATTATAATATGAGACTGTAAATCATCTGGCAACAAACCTTTGTCGCCATTAATGTTTGATATTTAGGTAATGTGAAAGAGGATTGGAATGTGACGCGCTTTAAAGTAAGTGACTGTATTGAAGTAAGAAAAAATATTATCATTTGCTCTTCCCCTCTGCTAATGTTTGTCTGTAATTCGGTTTATAAACCTAACTTTAGTGCTAAAGTTTTAGAAATCGTTACAGACTCGGTGTCTGTAACGTGCTGAAAACTACTGTTGAAATTCTCTTTTTCAAGATTGAGATACAAATATTAATATACTTAGTTTAGGAATCGATGTTTCATGTTCATATAAATTTACAGATATCATCATTATATACTGAAACATTATACTCAGTACTTAGAATTATAATTTATGCCAGTAATTCTCGAAACGTTTCTAATTTTCCATAAGTGTATATTACAATAAACTGAACTTTTAGTAATTGTCCCGAAAAGCAAATGTTGGCCATTTTTTTCATGAAAACCTACACTGCGCAACATGGAAATTCCTGTACCATGAAGTTAATATTGAATCCAATGAAATCTCATACATGTATGAAAGACAGTATTAAAAACAACGACAGTTTTGGAATTAATTTTTTAAACAATTAAATTTAAAATTTGAAACATTGTACAACGGCAGGAACGGAATTGTGTCACCAACCGGTGGAACGATGGATATGTTGAGCCATCAGGAGTAAAAGCGTTCACTGACACCTTTCACAAAGAGTGCTTTCCCCCTATGACGTCACGATATCGAAATCATAGGAAAAGCACTGTTTCTTGTGGGGTACCAGGTAACAGACTTACTACTCCCGCTCTACGTATTGCAATTCAGTATTCATCCCTTACCGAAATGTGTGACGTTTTCATGCCTAATGTATGTCCTGTTCTTGCAGTTGGAAAAGTGCTGCAAAACGTTTCTTAATCCAACAGCTTGCCGACGTTCACTCCATTCATATAAAAAGTCTCCAACACAACCATTAGTTGAGGAATTGTAATGATTTCCATACATCAGCCAACACAATTCATGTGGTGATTAATATGGCTATATCTATCCTCATTTCTGGTGTGGCAAATTGCATTTTGGGTAGTGTACATACAATTAAAGCAGACGTCTTCTCACCACATCAACTTTACTATCGTTAAGATACTTTCTTTTTATAGCGGCCTTGGCGAGAAAGGGGAATTGGCGCGTTACCGATACACACAAGCAATTCATTCAATATCTACACTACAGAATTTTTTTTTTATATATGCATAAGCAATTTATTTAAAATAAATAATATTTGCTTTTAGAAACAATTACCAAAAGTTCGGTACTTTTCGGCCAGCCGTAATTGTGCGCAAATCTTCGTATCCAGTGAATATGTCATTCGCATTATAAATCAACGCCCCGATTGAGCGGAGGCCAAGTGAGAACGAATTAGTAAAGTGTTTTTTATTCGTTAACCGAAAAGTATCAAAGAGAGTAAAGGTAAAAAAAAAACAGATTCCAAAAAGTCATCAAAAACTAGATATCATTGGCATCTGTTAACTTCACTGAAATGGATTTGACTAGTAGTAAAGTGAAATACTAGTATTCTAACTCGAATTGGACAACATCAAATAAAAATAACTTCACTAATTCGTTCTCACTTGGCCTCCGCTCAATTGGGGCGTTTTTTATAATGCGGATGACAGATTCACTGGATACGAAGATTGGCGCACAATGGGGAGCCAGGCGTAATTACCGAACTTTTGGTAATTGTTTCTAAAAGCCGAACTTTTGGTAATTGTTTCTAAAAGCCGAACTTTTGGTAATTGTTTAAAAATTATCGAACTTTTGGTAATTGTTTCTAAAAGCAAATATCGGCCATTTTTTTATCAAAAATTCACCACGCAACAAGGAAATTGGAATACCATGCAGTTAATGTCGGAATCCAATGAAATCGCAAAAGCAGCATTAAAAACGAATGATTAATTTCGATACTGAAACGAACATTAGAATTTATTTGTTAAGTAGTACGACCTGCTAGCTGCGATACAGGTCAATCGTGTGTGGGAATTTTTGGTATGTTTATATATGTTGTTTATTTTAAATAAATTGCTTATGTATATATTAAAAAAAATAAATTCTGTAGTGTAGATATTGAATGAATTGCTTGTGTGTATCGGTAACGCGCCAATTCCCCTTTCTCGCCTAGGCCGCTATAAAAAAGAAGTACCATCGTTAATTTAAGATATTTTAAGAAAAGCTAAAGTTTCGCTTTTTTTCCTTATCATAGTGAAAGTATATAAATATCTTCATTTCAATATTTTGTTATGCTAATGAGTACTAACGTCTGTTTTATTCTCTTCAGAATGGATCTTTATCTTTGTGAATGAAGGTCCTGCAAAGGTATACTGCTATGTGAAATTACTCGTCTTAGAAGATAGAAGGAATGTCATCATGAAGTCCTTACAGTTGCTGATATGTCTCTGTATTTTGCTGACTTGGTATGAAACTTGGAGTCTCATGGCCTTACCCTTGGTGGATAAATTCTTTAGAAAGTGATCATATTGCTAAGCGAAAAAACATTTCTGAAGGAAATACCACTTTTTTTCAATACATAAACTGTTCCAGTATATCTTTTATTGTTCACTGCGTCAATCAGTTCGGAATATGTGTAGCAATCTATATATTAATGCTCACTGGGCAGCTCTAAGGAGACAAATGGTAGACTCCTGTCAAAGCCATCCAGCCTATTCATTAACGTGCGCAGGGTATGCCTCTCTCACACACCGATTACGAGCCTGGAGTGCTACCGACTAAGCCAACTCCATCCCTAGTCAAATTAGAAGTAAATAATTTCTTAAATAACTTTTTATGGAAAAAAATAACGCAAAATAATTGAATATTAATCGAATCTGTATGAAGCTAAATTTTTACAAATATTGATTCTGTATTTAAAGGGTTGTGAAAGATGAAATATTTAGCATTGATGACAGTTGAGATATTCTGAAAAGTTAATTGAAATGGTTGAAAAATTAAAACAATAACCATTCATTTGACCATTGATTATTTTACACAAACCTATTAACATCACTTTGGGCAATGATTATTTTTAATTTTCCCCAACAATGAGTAATTTTTGTTTTCAAAAACAATTCATGCTTTTATCTGCTTTTGCATTCACAGCGATCATTAAAGTTTATTTGAAGCCACTCTCTTTGCTGTTGTATTTCTGCTAATACTGGGTGTAGGGAGAAAATTGTCTTTAGAAGAATGGGATCCGATTCCATCGTAATCCATGCTTTTCTTAAAATGTTTCAGCATTCATGATACTTTTAATACAAAATCGATATTCTTATGAAACAAGATTTCTGGCTTTTGTTCGGTTGTTTTACCTCTGAGCGGCACTTTTTTGCACACCATGGGCTAAATGGCCAGGTCACATGGACCCCGAAGGCTCAGAGAAGGTTGGGGGAGAGGACCCACTGGAACAGCTGTTCGGAGACAGATGGTAGCCTCCCGTCAAGGCCATCCAGCGTGTTCTTTAACGTACACAGGGTATGGCTCTCCCGCACACGGGGCCACGGCTTAACGTCCCATCCGACGGACGGCGGCCGTTCCAAGTCCATCGGTGTCCCCTATTGACCGTGGGCAGGGCGGGGAATTTTGCGGAGATAAATCTCAACGCTGACCCAGCTGGGACTCAAACCTGGGAACTACAGATTACGAGCCTGGCGCGCTACCGACTGAGCCACCCCCGCCCCAGATTTCTGGCGCATTAGCATCGTGGTGACACTAAAACTGCTGCAGTCCGGGTACGAGACCCTGGATATATGGTCGTTTGTTCTGTCATACTATGTTGTGATTGTCCCTCACTAAACAGTTGTTCAATTCTCCGTATGTCAAAAACAATAGATGTTCTCAATCCTTCACATTCATTTGCAACCCACCGTTTTAGCTGCACCCTACTGTAGTGCATATTTCTGCAATACTCTTTTGTGTTCATTTCTAACTCTCGGGCCCTTGAAAGACAGGCATTCGCATCAAGAAATAACAGTGAACTAATGTTAAATCTGCCAAACTTATGTCCATTTATAACTTTCTACCTCATTCGTAGCATTTCATCGTTAAAGTATTTGAATTCAAAACTGGTGTCGATGCGCTCTGCTCAATGACAAGAAAGGCAGTGGCAACACCACCAGAAATTCAGACACTTTCAGAAGGATTACCCTTGATCCACTACAACTATTAATCCGATCTGTTGCCCCAAAAGGTTCAGACCTAAGTAGGACGACAGCACGAAATTTCGGAATCATCGCTCAAGTACCCGCGACACCAGATGGAATCGAAACCGTCTGCCACCAATGACATAACACCAGGGACGTGTAAAAAACGTGTGTCCGCCTGTTCATTCCAGAATTACGGCTATTATATAGTAAGGAGATAGAAACTATATTTCAATATGTAACAATATCGTTTTATGTTCCAATGTGAGGATATAGATTCTATTCGCATGTCGATAATGAACACTTGTATTTTTTACAAAGGGACAATCACAGAATATAGGACAGAACAAAGAACCATGACATACTCAGATCCCGAACTCGCACCTCGGCAATGGTAATGCCACTGTAGTGTTGCTGATCTTCCAAACTGAGAGTCTGTTTATATATAGCTGTATCTAATATATTAGTCACTAAATGTGTATATAACGAAGAGTTCAATCTGTTATGAGGGATTATATATATGTTAAAGGCATTAATATTTAAGGTGAAAAATTAAATATGCAATTCGTTTGGCGAAAGCACCAGCTCATGCAGGTATCTATTACCTTCTGAATTACCAACTAGTATTGCAATATATTTTATCATAAAAGGAAAAATGGACTCACAATGGTAAGACCAATTGCTTATGCAAAGCCAAATCTATGCAGAAGTGGTATCTGAAATATATGTTTTTATAGAGCAAATATGGACATACATGTAAGGTATATCTCTCTTTATAGATAGCAACCTGTTTGGATAGGGGCGGGGGTGGCTCAGTCGGTAGCGCGCCAGGCTCGTAATCTGTAGTTCCCAGGTTCGAGTCCCAGCTGGGTCAGCGTTGAGATTTATCTCCGCAAAATTTCCCGCCCTGCCCACGGTCAGTAGGGGACACCGATGGGCTTGGAAAGGCCGCCGTCCGTCGGATGGGATGTTAAGCTCCGTGTGCAGGAGAGCCATACTCTGTGCACGTTAAAGAACACGCTGGATGGCCTTGACGGGAGGCTACCATCTGTCTCCCAACAGCTGTTCCAGTGGGTCCCCTCCCCCAACCTTCTCTGAGCCTTCGGGGTCCTTGTGGCTGGCCATTTAGCCCATGGTGTGCAAAAAAGTGCTGCTCAGAGGTAAAACAACCCAACCCTGTTTGGATATGTAAATGAAATGCAATATCATATGAAAAACAAGGAGATTAATTCAAATGAGCAGAAAAGTATATTTATATGTTTGATCCATATTTTGAAAACTTATACATGAATATGTGATCAGTAAAGTTCATGTAAATGATATGCGATGACATTGGTATATTTTTGATTTTTGTGATATAATTTTATTCCCTATAAATATGTATTACTATAATTGTGACTAATAACAAATATAAACATTTAGGAATATATTTTACTTTATGTTGGAATTTCCTATATCAGTTCAAATTCATTGCAATAAATAAAACGTTTAGCGTCTATTGCTTATATATACATACCTACAATTCATTTATTATATTAAATGAACACGATTTAATACTTTTTTTTTCTAAATAGGTGACCGTGTTTATGAATGTGACATTCTGCCAGTGCTGGTTTACATCATTAGAATTTCTCACCAAACACAAGAAGTGGCATCGAGGAGAAGGAAAAGGCAGGAAATATCCTTGTTCCTTATGTCCTTACTCTACCAATCAATCATTCCACATCAAGCGCCATATGCTTACCCACTCTGGAGAACGCCCTCACAAGTGTTGTCAGTGTGGAAAGAGTTTCAAACAGAAGACTCATCTTGAAGCGCATCTTCGTATCCACACAGGAGAACGACCCTTTTCTTGCGATCTTTGTAGCAAGTCTTTCACACAGCAATCCAGCTTATTCATTCACAGACGAACCCACTTGCTACAAAAACCATATATGTGTAAACTTTGTGATAAGTCATTTCTTCAGAAAAGTGATTTAAATCGACATGAAAAGAAGCATTTTTAAATCTGTTTACATTTTATAATTGTTCTCAAATTTTTGTGTTTACGTTATTTGTTCTGTCATGATTTCCCTTTCTATACGTCCTGAAAGTTTTAAGAGTGACACAAAAATACGAAATATATGGTGTTTTAACGTATATTTTTTCTGATGTGCAATATGTCGAACTTTCTTTTTTTTGATCGATTAAGTGACCTGAATCACTTTATTACTGTTATGAATTTGTTGAAACACATGTAAATCCGTGAAAAAAAACGGTTTTTGATTAATATTATGGCATTAAAAGAAATTAAAATTTGTCATGTTTTACAGAGAGTATTTTCATATTTATGGTGTTTACCTTCTATATTTTGGGTAACAAATGTATTGGTGCAAATTTTTGGTAACAATTTGGGAAACGAATTGTAGCCGTAACCTTTTGAGCAGTAAGCAATATCCAGAATGAAATTCTTCCTCAATCTGATAGGTATAAATAGCACTCATGCGCTATTCATTAAGGAAAATTTTGCTTTTCAGAAAGTGACAATCCACGAATTTGTTTCTGTTTGATTCATATGAAGGGCATCCCAAAACAACAGAATATTTTGCCTGTATGTTGTCTAGTTGGGTTCGGTTGTTTTACCTCTGAGCGGCACTTTTTTGCACACCATGGGCTAAATGGCCAGGTCACATGGACCCCGAAGGCTCAGAGAAGGTTGGGGGAGGGAACCCACTGGAACCGCTGTTGGGAGACAGATGGTAGCCTCCCGTCAAGGCCATCCAGCGTGTTCTTTAACGTGTACAGGGTATGGGCTCTCCCGCACACGGGACCACGGCTTAACGTCCCATCCGACGGACGGTGGCCTTTTCAAGCCCATCGGTGTCCCCTACTGACCGTGGGCAGGGCGGGGAATTTTGCGGAGATAAATCTCAACGCTGACCCAGCTGGGACTCGAACCTGGGAACTACAGATTATGAGCCTGGCGCGCTACCGACTGAGTCACCCCCGCCCCCTGTATATTGTCTAGTAACGGCGCGAGTATGCCCATTGGTTTAGCATACTGTCTCGTAACCATGCCAACCGTTTAGTTTCTCAAGGCATTTCATTACGCATACTAATCATTTGAATAGAGGTATCTTCGTATCCGCCTGTTAAATACATTTTTATGGCTTCCACGTTTTTTGCGTTATAGATATCAAAACCGATGATCTCAGCGCCATAAAAATTTTTATGCGACTTTGAAAAGTTTTCTAAAAATTGTGCATGTACCAAAAGATTGGTTTACAGCGTTGCTGCCACTTGTTAAATGGTTTCTGGAACTCGCTGTTTGGAACCTCCTTCAAAATCGCCTGCGTTTTTGGAGCCACTTCCGAATCCGTGCTGCATTTTCGTCTTCTCATTAAAAAAAAAAAACTGGAAATAACTAGAATTCACATGGCGACATACCTGAACCACACAACGCTGTTCAGTTTTGATACCAATAAAAAACTTGAAAGAAACAGTCACAAAATGGGTTTAACAGGTGGATACGAAGATGCCTCACTTCACTCGATTTCTATGCTTAATAGAACACTACGAGAAACTAAACTACGGTTGTCATGGTTACGAGACAGTAATAATTAACCAAAGGGTATACTCACGCGACTTCTAAAACAGTGTTGTCAATTTACACTAAAATTATTCGCAATTAATAACGGACGTCCCTTGCATTTATAATAAGGATGGTAGCTAATAATGATTTTTCACGTTTTGGTTATACATAGGCTAATGACTAAGAATGTGATTTAAATACAGTGATTGACAATTAGTGTCATTTTTTTCATACTTAGGTACTCTTCTGGTTTTTTTATAAATGTAAATTATGTATGATTGGGAAGAAACGTTTGACCTCTGGAACCAATAAAAATCAATAACATGGGAAGGAATGGGAAATTAATTTTCGTTTTACTCGATGTTGCCTTACGATCAGTTTAAGGATGAACGAATTAAGTTAGTAAACTGAGGGATTATTATATTTATATGAACCATGAATTAGCTTTCTTTAAACTACTACATAATTAGAAAAATATTTTCCTCTTTTAGAGCTTTCTTATATATGGATAAAATTAAGTTTTTTTAAATTTAATCCGAGGATTCTATTAGGGGATTATAATTAATGAATAAAATGGCCAATGCACTTGTCGTTGTCTAACAACACTATGGATGTTCAGAATATGAGTGATATATAAATACTAATCGAAATGTTTATTGCGAAAGAAATCTGTCATTTTAAACAGTAAATTTTACTTTTCAAACGCTTTCAGTTAAAAACGGTATTTGCGACTGTTCCAACTGTTATTTTTTATTACAGGATTTGCATTTTCCTAAAGAATTTAAAATTTCATTTCTAAGTCTATTTACAACTGATACTACTAATATCTGAAAATATTCGAAACAAATTTCATTCAATTTATTATTTTCCTACTTTTGTTTTAATTCTATCAACTTAAAGTAAAATATTCCAAATACAACATAGAGTACTTTTGCTTATATTTCAGTAGTTCATTTGTTATGGAAAACATTTGCAATTTAATGGATTATTTTTTGCTCTCTGAAGCAGGTGGGCGTGTTTATGAGTGTGACATCTGCCACTGTAGGTTTACAGTATTACTACAATACCTGATTAAACAAAAAGGCAGGAGATATCCTTGTTCATTATGTCCTTACTCTACCAA
Organism: Ryuthela nishihirai; assembly: GCA_038380435.1. Lineage (NCBI taxonomy): Eukaryota > Metazoa > Arthropoda > Arachnida > Araneae > Heptathelidae > Ryuthela > Ryuthela nishihirai. Next base: position 39,563,640 of record JAWZYU010000022.1, read on the forward strand.
TGATTCATCTAATATGAAGCGTCATATGCTCACCCATTCTGGAGATCGTCCTCACAAGTGTTGCCAGTGCGGAAAGAATTTCAAACTGAAGAATGATCTTCAAGTTCATCTTCGTATCCACACTGGGGAACGACCATTTCCTTGCGATATAAATAGCACTCAAGCGCTATTCATTAAGGAAAATTTCAATGGTTTTTGTAGCAAGTGGATTCTTCTGTGTCGAAATTGTAACAAGACTTTCACAACACAGAACAATTTAACTGTGCACAGACGAATCCATTTGCTACAAAAGCCATTCATGTGTAAATATTGCGAAAAATCATATGTGCAGAAGACTGATTTAAATCGTCATGAAACGAAACATTTATAAATCTGTTTTCATTTGTTACCAAACTATTTTCAGTTGCTAAATATTTTTAAATGTTTGTCATAAGTTCGCAACAGTATTTATTCTGTCATGATTTGCTTTGCTATATACGTCCTGAAAGATTTAAGTGTGATACGAAGTTTATAGTGTTTTTACATATATATTTTTTTCTGTGTCGAAAGGTTTGGGCACTATTTTTTAAAGCGATTAATTAAAGGAAGTGTCCTGAATCCCTTTAATGTTGTGAATTTGTTTCCTTTGATATCCTGAACTGCCATAGGGGTTAGGGAGTCAGCGACTGTCTCAGCAAGGCAAACTTTGTGTCATGTGTTAGCTCTAACTGAGGCAGTGGTCAGCAGTGACTTCGGGTTGGGTTGGGTTGTTTTACCTCTGAGCGGCACTTTTTTGCACACCATGGGCTAAATGACCAGGTCACAAGGACCCCGAAGACTCAGAGAAGGTTGGGGGAGGGGACCCACTGGAACAGCTGTTGGGAGACAGATGGTAGCCTCCCGTCAAGGCCATTCAGCGTGTTCTTTATTGTGCACAGAGTATGGCTCTCCAGCACACGGGGCCACGGCTTAACGTCCCATCCGATGGACGGCGGCCTTTCCAAGCCCATCGGTGTCCCCTACTGACCGTGGGCAGGGCGGGGAGTTTTGCGGAGATAAATCTCAACGCTGACCCAGCTGGGACTCGAACCTGGGAACTACAGATTACGAGCCTGGCGCGCTACCGACTGAGTCACCCCCGCCCCGTGACTTCGGTCTTAGTAGGGCATTGGATGAGAAGGACTGTAAGAGATAAGAATAGCTTGTAGGATTCTTCTCTTTCCGTTATGTCGCAAATAATAATAAAAAAGATATTGTTGAAATAAATTCATATTGTGAATTTTTATAGGACATCTTGAGCGTGAGTTCAAAGTAATGTTTAGAAACAAAAATTAGAAATGAATTAATTTAAATACATAGGCAACCAGATCACAAACGAACAACAAATATAATTTAAGCACAAATTTTGTCTACTATCAGCACAAAGTCAAACCATCAAGAGAAAGCTTCACAATTCTTGACTACATTTAAAATAGTTCTATTATAATTCTGAAAAATTCTATTCGAAACATAAATAAAATCTTTATACAATATTAGACAAGAGACAAAATTACATTTGTGTAATTACATCTTATCAGTTCTTTTCAGATGTTGATCACCATACATTATATGATGACTCGTCTGTGAAGAAATTAAAGCCAACCAGCCACTGTACTAGAATATTGCCTCTTTGGTGTAATCGCGAAGTTTCTTGTGTAAATCTTTACTACGATTAATGCAAAAGATACACTTTCAGCTACAAACGACAATTTTTCTAATTTTCTCTTAACACGATAAATATTCAAGTTTTGTCTGTTCCAATCAGCTAATGACATAATTCTCACGCGGAAGCACACGCGAGCGTAAATGATGCATCAATCACAGTGTTATTGTAGCAAGTTCATCTGTCGTAAGAGTATTATAAATCTGTGGAGGAAGAACTTCCGATTTATGTTATGGTTTTAAAAGATATTAAAACTTTCCATGTGTTACAGAGAGAGCGTATTTTCAGATTAACGGAGTTCACCATTGTATTTTGGGAACATATTCTGTAAATTTATTACAAAATATGCTCTGAAACGAACCTATTATTCGAGTGGAAACATTCAAAGCTCTCTGTATTTGAAAGAAGCCATTTATGGATCAATATAACTAGAAATTATTTCAAGATCACGCTGAAATCACTCTGGATCAGCTAATTGTTTCATGAGTCCTTTTTCTCCAGGGCATTTGTGATAATTTTACCTGCCGAGTTGTTTAATATTTCAATATGATGGCTCATGCATTTAATAGAAGCATCACTGACTGTAACAGTTTACCTCAAAAGTTAACTAAAGGGCAAATAATAATTGTTACATCAAGGCTCTTATTAAAATATAATTTTGGAAGTTGGTGTCATGATTCTTTCTGCTCTCTTTAATTATGAAGAAAAATATTTCCGAAGATTATAACACCTGTTTCTGCCTTTCAACGTGTTCAACTTCAGTAAACATTTAAATACTAGTTAAACCCCGAACGTAATGTCAGTCCATTCATAACTTTTCCAATCGACAGCATTTTTATATACTCACTTCATAACTCTCCATTGATAATGTACTGTTCCATTCAAAAAGGTAGGCGACTGCAGCGCCCCCAGAAATTTCGTACGCTTTCAACGGTTTTACTGCCAACACACGGCAATTAGTAACCCGATCTCTGAACCCGACACAGCTCTTCTTAAGTGAGACCATCACACTAAATATGGAACTAATCACTCATGTACCCACAGAATCACGAGGAACCGAACATTTCTCCAACCGATGACATCACAGCGCAGCATACAAGAAAGGCATGTCCGCTCCTTCAGAATTACTTCTATTATAAACAGGTAATGGACAGAAATATGGAAACAGTTCCATTTTATCTCAATAGAAAATCGCTTTCAGAGCTCAATAATATTTCTAATGCAAAATATGTCTAAAGATAAATTAAAAATATCTGAATCTCGATTTTAAAACATTATTTGTTCAGTATTCAAATATTATAATCTATGGAATATAGAACAGGCTACAAAACAATTGACCCCAAAATTTAATTAAAACAGATCAAGAGATCAGAGTTGACTGTATAAGAGTACAGGATGCAATGTTTTAATTAAATGTTGGCGTTAATTTTTTATTGCCTATTCTATCATTCATAAATTTTTGGATACTAAACAAATATTGTTTAAAATCGAGATTTTGATAGATTTGTTTGGGATCTTTATCCTTATGAATATTTTTCAGTAAGATTCACATTCAAAATTTATTGATCTCTGAATGGGATTTTCTATTCAAATAACGTTGAACTGTTTCCATTTTACTCTCCAGTACGTGCAATGCGAAGATTAATCTGTAATATATAATTTTGAGTGAAATCAAATTACCTTCAGTGATATTTTTCAGTAAAACATTTATTTTCAAAGTTGAACATCATTTGGTAATTTAAGCCATGTCGTCATTATAATCTTTCTGATGTATAAAACAGTACATTATATATCAATCATAATATAAATACCATTGCAAGATCATTCTTATTTTCACACCAGGAAAGAATTAAATGTTTTTGTTTTTGAATGTGAAATGTAGGTTGCATTTCGATTATAACGACTAAGGCTAATGGCAGTTATACTCGTATCTTAATATTCCTCAAGGCTGTTTGCAGCAAAACTGTCCCGCCATCCAATTTGCAGCAACTGCGTGACAATCATTTCTGCATGGCACAACATTCCTGCACAACGCATCCAATATCATGCAAGTCCCATGCCCCAGATGAATTCGAGCTGTTCTGAAGGCCGAAGGAGGCATAACACTCTACTAGGTAGGTGTACCTAAACTGGCATCTCGGTGTATTTATCGATATGATGACAGCGGTACATACGAAAAACTGTCTTGAGCTGGGTGGGATCCGAACCCACGACCTCCTGATGACATGTCAGGTGCTCTGTTCGGTGGCCGGTAGCTCAGTGATCAGAACACCTGACATTTTAGCATCAGGGCGTGGGTTCGGATCCCACGAGACTGAAGACAATTTTTCCTCTAACCTTTGTCATCATAGGAATAAATAAAGCTTAATTGTGTGTGAATAGTATGTAAATATCCAGTAAAAGACTTTGACTGGTTAACCCACTAATCATATTATCAAGGTGTATAGTCTATGTCCCTCGAAGTAGATTTTCTGGCTTTCCCCCTGACTACATACATAATACAAATTCCACATGCAGCCATGGGTTACGGAGGTCCTATCAGGACTGAATAATTCTGCTCTCCACAGCATCTGTCCTGAGCTACTGCATTTGGCCACTGTAGGCCAATTATAGGAAGATCCTGTTTGACATTGCCCAAGGAATCCTAGGTCTCCCCCTTTTCCTGAAGGCTTTGGGCACACTGTTCATAATCCTATTTGCCAATCTGCAGCTATGCATACGGGCAACATGGCTAAACCAACGCAGTCTCTCTAAGCACAAAATATTGCTCAGTGGAGGTGGGTGACTCCTTCTAACCTCATCATTACTTACAAAGTCAAGTCACCTAATGCCCAAGATACTGCGTAAGAATCTAAAATCAAAGGCATCAAGTTTCTTGCTATCCTGTTTGCAAAGGGTCGATGTTTCATTGCCATACCTAACCTTAGAAAGAACCAAGCTATTATACAGCCTAATTTCAGACTTTGGTTGTATACGCTTATTTTTCCATACTCTCCAGATTCTTAAAAGTCCCAGAGGCAATCCCTACTCTTCTATTTATCTCATGCCGCACATCACCAGTATTTGTTATATAGCTCCCAAGATAATTAAACTGAGACACTTGCTCAAGTGTGCAGGCAGTCATTCAAAGCAACTGAAGCACCATCTGCCTAATCATCACTTTTTTTCCTATATTTTTTTATTATTCGTATCTCGAAAACGAAGATTTTTACATCAGACATGGTGAGCAGAGTATGGAGATAAGTTGAATATGATGACACTAATTGCCCCCACGTGAAAGTCTGTCGAACACAAAATGAAACTTTGAGAGTTTCTTGACATTTTGTATTTATATATTACTTTTGTTACTTAATAAAATATAGAACGTTAAAATATTCGCATTCTTTTGTAATGAAACTGCATTTGAAGAACAGATATTTCGAGAAAACATTTTGAAACCTAGAATCGTTAACGAAAAGATTGATCTCGATCATCGAAATTACAATAATCAACAGCTATGTTGATTATTGTAGTTTATTTTATATATTATTGTAGTAGTTTATATTATTATATATATATATTTATATTATCTCTAAAAAACGATTTCTAAGAAATGGGAATATTGCCCGAAGGAACTTTTAGATTGTTTTTTTATCTCTGAGCGATAAAAAATTATTGTTTGCACACAATGCGGCAAATGGCCAGGGCACGAAGATCCCTAGGGCTCAGAGAAGGCAGGGATATCCCCAAGTGGGAGGGGACCCTTAACTCCCTCTCCGAAAGGGGGCGGGGGTGGCTCAGTCGGTAGCGCGCCAGGCTCGTAATCTGCAGTTCCCAGGTTCGAGTCCCAGCTGGGTCAGCGTTGAGATTTATCTCCACATAACTCCCCGCCCTGCCCACGGTCAGTAGGGAACACCGATGGGCTTGGAAAGGCCGCCGTCCATCGGATGGGACGTTAAGCCGTGGCCGCGTGTTCGGGAGAGCCATACCCTGTGCACGTTAAAGAACACGCTGGATGGCCTTGACGGGAGGCTACCATCTGTCTCCCAACAGCTGTTCCAGTGGGTCCCCTCCCCCAACCTTCTCTGAGCCTTCGGGGTCCTTGTGTCGTGGCCATTTAGCCCATTGTGTGCAAAAAAGTGCCGCTCAGAGGTAAAACCCAACCCAACCCTCTCCGAAAATCCGGTCGTTTTATATGAAATCTCAAATTTGTCTACCTGCTTTGAAATCCAAAATAGCGTAATCCCCATAGCGTGTGTCCAACACTAGAAATACATTTAAAAAGAAAAAAAAAACTTAACACTTTATAGGTTATAGAACACATTTTGATCTTCCCTGCCCGGTGGAATATTTTAGTAATTGGGAAACCTTACTTGTCTTATTCTCAGACCTCACCCCCCCCCACGAAATCAAATCTTGGATACGTTCCTGAGAGAAGGGGCAGGGGATTCACTGGGTAGCTGTTGGAACACAGATGGTAGCCCCCCGGCAATGCCATCCAGAGTTTTCTTTAACATGCACAGTACACTTGAATAGGCCACCCAATGGACGGCGGGTGGCCTTTTCAAGACCACCGCTGTCCCCCACTGACCGAGGGCAGGTCGGGAAGTTTTGTGGAGATAAATCTCAACCTGGATCAATGTGGGACTCGAACTTGGGAACTGAAGATTACCATCGTGGTGCGCTGAGTCATACCGGACCCCAAGAAGCCTTTGCTAAATGTTTCAGCTTCCGTGATTCATTATATAATGAACGAATAAATTTAAACGAAATACTTTTGATTTTTTATGAAGCGCATTTATTTTATTTCAGAAATTACTTCAGTTCTGAATCAATCTATTGATAATAAATGGGCCACAGTGAATATTTAAAAGGTTTTTATTAATTGTTCCACTCTCTAATCACAAAAAAAAATTAAAAAACCACAAAATATGAATGTCATGGAAAATTCCTAAACAAGCTGATAATAACATTTCTTATTCATCTATTACCTTAGTCGTAGGGATCTAACAATCAAATGTGCGACTAAAATTATCAATTATTAGCAAAGTATAAGCATCATAAGTGTTAAACTATTAATAAAAGCAGTTACAAATCGTAATTATATTAATATACACGATAACATTTAAAACTTTTTATCGTGTATATTTCATTTATTCTTCAGTACAAATGACTTTTTAAAATGTTAACACACCAATAGCTTTTGTAGAGTGGATTCTTGTATGCTTCGAGAGTCCATGCTACTGTCCTAAGACTTGCTGCAAAGAACGCAAGGGTCGTTCTCCTGCGTAGATAGGAAGATGTGTTTGAAGAATATTCTTCATTTTAAAACTTTTCACAGTAGGGACACTTGTGGGAACTATCTCCTGAATGTATCAGCATACGATTCTTGATGCTGGTTTTTTTTTTATCAGTAAAGGACAAAATGAACAAGGATATCTCCGACCTTTTCCTTCCCCTCGATGTCTCTACTTGTGTTTGGTGAGATTTTGTAAAGATGTAAACCAGCACTGACAGATGTCACACTCAAAAACACTTTGATCTGCGTTAGAGGAAAGGAACAATAAATTCAGTCAGAAATATTAACAATTCATGTTACTGCTCAATATTCACCTTTTTTTTCTGTAAGAATTGGGTTTTAAAAATCTCTACGTATTTAAAAAGGTACAACGTAATGTATTGTTAGATCGATCACGGCCAAATAAAACGGTCAAAGAAGTAATAAAAAACGAGAGGATTCCTCTTATAAAAAGAGGAATAAACGATGGCAGGCAGTGGTTTTTGAACAAACAACATAGATATTTATTTACAAAGTGCTATTACACATTATCACAATTCCAATCACATCACAATCAGTTCATCTCGGGAATTTTTAAACAGCTTTGTATCGGAAGAGTAACTTATATTACACTTAGCACCATTCTCCCTCTCCTCACTGACTGTTCAGCTCTCTCGTTGTTTCCAAACTTCTCGCTCCTCTCTCCCTCTCTGCTCCTTGCTCTCAATTCCCACAAAGGGCAGCTCTCCGAAGAGTTCGACTGGCCCCCGCAATTCTCTCTGCTAGGGAGGGGATGTGGTAAGGGACAAAAATCTTAACAGTTCTTACCTCCATATCCTTGTCCCGAACCTACGTGACTTCCGTTCGTGGGAACCACCGATCAGCGGTCCAGAGGATTTCCCAGGGGCATCCCGTTTCATAGTGTCCGAGTCACAGACATGGCGCCGGACACATTACTCTGGCAGAAGCTTTAGGTGCTTTGCATAGACGAAAGGGCGCCTCCTTTTTTACGAGCTACTTCTGGATGCTGGCTTTACCTTGGATTATAACAGTCAGTAAGGCCGGTATCTGGCATTGTCTTGCTCTGCGGCACCTGAAATGCAATTGCCACCCAGATAATCTTTCACGAGGCGCCAGAATGTCACACAATGAAACTGAAGGCAACGGAGAAACGGTTCTAGGTGGACATGAAAACCCGCGTAGAAACATCCCTATATACCACAGGGGAGGGGGAGAGAAATCATAGAGAGAGAGAGAGAGCACTCCAAGTTGAAAAAATTAAAGGTGAACACTAAAAGTAGAAGCGACGTCTATGTAAGATGAAAACGCTATCACTACGTATTCATTGTGCACAAACCCTCTTTGGGCTATCTGCTGAAAGTGCAGCTTGTTTGACAGTTCCAAATGTTTTATGAATTACATAGTTGCTCATGTAAAATGTCCTTACGTTGAATGTTAGTCGGTAGAGAAATCGTAAAATGGTCCCTGAAAATAAAGCGCTGAAGTTTATAAGCGTTAAGGCATTAAAAATCAGTTCTTTCCTGGCACCACAGCAGAGAGCATTCAAGTCTTTAACGCTTGTCTGAAATTTTGCTGTAAGAAACCTTTCATTAATGCACTCATATCCTAGAAGATCATCACTAGCGTATCTGCTGAGAAGCAGACCCACGCCTTGGTGATGCTTATTATCTTCCCTCCCTGAAAAGAGAAATTTAAGATTATTTTTAAGAATCTGACCTTTATCTGTTCATCTGGTCTCTTGCAAGCCGGGAATATCTAAATTATAACGGTGTAATTCTTGTGCAAGGACATCAAGAGAAAAAGCTCTGTGCAGAGTCCTCACATTCCAACTACCTATGGAGAGAAAATGGTTAGTGGGATGTTTAAAGAAACTATGTTTATTGAGAGAAGGAATGACGACAATATCAAACAGCCCCTAATCGCAGACATGGAACAAAGACCCGTTCCCCCACTACTAAAGGCTGAAGCCATCTACACTGAAAGACTTCCTTCAATGTACAATTTGACAATGCCAGTAGAGGCAAGGAGTTCAGGTGCCTGCGATGACCTCTGCTCCGAATTATCCACCAGCTGATAAAACATATTCTGTGAATCTGTTTACTTGGGCTATCAACCCACAAACAAACAGAAAACACAGCAGCAGATTTTTCTCCTCACATTCCAACTACCTATGGAGAGAAAATGGTTAGTAAGATGTTTAAGGAATTTTTGTCTTTATTTGTTAAAGGCGAATATTTATTGAATACTGAGTCATAAAAAAGACATTATTTTTATGCTGCGAACAGTGTAAAAAACTAAATATTTTTTGAAATTAACAATTAAACTTCACTTGAAAAATGAGACAAACATCTAAACTTTTTTTAGTGATAACTTGGTGAATGACAAGATAGCGTCAACCTTTGTTTTTCAAGTATATCTTATTTTTTTATTCTTTTAAAAAGTAAAAAGTAAATTTTATCGTTGCAGGTGACTCGCAAAGCTTAAAGCTTATCTGCAAGATATAGAATAATCACATTTATAATTTGTTACAACAGTCATCATCATCGTCATCCTCAAGCAGCTATGGGCTACAGAGGTCCAACCAGACAGTGAAATTTAGTTCTCCATGCATATCTGTCCTGAGCTACATTTGCTGCATGTGACCACTGCACACGAATTCTAACAAGGTCCTGTTTGACATTGTCTGCCCACCGCATCCTAGGTCTCCCCCTCTTTCTGAGGCCTTTAGGCACATTGTTCATAACCCTATTCGCCAATCTATAATTATCCATACGGGCAACATGGCCAAACCAACGGAGTCTCTCTCTGCACAATATGCTGCTTAAAGGAGGTTGCCTTTGCCTAACCTCATCATTACTTACAAAGTTGAACCACCTAATGCCCAAGATACTGTGTAAGCAACTAGAATCAAATGTTTAGCCTTCTTTCAATTGATGTGACATTAATATTGTTTAACATTGACATATGATGAATGTAATTCTGACATTGAAATGTGACATTTAAAATATTTAACAAAGAAAATAATGACATTCACATAGAACATTAATAGAAAAACGATCATGATCTTATCGAGATAACGAGCTAACACCAAATTGAACCAAAACAGATTTAAGGTTTTTTATTCTCCAGGACACGAGATGAAGATCTTCTTGTCCTGGAGAATGAGACCAATTATATTTTAATCATTAGGATGTGCCAAGGCACACCCCGTACACACTCGGGTGGTTATTAGCAAGACAAAGATCGGATCTAGGGGAGAGGCAAAATATTATTAAACTTATTTATATTTCATGACATTTTCAGTTGAAGTTTTTATATGATGTTTAGGAAATTCAATGACTTGGCTCTTACTCCAAAGACAATGTTTATTAGACTTGCTCTCTGATTTCGGCACACTGTGACCCCATCGGGGCTTCTTTAGGGATAACTCTTATTTCTTGAAATAATTTCAGAAAATCAATCTGAGAATTCTTCTCAGATTGATTTTCGTTAGAATTAGCTATTAAGATGCAAACCTTGAGAACTTTTCTCAGATTTAAAGTCGGGATTAACTTTTCCCTTCACAATGGGAGATGATCTTTTACTAGTCTAGGCCTCAAATTTAAAGGTAATAGCCACACACTCAATGAAATGCACACAATCAATCAAATGCTCATAATCAGCTAAATGACCAGATCACAAGGACCCCGAAGTCTTAGAGAAGTTTAGATGGAAGGGAACCCTGGACAGCTCTTAGGATATAGAAAAATATATCCTATGCAGGTTAAAGAACACGCTGGATGGCCTCGCGTCAAAGCCATCCAGCTTGTTCTTTAACTTGCATAGGATATGATTCTCGCACACGGAGCAACGGCTTAACGTCCCATCTAACGGACGGCCGCAGCACTTTCCAAGCCCGTGGGTGTCCACTACTGACCGAAGACAGGTTGGGCAGTTTTGGGCGGATAAATCTGAACGCTGGACCAGCTGGGGCTCGTACCTGAGAACAATAAATTACGACTGAGCCACCCACCACCACGAACAAACTTTTGCTAAATGTTTCAACCCTCACGATTATTTATATAATGAAAAAATAAATTAGAAAAATAGATTTAGATTTCAGGGGGAACATTACTATCAGCTGCATTTTTTCATTTCAGTAGTTCCTGATCTTTGACTCTATCTATGAATAATAAACTGGCAAAAATGAATATTTGAAATCGATTTTTATTAACTGTTCAACTATCTAAGTGAAAAATAAAGAAAATTAAAATACAACAAAATGTAAATGCCATGGAAAATCCCTAAACAAGCTGATAATAACATTTCTTAATCATGCATGATATTAATAATTTTCGTATATCAGCCAAATGTGAAACTAAAATTACCAATTATTAACAAAGTTCATTTTAAACACTCAATTATTAATAAGCAGTTAAAGATCGTAATTAATGAAATAACAAACAACGGTGTTATATGAATACAAGAGATTTAAAAATGCTTCTTTTCGTGTGAATTTAAACTGTTCTTCCGGAAAAATGACTTTTTACAGAGTTTACACATGAATGGTTTTTGTAGTAAGTGAATTCGTCTGTGCCTTGATAGATTGATCTGTTGTCTGAAAGACTTGTTACAAAGATCACAAGGAAATGGTCGTTCTCCCGTGTGGATAAGCAGATGCTTTTCAAGATGACTCTTCAGTTTGAAACCCTTTTCACAGTGGGAACACTTGTGTGGACGATCTCCAGAGTGGGTGAGCATATGATACTTGATGCTAGATTTTATATCAGTGGAGTAAGGACATAGTGAACAAGGATATCTCTTGCCTTTTCCTTCTCCTCGATGCTTCTTCTTGTGGTTGGTGAGGAATTGTAATGATGTAAACCTGCACTGGCAGATGTCACACTCAAAAACACTTTGATCTGCGTTAGAGAAAAAAAACAATAAATTCAGTATACATTACTTACTTAGCAATACGTGTTATTTTATTACTTTGTATATCGTACATTTTTTTCCTCTTTTTAAGGATGTAGCCATAGGATTTCGGAATTAGAGAGCATTTGTTTCATTTGTACACAATTTTACAACGTAAAATGAGTCATAACTAAACTAATTGAAATTTGAAGACGAAAATATTAATTACAATTAAACGTTTATTAATAAAGTGCGAGTAAATAGTAGCATAAATAAAATAAATTTAAATTATTTGTACCTTTTATCATTTTTTATACAATAGTTGAAACCTACAGGTACTGGACAGATAAATGGAAACAGTTCCATGTTATCTCAATGGAAAATCACATTCAGAGCTAAATAACTTCTTCAAGATGATTCTTATTGAAAAACTGTTACAAGGAGAACTTAAAGATCTCAATCAAATCAATCTAAATGTAGATTTAAAAAAGAAAATATTTGTTCAATATTCAAAGACTTATGAAAGCTGCAATATTTGAAAGGCTACAAGAAATTGACCCAAATTTAATTCAAACAGGTTAAAAGAGATCATAGTTAACTCTACTAGAGTACCGGTCGTATATCACCCGATATTTTACTCGAGTCAATTTTTTGTATCCTGTCAAATAGTTCAGCGCTCATAACTCTTTGAATATTGAACATATATTGTTTAAAATCGAGATTAAGATGGATTTGATTGAGGTCGTAAATTTTACACATATATTGTTTTAAAAATAATATTGAACAGGTTATTGAGCTTTGAATGTGATTTTCTATTGAGATAAATGTACCGTTTCATTTGTCTGTCCAGTACCTGTGTATTGATTTAGGAAAACTGAAAACGAAATTTTCTAAAAACATTATATGTTGGCAAATTTAAGATATTTGTATCAATATGAATGTTATTAACAGCCAGGAAGGGATTAATGATGTATGAATACCATCCTAGTTCTCGACAATATACGTCCATTTATTAGCATTCATCTTATTCACATCGCAGATTTCCGTCTCATTGATTCTATGACCAAACTAATTTCATAAATCTTGGTGTCCATCCAATCAACCCGTACGTTGTCCAAAACATGAATAAATGGTTAGCACGACGCTTTAGCATAAATGTTGTATATTTTGATCAGTGGCGGCTCGTAGCTAAAATTAGTGGGGGTGCTGCTCCAGAAAATTTTTAGCCTTTGTTTTAAAATTGGGGTAAAAGGAAACAAACATGTATAAAAAGAAAATTTATTCACAAACTTGATAAAATCCTAAAAGAACAAAATCAAGCATTTTTTACTTGCTTTAACCTAAATTGTTACAGTTCAAGCTTAATCTATTCATTTAAAAATGAAATCCATTCTTCTTGTTTTAATTTGCGCGAAAAAAAATGAATCAAATAGAATAGCTGTAAGCAGGATAATAATCTAATTCTACACTTTATCACATTCAAGAATATGGTACACGGTTTTTAAGCACAACACACGCGGAATAAAAAAAAAACTACCTTCAACCAGCACGCCAGGGTCGGCACTGCGGGAACGACAGTGCTCTCTCTCCCTTGCAGCCTAGCGTGTAGCTTCCTATGTGCGCATGCGCACAACAGTCAAACACCTCGCCGCTAATACTGTGAAGCGCACAGTTCCATACAAAGATTTTTGTATCTTTTTCATAAACTGGGGGATGGCTACTGACATTAGGCTTAAGGATTATATATTGTACAAGTATAAAGAAAGAATTAAAGAAAAAAGGACTCATTATATTAAATGTTATCGATAATATCAAGTTGAAATTGGGGGTGCTGCAGTTCCACAGTGATTAACGCGAGCCGCCACTGATTTTGATACTAAATTGAAAACGAATGAATCTGCGAAAAGGACATTTTCAGACTTTTTTTTTGAAAGCGTCTCATCTGTCATTTAAATTTGCTTTAAAGAAGCAACTATATATTACTTTTTGTTAGCTTTTATTGGCTCATATTGACCATTTTGCTATAATAGATGAACTTTCTCAAGACTTGAAGAATATCATAACAGAAACCAATAAATTAAACTGTTAACCTATGTACGACATTAGATTTTTAAGATTTAAAATATTAAAAATTTTAATAAAGAATCTAAAAAAACGCGAAACGATTTAAAAATGATTCTTTTCATGTGTATTTAAATTACTCTTGTGAACAAATGACCTTTCACAATGTCTGCACAAGAATGGCTTTTGTAGCAAATGGATTCGTCTGTGAATAGATAAACTGTACTGCTGTCTGAAAGACTTGCTACAAAGATCGCAAGGAAATGGTCGTTCTCCCGTGTGGATACGAAGATGTGATTCCAGGTGATTCTTCAGTTTGAAACTCTTTCCACAGTGGGAACACTTGTGAGGACGATCTCCGGAGTGCGTAAGCATATGATTCTTCATGTTGTGCGATAAATCCGTAGAATAAGGACACAATGAGCAAGGATATCTGCTGCCTTTTCCTTCCCCTCGATGCCGCTTCTTGTGTTTGATGAGGAACTGTAATGACGCAAACCTGCACCGGCAGATGTCACACTCAAAAACACTTTGACCTGTTTAAGAGAAATAAAGGAAGAATTCAATCAGTGGTTCATAATTACCGATAATTTTGCTCTATTGATATACACATTATTAAGTAAAATTGAGGGAAACTCTACTGATATAAATTCTAAGCATAATAAGCAGATTATTTTCGATAAAACAATAGCAGTATAAATAATGCAAAGTTTAAATTCTTTGTACAAATTATCACATTTTATACCAATGGATTTTAAAGATTGTTTCAAGTCAGTATTGAATTAATCACATTACATATTATTAATATTAAGATTCCATCAAAGACATGTACGAATGGTAATGAAGAAACAACCAGGGATGAATTAAAGGGTGTATTAATCCATCTTTTTCCTTACTGCTAGTTACAGGTTAACATGGAAAAAAGTCAGGGAACCAGTGAAAATATGCCGTGTTAACTGTGTATTGATGTACACATTGCATTATTGACTCCTAACGTTATTCATAGACTATGTCGAATATTGAGATGAAGACAGAGATTGAATGGGATCTTTATTGATTAAAATATCTGCTGTCTGAGCTCATCCAGCTTCCAATATAAATGTTATTCCTGATCAATGATTAAGAAGGCCAACAATCTGAATAGAGTCAGGGGATGAGAGTCACAATGGTTAACAAATTAATTAAACATCTTCCCACGTGTTTAGCACACATTAGTGCATTTTCAACCGTTGTTAATTAGTTAAAAAAGTTATCTAATTAGCAAGTCCCTCCCCTTATGTAACTAACTAAAATCTACTTGTAAAGGTAATGGAGGCAAAATAAATAATTAAACCTGTGCATATTTCATGCATTTTCCAAGAAATGTTTCAAAGACCTCTGAAACGGAGGGAAAATGTTATACTGCAGTGGCAAAAATGCAACTTTATTTTTTTCTAATCTGGGACTCTATACACACACGCACCATGAATAAGAATATTGAAATGCGAAATGAAAGAAAATGCGAAAATGTTTTATTTTTAAAATAGGCAATAAATCTACCTCCGAAATACTTTTTTTTACATATATTGTGTAATATTTCTGTGAAATGAAGCGAACTCATAAAAGTAAATGACAAATATCTTAATCTAGGGGGTCCCGGACCGAGTGGTTAACGCGTTTGGCTTGTGATCAAGGGGACCGAGGTTCGAGCATGGATGCTTGCGTTATCTTTCTGCTGAGATCTCGCCTTACTCAAAGGTCTTCTCAATGACATATCAAACTCTAAGTTTCCTGTCAGACCTCTGTGTCAAGCAGCTGCTGGAAGGAGGGGGGGGTAGTTTATTTCAAGTTCTTAATTTAGTCCATTGAAAAATAAGAGTTGTCACAAAGAAATGGAACCTCTTATGTGAATATGAAGATTTATAAAAGAATCATTCTATCGGAGAAGTTTTTTTTTTCGGAGAGAAAATGTGTGGGGAACGATTTTCAGAGTAACTAAGCTCTCTCAAGATATTAAGAAATAAAAACTATAACAGAAACCGATAAAAAGAATCGTTAAGTTACATTCGAAATAGGTGACAAAAAAGTTTAATTATAGATTATATTACATGAACAAAACAGATTTCAAAATATGTTTTATGTTGATTTAATTTGTTGTTATTCATTAGAATTGTAGAATTCTCTAGAATTCATTTTAACTGTCTTTACACATGAATGGCGTTTCTAGAAAGTGGAATCGCATTGCTCTTTGAAAGACTTCCTACAAAGATCGCAAGGAAATGATGGTTCATCTACGTGGATACGAAGATAATTGTTCTGATTTCTTGTCACAGTGAGAATATTTGCTAGGATATCTCCAGAGGGGATGATATTATTCTTAATGTGGAATTATTTACCAGAGAATAATAACAAAAAGTGTATTCCAGCCGTTTCTTCCTTTTCGGAGTTTTTTTTTTAATGAGGAACTGTAAGGAAGTAAACCTTCTCTTACACGTCATATTCATAAAATCAAAAAACTTGTTTTAAAGAAAAAAAAATTCTCTTGAATGTTTTTAAACATGATGATGTTCCTAATATTCTTTTGTGTTGTACTTCAAAAGTTTTTCTATCAGAGAATGGAATAAAAATTTTACTTTATTAAATCCCGTTATTTTCAAATGATAGAAATAAGTCCAAATGAAACTAATAAGATTTTTATGAGGAAATCATTGCTCAGCAGATATACTTTGAGAAACTAACATTCCTTATTTTATTACATTATATATTCAGTTGTTTTACTTTTTATTGCGAAATATCTCAATAAAATACAATAAACACATCAAATTAAATTTAAATTTTTCAGATCATTAACTACATTCATTCATTCAAAAAAACTTTAAATACCGGATCTTAAAAACATATAACGAAGACAAATAGTAAAATAATATATTTAAAGCGGGTAGCAAAGTTTATGATTCTAAGAAAGTGAAAGCGATGAAAATTACAACAAAATGTGATAATATTGTGAACATATAAGCTAAAGGAAAAATTAATAATAAATAAATAAATACCCCTCAAGCACCTGCTTTGCCACAGAGGTCTGACAGGAGCTTGTCAGTTTATATGCCTTAGTAGAGGGTCTGTGAGGATGGCAGGACCTCAGCAGAAAAACGACACATACATCCATGCCTTGCCCGGAGGCTCGAACGCAGGTCCCTAAGAACAGTAGTCAAGCGCGCTGACCATTTAGCCACGGGACGACACTAATGATTTAAAGAATTAAGTAGGTAAATAAGCATATTAGAAACAATGGAACATATGAATACAAAGGATACAAAAATATATTTTTTCTGTTCATTCAAATGAGACTTCCATCTTGCTACAAAATTTAGACATAAATGCCATTGCTGTAAGTGACTTCGTCTGTGTTTAGTCAGTGTGCCCAGGTGTGTGAAAGACTTGCTACAAGATCGCAAGAAAATGGTTTTTCTCTTGTGTGGATACGAAGATGTGCTTTAAGTTGATCCTTTTCTTTAAAACTCTTTACACAGCCAGAACACTTGTAGGGACGATCTTCAGAATGAGTGCGCATATGCCGCTTGACATTGCCTGATTCATCAGTAAAGTAAGGACATAATGAAGAAGGATATCTCCTGCCTTTTCCTTCCCCTCGATGCCTCTTCTTGTGTTTGATGAACTGAGACTGGTAATGATGTAATCTTGCACTGGTAGATATCACACTCATAAACACCTGAATCTGTTTTTAAAGCAAGAAAATAATTAATTTAATCAAATGCTTTTAAAGAAAACAATATGTGATTTCTTAATCAGGTCGAATAAAATTGTTTTCTGCAACAGTTTTGCCCTAGATTTTGGAAATATTCAACGTTTGCTCTAGGTTAGAAATTTCAAATGAGCCAAATAATTAAAAATGCTAGAATGAAAATTTACAAGAGAATTACTCGAGAGACACATTTCGAAAACAAAAATGGGAATAATCAGCACTAAGACATTATTTACATTGATATCAATATAAATATATTGAAAGTTTAACAATACCTCAGGTCACATAATACAGTTGCTTGATCCAAAAACATTAAAGTCTTGTAGACACATAATATTAATCATAAAAATAAACGAAATGAAGTGGGCTACCAAAGTTGTGAAAATTTGCAATTTTCTATAACACCGAAATTCTTCATAACAGAAAATGATAACCATTATTATAAAAGCATTATAATCAACAGAAGAATGATTCAAATCATTAAAGATTCAGACTCAATACTTATAATAAGGAAATTCAAAACAAACATTTCTTTTCATGTCGTTACAGCATTCACCATCAACAGTACTATCACAAAAAGGTCAATAACATCCGCATAACACATAACAAGGTTACAGCCTGGGGAACTTTATTTTTTGATCATTCCTCATAATTCGAAAACATATTTAATATTTTTCTTAGGTATGGCATTAAAAATGAAACTTATCATTAAAGGCATGGAAAGTTAAGACATTAAATTTGTCTACTTAATTACTCAGATGAAAATTTATTAGGCAGACGAGTGTGATCATTTAAGGATATTGATAAATTTTTCGAATGAAATTATTACAAAAGTAGAGATTCTGGACAAAAAACTAGAAACATTCCGAAGTCAATAAAGAGTAAAATTCGATCCGTTTCTACAAAAACGTTTTATAGGACTAGATATATTTAATTCCATTCAAATGTTCGAATGTTATTCAAATGTTGTTGATTAAATCTCGATTTTCAACAATATGCCGGTCCTTGCAGGCAGGCCCGAACCTAGAAAAAAAAAACGATGGGGGGGAGACATGGGCAAAAAACACAAAATAAAAAAATACCCACTCAAGCAGCTGCTTGCCGCAGAGGTTTGACAGGAGCCTATCAGTTTATATACCATAGTAGAAGGTCTGTGAGGATGGCAGAGGATCTCAGCAGAAAAACAACACAAATGTCCATGCCTTGTCCGGGGCTCGAACCCAGGTCCCTTAGATCAGTGGACAATTTAGCCAAAAAAAAATGTAAAAGGGTGGGACCAGGAAACTTAATTTCCAATGCATTATAACATTTCTCCCTCCGTTTTACGAGTTTTTAAAACATTTCTTAAAAAATTAATAAAATATAAATAAATTTAAAACATTTTGCCTCTTTTACCCTTACTCCCATTCTGAAAAGGGGTGGAATGCCCCCCCCTCTTTTTATCCGGCCCTGTTTGCAGGCACGAAAGTATAACACTGAAACAATGTGGAAATGAAACGGGTTTAAAAAACTTTCAAATAACTTGTAATTTCAATTCTGCTTTATGAAAATATGAAAGCAAAACAGTCATAAAACAAACCGAAAAATCGCATTCTGTACCTAAGACAGAAGTTAAAGTCTTAAACAGTTAACAAATCTAATAAGAATAGTAAAATGCAACAGATTTAGAAATGCTTCTTTTCGTGTTGATTTAAATTAGCTCTATTTACAAATGACATTTCACAGCGTTTACACATATATGGCTTTTGTAGAAAGTGGGTTCGTTTGTGAGTGGTTAGATTGTTCAATGTTCTGAAATTCTTGCTACAAAGATCGCAGGGAAATGGTCTTTCTCCTGTGTGGATACGAAGATGAGCTTTGAGATGATTCTTCTCTTTGAAACTATTTTCACAGTGGGAACACTTGTGAGGACGAACTCCAGAATGGATGAGCATATGACGCTTGATATTAGATAATTCATCGGTAGAGTAAGGACACAATGAACAAGGATATCTCCTGCCTCTTCCTTCCCACCGATGCCTCTTCTTGTGTTTGGTGAGGAATTGTAAAGATGTAAACCTACCATGGCAGACGTCACAGTCGTACGCACGTCCTACTGTAAAAAAACAACATAGTACATTAACAATATGCTCTTATGGCATGTAAGCAACAGTAGCTGCATTTCTCGTAGTGAAGTATAAAACTAAAATACGACACACACAGAATAATTTAAATATATTTCAATAATTGTTTTATTAGAAATGCTGTGATCGAAAATTTAAATTGCGACACAAAGCCTAAATACAGTAACCAAAACGACTAGCATTTGGGATTTAAAATGTTTGTTTTTTTTGACTAAGCACGTATATTTTATTTTTCTCTATTAAAACAACGTAAAAATTTAGGATAATTTCTTATGAAGCAACGAGTTATTATAAATGCATTTCTTTCGGTTGGTCATACATATTCAAGCATATTGTCTTAAGTGGTTGCAAAATTACATTTAATTAATAAGATAAATATCTCAAACAGTCGCTCAAAAAAAAGTATCCGAACACTATGGTTGATTACAGAATTCACAAAAAATATCTGGCAACGATTTTTTTTTAGAAATTAGTGATCTGATAACCTTCGTGTACAGTCGCTCAAAAAAGTATCCGAACACTATGGTTGATTACAGAATTCAGGAAAAATATCTGGCAACGATTTTTTCAGAAATTAGTGATTTGGAAACCTTCGTGTCACGTGACACGAAGTCACGAAGTCACGCTGTCACGAAGGTTGCCAGATCACTAATTTCTAAAAAAATCGTTGCCAGATATTTTTCCTGAATTCTGTAATCAACCATAGTGTTCGGATACTTTTTTGAGCGACTGTACGTACATGAATGTTGCCAGATCACTAATTTGGTAAAAAATCGTTGCCAGATATTTTTTCTGAATTCTGTAATCAACTATAGTGTTCGGGTATTTTTTGTGCGACTGTACAACACTTAAGTTTATATCTTACATCTATGTCTTTGCAAATAATACTCTAACAGAAAAAACACTTTTGTAATGTAAAATATTTTTAGAAAGAGCAATTCATGATTCATATATAGAGGGTCGAAGTGCTCATTCACTTTGCATTAATATTAAACTAGAAACGTCACATATTAAAATATTTTTTCTTTGCTTTAATCTAGAATAATTATTTTGCGAAACATATGAAGCAAGGAATGCGCAACTATAGAACATATCAGCAAGCACCTATATAGTGGCTTAGTTTCCTACATTCATCATATTCAAACTTTACAAAATTTGTTTTCTTTTGTATCCCGAGTTAAAAACTGTCCTCTAAAATTTGCATAGAACCCGCTGCTGCAGAATATCACTTATTCTGTGATGGATAAGTTTGCATCTTTGGTGGAATGATTTGTCACACGTTGGTTTGAAAAAACGAGTTCACTTCCTTCATAAAAGTATTCGTTCTTTTTAACAACAGGATCAATAAAGAAGGAGATCTTTCTGCACTGGAATGAGTAAACGTCGATCTAGGTTAGATGCGAAGTTAGCACAATAAGGCGACATCGTAGCAACGGTAACGTCTTCATGATGATATCTTTTATGAAGATCAGTTCATATGAGTACACATCTGCAGACCTTTTCTTTCCTGAAGAAATATCTGAGGAGAAATAAAACAAAGTATCAGGCTTAGTCGTCATTAGTGTAAACAGGAACTCTAATTATAACATTTTCATGGAAGTGCAAAAACATAAGAACATCACACTTGACTAGCTTTCTCTTCAAATGACTCAAAATGTTACATGAATACAAGGAGTTAATGCACTTATTTTACCTTGGGATGTGTCTCAAGAGTTGGGTTGAGTTGTTTTATCTTTGAGCGGCACTTTTTTGCACACCATGGACTAAATGACCAGATCACATGGACCCCGAAGGCTCAGAGAAGGTTGGGGGAGGGGACCCACTGGAACAGCTGTTGGGAGACTGATGGTAGCCTCCCGTTAAGGCCATCCAGGGTGTTCTTTATCGTGCACAGGGATGGCTCTCCCGCACACTGGGCCATGGCTTAACGTCCCATTCGACGGGCGGCGGCCTTTCCAAGTCCATCGGTGTCCCCTACTGACCGTGGGCAGGGCGGGGAATTTTGCGGAGATAAATCTTAACGCTGACCCAGCTGGGACTCGAACCTGGGAACTACAAATTACGAGCCTGGCGCGCTACCGACTGAGCCAAGTGTCTCAAGAGATATGAATACTATGCGCAGAGGGAGTCGAAATATGAATTATTACTTTTTGTGAAATTTCTCTTTTGGTGCATTAATGTAATTTGTCACAACAACAAATATACTTTCTTTTAAAACAGCCGTTTTTATGCAATGTTTCGCATTAGTAAACTTGCATTTATTTTAATGAAAAAATTAAATTTTTCATTATATTTCATTTACTATCATTTATTTTTTGTAAAAATATGTATTTGGGACTAAATTATAGTAATTCAAATATAGTTAAAGATTAAAGAAACAACTCAGAAGAAGATTATATAAATACAACAACTTTTAGTTACCGTAAATATTCCAATATTAACCTGGAATATCAGATTACAAATCCAGACCAAGTCTTATTACTTACGTCTTGATATTCAATGGAATATTTCTGGTAATTTGCAAACTTTCCGATAAAATGAGTTCATACAAAAAAAATCGTCAACCATCACTTGAATTTTGAAATGTTTACTATTTGCATAACAATTCCTGTTTCCATTATATCAGAGGAAAAAATGAGTATTATGCACATACACAATGTTTGTAACGACACATTTAAGATTTCCATGCTTGCAGCCTATTTTTCCTGTCTCGTAGGCCTCTACTAAAAAGCATCTGCTGAAGTTAAATCGAATATTTAAAGTTCTCAGCGGGGATTTTATGAGTTTTAGGAAAACAAATTTAAAACGAGAATAATATATATATATAAAAATGCTAATAAAATCGTGAGAAAAAAAGTCATTGTCAAGACTAGGTGTGTAGTTCCTAACAGCTTTCAAAGTTTTGAATACGTTATCTTGGTTTCAAGAATTCTGTAGGCTGCTGTCATGTCGGACCCATATCAAAGCTAGAGCCATTATTATCCCGGCCATTTTGGCTACAATTATGATAGCACCATATGTCATTTTCACAAATATGAGTACAATTTTCAGATAATATTGTCGTTTTATAATATAGAATGAATATATAATATAGAAATATACAGAAAGTTTTTTTCGTATCATTTATATTTCCTGAAAGTGATTTATTTAAAACACAACATTAACGATTTTGCGAACAAAGACAGGAAAAATTAACTTCATAAAAAAAACTCTTTTTAGTGCAATGATTTATGTCTGTATGTTACCCACAATTATTATAAATCGATACTTAACTTTTTTATTGTATATCATACCATTACTCTTCTATAAAAATTGTGCATATTCAATTCAAAAAGTCAATTTTTTGTCATAGCCGCCATGAATCATGGATCCGGCATTGCTCATTATTAGGATGTTTGGCAATCCTTAGAGTAACATAGTCGTCTTGCCATCCGGTTCTGGACAAAATATGCATTTCGTACTCTGTTAAAAATTGTTATCTATCACACGTTGATTCGTGCTATAGTTTAATTTATATGTTTGCGCTGTGTAGGATTCGAAATGAAACCATTGCCTGTTTATTTCTGAACGTACAGTTTAGGATCTCAGCATTAATTCGGTATAACATTTGGCTCTGGAAAATTGATCAGTAACACTTGCAACTTACATTGTGAAGATTACATAGAAAGTGAAACTTTAAACTAAATTGCATATATAACTTGCGACTTGAATGATACAAATTAAAAAGTATTTTTTTATATATAGCTTTCGAAAAGGCACATAACAGCAACAGGGAAAGAATAACGTATAACTGCAAAAGTCATGTGCTGCGGTATAACATTATTACATGTCGAAACATCGTAAAAAAGATTAATGATAGTGAATAAAATAAAATATCTTCCCTTACCTTTCAGAATGAATGGAAAACGAATCCAGATATTTCGCTTCCATACTTTAAGGGTTAATACTAAACGAAAGAAAATGAACAATAACGATAATGCCAGATTCGCTTACATTAAGTTGATGTGCTATAAAATAATACGAAAGTTTAATCCTTTGTGGTAGATTTCGGCAAACACTATCGTTAGTACACTGAAATATTAAATAGCGAACGCCAGGATAACGAAATATTCAGTATAACGAAATTTTTTCGAACCCAGGACAATTTATAACAGGTATCTCTATTTAAAAATACTTCATTTTACTGAATATCAATAAAACAAAAATATCAATTTACCGAAATAAAAATTTATCCCGATACAAGGAAATACGACCAGTATAAAGGTTTTTAAAAGAAAATACTTAAATATTAGGTACACCATACATTTTTAGCATCTGGCAACACTGCAGTAATTTCAACGCAATGAAATACTAATCAATCACAGTGATATGAATCATAAGTATTTCACCTGGCAGGCATTTTGCCAGTCTCTCTGAGTAGCATAGATGCTCTCTATCACAGAGATGCTGGCATAATGCTTTAAAGCGGCGTTGCCACATTTTCGTAGCATCATAAAAACGGTTTTTTTAACTTGGAGATCTTCGCGATTGATTGTGTTACATTGCGAGTAAGTCAGCGAAAGGTTCTTTCAAAGCTGTTCCAATCCACACGTTTCACTATTATCATTCCTCAAATGCAAGTCATTGGTATATTTATATGTTTTAATTATTATTTTAATTAAGTTCGTTAATTATTTTAGTTTCGTTATTATCAGCCAATATTGAGCGATGTCTTCGCCATTTCTTAATAACATCGAAAGATATTCCGGACAATGTGCTGGAGAGTTGCGAGATCGTTTAAGAATTCACGGAGAGATGCTTGTTGGAACAGAGTTAAAAAAAACGACTTTTTAAGACGTAAACTCTAATGCACGGAAAACTTCTTTCTTATTGATTATTTTGTAGTATGTAATAATCATGGCACGTTTCTCATTGCATTTCAGTGAAACGAAAATATTTTGGTCACCCGCTCGATTTCGTTATACTGACACTTCGCTGTATAATACTCTAGTGCAGGCGTACATTAAATACATCCCATTTATTTACTTTGTCCTGCCAGCGTGAAATTTTTTTTACTCTGGCTCTATTGAAGTGAAAGTTGTTTTATTAAGCAGAAATTTTGAATAGCATCGTACAACTAGCTACATCATTGCAGCCGAATGTTCATCGGTTCACTTCTGTGATCCAGGACAATCCTTCACATATTGCTTCGACAAATGAACTTCAGTTTGATGTTAAAATAAATTTCACATTAATATTTAATTTTTTCTTATTATTTTTCACCTATACAAAGAACAAGTAAAATGTAATAAACGAGGTTAAACTGTTTTGTTCCATTTTGTTGTGCCCCTTTCACAACTCTGGACCAGCAACTGAAAAAATATTTCTGATTTCGGTACGATATTATATCTAACCTCTTCTTGTTTCATAAAAATAAATATTTGAAATCTGAAAAATATAACAATAGCTGGCAATAGAAGTCTGTCATCGATAGTATTTGACGTCAGATGTTCGCATATTTTAGGCTTCAAAGAATCGTTTTTGTTTCAGATAAGTAACTTTATAAATTAATTTCTTTCAACATTTGTCAATGTGCTTTTCAAATAGTGTATGATATGTATATATAACTTCAGTGTAACGTTTATGAAAGTTTTTATATTAATTTCCGGTGTCGGATGTGCTGAGAACGATTGCCAAAGGCATGACTCGGCAACGCAAAAACGAAGTTATTTAAGAAAAAATTACCTGTTTAAAGAACCACAGGAAAAATTGTTTATTTAACAACGGAAATGCGTATTTCTAATGAGTAATGAACCAGAAAAAGCTACTTACATATCAAGAAAATATATTTATGCTTTATATTGCATACTTTATCCTACATAATTTTATATACCATTATTCGTACCAAAAAAACACCAGAGCAACAGAAATTTATGTAAATATACAAGGGTTGCCAAATTCTGATAAAAGGGTTTATTAAGCTTCAAATATTGTATTCTCAGATTGAAGATCGTGAGTGACAGATACAGTACCGGTGCTCATACCTACTGCAATTGAATTTCTATTAAAAAATTCCAAAAAAAATAATCATTAAAAACTAAAGCGCATGGCTAAAAAATTTAGGAAATGAAAAAAAAAAACACCAAAAAACTTGTAGCTTCAGCTACGTAACCATTTTTATTCTGCTATTTCATGTTGATTGAACTACAGAATTTTTTTTAATGTCGTGAACAATCTTTTGAATCGCTACTGCATTTTTCCCTCGGAGGCTTTAATTTTGAGAGTGTACCCATAGAAGAAACGTAAAATTCCTATCGAAATAAAAAACAATGAAAGTAAATGAAATACAATTTGAAATACCTTTCAACAAAATATAATCACTCTTAGTTTTACTCACTTTACTAACTACTGACGCAAAACTAAGAGTAATTACATACATTCTGTTGAAACTAAAGTCGAGCAATTTATTGACCGAAATATGTTTTGATATGCATTAAAGATAATATGATAATATATGGCATATTAACTGGAGTGAAACTTTTACTCAAAATCAGAATCCTGGAAATTTGAAAGCATTTACTCATCATATGATTTGGACCAAAACTTTTAAAAATAAGATTAAATGCTCATATTAAATGCAAAATTCTATATATGAATGATTCTTTTATCCCTGTTTTTAATATCATACTGCATTCAATTATGCATCATGAAACATTGGTATCTATGCATTCATTTCTTTTTAACATTATCTGCACATACAGTTAAAGCATTATTTATATACTTGCTTTCCTTTGCATAAGCAACTGGTGTTACCTTCTTAAAGTATACCAAAATGGTTAGCTTAATACGAATATTTTATACAGTATAAGCATGGAAATATTCAATTACATTCACTAAATATTGTGTTAGAAGTATCACATATATTTTGCCTCTCTATTAAACTAAGGATTATTCATTGTTTTACGAACATGCGGAAGAATGAAAAATAAAACTCAATTTTGTACATACTTTACACTGAAACTATACGTTTATTATTTTTAATATCTTAATTCGCTTTTAAAGAGAATACCTTTCACCAAAATTTGCACATGTATACATATATATATACATGGCAGTTTAATAATGCAACTTCTTCTGTGTTAGACAATATCGATTCTTCAGGGAAAGGTCTTATTAGACGTTGAAACAGCTTTGATTCGAACACAAAGTTATTTAGTTAGTTAAAATTTATTTCCTCGTAGCCATAACAGTAGGAGCACTTCGTTGGCTACCTTGAAATTAACAGAACGAGATATGCAGACAAACTTAACATTTACTTCAGGAGGCATTATATCAATATATATATTTATATTTCTAATCTATATATATATCTATTGTATTGTGGGTAAAAAACATACAATCGTTAATTTAAACATTATTGCGTTTCATTTAACATGAAATAACCGAATACAGACTACTAATGCTGCATATCATTTCTTTCTCCATGTAGCAAAGTTTCTTAGCTCTTCAGACAACAGAAGTTACATGTTTTATTAAACCTTGAACACAAAATTACATATAGCTCACAAACCGAATTAGAATCATGAGTTGAGGTACGAGGAAACAAACTGTTACATTTTATATATTTTAATAAATGCACTTAACTGAAATGAAAATCAGCTCGAAACGTATACATTTCTATTTTAGGCTCAAAATGCAAATGGCGATATAGTTTTGTTGCCAGATACTTTTGCATCTATTACATTTATATCATTAATAAGGAATAAGGGGTTGAAGATGACAATTTAGTACACTGGGTAATAAAACTGGCATAAATATCGGCTAGAGGCCCTGTATTGGTAGAGCTTGGCCATCTCAAAATTGGACGCCATGTTTTGTCGTCGCTTGGATTGTTTAGCGTGGATAGCTGAATGGTATTGCACGGTACTTATGGATTCTGGAAAAGGGTAGGGTAATATTTGATACACAATTCAGTGTTCATGATTGGAAGCACTTTAGAAAACGTCTAAAAAAAGAAAAGTAAATTTTAGGGCTTTTTTTGTTTTAAAAAAAGTTATAATTTTGCTTTGTTGTCTGTCCGTCTGTAGACATCGAACTTTTTTGTTTATGCAGATAAATAAAAAATTCGTTTTGTGTTGGATAGGTATTAATCAAATATTACAATTTGCATTTTTCAAATCTCCCAAAAGTTATAACTACGCCCTCTAACGGTGAAAAAATTTGAAAATTCCAAAATATCAAACGAAAATTCCAAACGATGTAGTTATATTAAAAGTTTGAAATTTTGGTGTTGAAATGTAAAGTATACGAAGTTACCATTTGCTACAATCACTTGACCCTTTGGACCCATGGGGGAGGGTGAATGCCATTTATTTTTAAAAGAAAATTTTGTGTTTGTAGAGATAAATTAAAAATTCTTTTTTGGTTGGACAGGCATTGATGTAATATTACAGTTTGCATTTTCTGAATCTCCTAAAAGCTATAATTTCGCCCTCTAACGGTGGAAAAAATCAAGAAATTACAAAATTTAAAATGAATATTGCAAACGATGTAGTTATGCTAAAAATTTGAAATTTTGGTCGTTTAATATGACAGTCTTCAAGATTCCACTGACAACAATGAGTTGACTCATACGACCAAGGTAGGTAAGAAACAGAACGGTTTTGTATTAAGAGATAATTGAAAATCGCTTTTTTAGTTGGTACTAAAGAAATGTAATTTACATTTTCAAGGGTAGCTTTAATTTATATTATTAGAGATTACTAAATATCCAAATGGCAAAACTTTTAATGAATGATGCAAGCGATCTCTTTATGGTAGAAATTTCGGCGGTAGCATTCTGTTTTGATAGAAATTCCACTGATAACAATGATCTGCCCATTATTTTCAGAGGAGTGGAAGAAAAGCAACTTTTCTTGTTTGAGAATAAGACAAATATTTTTATGTTGCATAATTATTAATGAAATACTACTATGTGCATTTTCCCCCCATCATACATTAAAAATAAAAATAAATAATCCCTCAAGCAGTAAGCAGCTGCTTGCCACAGAAGTCTGACAGGAGCCTGTCAGTTTATATGCCGCAGTAGAAGATCTGAGAGGATGGCAGGACCTCAGCAGAAAAATAACAGGAATACCATAATTAAAACTTTTAAGGAATGAAACAGTAGGCAAAGGAAGAACTTCATTCTCTTTGAAAACGAGATTCCCATATGCGCCAGAGGCGATATGCGTTCTTCTAGTTATTTTACACATTCAGTAAGTACCCTCTGGCATTAAAAATTCGAACTACTGCATAATTGGTAAAATAAAATATTAATATTTTCATAGTACTTATAACCCAAAAAATGTTTTTCATTTTTCTCTTAAGGCAGAAAAGCTGAAATTTACCAACACTCACTTGCTATAACGGGACAAATTATTACTGTTAGTGTAAACCACTTGACCATTACACTCTATGAGCAAAAAGTTGAATTTCCATCCTAAATAAATCGTTTTCAATATTCGTTTAAAGATCTGGCATTTCCAGCTTTTTTCAACCTCCAGATGCCGCCTTTCGAGTTTTGTTTTACCACCTTTAGTATTTTCTAACAGTGGAAATTCCCACTGAGGTGGATTCGAAAAATATAAATATTAATATTTTGTTAGTACCTCTAAACCCCCCTCCCCCCCCCCAAAAAAAAAGATTGTTTCGTTTATCTCTTAAAATAAAAAAAGTTTCAGTTTCGCATTTCGTTTTGGCTAAGAGGGTAAAGCCTTGCTGCCGTTGTAAACTTTCTGACTATAACACTGTACTACCAAAATTTCGGATTTCTAGTGTAAATAGTTTTTGTTTGCAATATTGTTTTGAAATTTCAGCATTTTCCACTCCTAGAGGGCGCTATTAAAGCTTTGGGAAGATTTCAAAAATGAAATTCGCAATAATTATTCAAAATCTATCCAACACAAAAAGAATTTTTTATTTAGCTCTGAAAGTAAAAAAAAAAATGTTTGTCTCTAGAAGGAGAGACAGGTGGAAAGACAAAAGGACAGAAAACAGTTAACAGAGAGACGGACAGAGAGACGAACAAATATTGGCAAAAGCAGACAACAAAGTTGAAACATTAGCTCGTTTTTCAAACGAACTTTAAAGAGATTATTTGTTGTTTTTCAGTTAGCTCCTTTTACTTTGGAGCCAGATTGCTGTCTTCTGGCATAGTTTCTTGGAAAAATATTCATAAATTTTTTCTATGAGTGAGTGGAATTTTTACACCCAACTGCAGCTCAGTAAGGCATTGATAAAATATGGAAGCTTTTATAGGCAAAGAAAAGAGCAGTAGAAATGTATAAAATTGTAAAAACTGAGAAGTTTGAACTAGGTACGCATAATAACTCGTAGGCTTTCATCTCACGGTACAACAAAACATGGCATCCATAAATCATGTGACTCAATCAACCAATGACAGTCAATCACCGAGATGGCCAGCCTCTAACTATACAGGACTTTTATGTTCGGCTTACAACAATTAATTCGTACTTGAAATTGAAACGTCAAAAAATAATTCATGATGTTAGAAAAATGCAACGCTAAGCGAAATGATGTTAAAGTAGGGCAATTTTTCAGAGAAAATATTATTATGACATAATTGGTTATAAAACTCTTGTCTTAAATCTGAAAATTGCTCTTTCAGTAGCAAAAAAATGCTCCTTTATATTATAATTGGTATTTGAACAAAAATAAGTCAGTTAAAATACTAAATGTACACGTGCCCAAATCCAGCAAAGTTAAAGGGGGATGGGAGCAGAAATCATTAAATATATAATATTTAACGAAATATTTAAAGTAATATTTATCCCTTTTTCCCTCTAGTGTTCATTATCATTACGTTTCGGAATGATCCGCATCTTTTTGGTGAAAATCAGTACTGGCAAGGTCAAGGGCAGCTGACGTCAGAGGCATGGACGATCATTTCCTCGAGACTGTAGTTAAGTGGCTTTCATTTTAGCACATAAAAGTATCTGTATATCAAGAGTCCGTTTCGTTTTAACTTTGGTTTTCTTTGTTATTCAAATGAAATTACTTTTAAAATATGTTTAACCAAAAAAAGTATATTTTTGGGAATGTTTAACCAAAATGTATCTTTTTCATATATTTAAACAAAATAAAAAAATAAAAAAAATTTTGCTGTAAAATAGCAAAAAACGACAATAAGAAATATTTATTTACGCTTCTGCTCATAAAAGCTAAAATTCTTTGGACACAACTTTTGAAGATATCCAAATACTTGTTAAATAAGGATTTTTCGAAATTTAATATCAACTTAATGTTCACAATTTTTTGTACGTTTTGGTGCAAAAAATAAATAAAATAAATACCCTCTCAAGCAGCTGCTTGCCACAGAGGTCAGACAGGAGCCTGTCAGTTTATACGCCACAGTAGAAACTTGCCATTATTTATTTTAGTATAAATGTTTAACAAAATATTTGAAGTAATATTTATACTTTTTCCTTCTGGTGTTCAGTCATATAGTAAAAATACAATACATGGGACAAGGGGAAATGCAATTTTTTTGGCGTTAAATTCTGGGAGGGTTGAGGGATCTATTGAAAAGTACCGTTTCATTCCGTTACATTAAGAAAAATGGAGGTGGGATCACAGAACAGTTTTGCTAAAATAAGTTTTATTTCGTTATTACATGCTAATTATAGCTTTATATAGTTACAGTAACTGTTAGTGCTCATTGCGTAGTCATTTTAACTGAAGGAAAATCAAACAAATAGGGCATAAATGCCCTGTTTCAAACATTTTTGAAATATATGAAAATATTTGAAATTAATGAAAAACTAATTGTGTGAAAAATACACACAGCAACACTGTTTTTTACCAACTTGTTTTATTCAAATTATATTTTGTGCTACTAGATATTAATGTTATTATTGTATGCAATTATGCATAAAATGCATTCTAAATGATAAAAATGGTGTTACGTATTAAGCCTTAGCACTCTATAGGCGACGCTACGGCGAAATACTAATACTATTTAACAATCATACTAGAAACGATCATACTAAAAAAACAACGAGGGATGCAAAGGGTTAATACAGCAATTTCATGAAAAATCAAATCTTCAAATTTAATTTTCATAAGTTTTCAGATCTTCCTCTTTAAATCTGGTCACCCTACACTAGAGCAACAAAAACATAACAATGGTAAAAAAAAATATTAAGTGAAGTTAAAATGTTATCAAAAATTCAAATCCTGGTAACAAACACAGTTATCGCATATATCTGGAAGTAGTTACACGATTTTTTACAAAAAGCTTTTAAAAATTATATCATTATTGAACACAATTTTTTTTACTAACATTTGTGAATTAATTCTTCCTTTTTTTTCTAGTTAATTCTCGAAATTAATTCTATAACTTTAAACGCTGTTATCCAGTTTCAATTATTCTTCACATTATCCTTATTAAAAGAAACGTTTAAAATACTCATTTCTAATTATGTCTCGTTTTTCATAAGAAATTACTGTTTCCTTTCAGAGTTCGTTTTTTGGGATCCATATTCCCACCTTAATACAATTACGCAGAAATTCCTAAAGGAATACTTTCCCTTTCGTTATAGCGGTCTATAAAAATTGTCTTGAAAAACTATGGGTACATTTTTTTGCCTCCGTTCTGCTTACTAGCATTGCCATAGCGAAGGCCCCTAACCGTTACAGCTGGCCCTGAGGTAAACCATAATTATTTTTTCTTTGTGTTCAAAATTAAGCATTAATGCAGCAATAATGAGAGCGAAGAATTAGTCAAAACCATTAGTTTCGCACATTCAGTACCTTTTTAATTTAAACTCTGGTTCTGCCTCAAATGTCTTAATTTTACAATGTAGATTCCAATGAAAATGCGTAAGACAATGAATCATTCTTTAAGGAGTTATTTCAGATATTTTTATTAATGTAGGTTTTTATTATCCTACGTTTTTTACAACCTTCGTGTTTATTTCGTTATAACGCGCTTTTTTTCTGCCTAACCTTCGTTTATTTTTATAACCTACGTATTTCTTATAATTAACTCCGTGACTAGATGAAGGACTACCTCGCAGTAACTGTTTTAAAAGACTCTCCCACAGAAAATGCCGTTGGGTAAAAATTTAATAAAAGGAAAAAAAAAATCTGTTTTAAAAACTTGTTCGTCATTATGTAAAATATTGAGGGGTAATATGGTCTGGTGACCTGTATGGATAGCATAAAAATCACGCTTTAGAACACGCGTTCGGTACCGGACCACGTTATATTGATGGATGGTTAAGTCCTGTGAAATTAAAAAATATTAAACGGTGATCACAAGGGGACCACGATTTACGGATGACCTTTGACGGTCATCTTCGATAAACTCGTTTATCATCAAAACGTCCTCCTTTCTTAAAAACCCTACATTAATTAAAACTCTTATCAAAAGTTCCGTCCCCACTCATTAACAGTTCCGTCCCCCTTTTAAGGACTATCTCGCAGTAATTGTTTTAAAAGACTGTCCTGCAGAAAGTGAAAAATACCATAGGGTAAGAAAATTAATAAAAGGAGAAAAATCTGATTTAAAAATAAATTATTCGTAATTATGAAATGATATTGAGGTGTAATATGGTCTGTTGAGGTGTAATATGGACCTCACCTCGTACCACGTTTTATTGACGGATGACTCTCGGCACTGAAAATTTTTCCAAGTCCGCTAATCTCTTTCGGTGGCAACGATCAGAATGGGTGTTGCAATTATTCATCAAAGTCTCATATTTTGCGAGTTCGACCTTTCATCAACTCGCGTGATGTGCATTTCGCAACAAGCGGGCTATGTACGATGGAACTGCTGCTATCTGCACCGCAATATTTGCATCTGCTACTGATAAACGATTTCCTTCATTAAAAATAGTAACTTGGTAAATAATTCCACAGCATTCATTAAGAACACAAACTTATTTCGTGCTAAAACATAGTCTTCCAGAACTGATGAGAAGAAACACGCGACATTATTCAAAAGATTCGTAAGGATGAAAACTGCAAAAGGTAAGAGAATTACTGTCAAGGTATGCAAATTCATTCAAAGTGACAAGCAGAGTGTGATTCTGCATAGTTCAATGAGTCCTTTGGTAGCCGTTAGGAAGGCGAGAAGTAGGAGATTAGCAGACTGAGAAAAATAACATATCGGTGGAATATGGGATGTTCGTTTCTAAAGAGAATGAATGTTCTCATTTTATATCTTCAGTGCCCTCAAAAAGTTACATATCTACGGTCTATTATTATTTTGTACCATTGAAAAAAAGTTAATCAGCCATGAATAATCAAGAGTTGATGTATATATTAATGTTTCGCTGAATTATTTATTGGAATGAAAGCAGGAACATAAATATTGATGAAACAGTGTTAAACAAAAGTTTTTCAAAGTGTTACATTTAGTACACACAGTCTTGTTAGTTTTTTTCTCTCTGCTTTACACATGGCCGTCTTGTGTTTACTTCGACTGTCAAATGATCTCCTACCCTGAGCATGCTATTAGAAGCTTCTACGGCACCAACCGGGAAAAGCACGGGATATTTTGCTACCAATGAACTAGGAATTAACTCTTTTTTCCATTACCACTGGGACTACTTTCCACATATATAAGTCCTGTATTAACTGTGAGTGAGCCTGTAATAAATTGAACATCTTAACAACTATATGCAGCTAGAAGAAAAATTAAACACATCCGGCCTAATTCTCCCTATAACAAGAAATCAAATATCTAAATTCGTAAAAATGAACAACATTTCAGTCAATGTTTTTGAATACGAAAAAGAGGTGTTTCCACTCTACATCACGCCATTCAGATTTAAAGCGCACGCAAATTCCTACTGTTATCAGATGATAAAAAGCAGCATTATTGTTCCCTTAAAAATTTATCAGAATCTATGAAATTCAAAGTTCCAAGGGAGAATGGTGTTTTCCATATTATTGGGAACGCAAATAATCTTATTTTTGATCATTCCTTGCATAATAAGATAGCTGTCCTTTAGGTTATGAAATATAACTGGAATCTTATTAGAACTCTTAAAATTGAGATGACTCGTATTATGAGCGCCTCCTCGGAGAAGTGCTAAAACTATGTGTCAGATATTATGAAATTGATCCCTGTTATGTTTACACAGCTCCTGTCTTCATACCTGAAGATGACAAATATAGTTGATAAACTACAATGTACCTTTTTGGGAGGTATACGAGGGGGAATTTCAGTGAATCGTTTTAGCACGGCAAGCAACAAGCATTTAGAATGAAAGACTGTGATAGGTGAATATTTTCACAATTCTTTGCAAGTGGAAGGTACAATAATTGTAAAACGTACTGTGACGAGAGAGAAAGTATAAAAATGAAGTGGGATGGCTGTAAAAATTGCTTCAAAACAGCAAATTACAGCGCAAATACTGTAAGATAGAAAAAACGTCTATTAACAAGCGCCATCTAGTGTGTACTATAAGTGAACTTAGCGGAAGGAGTAAACAGGAAAATCATAAAATATTAAAGTCCCACTCTAGTAAATCACGGTCCATTGCGTACACACGGATGCATGAATATCACAAAATACCTTGCATATAGAAAACATCAGTAAAGAACCACAGAAGTTTGGAAATTTATAATCTGAAAACTCACTGTTTATAAGAAAACAACAATATTTTCAGTATTTCCATGAAAGGTTGGGTCCCAGAATCGATCCGCTAGACCTTACTTTACATTCTCTGACTTCAACCGCCGATAAAACGTAACGCAAGAAACGTAAGCTCTCTCGGCGGTTATTCCAAGGCGCTGTCTCACGCTCTTTTCAGAGTTCCTGGTCCCCCGGTACGTTTGAATAAGCGCATAAGTGTGTGAAGGTGGCTATTTTTCGCTGCAAACACAAGTTTTTCGACAATGATATGGTGTTTTTCACTACACGAGGAAATCTAACACACACACACATTTTCATGTCTAAAAATCGGTTTAGTTATTTTTCCTGCATGAGAATATTTCTACACTAGTGTGGAATTCTTAGAATTCCACACTAGGTACCATGCTCGTGTGAAAGTGGTTCAGGCAAGCACACATTTTTGATAATGTTATGTATCTTGTTCGGAAATCTAAAAGAACGCTACCTATAGAAAGTAGCATTACCCCTGAAAGCTAGTACTAATTACTTCTGGATTCTGAGGGAACCCATAACTGATAGACAATACTGTGCGTTTCAAACGTTTTCCGGACCTAACACATAAAGCGTCAAGTCTTTCAAAGGTTATTTCACACTTCAAACCAAGACAATCAATATTGCAGAAGTAAGATTGGAAAGGAGAAGCGATAGGAAAACACCCTACCCACCATTCTTACATTAAAAGAAAACGTAAGGTAAGACAGAGGCCGCCATGTGACAGCAAGGAGAATACAAGCAGTAACCATAGTTTAAACACAAGTATTAAGTATTATAAAAATACCTCCTCAAGCAGCTGCTTGCCACAGAGGTCTGACAGGAGCCTGTCAGTTTATATGCCAGAGTAGTTAGGTATTTCTTACAACAACGTTCTTTTCTAGTGAAGATGGAACATCCACTTTTTGTGCAAGCATGTGAATATTACATTTCAGTTGTATGAGAAATTCACTTTTCTGAACATGGGTGAAATCGCTCCAATGGAGCGAACTACAGTGGAATCCTCACACAGGACGAGGCACTCACGTTGGAAATAGGTGATAAATCTTCGAGATCAATAGCTGAAGGTTGGGGTGGGGAGGAGACTGAGGTAGAAGGGTTGGACCGGTAGCGGGCAGCAGCGATGAGTTGGACCGGTATTTCCAGAGATGGATTGGACAAGTAGAGGCCAGCGATGCTATTTATTGGTGAATTACCAGTACTGGCAGAGTTGTAAGAGCTGGTACAAGGTGAATGCAAACCGGTTCATACATATATCGTGTCTGTTTCTTGATATATCAATTCTTTCGAACACAAATGTTAAAAGATTTCATGCAACAGTTACAAAAACAGTAAATAAGTGATTTTCTGCGTTTCGGGCATTTAACCAGCGCCATCTATCGGGTACAGGAATCCTCAAAACTAAAAAACAATACTAGGAAAATCATTGTCCATAATATTTATATTCATGTATTTCAAACCATTTTCTTGTTACGAGGCATCTGACAGAAAACGTAAGACAGGTGTGCTCAATATTCAAACGTGTTGAAAAATACTTACTGAAATATGAGTATTCAAAATCATGAGATGAATGGCATTATACATATTCAACGGATGTCTTTCTAAGTGTAAGTCTCTATGCATACATGAATGCGATTGACTAACTTTTTCTTCATATTTTGTCACATACTTGTTTCGTCTCTGTAATTTTATGTTTGTGTGTGCATACGTTGTGAGTCCGTGTGTGCGTTGTGTGTCCGTGTGTGCGTTGGGTGTGTGCATGTGCGTATGTTTATGTTTTCATGTCTGTTTCTGTGAATGTGAATCGTGTGTTCAAGAATAAACATGTTATCTATCCGGCAGTTGCTTGCTACAGAAGAAGCTAACCATTTAAAACGAGATGATTTCTTTCATAACCATCACTGATATCAAATCTACAACATTATTACTCTAATATCGTACAGTTTTCAGATAGTCATTCTTTTACATTTCTCGATTCAGTTAAGTGGAACAATGAAACAGCATAGAGGGAAAAATCTTTCATTCATACACTAAGAAATTACAACGAGGACCAATTAGATATAGAACAGAAATTAGTAGCACTATTAGCATTTATTTAGTACATATTCGGAGGCACGTACCAGTTCGTCGTACACTTCGTTTAGTAATATAGGAAAGTGTAACATGTAGGAATAATTATCTTCATCTCCTCCACAAAACGTTAGCGCGCTAAACTTTTTTGTGGAGGAGAACGTTTTTAGAAATTAGTGATCTGGCAACCTTCGTGTACAGTCGCTCAAAAAATATCCCAACATTATGGTTGATTACAGAATTCAGAAAAAATCACTGGCGACGACTTTTTTAGAAATCACTGATCTGGCAACCTTCGTGTACAGTCGCTCAAAATAATATCCGAACAATATGGTTGATTACAGAATTCAGAAGAGATATCTGGCAACCATTTTTTTAGAAATTAGTGATCTGGCAACCTTCGTGTCACGTGAACACGAAGGTTGCCAGATCACTAATTTCTAAAAACAATCGTTGCCAGATATTTCTTCTGAATTCTGTAATCAACCATTGTGTTCGGATATTTTTAGAGCGACTGTACATGGCCACCAAAATGTGAAGTATGAACATTAACACAGTATGCCTAAATAAGTAAAACTTTTGTTTTTTTGAAAATTATATTATGTTTTTTTTCCTAGAGTAAAATTCAATCAGTCATATTAGTTGAATCATTGATAGCTTATAAAAATATTGTATTTAATTTTAAAAAAAACTATCAATTACAAGAACGCTTTATAATTAGATTTTTTCGAAAATAAATATTTTGTTTGGCACTACGATTTTATGAAAATAGAAATTCTTTGCTTACTCATTATCTTGGGTATTAAGTGGTTCAACTTCGTAACTAATGATGAGGTTACGCAAAGGAGTCTGCAACCTCCTTTAAGCAGCATATTGTGCAGATAGAGATTCCGTTGGTTTGGCCATGTTGCCCGTATGGATAATTATAGATTGGGAAATAGGGTTATGAACAGTGTGCTTAACGGCCTCAGAAAGAGAGAGAGACCTAGGATGCAGTGGGCAGACAATGCCAAACAAGACTTGTTAGAATTGGCGTGGATTGGCGAAGTTCAGCAGCCTGGAGTACTAAATTGCACAATGTTTGGTGCAAGGATATAGTGGGGATTTACAGGAGATAAATCTCAAAGTTGAGAAATGGGACTGGAACCTAGAAACAAAGATTATGAGTCTGACCCGTTGCCAACGGATAATCGCTGCCAACGCTCGCAATCAAGATTTTGGCCTCAAATGGGCTGGCGATACTTAGATTACTGATTTAGATTATGCTGATGATTTAGCCCTTTTGGCAAATGATGTTGATGAGATGAACTCTTTCATTCGAGCTGTTGATGAGACTGGTAGTAGAGTAGGTTTGGTTATAAACAGAGAGAAAACTAAAGTGATGAAAATTGGTCAGGCAGTCTGTGATTCAGTTAATCTGAATGGTTGCAGTCTTGAGCAGGTGTCACAGTTTACTTATCTTGTTAGCTATGTAACAGATACTGGTGATATGCGGCATGAGATTAACAGACGAATAGGGATTGCTGCCGGGACTTTTAAGCATCTATGGAGGGTGTGAAGAAATAGGCATATACACCTAAAGACTAAAATGGGACTGTGTGATATTTTGGTTCTTTCTAGAGCTAGTTATGGTAGTGAAACCTGGACACTTTGTAAACGGGATAACAGGAAACTTGATGCTTTTGATTCCAGATGCTTACGCAGTATCTTGGGCATTAGGTGGTTCAACTTTGTAACTGATGATGAGGTTAGGCAAAGGAGTTGGCAACCTACTTTAAGCAGCATATTGTGCAGAGAGAGACTCCGTTGGTTTGGCCATGTTGCCCATATGAATAATTATAGATTGGCGAATAGGGTTATGAACAATGTGCCTAAAGGCCTCAGAAAGAAGGGGAGACCTAGGATGCGGTGGGCAGACAATGTCAAACAGGACCTTGTTAGAGTTGGTGTGCAGTGGCCAGATGCAGCAGATGTAGCTCAGGACAGATCTGCTTGGAGAACTAAAGTGCATGACCTGGTTGGACCTCCGTACTCCATGGCTGTTTGAGGATGATGATGAATACATGCTGCGGCCATTCAAAGGGTGGCATTAATGAGTTTACTTTGGCTTCAGACTGGGGGCGCTGTAACACAGCGACTGCTCATTCTATCTATTCCATATGGTTGGATATTACGGAACATTTTTGTATGTGTTGTAGTTGATTATTTCCTTTTGTCTCTATCTAAAACACAGACATTTCTCATTCAACGCGGGGGCCAGGCTCGTAATCTGCAGTTCCCAGGTTCGAGTCCCAGTAGGGGACACAGATCGGCTTGGAAAGATCGTCGTCCTTCGGATGGGACGTTAAGCCGTTGCCCTGTTTGCGGGAGAGCCATACGCTGTGCAGGTTAAAGAACACACTGGATGGCTTTGACGGGAGGCTACCATCTGTTCCCCAATAGCTGTTCCAGTGGGTTCCCTGCCCAAACCTTCTCTGAGCCTTCAGGGTCCGTGTGACCTTGCCATTTAGCCCATGGTGTGCAAAATGTGCCGCTCAGAGGTTGTTTTTGGGTTATTTTACCTCTGAGCGGCACTTTTTTGCACACCATGGGCTAAATGGCTAGGTCACATGGACCCCGAAGGCTCAGAGAAGGTTGGGGGAGAGGACCCACTGGAACAGCTGTTCGGAGACAGATGGTAGCCTCCCGTCAAGGCCATCCAGCGTGTTCTTTAACGTACACAGGGTATGGCTCTCCCGCACACGGGGCCACGGCTTAACGTCCCATCCGACGGACGGCGGCCTTTCTAAGCCCATCGGTGCCCCCTACTGGCCGTGGGCAGGGCCTTGATTTTTGCGGAAATAAATCTGAACGCTGACTCAGCTGGGAACCTCAGATTATTATCCTGGCGCGCTATCCACGGAGCGACCCCTATTCTCGGTGAGTTTGAAGATCAGCAATGAGCTTGCGAAGTCATTCTTAACTCAGATTAAAAAGAAAAAAAATATTAAATGAAGATAATGAATTTTTTTACTAATTATCATGAAATTCTTACTCTATACATCTAAGAATGCAGTAAATAGAATGATTTTAGTTCAGCTGTTTCATCGCTGAGCTATACTTTTGTGCCCGGCTATTTGCAGGGAGACTGCGGCAAAGTCTCGCTGCGAACATCCCTCGCCACCTCATCCCAAAGATGCTCGATTGGGTTTAGATGTGGGGACTGTGCTGGCCAATGAAGCAAGGAAAACTCGTCGGCATGTTCCTGGAACTATTCAGTGACGACACGTGCCTTGTGAACAGTGCATCATCACGCTGAACGTGTCCATACGAATGAGGATAAACTGTAGCAATGAAGGGACGAACTTCGTCAGCAGTGATGTTCAAATACGCCGTGGCACTCAGATGTCCTTTGATGGGTATCAGATTGCGTAATGGATGTCAGGAAAACATTCCCCACGCTATCGCATTGTCACCACCGGCCTAAACGCTCTGTGTCCGAGAGAGCCATACCCTGTGCACGTTAAAGAATACATTGGGTGGCCTTGACGAGAGGCTACCGTATGTTTCCCAATAGCTGGTCCAGTAGGTCCCCTCCCCCAACCTTCTCTGAGCCTTCGGGGACCTTGTGACCTGACCATTTAGCATATCGTGTGCAAAAAGTACCGTTCAGAAGTAAAACAACCCAACGTTAAAGAACACGCTGGATGGCCTTGACGGGAGGCTACCATCTGTCTCCCAACAGCTGTTCCAGTGGGTCCCCTCCCGCAAACTTCTCTGACCCTTCGGGATACTTGTGACCTGGCCAATTAGCCGAAGGTGTGCAAAAAAGTGCCGTTCAGAAGTAAAACAACCCAACGTTAAAAACACATGGATGGCCTTGACGGAAGGCTTTGCGGAGATAAATCTGTTCACATATGAGTCAAGATTAAACTTAGAGTCTGTTTATCGGAAAATATTTATATAATTAAAACAGGGAACACGGTTTCATACCTCTGACACAAGAGAATGGGTAATTAATAATGGACAGCCATCAATATCAATGAGAACGCTGGCCTCCCTGTGTTTGATAGAGGATCCCTGACTACTCAGAAGTATCAGACTTGGAGAGGCCGTCGACAGTCGGACGGGACGTTAAGCCGTGGTCCGTGTGGGGGAGGGACATACCCTGTGTACTTTAAAGAACATATTGGATGACCCTTATTAGAGGTTACTATCTGCTTGTCAACAGCTGTCTAAACCCCTGACCCTAACCTACTCTGAACCCTCGAGGTCCTTGTGACCTGGCCATTTAGCCCATTGGGCGCAAAAAAATGCCGTCCTGAAATAAACCAACCCTTGAAGACTGCTAATCAAAGCCCTCTTTGGGGTTAAACTATCTTAAGGCAGTACGTTTGGCAGATTTGAGTCGAGTTTCCCAATTACTAAAATACTCCATTGAACGAATAACTTTAGAATTTAAAATGGCATTTTGCTTGGAATAAAAAAAAATTACAGTTTTTCAATCCGTTTGGGATTAAAATAATATTGTTAAGTTGCTCAAAAAAATATCCGAACACTGTGTTTGATTACAGAATTCAGAAAAAAATATCTGGCACTGATTGTTTTTAGAAAATAGTGATCTGGCAACTTTCGTGTATAGGTTGCCAGATCACTATTTTTTTTTAAAAAATCGTTGCCAGATATTTTTTTAAAATTTTGTGTTCGGATATTTTTTGAGCGACTTACAAAGATGCGTGTTTTGGATTTCCAAGCAGTTACATAAGTTTGATATCTCATATATGATAAAGGGATTTTGAGGGTGTAATCCCCCCCTCCAAGTAAGTCCATTAAAAAAAGAATGAACACAATACACGATTTTAAAAATGCTCTTATCTTTTGTTGTTTTTGTGTTGAGGTCTCGCCTTGGGACAGACATGTGCGTCGTCAGAAATTTTCTGAGGGGGTGGCAGAAGGAAAATTAGGAGGGAGAGGGACAAAATAAGAAGAGTGTTTCAAGATAGAAATATTGCTGTCGAGCTGTTCGTTAATCAGTGAAGTTTGGAAATAAGGATTCATGCATTCGTCATACCATAATACAACTCAAGGTACCTGAAAACAGGGGCGGAGGTGGCTCAGTCGGTAGCGCGCCAGGATCGTAATTTGCAGTTCCCAGGTTCGAGTCCCAGCTGGGTAAGCATTGAGATTTATCTCCGCAAAAACTCCCTGCCCACAGGTAGGGGACACTGATCGTCTAGGAAATGCCGTCGTCCGTTGGATGGGACGCTAAGTCCGTGGCCCCATGTGCGGGAGAGCTATACCCTATGCACGTTAACGAACACAATGGATGGCCTTGACGGGAGGCTACCATCTGTCTCCCAACAGATGTTCCAGTGGGTCCCTCCCCCAACCTTCTCTGAGCCTTCGGGTTCCACGTGACCTGGCCATTTGTCCAATGGCGGGCAAAAAAGTGCCGCTCAGAGGTAAAACAATTCAACGTTAAAGAAGAAGCTGAATGGCGTTGACGGGAGGCTACCATCTGTCTCCCAACATATGTTCTAGTAGGTTCCCTCCCCCAACCTTCTCTGAGCCTTCGATGTCCTTGTGACCTGGCCAATTAGCCCATGATGTCAAAAAAGTGCCGCTCAGAGGTAAAACAACCAATACTAAAGAACACACTGGATGGACTTGACGGGAGGCTACCATCTGTCTCCCAACAGTTGATCCAATAGGTTCCCTCCCATAACCTTCTCTAAGCCTTTGGGGACCTTGTGACCTGCCATTTAGCCAATGGTGTGCAAAAAGTGCCACTCAGAGGTAAAACAACCCAAGTTTAAAGAACACGCTGGATTTCCTTGACAGGAAGCTACCATCTGTCTCAAAACAGCTGTTCCAGTGGGTTCCTCCCCCAACCTTCTCTGAGACTTCGGGGTCCATGTGAGCTGGCCATTTAGCCCATGATGTGCAAAAAAGTGCCGCTGAGAGGTTAAACAACTCAACGTTAAAGAACACAATGGATGGCCTTGACGGGAGGCTACCATCTGTCTCCCAACAGCGGTTCCAGTGGGTTTCCTCCCCCAACCTTCTCTGAGCCTTCGGGGTCCATGTCACCTGGACATTTCACCCAATGTGTGCAAAAAAATTGCCGCTCAGTGGTAAAAAGTTCAAACCTTCTGCCTTTTGCAGGTGGTTCACTCAACCACGCAATAAAAGGAACTTGTTGTCTGGCCGTGAACTGCGCCTGCGTAGAGTGAGTCACCTGAATTTGATCTCGGGGCCCTCCTGAAAGCTTCAGACGCATTCCACTCCATTCTACTTCATTCGCTTGTCGTCAGGTAGGCGATGTCCTCCCACTGCGATGTCCCGGATGATGGAACGCTGGTGTTATCCGCAGCAGCGCATCCTCGTTCGTCTCCCACCTTGGCCTCGGGTTGCCATGGCAACGAGAGGCGCGTAGCTAATAGAGCTTCAAGCTTGTGCTTCTAGAGATGTCTGTTTCCTGGCCATTTTCCGAACCACATTTGACATTCATTCATTTAGGCAATATCGCCTATAAGGCCTCCAAATTCTGAAAGCTACTTGGCATTCGTTCTAACTCGTTTAGACTGCGATTTATCAATGTAGATTACAACTAATTCGAAGCAGAAATATCTGACATTAAAAGCCCTGTTGAGTTCGATTCTGTAAAATACAGTAATTCTTCTCCCATAAACCAGACACAACATTTTCTCGACAGAATTGCAGAAGTTCTAGTACGACTTAATTTTCATAAAGTTAAGCTCTGTGACGGGCTAGGTTGTTTTACCTCTGAGCGGCACTTTTTTGCACACAATGGGCTAAATGGTGGGGTCACAAGGAACCTGAAGGCTCAGTGAAGATTGGAGGAGGGAACCCACTGGAACAACTCTTAGGAGACAGATGCCTACGTCAAAGGCCTTCCAGCGTGTTCTTTAACGTGCACAACGTACTAGTGTCCCGCATGCGGTGCCATGGCTTAATGTCTCATCCGACGGACAGCGGCCTTTCCAAGCCCATCGGTGTTCCCTACTATTCGTGGGCAGGGCGGGGAGTTTTGCGGAGATAAATCTCAACGCTGACCCAGCTGGGACTCGAACCTGAGAACTGCAGAATACGAACCTGTCGCGCTACCGACTGAGCCACCCCCGACTCTTATTTGTTAGTGATGTTATACTGCTATTTAGTATGTATTCATTAAATTTATTATTATTTAGTTACTAAACAATAAATTGTTCATTAATGCATTTATAAATAATTTCTGTTTACACTGAATA
The DNA here is from genome assembly GCA_038380435.1 of Ryuthela nishihirai. Classification (NCBI taxonomy): domain Eukaryota; kingdom Metazoa; phylum Arthropoda; class Arachnida; order Araneae; family Heptathelidae; genus Ryuthela; species Ryuthela nishihirai. The sequence continues at coordinate 39,608,393 of JAWZYU010000022.1, forward strand.
AAATGAATTATTGCAATATTAATTGTAATACACCGAAGTGCTATTGAATTAGGGATTGGAGACGTTGTCGAAATCCAGTACCAAAATTCCCGCATTTGCGAGAATGCGTGGCTGAAACTCTGGTCATATAGATATATATATAACTATATATGACCAGAATTTCTGCAGACCAGTTACATCCTTTCATGGCAACGATGTATCCCTCTAATAGTGCCATCTTTCAGCAGAATAATGCGCCATGCCACATTGCCAGGATTGTTTGAGAATAGTTCCCTGAACATGACGAAGACTTCCAGGATTTCCTTGACAGGATTTCTAACTAATTGCCTTGGCCTCCAAATTCCCCAGAAATCAATGCAGACGAGCATCTGTGGTTTGTGTTGGAACAGGATATACGATCTGCGGTGGCTCAACCACGTTACTTACGAGAAATAAAGGATCTGCTGCTAACGTATTGGTACCAGATATCAAAAGACACCTTTAGAATTCTTGTAGAATCCATGCCTCGCCCGGTAAGGGCTGTTTTAGCGGCACGTGAGGGACCAACATCATATTAGGCAGCTAGTCAAAATGTTTTGGCTCTTCGGTGTATGATGTATGACTCGTAAGAAAAGTCGCTAATTGTTTGTGACGGCAGTCCACGAATTATCCATTCTCGTATTTTCCTTCAGATATAATAACGTACCGAAATAGGTACTTTCCAGATGCAACGTAGCCAAACACAGTTTTGCTGTGAATTAAAACGGAAGAATATTTTATTAGTTATTTGTTACTGTAATATTAGCAGTAGAAAAAAAATAAACTATAATTTCTCAGTTATCCGATGTTCAGTCATCCAGAATTGTCACGCAACTGGAATATATTTGAAATTCAAATAAAAAAATTTCTGAAACTAAAGTTTAGGTTAGTTTCATTGCTCACATGTCTCGGATTCCACTGACTTTTAAGTTTGAAAAATTCTCTTTCACATTTCGTTATTAGGGAATATTCGACACGTCGGTACTCAGCGCCATCTGGCGACCAATATTACAACTCTCTCTAAGAGAGCTTTCAATGAATAAATAAACATCCCCTCAAGCAGCTGCTTGCCACAGAGGTCTGACAGGAGACTGTCAGATTTACGCAAATCTGTGAGATATCCTCACAGAGCAACAGTAGTAGCTCTGTGAGGATATCTGGACCATAGGTGAAATAGCAACACAAACTTCCATGCCTTACGCAGGGCTCGAACCCAGGTCTATTAGATTAGTCGCCAAGCGCGCTGACCACTGGGCCACGGGTCGGCCGAGTTTGTTAGCGGGCTTGGCCTTGGGAAGCAGTTGCCGAAATTCCTAACAATTATATTTTAGATATTTAGTTTTGTATTAAGGGCATTATACTTTATTCCCATTGTTTTAACTGCATTTTTATTACAACTAAGGCTTGAATACAAATTACATTTACGGTATTTCATTTGTGTAAAAATATTTCCCGTGCAACCGCCTGATTCATCTAACCAGCAACTTCCATTCACAATAAATGCCGGATAACCATAACTTTACTATACAGCATATTATATATATACTGTTATATATATATACTCTGTAACATTGAAATTGCAGAAACAAGACGTGGAGGGAAAATTTATATATTCAAATGAAGAAAAACTTCGAGAGACATCGAAGACATGATTAAGTTTTGAGAAATAATTGACATTTTTATTATATAAAATAGAAGCCATATAAGTAGGAGGTACAGTCGCTGAAAAAAATATCCGAACACCTTGGTTAATTACAGAATTCAGAGAAAATATCTGGCCACGATTTTTTTAGAAATTAGTGATCTGTCAACCTTCGTGTACAGTCTCTCCAAAAAATATCCGACAACTATCGTTGATTACAGAATTCAGAAAAAATATCTGGTAACGATTTTTTTAGAAATTAGTGATCTGGCAAAATTCAAAAAAAATATTCGAACACTATGGTTGATTACAGAAATCAAACAATATCTGGGAAGGATTATTTTAGAAATTAGTGATCTGGCAACCTTCGTGTACAGTCACTCAAAAAAATATCCCAATTTTTTTAGAAATTAGTGATCTGGCAAAATTCAAAAAAAATATTCGAACACTATGGTTGATTACAGAAATCAAACAATATCTGGCAACGATTTTTTTAGAAATCACTGATCTGGCAACCTTCGTGTACAGTCGCTCAAAAAATATTCGAATACTATGGTTGATTACAGAATTCAGAAGAAATATCTGGCAAACGATATTTTTTAGAAATTGGTATTCTGGCAAGCTTCGTGTACAGTGGCTCAAAAAAATCCCAACACTACGGTTGATTACAGAATTCAGAAAAAATCCCTGGCAACGGTTTTTTAGAAATCACTGATCTGGCAACCTTAGTGTACAGTCGCTCAAAAAAATATTCGAACGATATGGTTGATTACAGAATTTAGGAAAAATATCTGGCAAAGATTTTTTTTAGAAATTAGTAATCTGGCAACGATTTTTTTAGAAATTAGTGATCTGGCAACCTTCGTCTACAGTCGCTCAAACAAATATCACAACACCATTGTTGATTACAAAATTCAGAAAAAATCCCTTGCAACGTTTTTTTTAGAAATCACTGATCTGGCAACCTTCGTGTACAGTCGCTCAAAAAATATCCGAACAATATGGTTGATTACAGAATTAAAAAAAAATACCTGGCAACGAATTTTTTTAGAAATTAGTAATCTAGCAACGATTTTTTTTAGAAATTAGTGATCTGGCAACCTTCGTGTACAGTCGCTCAAAAGAATATCCCAACACTATGGTTGACTACAGAATTCAGAATAAATCCTAGGCAACGATTTTTTTAGAAATCATTGATCTGGCAACCTTCGTGTCACGTGAACACGAAGGTTGCCAGATCACTAATTTCTAAAAAAAATCGTTGCCAGATATTTCTTCTGAATTCTGTAATCAACCATATTGTTCGGATATTTTTTGGACGATTGTACATGGCCACCAAAATGTAAAGTTAACGCAGTAAGCCTAAGTAAGTAAAACGATTGTTTTTTAAAAATTACATTAAGTTTTCTTTCCTAGAATAAAATTCAATCAGTCATGTTAGTTGAATCATTGATAGCTTATAAAAATATTCTATTTAATTTAATAAAAACTATCAATTACAAGAACGTTTTATATCTCGATTCTTTCGAAAATAAATATTTTGTTTTGCACTACGATTTTATGAAAATAGAAACTCTTTGCTTACGCAGTATCTTGGGCATCAGGTGGTTCACCTTTGTAACTAATGATGAGGTTAGGCAAAGGAGTCTGCAACCTCCTTTAAGCAGCATATTGTGCAGAGAGAGACTCCGTTGGTTTGGCCATGTTCACCGTATGGATAATTATAGATTGGCGAATAGGATTATGAACAGTGTTCCTAAATGTCTCGGAAAGAGGGGGAGGCCTAGGATGCGGTGGGCAGACAATGTCAAACAAGACTTGTTAGAATTGGCCTAGATTGGCGAAGTACAACAGCGTGAAGCATTAAATTGCACAATGTTTGGTGCAAGGACATAGTGGGGATTTACCGGAGAAAAATCTCAACGTTGAGAAATGGGAGTGGAACCTGGAAACAAAGATTTTGAGTCTGACCCGCTGCCAACGGATGATCGCTGCCAACGCTCCCAACGGATGATCGCTGCCAACGCTCCCAACCAAGATTTTGACCTTAAATGGGCTGGAGATACTAAAATTTCTGATTTAGATTATGCTGATGATTGGTGTGCAGTGGCCAGATGCAACAGATGTAGCTCAGGACAGATCTGCTTGTAGAACTAAACTGCATGATCTGGTTGAACCTCCGTTGCCCATGGCTGTTTGAGGATGATGATGATGATGATGATTACATGATGGCGGCCATGCAAAGGGTGGCATTAATGAGTTTACTTTGGCTTCAGACTGGGGGCGCTGTAACACAGCGATTGCTCATTCTATCTATTCCATATGGTTGGATATTACAGAACCTTTCTGATTGTTAAAGTTCTTTATTTCCTTTTGTCTCTATTTAAAATACAGACATTTCTCATTCAACGCGTGGGGGGGGCAGGGTCGTAATCTGCAGTTCCCAGGTTCGAGTCTCAGTAGGGGACACCGATCGGCTTTGAAAGACCGCATTTCGTCGGATGGGACGTCAAGCCGTGGCGCTGTGTGCGGTAGAGCCATACACTGTGCACGTTAAAGAGCACGCTGGCTAGCCTTGATGGAAGGCTACCATCTGTCCCCGAAGAGCTGTTCCAGTTGGTCCCCTCCCCCAACCTTCTCTGAGCCTTCGTGGTCCTTGTGACCTGGCCATTTAGCCCATGGTTTGCAAAAAAGTGCCGCTCAGAGGTAAAACAACCCAACGTTAAAGAACAGGCTGGATGGCCTTGACTGGAGGCTACCATCTGTCTCCCAATAGCTGTTTCAGTGAATCCCCTCCCCCGACCTTCTCTGAGCTTCTGGGGTTCTTGTGACCTGGCCATATAGTCCATGGTGTGCAAAAAAGTGCCGCTCAGAGGTAAAACAACCCAACATTTTTAACTCGAGCGAAAGATTGGATCCATCGATCAAGTTGGAACCCACTGATATTTCCATTGCTGAGAAAATCCCTTACCAACATTCTGTTTGTGTGAACTTCTTGCCTTAAGCAAAGTGGCTCTTAGCCAAAACTGCCGATAACATTATCTATGAGATAACAGAACATCCCGTATCGTGTCCGCCGCCGAAGGTTCGTTCTCTCCGAGCTTCAATTTTTTCTGGCAACGATTTTTAAAAAAAAATAGTGATCTGGCAACCTATACACGAAAGTTTCCAGATCACTAATTTCTAAAAAAAATCGTTGCCAGATATTTTTTCTTAATTCTGTAATCACACAGAATGTTCGGATATTTTTTTCAGCGACTGTACAATATTATTTTAATCCCAAAATGGATTAAAAAACTGTAATTTTTTTTTATTCCAAGCAAAATGCCATTTTAAATTCTAAAGTTACTCGTTCAGTGGAGTATTTTAGTAATCGGGAAACTCGACTCAAATCTGCCAAACCTACTGCCTTGAGATAGTTTAACCCCAAAGAGGGCTTTGATTAGCAGTCTTCAAGGGTTGGTTCATTTCAGGACGGCATTATGGCCAGGTCACAAGGACTCGAGGGTTCAGAGTAGGTTAGGGTCAGGGGTTTAGACAGCTGTTGAGAAGCAGATAGTAACCTCTAATAAGGGCCATCCAATATGTTCTTTAAAGTACACAGGGTATGTCCCTCCCCCACATGGACCACGGCTAAACGTCCCGTCCGACGGTCGACGGCCTCTCCAAGTCTGATATTTCAGAGTAGTCAGGCATCCTCTATCAAACACAGGGAGGCCAGCGTTCTCAATGATATTGATGGCTGTCCATTATTACTTACCCTTTCTCTTATGTCAGAGGTATGAAACCGTGTTCCCTGTTTTAATTATATAAATATTTTCCGATAAACAGTCTCCAAACTTAATCTTGACACATCTGTGAATAGATTTATCTCCGCAAAATTCCCCCACCTCCTACGGTCAGTAAGGAACATCAGTGGGTTTATAAAGGCAGGTGTCCGTCCAACCTTCTCTGAGCCCCAGGAGTTCTTGTTACCTGGCCATTTAGAGAGAGAAAGATTGGATCCATCGATCAAATTGGAACACACTGATATTTCAATTGGTGAGAAAATCCCTTGCCAACATTCTGTTTGTGTGAACTTCTTGCCTTAAGCAAAGTGGCTGTTAGCCAAAACTGCCGATAACATTATCTGTGAGATGACAGAACATCCCGGATCATGTCCGCCGCCGAAGATTCGTTCTTTCCGAGCTTCATTTCCTCCAGGTTACTATTAAAAAAGCTAATGCTAGTGACACGTCATCATTGTTATGATGGGCGTTCGCCGTGGCCTTCGAAATGAGAAATGAAGGGTGTGGTCGTCGCGTGGGCGACCTTCGAGCCTTGCTACGACATCAACGGAATCGGCGACAAAGAAGGGAGGTAAATGTATCTATATGTTATTCATATCACGGCACATTAACAGTAGAATAACACTCAGAAGTTGAATAACTCCCATTGGAATATGTGGGTTGAGTTGGGTTGTTTTACCTCTGAGCGGCACTTTTTTGCCTACCATGGGCTAAATGAACAGGTCACATGGAACCCGAAGGCTCAGAGAAAGTTGGGGGAGGGGATCCATGGAACAGCATTTGGGAGACAGAGGGTAGCCTCCCGTCAAAGCCATCAAACGTGTTCTTTAACATTGGGTTGTTTTACCTCTGAGCGGCACTTTTTTTGCACACGATGGGTTAAATAGCGAGGTCACATGGACCCCGAAGGCTAAGAGAAGGTTGGGGGAGGGGACCCACTGGAACAGCTGTTTGGAGACAGATGGTAGCCTTCGGTCAAAGCCATCCAGCGTGTTCTTTAACGTGCGCAGAGTACGACTCTCCCGCATGCGGTGCCAAGGCTTAACGTTCCATCCGACGGACGGCGGCCTTTCAAAGCCCATCGGTGTCCCCTACTGACCGTGGGCAGGGCGGGGAGTTTTGCGGAGATAAATCTCGACGCTGACCCAGCTGGGACTCGAACCAGGGAACTACAGATTACGAACCTGGCGCGCTACCGACTGAGCAACCCCTTATTTGTTAGTGATGTTATACTACTATTTAGTATGTATTCATTAAATTTATTATTATTTACTTAATAAAAATAAAAAATAACTACCCCCTCAAGCAGCTGCTTGCCACAGAGGTCTGACAGCAGCCTTTCAGTTTATATGCCAAAGTAGAAGGTCTGAGAGGATGGCAGGCCCTCAGCAGAAAAACGACACAAACAGCCATGCCTTACCCGGGGCTCGAACCCAGGTCCCTTATATCAGTAGAGCAATAAATGGTCCATTAATGCATTTATAAATAGTTTCTGTTTACATTGCATGAAATGTATTATTGCAATATTAATTGTAATACACCGAAGTGCTATTGAATTAGGGATTGGAGACGTTGTCCAAATCCAGTACCATAATTCCCGCATTTGCGAGAAAGCGTGGCTGAAACTCTGGTCATATAGATATATATATAACTCTATATCACCAGAATTTCTGCAGACCAGTTACATCCTTTAATGGCAACTTTGTATCCCTCTAATAGTGCCATCTTTCAGCAGAATAATGCGCCATGCCACATTGACAGGATTGTTTGAGAATAGTTCCCTGAACATGAGGAAGACTTCCAGGATTTCATTGACAGGATTTCTAACTAATTGCCTTGGCCTCCAAATTCCCCAGAAATCAATGCAGACGAGCATCTGTGATTTGTGTTGGAACAGGACATACGATCTGCGGTGGCTCAACCACGTTACTTACAAGAAATAAAGGATCTGCTGCTAACGTATTGGTACCAGATATCAAAATACACCTTTAGAATTCTTGTAGAATCCATGCCTCGCCCGGTAAGGGCTGTTTTAGAGGCACGTGAGGGACCAAAATCATATTTGGCAGCTACTCAAAATGGTTTGGCTCTTCGGTGTTTGATGTATGACTCGTAAGAAAAGTCGCTAATTGTTTGTGACGGCAGTCCACGAATTATCCATTCTCGTATTTTCCTTCAGATATAATAACGTACCTAAATAGGTACTTTCCAGATGTAACCTAAACACAGTATTGCTGTGATTATTAAAACGGAAGAATATTTTATTAGTTATTTGTTACTGTAATATTAGCGGTAGAAAAAAAATAAACTATAATTTCTCAGTTATCCGATGTTCAATCATCCAGAATTGTCGCGCAACTGGAATAAATTTGAAATTCAAATAAAAAAATTTCTGAAACTAAAGTTTACGTTAGTTTCATTGCTCACATGTCTCCGATTCCACTGACTTTTAACTTTGAAAAATTCTCTTTCACATTTCGTTATTAGGGAATATTCGACACGTCGGTAATCAGCGCCATCTGGCGACCAATATAACAACTCTCGCTATGATGCTTTCAATCAACAAATATAAAAACATCCCCTCAAGTAGCTGCTTGCCACAAAGGTCTGACAGGAGACTGTCAGATTTTACGCCGTAGTAGTAGCTCTGTGAGGATATCTGGACCTCAGGTGAAATAGCAACACAAACATCCATGCCTTACACGGGGATCGAACCCAGGTCTATTAGATTAGTCGCCAAGCGCGCTGACCACTGGGCCACGGGTCGGCCGAGTTTCTTAGCGGGCTTGGCCTTGGGAAACAGTTGCCGAAATTCCTAACAATTATATTTTAGATATTTAGTTTTGTATTAAGGGCATTATACTTCATTCCCATTATTTTAACTGCATTTTTATTACAACTAAGGCTTGAATACAAATTACATTTACGGTATTTCATTTGTGTAAAAATATTTCCCGTGCAACCGCCAGATTCATCTAACCAGCAACTTCCATTCACAATAAATGCCGGATAACCATAACTTTACTATACAGTATATTATATATATACTGTTATATATATATATACTCTGTAACATTGAAATTGCAGAAACAAGACGTGGAGGGAAAATTTATATATTCAAATGAAGAAAAACTTCGAGAGACATCGAAGACATGATTAACTTTTGAGCAATAATTGACATTTTTTATTATACAAAATATAAGCCATATAAGTGGGAGGTACAGTCGCTGAAAAAAATATCCGAACACTTTGGTTAATTACAGAATTCAGAGAAAATATCTGGCCACGATTTTTTTTAGAAATTAGTGATCTGTCAACCTTCGTCTACAGTCTCTCCAAAAAATATCCGACAACTATCGTTGATTACAGAATTCAGAAAAAATATCCGGTAAAGTTTTTTTTAGAAATTAGTGATCTGGCAAAATTCAAAAACAATATTCGAACACTATGGTTGATTACAGAAATCAAACAATATCTGGGAAAGATTATTTTAGAAATTAGTGATCTGGCAACCTTCGTGTACAGTCACTCAAAAAATATCCCAACACTATGGTTAATTACAGAATTCAGAAAAAAATCCCTGGCAACGATTTTTTTAGAAATCACTGATGTGGCAAGCTTCGTGTACAGTCGCTCAAAAAAATATTCGAACACTATGGTTGATTACAGAATTCAGAAGAAGTATCTGGCAACGATATTTTTTAGAAATTAGTATTCTGGCAACCTTCGTGTACAGTGGCTCAAAAAAATATCCCAACAATATGGTTGATTACAGAATTCAGAAAAAATCCCTGGCAACTGTTTTTTAGAAATCACTGATCTGGCAACCTTAGTGTACAGTCGCTCAAAAAAATATTCGAACGATATGGTTGATTACAGAATTCAAAAAAAAAATACCTGGAAACGAATTTTTTTAGAAATTAGTAATCTAGCAACGATTTTTTTTAGAAATTAGTGAATTATTGACCTACGTGTACAGTCGCTCAAAAAAATATCCCAACACTATGGTTGACTACAGAATTTAGAAAAAATATTTGGCAACGATTTTTTTAGAAATCATTAATCTGGCAACCTTCGTGTCACGTGAACACGAAGGTTGCCAGATCACTAATTACTAAAAAAAATCGTTGCCAGATATTTCGTCGGAATTCTGTAATCAACCATAGTGTTCGGATATTTTTTGGACGATTGTACATGGCCACCAAAATTTAAAGTTAACGCAGTAAGCCTAAGTAGGTAAAACTATTGTTTTTTGAAAATTACATTAAGTTTTCTTTCCTAGAATAAAATTCAATCAGTCATGTTAGTTGAATCATTGATAGCTTATAAAAATATTCTATTTAATTTAATAAAAACTATCAATTACAAGAACGTTTTATATCTCGATTCTTTCGAAAATAAATATTTTGTTTTGCACTACGATTTTATGAAAATAGAAACTCTTTGCTTACGCAGTAACTTGGGCATCAGGTGGTTCACCTTTGTAACTAATGATGAGGTTAGGCAAAGGAGTCTGCAACCTCCTTTAAGCAGCATATTGTGCAGAGAGAGACTCCGTTGGTTTGGCCATGTTCACCGTATGGATAATTATAGATTGGCGAAATTAATTATGAACAGTGTTCCTAAATGTCTCGGAAAGAGGGGGAGACCTAGGATGCGGTGGGCAGACAATGTCAAACAAGACTTGTTAGAATTGGCCTAGATTGGCGAAGTCCAACAGCCTGAAGCACTAAATTGCACAATATTTGGTGCAAGGACCTAGTGGGGATTTACCGGAGATAAATCTCAACGTTGAGAAATCGGAGTGGAACCTGGAAACAAAGATTTTGAGTCTGACCCGCTGCCAACGGATGAACGCTTCCAACGCTCCCAACCAAGATTTTGGCCTTAAATGGGCTGGAAATACTAAAATTTCTGATTTAGATTATGCTGATGATTGGTGTGCAGTGGCCAGATGCAACAGATGTAGCTCAGGACAGATCTGCTTGTAGAACTAAACTGCATGATCTGGTTGAACCTCCGTTGCCCATGGCTGTTTGAGGATGATGATGATGATGATGATTACATGATGGCGGCCATGCAAAGGGTGGCATTAATGAGTTTACTTTGGCTTCAGACTGGGGGCGCTGTAACACAGCGATTTCTCATTCTATCTATTCCATATGGTTGGATATTACGGAACTTTTCTGATTGTTAAAGTTGTTTATTTCCTTTTGTCTCTATTTAAAATACAGACATTTCTCATTCAACGAGGGGGGGCCAGGGTCGTAATCTGCAGTTCCCAGGTTCGAGTCTCAGTATGGGACACCGATCGGCTATGAAAGACCGCATTCTGTCGGATGGGACGTTAAGCCGTGGCGCTGTGTGCGGTAGAGCCATACACTGTGCACGCTAAAGAACACGCTGGCTAGCCTCGACGGGAGGCTACCATCTGTCCCCGAAGAGCTGTTCCAGTGGGTCCCCTTCCCCAACCTTCTCTGAGCCTTCGTGGTCCTTGTGACCTGGCCATTTAGCCCATGGTGTGCAAAAAAGTGCCGCTCAGAGGTAAAATAACCCAACGTTAAACACAGGCTGGATGGCCTTGACTGGAGGCTACTATCTGTCTCCCAACAGCTGTTTCAGTGAATCCCCTCCGCCGAACTTCTCTGAGCTTCTGGGGTTCTTGTGACCTGGCCATATAGCCCATGGTGTGCAAAAAAGTGCCGCTCAGAGGTAAAACAATCCAACGTTAAAGAACAGGCTGGATGGCCTTGACTGGAGGCTACCATCTGTCTCCCAATAGCTGTTTCAGTGAATCCGCTCCACCGACCTTCTCTGAGCTTCTGGGGTTCTTGTGACCTGGCCATATAGACCATGGTGTGCTAAAAAGTGCCGCTCAGAGGTAAAACAACCCAACGTTAAAGAACAGGCTGGATGGCCTTGACTGGGGGCTACCATCTGTCTCCCAATAGCTGTTTCAGTGAATCCCCTCCCCCGACCTTCTCTGAGTTTCTGGGGTTCTTGTGACCTGGCCATATAGCCCATGGTGTGCAAAAAATTGCCGCTCAGAGGTAAAATAACCCAACGTTAAACACAGGCTGGATGACTACTATCAAATCTGCCAAACGTACTGCCTTAAGATAGTTTAACCCCAAAGAGGGCTTTGATTAGCAGTCTTCAAGGGTTGGTTTATTTCAGGACGGCATTTTTTTGCGCCCAATGGGCTAAATGGCCAGGTCACAAGGACCTCGAGGGTTCAGAGTAGGTTAGGGTCAGGGTCAGACAGCTGTTGACAAGCAGATAGTAACCTCTAATAAGGGTCATCCAATATGTTCTTTAAAGTACACAGGGTATGTCCCTCCCCCACACGGACCACGGCTTAACGTCCCGTCCGACTGTCGACGGCCTCTCCAAGTCTGATACTTCTGAGTAGTCAGGGATCCTCTATCAAACACAGGGAGGCCAGCGTTCTCATTGATATTGATGGCTGTCCATTATTAATTACCCATTCTCTTGTGTCAGAGGTATGAAACCGTGTTCCCTGTTTTAATTATATAAATATTTTCCGATAAACAGACTCTAAGTTTAATCTTGACTCATATGTGAACAGATTTATCTCCGCAAAGCCTTCCGTCAAGGCCATCCATGTGTTTTTAACGTTGGGTTGTTTTACTTCTGAACGGCACTTTTTTGCACACCTTCGGCTAATTGGCCAGGTCACAAGTATCCCGAAGGGTCAGAGAAGTTTGCGGGAGGGGACCCACTGGAACAGCTGTTGGGAGACAGATGGTAGCCTCCCGTCAAGGCCATCCAGCGTGTTCTTTAACATTGGATTGTTTTACCTCTGAGCGGCACTTTCTTTGTACACGATGGGTTAAATGGCCAGGTCACATGGACCCCGAAGTCTCAGAGAAGGTTGGGAGAGGGAACCCACTGGAACAGCTGTTGGGAGACAGATGGTAGCCTCCCGTCAAGGCCATCCAGCGTGTTCTTTAACTTTGGGTTGTTTTACCGCTGAGCGGTACTTTTTTTGCACACGATGGGTTAAATGGCCAGGTCACATGGACCCCTAAGGCTCAGAGAAGGTTGGGAGAGGGACCCACTGGAACAGCTGTTGAGAGACAGATGGTAGCCTCCCGTCAAGGCCATCCAGCGTGTTCTTTAACGTTGTGTTGTTTCACCTCTGAGCGGTACTTTTTTGCACATGATGGGCTAAATGGTTAGGTCACAAGGTCCCCGAAGGCTCAGAGAAGTTTGGGGGAGGGGACCTACTGGAGCAGCTATTGGGAAACATACGGTAGCCTCTCGTCAAGGCCATCCAATGTGTTCTTTAAAGTGCACAGGGTATGGCTCTCCCGCACACGGATCCTATAGGCCGGTGGTGGCAGTGCGATAGCGTGGGGAATGTTTTCCTGACATCCATTACGCAATCTGATACCCATCAAAGGACATCTGAGTGCCACGGCGTATTTGAACATCACTGCTGACGAAGTTCGTCCCTTCATGGCTACAGTTTATCCTCATTCGTATGGACACGTTCAGCGTGATGATGCACTGTTCACAAGGCACGTGTCGTCACTGAATGGTTCAAGAAACATGCCGACGAATTTTTCCTTGCTTCATTGACCTGTACAGTCCCCACATCTAAACCCTATGGAACATCTTTGGGAGGAGGTGGCGAGGGATGTTCGCAGCGAGACTTTGCCGCAGTCTCCCTGCAAATAGCCGGGCACAAAAGTGTAGCTCAGCGATGAAACAGCTGAACTAAAATCATTCTCTTTACTGCATTCTTAGATGTATAGAGTAAGAATTTCATGATAATTAGTAAAAAAATTCATTATCTTCATTTAATATTTTTATTCTTTTTAATCTGAGTTAAGAATGACTTCGCAAGCTCATTGCTGATCTTCAAACTCACCGAGAATAGGGGTGGCTCCGTGAATAGCGCGCCAGGTTCATAATCTGCGGTTCCCAGCTGAGTCAGCGTTCAGATTTATTTCCGCAAAAATCAAGGCCCTGCCCACGGCCAGTAGGAGACACCGATGAGCTTGGAAAGGCCGTCGTCCGTCGGATGGGATATTAAGCCGTGGCCCAGTATGCGGGAGAGACATACCCTGTGCACGTTAAAGAACACGGGGGATAGCCATGACAGGAGGCTACCATCTGTCTCCTAACAGCTGTTCCAGTGCGTCCCCTCCCCCAACCTTCTCTAAGCCTTCGGGGTCCTTGTGACCTGGCCATTTAGCTCATGGTGTGCAAAAAGGGCAGCTCAGAGGTAAAACAACTCAACGTTAAAAAACACGCTGGATGGCCTTGACGGGATGCTACCATCTGTCTCCCAACAGCTCTTTCAGTGGGTTCCCTCCCCCAACGTTCTCTAAGCCTTCGGGGTCCTTGTGACGTGGCCATTTAGCCCATGGTGTGCAAATAATGCCACTCAGAGGAAAAACAACTCAACGTTGAAGAACACACTGGATGGCCTTGACGGAAAGCTACCATCTGTCTCCCAACAGATGTTCCAGTGGGTTCCCTCCCTCAACCTTCTCTGAGCCTTCGGGGTCCTTGTGACCTGGCCATTTAGCCCATGGTGTGCAAAAAGTGCCGCTCACAGGTAAAACAACTCAACGTTAAAGAACACGTTGGATGGCCTTAACAGGAGGCTACCATTTGTCACAAAACAGCTGTCCCAGTGGGTTCCTTTCCCCAACCTACTCTGAGCCTTCGGGATCCATGTTACCTGGCCGTTTAGCCCACGGTATGCAAAAAAGTTCCGCTCAGAGGTAAAACAACTCAAATTTAAAGAACACACTGGATGGCCTTGACGGGAGGCTACCATCTGTCTCCCAACAGCTGTTCCAGTGGGTTCCCTCCCCCTACCTTCTCTGAGTATTTGGGGTCCTTGTGACCTGGTCATTTAACCCATTGTGTGCAAAACAATTGCCGCTAAGAGGCAAAACAAATTTAATCTGCCATTTGCAAGTGGTTCCCTCCACCAAGCAACGAAAGCAACTTGTTGTCTTGCCGTGAACTGCGCTTCCGCAGAGTGAGTCACCTGAATTTTATCTAGCCCCCCCCCCCCCCCCCCCCGAAAACTTCAGACGCATTCCACTCCATTCTACTTCATTCGCTTGTCGTCAGGTGGGCCCGTTACCTCCCACTGCGATGTCCCGGATGATGGAACGCTGGTGTTATCCGCAGCAGCGCATCTTCTTCCGTCTCCCACCGTGTCCTCGGGTTGCCATAGCAACGAGAGGGGCGTAGCTAATAGAGCTTCAAGCTTGTGCTTCCAGAGATGTCTGTTTCCTGGCCATTTTCCGAACCACAGTTGACATTCATTCATTTAGGCAATATCGCCTGTAAGGCCAAATTCTGAAAGCTACTTGGCATTCGTTCTAACTCTTTTAGACTGTGATTTATCAATGTAGATTACAGCTGATTCGAAGCAGAAATATCTCACATTAAAAGCCCTGTTGAGTTCGATTCTGTAAAATGCAGTAAATCTTCTCCCATAAAGCCAGACACAACATTTTCTCGACAGAATTGCAGAAAATCTAGTAGTTCTTAAAAGTCATAAAGTTAAGCTCTGTGACGGGCTGGGTTGTTTTACCGCTGAGCGGCATTTTTTTGCACACAATGGGCTAAATGGCCAGGTCACAAGGACCCCGAAGGCTCAGAGAAGGTTGTGGGAGTGGACCCGCTGGAACAGTTGTTGGGAGACAGATTGTAGCCTACCGCCAAGGCCATCCAGCATGTTCTTTAGCGTGCACAAGGTATGGCTATACCACACACGTAACTACAGCTTAACGTCGCATACGACGGACGGCGGTCTTTATAAAAACATCGGTGTCCCCTACTGACCGTGGGCAGGGCGGGGAGTTTTGCGGAGATAAATCTCAACGCTGGCCCAGGTGGGACTCGAACCTGGGAACTACAGATTACGAGCCTGGCGCGCTACCGACTGAGCCAGCCCTTATTTGTTAGTGATGTTATACTACTATTTAGTATGTATTCATTAAATTAATTACTATTTATTTACTAAGCAATAAACGGTTCATTAATGCATTTATAAATAGTTTCTGTTTACATTGCATGAAATGTATTATTGCAATATTAATTCCAATACACCGAAGTGCTATTGAATTAGGGATTGGAGACGTTGTCCAAATTCTGTACCACAATTCCCGCATTTGCGAGAATGCGTGGCTGAAATTCTGGTCATATAGAGATATATATAACTCTATATGACCAGAATTTCTGCAGACCAGTTACATCCTTTCATGGCAACGATATATCCGTCTAATAGTGTCATCTTTCAGCAGAATAATGCGCCATGCCACATTTCAGCAGAATAATTGCCAGGATTGTTTGAGAATAGTTCCCTAAACAAGAGGAAGACTTCCAGGTATTGCCCTGGCCTCCAAATTCCCCAGACATCAATACAATCGAGCATCTGTGGTTTGTGTTGGAACAGGATATCCGATCTGCGGTGGCTCAACCACGTTACTTACAAGAAATAAAGGATCTGCTGGTAACGTGTTGGTACTAGATATCAAAAGACACCTTTAGAAATCTTGTAGCACCCATGCCTCACCCGGTAAGGTCTGTTTTGGCGGCACGTCAGGGACCAACAACATATTAGGCAGCTAGTCAAAATGTTTGGGCTCTTCGGTGTGTGATCTATGACTCGTAAGAAAAGTCGCTAATTGTTTGGGACGGCAGTCCACGAATTATCCATCCTCGTATTTTCCTTTAGATATAATAATGTACCAAAAAAGGTACTTTCCAGATGTAATCATCAACGACAAAATTGTCAAGTATGAATCATAACGGAAGAATATCTTATTAGTTATTTCTTACTATAATATAAGCGGTAGAAGAAAAATAAAAAATAATTTCTCAGTTATTCGATGTTCAATCCAGAAATGTCATGCAACTGGAATAAATTTGAAACTGAAATAATAAACTTTCTGAAACTAAAGTTTAGGTTAGTTTCATTGCTGACATGTCTCCGATTCCACTGACTTTTAACTTTCAAAAATTCTCTTTCACATTTCGTTATTAGGGAAAATTCGACACTTTGGAATTCAGCGCCATCTGGCGGCCAATATTACAACTCTCTCTATGATGGCTTTCAATGAATAAATAAGTAAACATCCCCTCATGCAGCCGCTTGTCACAGAGGTCTGACAGGAGACATTTTACGCCATAGTAGTAGCTCTGTGAGGATATCTGGACCTCAGCAGAAATAACAACACAAACATCCATGCCTTACCAGGGGCTCTAACCCAGGTCCCTTAGATTAGCAGCCAAGCGCGCTAACCACTCGGTCATGGGTCGGGCGAGTTTGTTAGTGCGCTTGGCTTTGGGAAGCAGTTGCCGAAATTCCTAACAATTGTATTTTAGATATTCAGATTTGTATTAAGGGCATTATACTTCATTTCCATTGTTTTAACTGCATTTTTATTAGAACTAAGGCTTGAATACAAATTACATTTACGGTATTTCATTTGTGTAAAAATATTTCCCGTGGAACCGCCTGATTCATCTAACCAGCAACTTCCATTCACAGTAAATGCCGGATAACCATAAGTTTACTATATACATATATATATACAGTATATTATATATATACTGTTTTATATATATACTCTGTAACATTGAATTTGCAAAAACAAGACTTGGTGGGAAAATTTATATATGCAAATGAAGAAAAACTTTGAGAGACATCGAAGACATGATTAATTATTGAGAAATAATTCACATTTTTATTATATAAAATATAAGCCATATAAGTAGGAGGTGCAGTCGCTCAAAAAACATCGGAACACTATGGTTGATTACAGAATTCAGAAAAAATATCCGGCAAAGATTTTTTTTTAGAAATTAGTAATCTGGCAACCTTCGTGTCACGTGACACGATCACTAATTTCTAAAAAAATCGTTGCCAGATATTTCTTCTGAATTCTGTAATGAACCATAATGTTCGGATATTTGTTTGAGCGACTGTACATGGCCACCAAAATGTAAAGTACGGACATTAACGCAGTAAGCCTAAGTAGGTAACACTATTGTTTTTTTTAAATTACATTAAGTTTTCTTTCCTAGGGTAAAATTCAATCAGTCATGTTAGTTGAATCATTGATAGCTTATAAAAATATTGTATTTTATTTAAAAAAATATCAATTACAAGAACGCTTTATATCTAGATTTTTTCGAATATAAATATTTTGTTTGGCACTACGATTTTATGAAAATAGAAACTCTTAGCTTACGCAATATCTTGGGTATTAAGTGGTTCAACTTTGTAACTAATGATGAGGTTAGGCAAAGGAGTCTGCAACCTCCTTTAAGCAGCATATTGTGCAGAGAGAGACTCCGTTGGGTTGGCCATGTTGCCCGTATGGATAATTATAGATTGGCAAATAGGGTTATGAACAGTGTTCCTAAATGCCTGAGAAAGAGGAGGACACCTAGGATGCAGTGGGCAGACAATGTCAAACAGGACCTTGTTAGAATTGGCCTAGATTGGCGAAGTGCAGCAGCCTGGAGTACTAAATTGCACAATGTTTGGTTCAAGGATATAGTGGGGATTTACCGGAGATAAATCTCAACGTTGAGAAATGGGACTGGAACCTGGAAACAAAGATTATGAGTGTCAGGCTAGAGGCCTTTTTAAATATTTTTTTTGTTCATGATTTGTGTGTTATTTTGGATTTCACCAAAAAGGCTACGTGGGAGGCCCTCTGTCCCAGCATCTGGAGAGTTAATTGAAGTAGCAGTGCCCAGAGGGGACGGAGATCACCCAACTGCTGGCATCCGCTGACAAGTGACCCGAGGGCAAGCGGCCTTGCCAGATGGCCGAAGCAGAGAGAGAAAGAAAAAAGGGTTTGGCAACGAGGTGAGGGAGAGCAAGTCGAGGGACAAGCGCGGAAAGACGCAAAATTGAAAAGCTGGTGAGTGCCGACTGGTATTAGTGGTACTTAGGCTCTCGGGAAAACAGCTGAACGGGGATAGTAAGCTGGTTTTGTAATTCATAGTAAATGAGTGACGAGTGTGTTTATCCTCACCAGTCAATGTAATTCATATCAATAAAGGATTGTTGTTGTTTTACCAAGGACTAAGTTGAACCATTTATTTGGGAAGGAGCCTCAGTATCGAGTCCCTTCAATTGCAATAAGATCTTTGATTTTTGTTCTGAAAGACCCTTTCACCCGTCGCATATTGCGATCGAACCGGAGGGACATTCCTAAGTGATCCCAATAGACACAACCGAAGAAGCAACATCACAGTCCCCATGTGGTTTTATAGATAGATAGTTACATTATAAAATGAAGTACCAGGTACAATAGTACCCATAACCTTCTTCATCTGGAAATATGCCTAATTGGCATCAGGTTTGAAAAAACAAACAAAAGTAAACCACACAATAGTGGGCCCCAAAGCGCAAAACAACATAAAACAAAGAGTAGTAATGATGCACAAGAGACCTAAAATGGATAACTTTCTTTAGCGAAAGCCATCATCTTAGGCCTCTTGTATTTGTTAAGAAGGCAGGATATAATCTCGTGCGGGTTTCCCTGCACTGACTCGTAGAAACGTTGCGAGACAAACTTAAGATATGTGTAAATATGATCAATGCCCAGATCTTTATGCAATTGTCTATTGGTTACAAACCAGGGGGCATTGACCATACGTCGCAGGATTTTATTCTGCAAACCTGTATCTTGTGAATGTTCGTGGGAGTTGTATTCGCCCAAATTGGGGAAGCATAGGATATCATAGGTCGAATGACCATGTGATAATTTAGTAATTTATTATCAATGGATAATACTGAGTTTCTTCCTAGAAGAGTCCCCAGTTGACATCTGACAGAGTTAACTTTTGTGATGATCCCGTGTATATGGGGATCCCACTTAAGCTTCTGATGCAGAGTGACTCCCAAATATTTAACAGTCTCCTGCCATTTGACATCTAAAAAGTGTAAAGTTAGAGGATTTTCAATCCTCTTACCACTGAAGAGGATGGCGTTACTCTTCTCAGTGTTGATCTTTATTTTCCACTTTTCATACCACGTATCCATTTTATCAAGGCAATTCTGAAGTCTTCTCATTGCGAAATCAACTCCCAAGGAAGGGGAAATGAGAGCAATGTCATCAGCATTTTGTGCGATAACGATTCGCTCAAATGAAGGAATATCAGAGAGATATAACGAGAAGGGAGTAGGGCCTAAGGAGAGAGCCTTGAGGAACTCCAGCGGCCACTACTCTCTTGGTAGAAATGGAATATTTAATATGAACCTGGAATGTTCGATTTAAGAGATACGATTGAATGATACAGGTGAGTCGCATACGCATTCCAATCTTGGAGAGTTTGTAAATGAGGCCGTCCATCCAGATGCGGTTAAAAGCCTTGGCAACGTCTAGAAAGACGGCGGCAACTGTTTCCTTCTTGTTCAGTGCCTCAGAAATAGTTTCGACAACTCTGAGAACCTGATGTTCTGTCGAACTAAATTACCATAAATTGATTTACAACTTTACTCGGTAAATTAATACATAATCTAATTTACCGAGTAAATTACCATTTTTATTGCAAGTTCTGGAATTCCAAGCAATATTTTAGGAATTTAAATCTCCCGCCAAAATTGTAGGAGTGTTAGTGTCAAAAATGACTTTAAAATCATTCAAGACAAGATCAGAATTAGGCGGTTTATATATCGCCAAGACGTTCAAAGTTCCAAAAGTATCATCATGAGCTGCAATAGCAGTAACTCCCAAAGAATTGAAGTGCTGCGTTGGCAAGGTGATGTTTAATGGATCGTTTGACGACAATAGCGGTATACTCCACCGCTGTTGTGCTGTCGATCCGTCCTGTAAACTTCAAAGTTTCGAAGTTTGAGATGCTCAGAAGCACAAAGATGGGTTTTGCCCAAAAGGACTATGTCAGCATGGCAGTCCGACAAAAAGTTGCTGAACTCCCATAAGTCGGTAAGAATACCGTTTGCATTCCAGGAAAAAAATCTGGAGGTAATTCTTGTTACTGTTGTGCTCCATCTGAGGACAGCGAAGAGAATAGATAATCGAAAGCTTTTAGCCCGACGGTGAGTTTACCCATCAGTCCGTTGGCATTTTGGTATTCATTGATTAATGACTTAGCCATTAAAAAAATCTTTGAAACATTAAGATTTTTAAAGATCATTAAGATTTTCTTCAGATCGTTCAAAATGGTGGCATCAAACGCTCACTTGTAGAAGGAGCTTGCTATGGAGGTCCCGTGGTCGAGTGGTTAGCACGCTTGGCTACTGATCTACGGGACCTGGGTTCGAGCCCCGGGTAAGGCATGGATGTATGTGTCGTTTTTCTGCTGAGGACCTGCCATCCTCCCAGACCTTCTACTATGGCATATATACTGACAGGCTCCTATCAGACCTCTGTGGCAAGCAGCTGCTTGAGGGGGTATTTTTATTTTTTTTATTACCTTTTCCAGTTGACTTGGCAGCTGGTTGCCTGTAGCAAGAGCACTTGCATATGATAGTTGAGGGGTAACAAGGGTACTAATAGCCTTCTTGGACGGGGCAGTATTAGATTTATCCTTAAGTGGAGTTACCACCTCACGTGTAGGAAAATAAGAGCAGCCTTTATAATTGGTCATATGGCCAAGGCCACAATTGGCACATTTTGGCGGACTCTCTTTCTTCTTAGGAAGGCAGTCCTTCGTCATATGATTTCCAGCGCATTTGACGCAGCGTGGCAAATTAAAACAGCCACTCTGCGCGTGGCCATATCGCTGGCATTTATGGTACTGTGTTGGTGTTATCTTCGACCTGTAACTCTCCACATGTATTTTCAGGTGAAAGAGGTCTTTTTACATTGTATATCTTTTTATATGCAGCATCCTTAGGCAATTCTGCCAAGAATACAGGGATCGGAGATTTATCTTTTCCTCGTCTCATCTGTGAGAGTTTAATAATTGTAAAGCCCAAGTCCACCAAGGCGACTCGGACATCATCAGTGGTAATGTCATTGGGTAGATTTTTGATTACCACTCTGAGGGTTTTCTCCTCTTTTAATTTGTATGTATGAAATTGTTGCTTTGAAGCTTCAAAAAATCTGACAAAGGACCTGTAATCATTGGAGCATTTGGTTTGTAATCTGACCGTTTCTCCAAAGGTCTTTGCAGTGAAAGCTTTCACAGCAATTTTAGTTAATTTTTTGTAAGTGTTCAGCCAGTTCTTAGGAGAACGTTAAATGATGGGAGGTATTTTCCCATTATTATTGCTATTCCCTTAGGAGTAGCGGTAGAGTCAGAAGCCTCTATTTCAGAAACTGGAAGGTCCAAGTATTCCTCCTGTATGACCGAAAATCAGGTCTTAGAGGCATAGGCAGAGTCAGTGATGGGAGACAAGGCTCTCTTGTGTCCTTTCTTTAAGTTTTTGCTAACACCCTTCCTTTTAGGTTTTTTGGCAGCATCAGAAATATCTTGAAATAAATCCATACCATGTTTTGGGGCAGGATCCAATTCCTGAACAACTTCCAAAACAATTGTTTGACTAGAGCAAAGTCCAGAGCAAACATGTTCGTTAATATTTTTTTCAAGATAAAACCTTTCCAATATTGCATCATTGAATTTGACGCGATCAATAGCAAAAGACTGTGTAATTCCTTCGTAGAAGGCTCCATGTGGTTTAAACGAGCGATATGTTATTTTATCAATTAATTTTGTAAATCTTGTGGTAGCTGTTGTCTAAATATTTATCCATTTGCATTTACTTTGTCTTATATTAGGATTGTATTTGTTGTGAGAACTGCTATTCTACTATAACTTCTTAACTCTTTAACCATGTATATGCAAAGAGAATGTACTAAATGAAACATTTTTTAAGACATTATTCAAAGTGAGAATCTAATACATTGCAGATCACCGCACTAAGTTCGATGAAGCTTCATGGAAGATGATTCTGAAGTATCAGTGATATTATTTTTCATCTCTCCGAAATGATCAACACAAAGCATTGAAGCACTTGATAGCAAAATACACAAGGTCACTTCAGTTCAACCTCGTAGCTTGTGGTGGCACGATCCTTTTTTAATCAATGAATCCGTAATGAAACTGACTTCGCCTCACTCATGTTTCTTACATCTATTATTATTGAAAATCAGAACGCCTTGCTCTGATATCGCACTTACAAATCCCACAGCTAACGTAGCTTGAATCACGTGGCATTTATAGAATCCAGTCTTTGAAATCTTTTTCTCGGAGCCATTCCGTTCGAAACCCGTTGTTTATATTGAAATTTTCGCTTTTTCCAAGTTTGAAAGTGTTCGTACAAATACAAGCAAAGGGTTCGTAAAGAGTAGCCTAAACAGGAAATATAGATCGGGTTAAATTAATATAAAAAATTGTTAAGCTAGAGTTGGATTAGCATACCCATTTAGAAACGGCGAATCCCTGATGGGATTGGAGGTAAATACTGCTAGCAGAATTTCACCGGTATCAAATGATACACGCATAAGCGATAGAGGTTGAATAGAAGTTATTAAAATGGATTTAACATTTCTGCTTAAATTCATTTCTATCTTTTAAAGTGGCTTAAAAAACTCAAAAATGAAACGGATAAAAGCCAGTTGAATTAATGAAAACGACTAATTTTCTCCAATAAAACGTTTCAAACTAAGCAGGTGTAAAAAAATCTAGATCTACCTAGAAAAAACACTAAGTTGACCACGATGATTACATCAGTTAGATAGAAAGACGATGATCGGATTTGGGCTAAAACAATGCTACAAAATTATGAATGACTCCTTGCGAGATTGAGATATTTAACGATGAACAACTCCTTGGAGACTAACGTATATGGAGACAGAGCTTCGTAATTATGAATAACTCCTTGTAGACTAACGCACAGAAAGAGAGAATTCCAACCATCAAGTCTGTTAAAAAAACATTTCATTGCGGCAGGGCCGGTGCAAGCTATTTTTTGCATCCCAGAGCGAAGGACACTCTGCGGCCTCTTTATCGAAGTCAAATTTTACATATTAAATAAAATTAAAATGGCATTATATTAATAAATTTAGATAAATATAATGCCATTTTAAATTGCAATTGAACACTTCATGCTTACTCGGGTCAACTATACTGCAGTTATTGTAATTAATTTGCTTGTAAATTTGCCGCCCTTCAAATAATGGCGTTTTAATAATTACGTAGCTCAGGTTGCACGTGCTGTAACGCCGCCAAACCATTCCGGATCTAACAAATTATCAGACAGTAGGGAAAATAAGCTCTGGATCTAAATCAAGTTCAACTAAATTTTGAATTTCAGCAAAATTATTTCAGTAAGTAAAGAATAATGGAAACAGGACTGCTGAAGAACAAAATTTGTCAGTTGAGTACAAAAGTAAGATAAAAAAAAGAAATAATATTTTTATATAAAACCCTCATGAATTAATTGTACTTTTAGAAGTTAGTCTATTAATTATTCTTATTTTCTTCAGTTTCCGAGAAACGTTTAAATGGGGAGCGATTAATTATTGAACGAACACTGTTGAAAATCGAGATTCGTAGATATTTGAGTGATATTTTCGATTCATCTGAGTGAGAGTTTTACGTTAAAAGATTTATTTTAAATTGGGAACCTTAATAATCGATTTCCAATCACTGAACATACAACTGACAGAAAAGTTTGGATAAGTTAGTATACGAATATTCTTTCAAATAAAATAAATTATCAAATATTGAAAATGACGTATATGGGATAATTTTATATAAACGTTTATGGGATATATTTTTATAATACGGGATGATATAATTCAACTATGTCACATTTGAGACCCATGGACGAAAAATGATTGGTGGCACAAAAATGAAATTTTTAATGGATTTATTTTTCTTCCTCTCATTTAATTTGCAATGAGGAATAAAATAATAGGAGGAAAATTAGTTCCAAAAAGAGCCACCAGGTAAGACACGAAGTTGTGGTGATCAGTTACGCAAACGATACTGTTGGGTTAAGTGGCGTGGAACTGTAATGTGCACGATGACCATCGATGCCAATCTATCTGGAATCGTAGAACCGTGTTCTTAAAAATTGTTGCCCATTTTATGTACTTTGGGATGCAGTTGAAATTCTCAGGAGTTTTAATATTATCCTTATACATGGTATCTTTCAAATAGCCCCACAATCGAAAATCGCATAGATCGAGATATAGTGATCCAGCTGAGCAAACAACATGAGAACAAAAGTGAATTTAGGCTGTCTTCTGGTGATGTGTCACGAAGCAGCCATGTCACTGGGTGAGAAATATGCGGTGATTTGTAATCCCGCATGAAAGCTATTTTTTCCAAGCTGCTACTACCTTGGAAATTGAGGATAACGCGCTGGCATATGGGTTCGTGGAATTGTGCACCAATCACGGCAGATGTTTCGAGACCATTTGCTTGCACAGAAAGATACTGTATTATTGATGCAGCAGTAAAATGTGCATTTTAATGGCCGCCATCATGGAGAGACAGCAATACTGGAATAAATGAAATAATAGGGTCAATTACACGACGTTTTCAAAGAGAATGAAGTTTTTCCTTTACCTACTCTTTCACACATTAAAAGTTTTAATTTGAGCTAGGAGACATTTGGCAGCATACTCCTCAAAGTAAAGTGGGTACATTACTGCTGTTAGTGGAATATATCTTAAAAATTTACGACCGAAATTTAAAATTTCTACTATATACAAATCATTTGCAAAAGTCGTTAGCAGTTTTTCTATTTCTGTATTAATGGATCTGTAACAATATGAATTAAAATTACCTAAATATTTCAAAAATGCAAATTATAATATTTCATTAGTACCAAAGTAAATGAGTTTTCCAATTATCATTTTATTTGCTCTCAATGGAAACTTGAGTTTGAGTACAGTCGCTCAAAAATATCTGAACACTATGGTTGATTACAGAATTCAGAAAAAATAAATCTGGCAACGATTTTTTTAGAAATTAGTGATCTGGCAATCTTCGTGTCACGTGACACGACAAAGCGAACCCAATTATCTCGTTTCGTTTGAAAACAAGTTTCCAAAATCATTCACTGCACACAGAATTCTTTGCATGACTACGACGCGTCGCAAGAACAACACTCATAGAGACAATTTGACTGATTAGCAAATGTTTAACGACTGATTGGGTTGGGTTGTTTTACCTCTGAGCGGCACTTTTTTGCACACCATGGGCTAAATGGCCAGGTCACATGGACTACGAAGGCTCAGAGAAGGTTGGGGGAGGGGACCCACTGGAACGGCTGTTGGGAGACAGATGGTAGCCTCCCGTCAAGGCCATCCAGCGTGTTCTTTAACGTGCACAGGGTATGGCTCTCCCGCACACGGGGCCACGGCTTAACGTCCCATCCGACGGGCGGCGGCCTTTCCAAGCCCATCGGTGTCCCCTACTGACCGTGGGCAAGGCGGGAAATTTTGCGGAGATAAATCTCAACGCTGACGAAGCTGGGACTCGAACCTGGGAACTACAGATTACGAGCCTGGCGCGCTATCGACTGAGCCACCCCCGCCCCAACGACTGATTGATATTGGTGTTAGGTTAGACCACAATTTGGTGTAAAGTACAGAAAAATGTAACGTCGTGACTTTATACCGGTTTGTGTGTAAGCTAACACCAAAAATTGTGGTAAACGTACACACTTTTTTTGCAGTGTAGACCTCGTCCGTTCTTTGCATCATCACTGGGGATTGGTACACAGCTCCTTCCAGTTTATGCCGAGCTACCATTTACAGAACAATCTTATGTCGTAGCTACCTTTGCGCATATCATATATAATTACTAGAATGGAGTTTCCAGTTTGTTTTATTCAGTTTCCCCCCGAAATGTTTTGGTTAAGTAAAGTGTTTTAAGAATAGTTGAATTATGTATATATTTATATATCGATTACGCAGTCTTTTCAGTCCTAATTGAATATCAAGTATAACCATTCTTTTCCTGAATCCGGGGGGGGGGCTCAGTCGGTATCGCGCCAGGCTCGTAATCTGTAGTTCCCAGGTTCGAGTCCCAGCTGGGTTAGCGTTGAGATTTATCTCCGCAAAATTCCCCGCCCTGCCCACGGTCAGTAGGGGACACCGATGGGCTTGGAAAGGCCGCCGTCCGTCGGATGGTACGTTAAGCCGTGGCCCCGTGTGCGGGAGAGCCATACCCTGTGCACGTTAAAGAACACGCTGGATGGCCTTGACGGGAGGCTATCATCTGTCTCCCAACAGCTGTTCCAGTGGGTCCCCTCCCCCAACCTTCTCTGAGCCTTCGGAGTCCATGTGACCTGGCCATTTATCCCATGGTGTGCAAAAAAGTGCCGCTCAGAGGTAAAACAACCCAACCCAACCCAACCTGAATCCCGGCTCTGCCTCTGGTAATGAAAGTGCCTCACTCAAAAAGATTTGCCAATATCGTTACTCTTTTTAAGCTCGTATGATGAAAACCCTGTTCGGGCAAGGTTTCTTTTTCATGCGTCGAAGATACTCTTTTTAATAAAATGTAACTCAATCATCATACGATTAGCATCTAGCAGAATAAAAGCAGAATTTTCTATTAAATATGAAAGCTATTCTTTTATATGTGAAAGACATTTTCGTGTTACAATGGATTGAATAACCAGGTCACAACGATATCAAAGCCTCAGAGTTAGGTCGGAGAAAGACCGGCTTAAGATACCTTTGCGCTCCAATACAAAGTATTTTCAGCCATTTTATACACACCCATTTGAAGAAACTAACCCGATGTGGTGTTTACCTAGTTTATTGACTTGAGTCGTCTCTGGGTAGGAGTATGGAACTTAATAGGAGATGGAAGCGTAACTTTAATAACACGGGTCGGATCTAGGATCGATAGGGGGGGGGGGGGGGGGCAAGGAGGAAATAGCACAGCATTTTTGAGAGTGCTACTCTGGGCATTAGAAGCAAAAAGTTATTTAACTGATGTACACATCATGCATTTTTTAAGAACCTCTAAAACGCAGGTGGATATCTTACCTTATAATGGAAATCCAATCTCTTGCCTCCTTTCTCTCGCTTTACTTTTCTCCTTCTCGATTCGGTTTATTGCCTGCCCCATCTCTTTATTTATTTTTCTTTTTTTTTTTCAAGATCTGCACCTGTTTAAAAACGGTAAATTACGATAAGAAACTACTATATTTAGCTTAGAAGTTATTATCCACGTATTAAGCTTTAACGTACACAAATAATGGCTTACCTGCACACGGTGTCACGACTTAAGAAACCATCCAATAGATGGTGGACTTTCCAACGTCATTAGCATTACCTTTATCACTAAGTGCACAGTACGTAATAGCGGAGACAAATCTCAGCATCAATGATAAACGAATATTGGACTCGAACCTGGGAACATCAGATTGTTGACCTACAGCATAACGGATTGAGCAGAATCTGCCCCTAATCAGGAATTTGCTTAGTTTCAAAAAAGAATCATCGTTGAAAATATACAATTATGTGTAATGATTTTAAGTAGAATCTCGTCTTTCCCCTCGTGAAATTGGGACGATCATTACAGATTTTAGAATTAGATACTTATAAAATAGAAATGATTAATAATATTTTAATTTAAATCATCATAACATTAGTTAGATGATTAGAGACTTAAAAACATTTCGATCAATCGTAAACTAATTGAAATTAAAAGAAAAATAGTTTCAAAACTTCCTTTTCAAGAGTTAGCAGAAGCAAATAGAGCATGTAAAATTCTAAATTCTTTAATTAAATTTTTTTCAATTAATATTATTCTGCTTTAATACATTTAAATTGGTTTTCCTACTGGCTGCATTTGGTACTAAGAGACTACATTTCCCCTTTTACAACACCAAACTATGATCTGGGAAATAGGTAAATACCATTGGGTGGTACATTGCGCCTCAAGGTCAGATAGATATTGTCCCTCATTATCAGATGTTCCTTTATAAAAGATATTCGTCATGACCTCTACTTAGTGCTTTATCCTATTTGCGGATAATCCTTGTATGAATAGAAGTCAATTGTCAACTCACAGCTGAGAGTTTGATTACTTACTATCAAACATTTCCCCTTTTGCCACACCAGGCTATAATCTGGAAAAAAGGAAATACCATTCAGCCAATGGTATGGTGAAATGACCCAATGTGCCAATGGTATGGTACATTCCTCTTCAAAGTCAAATGAATACTCAACTTCTTCTTATCAGGTGTTCCTTTTATAAAAGTCATGACTTCTTTCTCCTTAATTCCATTTAGCAATAATCCTTGATTTGAATACGAGGCCAGGTGTCAATTCAATTTGTAATTTTTCATGTGATCTGCTGGGAGTTGATTTCAGTACGACGTTTGGTTGCAAGACATTAGGTCATTTCATCTGTGTCTCTGCATTTATTCAAGTTTGAATCCAGACTCTAGTCCTGCTTTCAATATCTTCATAAGAAGTTCTTGAGCGATGTATAAGTTTTTGTGTAGACCAGTTGAACGCCTGCCGGAGTTCCGTGTTCACGGAGTCATTGGGAAAGGAGGTAGGATTTAATTTTTTAGTTCTTAATTTGAATTCCACGATTACTAATTTTTTCTATATAATGTTTTCCAATGTTATTCGCCGTCTATAAACTCTTTCAATTAGTTTTCGTTTCTTCTCCTAATTATTTCGAATTCAGTAAGGCAATTTATTTTAGTACAGTGAGAAAAAATTTCGAAAATATAATTCAGCTCCAATTCGGAAATACTATCATAATATTTCGTAATATATATTTATATTTAATGAAACGTCTGGGAGTTCCAACTATAAGGAATGAAGAGTTTGAAAGTCATGATCATTTGGTTTCGTACTTTTTGTAAAATCCATTAAAATACGATATCTATAATCACAGTATATTTCACAGAAAAGTACGTAGTTTTCAAAATGTAGCAATTTTTCCATTACAATGCATTCTTATAAATCCCAAAAGTGGAAATTTTGAATTTGAAATAATCTCACCCTCAGATATGTTATTTTTGTAATGTTAAATGATATTGGGAATATAGAAAAACTCTCTTTTTAATATTTTAGACAAATTTAAAAGCAAAGGTTTGTTTATAATCAAGAGAGTTGCGGTATGTCTTAATAAAAAGTTTCCTAAATAATTTCGCCTTGTGCGCCTCAGATAATAGCGCGTTTCTGCTAAAATATTACGAAATGCTTACTTCGTCCTGTAAACAACAGTTTTTTTTTTATTTTCAAACAAGTCGGTTTTTCATTTGATTTTAATTTTATAGTTCCGTTCTTTATTTCGTGTAATTTCTAAATATTTATCGTTTGATCATTGCAACAGCTGTTGGGAGACAGATGGTAGCCTCCCGTCAAGGCCATGCAGCGTGTTCTTTAACGCGCTCAGTGTATGATTCTCTGTCACGTCCAATCCTGACGGACGGACGACCCCTACTGACAGTTTGCGGGCGAGGAGTTTTGAGGAGATAAATTTCACCGCAGACCCAGCTGGGACTCGGACATCGGAACTGCATATCACGAGCCTGGCGCGCTATCGACTGAGCCACCCACGCCCAGAGATTAACGAAAAATTCCTTTTCAGTTGAACAACTGCTAAAGGAATATTACGAATCTTAGTTTTCAAATCCTCAAAGATCTCTCATTTACGTCTTTAGAGGGCGCTGAATGTATAAAGTATGCTAGAAATATTCCAAACGATATATTTATGCTTGCAATTAGAAATTTTTCTCATAGAATGCATTGATCAAGAATAGGAGCTTGTATATTTTTCGACCAAAAATATCTTTTATATTATATGTTTTGTTTTAATTACTGTTGTTTAAAACTCAACCAGCTGCCCTGTTCTGTTAAAAGGCTCGTGATTGATTTAAAAATTTCATTAATATTTTAATATAACAATAATATTTTTTATTATATATACTCTGATTAATTGGCCCTTAATTCTAGGAAGATGAGACAGAAATTTCTCATTTTAAGGGAAAAATTACAAATTCTATTTTCGTTTTCTAGGGCTAATAATATATTACAATTTATATTTTTTAATCACCCATTAGTAAGAATTACTACAGTTAAAGTGGATAAATTTCGGAGAAAGAAAAATCGTGGAATTTTTTCAACGTGCTACAGAAACATTTTGTTATAAACGTTCTTGAAAAAAATCTCTCTCCATATATATAAAATGGAATAATATATATCAATTTGTGAAACTTTTGATTGACCTATTTTAAACCTAGTAAGTGTGAAATGCTGATTTGCAACATTTTATGTAGGTGGAAAAATTTCCTTTTTAGCAATTAAATGCTTAACTTAGAAAACAACATTTAGAATTCATAGGATATTTCAAATTTTTAATCGTTTAGTTTAGTTCTCGTTAGAAAATATTTCTGTTTTAATTTTCTTTATTAGGTTATTTCGAAATTATTAAGCTTTTCTACATATACAGATTATTCATTAACTTTTTAATTCACGTAGCCCATTACCAGGGCCTCTCTCAGCTATAGATAGGCCCAGACCGCTTTACGCTTTTGAATCCCCTAGCTCAGTGTCTCGCAAACTGTGTGCCGCGAGAGATTCCAAGTGTGCCGCGAGAGATTTTCAAATTGACACTAGATATTCCAAAGATTTCATTTTGACTTGTGTTATCGACGTGCTTTAATAAAAAATCTTTCAGATTTTATCAACTGGGATCTTGTAAGTATTTATCAAGCTTTTTCCAAATTTTGGTATTAATTTTTGATTATTTCAAGCCATAGAATGGACAAATATTTAAAACAAACAGCGAGTTATGAATTAAAGAACTAGAGCAAATCTTCAAGTAAAACCAGGCTGATGACGTCAAAAAAGCGCAAATATAATGACGATTATATAGAGTTTGCTTTTATTCTTTTTTAGGTGTGCCGCGGAAAAAAAAATTAGATTCGGTGTGCCGCAGAGTAAAAAAGTTTGCGAGACACTGCCCTAGCTAAATAAAGTCCCTAGTTAATTCCCAAATTTCAGCTATATATTTCCCAAATGCTGCTCCATATTATTAAAAACGAAATCCTCTCTCTATAAGAGAACCTGAATTCAAGTGTAAAGTCATG
The DNA here is from genome assembly GCA_038380435.1 of Ryuthela nishihirai. NCBI lineage: Eukaryota > Metazoa > Arthropoda > Arachnida > Araneae > Heptathelidae > Ryuthela > Ryuthela nishihirai. Next base: position 39,639,909 of record JAWZYU010000022.1, read on the forward strand.
TTAATTTTTTCCTTCCCATGTATGGCCGAGTGATTAGCGCGCCTGGCTCCTGGTCAAAGGGACCTGGATTCGAGCCCCAAGTAAGGCATAGATGTTTGTGTTGTCTATCAGCTGAGGTCCCGCCATCATCACAGACCTTCAGCTACGGCGAATTCATCTGACAGGCTCAGTGGCGCACTCAGGATTTAATCTTTTGGGCTCGGGCAAACAAAGTTGCGCTCGGTCCGCCCGATTCGTTCGCCTCATGTTCACATCGGTTAGGTTGGGTTGTTTTACCTCTGAGCGGCACTTTTCTGCACACAATGGGCTAAATGGCCAGGTCACATGGACGTCGAAGGCTCAGAGAAGGTTGGGGGAGGGAACCCACTGGAACAACTGTTGGGAGACAGATGGTAGCCTCGCGTCAAGGCCATCCAGCATGTTCTTTAACGTGCACAGGGTATGGCTCTCCCACACACGGGGCCACGGCTTAACGTCCCATCCGACGGACGGCGGCCTTTCCAAGCCCATCGGTGTTCCCTACTGACCGTGGGCAGAGCGGGGAATTTTGCGGAGATGAGTTCACATCGGCCGTGATTCCCGAGAGCTATAGGGTATTCCCACGTTATGTGACCATTAATTCATAAGTAATATAGAAATAGAAGACACGACACAACATAAATATGAAAAATGAATTTTAATTAGGAAAAGATTTTTGGAAAAATTTTTAGTGTTATTTTTTTCCTTTTTCTTTGGGGGATTCCAGGCCCCTTGCTCCCCCCCCTCCCTCTGGGTGCGGCACTGGACAGGCTCCTGTCAGACCTCTGTGGCAAGCAGAGGCTTGGATTTTTTATGTATATTTCTGGTTCTTTTTTTATAATCTCTAATTCGTCAAATATTCCAAATATTTCACCGTTCGTCCATAGATTTGTCATAGATATGTCCCAAAAGCCAGTCTTTATCATATTAAAAAGGTTAAATTGAAAATGTTGAAAATTCTTTGGAGATGACCTACATTTCATTGGTGTAACAAGAGGTTCCAAAAGGTGAAGGGATAAGAAGGAACTCTAGGGCCAGATCAGAAATCGGAAACCATCGTTCCTGAGCATTTTAAAATAGTGATCTCGACAGAGGCTTCGTCCTCTTCGCAGTCTAAAGTTCAGCATTTAATATTAACAACATTTCTTAACGATTTTCTTTAAAAAGCAACCACCACAGGAGATTAGCATCGGATAGTTTTAAAACATTGCTGCAATTGAAATGCGCCAATAATACTGGAATTTCGAATAAATTGCTCGAGAAGATTCAAGTTAAAAAGCCAAACTGATGACTGAGTACGTCTTTAAAAAGTTACTTTCCCTACTTTTATTGTATAAATTTTAATATACCTATTTCATAATTAAACGTTATAGTTCTATATTTAAAAATAAAAAAAAATATTTTTTTTTATTTTCTGCTATGGAATTTGACCTTATAATAATTAAATCAGTTGGTTTGTCTTTATTTTCTGGTTTTGCTCATCATCAAACAAAGTTCCCGCCCCCTGAAATAGAGAAAGAACCATGATTTAGTTCGCTATTTTGGGTTTTCTCAGAAAAAAACCCATCCTAGCAGTGTACAGTAGTGCTTAACTATGTTTCTCATGGTATTTTTATGTACTTTGCTATTGCTATTCCCTCGTCTCTTGTGAAACTATCTGCGACTGTTAGTTTCTGGATTTTATTCAAATTATTTTACCACCAAATGGTCCGTGTTTCGATTTTAACTTTGGTAATAGGATCATCGACTTTCATCATTTATTTTTTTCATTTTTATATTCTTTGAGCGCAATAAGCCGTAGTTGTTGTAGGGACAAGATATTCCACACAACCAACTTAAAATATCAATCTTTCGCATGTTCCCGGCACAGAAAATTGTTATACTTTCTGTATTATTTTCACATCATAAGGTTGCATTTAATGTAAAGCTTCAACATATAATATAATCAACCCCATTTGCCATAAGGACCTCATTGTGTTTGATCAACACCTCCTGTCACATAAGGTTCCAAGAGCGAATCCCTAACAACACAGGGATGCTCTATCAAACCAACACCTCCTGCAACCGAAGGCCGGAGGGGCGGGGGTGGCTCAGTCGGTAGTGCGCCAGGCTCGTAATCTGTAGTTCCCAGGTTCGAGTCCCAGCTGGGTCAGCGTTGAGATTTATCTCCGCAAAAATTCCCCGCCCTGCCCACGGTCAGTAGGGGACACCGATGGGCTTGGAAAGGCCGCCATCCGTCGGATGGTACGTTAAGCCGTGGCCCTGTGTGCGGGAGGGCCATACCCTGTGCACGTTAAAGAACACGCTGGATGGCCTTGACGGGAGGCTACCATCTGTCTCCCAACAGCTGTTCCAGTGGGCCCCCTCCTCCAACCTTCTCTGAGCCTTCGGGGTCCATGTGACCTGGCCATTTAACCCATGGTGTGCAAAAAAGTGCCGCTCAGAGGTAAAACAACCCAACCCAACCCGAAGGCCGGTGGACCAAGTTATGACGTCAGCATAGGTAGTCCTAACAACTAGATAATTTTTATAATTTAGCTTCTGATATTATACTGGTAGACTCTTTCGCCAATCTTCTTACTTACGTTTACCGAAAAACATATTTTATTTAGAAAGAACATTATTCGTGTTTATCATCGGATATCATAATGCTGATTAATACAAATAATTATTCTCCGAAGTAAAATATATTTACAGATAAATATAAATATTAATATGAGCACAAGAGTCCAGCAGTAGTAACATTAATAACAAAATTATAAGAATTTTCTATGCGGTAAGCCTACTTATACTGACGTCATAAATTTTGTCCACTGGTCTTCTGTTATAGGAGGTGTTTGTTTGATAGAGCATCCCTGTGTTGATAGGGATACGCTCTTGGGCCCTTATGTTTGCTCATTTCCGGGTGAAGTGGCTTGAGGTTCTTTTTATTGGATGATAACACCTCCGTTCCTGATTCTCTTTTTTAGGAGTAGAGAGCATAATTTGTGGTAGCATAAGGAACTTCACTCTCAAAAAGAGATTTCTTCTATTAACTCATTTTGTTCGACCCTGAGTTTGGAAGATAAAGGTAACATCCTTTATTATATTTCGCCTTTTGTTGGGGAAGAAAATATGAGGAGTTTAAGTGAAGCCTTCATTTAAAATATGACTCATTACTCTTGGTTTTTCGTGTTAGGAAGATATTGGGGAAAGGCATCAATATATCTTTAATTGCATTTTCTTTGGACTGAAAACCTTTTCTGTTTTATAGAAAGAAGAATGTTTATTATGTTTGTCAGCTTATGCATTCAGACTCCTAAAACATCGGAGTTACCAAACTTTCAAGGTCAATTACAAACAGACTCCTCTGAATTTCTAGAAATTCTCATAGACCTAACATTACTGAGTGTTGAAAATAATAATTATTGCCTTTAAAAGGGGAAATAGTTCAATCAAATTCTTGATCTTTCGCATCATAAATCTATGTTTCATTAGGGGTACCTAATTATAGCGGAACACGAATTTCTCTCTTGATTGCGTTTGGAAACTAAGAATTAATATCGGAAGTTAACAATACTTAACTAATTAGAATAATGATTGTTTATTTCGTATATTTCGTCAAAATGTTCTTTAAATTATTCAATATATTAAAGAAGGCTTTAAGGAATGTGCAATGTTTTCCTTTTTCATTGTATATTACATATAAAATTTTTGAACAACATAGACCCGCCATAGGCATTATGCACATATTAAATTTTCTTTCACAATAAATTTAGCTATGAGTGGCAAATTGTATCTGATCAACTCTGCCGTGTACGAAATAATTCGAAAAATTCGATATTTCGAGCAGGCCAATGTTTCTCGGTTTAGAAACTTCCGACGTGAAGAGTAAGTATCTTTAATTTCCACAAATTATGTTAATCTCCGTCCTCTCATTAGAGGAGTGGAAATCTTTTACTCTGCTGGGCCGAATCATTCGTAAGAATTTTTGTGCCAAACGAAAACTTGTAATGTGGGAGTATAATGTATTACAATTTTAAAAGGGTTTAAACAACTTTTAAATCTGCTATTTCATACACTGTGATATAAAGACAGATTCCTCTATGACAGAGGTTCCCAAACTTATTTGTCCTACAGCCCCCTTTTCAGAAAAAAAATTACTCAGCGCCCCCCTGGAAATCTGCATTCTTTAAGCGAACAAACAGAAAGACGTAGTGACAAATTTGCGTTCTTTTATGTCCTACAACACAGTAAAGAAAGATGTTGTTGTAAATAAGACACCTTGAAGCTCAAAATTATAAAATTATTTATTAAAATCAACCATGGTAACATCCGCATTACACACAGAAAATTAAGATAACGAAGGATAATTTTATGTGTTTATTTGGAAAATAAAGCCCACTTTGGGAAGCATTGCTCTATGGCAATCAGCTATTGAAGGGATAATTTGTTTAAATCTACCTTTAAAGTAAATATTGTTAAGCAAATTATATCAAGATTGGTAGGTTTCCCTTTAATCTTTAAGGCATTTAGAGGTAGATAATATTTTTATTTCATTAAGCTTGATTACTGGATGTTGAAAGAACCACATGTATTTCAAATGGTAATTTCCTTTAATGATGAATAATGATTTGAGAGATATTGGTATGACTAGAATGAATGTTATGTATTTATTGGCCAATAATTATCACAACAGAATTCGTGCATCCAGCAGTTTGATTTTTTTAAATTCTTCCTGTATTCATTTTCGTTGCCATGTACAGTCGCCCAAAAAAGTATCCGAACACTATGGTTGATTACAGAATTTAGGAAAAATATCTGGTAACTATTATTTTAGAAATTAATGATCTGACAACCTTAGTGTACATTACACGAAGGTTGTCAGATCACCAATTTCTGAAAAGCGTAGTACAGTACACGAAACTTGATAGATCACTAATTTCTAAATAAATCGTTGCCAGATATGTTTCTGAACCCTGTAATCAACCATAGTGTTCGGATATTTTTTGAGCGACTGTATCATTATATACAGGGTGATTCAGAATTCATCATCAATATTTGGTGGGGAGGTAGGTAATAAGAAACGAAGGAGATTTCACATAGGAAATCATGGGCGCATATGCCATGTAGTAGGGCAAAATGACCCCAGTTCAATGATGGAAAGAACACATAAGAAGGAAGTGGTAAGGAAAAAACATTTATTATCTTACATGTAACATTTCTTTGCATTGGTTGTACAGACTTACAAGAGGTGCTCGAACTGCCGACCATGTGCTAGAATGCATGACTCACAACGGCGTTGCATGGACAGCAGGACCCTGTGGAAGATGCCTGGCATTTCCCGGATGTTTGAGGCAGCAACTGATATGCGTGCTACAAGATCCATAGCACTATCAACAGGGGTCTCATACACCATGTTTTTCATAGCACCCCATACAAAGAAATCGATTGGAGATAAATCCGGTGAACGTGGTGCCCAAGAAACCGGTCCACCGCGGCCAATCCATTGACCACCAAACTGTCTGCGTAGGTAAGCACGCACAGCATTTGCGAAATGTGCAGGAGCGCCGTCATGCTGGAACCACATTCGCCGGAGACTACCATCAGGAACCTCGTTCAGAAGATCCGGTAACACAGTCTGAAGAAATGTTAGGTACTTGGCACCGTCCAAACGGGATGGTAGTAAATACGGGCCCAACAAACAGTCACCGACAATCCCAGTCCACACATTGACAGCAAAACGTTGTTGCGCAGCTCCAGGTCTTGTACCGTGTGGGTTCTGATGAGCCCACACATGCCAATTGTGTGTGTTGAAGACACCCTCTCGAGTGAACAACGCCTCATCGGTGAAAAGAACATACGTTGGGAAACTGGGATCAACGACTGTTCTCTGCATGAACCACTGACAAAAAATAACACGCTTGGGATGGTCGTCTGCTGCCAATAATTGCACTCTTTGCAGATGAAACGGATGTAACGCTTCATCGTGTAATATCCGCCACGCTGTTGCTTGTGAAATTCCAAACTGCCTAGCCATACCTCGTGTGCTAGCACCAGGTTGTTCCTCGATTTCCTGTAGGACAGCTTCCTCTACTGCTACTGTCTGTGCCGATCTGCGCCTCCCTCGATTAACATTACTAGCAGCGAACGATCCTGTTTCACGCAGTTGGCGATGAATACGTGAAAACATTTGATGCTGTGGCACACGGCGGTTTGGGAAGCGCGCTGCATACAATTGCCTGGCTCGAAGACATCTTTCTCCTGCCGCACCGTAAGTTACATGCATATCTGCACATTCATTCCACATATACCGGTTCATGTTACTTCTGCAAATTCACCTTGTCGAATGACAACTGACTGCATGCGTCAAACAGCTGTGCTTCTGTATGAGAGGTGTGTACACACAGCGCCCTCTACACCACCATGCGTTCGTCTGCCCCCATACTTTCCTATGTGAAATCTCTTTCTTTTCTTATTCCCTTCCTCCCCACTAAATATTGATGATGAATTCTGAATCACCCTGAGTATAAATTGGAACTGAGGTTAAAGATGTAATTTTACCATTGCATCAATTACAGTTATTGACTTCTGAATTTATTCCAACTGAATATCATTATGATTTATTTTTTGTTGCCTATAAGAAAGAGCATTGTGTAAACTGCAAGTATTCAGTTAATACTTCTGTTGGAATCTCTTATCAGCATTGAATATCAGTAAACTAACATAAAGTGTGCTGATGAAATAGAGCGCAAGCCTTCCATAAAATAAGAAATCAAAGACAAAATCATTTATTTAGATTATAATGAATCATGAATTGTTTTCCTTTATACATTAAAACAGTTTTGTTTAGAAAAAAATGTAAAACGGACCTGTAATTTTTTCTTCGTAACAGTCATAATTCATGCTGATAAAAAAAAATCTTGTAATCGGATCGTTTTGTCAGTTGAATTATGTTCAATATGTCAACACTGAAACGAAAGAAATGAGGAATTTTTGAAGAAATTTGAGTTGATATCATTATGATTAAAACTTTCGATAAACTAATACACTATATTACAAAAAGTGTCCGGACACTTCATGTTAAATGAACAAATTGCCACATTCAAATCTACCTAACTTTGAAAACAAGCTATTTACGGAGAAAAAGTCAGTAGATATAAATTGATGATCTCGGTCAGAGTTCTCTAAATCTCAATTCATAATTTAATCTAATTCTTTCTAATAATAATTCTTTAAATATTAGATTAAAATTATAGAAAATAGAGATTTAGAGAGCTCTGACCGAGATTTTCAATTTATGTCTAGTGACCTTTTTCCGTAAAAAGCTTATTTTCAAAGTTAAGTAGATTTGAATATGGGATATTCATTTACTTAACATGAAAGTGTCCGGACACTTTTTGCAATATAGTGTACTCAAAAGGCCGGCTCGTGGCCGAGTGGTTAGCGTTCCTGGCTACTGATCAGAGGGGCTAGGGTTCGAGCCCTAGGAGAGGAGGCATGGATGTTATTGTTGTTTTTCTGCTGAGGTCCAACATTACTCACCGAGTATCTACTCTAGCATATAAGCTGACAGGCTCCTGTCAGATCTTTGTGGCAGCAGCTGCTTTAAAGGATACTTATTTTTATTTCCTTAAATGACATTAGAAAGTGAGGATGTGTGGTTCAAAAAAAGATTTGCAACCACCATGTGACACAGTTGTACGCTAAGTTGTGCGGCTCTGTAGAGGAGTAAGTGGTGTGAATTACATATAATAAATACTTAGTAAAGCCCTGGTAATTTCAAGAAAGGTTTTACAGTTTTTGAAATATATTAAGTTATTCAAAGTAGTATAGTATTAAGGAAGTTATGTTGTATTAATATTAAGTCATTTACTTCTGTCTAATATAAAGATGTTTACAGCTGTATATTGTAAAGTTATTTATAGAAATGCAAAGTGTTCCTATATATTGATATATATATATATCATTATTTAAAAAATTCTCTCAGAAATCAAATATAAGTAGCATCATGTATTCACTTGTAAAGTTTTCAATCCTGCATTTCTCCTATTCTTTGAAAACCTTTCCAAAAGTTATTATTAATACCTGTGATATTTCCAGCAACCAGCAACCTAAATTCTAGCTGATATTCTTGAACTGAAATTTTGTATATCTCTGATTCGGTTGCTCTTGTTTCTCCCTTTCTTATAAGATTTTTATTTCAAATATAAATTAATCTTTTTTCTTTTCTGCAGCGTTTGGAGAAGTCAGCCTGATATCCAGAGGCGAGGCAACGGAAGAGGAGAGTCAATTTGCCATGAAGGAGATCAGGTTTCGTGGAAGAAATCTCAGGTCGAAGTGGCTGCTTGGGAGCGCGATGAAGGAGATCGAGATATTTGGTGTGGTCAAGGAGTCACCATTTTTTCCTCACCTGAAGTTTGTTTATAAATCATCTAGAAGATATCAGCTACTGAGTGGTAAGTAAAAAAAATCACATTTTATTTTTCATAGGAAGATTTAAAGAACAATTTTTTCTGTTTCTTCTTTTGATCAGATGTTTTATGTGGAAGTGTTGGGTTGGTTTGTTTTACCTCTGAGCGGCACTTTTTTTTTGCACACGATGGGCTAAATGGCCAGGTCACAAAGACCCCGAAGGCTCAGAGAAGGTTGGGAGACAGATGTTAGCCTCCCGTCAATGCCATCCAGTGTGTTTTTTAACATGCACAGGGAATGGCTCTCCCGCACACGGGGCCTAGGCTTAACGTTCCATGAGACAGACGGCCTTTCCCTACTGGCCGTGGTCAGGGTGGGGAGTTTTGCAGAGATATATCTCAACGCTGACCCAGCTAGGACTCGAACCTAGGAACTGCAGATTACGAGCCTGGCGCACTACCGACTGAGCCACCACCTTCCCTTTATTTGGAAGGTCACTTCTAGCAAAGTACTTCGGGCATATTACATTGTAAATTAGGTAATCAAATATAAACTTGTAACGTAATCTGTGCAATTTCAAGATTGAACCAAATTTGCATTTTGTATTTCACAAAGAAATGGCGGGTATACTCCGTAAAGTACAGTATTCGAACTCTATGGTTGATTTTGGTTGATTGTCACGTGACACGAAGGTTGCCAGATCACTAATCTCTAAAAAAATCTTTGCCACATATTTTTTCTGAATTCTTTAATCAACCATAGCTTTCGGATACTTTTTGAGCCACTATACCCAAGGCTTGTGAAAATAAAAGTGTAATTTTTCAAATTTACTGTCTATCATAGTCATCAAAATTTTTATTTTTGCTTTACCTGAAAGTGGCAATATTTTGACACACAATAGACTAAATTGTCAGTCTATTAGGACCCCAAGGGCTTAAAGAAGATTAAACTAAGGGGAATCAATTGACATCTGTTAGGAGACAGATGAGACCTCTTCTGTGTCCTAACCTGGAGAGATGGATCTCTTGCACACGGGAACGTCTTTACGTCCTGTCTGATGGACAGCGGCCTCTTTAAGCCAATCGGTGTCTCCTTCTGACCGAGAGCAGGATGGATATTATCGTAGATATATCTGAACGTTTGCGCATATGGGAACTCGATTCCAAGAACTGCAAAAACCCCGCCCCCTTTTGGGCAGTACTATGGATAATAAATATTATTTATACAGTATAATATTTTAAAGGATAATAATAAATTTTAAGAACACATTTCTCACTGTTTAATTTGAGAGAATTAGATTTAAAAAAAATTCATATAGGGTATAATGATTTGAAAAAAGAAAAATCATTATTTTTAACTATTTTTGTTCTCTCTCGCATTTCAGTTTGTTTATTACAGAATGAATGGCTCTTTAATCAAAATTTAGCGATTCTTCAAAATCTTCTTCGAAACTTGCAAAACAATTTTTGGAAGTTTTCTATTATTTCGAAGTGTACATTTTACTTTTAAAGCAAACCTAAATAAGTTATTTCATTCTTTTATGCTTCACTCTACTTGAATAACTTTTAAATTTCTCGCATTATTTTCTCAACTTATATCCTTGTAACATATAAGAGTCGCACAAATAATCAAAAAGAATTTGCATTTTTCAGAGTATGCGTCGGGTGGAGATCTTGAGACGTTCCTTGAAGTAAGGGGAACGCTGAATGAAGAGGAGTCCTCCTTCTGCGTCGCAGAACTGATACTTGCTTTGGATTACTTGCATCAGGTGAGTAAGGTAACATTTATTTCAGAATTGGCATTGTTTATATTTTGGATATGGGTTCATAGAAATTAGAGTTAGTTTCGTGCGAAGAAATATTTAGATGATAGGTAATTGAATTGTCAATGATTGTGTAATAAATATGAAACATACTTTTCGTAAAGAAACAACTTCAACACATAATGTTTTCGCTGAATATGTGATTTGAAAATTAAATCCTTATAAGTGGGATTTTTTTAATGAATGCAAATGTATTGAAGGCGACAATTGCATTATTAAAACTGCAAGACGATATTAACATTTTATTCTGAATATAAATATTGTAGTTTTGGTGAGCACGTTATCAACCCTTTGAAAATGGCAAAAGTTAATGTATGTTTTATGGTAATCTTATGTTTGCAGCCGAAATCCGTAAATTGCCTTTGTAAACAATGGAACAGAGAAGTCAGAAACTCAAAAGTTTCAATTTCGTTAGTTTTTTTTTTGCCATAATTGTGTTAAAGGTAACAAGTTGTATAATAATATGATCAGTGGCGTACCCATAGATTTCCAAAGGGGAAGAACGATTGCCATGTGTCAGCTAAATTAGAAAAGGGAGGAGGAGCTCTTGATTTACATAGTTTCTGATTTCCGGGGACTTCTTAGAAAATATACGGCACTTAGACCACGAATTCTGTTGGGGGGTAGAGTTACCCTTTCTTTGCGTACGCCACTGAAAATGAGAATTTCATTAATGTATGATCATATTAATTTATATATTATGTGTTTTTCCTCAGAAACGCGTGATCCACCGGGACGTGAAGCCAAAGAATATCATTTTGGACCAAGAGGGACACCTTCTCTTAACGGATTTTGGTCTCTGTCGTATTTTTGCCGAACATGAACCTGCAGTGACCAGCGAATGCTTTGGATCCCCACAGTACATGGCGCCGGAGGTCACAAGACATTTGCGTTATTCCTTTGTAAGTATTCGAAATATGAACTTTTTCCCTACAGCGACATAAAGTGTAATATGTATGTAAAATCTGTATTTGAGGTTCGATAACAGAGTTAAGTGCAAATGTGTATCACAATTTTCATTTCGGCAGAACGAGACCTGAATTAAAGACAATACAGAAAACTGATTCATAATTCACAAAAACTGATGATTCAAGAGCGGGAGCGCTTACTCTTTGGAAAGAACGAAAATATGTAATATTTTGCAGATTAATGACAGTTTTTCATTTAGAGAACGCTTCTTGCTCTAATAAATAATTCATCAACATTTCGTCTGCAACAATAAGCCAAAATTACTTTCTTCCAAATTTTGGTCTTCGTTTCTCATCTGAATTTATGTTAGTATTTTGTAATATATTCGTTTTCATAATGGATAACTAAAGGTAAATGGTATTCAAGTTCTATAATTAAAATGAAAAGTGCTTTGTTAATGTGTAGTTTTAACTTTGAAAGATGTGTAATATGAGGTTTGGACAAAACATATTTCGAAAATAACTCTATATTGATTTATTAATCTCTTTTGCATTTTAAATGTGTTTTGTTTTCATGGAATCCAGTTCGTGATATCCTATCGTATATCCCTGTAATCCTCGTTGTCTATCCCTGTAATCGTTCACACGTGACTGGGACATCTATGTTGTCTATTCTCTATAAACGATTTTCATGAAAGTAAGGAGCAAAAATTGACAACCATAAAAGAAAATCTGGATATCTTTATTAAATACGACTTACTTTTGAATTTGTAATCCCACTGTTTCTGCCAATGAATTCGTGTAAGACCTTCAGATCATTGCTGTATTGTGGTGTAGATATCGCATAAATTTTAAGCTAATCATGGTCCCATCACGAATTTAACAGGCACCAATGCTGTTAAATTCGATATGGGAGTTCAATGTTTTGATAAGTTCATTCAAAGTGAAATGTATTTGTCAATAATAATATAATTTCAAAGATAAGACAATATTTGATAATCTGCAGATGAGTTTTTCAAAGCTAATTATATCAAGTATATATAATTGTCAATCAAGAATTATTAAGGAAATTTTACATCAAGTATTATTAAGGAAATTTTACATCAAATGTTATTAAGATAATTTTAAATTAAATGTTATTGAGAATGACTTTAGGAACAGAGGTATTTTGCTCTTTTATAAAATCTTAATGTTTTGATCAGTATCTTAATTATTCATGATATTTGCAATTTCAGTTTCTCAAGCAATGCAATTTATTATTAAATTTCGTTTGATTAGGGAGCTGACTGGTGGAGCTTAGGTGTGACCCTCTTTAAGATGATCGCTGGTGTTACCCCGTTTTATGATAAGGATGCAGAAATAATGAAGGAGTAAGTACATTTCCCTCTTCTTGCTATGATGGAATGTTTTTCGTAAATTTAATAGTTTGAAACAGGTTTTAGCCAAAATTTCCAAAAGTGGATTGGAATGCTAGTTCTGAAAACATGTCATTAAATACCGATTTATAGGAGAAAACCGGTCTGTGGGTTATGTCAAAACCCTTACTGCGCTAAAGTAATTCAATTCATGAAATGTTATTAAAGAGAATTTTTTCCAGATTTAAATTAGATAGTGTGGTGGACCTCGTAATTTATGCTTGATCGAGTTTTACATATGAATGTATTTTAAAGTGTATTTTTGTTGATTAATCATGTTATCAAAAATATTACTATAAACATATATATATATAATGCAGCATGGATCAAAGATTCTGAATCGATTTAACTGTTATTTCAGGAACATAAAGACGAAAGCTCCCGAAATTCCAGAAGAAACATCTGATGCAGCATCCTCGTTGATCATCGGTCTCCTGAAGAAGAAACCAAAAGAGCGGCTCGGAGTAGGGCCAGATGGAACATCTAGCATCATGAATCATGAATTCTTTTCGGTAAGTATTAATCCAAATTTTAATTTTCAATTTACAATAAATGATATGAATAATAGTTGCTAAGTGTAAACTAATGGATTATTATTATAATCTTTTAGACTAGCGGTTCTCAACATGGGGTACGCGGTGAGAGCTCAAAAGTCGCTAGATCTAGTAACAAAGTCAGTGTTTCATTTTATTCCCTATATATATTTTATTTACCTAAACATGGGGTACGCCAGTCACATACACATTTCCAGGGGATACGTGAAGCATAAAAGGTTGAAAATCACTGTTTTAGACCAGTGGTTCTCAATCTTTTAAACTTCACGTACGCCCTGGAAATGTGTATATAACTGGCGTACCCCATGTTTAGATAGATAACCATTGTTATGCTATAACTATAGTTTTTTTTTTACTTTGTTATTAGATCTAGCGACTTTTGAGCTCTCACGGCGTACCCCAAAATTATTTACCGCGTATCCCCATGGGGTAAGTGTAACCGATGTTGGTACCCCTATTTCAGAAAATGGTCGTGGTATTTCACTAACGATTATTTAAACTAGCATCATAAATCACATAATAAAAGCTGGTTAAAGTGAGTACAAATATTATGAGAAAAAACTTTAGAATGAGTTTTTTAAGGTACTAAGAATTTAATATATTCTTACATGATTTATTTTTCTTATAAGAGCTAAAGTGAACAATTATTTTGGTAAAATTAGAGAAAAAATCCTCTTTTATACAATTAGTGTTTTTTTTTTTGGAATTTGTTTGGAACATTCTACATTTATTTCAATTTTTGAATCAAGACTTCCAATTTCCATTATAAGCAGCTTGCAAGTGCAACATGGCATAGCATGGAAAGAAATGGGGGACATGTTTCGAGGTAACCTAGAGCATTTTAGATGTCACGATTATAATTTGGAATATAACTATTTTTAGCTTGGTCTATGTGAATTTTCTGCCCAATTTATACATCGAAAGAAAGGTGAAAACGAAGCTCAAGTATTCCCACAATTGTCCCCACATTACAAATTTTCATTTTACAGCAAATGATTGATTAAATTCAGGTTTACGTTTATAACAATGAGTGGATTATTAAATGTACAATCAATTTAAAGAAAAAGCTGTTCCTCTTGAAGGAATCGGGAACATATGAAAAAATGTGGATATTACAAAATCATATTTATCATTTATATATTTTTGTAATCTATATAAGAGCAGGGTTTTGTTCTAGACCTTTTTCTGACAATACTGTTTTCAAATAATCATCAATTGGGCCAACTGAAAATCAGTCTACAAGAACGCATATTTTCTCTGGAAAATATGGAAATCTCTTTAAAGGAGAAAAAAGTTTTTCGTTTTCCTACTTTTACACTCTTTCAACGTTTTAAATCGAACAAAGGATGATTCAGAACATGCAAATAGTAGCATTTTATTAGTACCTATAAAACAGAAATAGTATATGTCTTTTAGTGTTCAATTTAAGTATTTGGTTTTTCTCACACCTCTCTGAGTAAAGGTGGCAAATTGTTGCTGTCGGAAAAATATCTCTTGCCACTTTACAACTGAAATTTCAAATCCTTCTCATAAATAATCACTTTCACTATTGTTCACAGTTTTCGTTTTTCGATATTAGCATATGCTGCATGATATATTAAAGCAATATCCGAAACAAACTAATAATATTTATCTTTTCAGGAAACGAACTGGGAAACTGTTCGTGCTAGATCTTCTAGGTCTCCTTTACGGTAAGTCGAAGCGATCGAAAATATCCGAAAGTCAACAGCCAAGTTTTGGATCCCCTTTCGAATGGTGGTATCAATTATTTTTTTCTAATCTTTTAGAAAACGAATGCATTGCATTTAATTTTTTTAATTAATCGAATTACTTGTATTTCTATTTAAATTATTCCTCTTTGATGATATTAACCTTTTATTTTATATTGCAGCATTGGATTCTTTACTTTAGACATTATGATTGATTTATAACTCGATTTTTCTTTTAAAATTTTTTAATTGTTAGATCTGTGTTATATATATTTATATTTGTATTCACATTCATTTTCTTCAATTAGTATTTTAATTTAATATAGTTGTTTATTTTTCTTTATTTCAGATAACTTATTATAGCATCTAATTTTTATATTTTAAAATTTTGCAATATTTCAGGGTATTATTCATATTTTCACTAATATTAACATCGAATATCAAGGAAGAATTTTGTTTTACATTTCAACTTTAAAAAATTATTTTATTTTTTCTTCAGTATTTTACCTTTTTTCTCATCACTATTTTCTTCTTTTTCAGCATTCAGAAAACATTTCAGTACTGATAACGTATTGTGCCTAATGTATTATTTAATTTCTTTGAAACGTTTCATGATATTCTGTATATTTTGATTAAAATACCACTTGTAATAATATTTAATTTTGCAACATTCAAAAGTTATTTCCTTTTTTTTCAGAAATCTTGCTGTACTTATATTTTAATATTTTTCAATATTTCTGTCTTCATTTCCATCATTTATTCTTATATGTATATATATATATATTCCTATTTATTTCCATCATTAACCTGTTTTTTCTCTTATATTGAAATTTTTTTAGAATTACCTAATTTTAACTTTGAAATTTTTTAATCTTCTCCGAAACTTTACTGATAAAATGTTCATTTAAATTACCAGTTAAGTTTCAATGTTTTTTTTCTTTTACATTCTTTATATTTTGTTTAATAAGCTCTTTCTCTTTCCTTTTGAAACAAGAGATTTACTCTCATTAGTTGATATTTTAACTTCAATCTCATCAAATTATTTTACCTGATACTTTATTTTCCAGATTTTTATAATCAGTTTTCCTATTTTAAATTATATTACTTTTATTTGTTTAACAATTCTTTTAAACTTTTATTTTAAAATTTATTTATTTGGTTCATATTTCTTTAAGTTTTAATGTATTTTTAACTGTAACCTTTCGTTTCTAATTTCAACTTTCTGGAAATATCTTTTCCATTTTGCAAATTTCACTGCATTTTTTATTGTATTTTTATCTGAAACAATTTACACATATCACTATATTATCATTTTTAGAATTAGTATTTTATATTTTCTTCCAATTTTCAAAATGAGCATTTTTTTGCTCTTAATATTCCTTGAGTTTTATGATATTAGAAAAATAATTCTAGGCTTTTTTTGATGTATTTCTATTTAAAATCTCATTTAATGTTAATATTAATGTTCAGTTTTCAGCTTTTTCTATTTTTACTTTATTCTCATTTTATGGATTTTAGGTATTATATTTTTGACCTATTTTATAATCTTAATCATTTTTTATAATATTTATATCTGTATTTAAGTTCCCATTCTCTGTTATATTTTAAATACTGTTAAGCTGTATATGTCATGAGATTGGAACAATACAGAAAAGATTAACATGGCCCCTGCAAAAGGATGGTATGTTAAATCTTTAAGGGTTCCACACATTTTTGGTTTGTAAATGGTAGCTAGAGATACACTGGAAGGAGAGCTGTGCATCAGTCTCTTCTGATGATGCACAGTACTACCCAGGTCTAGCACCTAATGTCCTACCCCGCCTTCTCGTGGTGCAGGCCGTTAGTACCTTTGAAAGGAGCTACTCTCTCCTCTGAAAGGGAACCAAAGGGGAGGGCTACCAGGTCTGTTTCGCAGACTGATCTGGTCACCTATTTCACTGGTCTAGATTGTCTTCTTTTCTTAGTTCGTTGTGCACTTATCGTTTTCGCAATCAGTCACTGAATTCGTATTCACTTCACATGAAGACAGAGTGCCGATTTCCGTATTCAACGAGATTGCGAGAGCCCTATATTGCATTGAAGTGAAAACGAATTCAGTGACTGATTGCACCATCGATATGCTTTAGTATTATTTTCTGTTTCTGGCTCCTATAAGAGGCTAGTTATTTTAAGCTATTGTTTTTCTAAATTTTTGTCACTAAAAATACTTATCTTTAGAAACTTTCATTTACTATATGACATAAACAAAATGACCGCAATTTTTCACCTCACATTTTTTTTAGTGACGAAGGAATAGTGTTTGAGATATCCCGTTATATTGAAGACACACAAGCTCTGAGATATAATTTATTAAAATCACCCATGAGTAACTTCGTCCTCCGGCGTTTTGGTGGGAGGGAAGGAAGAATAGCGGAAGTAAGAATTCAAAACAGTCTATAACGGTTCTAATACGAGCATTTCATTTGACCCCTATCTCGTAATTGTAGGTCCTCGCTTTCGGAAGATATAATAGAAAACTAACTTTCAGAAACTAAACATCAGAAGATTGTATATATTTGTTGTCCGCAACACTCTCCACCTCACATACCTTTGTTTGATAAGTTGTTACGTTTTTGGCTTTCGCGCTCGAAAAACTGTCCTTCACATATTTTCCATTCATTTCACGCATAGGCAGTTACTTTCGCCCTCGCGTTCCGAAGATATAGAGGGCGGTTGGTAGTGCCCAAGCTCGTAATCTGTAGTTCCCGGGTTCGAGTTGCATCTAAGAACAGAATTTATATTTATATCCGCATGAATCCACGGCTTGCCTGCGGTTAATAAAGGACCCCTATTGATTTCGAAAGTCCGCCGTTCGTGATATGGAAATTTAATCCGTGGCTCTGTATGGATAGAGAACCATACCCAATGCACGTTAAAAATCATCCTGGACGGACTTAACAGGAGGCTGCGATCTGTTTCCTAACAGCTCCGTTGTCAGTTCCTTCCTCAAACCTTTTTTGAGCTCTCGGGGTATTTGTAACCTGGTCCGAGTCCATTATGTGCAAAACAGTAAGTGCCGCTCACAGGTGAGCCAATCGAAATTATAGCGGAAACTATCGTTGTAATATTCCTTTTTTTTAGGGAGGAAGAAAGCATAGGGGGATTTTCTTATAGATTATACACTATCAATGTCCCAAAATTTCACACATAAATCACTAAATTTGCATTTTGCGTCGTAAGCTATAATGGGCAACTATTTTCAAAAATGTACAAACTAACAAAAAGACAAGAGAAGCCTGCAAACTAGCAACTAATCTAGTTGAGCTTCGGTTCCCAAGTTTAAGTCCCCATTGCCTAACGTTTTGTCTTGAATTAGAAAGAGTTTGAGATGTTTTAGCTCTGAGTGGCACTTTTTTGCACACAATGGGGTTAATGGTCAGGTCACTAGAATCCCGAAGGCTCAGAGGAAATTGGGGGAAGGGGACCCACTGTACAAGCTGATGAAAGACCTTTAAGACCATCCTTCTTGTTCTTTAACGTGCACAGGGTATATCTCTCCCACACACCTGGCCACGACTTAATGTCCCATCCGACGGAAGATGGTCTTTCCAAACACATCGGTGTCCCTTACTGACTGTGGACAGGGCAGAGAGTTTTGAGGAGATAAATTTCAACGCTGGCCCAGTTGGGACTCAAAACAGGGGAGCGAAGATTTTGAGCCTGGTACGCCACCGACTGAGTCACCTATATTAGAAAGGGGACACCAATGTATGTGGTAAGAGTGCCATCCATTCAATGTGATTTTAAGCCGTGGCACCTTCTGCTGGAAAGTCATATATTGAAGATACTAAAAAACTTTCCATCACTCTCCTAATAGATGTGGAGTGGACCCTCTTCCTCCTAGGGGCGGGGGTAGCTCGGTCGGTAGCGCGCCAGGCTCGTAATCTGCAGTTCCCAGATTCGAGTTCCAGCTGGGTCACCGTTGAGATTTATCTCCGCAAAACTCCCTGCCCTGTCCATGGTCAGTAGGGGATACCGATGAGGTTGGAAAGGCCGCCGCCCGTCGGATGGGACGTTAAGCCGTGGCCCCGTGTGCGGGAGAGCCATATATCTGCACGTTAAAGAACACTCTGGATGGCCTTGACGGAGGCTACCATATGTCTCCCAACAGCCGTTCCAGTGGGTCCTCTCTCCCAACCTTCTCTGACCCTTAAGCGTCCCTGTGACCTTGCAATTTTGCCCATTGTGCCCAAAATAGTGCACTCAGAGTTAAATGAACCCAACTCGATTGATGTTCGAAAGATGGTATAGCTAGGATTGATTAATATAAGTAAAAAATATATATCTTTTACGTTTTAGATTATATAGATTATTTTTCTTTATTGCTGATTTTTCGCTGTTTAGTGTTGCAAACGAAATAAATAACATTCATTTGCGTTTCTGAATTGCATTAATTTTTTTTGCTTTTTTATTTTTAGCAACAAAATACTTTGCCAGTTTTCACAGGATATCTAAAGGCTACAAAATATCTTTGACGCTGCTCCATTGGTATTCTAAGGATATATTATTTATTGTTGTTCTGATATTACTACTTGAGTTAAGTCTGCATTTCATAACCTTTTCCCTTTAGAGGCCTTTCCTCATAACCTAATGAATTTTCATTGTGGAATTTGGAGCTCTTGATAGAGTAGAGCACTGGTTCCTAATCTATGACTTCGCGGAACCTTGTCTTTGTGGTTCGGCTGCTGAAATAAAACAGTCCTTGCTGATTTAACGAAAAAAATTACGCTAAATGATAGCATTTTCCAATTTCATTGTTCTTCCAATGACAATTATTTAAAGTGAAAAAGATTGATTTCAAAGTCAAAAGGTGTCGCATCACATACGTATCAAGAGTCTTTGCTCAGTCCATCAATCTTCAGTTATATATCTTCCTCGTAAGTGTAAACGATTTTATCTCGGTTTATAAACAACTAGCTAAACGTTTTCATTTTGTGGTTTGTCTGTCCTGCTGTAGACACTCAACTTCGACGTTTTTAAAGATAAAAAAAAATTTTTTGTGTTGGATTATTACGATTCGCAATTTCTGAATTTCCAAAAGTTATAATTCGGCCATCTAACGATGAAGGGAGTTGAAAATTGAAAATATTTGAAACGAATATTCTAAATGATGTATTTAAGATAAAAATTCGACATTTTATGAATTTGAAGGTTGTGTGATCTGCATTGGCAACACTAATTAGCCCTTATCCCCAGGTTGGGGGTGGGGAAGTAGAACTTTTCAACAGATAATTCGAAAGTTCTTTTTAGTTGAATTGCCACTAATGAAATATAATTCGCATTTTTCAGATTCTCAGGTGGTTTTCATTTAAATCGTTTTTAGAGAGCACCAAATGGGAAAAAGGAGAAACATTTAGAGAATATTATAACTTATCTGTATAAAGTAGAAATTTTAAATTTCGGTGATAGGGTGTCAAGGGCTAGTCCACTAACAGAAACACTCTGCTGACTTTTCTCTGATGTGTGAGAAAATAAAAGTTTTAAATTGAAAGAATAAAAGAAACAATTTTTATGTTTTATAAGTATTACTCTTATTATTTGCATTCCTAATCATCCATTGCTTCGATTAATTTAATTCTCTTTTCAAATTAGATTCTCATATTTACCACCGGTGATAATGTTCTAGTTTTATTGTTTTCATGTAGTGGACTGATTTTCAATGATTCATATGGGAGAACTAATAAACGATTTTTTTCTTAATGTGAGGTCCCAATTATAGGTTTTCTGGAGGGCGTTCGTTTAAATTCCCGAAAGAATAGACTAGAAAAATTTCACTGATTTTCGGCCGCCATATTACACTGACTTCCAAAAAGTGTTCATCTTGTTCCCATTTTTTCCCTGGAACTTTTATTTACAAGAATATGCGGTATATACACCACTTTATGAAAAAGCATAATTTTATTTTTGGCAATTTTAATCGAAAATTACAATTCCAGTTTAAATTCTATTGGTAAGGGAGAATACATATATGATTACAGAATCCTTATATGATACCTGGGGAATCCTGGTGTTTCGCGAAACACACTGCTCTAGGTTGATAAATGTCATTTCTAATCTCAGATTATGTTTTTCCCAACTCTTGTATAAATTCCAAAGCCAGTATAACTTCCACAATAGAAAAGGAGGATTGATCTCCATTTAAGAATTTCTCATTCACGAACCTCCGGAGATTAATTACCACAGGGGGCAAACTATTAGAAAATAGAGAATATTAATTTTTTTTTCAGCTGAGTTTTTTACCTGTGAGTGACGCTTTTTTTCACATATAATAAGTTAAATGCCCATGTCACAAATGCCTAGAGGGCTCAAAAAAGTCTGGACGAAGGGGACCCAGGGAGCAGCTGCTAGTAGACAAATTATAGCCCTCCCGTTAAGGTTATCCATTATGTTCTAAATCGTGTACAGGGTATGATACTCCCCCACACGGAGCCCCTTTCGATTAATGTTCAATCCAATGGACGGGATTCTTTCCAAGTCCACCAGTGTTCTCTTCTCATTAGAGATCCTCTCTAATGAGACTCGAACCTGTGAACTATCTATTAGGCCCTCCTCACTATTTTAATTTTATTTTTTCGTCAGTATACTATGTGTCAGAAATAAAATAGTATATTTAAATTTTAAAAGTAAATATAAACAGATTATGATACAGAATTATCATATATTTATCTACATTGCTTCAAAAATGAAATGTGTTGGGTCAGTCGGTAGCGCATTAAGCTCGTAATCTGCATTTCCAGGTTCGTTGGGTTGTTTTACCTCTGAGCGGCACTTTTTTGCACACCATGGGCTAAATGGCCAGGTCACATGGACCCCGAAGGCTCAGAGAAGGTTGGGGGAGGGAACCCACTGGAACAGCTGTTGGGAGACAGATGGTAGCCTGCTGTCAAAGCCATCCAGCGTGTTCTTTAACGTTGGGTTGTTTTACATCTGAGCGGCACTTTTTTGCACACCATGGGCTAAATGGCCAGGTCACATGGACCCCGAAGACTCAGAGAAGGTTGGGGGAGGGGACCCACTGGAACAGCTGTTGGGAGACAGATGGTAGCCTCCCGTCAAGGCCATCCAGCGTGTTCTTTAACGTGCACAGGGTATGGCTCTCCCGCACACGGGCCACGGCTTAACGTCCCATCCGACGGACGGTGGCCTTTCCAAGCCCATCAGTGTCCCCTATTGTCCGTGGGCAGGGCGGGGAATTTTGCGAAGATAAATCTCAACGCTGACCCAGCTGGGACTCGAACCTGAGAACTACAGATTAGGAGCCTGGCGCGCTACCGACTGAGCCACCCCGCCCCTTCCAGGTTCGAATCTCAACATTGAGAATATTTTCTGCTAACATCCACCCTTCTCTCAGTGAAAAAGGTGATATCCACCCTTTTTCACATAAAGCCATTTTTTTACATAAAGCCATGGCCCCGTTTTCAGGAGAACTATATCGCATGCACGTTAAAGAGCACACGCTGGGTAGCCTTGAAATGAGGCTACCATCTGTCTCCTGTCAGCTGTCCAGTGGATCTCCTTCTCTCAATCCTTGGAATCTTCATAACTTGAATATTTATCCCATTGTTTGCACAAGTAAAACAACTCAACCCAACAATTTAATTATTTTTAAAATATCGATTCTTTTTTTCAAAAATAAATCTGGTTTAGAACAAAAGTTCCCCTTATTTTCCTACAATTGAATTGTCAATAGTTTTGGTGCTTAAATAAACAATATCTTGTTCATTTTAATCCGCAAAATCAGATTTTTACAATGTTATGTACTCAGGTCCTGCAGCAAAGAAATGCTCTGCTTTCATTTGAAGATGCGATTATGGGCATTTTTTTCTACTTATCACTTTAGAACTGAAATCGTCAATAAGATTGGAATGCGAACTTCAGATGAGATAAGAAAGCTACATCCCTAATGATGCCAAATATCGGAATTTCCCTCGTTGGATTTCTAGGTATAGATTTCACTCTCAGCTTCCTGCCTTTGAAGTGATCTTCGGCTTATACTTTTGCTCTTGTTCACGTCCGTCGATTGTGGTGCCTTCCGTCGGATTCGACGTTAAGCGGTGAATCCGTGTGCCGGAGGGCCATACCCTGCGCACGTTCAAGAACACCCTGGATTGCATTGATCTCTCTCCCAATAGCTGTTCCAGTGGATCCCCTCCACCAGCCTTCCGGATCGTTGTGACCTGGTCATTTAGCCCATTGTGTGGAAAAAAAGCGCCGCACAGAGGGAAAAACACCCCAACTGAACCCTCAACTGTAAAAATTGGTGAACTTTTCCAAACTTTGGAAGAAAAAATTCTTTACATTGAGAATTAAATTCCAAGAAGACCAAAATGCATGTATATGAATCCAAAATAGACAGACTATTATAATGAAACGATTAACTGAACGAAAGCTGAAAACATCAGAAATAAGTGTACGTTACATTACCTTCTGAAGGCTTTTTAAACAATCTTAAGATAAAGTTAAATTTTTTACAAATATTAGCTCTGGATTTTTTTCCCCAAGAGAACAACCTACATATAATTAGGCTTTATGAACATACTTTTCATTTATATTTCAGTTATTTTTCAAAATTAAACTATTTCCAATGATTTTCTCTAAATGAATTGTACTTCTCAAATGTCAGATTTTACGGAGTATCCGATCCGTGTGACATCATCAGGCTCTGCTCTTACAGAGGCGCAGCACTGTTCCATAAATAATTGTTCTTTTTGTAAATTTTTTGTAGTAAATATAAGAAAATTATCTAAGAGTACTGTTGTAGTGCGAGAAAAAGTCCCTTCTTCATTAATCTAAGGTGTTTCTACTAATTGGAGAATAAAACATCGCAAAGTGTCACAATTACGTTTCACTGCCTGAAGTTATATACTATCTAAACATGATGAGAGTCACATAAAATAGTATCAGGTTTCCTGGGGGCCCTTAACGGGAGGATGCTGTTAAGGACCCCCCTAAGAATAGTGGTAGTTTGTCTCCTAGAAACTGTCAAGTTGGTTCCCATCTATCGACCATCTGTCTCCTAGCAGTGTCCACTGAGTTCCCATTTCCCAACCATCTGTCTCCTAGCAGTGTCCACTGGGTTCCCATCTCCCAACCATCTGTCTCCTAGCAGTGTCCACTGGATTCCCATCTCCCAACCATCTGTCTCCTAGCAGTGTCCACTGGATTCCCATCTCCCAACCATCTGTCTCCTAGCAGTGTCCACTGGATTCCCATCTCCCAACCATCTGTCTCCTAGCAGTGTCCACTGGATTCCCATCTCCCAACCATCTGTCTCCTAGCAGTGTCCACTGGGTTCCCATCTCCCAACCACCTGTCTCCTAGCAATGTCCACTGGGTTCCCATCTCCCAACCATCTGTCTCCTAGCAGTGTCCACTGGGTTCCCATCTCCCAACCATCTGTCTCCTAGCAGTGTCCACTGGGTTCCCATCTCCCAACCATCTGTCTCCTAGCAGTGTCCACTGGGTTCCCATCTCCCAACCATCTGTCTCCTAGCAGTGTCCACTGGGTTCCCATCTCCCAACCATCTGTCTCCTAGCAGTGTCCACTGGGTTCTCATCTCCCAACCATCTGTCTCCTAGCAGTGTCCACTGGGTTCCCATCTCCCAACCATCTGTCTCCTAGCAGTATCCACTGGGTTCCCATCTCCCAACCATCTGTCTCCTAGCAGTGTCCACTGGGTTCCCATCTCCCAACCATCTGTCTCCCAGCAGTGTCCACTGGGTTCCCATCTCCCAACCATCTGTCTCCCAGCAGTGTCCACTGGGTTCCCATCTCCCAACCATCTGTCTCCTAGCAGTGTCCACTGGGTTCCCATCTCCCAACCATCTGTCTCCTATCAGTGTCCACTGGGTTCTCATCTCCCAACCATCTGTCTCCTAGCAGTGTCCACTGGGTTCCATCTCCCAACCATCTGTCTCCTAGCAGTGTCCACTGGGTTCCCATCTCCCAACCATCTGTCTCCTAGCAGTGTCCACTGGGTTCTCATCTCCCAACCATCTGTCTCCTAGCAGTGTCCACTGGGTTCCCATCTCCCAACCATCTGTCTCCTAGCAGTGTCCACTGGGTTCCCATCTCCCAACCATCTGTCTCCTAGCAGTGTCCACTGGGTTCCCATCTCCCAACCATCTGTCTCCTAGCAGTGTCCACTGGGTTCCCATCTCCCAACTATCTGTCTCCCAGCAGTGTCCACTGGGTTCCCATCTCCCAACTATCTGTCTCCTAGCAGCTGTCCAGTAGGTCCCCATTGTTCAGTCGTCTGTGAGGTCTTAGGGTCACTAGTTCATCTGTCCATTAACAAAAAAGCCTGTCATGTAAAAAACTGTATTTTTGAAAAAAATGTGTATTATGAAAGGATTGCATCTATGAAAACTTTAGTATGATAAGACTGTATTTATGAAAACTTTATTAAAAGAGTGCATTTATGAAAAACTATTATGAAAAACTGTTATGAGAACTCTTTTATTCAAACACTATAAAAACTCTTACAAAAATAATGTATTTATGAAAACCTCGAATATAAAAGACTATTTTAAAAAAAACTCAAATGTGGAATGACTGAATTTATGAAAATATTATTATACAAAATACTGTTTTTATGAAGATTTATTTTAATTAATGAAACTGGGTAAGCAATAGAACAACAATGAAGAAAAAAATATAAATCTTTGACATTTATTTCAAAAATGAAATGGGAAAGTTCAAGTATTCCAAAATGTCGCATTCTTAATCTCATTTCGCTGAATCAAATTGATAACGTAACAGCACTCAGAGGGACTTGAAACAGTCACAGATTTATTCTAATGAACGATATTGGAAAAGCAATAGCACTCCGAGAGGCACAAATTTGTCGCATTTGTTGATTTATTAGCACGAATGAATTCCATGTTGTACCTATTTCGAATAACCGTTGCTATGAAGTAAGAAAAGAGAACTGAACAAAGAAATGCAACGACAAAAATGAAATGTTTCAAGCTCTGTACAGTTTTATAGTTTAGGTAATTTGGCTGGTGTGATTAGCCTTCACATAAAATGCCTACTATACCATATATATATAATCCCTACATAAAAGAATTTCGTGTGTGTCTGGGATCACCATAACTTTTCATAAAAAGACTGAGAACTTGAAATTTTTGAGAGATGCTAAGGATTAACTTGCGGATGTGCAGTGCCAAATGAATCGATTGGTGGTGAGAAAACGGTATTTTTCCTTATATTTCATGTTTTCAGGATTAATAGTAAACCTCTGAAGTGCTCCATCTATGGGAAAAGCATACATATACATTTTAACAGCCGTTAATGAAATACACTGTGTTGAAGAAGTGGCCGGACACTTCCATGTTACGGGCGGGAGTGGCTCAGTCGGTAGCGCGCCAGGCTCGTAATCTGTAGTTCCCAGGTTCGAGTCCCAGCTGGGTCAGGGTCGAGATTCATCTCCGAAAAATTCCCCGCCCTGCCCACGGTCAGTAGCAAGCACCGATGGGCTTGGAAAGGCCGCCGTCCGTCGGATAGGACGTTAAGCCGTGACCCCGTGTGCGGGAGAGCCATACCCTGTGCACGTTAAAGAACACGATGGATGGCCTTGACGGGAGGCTACCATCTGTCTCCCAACAGCTGTTCCAGTGTGTCCCCTCCTCCAAGCTTCTCTGAGCCTTCGGGGTCCATGTGACCTGGCCATTTAGCCCATGGTGTGCAAAAAGTGCCGCTCAGAGGTAAAACAACCCAACAACACTTCCATGTTATGTGAATGGAAAGCAACATTCAAAGCTCCCTATCAATGAAAATAAACGTTTTACGCAAAAACTGTTATTGGCGATAAAATGTAGATGTCACTCTACTCTCTCTAAATATATTTCCCGCAATATTCGTTTAATATTTAAAGAATGAATGGAAGCTGAACTATTTATCTTCAACTTTTGACACTTGTTAAAAAATACTTCAATAGATAAAACACAACTCTTGTAACAATTTGTTCACTAACATAAATTAAATATCTGAAGTTTGTATGACAACTTTTTAAAATTTCATCGATTTAGAGGCAATGTGACAGTGCCAATTTTCAACAATCTTCGATCAATATTTAAAGAATTAACAGCAGACAATACTGTCACATTGCCTCGAAATTGATGAAATGTTAAAAAAAATCATCATACAAACTTGAAATATTTAATTTATGTCAGTGAATAAATTGTTGCAAGAGTTGTATTTTATCTTTTGAAGTATTTTTTCACAAGTATCAAAAGTGGAAGATAAATGCATCAGCTTCCATTCATTTTTAAATATAAACGAATAATGCGAATAATATATTTAGAGAGATTTGAGTGACATCTACAATTTATCTCCAATAGCAGTTTATGCGTAAAAGGTATATTTTCAATGTTAGGGAACTTTGAAAGTGGTTTTCCATTCACATAACATGGAAGTGTCCGGACACTTTTTTCAACATAGTGTAAGTGAAGTACCGAACAGAGCGGAGACGGTCCTTCGCGGAGTACCGAAGAGAGCGGAGACGCCCCCAATACACACGCACCTGCACATGCGCAAAACAGCCTGTTAATGTGCAAAGCTTGGAACTTGAACTTTTGAGATAGGCTGTGCAGTGGTTACTTGGCAGAGTAGTTAGTGTCGCTGACAACTATTCCAGTGGGCATGCCCTGGTGTGTCCATAATGGTATTTGTATAAAATAACGTTGTTTTTTACATACATTTAAGAACATTTTTGCATACGATTCTCTAAGATTTCGGAGGCTTCTAAAGACATTATAACTAAAGTTTGCATGGGTTGGGTTGGATTGTTTTACCTCTGAGCGGCACTTTTTTGCACACCATGGGCTAAATGGCCAGGTCACATGAACCCCGAAGGCTCAGAGAAGGTTGAGGGAGGGGACCAACTTGAACAGCTGTTGGGAGACAGATGGTAGCCTCCCGTCAAGGACATCCAGCGTGTTCTTTAACGTGCATAGGGTATGGCTCTCCCGCACAAGGGGCCACGGCTTAACGTCCCATCCGACGGACGGCGGCCTTTCCAAGCCCATCGGTATCCCCTACTGACCGTGGGCAGGGCGGGGAATTTTGCGGAGATAAATCTCAACGCTGACCCAGCTGGGACTCGAACCTGGGAACTACAGATTACGAGCCTGGGGCGCTACCGACTGAGCCACCCCCGCCCCACTAAAGTTTGCATGATGATTCCTAAGATAAAAGAGAAGATATATTCAACGTTTCGTCAATACCTCAAAATTTTTGCTCCCGCAGAAATGGGATAATTCCTCATATACTGTAAAATATACGACCATCACATTCCGTAGCAGAATTCCTTTTACGTAACTATATGTCCTAAAGCAACGAAAGGGTTTGGCCTCCAAACATTCTTTTTCCTGTAAAACGTAGAAGAGTTTCTTTAAACAGTAGCAATAAAGACCATGGAATTCTGTTCATAGATTCTCCTTATCCCAAAACTATGTGACTTTTATCCCCTAAAAAAGGAACCTCTTCTGCCAATAAAACGCCTCTTAAATGGGCCACTAAATTCGTCACAAGTTTTGTATCAATCGAGGCATGAAAAAACAATTTCTTTCCCGAACAAATGAATGGAAAAGTTTATTGTAATGGTTTTTTCGTCTCTATATTTCTTGATAAAGGTTGTCGTGTCGCCATGGATAGGTACTGGATACGCTCTAATGATGTAATTTGGTTCGGTGGATTGAACAAGGAGTGTCTAAGGGAGAAGAGAGCTAGCTTCCATAGTCTTAATGTAAACTTTTCGATTGCAGCGCCCTCTAAATATGGCAATCGTGCATTGCAGTGAAGCCACTTAGCCGAGGATCCTTGCGTTATTTTTCCACCGCCCAGCAAGGTTTTCAATGGCTTACACCACGTCACTAATTTTACGTTCACTTTAGCTCTGTTCAAAGTGTTCATTTCTTAAATTTTACCATCATAATTTTCTTTTTACAAGGATTAGTTAAAATTATTTTCTTGAATAAAATCCCATTTTGTAAAACAGGTAGTAGCTATGCTCAAGAAAAGAATTTCAATATTTTGAATATTGTACAATATTTAATATATTATAATAAATTGAAATTTATGGCTCTATGCGAGATAACATGTTTTGTTTAATTATATTTTATAGAATTTTAGATATTTTCAATAAAGTCATATCGAGCTTCTTACTTGTATAAATTGTCAATAGATGGCAGCAGGCACTTCTCGTATCAACCATAAAAAATTTACTATTAGAACAAACTGCAGACACCTATATACATCGATATGTTCCATAGAACACAAAACTGCAACATACATTGACTTACATGTTCGCAAGATGATTAAATGTATTAATTTACATTTTAATTTTAAAAATTCTGCCAATTTACTCAAAATAAACATACAACGGTTTTTCCAGGTATCGTAAAATGTACTCCTGAACGAGATAAAACACTCATTGAATAACTTTAGGGTCAGCTAGCACTGTGGCAAACAGCCATGACTGTTAGACATTTTGTTGGAAACACTGGTTAAATCGCAATATACATACCAATAGAAAGACAAACAATAGCTGCATTGGGCTAAAATGATTGCACTGCGCATGCGCAGATCGCCCCTTACAGTTGTTTTTGCGCCTGCACATCAATTTGCCACGTTCAACTTCGGTAAAATTCCGCAGAACGGCGCCACTTACGCTTGTGCGAAGGTAGCCTACTTCTCCTTAGACCTTCTTTGATTGTATCGGTTAGGATGTCAGCATAAGTAGTCTGTAATCCAGACTTTACTTATATATTTATTTCTATAATTACTACTGGTGTACTTTTATACCAATGTTTAGAGCAATATTGATTTATAAATATGCTTTATTTAGAACGAAAGTAGTTTGCATTTATTAACATGATGATAATTGCTGATAAATATGAATAATTTTCCTTTAAAATAAGATATTTTTTCAATAAACATCAGTGTAAAGATTAGTATAAAAGTACACCACTAATAATAATAGAAATAAATAATAAGAAATGTCTGGATTATTGGACTACCAATGCTAACGTCATAATTTCGTCCACCTGCCGTTTGTGAAGGAGGTGTTGATTTACCTAGAAGGTGATTAAGAGTGTTCGTTTGAAACGGGAGGAACCGGAAAAAAAATATCTAAAGCTAAACCAAATCTTGGAGTCGTTAAGGCTTATCATTTGTTGTATCATGTTGTCTTTCTTCTAATTGATAAACGTATCAGAGTGACTCATTCAATAGCGTGGGTTAAGGTTCGTAATTTGCAGTTTTCAGGTTCGACTCCCGTCTGGTCAGCTTTGAAATTTATCTCCGCAAATCTCTCCACCTGCCCTCGGTCAAAAGGGGCTACAAGTGGGCTAGGAAATGCCGACGTGCATCGGATGGAACGTTAAGCCCCGTGGCCTCATGTGCGCGAGAGTCATACACTGTGAACTTTAAAAACACGCTTGACTGGAGGCTTCCATCTGTCTCCTAATGCCTGCCCAGTAGTTTCCCTCCCTCAAACCTTCTCTAAGTCCTCGGTGTCCTTGTGGCCTGGCCATTTAGCCCATTATATTGCGCTCAGAGGTAAAATAATACAACCCATCTAGTAATCCCCATTTTAAAAAATTTCTCATTTTAAAATATGCAGAAATATGAATAAATAAAATCATAGTGAATAAATTAATTTAGTGCAAAATATTTTAAAATACACAGTTCTTAGTTAACTATTAGACAAATTTACTAATTCTTTGTGCTTAATTAATTTCGTCCCTTTCTATCTTCCTTTCGTTCAACGGCTACCAGTAATGCAACTGACCCTGCACTATGTCATGACGTGTCAGTATTTTATCCCTCTCCCCCCGCCTTTTTAACCAATATTTCTATGATCCCTCAAGAAAATCCACATAGTTTTTCTTCAGTAGGATCATATAGAAGGGACCGTGCATGGATCACAATTATCCTTCCACGTCAAGTAAATATTCTTCCTTGGCCTGGTTAATGAACTTTTCACAGAGTGCATAGAGAGAAAAGCCAGTAGGAAACATTTAACTACTCTTCTTTCGTTTCGTTAGGATTTCAGAAAATCCCACTGTTCTTGAACCATGTTTTAAACCGAATAAATGTTTTGAATGAAATTTCCTAATAAATAAAAAATATTTCTTAAATATCTTGGGGTAGTTTATTACCTAAAAGCAATAACGGCACAAAACCTTATTGAATTTTTTTTATTTATTCTTCACAATACTAGTTATGAGCATACTTTAAAATTTTGAAAGAAATCGCAATATTTTTTGTGTGATATTTATTGAATACTGTACTACACTCCGTAAATGAGATATTTGTACAGAAGGCGAAGATTTGAACTCTGCAATTTTTCTTATATTTCTCGAAAATGAATAAGGGGAATTCATCCGGCAACTGGTTTCATCATAAGACTCGGCAACTGGTTTCATCATAAGTCTCGGCAAATGTTTCAAGTTCTTATATCATTATTAGTTAAACTCTCTGTGAGATGCAGGTACGTACCCAGAAATTTAGTTCCGGGGGAGGGTCCGAGAATTCTCTTTCGGGAGGTTCCGAGAATTTAGCATCTGAGAATAAGTTTTGAGCAAAGTTTTCCAATTATTAAAATATTCCACCGAGAAGCAAAGGTTAAAATGACATTCCTTATGAAATGTGATTTTATAGAGTTTTTTTAATCTATTTTTTTAGTCTCTGAATTAAACATGGGGCTAAACTTCAGCTATACAAAGAAAACTGTTTTGGATTACAAAGAAGGTATATTTACAAGTTTGAAATTTAGTGTACGGCGACGGGATTTTCAGGAGGGGTTTCAGATCCCCGTACCCATCCTCTGTATATGTCCCTAATGGGGAGAATGGATATATTACGATTCAAAGAGCACTATCATATAACCCGCAAAGCAGGAGCGGAGTTCGACTCAGTTTGTAACTTGTCAGTATTATAACCCGAAGCTCTCAGCTCCTAGTCCCCGCAATCCCTGCTTTTAGAATTTTTTCATCACTAACATTCCACTCTGTCGTCGATTACATAAAACCTATGTCCGGAAAGTTCCCAGATTGACGCTATAAACAGGAGTACAATGTACTTACACTCTGCTGCTAAGGATCTCCTTCCAAATAGTTTCTCCTGCAGCAATACGTAGGTTTCAGCGTTTCTGGAGGTCTTTGAAGCAGTCCTGGAAAGCACTGTTTGCACCATTGTACGACTACACCAATGGCATTGCCCCTGTTCATCTGTTTATTGCCGTCTCGTTACTTGGATTTCAACCATTGTTTCACCACCTAACTTTGGATACAGTTGCAGAAATCTTGGTCAGAAGCGATTACCATCAAATTATTCTGGATCCTGTTCTGCACCGTTCGACACCATTTTAACCGTTCATAGTTTTTGTGCTTGTTCTACCTTTAACGCAGAACATTTACACCGAAGAGCCAAACATTATGATCAGAGCGTTTTTATGCAAATCGAAGCAACTGTAGGTAAACGACAGTGCGTGTGAAGTTCATGAAAACGTATAAATAACACCTAATATTGAGCTCTGTTAATCGGTGTTATTCTTGTTCTTCAGATGGAAAAAGCAGCGGACAGTTTCACAAAGGTCAAATTATAATGGTCAGACGACTGGGTCAGAGCATTTCCGAGATGGCAAGGCTTGGGGCTATGGCTTGGCTATGGGGTACTCACTGTCAGCCGTGGTTAGTACCTTCAAAAAGTGGTCCGAGGAGTGAAAAAAACCACGAACTGCCAGCAAGGTGTGGGCCGATCACACCTAGCCAGCAGACAAGAGGGTGTCATCTGTCTCCCAATAGCTGTTCCAGTAGGTCCCCTTCTCTCAACCTTCTTTGAGACATTGGGGTCTTTGTGACCTGGCCATTTATCCCATTCTGTTAAAAAATGTGCCGCTCAGAGGTAAAACAACCCAACCCAAAGTGGGAGAGCCATACCTTGTACACGTTAAATAGCACGACGGATGGCCTCGATGGGAGGCTTTGGACATCTGTCTCCTAACAGCTGGCCAGTGAGTTCCCAGCCCCCAACCTTCTCTGAGTCCCCAGGATCCTGTGACCTGGCTACTTAGCCCATTGTCTGCAAAAAAGTTCCCCTCAAATGTAAAACAACCAAAACAACCCAATCAAGTGGGCCAGTATTGAAATTTATTTCCGTAAAACTCCCTCCCTGTCCTCTGTAAGCAAGGGTAACACCGATGGGCTTGAAAAGGAAACCTTCCGTCGTCATGGATGTCGACGGAAGGTTTTCGTCTTTCCGTCGCCATGAACCGTATTGAGATTTATATCCGTAAAACTTAATAAAGCCATAGGAGGGCGATACCCTTATGCATGCTAAAAGATAAGTTTGATGTCTTCACCGGTGTCTACATCTGTCTCCCAACAGCTGTCTAGTGTGCTCCCCAACCTTCTCTGAGCCCTCAGGATCCTTGTGACCTAGCTATTTAGCCCACTCTGTGCAAAAAAAGTGCCTCTCAGAGATGAAACAACCCAACTTGAGAAATTTCCACTTCTAATATTTCTAATAATTTTCGTTCCAAGCAGCAGTAAACGTTTTAATTTTGTCATAAAATGAGTACAATTATTTTAAAGTGTGAAATATATATTTTGCCATCTCGGTTACTGAGTGGTTAGCGTGCTTGGCTATTGACCTCGTTTGAGCCATGGGTAAGGCATGGATGCTTGTGTTGTCTTTCTGCTGAGGATTCGCCTTCCTCACAGATCTTCTCTACGGCGTATAAACTGACAGTCTCCTGTCAGACCTCTGTGCCAAACAGTTGCCTGAGAGAATATTCATTTAATATTTATTTTATAGTTTGGAATAATAATAATAAGCCGTCCCGTGGCCGAGTGGCTACTGATCTAGGGGACCTGGGTTCGAGCCCGGGTAACGCATGGCTGTTTGTGTCGTTTTTCTGCTGAGGTCCTGCCATCCTCACAGACCTTTTACTATGGCATATAAACTGACAGGCTACTAGTCAGACCTCTGTGGCAAGCAGCTGCTTGAGGGGGTATTTATTTATTTTTATAATAATAATAATCCTTCACACATGGGCTTTGTGATAAAAAATTTATTTTTGTCAAAGATAAAAGAAAAATTTAGCCAAAGTATTTTTTTTTGCCTAAAAGATGACACTTCAATTATGGAATACAAATAAATAGTAGAAATTACGTCTGTCTAAAATGAAATGTTAAATTTCCGATTCGCCTTTCATCCTAGACACCCCACGAGAGAAGGTGAAATCTCTCCTGTCAATTTAAACATCTCTTTTGCCATACTCTGTAGAAACAATATCTCTATTAAAAGTAAAAAACAATATTGATTTAAAGGTTTCTCATATTACGATTCAAGCATCCTTGTAACTGCCGAAATTCAAACTTCTGGAAGATTCGAAACATGGGAAGATTGACTTTTTATTAGAACTTATCCAACGAAAAAAACAACTATTTTATTAATTCTGTTTTTAATTAAAAGAAATTGAATTTGTCATGCATATAAACGACGATGGGAAAAAAACAAACACATAAATGATGCATTTTTTTAGAAGCATTAGCAAGAAAACGACATTTAAAATGGAAATTAAGCATTTTTGTACTGAATAAATTTCCGTTACGTGACACGATAATTTAAATTTGAATCTCTGATACGATGAAACGAAACAATGCAATGGCAACAATAAATCGGTTGAAGAGATGAAAATGGATACAACAGTGAGATTAATAATGAAGCAGTTTTTGAAGCAACAGGATACTGCTTTGAAAGGATTGTTAATCAAAAACGAAATTTATTTCAGTTGTGTGCCTGATCTGGCAGTAGAGAATATTCCCCGCCCCCCCTTCCCGTCGTCTTCAATCCTTTTCACATGATGGTTTGACCCGAGGATGCTGATCGTTGATGTTGGCACGGGAAGACCCCCATCAGCAACTCCATGGAAAATATTCCATGGAGTTGCTGATCCTCAATGCCCTCCCACGAGATGTTTCCCTTTCAACCATGACTCTAGGATCTGCTCCTGTGACCTGTCTGCAGTGCAACGACCTTGGAAAGGTCAGATCAATTTATCTCATCCATTTAGAAATCTTACACTCACTGTAATAATTTATAATTTCCCTTTAGTGTTTAATTAACGAATTGAATTTGTTTAATATCTAGTAATGCTCAAACTGCTTTCTGTTTGATCGCATTGTTATGGTTTCTGAGTTGAGTAAGCATTTCGGAAAGAAAAGAAACATTTAGAGCAAAAAAAAATATTTAAAATGGTGATATGTGAGAGTGATTGGATTTTACTTATTGAGATGGAACGGAACGGAGCAGGATCCCTTTTATTATCACCTTAGTTATTTCATTGTTTGTTAACATTTAAGATTTTCAGTAACTTTAGGGATTGCTGAGAACTTGAACATTGTAATTTAAAAACCGGATCTCTTGTTTGACAGTTATAAAAACTCGTTGAGAATTCAATCCCTACCTCCTTAAGGGTAACAACATCTACTTATAATTGGAAAATTCCAGCTTAGATATAGTAATACGCTTCCTAATATTATTTTCCCTGCTTAAAAGTAGAATACTCTATTGGAGCTGGACCCTAATTTGAATATCGGACCCCACCCATCTTTTGAAATTGAACTCCACCGACTATTTTTAATCCTCCAAACTCCACCGCCTGACACTTTCGTTGATCTTTTGGTAGCAGAAAGAAAACAAAAAATTTCATTTCTTTTTTTGTAAATTGGAGTAATAATTACATTGCTACTAACGGAACATGACGTCCGAGTGTGATCAAGATCAGTTTAACCAAATTTCATCACAAAAAATAATTTTTACTTTTCAGATTTAGAGAACTTGTTTTGAAATTGTTATTTTGTTAATTGATTTCATCATTATTTAAGAACAATGCACGATTAACAGAGGGAAATAATTTACTGCATTACGATCTGATAGTTTTGTTAGAGAATGGTTACGAAATGCGATGGTGATATATTCGTGTCTTAATGAAATAGAAATCATGGACGTTCTCAAGGGGATGGGGGAGGGGGGAGAACACAGCACTAATTTCTGACCTCCCACCAGGAATCCGAAAAAAAAAGAAATTAAAGTAAACTATAGACTGTAAATTTTAAATTCGAGCTTAACCCTGTGATAAAAACAATATCTTCCAATTGTTGTCACACCTCCACCGACAAAAATCTTTCTGACGTCCATTCAGATGAAAGGTATTTTTATGTGATCCTAAGATTGTATAGTCACCATAATTAAGTGTTTGCAAAAACTAATTAATTTTCATGTGTATATTGAATTACTGTACAGTCGCTCAAAAAAGTATCCAAACACTATGGTTGATTACAGAATTCAGAAAAAATATCTGGCCACGATTTTTTTAGAAATTAGTGACGTATTTTATATATAGTGACTGAATTCTGTAATCGTGTCACGTGATTACAGAATTCAGGAAAAATATCTGGAGCGTGTACAGCAACTGTACACGCTCCAGTTACCGCTCACAGCAAACTGGATCGTGTGCAGAGCAAACTGGATCGTGTGCAGTTACTGCACACGATCCAGTTTGCTGTGAACGGTAACTGCACACGCTCAATATTTCCGTGAGTGAGCCCACACGACCTAATATCTAAATAATATGACCACCTACAGTCGCTCAAAAAATTATACGAACACCATGGTTGAGTGCAGAATTCAGAAAAAATATCTGGCAACCTTTGTGTCACGTGACACGAAGGTTGCCAGATCACTAATTTCTAAAAAAATCGTGGCCAGATATTTTTTCTGAATTCTGTAATCAACCATAGTGTTCGGATACTTTTTTGAGCGACTGTACAAAGAGTTGCAATGAATAAATAAAGTTTGTGTTATGTGTTGTAGTGTGATTATTGCAATTATTGTACAGATTAAATGCATGAATGAACATCAGGAAGTTCACTTTGAAAGCTACTAGTTTAGAAAGTGCAAAATTGTATTATTTATTATATTTATTCATGAAAAAGAAATATTTTGAGGTACCCAATGGACGCCAGATACTGGGAAACTTGAGTGTTGCAATTAAATATATTACTCGGAAACTTCGGTGTTGCAATAAAATCTAAGTAAATCAAAAACAAGTGTAAGATAAAATATCAATTAAAAGTAAAATGTAAAAGGACTAACCTAACTTTAAATTATATAAATATCTACAGCAAAAGATTAAGAAATGCAGTTCTTAATTTACAATAAGACGATGTCAACTGCAACAATCCAAGTTGAAATACAACTTAACTCTTGCATGCTCTATTGCTGGCGCGTGACAAGATCTGAGCTCTTACGTCAATCATTGCCTGCAACAAACGTAATGTCGCTGTTGCCGGTTATGTGAGAAGACCATACGGTTAAAGAAAGTAAGCGTGAATGGCAATAAAGAGTTAACGATTACTTAACTGAAAAATTATAATGCGGTTTTCACATTACCAACAAATAATAAATGCATATAATTGAAGAAAGAATGTTAATTAAGTAATGGTATAATGAATGTCAAGAATTATGAGGATTGGCAGGGCTATTTAATTTGAGTAATATTATTGCTAATTGAAATGCAAAGGTTTCTAAATTTATAAGTAGGGATTGATTTCTGTGAGAAAGCACGAGGACGATGTTTTCAAAGTCATAAATATTAGTCAGTTTGTGAGAACATCTTTGTCACAGTTAATAACCTAGGAATAAATAAATAACTAAAATTAAAAGAAACATATAAATTAGTTATAACCAGGCAGTAAATTCAATGAACAGAAATAAATTAATAAATAAGCTGCAAAGAAGATTTTGAATCCTAGAACTATAATCCATGGAACAAAGGATTGCGGGAAGGCTGGTTTCTAAGGCAACGCAATTTTCTCGTTTTCACGAGGCATGGCTACTTAAGACCAGGAATGTTGTGTGTTAAGTCCCTTATACAATTGCAGTAATTAATCCCTGCTTATAACATAGAAAACGAATTGTTAAGAATTGTGTTTAAAGACTATTAATTGTGTATTATTTTGAAATCGAAACTTCGATTTAATGTCCCCAATTTAAAAGTCTTTATTTTACCGTTTATGATCCGAACTTAAAAAATACTTACAGTTATTTATTATAAGTGTTTTCGCAGTCAAATTCATGGTTATAAAAAGATACTCTGAATATTAAAGTGATCGTTTATTGTTCTCGTGGTATTAGTATTATGAGTGGAGATTACGAAATGTTTTTAATTTATAAGTCATATGAATGAGTCTTGAAAATACTGTCGAAATGTTACGAATACAAAAGTAATCTGAAGAAATGGAGAGCTGAATACTATTGTTACGTAAAGGGTAAGGCAATTGTAGTTGGGTCTGTAAGTTAAAGGAAAAAATTCAAGTATTACTTTTCACTATTTTAAGATGCTTAACTGAATTAGTTTTTTTATATAAATAGTATACAAGCTCCATGCAATTCATAACTATTTATAGGTTAATTAACATTGATATGAATAACTAAATACATATGTATATTGGTCAATAGAAAACAATTTTGCAACATTTTCCTACATATCTTATAAGAACGTTGATCTACCTCCTGTTTCTCGATATTTCATGGATGGATGTGAACTTAATTTGACTAAAGGTGCAAAGATAAAGCTACGGTTCCGATTATCCGAAAACATTCGATAGCCAAATAATGCTTGGGTAGTAACTAGCGACCATTTTTATACCTCGTTGTTTTTTCGAACAATGGCGATTTTTTTTTACCGATTCACTCCCAACTGCGACCTTATATTTTTTATGACTTTTTCTACAATGTGGGTTGGACTGTTTTACTTTTTAGCGACTTTTTGCACACAATGTGCTAAATGGCTGGCCGGGTCACAATCACCCAAAAAGATTCATAGAATGTTGGGGAAGGAGACACACTGGAGAGTTCGTGAGAGACAGATGGTAGCCTCGGGTAAAATCCATCCAGCATGATTTTTAATGTGTACAAGGTACGGCCCTCCCGCACACGGTACCACAGCTTAACGTCCCATCCGATGACCGGCGGCATTTACCAGCACATAGGTGTCCCGTCCTGACCGAGGTGGTGGGGGGGAGGAGGTCAAGAGGTAAATCTTAACGTTTGCCCAACTGGGCCTCGAACCTGGGAACTGAAAATTATGAGGGTGGCGCGCTACTGACTCTTTTGTTTTACCTCTTAGCGGCACTATTTTTGGACACAAAGGGCTAAATGGTCAGGCCAAAAGGACCCTGAAGCTTCAGACAAGGGTGGAGAAAGGAGACCCACTGGACAGCTCTTAGGAGACCGATGATAGCCTCCGTCAAGGTCATCCACTATGTTGTTTAACGTGCACAGGATACAGCTCTTCCGCACACGTCGCCACGGTCTAAGGTGCTATTCAACGGACGGGGGTCTTTCCGAGCCCATCGGTGTCACCTTTCTCACCAAGGGCAGGGCGAGATTTAACGGAGATCAATTCGGAATCTGGGACAGATGGAACTCGATACAGGAAAATGCAGATTATGAGTCTGGCACGCTGCTGACTGAGCGAACACATTTGATTTGAAACACATTTAATATAATCCCTTATTTTTGTGTTTTACAGAGTGTAATGAAATATAACTATTTGTAATTTCGCAATCATCTATTATTTGCAATTTCCTCTGTTAGAGGGTGCTAAAAGCGGAAAATAAAAACTTCATTCTCTTCGAAAGCGAGCATCCCATATTCGACAGTAGCAATCATTTATTCTTCTAGTTCTGTATTATATACTTTTCTAAACTACCTGCACTCTGTGATACAACATTACATACACTCTGTGAGATTGAAAGTGCACCAACCAGAGGAGAGGACGATTTTCCTGAAAATCAGCATGGATTGCATTGTTTTACTTCAGAGAGGCACTTTTTTCCATACACAATGGACTAAATGGCCAGATCACGCGTGAATCCCATGATCACTTGGCAGGTGATTATTTAATTATTAACTTATATAATTCGTGTGCCAGATGTGTTCACATATATATGAACGTGAGAACAAAAATGGTGTTTTTCTGATATGCAGGTGTATATTTTAAATCGTGTATCGAAGCAATTTTAGGACAATTCGATCAAACAGAAACGTTTAAAACAGAACACAGTTTGATTAATCTAATCGATGTCTCTCTGAACATACAAATGTTGTTGAATTATCCTTTCAAACCCAATTTCACAAATACGTACTTATTACACTGAACGATCTCTTTAAAACATTTCGATAATTGTAGTCTCTACCCATATTGGAAAATGGGAAACAAGTGAGGTTATTGATTAAGTCTTCTATCCTAAACGTCGATAAAGGCAAAATACGACAATTTCCATATACCTGAAGAAATAATAAAAGTTTTTCTGAAAGCTACACTATTATGTAGAGAACACACATGATTTTGTAACATTTCCATACATCTGAAAGTGAGAACCCCTGGGGAGCTTTTCACATTCACATGTATTTTATAGAATTATATAATTCGAGTCCTAGGATTGTTCACCTCATAAATGAACAGGAAAACCTATTCATTTATGAGGAAAGCCTCATAAATGAAAGGTGTACATTTCAAATCAGCTTTTCAACCTCTTTTTAGGACAAATTTATCATATACAAAATTTTAACCACACGTCTTTGATATATCTAACCAATAATTCTCTCTCAACACACAAATGACGTTCAATCGTCCGTTCAAAGACAATTTCACAGTCCTTACTTATTACGAACTGAACGATTCCTTTTGAAATATTCGTTAATTCTAGACTATTTACCCATATCAGAAAATGGTAAACAAGTGGGTTTTTCTATTAAGACTTTCATCTTAAACGTGGATAAAAGAAATAATTCAATTTCCATATAGGGGAAAAAATTTAAAAAAAACTTCTCAGAGGTACAGTATTGTGGAGAACACACACGTTTTAGTAACCTTTCCATACATTTGAAAATGAAAATCCCTGGGGATTATCTGACATTCACATGTGCTTATAAAATTACATAATTCGAGGTCGAGGATTGTTCACCTCATATATGAACATGAAAACAAATATTTTTTGTAATATGCCGATGTATAATTTAAATCGTGTATCGAAGCTCTTTTACGACAATATGATCTTACAGAAACATTAGAAACAATGTAGAGGTTAATATATCTAATCAATATCTATCTCTAAACATATGCATGTCGTTAAATCCAACTTCAAACCCAAGTTCACAAAGCCTTACTTATTACCAACTGAACGATCCCTTTAGAAAGTTTATTTATTTGCATAGTCATATTCGAAAAACGGAAAAGAGTGGATTTTTCGATTAAGACTTAGATCCTGAACGTGGATATAGCAAATGATGCGTCAATTTCCTTAGAGGTGAAAGCAATAATAAACGTTTTTCTCAAAATTACAATATTATGTAGGGAACACACATGATTTAGCAACCTTTCCATACATTTGAACGTGAGCACTCCTGGGGAGCTTCCCGCATTCACATGTATTTACAGAATTATATAATTCGAGTGCTAGGTGTGTTCACTACATTTATGAACATAACAACAAAAATTGTTCTTCTCATATTCAGGTTATATTTTAAATCGTATATGGAAGCTTTTGAAGGACAATTTGATCTTATAGGAACATTAGAAGCACCGCAGAGGTTTTCTATAGACAGAAAGCTATTAATATATAAATTGATCATCCGACCTGACCGTCTATTATGTATGACCAGTAGCGGATCCAGAGGGTGAGGGAGATAGGGCTATTGATGATATTACTAAGGGGGGAGATCGGGGCGATCGCTCTTACCAAAAGCCCGATGAAGAATGGGGAATAATTTGATACAAATTTACGAATCTACTTAATGAGTTATGTATGCCCTCATGAGTGTACAAAACTTCGATCAGAGAGGTTAAAATACCTGGAATCATCACAAAACGAAGAAAAGACAGTTGGTCATTTGATTTCTCAAATTTTGGATTATCAGAATAATAATTTTTAAGCGAGGTAGTTTTGATATTCTCAAAATAAAAGAATTTCCATATTTATTAATATTATCTATAGTGTTCCAATTTTGATTCATATTTATTTTGTTCCCTTTAGATGAGGACCATCCAACCCAAACTTATTGAAGAGACAGTAAAAAAATATTCTGAAAGAGTAGCAAGGAAAAATTATCAACTTAGAAACAAAAACAAATATTTCAAAGGAATTAGAAAAAAAATTACTTTTAAGGAATCAAAAAAATATTTTCATTAGAAAAAAGTATATTTTTAATTAGATTAAGAATCAGTGAAATCATTTAGTTATGCACCTAAATATATTTGTTCGAATAATTGGAAGAAATGAGCCAGAATCAATATTTTTTGTGCCTCAGATTGAGTGTGCCTTCTTTTGATGGTCAACGTATCGGTTCGTACTGTTCATAATCAATTCACGGATATTGTCACTCATCAGGAATTTTAAAATTCCGAAGAGTTCCGAATCTTCCAAAATATTATGAACTGATCCATCTCTATTTTCATGAGCATTCCAGGTCACTGATTCATTAATGATTTGGTTGGATCATGAAATACCACTAAAATCAAGACCTCTATCATCACTTTTTAAGGTTGAAAAATCCGTCCCTGCTCGTCATTCAGTGCAGCTGATTATTATTTGTTGATTGTGATAAGAACCTCGTTCTCTTCTTCAGATAATCTAAATTCGTTGACTTCATTCTCTGAACTATAAATGGTAAAAGAGCCGTTTAAAATCGTTTACTCCTTCAAATTTTCCGTTTACGAAAAGCCGTCTCAAATAACAAAATAAAATATAACAAAAACGGAAATTTAGCTCAACTCCATAATTACACCAGGGAATCTTAACAGTTGCAGAATTTCCAATCCTGAAACACTAAAAACATAAATGTATGAGTTTTCTTCTTGTCGTAGGACTTGGTTGACCTGTACCTTGGGGCGGGGTGGCTCAGTCGGTAGCGCGCCAGGC
Source organism: Ryuthela nishihirai (assembly GCA_038380435.1). NCBI lineage: Eukaryota > Metazoa > Arthropoda > Arachnida > Araneae > Heptathelidae > Ryuthela > Ryuthela nishihirai. The sequence goes on from JAWZYU010000022.1 coordinate 39,682,770, forward strand.
TCGTAATCTGTAGTTCCCAGGTTCGAGTCCCAGCTGGGTCAGCGTTGAGATTTATCTACGCAAAATTCCCCGCCCTGCCACGGTCAGTAGGAGACACCGATGGGCTTGGAAAGGCCGCCGTCCGTCGGACAGGACGTTAAGCCATGGCCCCGTGTGCGGGAGAGCCATACCCTGTGCACGTTAAAGAACACGCTGGATGGCCTTGACGGGAGGCTACCATCTGTCTCCCAACAGCTGTTCCAGTGGGTCCCCTCCCCCAATCTTCTCTGAGCCTTCGGGGTCCATGTGACCTGGCCATTTAGCCCATGGTGTGCAAAAAAAGTGCCGCTCAGAGGTAAAACAACCAACAACCAACCGACCTGTACCTTTAGCACAAACATCTAAGTCATACCAGAAAAAGTTACAACCGGAAGGTCCAGGGCCAACGCTACCGCACCTTTCGCCAAATTTGCCGATAAGCTAACCACACCTGCTGCAAAGCTGACTGAACTAATGGCAGATCTAAAAGAAAGGGTGGCAGATATCCAAGTTCGCTCTGGGTGGCAAAATAGCTATTTTACAGCTTAGGTAGGCTCACAATAAGTGTCGACTTTTAACTAACGAACTTCCACTCATTGCGCAGCATGAAACCCTACATCCTGTCCATCTCTCATATGACCAAATCCTCTCTCCCCCCGCCAAGTCGATAAAGGCGACTTGGTACAGGTTGTTCCTTTGGAATCATGTGAGTCATGCGCATTGGCGGAAATGGTAAACTACAGTCGTCAGCAACTCTCCCAGAAATGTCCCCTACGTTGAAAAGAGAGATTCCCAGACAGCATTTCTTTACTCACCAATAACCACCTTGTCGTGGTGAGGGGGCTTAGGGCCCAGCAACCGGTCGAAGGCTTCGCTCACCGGATTGGATTCCCGGTTGGACAGAGCCAAGACCATCCGAGGTCGAAGACATCACTGACCGGTTTAGTGGCCCGGTTGGACGGTGTCAAGACCTCCATCAGGTGCTCCGTGGAGCAGTTCAAGGGCACGGCTGAACGGATTTGGTCACCTAGTAGGCACGACCCCTTTTCAAAGTCTGGGCCTCACTAAGAGTCTCAACCCCGGGTGCCGAGCGAACTTGGATCTACATATCCTTGTTCATGGCTAACCGGGGAACAGATTAAATTTCATGTTTCTACCGCTGGTTAGCTTTCCTTTTATAGGACTGCTGCCATATGAAGTTGGGGATGAGATGCATCTATATGGTGTATTCTTGCCCCTGACGGGGCGGGGGTGGCTCAGTCGGTAGCGCGCCAGACTCGTAATCTGTAGTTCCCAGGTTCGAGTCCCAGCTTGGTCAGCGTTGACATTTATCTCCGCAAAATTCCCCGCCCTGCCCACGGTCAGTAGGGGACACCGATGGGCTTGGAAAGGCCGCCGTCCGTCGGATGGGACGTTAAGCCGTGGCCCCGTGTGTGGGAGAGCCATACCCTGTATATGAACACGCTTGATGGCATTGACGGGAGACTACCATCTGTCTCCCAACAGTTGTTCCAGTGGGTCCCCTCCCCCAACCTTCTCTGAGCCTTCGGGGTCCATGTGACCTGGCCATTTAGCCCATGGTGTGCAAAAAAGGGCCGCTCAGAGGTAAAACAACCCAACCCAACTTGCCCCTGACTCTAGATTGTCACGGCTTTCCGTTAAATTGGTAGTGTCGTGAGACGGAACAGGGATTTGCCCTGGTTGCTGAACATCTGACAACAAATAGTACTCACTAATGATTCCAAGCTTCAATTCCTTCAAAGTCACAGCCTGCACAACTTTTCCTTTGTTTAAAGGAGTGGTGATTGCCCTTCTGCCATCGCATTTTATGCGCGCCCAACAATAGAAATTGAAGGATACAACGGTAAATCCTTATATGCGTGGGGTACAACAGAAGGAATGGCAATTTGCAAAACTGTAGATGATGTATCAGCAGCGGTTTAATATCATAGAGAACTGAAACATGAAGTACATGAAGAATGTTCGACTTCAATTGACGGTGCGTCGGTTACGATGCTATTTCCGTTTCCTACATCTTTAATAATGTATGTGATAGGAATGATATAGGTATATATATATATATAACTAAACAATTTCTCCCACTGATAAGGAAATCAGATGTAAGATTGATAATAAGATATAGGTTTGAGATAAAATATGTGTAAATAAAACTTTTAATGTGAGTCAAATCGTGTAAACAATGGATTAGTAGCTGATAGTATTGTGAGCGAAGTGTCGTGTCGTATATATCCTGAAGCGAATATGAATTTACTTAGACCTGATATAGTAAATAATCAACCTAACTAGTATTCTAAACAGTAAAATATTACTCTGAAAGCTCATGTAACAATAGAAAATGAAATATTTTTAAAAAACTTAAAGAAGATAACCTTTAAAAGGTTTTTAAACCTGTAACTGAAATATTTTCAGTTTTACCTTCTGCAGGAATTCAGTTTTCTAAAATAATTTTTATCGCTGTTTATATTATATATGTATGATCTTGAATATTTAATAAAATGCGAGGAAGGCTTTTGTAAGACACTAATATGTGAAGTTTAAAATCAGGAGTTTCGGAAGTTGTGTGTATGGGGGGACACCAAACCCGTCCATTCCTTTTAAGAAGGTTTTCATTTTCATACAAAAGACACTCAGCACGTAACTGGAAGAGAAAAAAATATTAAAATATTAGAAACAACTTCTAGTGTGTGTTGATTCTCCTATATAATATTTATAATGCTATTACCTGAATTTATGAAACTTACAGTACTGTGCGAATTAGTTGGGACAAGCATCATGAAGCTGCATAAGAAGACAGGGTCCGTGGACACGTCCCGTAAAAGACATTGTGCAAGAAAACGAAAAACCACCCCTAGGGATGATAGTGTAATTCAAAGAATTACTAATATAGACCTGAAGAAGACCAGTGGAAACATCAAAAGGGAGATTGCGTCTCATGGGATTAATTAGATGCCTCCACCGTACGTCGTTGCCTTCTGGAGTGTGGCCGCCGAGCTCGACGCCCCTCCAAAAAGCAGCTTTTGACAATCGCTATGAAGTAAAAAAGGCTATCCTGGGCAAAGAAACATCGAGACTGGACTGTGGAGAATTGGGAAAAAGTGATATTTTCCTACGAAACCCACTTTCAGATGCATGGCTACAGGTCAAATTTCGTCCGCCGCTCGCCTGGAGAACCTCTTCGACCCGGCCACATCCAGTAATTCCGTAAACACCCATCCAAAGTCATGTTTTGGGGATGTTTTACAGCTTCCGGGCCACAGACGTTTCACCCCATTGAAGGAATGATGGACAGCAAAAAGTACATAGGCGTTCTGGAGGCGAAAATGGTCCCAACACTGCAGAAGCTGGCCAGGAAATTCACCCGATCCAAACACCATTGAAAATTTGTGGGCCATTATTAAAGCGCGCATATCTAAGATGGATTGCACGACGAAAACCAAAATGATAGAAAGTGTCATTAAAGTGTGGCACCACGACCCTGAAATGAAGGAGATGTGTGGAAAGATAGTGGCATCAATGGTTGAGAGGGTGAAAGAAGTAATTAAAGCTAAGGGGTGTCATATTCACTATTAACTACACTATTAAACAAATAAATTTTTTAGTTTTATCTTTGTTACTGCAGTTTCCTATTGTCCCAACTAATTGCAATATATATTTTTCTTTCTTCAATTTTAATCATATTTTCCACTTAATTTCAACTAATCCCCTGTTTTTAGCAATGAGGTAATATTTATAAATATTTAATCGTCCCATCAATTCAGAAGCTCACGAACGCACTAAACCCCAACAGCTACAAAATTCAAGACAGTATAATAAACAATCAATATATTGCTATGAGTGAATTCATTACATGCTATTTACCATCTGAAAATAATTGGTGTGAACTTTCGCCAAAATAATGCAAATGTAAATAAAACAAGAATGCATTTTAGTAATCGTAAATTTCACATCGGAAGGTAGCCTGACGACACAAGTTCCCAAGTGTTTTTAATTTAGTATAAATCCATCAAATCAGAGCAGGATTTAAACTCTATGAGGCCCTAGGCGCACATTAAATTCGAGGCCCCCTTGCTAACATCTTGAGACTTTAGCCGCACATTGATTTCGAGGCCTCCATGCTAAATGTTTTGAAGCCCTAGGCGCACATTATTTCGAAGCCTCCTTACTAAACTTTTGGAGGCCATAGGCACACGTTAGATTCGAGGGTCCTTACTTAGGTTTTTTGAAATATTTGGTGTTTGGTTCAAGAAAAATATTTAAAAAATTTTATTTAAAGAATTGTAGAAAAATAATCACAAAAATATAACTCAATCCCAGTAAAGAAATGTATAGACTTTACTAAGATTCATTAAAATATTTTTGACATGAATTGCAGTTTACTACCAAATTTACAGTATTGAAAATTTCTTGATAAATATTTAACAAAAAACTTTTCTTTCAAAAATTATCAATGTGTTTTATTGCGAGCTTCCTCTTTGGCGAAACCATCAATTAAACCATCACAATTTAAAGAATCTGTCAACTCACATGCATTATACGTTAAAGATAAATTCCACATTTAAGTTTGCGCTAGTGAATTTCGTATTTAAAAATAAGCATTTTATTTTGCAACCATAACTAGAATGTTTTTTATATTGTTGTTTGTGAGGAATAGAGTTTTAAAATGTGGCCCCATAGAGAGTGAGGCCTATCTTAACCATAAATACCATAAAGCCATAGCTTACCATAAAATGCACTAGCTTGCGCCTAGTGCACTTTATGGCAAATGCGGCCCTGCATCGAATTATATTCAGTAACAAAAAGGAATGCGTAAAGCTCAGAGTTCTATATATAAAACTCTCATATATGTAAATATATATATCGAAAACTGTATATTTTATACACTACATACAGAGCTCTGTGGTGTAAAGACTAAAGAAGTCAAACTTTCTTATTCTGGAGGAGTGCATCGATATATTTTATTGAAGGTAAAAATAAATCAGGTACTTCTTTTCTGGCGTCAGTATAACATTTACTTGAGGAGAGCAGAAAGGACAATATAATATAGTTGACCTAAAATGTGTGGATAACTTTAAAATTCCAATTAATCAAAAAAATGCATACTTTATTTAAGTCGATTTCTACATTGACATTCCCAAATGGTCAATCAAAACAGATACGGAGTCTGATTTATTGAAAATTGTGATATTCAAGATTGTAAACTGGCAACTGCATTTCACGTTTTGAAAATTAGCAATTTCTGCTTTACGAATTAGAATGAGAGACGCAGATTTTGCAGTCCATGTTTCATCTCGTTGCAAGGTAATATTATTAATATTGAAATGATCACGTGTAATTAGTTAGATGTTTTATTAGAAACTTTTAATTCTCATGAAGGAATTGTATAAACTTGTGAGATATCTTTTCATGATCTTGTAATATTTATAGTGTTACGAGTAATCGATTTTCAAAACATCTAAGTTTAGTGTGAAGTTTAATCTTAGTAATCTTAATAAGCCTAAAATATGGAAACTAATGTCTGTACTTATCTCTCTCTCTGCATGTTAATAACATTTATATTTGGTGACATTTTTTTCACCAGTGTTTCTTTATTAGAAAACAATTATGTTATAGGAGTCACTGGTGGTTCAGAAAATGCCCAAATGAATGGAAATACGTTAAATTATAGCCGGTTAATATATTTTAATGTTTGTAACTTAATGGGAAAGTAACACAAAATACTAATTAACATAAAAAGTTAAGGCCACGGTACAGTATAGGGTCCTCAGCCGTGTTGTACATTTCCCCAGGAAAACCTGTAATGTTGAGTTGCAATATGATATCCATCCGCATGTTCCAATGTTTATGATTGCTATATGCTGTTTAAAATAGTTCTCTCTAATGAGATTATTTGTTTTCGGTACTTTTGCTAAGTTGATTCTTTAGCGCTGAGTGTTAATAAGTAAATTTAATATTGATATTTATTTTAGCGGCATTTTTTAAGTACGAAACGAGGTTTCATTGTTTAGCGATAAGCGTTGTTAGTGAAATCTTTTGATATTTATTTTTGGGGCTGTTTTTTCAGTAAGGAACAAGGAGTTATAGTTATCGATAAGAGCCGTTAATGAAATCTAGTTTTGGTGAGATTATTCTCAGTAACTTTTTAAGTGCAGAAACAAGATTTTCTTCTATGTCGCATTTCATATTTCTTTTATATATATATATCCTTTAAATTATATATATATATATCCTCAATACGCATCTCAAGGTAGATGCGGAACGGACTACTTTTACTATTCACACTTTTTTTTTCACCGCGGCGAAATTAAACAAGATGGCGGCTGAGGACCCAATACTGCAGTTCTGCCGAAGTTAATAGAATCGCTCTAACACAAGTTTTATAAGAGAGAGTAAATTTGAGTGTTTTTTAATAGGTTCAATATTATGATTTCTTTCTATGCTTTTATTACTGTAGAAATGTCGTTCAGTCGAAAAGGGGTAAACAGAATTATCACCAACTGTATATTTAAATCTGTAACTAATAAACCGTGAAATAAATGAAATGGGATACGGCATATACCCTCGTACACCCACAGAAACAATCCCTGTTTGTCACAAAGGAAAACAGATGGAAAAAATAGACGAGAAATCATATATATCATCAGATGCTTCATCATTTTAATTGACGCTTTTTACTGAATTTTCTTGCAAATAATTACCGTTGAATAAATATTGGTCGACCAGATCGTTATATACTTAACATTAGAGTAAGTTAGCTTACCGCGGAACGGTGCTGCCCTCATCTCGCAGGTTCTGAAACTTCCCATACGCGCTTACTAACACGTAGATTCGCGGGAATCGGTAGGCGCAGATCGTAGATCGGTAATTCGTCTATGGAGTACCAGGTACAAAAGTACCGATAACCTCCTCCATCTGAGCATGTGCCTAATTGGCATCAGTGTAAAACCTAAGTAAAGTAAACCACCTTAAATATGGTGGGGCCCTTAAGGGCAAGAAATCAAAAAACAACAAAGTATAAGGATGCACAAGAGACCTAAAATGGAAAACTTTCTGTGCTGAAAGCCCATTGTATCTATTCAAGACTTGATGATTGTACTCAAAAAGGCAAGATATAATCTCATGCGGGGTGGATCGAACTGATTCGAAGAAACCACGCAAGATAAACGTAGTATATGAATAGATGTGATCGATGCCCAGGTCTTTGTGTAGCTCTCTATAGTTACGAACCATGGAGCATCGACCGCACATCGCAAGATCTTATTTTGCAAGACCTGGATCTTGTGGATGCCTAAATGTGGAAACTAAATGTTTTGAATATTTTTGAACTGTATATTTTATACACTACATACAGAGCTCTGTGGTGTAAAGACTAGAGAAGTCAAACTTTCTTATTCTGGAGGAGTGCATCGATATACTTTATTGAAGGTAAAAATAAATCAGGTACTTCTTTTCTGGCGTCAGTATAACATTTACTTGAGGAGAGCAGAAAGGACAGTATAATATAGTTGACCTAAAATGTGTGGATAACTTTAAAATTCCAATTAATCAAAAAAATGCATACTTTATTTAAGTCGATTTCTACATTGACATTCCCAAATGGTCAATCAAAACAGATACGGAGTCTGATTTATTGCAAATTGTGATATTCAAGATTGAAAACTGGCAACTGCATTTCACGTTTTGAAAATTATCAATTTCTGTTTCACGAATTAGAATGAGAGACGCAGATTTTGCAGTCCATGTTTCATCTCGTTGCAAGGTAATATTATTAATATTGAAATGATCACGGGTAATTAGTTAGATGTTTTATGAAACTTTTAATTCTCATGAAGGAATTGTATAAACTTGCGAGATATCTCTTCATGATCTTGTAATATTTATAGTGTTACGAGTAATCGATTTTCAAAACATCTATGTTTAGTGTGAAGTTTAATCTTAGGAATCTTAATAAGCCTAAAATATGGAAAGTAATGTCTGTACTTATCTCTCTCTCTGCATGTTAATAACATTTATATTTGGTGGCATTTTTTTCACCAGTGTTTCTTTACTAGAAAACAATTATGTTGTAGGAGTCACTGGTGGTTCAGAAAATGCCCAAATGAATGGAAATACGTTAAATTGTAGCCGGTTAATATATTTTAATGTTTGTAACTTAATGGGAAAGTAACACAAAAATAGTAATTAACATAAAAAGTTAAGGCTACGGTACAGTATAAGGTCCTCAGCCATGTTGTACATTTCCCCAGGAAAACCTGTAATGTTGAGTTGCAATATGATATCCATCCGCATGTTCCAATGTTTATGATTGTTATATGCTGTTTAAAATAGTTCTCTCTAATGAGATTATTTGTTTTCGGTACTTTTCATAAGTTGATTCTTTAGCGCTGAGAGTTAATAAGTAAATTTAATTTTGATATTTATTTTAGGGACTTTTTTTAAGTACGAAACGAGGTTTCATTGTTTAGCGATAAACGTTGTTAATGAAATCTTTTGATGATATTTATTTTTGGGGTTGTTCCTTTCAGTAAGGAACAAGGAGTTATATAGTTATCGATAAGAGCCGTTAATGAAATCTAGTTTTGGTGAGATTATTCTCAGTAACTTTTTAACTGCAGAAACGAGATTTTCTTCTATGTCGCATTGCATATTTCTTTTATATATATATCCTTTAAATTATATATATATATATCCTCAATACGCATCTAAGGTAGATGCGGAACGGACTACTTTTACTATTCACACTTTTTTTTTTCACCGCGGCGAAATTAAACAAGATGGCGGCTGAGGACCCAATACTAGAGTTCTGCAAAAGTTAATACAATCGCTCTAAGACAAGTTTTATAACAGACGGTAAATCTGAGTGTTTTTTAATAGGTTCAATATCACGATTTCTTTCTATGTTTTTATTACTGTAGAATTGTCGTCCAGTCGTAAAGGGGTAAACAAAAATATCACCAACTGTATACTTAAATCTGTAACTAATAAACCGTGAAATAAATGAAATGGGATACGGCATATACCCTCGTACTCCCACAAAAATAAGCCCTGTTTGTCACAAAGGAAAACAGATGGAAAAAATAGACGAAAAATCATATATATCATCAGATGCGCCATCATTTCAATTGACGCTTTTCAGTGAATTTTCTTCCAAATAATTACCGTTGAATAAATATTGGTCGATCACATCGCTACATACTTAACGTTAGAGTAAGTTAGCTTACCGCGGAACGGTGCTGCCCTCATGTGGCAGGTTCTGAAGCTTCCCATACGCGCTTACTAACACGTAGATTCGAGGGAATCGGTAGGCGCGGATCGTAGATCGGTAATTCGTCTTTGGAGTACCAGGAACAAAAGTACCCATAACTTCCTCCATCTGAGCATGTGCCTAATTGGCATCAGTGTAAAACAAAAGTAAAGTAAACCACCTTAAATATGGTGGGCCCCTAAGGGCAAGAAATCAAAAAACAACAAAGTATAAGGATGCACACGAGACCTACAATGGAAAACTTTCTGTGCTGAAAGCCCATTGTATCTATTCAAGACTTGATGATTGTAGTCAAAAAGGCAAGATATAATCTCATGCGGGGTGGATCGAACTGATTCGAAGAAACCACGCAAGATAAACTTAATATATGAATAGATGTGATCGATGCCCAGGTCTTTGTGCAGCTGTCTATTAGTTACGAATCATGGGGCATCGACCGCACATCGCAAGATCTTATTTTGCAAGACCTGGATCTTGTGGATGTTGGTAGGAGTTGTGGTCACCCAAATTGGCGAAGCATATGAAATGGTGGGTCTGATGACCATGTCATAAAGCAAAAGCTTGTGGTCAATAGATAGAACAGAATTTTGTCTAAGAGGAGGTTCCAGCTGACATATGACAGTATTCTCCTTGGTGATGATCCCATGAAAATGGGGATCCCACTTGAGCTTTTTGTGCAAGGTAAATCCTAAATATTTAACAGCATCTTGCCATGTAATAGGTTCATTCAAAAGTAGTAATGTTTCAGAGTTATTAATTCTCTTGCCACTGAAAAGGATGGTGTTACTTTTTTCAGTGTTTAGTTTCACTTCCATTTATCATACCAGAATTCCGTTACATCTGAGCAATTCTGGAGTCTCCTGATTGCAAACTCAACTCCCAGAGAAAGGGAGATGAGAGCAATATCGTCTGCATATTGAGCTATGAAAATTCGATCAAATGTTGGAATATCATAAAGGAACAATGCAAAGAGAGTAGGGCGTAGGAGAGAGCCTTGCGGAACTCCAGCGGCCATTACTCTCTTAGTAGAGATGGAGGATTTGATATGAACTTGAAAAGTTCGATTTGAGAGGTACGATTGGAGAATATGGGTAAGGCCCATAGGAATCCCTATCTTGGTTAGTTTGTAAATCAGGCCGTCCATCCAGACGTGATCAAAAGCCTTGGCCACGTCCAGAAAGCCGGCAGCAACTGTCTCTTTCCTGTTTAGTGCTGCAGCAATAGTTTCGACTACTATTAGGACCTGATGTGTCGATCTCTTGCGTCTGAAACCAAATTGCGAATCTGGTAATACTTCTGAGCCATCGAGAGCGTTGGTGATGCAACATTTTTTAAATGAGTGCTGCAGTATTCTTTCTCGGATTAGCTTCAAAGCTGTTGATACCCATTCCACCAATTTTGATGCCGGAGCTTTCTTAATTTTCCCGGAAGGTGTCAGCGGAAGGTTGTCAGTCAACAGCCAGGTTCCAAGGTCACTACAATTCACTCACAGAGCTTCACTATAATGAAATAACGGTGGCTTCAAGTTTGGAAAGCGGGGGAAAATACCCACGCCACTCTATTCTCCAATGGAATTGGAGAATGCGAAAACAGTCAAACTTTGAGGCGGGTTTTTCCACATAAAACAAAACGTGTGGTGCCGTGTGCAAAATGCGGGAAATTTTTTTGGGAAAAAAAATCTGCGATTTTTAAGACGCATCCCGTTTTTAGAGACGTTTATACGGGAAAAAGCGTGCGTCTTAGAATCGAAGAAATACGGTAATTAATATATTCTCATATATTTCTTTCTGATTACGAAAAATATTCATCATTAATGTATACGTACACTACTGAAATTTAAAAGAATAATGTTAATGAAATTAATATAAATTAGAAATAAAGTACTTAGGAATCATCTGTATTTAATCGGTATAATGGTCTGCCAAGTTAAAAGTTGCCAGAAATGAGATAAATCACGGTTTTACTACACCGAAATTTCAGTCTAAAAAGTCAGATCTCTCTGCCGGTTAAAAAAAGACCAATTCATTTAAAAGTCGCGAGACAGATTGCATTAAAACGGCAAGAATATAATTTTAGCGAAATAATATTATTATAGCTTGCCACAAATGAATTTATTGATATAGAAATTTATTCTTAAAAATAAATGGTAACAATTGAAATCATTTAGTTGATTTTTACTTTGGGATGACAGTCTAATAATCTCCCTTGATGCTATATCACTGTTACTTCACAATATATGTATATTATATCTGTACATATATAAAAAAAAGATATCAATCCGTACCGTGTAAAACTGAATCTATCACATATAAATCGAAACTGGTTGGATATTTTGACAGTGTAAATCAAGTCCCGTGTAAATCGAGGGACAGGTGTATATGGATCGTTCAAATGAAAAGTAGATAACTCCTGTATCCGGGAAATATGGGTAACGGACTGGGTGACCTTTGAACCCTCACACAGGGAAATGGGCAAACATAGAAGAAACTTATCAATACTAGAATGAGTGGAAAGTATCGACCTGAATGTGATCGATGGCGATTGCAGATAAACCATCATGGGAACATCCAAATTTAAAGAATATTCACAGTATGCTGACGTTTTAATTTGACCATAAAAGTTAGTCAGTTTAGTTTCAGTTTAGTTCAAACCATTTAGTAGTCAGTTTTCGTACCGTGGTGATACCGTCAATTCGATATTGCGAAACTTTGGGCATTAGAAGACAGACAAAAAATGTCGAAACGCCCCCCGCTCCCATATTGTCAAATGACAATAAGAACCTTGAATAGATATGGTCTGTTTAATTGTGTTCCTAATGTACTGCATTGATTATAAAATATGGTCATGTACTCTGTGCACATAAACCCAAATATTTATAATAAAAAACATTCGGGTGTAAAAACCTTTATGGTCATCCGTAAAGTCTGTTAAAGCCCAATGTAAATGTATATCCATAAATATATACATTCGGATTATCAGATTAAGTAACATCCCCTTCCCTGCTCTTCGTATATAAAAGACTGTGATAAATGGAATTAAATCATGACATTAAGGTCTAACCGAACAGTCCAAGTTTTATCTGGTTTACCGTACTCGTCTGTGGAAGCCGCTTTGACTGTTCAGGCCAAAAACTTTTGGAATGTCAGAAGATAATGACCTCCTGAACTGAAGTGTCATCTGATGTTTGTGGCGCTATCTGAAATAAGCCGATCCACAGTCCGTCCAAAATTTCGTAGCATAAACATCGGTCTGGCTTTTACATGGCTGAGTGGTTAGCGAGCTTGGCTACTGATCACAGGGACCTGGGTTGGAGCCCCCGGTAATGGCATGGATGTTCTAGCGCATATGAGAATCTCGTTTTCGAAAAGAATGAAGTTTTTCCTTTACCCACTGTTTCATTCCTCAAAAGTTTTAATTTGAGCTACTGGGTGATGGGAAAAATGCAAATAATGTTTCATTACTAATTATAGAACATAAAATATTCGTATTTTAATTCTTAAATTTAAAAAGTTGAATTTCCCAACCTCTCTCAGAAAAGTGGGCAGATTATTATTGTTGCTGACTCTTAAAAACTACAAATTTTTCATATTTCTATTCTATACATAGTATTTGGAAACCTCGAAAACAACACTGCCATTTCATATTTAATAACTGTAAAGATATATATATATTAAAATTAATAAGTATTTGAAAAAATGCGAAATTGTGAGTTTTATATGCAGCTATTTATCGTGCAGTTTATTCTCTTGTATATTTCTTAATACCAATCAAACTAAAAAAGAGTTTTCTAATTATCATTTTCATTCTTTCCAATGGAAACTTTATGACGTTCACATTCCACCATCAAAATTACATATTTCTGTCATTAATACATGGTTGCAATATTCAATTGACATTTTTGGAATTAGAGGGCACAATTATAGTATTCCAAAGATTCCGAAGGTGCGAATCATAATATTTTATCAATTCCTATCTAACCGTAAAAAGTTTTTTTTTATCTGTAAATAGAAAGTTTTCTGCTAAAACAAAAAAGATTGTGTTCCTCTCTGGGTGTCTAAGAGGTCATTTCATTGTTCCCATAGGAAATATCATGGCTTTCATATGTCAGGCAATAGTAATATTTCAGGTAATGCAGGTTATGATCAGGGTACAGGCTGAAAAATTAATCTCCCACTTGTGAGTTTTATATGCAGCTATTTATCGTGCAATTTATTCTCTTGTGTGGAAATAAACATTTAATTAACTGTTTACCTGCGCACTATAAATATACGAGTGATTTTAATTTCTGAGAAGTTTAAATTAGGAATTACATTCCTTTTCAATAACCATTTCTTACTCGTATGGATTTTTGACTTCCTATTTTGGTCGATTGGACAAACTATGGCAGCGTATTATAATTCGTCAAGCCTCGCCATCCCTAGAACCATCCACACCAAAGACACAAGGGAACTGAGCAAATACCTTCATGTGAGCAACGTTTCCGTTACATCTCAAGGCAAAACAGTGACGTCTTTGTAGGGTGATCAAATGACAGTGTTCTAAAAGGTGGCTAAAAAGTTAGAAATGGAGGTCAAGGGGGCACAATGAAACAAAAATGGAGGACAAAGGAGGACATGCTCTCAATTTGTGAAAAAAAAAATTCCTACTATATTTTATTCAAGTATTCACTAACAGTTGAGTAAGAAAAAGTATAATACTTATTAAATATATTTTAAATATATATGATTGACGATTTTTATTCCTACTTGATAAGCAATCAAGTTATGTTACAAGTGGTACAAAGTTAGTAAATTATCTGCTATTGCACAAAGTCAAATTTGTTTCTATGAGATTTGGTCAGCAGTGATTTCTGTCTTGGTAGGGCATGGTCTTGTGTGAGAAGGTTCCTATAAACTAAGAGTCTTTTATGTCCTAAAAAAATGCTTTCAACTTTCATAGCTCCATCTATCTGTGGGCGGAAGCAAAATTTTTGGCAATTTTCTAAAGCTCATACTTTTCCAATCTCACATGTATATTGCACATATTGAGATTACATGCAATAGTAACTTTTACACCATTAACAGGGTCAATTTAGTATTCATGGTTTGGATTCACAGTAAATTAGTTCACGGTTAACTGTAAATGGTATTATAAATATTGGTTCAAAAAATTAAAAAAATGAAATTCCTAAAACTAGTGTTTTCATTTTAGTTTTAAACATGTAATGAATTTATAGAAAAAAATACCAATGTCAGGTTGATTCATAAACCGGGTAAGGAGCCTTCTTTCCCTATCAGCTATCGTCCCATCAGTGTGCTTTCTTGTTTGGGAAAACTGTTTGAGCGAATTATACTCAACAGATTGGATGAATTCCTTTCCTCTCATCCTGGTGTCATTGTGTGATAATGGAAATAAAGACGGTTCAGAAGAATCAGACTCTGAATGTGAAGTAGACTCTGCTATTGATTCAGATGCAGATACGAGGGCTCGGAAGAGTCAGACTGATATTGATTCAGAAGGAAGTGATGAATAACATACCTACTGATAAACAGATACTATTGTTGTTAGTAAATTGAATTCTATTATAATAAAATATTTGTTAGATATATTTTAGCGTTTTATTTATTATTTTTTTTCTTAGAATCAAAGCTTTTTTTTCTCTTGGTGCTACTGAAATTAAAGGTGCGTCTTACAATCGCTGGCGTCTTAGAATCGAAGAAATACAATATTTTTACTGCTGAAGTGAGATTTGAAATAAAAATGTATAAATAATACTTTCAACAGTTTTATTCATAAGAACGATATTTTTTAAACCTATCGCCCATTTTTCCATAAGATGTTGGTGTTGATTTACACTGTAATTTCGTGGAACCTATCTATCGCGTAAATCGAGTGATGGATGTATATGTATAGAGCAAAATAAATACACTACAGGAAGAAAAATGAAACACTTGGAATAAGTTATGCAAATGTAACGATATTTAGAGAGGCAGTAGAATATGGAAATGCATGGAAATGATTACGTTTGTAGGACGATCCGAACAATTGGACAGGCGCGAGTTGACGTCACAGGTGCAGAGCAGTCAAACACCGGTAAAGGAAACCAACTCTCCCTGGTTGACAAAACGTTGTGGAAATTGTTCTAAGCCGCTAAAGATGCCCTTACACAGAAGTCGACAGCCGTTCCAACAGTTAACAGACTTTGAGTGTGGAAGAATCATCAGTCTTTGAGAAGCTAATTCGTAATATAGACGTAATATACCTTACACAGAAGTCGACAGCCGTTCCAACAGTTAACAGACTTTGAGTGTGGAAGAATCATCAGTCTTCGAGAAGCTAATTCGTAATATAGAGATGAGGCTAAATTTGTTGGCCGCAATCCCAGCACCATTGTACACATTTGGCGCCTGTGGGTTAAAGAAGGATTCAGCACACACCAACAAGTAGGAAGACAAGGTATGACCACGGAGGGACAGGGCCGCCATTTGTGACTCATTGCGTGACAAATTCGCGACCATAACGCAACTACAAAGGGACTGGTAACAGGTAAACATCTAATACCAACCAAGAGGATGGTAAACGTTAAGCTCTTACAGTTTTCATTGCGAGCCTATCGTCCAGCACTGTGTTTGATCCTCACATCTGCCAACATGCAAGCAATGTCTTCAGTGGTTTTGCCTCAGACAGTACTGGAGTACCGTGGTATTTAGTAAAGAATCTCGTTTTTGTCTTGGTCAGCACGACAGCAGACATCGTGTTCTCCTTTATCCAGGGGAAATGAATGCCACCCAGTCCCTGTAACGTTGTTACAAAGCTCCAGCACCTGCTGGGTGCCATTAGTCGGACATCTCGGCCAGAACTGGTCATCATAGGAGGATCTCTAACTGCCCAATGATATGTTACAAACATTTTGCAGCCAGTGACTGTCCCATTTGTTCAGCAGCACAGAACCTTTTATCAGCAAGATAATGGCTGTCTCCACACAGCCCGCATTAGTCTGCAGTATCTCCTTCATCCAGGGGGATGAAGATGAATTCCCTACACGAGCAAAACGTTCAGGTACTACCATGGCCAATACGCTAGCTGGACCTTTCACCTATTGAGCACGTCTGGGACATGATGGGGCGACAGCTCCACCAACACTCAACAGGTGCGACAACCTCTGTCGCTGAAATGGAAAAGCGACTTCGCGCTATTTGACATTCTTTCCCTCAGGAAGATATTATAGTGCTGTATGATAGCCCTCACCACCAGCTTCATGAATGCATTACTGCATGGGACTGTTCAACATTGTACAAATTTAATTATAATTTTTTGATGATATCATCAATCGCGCATTTCAGTGTATACTAACAGCTGCCTGTGTTTCAATAAAATGCCATTAATCCTTCCAAATGTCGCATTTTTTTTTCCTGTAGTGTATTCAAAAATTGCTGAATTATAACACGGAATGCACAGAACACATTTTCGTAGGTTGGCGCCCGAGCTTTAAAGGAAATAGATTTGTCTTGTTACAAAGTGAATGCAAACTGAGAAAGAGGACATTGAATTTAAGCGGTATAAATATTGCTTTTTGTTATGTCATAGTTGCATCATAGTAATATTGCATTTTCTTATAACAAAATACAATATTTATGTCGAAGCGAGCTTTGTGATTCTGGTTGGTGTACTTGATTTTTAGTTGCAATTTAAAAAAATAATAAATATCCCCTCAAGCAGCTGCTTGCCACAGAGGTCTGACAGGAACTTTCAGTTTATGTGCCATAGTAGAAGATCTGAGAGAATGTACTATTTGTTGCTGCACAACACAGCAACCATGGCAATCCCCAGTTCCATCTCACGACACTACCAATTTGAATGGAAAGCCGCGACTATCTACTGTCGGGGGCAAGGCTGCACCATATAGGTGCATCTCATCCCCAACATCCTATGGCGAGCAGTCCTATAGAAGGAAAGCTCATCCATCGGTCAAAACCTGCAATTTACTCTATTCCCCAGTTAGCCATGAACAAGGATATGTAGATCCAAGCTCGCTCAGCACCCGGGGTGGAGACTGATAGTGGTACCCAGACTTTGAAAAGGGCCCTTGCCTACTAGGGGACCAATCTGTTCTGCAGGGCCCTTGAACTGCTGCATAGAGCACCTGATTTTGAGAACTTGGCACCGTTCACCCGGGCCACTAAACTGGTCAGCGATGCCTTCGACCTTGGTTGGTCTTGGCTCTGTCCAATCGGGGCCCATACCGGTCAGCAGAGTCTTCGACCAGGTGCTGGGCCAGAAGTCCCTCCACCACGACAAGGTGGTCCCCTATCGGGGGGGGGGGGGACCTTGAGAGGTCCCCCCCGAGGGATCTGAGAGGATGACAGTACCTCAGCAGAAAAACGACACATGCATCCATGTCTTACCCGGGGTTCGAACCCAGGTCCCTTAGATCAGTAGCCAAGCGCGCTAACCACTCGGCCATGGGACTGCTTTAAATCAAAATAATACCCCAATATGACTACTATGCAATTATAGAAAAATAATTTATTCTTCTGGTTGTGGGAATAATGAAGAGAACAGATTACATTATTTGTCTGTGGAATTGATGCGTAATAGAGGATTGCCGGTGACAATTAGGGCATTTAGGAAAGGGACATGATCGATTGTTAACTGCATGTTCTGTCGAGGTCTCATCTTCCTTACAGATATATATGAGGTCTTAGGCTTACAGGGTACTGTTAGAATTTTGTGACAAGCAGTCGTCATAATGTTGGCTGATATGTGGGGCGTTATATGGTGAAGGGAGATGTCTTTGCAAATATAAAATATGAGATTCAGACTGTGACACGACCGTAAATAAGTTTCTTCTGGCCCACTAAGTCAATGTAAAAATACATCATTATTTTCGCGTGATTTGGGCTTACATGTTGCTTTTGTTATTGAAAGATTTCCTCGGTGATAAGAAGATTCAACATCCATATTACAAGACTCTCGTATAGAAATAGTTCTTTAGCCATGCAAATTCGACAGAAAAAAACAATCGTCCTTTAAATTCAAGACAAGTTGTGCGATAATGCGCTATTAATTAAAGATGAAGAGAAGTTTAAAGGTATACCCCTGCATTGGTTAGATACGAAATTATAATTAATAACTTTTTTATGTTGAAGCGATTACTAAACGCCAGTTATCATTATTGAATAATAATTATAAAGTTATAAATAACTAGACGTTGTTTTGGAATATTGCCAAAATCCGGGTGTTCAGAGCAGAGTTGTTACCAAATGTGGATTTGAAGGTATATTATTATATTAATTTATAAACTCCATATTTCGAAACAACTCTGCTCTGAAGAACTGGATTTTGTCGATATTCCTAAATAGTGTCTAAAGGTATTTATAATCTTGTATCTAACCAATGCAAGTGTATACCTTTAAACTGCCCTATGGCTTTAATAGTACATTATCGCAAAACTTAATTAAATATTAAATAAAAATCTGTGAAATTATTCTGTATAAACGATTTGTTTTGTTTAAGCAACTATTAATTGATATTTATTGATTTCTTTTATTATTGTATTGAATTTGGACTATATTCATCAAAGAATAAAAAACTTTAAACATCATAAAGCATGTGTTTACTTCAATAATGATAATAGTCTTTAGCAATATTTTTCTGCTGATCGCAATAATGCGAAAGATGCAAACATTTGAATATAGTACATCCTTCTACCTATGTTAATATTGCTTTTCATTTCACCTTTCTCGGTTACTGTTTCTGGAAACGGTTGTTCCACTGCATTTATCCATGGTTCCACAGTATCTTCCCCACCAATTAATCGATCTGGACGCTCATGTGCCAGATGAAAGCTGGTCATGCTCAGAGTATCATAGGATCCAACTCCTCACCCCCTGTGCTTTCTTACCTCCGAAAATGAAAGCATGTGATGTGTGGACTGTTATGTGGACCTCGAGTTTCGGCCTTTTCTACCCTTTTCTACCCTTCCTCACTGAAAGAAAGGGAACGGAAATTTCAGGTGGTCGACGACAATAAGTACATATCTCAAATTGAAGCTTTTGGTGATAATATTCCAATGGGATATCCAAATCACCATTTTATTATACTTCCAGTGGGTCCCCTCCCCCAACCTTCTCTGAGCCTTCGGGGTCCATGTGACCTGGCTATTTAGCCCATGGTGTGCAAAAAAGTGCCGCTCAGAGGTAAAGCAACCCAACAACGCATTTAGGTATGATTAATATCGGTTATATTTTTGCGATAATGTTGAATTCCTGGGTTTTCGTCACATCGAGATGCAGAAGAATCCCATTTACGAAATTTAAGAGGTTTAAAATGAGATTTTGAAACATGGAAATTAAAAGTTATGAATGAGGTGAAAATAACTTTCCATTTGTTTTGGTTAAATCTAGATACAGGCTCTATATAGTTGCCCATTTCCAAATTGGACGCCATGTTTTGTCGTTGATCGGATTGTTTGGCGTCCAAAGCTGAATGGTATGTTTCACGGATACTTATGGATTCCGGAAAAGGGTAAGATAGTATTTGATACAGATTTCAGTGCTCACGATTGGAAGCACTTTAGAAACGGCTAAAAAGGGAAAAGTAAATTTTACGGCTTTTTTTTAGAGGAGATAATAATTCGCTTTTTTGTCTGTCCGTATGTAGACATCGAACATTTTTGTTATACACACATAAATAAAAATTTCTTTTTTGTTTAATAGGTATTAATGAAATATTATGTTTTCCATTTTTCGAACCTCCCAAAAGTTTTAATCGTGCCCTCTAACGGTGGAAAAAATTGAAAATTTCAAAATATCAAATGAATATTCCAAACGATGCAGTATGTTAGAAATTTGAAATTCTGGTGTTGAAATGTGAAGATTACAAAGTTGCCATTGGCAACAATCACTTGATCCTTTAGACCGGGGGGGGGGGGGATGCAGCTTTATTTAACAAAATTTGTATGTTTTTAGAGATAAATTAAATGCATTTTTTGGGTTGGACAGGTATTGATGAAATATTACAATATGGATTTTCCGAATCTTCCAAAAGCTATAATTGCGCCCTTTAACGGTGGAAAAATTAAAAAATCTCAAAATTTAAAACGAATATTGCAAACGATGTAGTTATGCTAGAATTTTCTAATTTTGGTCATTGAATGTGAGAGTCTTGAAGATTCCATTCACAACAATGAGATGACCCCTACGGCCAAGGTAGATAGCAAACAGAACGGTTTTGTTTTAAGACATTATTGGAAATCTCTTTTTTAGATGGTACTAATGAAATATATTTCGCATTTTCATAGGTAGTTTTAATGTATATAATTACAGATCATTAAATATCCAAATGGCAAACGTTTAACGGATGTTTCAAGTGATCTGTTTATGGTCGAAATTTTGGCGCTAAAGTAATAGTAGTTATGGTAGAAATAACAAATCTGCACACTGTTTTCAGAGGGTGAGACAAAGGCAACTTTTCAAATTTGAGAATTTAAAGACAAATACTTTTTATGTTTTATAATTACTAGTAAATTACTACTATGTGAATTTCCCCCATCACACATTAAAAATAAATAACCCCTCAAGTAGCTACTTGTACAGAAGTTTGAAGGAGTCTGTCAGTTTTTACGCTATAGCAGAAGATCCATGAGGATGGCTGGACCTCAGCAGAAAAACAACACGAACCTTCATAATTAAAACTTTTAAGGAGTGAAAAAGTAAGCAAAAGAAGAACTTTATTCTATTGGAAAATGAGATTTCCATATGCGCCAGAGGCGATATGTGTTCTATAATTTTACACTTTCAGTACCCTCTGACAGTGGAAATTAGAACTACTGTATAATTGAGAAAACAAATTATTAATATTTTATTAGTATCTGAAAAACACAGAAAATGTGTTACATTTATCTCTTAAAGCAAAAAAGTTGCATTTTACCAATACCCCTTTGCTATAAAGGGAACAGATCAGTACTATTAATGGAAACCACTTGACCGTTACACTCTAAGACCAAAAATTGAAGTTTCTAGCATAAATAGATCGTTTGCAATGTTCGTGTAAAGATTTGGTATATTCCAGCTTTTTTTCCGCCGCTACAGTTCCGCCTTTCAAGTTTCTATTCACCGCCTTTAGAAGTTTCTAACAGTGGAAATTGCAGCTGATGGGGATTAGAAAAATATAAACAATATTTTGTTATTACCTGTAAAACCCAAAAAGGAGATGTTTCGTTTATCGTTTAGAATAAAAAGGTTTCATTTTTGCACCCCCTTTGGCTAAGAGGGCAAAGCCTTGTTGCCATTGTTAAGCTTCTGACTCTACTACCAAAATTTCAGATTTCCAATGTAAATAGTTTGTTCGCAATATGGTATAAAACTATAACAACTGAGAAGTTTCAACTTGGTACATACACTAACTCATAGGCTTTCGTCTCACGGTACGACAAAACATGGCGCCCATGAACCACGTGACTCAATCAACCAATGGCAGTCAATCACCGAGATGGCCAGTCTCTAACTATACAGGACCTGTAGTCGCCATCAGCATTCGACGCCAGTAGTAGTTGAAAGAAGTTTACTTTTAAACATTAACTTTGTTGCAGGTAAAACCTTAGCATTTCCTTTCTTTATTCGCCAATACGTGTTTCAAATTCGATTTGTAAGATAACAGTAACATCAGTGATAAATGTTTTACAAGTTGTTACTCTATCATCTAGTGTCTGACTACCGCCCCTCTAAGACGCTGCCTGTCGATTCCAGAAGAAAGTATGTTCCTCGTATACGAAGTTTCTCTCGCTAGAGGGCGCTGATCGCCTGTAAACAACAAACGTGATACAGCGTACAGTTCCCTTGCCTTTTACGAGCAATCGTACCATAGGTTTTTAAATTTTAAAATATTTTTTGTTAGTTAAATTTGGTGGAAATCGTCATGTTTTATGACTTTTATTCAGTTTCTTTCATCATAACTTTTGAGGAAAAGAAGGGATATATATAAATTTTATTTCGAGTTATATAGACTAGTTTCTTAAAGGCACAAGATTAATATATAACTGGAATTGTAATGAAAGAAAAAGACTAAGAAATTTGTAATATTTCCACTGGTATAAAAAATAAGCATCTTTATTATGTAGAAAATATGCTGTGGATTCTTTTTTAGTAGTTATGCCATGACTGATTAAAGTGAAAAAGACAAAAGGACAAGCGAGATTTCAGTAGTAATTGAGTGTATTTCAGCATATTGATTAATAATATTCAATGGTTATAATGATTTTATTGAATAAATTAGAATAATTAGACTGTATGACTTAAAGAACACAAAATTATATATCCTTGTGGTAATCGCATGTGAATCACAATATTTCTGTATTTTTCTAATTGGAAATTTCAAAGTTATTAGTATTAATTCCAAATATATGTAGGTAGGAAACCAAGACGCATTCAATTCCGTGGTGAGAACAAACTAGTAAACTACAACAACTGGTGGTTTTTGTATTGCATGTTGATTACAGTTTCCTGGAAAGTTCTTTCTAATAACAGTCTAAATTTGTTTTCTTTACCTAACCGTACCTAACCGTAAATAATTTTAAAATTTAAAAAGGCGCGCCAGACGGAGGATTAAAAGAAAGGATGTGCTTCTATAACATCTTCGTATCCACACAGGAAAACGTCCATTTCCATGCGAACTTTGAAGAAAGTCTCAAACAGCAGAACCATCGATACAAGTACAGAAGGGGTCACCTACAATACAGAACTACTGCAGAAAAACTTTTGTTAACAAGTATAATAATTGAAATCGACATGAAAAGGAACATTTTTAAATCTGCAATATTCATATTATTTTAATTTTTTTTAATTTCCTTTTTATATTGTTAACTTGGGAAAAATTTATATCCATGCTCATTTTGGTACTTTTCGGTTAACTGTGCGCCAATCTTCATATCCAGTGAATCTGTCACCCGCATTATAAAAAAAAAAAGCCCCGATTGAGCGGAGGCCAAGTGAGAACGAATTAGGAAAGTGTTTTTTATTCGAGGTTGTCCAATTCGAGTTAGAACACTAGTATTTTACTTTACTACTTGTCAAATCCATTTCAGTGAAGTTAACAGATGCCAGTGATATCTAGTTTTTGATGACTTTTTGGAATCTGTTTTTTGACCTTTACTCTCTTTGGTACTTTTCGGTTAACAAATAAAAAACACTTTACTAATTCGTTCTCACTTGGCCTCCACTGAATCGGGATGACTAAAAATGTGAAGTTTCACAAATTTTATTTCCTTTTTAAATATATCATTATCGTTAAGTGTTTTCAAGATTATTTAAAGATTTTTTAAGGACATCACTTAAAGATTATTTAAACATTTTAAAAGCTTCGACAAAACTTTATTATCGACTAAGGTCAATTAATTCTTATTTTGTCCGTGGTCTATGTTACCATTGATGGACACACACCAACAAAACAATCACTAATAATGATTAATTAAGGATGGGAATAGCGCTCGAACAGGCAAATTCCTTCTGGCATATACGGACTTAGATGAAGAATCATCCCGATGTCCCTCATCATTTAAATTCATAATACTATATGAGGCATAGTTCAACAAGAGATGGGGCAGGGGTGGCTCAGTCAGTAGCACGCCAGGCTCATAATCTGTAGTTCCCAGGTTCGAGTCCCAGCTGGGTCAGTGTTGAGATTTATCTCCGCAAAATTCCCCGCCCTGCCCATGGTCAGTAGGGGACATCGATGGGCTTGGCAAAGGCCGCCATCCGTCGGATGGGACATTAAGCCATGGCCCTGTGTGCGGGAGAGCCATACCCTGTGCACGTTGAAGAACACTCTGGATGGCCTTGACGGGAGGCTACCATCAGTCTCCCAACGGCTGTTCCAGTGGGTCTCCTCCCCCAACCTTCTCTGAGCCTTCGGGGTCCATGTGACCTGGCCATTTAGCCCATGGTATGCAAAAAAGTGCCGCTAAGAGGTTAAACAACCGAACTCAACAAGAGATGGTCTTCAATGATCGATGGGTAAATTTTTACACAATACAATAGTACTTTTTTTACTAATTAACAATAAAAAATGCATATTGTTAATAATACAATGTTTGTTGAGTTGGCTCATTCTGTACCACAGGCTGCCTCGTTATCTGCAGTACTCAGATTCGAGTCCCAACTCTGTCGGCATTGAGATTTATCACAGCTAATTCCCACCATTTGTCAGAAAGGAAACAATGAAAGGCTTGGAAAGCAAGACGTCCTTCGAATGGGACGTTAAGCCATGTGCAGGAGAAACAAACTCTTCACGTTAGCGAACCCGTTCGGTGGCCATGATAAGAGGCTTCCATCTGCCTCCAGTGGTTCCCACTTTCTTCAACATTCTCTGAGTCCTTATGGCCTGGACTTTTTATAATTTATTACTATTTGTAGTAAAATCAATTTCTTCGTAAAGTAGGTTTCACTGCATAAGGGGACGAATGTGTAATTCGCAGAGATATTTTATAACAACTCTACATGTGATAAACACATATGCTGCAAAAAGATACACAGAAGAGACCTTTAGTATTCCTCTAGAAGGATTTCTTAATGTACTATAATTAATATTTTCTTAGTGTGCGCAAAAAAATAAAAGATTTCTGATAAGGATTTTTGTTCCATAAACAAAATGGTGAAAATAAGAAATAAATATTCCTATGTTTGTTATTCTTATTGCAAAATATTTCTCAGGCAAAGAAATCTGATGAAACGCCCATTCACTGTTAATAAAAAGCAGTATTATGGCAATGATATCTGTAAAAAATTGAATGATAGAGGAAGAGATACAAAATCTAAGACAGATACAAAAGAGTCCATTAATGGTTTTGATATTCCTTATAAAAAGTTTATTGAAAAAAGGCACCTGAAACATACTAGAGAAAAACCCCATGGATGTCATATTTGTGTTAATTCTCTAGCCACAAAAGAAGTACGTGAGAAACATACTTATACTCCCAATAAAAAAACTTTATTTGTATGCTGAAAACCAGTCGTATTCGAAAAGCCGTCATTTCACAAATACAAGGGAGAAGTTTTGTTGTGGTGAAATTTATAATAAAGGTCTTGCTGAAACGCCAAATCTCAAGACGTATTCCTTAACGCCTACAAAACAGCAATCTCATACACCTGATGTGCATGATAAAAACTTTCCTAAGTCATTGCCTCTCAAAAGTCATATTTTAACATACAGAAAATGGAAGCCTTACGCCTGTAGTGAAACCTTTTTCCAAATATTCCATTCCAAAATACATCTTTTTCCACATGTAAAAGAGAACCCATGTGTATGTGATGTCTGCCATAAAGCCTTTTCTCGAACTTCGACTCTGAAAAGCCATCTTTTTAACACACACAAAAGAGAAGCCTTGCATATGATGTCTGCCATAAAGCCTTTTCTCGGACATCGATTCTGAAAGTACATCTTTTAATGCACACAAAAGAGAAGCTTCGTGTATGTGATGTCTGCCATAAAGCCTTTTCTCAAACATCGAATCTGAAAAGACATTTTAACGCACACAAAAGAGAAACCTCGTGTATGCAATGTCTGCCATAGAACCTTTTCTAGAACATGGAATCAAACTACATCTTTTAACGCACACAAAAGAGAAGCCCATGTATGTGATGTCTGCCATAGTACCTTTTCTCGGGCATCGAATCTGAAAAGCCATCTTTTAACGCACACAAAAGAGAAGCCTCATGTGTGTAATGCATGCAACAAAGCCTTTTCTCAAACATCGAATCCAGAAAGATATCTTTTAATGCACACAAAGGAGAAGCCTCATGTATGCGATGTATCTGATGTTTGCTATAAGGCTGTTTCTCAGAAATCGACTCTGAAAGGCCATCTTTTAAAACATTAAAAAAGAGAAGTCTGCTGTGTGATGTCTGTCATAAAGCCTTTTCTCAGAACAAATCTGAGAGGCCTTTTTTATACAAACAAAGGAAAATCTTCATTACTCTGGTGTTTTCCATAAAGGTTTTCTAAATTATTACATCTGTAATGACTTCCTTTAACATACTGAAAAGACAAGCCTCATGCATATGATGTTTCGAATATAAAAATTTCATATAAACTCTCAATAATCATCTTTTAATGCACACAAAAGGAAAGCATCAAGTATAAACTCAAAACTGGCTTCCCCAAACGCGCTTTTTTTTTGTCTGCCAAAAAGCCATTCTCAAACATTGACTCTGAAAAGCCATCATTTAACATATGTATTATCATATATATCATTAACATTTAACATATATATCATTAACATTTATGTATATAAAGATGCCTCACGAATGTGATATTTGCAATAAATGCTTTTCTCGCACATCAAATCTAAGAAACCATCTTTTAGCACAGAGATATAGGAAGCCACATGTCTGTTTGTAATAAAACATTTTTTTCTCATCACATCTGAAAACACATCTTCTGACATAATCGAGTAAATGCTTCATTTCTATTATGTTTCTCATGAAACCTTTGATGATAAATGTAGGATTGAAATTTATATTTTAACATAGTGGAAAAGGAATACCTCATGGTTGTAACAAGCATTTGAAAAGTAATAATTTTACAATTTGAAACAAAACAATGTTTTTCTTAAAATTAGTATGGATATTTAATTATTAAAAGTAATATTCATAGACATTCCACTGGAATGTAAATGTTTTCTGTGTAATATTTGTAATGAAAGATTTTCTCAAACTGTATGCCTTAGAAGTTTTACTCTCAAATGCTATAGATTAGGGGTTACTACACCTTTCGGCATCACACCCTCCTTTTGGATTTTGAAAAACCATCTTTCCTCCCCACCTCTAATTTTTGAACAACCCTTTTGTTAACAAGCTCATAATTAAAAATGAAACCTTCACATCCTTGTGTCCCACAGTTTCAGAATCTCTGCTATAGATTAACTGTATCCAACTAATGTAAAAAGTCGTATCTCGATGAATACCGATATTTTTATAGACGATTAAAGAAGTGTAATTGGTACTGGACTTTATTATACCTTTAAAGATCGATTTCTTGTTATAGCTTTAAGTTAAAATGCCAAGTCAAATAAAGTATGAGAAAACGGAATAAAATGTGCAAAACATATTTCGATAAAAGAAATGTCCAACAACAAAAAGGCCTAGAGTTCAAAATAATAATATGCAGTGGCGTACACAAGGCTTTAGGTTTGTGGATATTACTAAAAGTCTACAATCTCCCTAAGTACTTGAATGATTCTTTCTTAAGGCAGTTTTCTGAATATACCATTGATGTCATTATTGCATCCAATACAAAAATGTCATAGACAGTGGATCTTAACCTTTTGAAAACTATGTCCCATTGACCATTTATCAAAGAATATTAGTACTGTGCGATAAAATATAATATTTTTGCGTAACGTATCCATTTTGGTTTTATATTAATCATTTATAATTTTTTGGCTATAAATAATGCAATAATTGTATTAAGGATAAGTTTTAATTACGAAAGGGCAAAAGAATAGTTACGTTAAAAATCTTTGCGAACAACATGAAGGTACACTGAGAAACATCGCAAAAAGTTTATTTATAATTTGATAAAAAGTGTAATGATGATCTCTGAATTCTTAAAATTTATTTTGAAGGTATCGCAACTAACTTGGACGAGCTTCACTTTCCATGAGTTGAGAAACAGCATAATACTCAGAGTCCATTAAAGAAAAAGCTCAGTCTGATAGTTGTTAATATTCTTATCAATAATGACCAAAATGTTTACATGATTTAAATGCCATCAATTATTAACATCTAGTGCAGTAATCTAAAATGTGTTTAAAAGGCCGATATGCAATAAAACAATATAAGAATGTGAATTTTACTCTACTATGAAATACAGAAATGTGATTTCAAAATGGTTACGATTTTGAAACAAAGATAACATACATAAAAATAATTCTAGTAATATTTGTGGAAAATGCAAGGTTTTTTATGACCTTATCTAAGAAAAATATATTTTAATTTAAGTAATAATATCTCTCTGCCTCCTGTTCCAGTAATATATATTTCGGATATAATACGAAGTTTGCAAATTTCGTTAGTCATGTTCTCACTTCACCAAAATCCAGTTTTTTTTAGCTTAATTCTTCAATTGTCGATTTAACTGAATTGAAAGGTCAGTAAATAACTCTAATACATCTTTATTAAATTCAGAGTAAAATTGTATTCACCTGGTTGGAGATATCTACACGATATCATAGTGTCGTGGGTCGTATCATACCTGGTTCGAAACTTCTGCCATCTGAGATTGATATCAATGCATAAGAATGATTTCATGATCTTTCAGCTGAGTCGACCTCAAGGAGTTGACTAACTAAACTGAATGGTTATCACACTCGAGTTGTACATTACCAGACTAGGTTTACACTAAAAGTTTTAATGGAGACATGTTCGAGTCTGATTTTAAGGGACTGCCTTATTAATTTTCAACTCTTCAAGGGCGATGGTTATACTCCTTACCTTCAACCCACTTAGATATGCCCCTGGCTTCTGGTGTTATTTGGAAGCGAGGAAGACAATGCTTTCAAGTGACAGAGAATTGCTTTTCTTGTACAGGTATCGTGAGTTCTTATCCACCCGACTCAAAACAATTTTCTGAATTTGATATCGATGTATATGCGTGATTGTATGCATGGGCATCAGCAGTGGAGGGGAAGGAGGAATTGCCCTTGGTAAATCCCCTTGGAAACTTTTAAAATTTAATTTATGTGAAACCGTATCATATGTGCCAAAAATTAATGTTTTCTGTGAACAAAAAGTAATTTTTTTCACGTTTTCTTTAATTTGCAGAATTTTTATTATTATTGAAAACGTTTTTTACATGAATATTCAATCACAAGTTACCTACCTATCGTTTCGTTTTCGAACATCTTTAGTTTTATTTGAGTGTGATGTATGATGATTGCTTGTTTGCAACTGCACTCATCTATGAAACACTCAACATAAAAATTTCTATTTTGAAACAATGTTTCTTTTTTCTCTGTCACCCTGTAGCAATCCTTCCCCCACCTGGAAACTTTTTACCGACGCCTGTGCATATGCCCAGATTCACTTTATTCTTTCACATATAAATTAAACAAATGGGAAAAGACAACGTGACAACAGTGTAGAATAGTGCTTCTGTTGCTCAAATGCTCATGCTGCTTAGCAACTTTAGGTGTGAAGGTTACGATTCCATTGGCCATAGTTGTCGCCATCATAAATACCCTGTCCCCTATAATTTCGCCATTTTTTATCGTCTAAAAAGTTGTGCTGAGCAAGAGATAAACAGGGCACAGCTGGGACATCCGTTGCCCTTATAGACCAATATAAAAATGTTTGTAAAGCCGTCGATCACAGAGGATAAAGAGCAGAATAATAGGGGATATCAACAAACAACTCTGAGAATGGAAAGGAACGCTACTAAAACATAAGATTTTCCTCTAGCGTGCTAGCTAAATTCTGCAGTCGCTATAGCGAACAAAGTCGTAGATTGCAAACAGTATCATTGAAACACTGAAAATTGGAATTGGCTGCATTATTTTTTAACTGCAAGAAGTTTAGAGACCAATGTCCACACAGCTGCTAACTATACCCCTCCCCCGGTGCAGGCACGACAAATGTCGACAGAACAACGAGGCATGATACAAGAGAGGTCATAACACTGAGGTGATACTCAACATGATCTGGCATCTGCAAACGCCACTAGAGTCATTCGCACTGAAGTTTGCATTTAATTTTTTTTCAGATTTAAATTTCAAGATCCAAATTTAAACCTGTTGGTCAAATATATGTGATACCACAAGACGGGGGGCGGGGGTGGCTCAGTCGGTAGCCACCAGGCTCGTAATCTGTAGTTCCCAGATTCGAGTCCCAGCTGGGTCAGCATTGAGATTTATCTCCACAAAATTCCCCGCCCTGCCCACAGTCAGTAGGGGACACCGATGGGCTTGGAAAGGCCGCCGTCCGTCGGATGGGACGTTACGCCGTGGCCCCGTGTGCGGGAGAGCCATACCCTGTGCGCGTTAAAGAACACGCTGGATGGCCTGGACGGGAGGCTACGATCTGTCTCCCAACATCTGTTCCAGTGGGTCCCCTCCCCCAACCTTCTCTGAGCCTTCGGGGTCCATGTGACCTGGCCATTTAGCCCATGGTGTGCAAAAAAGTGCCGCTCAGAGGTAAAACAACCCAACCCATATGACCTAACAATCAACCACAAAATATGTCGATCAACAGAATCAAAATCCTTTTGGAAATCTATAGAGCTAGTAACCACAGATTTCTGAAACTGCAAACATTTCTCAAGAATCTGCCTGTGGAAATATTTGATCAGTACATCCCTTACCACTTCTGAATCCACACTGTTCATCACGCATTTGTAAACGAACTAAATTCTTAATTTTCTGTTAAGTGTAATCATGCAGAGAACTTTCCCTGTAACAGAAAGTAAACTAATTCCCCTATAAGTCATACCAGAACTGCGATCACCTTTTTTAAAAATCGAGACAATGATAGCTTTATTAAAATCCTTAGAAACAACACGTTTATTACAAAAAAATATTCAAAACTTCGGTCAGACATGTGACAACACAAATGTTCCCAGCTCTAAGCATTTCAGTGGTGATTTCATCAAGCAATAGGGATTCATGCAGCTTTAATTTAGAGATAGTCAAAGCAACTTCGGAATGTGACATAGGGCTGTCATTAAAGCCAGTAATGCATCTATCTCAATTACAAACAATGGGAGTAGAAATAATCAATTATTTTGAACTTCTCCGAAATGCTCAACCCACCTAGCCATCACAGAATCCTCACCTTCAACCACCTTACCACGTTTATTCCTCAATCCCTGTGTACTTGTCTGTTTCTTCCCACATAAAACATTAATATTCTGGTACAACCCCATTCTGTTGTGCTGTCTTATTGATTACTCTGCTTTGTCAGCCAAGCAATCAAGCCAAAGATTCTTATCAGCTGTTAACTGATCCTTTACCCGTTTATTAAGCTCGTTGTAATGCCGTCTGTTACGACTAGTAGGGTGTTTGATTCATTTTAATCCTGCACTTCCTTCTTTCAGAAATAAGTTCCATAGCCTTATCACTCACATAATTTTGTTTCCCCTGTTTCCTTTTACCCAAAGGAAAAAAAAGTTGGCTTCAAGAAAAGTCGATTTAATCTGATCCCATTCTTTCTCAACTTCAGCAGTAAGCAAACCACGATTGTCATAACGACTAAATAGCCTACCATGGTATACTTTGGCTATATATGGATCTTTCAGATCTTCAGTGTTGAAGGTAATTTTCTTAAACTTAGCAAAATATTTCTTAAGCTTCAGCTGCCAGACACTTTTGACCAGGTAATGATCAGCACCAATTTCGGCTTCCTTGTATAATCTTGTATTCCTAACTGAACTAGCCCATTTGCTCTTAATTAAAATAAAATCTATCATATTCCTCTACAACTCACCAAGTGAAACCCACGTATTTTTATAAATGTCTCGGTGTTTGTAGTATGTGTTAGTAATTCGCAAACCATTAAATTTACTTCCCTGTAGAAGATGTTCTAAATTGCCATTGGAACTACCAATTCCAAAAGGAACTAAAACTCCGGCCCAAAGCTCAGTGCCAGTACCAACTTTATAATTGTAGCCACCTAGCACAAGAGAAATATCTGCTTTCTTTACAGAATTCAAAATATCCTGAAGCTGGCTGTAAAATGTATCATTCTCGTTCTCATCAGAGTCCTCTGTGGGGGCATAACAACAAATGATATTCAAGTCTTTAATTTTTGTTTTAAATTTTGCTGTAAGAAATCTTTCATTAATGCACTCATATCCTAGAAGAGCATCACTGGCGTGTTTGCTGAGATGCAACCCCTACACCTTGGAGATGCCTCCATGATCCATCTCTGAAAAGAAATATTTGAAGTTATTTTTAAATATTTCAAATTTATTGTCCATTTGGTCTCTTGCAAGCCTAGAATATCTAGGTTAAAACGTTGGCATTCGTGCGTTAGGACATCAAGAGAATAATGTCTCTATGACGTCCTCACGTTCCATATTTCTGCAGAGAGAAAATGATTAATAGGATTTTTAAAGATACTATGTTTATTGAGAGAGGTAGGGCCAACAATATCAAACAACCTGATCACAGGCATTGGTCAAACGCCTGTTCCTCCTCCGCTAAATGCTAAAGTCACCGATGCTTGTAGTAAATTCACGCACCACCTTTTCAAGAGCCATAGACCTCCCTGAGATACGTTACTCCAGTTTAGGATTGACGATGCCCAACTAGCTAAATTAGGTTCAGGTATCTGCGATGGCTTCTAATCAGGATTATCCACCAGCTAATAAAAGGTATCCCGTGTCTCAGTTCACCTAGGACTGGTAACTCACAAGCAAACAGAAAGCACAGTGGCATGTTCTACCTCAACAGAGGCCCATCGATGCAACCATTCCATCATGCATGATCAATCTCAAATCCATAAACCAGTGCAGTATAGTAGGTATCAATGGTAAGCACCAAGACCCTATGAAGTTGACCACTTCTCAGCAGGGTTGATATAAAGTGTAATGTTAATGAAATCACTTATGATTTTAACACCAGATTTAACAGTGTTAAATTAGACTATGGAAAACAAAATGATAGTTTTAAAACAGATTGTGAACATCAGTTTCAAGTTCTAAGAACTGAATTTTTATCTTCCATCTATGATGGCCAATCGTCGTGGGCAGTGTTTCAGACCCAATTCGAAGTTATCTCTACAGCCAATGGATTAAATGAACATGACAAGACCTGTTTCCTTGCAGCTACTTTACAAAATGCTGTTGCAGAGGTTTTATAGTCTATATTTAGATGTTAAACGACTTGATAATCAGAGTTTAGTATCTGCCTTAGAATTAAGATTTGATGATTGTTACATAATGTTTCAAATAATTCAGTTCAAACATCGATTACAAAAGAGTGGTGAGACTCTGCGAGAACTAGCCAATGATATTGAACGCCTGGCATGGATTATCTGGCAAGCAGTTACTAGCTTATAGTAACTGTCCACCAGATATCCAGGATAACTTAGCCCAACAACAATTTAATAATGTTATTACCGACCCTGAAACTCAACAATGCCTGAGGATGTTGGGCTATGAAGTCGGTTCTGGCACATGCAAATGAAATATGAGTGCGCCAGGCTCTCCTCCCCTGCCAACAAACTCACAGTGAGATTCGAAAATCTTGAAGAAACTTCAGAAAACAATAACGAAATACAAGAATTAACTAAAGGAATAATATCCGTTTAAAAATTGGTTAAAATTCCTCCCCAGGCTTCTACAGAACTTCAGTGTGGAACTATGACAAAACTGGATATATTCGAGCCAACTGTAATAAGAAACGAATGAGGAGCCAAAGTCCATCTACTAGACGACAGGAACAGGAAATGGAAATTAGTCAGTCTTAAGGGGCAAAGGCTGGCTAATGATTGAATGGCACCAGGGGAAGGTTTCATCACTATATGTTGTAAACAATGGATTAGTAGCTGATTGTACCGTGAACGAAGTGCCTTGTCGCACATATACTGATGCGAATAAGACTTTACTTACATCTGATATACTAAATAATCTACCTAACTGGTATTCTAAAGAGTAAAATATTACTCTGAAAATAGTAGCTGGAGATGGTGATGAAATCGATGTAACAATAGAAAACGAAATTTTTTGAAAAAACTTAAAGGAGGTAACTTTTAAAGATACTTGTATATAAATAATTATTTTGGGTTTCAAATGAATTACACGGGACAAAATATTTTTACGTCTGTAACTGGAATATTTTAAGTTTTACCTCTTGCTGGAATTCAGTTTTCTAAAATAAAATATTTTATCTCGCTTTATATTATATATGTGTGATCGTGATAATTTAATATAATGCAGGGAAGGCTTTTGTAAAATGCTAATATGTAAAGTTTGAAATCATGGGTTTGGGAAACTGTGTGCATGGAGGGTGGGGGGGGGGGGCACCAAATCTATCCATTCCGTTTCAGACAGGTTTTCATTCTCATACAGAAGACACTCATCACGTAGTTGGAAGAAAAAAAAAGACAAAAATATGACACACCACTTTTAGTGTATGTGTGTTTATTTTCCTATAAAATGTTTATAATGCTATTACGTGCATTTATGAAACTTAGCAGCAATAAATATATTTTTATTATATCAATTTTAATCATATTTTCCACTTAATTTCAACTCATCCCATGTTTTTTAGCAATGAGTTAATTTTGATAAATATTTAATCGCCCCATCAGTTCAGAAGCTCACGATCGCCAGTAATCCCCAACAGCTATAAAATTCAGGAGATATGAATAAACATAACATGCTATTTAGCATCTGAAAATAAATGGTGTCAACATTCGCCAAAATAATGCAAATATAAATAAAACAAGAATAAATTTTAGTAATCGTAAATATCACATCGGAAGGTAGCATGACGACACAAGTTCCCAAATTTTAATTTAGTATATATCCATCAAATTATTTTCAGTAACTTAAAATGGATTGCTTAAAGCTCAGAGTTCTATATACAGGGTGATTCAGAATTCATCATCAATATTTGGTGGGGAGGTAGGTAATAAGAAACGAAGGAGATTTCACATAGGAAAGCATGGGCGCATATGCCATGTAGTAGGGCAAAATGACCCCAGTTCAATGATGGAAAGAACACATAAGAAGGAAGTGGTAAGGAAAAAACATTTATTATCTTACATGTAACATTTCTTTGCATTGGTTGTACAGACTTACAAGAGGTGCTCGAACTGCCGACCATGTGCTAGAATGCATGACTCACAACGGCGTTGCATGGACAGCTGGACCCTGTGGAAGATGCCTGGCATTTCCCGGATGTTTGAGGCAGCAACTGATATGCGTGCTACAAGATCCATAGCACTATCAACAGGGGTCTCGTACACCATGTTTTTCATAGCACCCCATACAAAGAAATCGATTGGAGATAAATCCGGTGAACGTGGTGGCCAAGAAACCGGTCCACCGCGGCCAATCCATTGACCACCAAACTGTCTGCATAGGTAAGCACGCACAGCATTTGCGAAATGTGCAGGAGCGCCGTCATGCTGGAACCACATTCGCCGGAGACTACCATCAGGAACCTCTTTCAGAAGATCCGGTAACACAGTCTGAAGAAATGTTAGGTACTTGGCACCGTCCAAACGGGATGGTAGTAAATACGGGCCCAACAAACAGTCACCGACAATCCCAGTCCACACATTGACAGCAAAACGTTGTTGCGCAGCTCCAGGTCTTGTACCGTGTGGGTTCTGATGAGCCCACACATGCCAATTGTGTGTGTTGAAGACACCCTCTCGAGTGAACAACGCCTCATCGGTGAAAAGAACATACGTTGGGAAATTGGGATCAATGGCTGTTCTCTGCATGAACCACTGACAAAAAATAACACGCTTGGGATGGTCGTCTGCTGCAAATAATTGCACTCTTTGCAGATGAAACGGATGTAACCCTTCATCGTGTAATATCCGCCACGCTGTTGCTTGCGAAATTCCAAACTGCCTAGCCATACCTCGTGTGCTAGCACCAGGTTGTTCCTCGATTTCCTGTAGGACAGCTTCCTCTACTGCTACTGTCTGTGCCGATCTGCGCCTCCCGCGATTAACATTACTAGCAGCAAACGATCCTGTTTCACGCAGTTGGCGATGAATACGTGAAAACATTTGATGCTGTGGCACACGGCGGTTTGGGAAGCGCGCTGCATACAATTGCCTGGCTCGAAGACATCTTTCTGCTGCCGCACCGTAAGTCACATGCATATCTGCACATTCATTCCACGTATACCGGTTCATGTTACTTCTGCAAATTCACCTTGTCGAATGACAACTGACTGCACGCGTCAAACAGCTGTGCTTCTGTATGAGAGGTGTGTACACACAGCTCCCTCTACACCACCATGCGTTCGTCTGCCCCCATACTTTCCTATGTGAAATCTCTTTCTTTTCTTATTCCCTTCCTCCCCACTAAATATTGATGATGAATTCTGAATCACCCTGTATAGAACTCTCATATATATAAATATATATATGGAACACTATATATTTTATATACTATGTATAAAACTCTGTTTTTTTAGATTAGAGACGTAAAACTTTCGTATTATGGATGAGTGAATCGATACACTTTATTGAAAATAAAAAAAAAATCAAATACTTGTTTTCTGACGTCAGTATAACATTTATTTGAAGAGAGCAGAAGGGACGGTATAGCATAGTTCACCTAAAATGTGTGAATAACTTTCAAACTTCAATTATTCATATAATTGTATATCTCTTTTAAACCGTTTTATCCATTGACTTTCCCAAATGGCCAATCAAAACAGATACCGAGTTTGATTTTTTCCAAATTGTGATGTTTATATTTGAAAACTGGCAACTGCATTTAACGTTTTGAAAATTAGCAATTTCTGTTTTGCGAATTAGAATGAGTGATGCAGATTATGTAGTCCATGTTTCATCTTGTTGCAAGGTAATATTATTAATATTGAAAGTATCATGTGTAATTTGTTAAATGTTTTATTAGAAACTTTTAATTCTCATGAAGGAATTGTATAATATTCTTGCAAGATAACTCTTTATGATCTTGTAACATTTATAGTGTTACGAGTAATCGATGTTCAAAACATCTATGTTTGGTGCGAAGTTTAATCTTAGGAATGTTAATAAGCACAAAATATGGAAGTAACGTCTGTATTTATCTCTCTCTCTCTGCATATTAGTAACATTTATATTTGGTGACATGTTTTTCACCAGTGTTTCTTTACTAGTAAACAATTATATTGTAGGAGTCACTGGTGGTTGAGAAAATGCCCAAGTGAATGGAAATATGTTAAATTGCAGCCGGTTAAACATATATTTTAATGTATGTAGTTTAATGGGAAAGTAACACAAAAATACTAATTAACATAAAAAGTTAATAAAATCTCTCTAAGAAAATTTTATAACAGACAGTATATCTGAGTCTTTTTTCATAGATTCAATATCACGATTTCTTTCTATGCTTTTGTTACTGTAGAATTGTCGTCCAGTTGAAAATGGGAAAACAAAAATATCGCCAATTATACGTTTAAAATCTGTAACTAATAAACCGTGAAATAAATGAAATGGGATACGGCGTATACCCTCGTACTCCCACAAAAACAAGGCAGTTTGTCACAAGGGAAAACAAATGACAAATATAGACGAAAGATCATATCGCACCCCTGCAAGAAAAGTGACATAACTCAAAAATGCAGTATTTGAGAAATAACAAATTAAAGAAATCATGATGAATGTGAAGTAGCCTAAAAGTAAAACTGACAACTGCTCCCTGGCGGTTAATTTGCGAGTTAGAGATCTGACGTTTTTCGTTTACGTAGAGGAACACAATACCTATTTATCACTGACATAACCTCAAAATACGCATTTTTTGAGTATGTAACTTTTCTTGTCGGGGTGCGATATATATCATCAGATGCTCCATCATTGTAATTAACATCGTAAGGGTTCCACAGGCGTAGGGTTACCATATGTCCTCCAAAGGGAGAACATGTCCACCTTTTTCATCTCACGTCCTCCCAGATTTTTGAACAAACACGAAATGTTCTTTTTTTTAACTCGTAACATGTTTCAAACTAAAATTAAAGCACTCTTTTTTAGAATTTCATCTTTTTAAATTTCTTCTACCAATAGTTATAATATATTTTGCTGTTAACCGTGAAGTAATTTACTGTGAATGCAAATGATGAATGCTAAAGTAACCCTGTTAATGCTGTAAAAGCTACTATTGCCTGTAATCTCAATATGTGCAATTTACATGCCAGATTGGAAAAGTATGAGCTTCAGAAAACTGCCAAAAATTTTGCTTCCGCCCACAAATAGAAGGAGCTATGAAACTTGAAAGCATTTTTTTACATCATAAATGACTCTTAGTTCATAGGAACTTTCTCATACAAGAGCATGCCCTACCAAGACAGAAATCAGTGCTGACCAATACCTCAGTCACAGTTCATAGAAACAGAAAGTTTACCTTGTGCAACAGCAGATAATATACTAACTTTGTACCACTTGCAACATAACTCTTGATTGCTTATCAAGAAGGAATAAAAACCGTAAATCACATATTTTTAAAATATATTTAATAAGTATTATGCTTTTTCTGGTTCAACTACTAGTTGGTATTTGAAATTAAATATAGCAAGGAAAAAGATTATTAAATTTCACAAATTGAGAGCATGTCCTCTTTTTACCTCCATTTCTAGCTTTTTTTGCCTTCGATTTAGAACACTTATTGTTTTTCTAAATTTTTGTCACTAAAAATATTTATCTTTAGAAACTTTCATTTACTATATGACATAAACACAATGACCGCAATTTTTCACCTCAAATTTTTTTAGTGACGAAGGAATAGTGCTTGAGATATCTCGTTATGTTGAAGAAATCACAAGCTTTGAGATATAATTCGTTAAAGTCACCATTGAGTAATTTCGTTCTCCCGTCTTGGTGGAAGGGAAGAAAGAATAGCGGAAGTAATAATTCAAAATAGTCTATAATGGTCCTAATACGAGCATTTCATTTGACCCTTAACTCGTAACTGTAGGTCCTCGCTTTCGGAAGATATAATAGAAAACTAACTTTCACATTTGCCCTTCTTAAAAGAGGAAGAAATCAGAGGATGGCATATATTTATTGCCCGCAACCCTCTCCTCATCACATGCATTTGTTTGATAAGTTGTTACTTTTGGCTTTGGCGTTCGAAAAATAATCCTTTACATATTTTTCATTCATTTCAGGCATAGACAGTTATTTTCGCCCTCGCGTTCCGAAGATATAGAGGGCGGGGGCGGCTCAGTTGGTTGCGCCCAACTTCGTAATCTCTAGTTCCCGGGTTCAAGTTCCATCTAAGGCAGAATTTGGATAATATAAATCCTTGGTCGCATAAATCCTCGACCGTTAAGGTTATCCAGTATGTTCTAAATCGTGTACAGGGTATGACACTCCCTCACACGGAGCCCCTTTCGATTAACGTTCTATCCGATGGATAGAAAAAGCCTTTCCAAGCCCACCGGTGTTCTTTTCTGATGAAAGGAAGGGCGGGGAGTTTTGCGGAGACAAACCCTTTACTGCTTGCCCCAATGACATTCGAACCTCTGAACTACATATTAGGTCCTACTCACTAGTTTTATTTTATTTGTTGATCAGATGAACTCTTTCATTCGAGCTGTTGATGAGACTGGTAGTAGACTAGGTTTGGTTATAAACAGAGAGAA
This sequence comes from Ryuthela nishihirai, assembly GCA_038380435.1. Lineage (NCBI taxonomy): Eukaryota > Metazoa > Arthropoda > Arachnida > Araneae > Heptathelidae > Ryuthela > Ryuthela nishihirai. The sequence continues at coordinate 39,722,372 of JAWZYU010000022.1, forward strand.
AACTAAAGTGATGAAAATTGGTCAGGCAGGCTGTGATTCAGTTAATCTGAATGATTGCAGTCTTGAGCAGGTGTCACAGTTTAATTATCTTGGGAGCTATGTAACAGATAATGGTGATGTGCGGCATGAGATTAACAGACGAATAGGGATTGCTGCCGGGACTTTTAAGAATCTATGGAGAGTGTGGAGAAATAGGCGTATACACCTAAAGACTAAAATTAGACTGTATAATAGTTTGGTTCTTTCTAGGGTTAGTTATGGTAGTGAAACTTGGATACTTTGTAAACAAGATAACAGGAAACTAGATGCTTTTGATTCCAGATGCTTACTTCATTAGGTTCAACTTTGTAACTAATGATGAGGTTAGGCAAAGGAGTTTGCAACCTCCTTTAAGCAGCATATTGTGCAGAGAGAGACTCCGTTGATTTGGCCATGTTGCCCGTATGAATTAATAAAAACTAATATAATTATTATAGATTGGCGAATAGGGTTATGAACAGTGTGCCTAAAGGTCCCAGAAAGAATGGGAGACCTAGGATGCGGTGGGCAGACATTGTCAAACAGGACCTTGTTAGAATTGGTGTGCAGTGGCCAGATGCAGTAGATGTAGCTCAGGATAGACTTGCTTGGAGAACTAAATTGCACAGTCTGGTTGGACCTCCGTAGTCCATGGCTGCTTGAGGATGATGATGATGATACTTTATGTCAGAAATAAAATCGTATATTTAAATTTTCAAAGTAAACATAAACAGATTATGATACACAATTAGAATATATTTATCTACATTGTTTCAAAGATGAAATGTGTTGTGCCAGTCGCTTGCGCATAAAGCTCGTAATCTGCAGTTAAAGGTTTGAGTCTCAACATTGATAATTTTTTTCTGCTAACATCCACCTTTCTCTCGGTGATGAAGGAGGTATCCACCCGATATGACCTAAAGCCATGACCCCTTTTTCAGGAGAACTATATCCCATGCTCCGTTAAAGACCACACACTGGGTGGCCTGGAAATGAGTCTTCCATCTGTCCCCAATCAGCTGTCAAGTGGATCCCCTTCTCTCAACCCTTGGCGTCTTCGTAGCTTCAATATTTATCCCGTTGTTTTCACAAGTAAAACAACTCAAACAAACAATGTAATTATTTTTAAATATTGATTTTTTTTTTTCAAAAATCAATCTTGTTTGATACAAAAGTACCCCTTATTTTCTTACAATTGAATTGTCAATAGTTTTGGTGCGAAAATAAACAATATCTTGTTCATTTTACTCAGCAAATCAGATTTTTAAAATGTTATGCACTCAAGTCCTTCAGCAAAGAAATGCTCTACTTTCATTTGAAGAATGCGATTATGGGCAGATTTTTCTACTTATCATTTAAGAGCTGAAATCGTCTATAAGATTGGAATGCGAACTTCAGATGAGCTAAGAAAGCTACATCTCTAATGATGCCATAAATCGAAATTTCCCTCGTTGGAATTCTAGATAGAGATTTCACTCTCAGCTTCTTGCCTTAGAAGTGATCTTTATCTTATACTTTTGCTCTTGTCCACGTCCCTCGATTGTGGTGCCCTCCGTCGGATGTGACGTTAAGCCGTGAATCTGTGTGTCGGAGAGCCGTACCCTTCGCACGTTCAAGAACATGCTGAATGGCATTGACGGGAGGCTATCATCTCTCTCCCAGTAGCTGTGCCAGTGGTTCCCCTCCCCTAGCCTTCGGATCCTTGTGACCTGGCCATTTAGCCCATTGTGTGGAAAAAAGTGCCACACAGAGGTAAAACACTCCAACTCAACCCTCAGCTGCAAAAATCAGGTTAATTTTTCCAAACTTTGGAAGAAAAAGCAGTAACTGATATGGTTTTAAACTTCATGTAACAATTGAAAATGATTAAAAAAAATATTAAAGGAGGTAACTTTTACAGACCCTTGTATGTATCTAATTATTTTGGGCTTCAAAGGAGTTACACGGGACAAAATATTTTCACATCTGTAACTGGAATATTTTCAGTTTTACCTCTTACTGGAATTCAGTTTCTTAAAATAAAATGTTGGCTTTTGTAAGATGAAGTTTGAAATCAGGAGTTTGGGAAGTTGTGTCTATGGGGGAGGACATCAAATCAGTCCATTCCGTCTAAGACAGGTTTTCATTCTCATACAGAAGATACTCAGAACGTGGTTGGAAGGAAAAAAAAAGATTAAAATAAAAGAAACCACTTTTAGTGTATGAGCTGATTTTCCTATAAAATATTTATAATGCTATTACCTGCATTTTTCAAATTTAGCGGCAATAAATATATTTTTCTTAGATCAATTTTAATCATATTTTCCACTTAATTTCAACTCATCCTATGTTTTTTAGCAATGAGTTAATTTTGATAAATATTCAATCTCCAAATTAGTTCAGAAGCTCACGATCGCCAGTAATCCCCAACAGCGATGAAATTCAGGAGATATGAATAAACAATCAATATATTGCTATGACTGAATTCATTACGTGCTATTTACCATCTGAAAATAAAGTGCGTCAACTTTCGCCAAAATAATGCAATTATAAATAACACAAGAATAAATTTTAGGAATCGTAAATATCACATCGGAAAGTAATCTGACGGCACAAGTCTGACGAATCAATTGCTTTTGATTAAGTATAAATCCATCGAATTATATTCAGTAACTTAAAACGGATTGCTTAAAGCTGAGAGTTCTATATATATAGAACTCTCATGTATATAATTATAGATATGGAATACTATGTATTTTATATACTCTATATAGAAAGAACTCTGTGACTGAAAGACTGTAGACACCTAAAACTTTCGTATTATGAAGGAATGCGCAATATTTACTAGCTCGAGGAGAGGAGAAGGGACAATATAACATACACCACCTAAAATGTGTGAATAACTTTAAAATTTCAATTAATCAGAAAATTGCATACCTTATTTAAGCCGATTTATCCATTGACATTCCCAAATGGCCAATCAAAACAGATACCGAGTTTGATTTATTGCAAATTGTGATATTTAAATTTGAAAACTGGCAACTTAATTAATTTATCGCTTTGATATTAGCAATTTCACGAATTAGAATGAGCGATTCAGATTTTTCAGTCTATGTTTCAACTTGTTGCAAGGTAATATTATTAATACTGAAAGTATCAAGTGTAATTTGATAGATGTTTTATTTGAAACTTTTAATTCTCATGAAGGAATTGTATAATATTCTTGCAAGATATCTTTATATGATCTTGTAATCTTTATAGTGTTACGAGTAATCGATTTTCAAAATATGCATGTTTAGTGTGAAGTGTAATCTTAGGAATTTTAAAATGTCTAAAATATGGAAAGTAATATCTGTACTTTATCTCTCTCTCTGAATATTAATATCATTTATATTTCGTGACATGTTTTTCACCAGTGCTTTACTAGAAACCAATTATGTTGTAGGAATCGTTGGTGGTTGAGAAAATGTCCAAGTGAATGGAAATACGTTAAATGTTGTCGTTAAGCATATATTTTAATGTATCTACTTTAATAGGAAAGTAATACAAAAATACTAATTAACATAAAACGTTAAGGCTACGTTGCAGTATAGGGTTCTCAGCCGCCATGTTGTACTTTTCCCAGGAAAACCTGTAACGTTGAGTTGCAATATGATATCCATCCGAATGTTCTAATGTTTATAACTGATATATGCTGTTTAGAATAGTTGTCTCTAATGAGATTATTTGTTTTCGGGGCTTTTCTTAAGTTGATTCTTTAGCGATAACTGTTATTAAGTAAATTTATTTTTGATATTTGTCTTCATCATCATCATCATCATCCTCAAGCAGCCATGGGCTACGGAGGTCCAACCAGACCGTGCAATTTAGTTCTCCAAGCAAGTCTATCCTGAGCTACATCTACTGCATCTGGCCACTGCACACCAATTCTAACAAGGTCCTGTTTGACATTGTCTGCCCACCGCATCCTAGGTCTCCCCTTCTTTCTGAGGCCTTTAGGCACACTGTTCATAACCCTATTCGCCAATCTATAATTATTCATACGGGCAACATGGCCAAACCAACGGAGTCTCTCTCTGCACAATATGCTGCTTAAAGGAGGTTGCAAACTCCTTTTCCTAATCTCATCATTAGTTACAAAGTTGAACCACCTAATGCCCAAGATACTGCGTAAGCATCTGGAATCAAAAGCATCTATTTTCCTGTTATCTTGTTTACAAAGTGTCCAAGTTTCACTACCATAACTAACCCTAGAAAGAACCAAACTATTATACAGTCTAATTTTAGTCTTTAGGTGTATACGCCTATTTCTCCACACTCTCCATAGATTCTTAAAAGTCCCAGCAGCAATCCCTATTCGTCTGTTAATCTCATGCCGCACATCACCATTATCTGTTACATAGCTCCCAAGATAATTAAACTGTGACACCTGCTCAAGACTGCAACCATTCAGATTAACTGAATCACAGCCTGCCTGACCAATTTTCATCACTTTAGTTTTCTCTCTGTTTATAACCAAACCTACTCTACTACCAGTCTCATCAACGGCTCGAATGAAAGAGTTCATCTCATCAACATCATTTGCCAGAAGGGCTAAATCATCAGCATAATCTAAATCAGAAATTTTCCTATCTCCAGCCCATTTAAGGCCAAAATCTTTCCCTTGAAGTGAATTTCGCATAACATAATCAATAACCAAGCTAAAGAGAAAAGGAGACAAAATGCACCCTTGTCGAACACCAGAAGTAATGCTAAACCAATTGCTACAAGCCTTACCAACTCTCACACACGACTCAGTGTTATTATAGAGAGCTTTCATAATGTTAACTAACTTGTCTGGTATACCATATGATCTCACAATCAACCACAAATTATGACGATCAACAGAGTCGAAAGCCTTTTTGAAATCAACAAAGCTAGCAACCAAAGGTTTCTGAAACTCTAAACATTTCTCAAGAATCTGCCTAAGTGAAAATATCTGATCTACACATCCCCTACCACTTCTGAATCCACATTGCTCATCACGCAATTGCCTGTCAACCAGATTCTTAATTCTATTAAGCACAATCATGGAAAGAACTTTACCTGGAACAGAGAGTAGGCTGATACCCCTATAGTTATCACAAGAACTGCGATCACCTTTTTTGAAAATAGGGATAACAATAGCTCTGGTAAAATCCTTAGGAACCATGCCTTTATCATAAAAGAGATTCAGAATTTCAGTCATCCAAGTGGTAACCGAAACATTCCCAGCTCTAAGCATTTCCGTAGTAATTCCATCTACCCCTGGGGATTTATGAAGTTTAAGTTTAGAAACAGCCAAACTAACTTCAGATTGTGTTATAGGGCCAACATTAAAGCCACCAATGCATCTATCATCATTGCAAACAATGGGAGTAGAACTAACTACATTGTTTAGAACATCACTGAAATGCTCAGCCCACCTAGTCATGACAGAATCCTCCCCTTCTATAACCTTACCTTGTTTATCCTTCAATCCTTGTATGCCTGTCCGTTTTCTACCACACAAAACATTAACTATCTGGTACAGCTCTCTGCTGTTGTGCTGTCTAACTGCTTCCTCGGCTTTGTCAGCCAAACCATCAAGCCAAAAATTTTTATCAGCAGCTAACTGATCCTTTACAAGTTTATTAAGGTCTCTGTAATGCTTTCTATTAGGACTAGTAGGGTATTGATTAAGGGCATTCCTGCAGTTCTTTCTTTCCAAAATAAGCTCAAGTGCCTTATCACTCAGATAATTTTGCCTCTTCTGCTCCTTTTTTCCTAAAAGAGTACTGTTAGTGTCCAAAAAAGCCTGTTTAAAATGATCCCATTCTTCCTCAACTTCAGTAGTAAGCAAACCATGACTGTCATAATGACTAAGTAACCTATCATGGTAAGCTTTGGCTATAACTGGATCTTTCAGAGCTTCAGTATTAAAAGTAAATTTTTTAACCCTAGCACAACACTTTTTAAGTTTAAGTTGCAACACACTTTTAACAAGGTAATGGTCAGATCCAATTTCAGCTCCCCTATATGCCCTGGTATTCCTAACAGAACTAGTCCATTTGCTGTTAATTAATATGTAATCAATCATATTCTTATGCAGCCCATCAGGTGAAACCCATGTGTACTTATGTATGTCGCGGTGTTTGTAATAAGTGTTAGTTATTCTGAATCCATTGAGTTTACTTACCTGTAGGAGACGTTGCCCATTGCTATTGCAGCTACCAATACCAAAAGGGCCTATTACTCCTCCCCAAAGGTCAAAGTCAGTACCAACTTTGGCATTGAAGTCACCAAGAACAAGGGTAATATCTCCTTTCTTGACAGAATTCAAAATATCCTGAAGTTGTTCATAAAACCTATCCTTCTCATCCTCATCGGCATCCTCAGTGGGGGCATAACAGCAGATAACATTCAAGTCTTTAACGCTTGTCTGAAATTTTGCTGTAAGAAACCTTTCATTAATGCACTCATATCCGAGAAGAGCATCACTAGCGTGTCTGCTGAGAAGCAGACCCACGCCTTGGTGATGCTTTTTGTCGTCCCTCCCTGAAAAGAGAAATTTAAGATTATTTTTAAGAATCTGACCTTTATCTGTCCATCTGGTCTCTTGCAAGCCGAGAATATCTAAATTATAACGGTGGAATTCTTGTGTGAGGACATCAAGAGAAAAAGCTCTGTGCAGAGTCCTCACATTCCAACTACCTATGGAGAGAAAATGGTTAGTGGGATGTTTAAAGAAACTATGTTTATTGAGAGAGGGAATGCCGACAATATCAAACAGCCCCCTAATCGCAGACATGGGGCAAAGACCCGTTCCCCCACTACTAAAGGCTGAAGCCATCTACACTGGAAGACTTCCTCCAATGTAGAATTTGACGATGCCAATAGAAGCAAAGAGTTCAGGTGCCTGCGATGACTTCTGCTCAGGATTATCCACCAGCTGATAAACATATCCTGTGGATCTATTCACTTGGGGCTGTCAACCCACAAACAAAAAGAAAACACAGCGGAAGATTTTCCCTCCACAGAAGCCCACCAGTGCAGCAAAATCAGGATCCATAATCAAGCTCAGAGCCATATATCTGTCCAGTCCAGTAGGTTTATATGGTCAGCACCAGGACCCTGTGTGGTTGACCACTCCTCAGCAGGGTAGAAAAAAAAAGAAAAGTAGCCATAGTTGTCCAGATCAGTAGGCCACACTAATCTGGCAGCCCTCCCCTTCCGTTCACTTCCACAAGAGAGTATCTCTTTTGAAAGTTACTAACGGTCCGCACCACGAGAAGGCGGGGTTGGACATTAGGTGCTAGGCCTGGCCGGTTCTATGCATCATCACAGGGGATTGGTGCATAGCTCTCCTTTCAGTGACTACCTAGCTACCATTTACAGATCTTAGGGGCTTTTTAAATGCCGAATGAGCTTTCATTGTTTAGCGATAAGCGTTGTTAATGAAATCTTTTGATGAGATTATTTATTTTTGGGCCTGTTTTTTCAGTAAGGAACAAAGGAATATTTAGTGATAAGAGCTGTTAATGAAATCTAGTTTTGGTGAGATTATTCTCACTAATTTTTTAAAGTTCAAAAACAAAATTTTCTTCTATGTAACGTTGGATATTTCTTTTATATATATCCCTTAAATTTTATATATATATCCTCAATACGCATCTCAAGGTAGATGCGGAACGGACTACTTTTACTATTCAGACTTTTTTTCACCGCTGCGAAATAAAACAAAATGGTGGCTGAGGACCCAATACTGCAGTTCTGCCAAAGTTAATAGAATCGCTCTAAGACTATATTATAACAGACTAAATCTGAGTCTTTTTTCATAGATTCAATATTACGATTTCTTTCTATGCTTTTGTTAATGTAGAATTGTCGTCCAGTCGAAAACGGGGTAAACAAAAATATCACCAACTGTATATTTAAAATATGTAACTAATAAACGGTGAAATAAATGAAATGTGATACGGCGTATACCCTCGTACTCCCACAAAAACAAGCCCTGTTTGTCACAATGGAAAACAGATGACAAATATGGACGAAAGATCATATATATATATCATCAGATGTTCCATCATTATAATTGACGTCGCAAGGGTTCCACAGACGTAGGTATACTTCCTCCCAGAATTTTGAAAAAATACGAAATGTCATTTTTCTATAAACTCGTAACATGTTTAAAACTAAATTTAAAGCACTCGTTTTTGGAATTTCATTTTTGAAATTTCTTGAACCAATAATTATTATATCATTTACTGTTAACCGTGAACTAATTTACTGTGAATGCAAATTACGAATGCTAAATTAACCCTGCTAATGCTGTAAAAGTTACGGCTGCCTGTAATCTCATTATTGAATATTTTAGGGGTAAACTTCCTTTGGCAGAGCAGCACGCGAAGCCTCAGGATATCTGTAACTGTAGAACAAGTTAGTACTTCCCCACTATGGGGGAGAAACGATGGAGCCACAAGGACTGACCCCTGAGGGTCGGTAGATCTTAAGGCAGTCGAGAAGCAGGTGTTGCGGAACTAATATACATGCCAGATTGGAAAAGTATGAGCTTTAAAAAACTTCCAAAAATTTTGCTTCCGCCCACAGATAGATGAAGCTATGAAAGTTGAAAGTAGTTTTTTACAACATAAAAGACTCTTAGTTTATAGGAACCTTCTCATACAGAGCATGCCCTACCAAGACAGAAATCACTGCTGACCAATACCTCAGTCACAGTTCATAGAAACAGAAAGTTTACCTTGTGCAACAGCAGATACTTTACTAATTTCGTACCACTTGCAACATAACTCTTGATTGCTTATCAAGTAGGAATAAAAATCGTCAATAATATATTTTAAAATATATTTAATAACTATTATGCTTTTTCTTACTCAACTATTAGTCGGAACTAATAGTTAATAAAATAATTAGTAAAACTTTTAAGAACAATTTAACAACTAATAGTTAATAAAATAATTTAATACTTGAAATTAAATATAGCAGGAAAAAAATTATTAAATTTCACAAATTGAGAGCATGTCCTCCTTTTGACCTCCATTTCTAGCTTTTTTGCCCTCTTTTTAGAACACCGGCATCTGGTAACCCTACACAGACGTCACTTTTTTGCCTTAAGTCTAACGGAAACGTTGCTCACAAGAAGGCATTTGCTCAGTTGTGTCTTTGGTGTGGATGGTTATAGGAATGGCGAGGCTTGATGAATTATAATAAGCTGCCATAGTTTGTCCAATCGACCAAAATAGGAAATCAAAATCCATGTGGGTAAGAAATGGCTATTGAAAAGGAATGTAATTCTTAATTTAAACTTCTCAGAAAATGAAATTTTATACATTAAAATCACTCTTATATTTATGGTGCTCAGGTAAACAGCTAATGAAATGTTTATTACGACACAAGAGAATAAACAGTATGATAAATAGCTGCATATAAAACTCACAAGTGGGAGATTAATTTTTCAGCCTGTACTCTGATCATAACCTGCATTACTTGAAGTATTACTATTGCCTGACATATGGATTCAAGTCTTTTTTTCGTTGTAATACTATCTACATAACTATAAGAACACAAATCACTTCAGCGATATTGGGATACTCGCTTTAAAGAAGAATATAGATTATATTTTTATGACTTTAATAACCACTATAATAGTAATCTAAATTAATACTGAATCGGAAAAAGTAAATCGTACATATTATTAGTATCTATAAAACAGAAAAAGAATAATTTTATTTATTAAAACGAAGCTAAATATTTCGAGACGAAAATGAAGCAGTAACTTTTTTTAAAATCAAGTAGCTATAACAAATAGCCATATTTTATAGGGGCTCTGAATGTATTCCCGCTGTCTATATTTATCGTCGTCAGAGTAAAAGCCGTCGTTTGCCATCAGCGCCACTGAAATTAGAATTTATTTCACAAACTTTTAACAGATTTGGGGAACGCAGAACTTCCCAGAAAATTGTCTGATCGGTTCCAAATTTACCGTACTGGGTTCTCTTAAGAAATACCGTATTACATTCCAAAATCAAGTCTCTATCTTTAATAGGACCGAGTTATAGTTCTAGACTGCATTTTTTTTACCATTCTCCTGTCTACAGCTATAATAGATCCTGATTTCGAGTTTAAGACTTCCGAATAAAGTAATGTGTATTTATATCCCTCGAAATGTTGGCGGATGATGTGGTAATTAAATACGTAATATACAATTAATAGTAATTCATTCATTCAAAACGTTTTAACTTAATAGGTTCTGCTTTGACTTACCTCACTATCTCTGTCTTGTATAGTGAATAACGAACTCATGAGAACATTCTGGTCGATCACAAACAATAAATAATCGCAGTACCAAAATTTAGATATGTAGAAGTCGTCTGCAGTAATGCGGGACACTTTAGAATTCATTACTCCTCGTTTTGAAAAGAGTTCCTTATATTATTTATTTTTTGTGACAGTTTACCCGTTGGCAGTAGGATCCACTCCTTTCATTTTTTGCGACCAGCACGTCGTATTTTTTTTATCTCTTTTTCAAAGAAAACGAGATTATAGTTTAGATTTGTTGTCTGTCTGTTTTGTCTGTAGACATCGAAGTTTTTTTATTTACAGAGATAAATTAAAAATTCTTTTTGTGTTGGATAGGTATTGATAATTTTTTACGATATGCACCTTTAGAATCGCTCTAAAGCTATAATTATTTCCTCTAAAAAATACCCCCTCAAGCAGCTGCTTACCACAGAGGTCTGACAGTAGCCTGTCAGTTTATATGCGATAGTAGAAGGTCTGAGAGGATGGCAGGATCTCAGCAGAAAATCGACACAAACAGCCATGCCTTACCCGGGGCTCGAACCCAGGTCCCTTAGATCAGTAGCCAAGCGCGCTAACTACTCGGCCATGGGACGGCTTATTTCCTCTAGTGGTGGGAAATTTTCAAAATCCAAAAATTCAAACGAATATTGCATACGATGTATTTATCCTACAAATGTGAAACTTTGGAGGTGTAATGTGAACGCCACGATGTTTCCATTGGCAACAATGAGTTGATCCCTTAGACCCAGGGGGGAGGAAAACACACCATTTTGTTTTTAGCAGATAATTATTTGCTTTTAGAGATAAATGAAAAATTATTTTTGGGTTAGATGGGAATTGATAAAATATTATGATTCACGTTTTTAAATTGTTCCCATTAACAGTGAAAAAAAATTACAATTTTTTTTTTTACCAGAAAACTGTTTCTATTTAGAGATAAAAAATCTTTATAGGGTTAGATAGGAATTCATAAAATATTATGATTCGCATTTTAGGAATCTTTGAAACGGTATAAATGGGTCCTCTAACGGTGGAAAACCAATATTGCAACGATGTATTAATGATAGAAATATGTAATTTTGATGGTGGAATGTGAACGTCATGAAGTTTTCATTGGAAAGAATGAAAATGATAATTAGAAAACTTTTTTAGTTTGATTGGTATTAAGAAATATAATTCGCATTTTTTCAAATAATTATTAGTTTTAATAAAATCTTAAATGATACCACTAAATATGAAATAATAGTGTCCTTATGGTAGATCATAGATCGTATAATCATATTCGATGTACCGGGTAATAATTTTACCCCTAACCATATCCATCATAAAGATATGCCTATTTGGCATGAGTAAGAACAAAATATATAGGTAAACCACCCTTAGGAGGGTCCCTAAGGGCGAACGTAAGAAATGCTAAAAATAGCAGTAAAATTGTATAAGAAACCTAAAACGGGTAGGTCTCCTCAGAGAACGCTACCGTTTTAGGTCTCTAGTACTTGTTCAAAACAGTATGATCGTAAAGAATTAGAGAAGAAATAATCTCATTGGGATTATTGCTTACAGCCTAAAAATATCTTTTTGAGGTGCATTTTATATGTGTGTATATATATATGGTCGATGCCCTGGTCTTTATGGAGTTGTCTGTTAGTGACAAACCAGGGGGCATTGACCACAGTTCTCAAAATCTTGTTCTGTAAGACCTGAATCTTACGAATATTGTTGGGTGTAGTATTCGCCTATGTGGGTGAAGCATAGAGAATCATCGGTCTGATGATCATACCATAAAGTAAAAGCTTATGATCAATCATTAAAATGGAATTTCTCCTAAGGAGTCGGCCTAACTAGTCCCTCAATGAATTGAGTTTGGACAATGTGTGTTATGGAGTTTTCCGAATATTTTGTATAGAATAGGAATTTGAAAAATTAGTGGCAGTTTTTAAGAGATATTCCACTGTCATCAAAATCTACCCACTTTTCTGAGAGAGGTTGGGAAACGCAACTTTTTAAATTTAAGAACTAAAAGATAAATATTTTTAGGTTGTACAATTAGTAATAAAATACTATTTTTATTTTTCCCATCATCCACTAGCTCAAATTAAAACTTATAAGTAATCAAACAGTAGGTAAAGGAAAAACTTCATTCTCTTTGAAAACGTGATTCTAATATGCGCTAGAGGCAATATGCGTTATTCTAGTTTTCTTCTGTTATGATAATCTTTCACTATTATTTGCAACAAGGACTCATTCTCACGAAACAGTTCAATGAATTACAATATGAAACCATTTGCACAATGGGATCTTCTTCACAAACCAATGAATGTAGGCAACAGCACACAAGACCGATGTTTTAAAATGAGTAAATACCTCCTCAATCAGCTGCTTAGCACAGAGGTCTGACAGGAGCCTGTCAGTTTATATGCCATAGTAGCATGTGTCTGAGGATGGCCTGACCTCAGCAGAAAGACAAGAGCAACATCCATGCCATTATCGGGGTCTCGATCCCAGGTCCCTCTGATCAGTAGCCAAGCGGGCTAACCACTCTGCCACGAGATGGCCAGACGATACCTTCGACGGACTGAAGATCGACCTTCAGATAGTGCCACAAACATCAGTTGACACTTCAGTTCAGGAGGCCATTATCTTCTGCCATTCCAAACGTTCTTGGCCTGAATAGTCAAAGCGGCTTCCACACAGGAGTACGGTAAACCGGATCAATCCTGGACTGTTCAGTTAGACCTGAATGTCAAACTGTAAGTCTTTGGGGACCTTATCGCACAGTAATGACCGATTTTGGCCATATAAATAAAATCTGTGGTTTCTGTGAATTCGACATCCGCATTACGAAAAAAACATTGAAACTAGATACATTATAGTTGTAACTGATTAGTAAAGCTGCGATAAATCGTGAACATTAAAAACAGTGGCGTATCCAGGAAAGATGAGTGCTTAAATATCAGATATGTTGTAATACAATGCTCGAGAATCAGAGATTCGATCATAACAAATCTCCCCTCCCCACCATTTCGACATTTATGGCACATCATTGATTACAAATTTAGTTAAAGGGTTTATTTAGTTATGGCGGCATTTTTATAATGCCAAAGACGGATTCAGTATTCAAAAACAGCGAAATAATATGCAAAGCCTAAATGTTCAGAGTAAATATCCCTACTTTATTGTGTATATACTAGAAGCAGCTTTACTAGCATCTTTCAGTGATTTTATTCCATTTATCACAGTCTTTTATATTGGAAGAGGAGAGAAGGGGATGTTAGTTAATCTGATAATCCGAATGTATGTATTTACGGATATACATTTACATATGGCTTTAACAGGCTTTACGGATGGCCATAAAGTTTTTTACACCTGAATGTTTTTTATTATAAACATTCCGGTTTATGTGCACAGAGGAAATGACCATATCTTATAATTAATGCAGTACATTAGGAACGCAATGAAAAGACACGTTATCTATTCAAGGTTCTTATTGTCATTTGACAATATGCGAGCGGATGGCATTTCTCCATTATTTGTCTGTCTTCTAATGCCCAAAGTTTCGCAATATCGACTTCAGCGTACCACCACGGTACGAAAACTGAACACCTGGCTTTTACAAGTAAAAATCCCAAATTTTTTAAGGATTATCGCGAATGATGCATTTAGGCTTGAAACATGAAATGTTGGTGAAGGCCACGTAGTTTCCATTGACAGCATTGAATTGATCCCTTACGTCGAGGGTATGTGACAAACGCAACTCTTTTATTTTAATAGATAATTGCAAAACTCCTTTTTTCTTTAGACTGGTACTGTCAAAATATGATATTTCGCATTTTTCAAATATTTCGGTGGTTTCAGTGTATATCGTTAAACATCACTACATATGGAAACGGCAAAACTTTTAACGAGTGTTGCAAGCGATCCGTTTATGGTAGAAATTTGAAATTTTGGTGACAGAGTGTCAGTTCCACTGACAGCAATAATCTGTCCCCTTTCGTCAGAGGGGTGTCAAAACATTGCAACATTTTCGTTTTTAGAGATAAAAGACAAATACTATTATGTTGCTATAGTTACTAAATAGATACTCTGCAATGCAATTTACTAAATGAATACTTCGCAATGCATAATGGATGATGGGGGAAATGGAAATAAATATTAGCCTTTTCTCGAACATTGCATGTAAAAAGCCATCATTTATCGCACAAAATAAATATAAATAAATATTTACATTTTCCCCATCATCTGTCCATTGATCAGTTTGCTCGAATTAAAAGTTTTAAGTAGTGAAAAAAAGTAGGCAAACGGAAAATTATATTCTCTTCGAAAATCCGATTCCCATATGCGTCAGAGGCGATATACGTAATTCTGTTTATACCAATTGTTTTTACTTTAAAAATATAGTGTTAGTTTTAAATATTAATAGAAAGCACTCATTTATTGGAGTATAATCTATATAGTAATAATTGCAGGGCTTTGTTAAATATATTCCAAATCATAACTTTTCCTTTCAGTTATTTTGTTTTATTTCCTTAGGCAGAAGGTGTGCCACGAAGTTTGCTGTCTTCATTGTGAAGATTCGTTCTTCATTTCATGATACGTACTTTTGCACTTTCACATTGCTGTTGCAAATAATATATTGCGATGGAATGACTAGCCAAGGAATAAAATATTTCTTGGTAATTCAAAATATTTAATGGCATGAGAAGTGTATTATTTCACAGAAAATCATAATCCATAATATCATAAAGAGGTTTTTATTTCTATGTGATAAATATGTCATATTTGTAGTAAAATCAATTTCTTCATAACGTTGGCTACAACGCACAAGATTACGAATATATCATTCGTAGAGATATTTTGTAACAACTAATATGCTGCACACAAGATAAACAGAAGACAGCTGTAGTATTCCTGTAGAAGCATTTCATAATGTACTATAATTAATATTTACTTAGTGTGTGCACAAAAAAATTAAAGGTTTCTAATAAGGATTTTAGTTTTGTAGCAAAATGGTGAAAAGAAGAAATAAATATTCCTATGTTTGTTATTCTTATCGGAAAATACTTCTTAGGCGAAGAAATCTGATGAAAAGCCCATTCACTGTTAATAAAATACAGCATTATGGAAATGATATCTGTAAAAAAAAGATTGGTAGAGGAAGAGATACAAAATCTAAGACAGGTATAATAGAGTCAATTAATGGTTTTGATATTCCTTATAAAACGTTTATTGAAAAAAGGCATCTGAAACATACTAGAAAAAAAGCCCATGGATGCCACATTGATGTTAATTCTCTAGCCAGAAAAGAAGTACGTGAGAAACATATTTATACTCGCAATAAAATAAACCTTTATTCGTATGCTGAAACCCAGTCGTATTCTAAAAGTCGTCATTTCACAAATAAAAAGAAGTTTTGTGGTGGTAAAATTTACAATAAAGGTCTTACTGAAAATTCGAATCTGAAAACGTATTGCTTAATCAATACAAAAGAGGAATCTCATACCCATGACGTGCATAATGAAAACGTTTTTAAGTCATTGCCCCTCAAAAGTCATATATTAAGGTACAGAAAGCGGAAACCTTATGCTGTTAATGAAACCTTTTTCCAAACATTCCATTCCGAAAGACATTTTGTACCACATACTAAACAGAAGACTCTTGTATGTGATATCTGCCATATAACCTTTTTCCGAACATCACACCTGAAAAGGCATCTTTTAACGCACACAAAAGAGAAGCCACATATATGTGATGTCTGCCATAAAACCTTTTCTCTCACATGGTTTCTGAAAAGGCATCTTTTAACGCACACAAAAGAGAAGCCTCATGTATGTGATATCTGTCATAGAACCTTTTCTCAAACATCGCATCTAAAACGTCATATTTTAATGCACACAAAAGAGAAGCCTCATGTATGTGATATCTGCTATAGATCCTTTTCTCAAACGTCGACTCTGGATAGGCATCTTTTAACGCACACAAAAGAGAAGCCTCATGAATGTGATATCTGCCATAGATCCTTTTCTCAAACATCGACTCTAAGAAGCCATCTTTTAACGCACACAAAAGAGAAGCCTCATGTATGTGATATATGCCATAGAACCTTTTCTCGAACATCACATCTGAAAGGTCATATTTTAACGCACACAAAGGAGAAGCCCCATATATGTGATATCTGCAATAAAGCCTTTTCTCATGCATGGTCTCTGAAAAGGCATCTTTTTACGCACACAAAAGAGAAGCCTCGTGTATGTGATATCTGTCATAGAACCTTTTCTCAAATATCGGATCTAAAACGTCATATTTTAACGCACACAAAAGAGAAGCCTCATGTATGTGATATCTGCTATAGATCCTTTTCTCAAACATCGACTCTGGAAAGACATCTTTTAACGCACACAAAAGAGAAGCCTCATGTATGTGATATCTGTCATAGAACCTTTTCTCAAACATCACATCTAAAACGTCATATTTTAATGCACACAAAAGAGAAGCCTCATGTATGTGATATTTGCAATAAAGCCTTTTCTCATGCATGGTCTCTGAAAAGGCATCTTTTAGTGCACACAAAAGAGAAGTCTCGTGTATGTGATATCTGTCATAGAACCTTTTCTCAAATATCACATCTAAAACGTCATATTTTAACGCACACAAAAGAGAAGCCTCATGTATGTGATATCTGCTATAGATCCTTTTCTCAAACGTCGAATCTGGATAGGCATCTTTTAACGCACACAAAAGAGAAGCCTCATGAATGTGATATCTGCCATAGATCCTTTTCTGAAACATCGACTCTAAGAAGCCATCTTTTAACGCACACAAAAGAGAAGCCTCATGTATGTGATATATACCATAGAACCTTTTCTCAAACATCACATCTGAAATGTCATATTTTGATGCACACAAAGGAGAAGCCCCATGTATGTGATATCTGCAATAAAGGCTTTTCTCGTGCATGGTCTCTGAAAAGGCATCTTTTAACGCACACGAAAGGGAAGCCTCATATATGAGAAGTCTGCCATAAAGCCTTTTCTCATACATCTTATCTGAAAAACCATCTTTTTACGCATAGAAAAAAAAAACAATGTATCAGATGACTGCCGTAAAACCTTTTCTCAGACATCTTAGAAATATGTAATGCACAGAAAAGATAAGCCTCATGTATATGATGTCTGGCATAAAGTTTTCTCAAACATCGTACCTGAAAAGCCATCTTTTAATGCATACGAAAAAGAAACCTCTTCTATGTGATGTTTTCTTTAAAGTTTTTTCTCAGACATTGTCTCTGAAAAACCATATTTTAATACACACAAAGAAGAAGCCTTATGTATGTGATATTTGGCGGAAATCTTTTTCTCTGACATTGACTCTGAGATGCATTTATTCACACATTCAAGAGAGAAGTCTTATGTATCTGACGTTTGTTATAAGGCTGCTTCTCGGAAATCGACTATGAAAGTCATCTTTTAACACATACAAAATATAAACCTCGTGTTTGATGTCTGTCTTAGATATCAACTCTTAGATATCTGCCTGTTCTCAGATATCAACTCTGAGAAGCCATCTTTTTACACATGCAAAGGAAAATCATTACTCTGGTGTTTTCAATAAAACTATTTGTAAATTGTTACATCTGTAACGACATATCTTAACATATACCAAAAAGACAAGCCTCATGCATAAGACGTTTTGAATAAGAAATTTTTATAACAACTCTCAAAAATCATCTTTTAATGCACACAAAAGAATAGCGTCAAGTAAAAAATCAAAATTGGCTTCCCCAAAAGCCAGTTTCTTTTCACTAGTGAAGAATCGCAGGATATATCCCATAATCATGTAACTCATAAGACATTTCCTGTGATTCTTTACTACTGATTTCTTGATTAATGGCTTGAGCCTGAGTGACAAATATTAATACCAGCTGTATGAGGCAAAAGAATTGTCTACTTCCAGATAGATGGCGCCACTGTGCGAATAAAATAAAAGAAATCCGGAAAGTTCATAAGGTCACACAAGCTGAGAAAAGATTAGTCATTGGTGGTGAAGTGATAGAATAACATGCATGTTTCCTGGAGACATGGGTTCGAATCCCACTCATGACAAAACCAATTTTTTCAGCTAATTATTTTATGTGTTCCAGTTTCTTTGTCTGTCAAAAAGCCATTCTCAGACTCTGAAAAGTCTTTTCATTGACTCTGAAAAGCCATCATTTAACACATGCATAAGAGAAGCCTCATGAATGTGATGATATTTGCAATAAAGTCTTTTCTCACACATCAAATCTAAGAAACCATTTTTTAGCACAGTGATATAAGAAGTCTCATGCCTGTTTGTAATAAACCATTTTTCTTTCTCATCACAACCGAAAACACATCTTTTGACATAATCGATTAAATGCTTCCTTTCTGCTATGTTTCTCATTAAAACGTTTGATGATAAATGTAGTATTGAAATTTATGTTTTATCTTAGTTGAAAAGGAACACATGGATGTGATGTACATTTGAAAAGTAATAATTTTGCATTTTAAATCATAATGGTTTTCTTAAAATTAGTACAGAGTTTAATTATTAAAAGTAATCTTTATAGACATTCCACTAGAATGTAAATGTTTTCTGTGTAATATTTGTAAATAAAGTTTTCTCAACATTTATGCCTTAAAAGATTTTCTCTCAAATGCTATAGATTAGGGGTTACTACAACTACACCCTCCTTTTGGATTTTGAAAGACCCTCTGTCTTCCCCACCTCTAATTTATAATCAGCCCTGTTAACAAGTTCATAATTAAAAATAAAACCTTCACATCCTTCTGCCCACAATTTCAGAATCTCTGCTGTAGATAAACTATCCCAACTAATCTGAAAAGTCGTATCAATGAATACCGATATTTTTATATACGATTAAAAGAAGTGAAATTGGTACTGACCATTATTATACCTTTAAAGGTCGATTGCTTGTTACAGCTTTAAGTTAAAATGCATAGTCAAAAAAAGCATGAGAAAACATAATGAAACATGCAAAACATATTTCGATAAAACGAACGTCCAACAACAAAAAGGCCTAGAGTGCAAAATAATAATGTGCAGTAGCGTACATATGGGCTTAGGTTTGTGGATATTAAAAAAATTCTACAATCTCCCAAAATACTTGAATGATGCTTTCTTAAGGCAGTCTTCTGAATATACCATTGATGTCATTATTGCATCCAACACAAAAATGTCATAGACAGTGGTTCTCAACCTTTGAAAACTATGTCCCACTGACCATTTATCAAAGAATATTAGTACTATGCAATAAAATATAATATTTTTACATAACGTATGCATTTTGATTTTATATTAATCTTTTATAATTTTTGGCTATAAATAATGCAATAACTTTATTAAGAATAAGTTTTTATTATGAAAGGGCAAAAGAAGATTTTTGTTAACAACAACTTGTATGTCATTACGTAACTATTCTTAACACAATAACTTTGTGATCAAAATCAAAGTACATTGAGACACGTCGTAAAAATTATATTTAGAGTTTCAAAAAAATGTGTAATGATTATCTCTGAATTCTTAAAATTTACTTTGAAGATATCGCAGCCAACATGGAAGACCTTCACTTTCCACGAGTTGAGAAACAGCATAATATTAATGCTGATAGTTAATATTCTTTTCAATAATGACCAAAATATTTATATGTTTCAAATGCCATCAACTATTAACAACAATGCTTTAAAGGCCGATATTCAATAGAACAATGTAAGAATGTGAATTTTACTAATAAACACAGAAATGTGATTTCAAAATGGTTACGATTTTGAAACAAAGAGAATATATATAAAAATAATTCTAATAATGTTTGTGGAAAGTGCAAGGCTTCTTTTATTACCTTACTTGAGAAAAATCATATTTTAATTTAAGTAATAGTATCTCTCTGCCTCCAGCTAGCACTCCAAAAGAGGTAGTAATATATATTTCGAATATAATACGAAGTTTGTCAATTTCGTTCGTCCTGTTCTCACTTCATCAAAAGCCAGTTTCTTTAGTTTAATTCTTCAATTATCTATTTAAGTGAATTAAAATGTCAAGGAATAACTCTAATTCATCTTTACTAAATTCAGATGAAATTTGTATTTACCTGAGTGCAGATATCTACACGGCATCATAGTGTCTTGATTAGTATCATGCCTAGTTCGAAACATTTCTCATCTGAGATTCATATCAATGCATAAGAATGATTTCGTGACCTTTCAGCTGAGTTGATCTCAAAGAGTTGACTAACTAAACTGAATGGTTATTGCACTCGAGATGTACATTACTAGAAGAGGTTTACACTAAAAGTTATGATGGAGACATGCTCGAGTCTGATTTTGAGGGACTGCCTTATTAATATTCAACCGTTCAAGGGCGATGGTTATAGCCCTTACCTTCAACCCACTTAGGTATGTCGCTGGCTTCGGGTGTTATTTGGAAGCGAGGAAAATGTCTTCAAGCGACAGAGAATTGTTTTTCTTGTACAGGTATCGTGAATTCTTATCCACCCGACTCAACACAATTTTCTAAATATGATATCGATGTATATTCGTGATTGTATACGTAGGCGTCAGCAGTGGAGGGGAAGGAGGAATTGCCCTTGGTAAATCCCATTGGAAACTTTTGAAAATTAATTATGTAAAGTTGCCTATGTGTCAAAAATTAATGTTTTCTATTTTCTCAACGAAAAGCAATGTATTTCCACGTTTCCTTTTATTTTCAAAATTTTTATTATTATGAAAAACGTTTTTACATTAATTTTCAATCACAAGTTACCTTCCTAACGTTTTGTTTTCGGATATGCTTAGTTTTATTTTAGTGTGATGTATGATGATTGCTTGTTTGCAACTGCACTCATCTATGAAAGACTCGACATAAAAATTTCTATTTTGAAACAATGATTCACTTTTGCCTGTCACCCTGAAACAATCCTTCCCCCACCTGAAAACCTTTTACCGATGTCTATGCATATTCCCAGATTCACTTTCTTGTTCCACATATAAATTAAACAAATAAGAAAAGACAACCTAACCATAGTGTAGAAAAGTGCTTCTGTTGCTCAAAAGCTCATGCTGCTTAGCAACTTTGGGTGTGAAGGGTACGATTCCATTGGTCATGGTTGTCGCCATCGTCAATACTCTGTCCCTTTTATTTTCGCCACTTTTTACCGTCCAAAAATTTGTGCTGAGCAAGAGATAAAGAGGGCGCAGCTGAGACATCCGTTGGTTCCTATTCACCAATATGAAAATGTGTGTAAAGCCGTAGAGCATAGAGGACAAACAGCAGAATAATAGGACATATCAACAAACAACTGTGCGAATGGAAAGGAACGCCCCTAAAACATGAGATTTCCCTCTAGCGTGCTAGCTAAATTCAGCAGTCGCTATAGCGAACAATGTCGTGGATTGCAAACAGTATCGTTGAAACAAAGAATTGGCATTATTAAGAATTGACAATTGGCTGCATTATAAAGATGTTTAGAGACCAGAGATGCTACTTAATTTGGTACACCACCACTCGTCACATAAATGGTTCATTCCAACACGTAATATGTCATGTGACCGAGGCTGTCATTGCGCCCTATAGAACATCTGTGGAATGAGCGGGTCAGGACGGTTTGCAGCAAGACTCTGCCACCGTCTCCGCAAAACTTCCCCCCTGCCCTCTTTCAGTAGTGGACACTGACTGGGCTTGGAAATGCTGTTGTCCGTTGGATGGGACATTAAGACGTGGCTCATGTGCAGGAGAGCCATTAAGGAACACGCTGGATGGTCTAGATGGGAGGCTACCATCTGTTTCCCAACGACCACTCCCTGCAGAAATGTCCTTTTCAAATAAACTCCGGGTTATCCGGCATTTATGAGGAATGGGAGTTGCCGGTTGCGTGAGAAATATAGAAACCAAATACAGTAGGTACAACCTTAATTCAAATAAATATGCAGTTAAAAACAATGGTAATAAAAATGAATTATAATGCCCTTAATACTAGTGTAACTAAATAAAGTATAATTGTTCTTTATACTTATTTTAACACTTAGTGAATGTCTATATCCGTACACTTAACAAAAACTTCGGGAATTTCTTCACTTGAAAGCCACCATGGAAAGAGTTGCAATTTTGAACCTTATTTTCATAAAAACAAAATGTGAAAAGGAATGGAAAAGCATACACAAGAGAAGAAAAAAAATACTCTCCGAGACACAAGAATATTGAAACTCGGCTAAATTTTAATTATGAAAGAAATTCGATAAACAGAACAACACGATCAGAAATTTAAAATGTGACTGTAACGATGCGTAAAAGACGATGCCTGTGGCATCAGGGAGAACAATACCACGTGCATTGATATTTGCTGTACAAAGTTCAAATGGTCAATTCGAAAGTTATTATGCCTTGTTTTCTGAGAATTCCGGATGCTTGATTATCGGATAGGATAACCAGGAGTTTACTGTATATTGTGGGGATGATAGCATGCCCCACGTTCTCAATCACTGTTCAAGCTCTATCTTCACATATATAAGAACAGAACTTGATTCCATTCATCATTCTACGAACTCTGTTTCATGTGAAACGAGCTCTTGTGAGAAAAGATTATTGGAATATGAATTATAAGTTTCCTTCCACTTGAAGTCTTCGTGTGATTAGACTGTGGCATCGAACATTCCGTGTCTGCTGAGATTTTTGGTGCTTTAATTCTTCGATTGCACTTTGCCGTTAGGATTAAATAATTGTCGTTTCTTGACGTTGTTACCTTAGGACCTCCAGATTTCCTTTGGAATATGTTTCCATCTCTTGGAATTGTTTCCAGTCTTTCACCCTTTTTTTGAAACTTTGAAGAACTCCGCATGCGACTTGCCCAAATTTACCTTTCGCATAGTTTAAATTTATCTCTTTAACAACCGAGATGTCTCATCACACCTGTTAACAAATGTTGCACGCAATAAGTTCTAAATCTCAGCAGATATCAGTGTAGGTTAATGTATAAAGATGTGGCAGTCGCATTTAGGTATGATTAATATCGGTTATTTTTTTTGCGATAATGTTGAATTCTTGGCTTTTCGTCACATCGAGATGCAGAAGAACCCCATTTACGAAATTTAAGAGGTTTAAAATGAGATTTTGAAACACGGAAATTGAAAGTTATGAATGAGGTGAAGAAAATAACTTTCCATTTGTTTTGGTTAAATCTAGATACAGGCTCTATATAGTTGCCCATTTCCAAATTGGACGCCATGTTTTGTCGTTGCTCGGATTGTTTGGCGTCCAAAGCTGAATGGTATGTTTCACGGATACTTATGGATTCCGGAAAAGGGTAAGATAGTATTTGATACAGATTTCAGTGCTCACGATTGGAAGCACTTTAGAAACGGATAAAAAGGAAAAGTAAATTTTACGGCTTTTTTTAGAGGAGATAATAATTCGCTTTTTTGTCTGTCCGTATGTAGACATCGAACATTTTTGTTATACACACATAAATAAAAATTTCTTTTTTGTTGGACAGATATTAATGAAATATTATGTTTTCCATTTTTCGAACTTCCCAAAAGTTTTAATCGTGCCTTCTAACGGTGGAAAAAATTGAAAATTTCAAAATATCAAATGAATATTCCAAACGATGCAGTATGTTAGAAATTTGAAATTTTGGTGATGAAATGTGAAGATTACATAGTTGCCAATGGCAACAATCACTTGATCCTTGCAGCTTTATTTAACAAAAATTGTGTTTTTAGAGATAAATTAAATGCATTTTTTGGGTTGGACAGGTATTGATGAAATATTACAATATGCATTTTCCGAATCTTCCAAAAGCTATAAATGCGCCCTCTAACGGTGGAAAAAATTAAAAAATCTCAAAATTTAAAACGAATATTGCAAACGATGTAGTTATGCTAGAATTTTCCAATTTTGTTCATTGAAAGTGAGAGTCTTGAAGATTCCATTCACAACAATGAGTTGACCCCTACGACCAAGGTAGATAGCAAACAGAACGGTTTTGTTTTACGACATTTTTGGAAATCAATCTCTTTTTACATGGTACTAATGAAATATAATTCGCATTTTCATAGGTAGTTTTAATGTATATCATTAGAGATCACTAAATATCCAAATGGCAAACGCTTAACGGATGTTTCAAGTGATCTGTTTATGGTAGAAATTTCGGCGCTAAAGTAATTCTAGTTATGGTAGAAATATCAAATCTGCACACTGTTTTCAGAGGGGTGAGAAAAAAGCAACTTTTCAAATTTAAGAATTTAAAGACAAATACTTTTTATGTTTTATAATTACTAATAAATTACTACTAGGTGAATTCCCCCCATCACACATTAACAATAAATAACCCCTCAAGTAGCTACTTGTACAGAACTTTGAAGGAGTCTGTCAGTTTTTACGCCATAGCAGAAGATCCATGAGGATGGCTGGACCTCAGCAGAAAAACAACACGAACATTCATAATTAAAACTTTTAAGGAGTGAAAAAGTAAGCAAAAGAACTTCATTCTATTGGAAAATGAGATTCCCATATGCGCCAGAGGCGATATGTGTTCTATAATTTTACACTTTCAGTACCCTCTGACAGTGGAAATTAGAACTACTGTATAATTGAGAAAACAAATTATTAATATTTTATTAGTATCTGAAAAACACAGAAAATGTGTTACATTTATCTCTTAAAGCAGAAAAGTTGCATTTTACTAATACCCCCTTGCTATAAAGGGAACAGATCAGTACTATTAGTGGAAACCACTTGACCGTTACACTCTAAGACCAAAAATTTAAGTTTCTAACATAAATAGATCGTTTGCAATGTTCGTTTAAAGATTTGGTATTTTCCAGCTTTTTTTCCGCTGCTAGAGGCAGCCTTTAAAGTTTTTATTTACCGCCTTTAGAACTTTGTAACAGTGGAAATTGCAGCTGATAGGGATTAGAAAAATATAAACAATATTTTGTTAGCACCTGTAAAACCAAAAGGAGATGTTTCGTTTATCGTTTAGAATAAAAAGGTTTCATTTTTGCACCCCCTTTGGCTAAGAGGGCAAAGCCTTGTTGCCATTGTAAACCTTCTGACTCTACTACCAAAATTTCAGATTTCCAATGTAAATAGTTTGTTCGCAATATGGTATAAAACTATAACAACTGAGAAGTTTCAACTTGGTACACACTAACTTATAGGCTTTCGTCTCACGGTACGACAAAACATGGCGCCCATGAACCACGTGACTCAATCAACCAATGGCAGTCAATCACCGAGATGGCCAGTCTCTAACTATAGAGGACCTGTAGTCGCCATCAGCATTCGACGCCAGTAGTAGTTGAAGGATGTTTACTTTTAAACATTAACTTTGTTGCAGCTAAAACCTTAGCATTTCCTTTCTTTATTCGCCAATACGTGTTTCAAATTCGATTTGTAAGATAACAGTAACATCAGTGATAAATGTTTTACAAGTTGTTACTGTATCATCTAGTGTCTGACTACCGCCCCTCTAGGACGCTGCCTGTCGATTCCAGAAGAAAGTATGTTCCTCGTATACGAAGTTTCTCTCGCTAGAGGGCGCTGATCATCTAGTAACAACAAACGTGATAAGCGTACAGTTCCCTTGCCTTTTACGAACAATCGTACCGTAGGTTTTTAAATTTTAAAATGTTTTTTGTTAGTTAAATTGGTGCAAATCGTCATGTTTTATGATTTTATTCAGTTTCTTTCATCATAACTTTTGAGGAAAAGAAGGGATATATATAAATTTTATTTCGAGTTATATAGACTAGTTTCTTAAAGGCACAAGGTTAATATATAACTGGAATTGTAATGAAAGAAAAAGTAATTTGTAATATTCCCACTGGTATAAAAAATAAGCATCATTATTACGTAGAAAATTTGCTGAGGATTCTTTCATAGTAGTTATGCCATGACTGATTAAAGTGAAAAAGACAAAAGGACAAGCGAGATTTCAGTAGTAATTGAGTGTATTTCAGCATATTGATTAATAATATTCAATGGTTATAATGATTTTATTGAATAAATTAGAATAATTAGACTGTATGACTTAAAGAACACAAAATTAAATATCCTTCTGGTAATCGCATGTGAATCACAATATTTCTGTATTTTTCAAATTGGAAATTTCAAAGCTATTAGCATTAATTCCAAATATATATGGAATACTCCTGGCCCAATGACTGTGTTAATTGATTGCACACTCGTCGGTTGCACGCCAGGCCCTTAATCTGCAGTTCCCGGGTTCAAGTCCCAGCTGGGTCAGTGTTGAGATTTATGCCTACGAAACTCCCTCCCCACGTCAGTAGGGCAGGGCAGGGAGTTTCGTGGGCATAAATAAAATACGAGTTTCGTGGGCATAAAATTTCCTGGGCGTTGTCCGACGTTTTTCCCACTGTCACATTACTTTTATGGAGATAATATTGAAAGCTGTACATGATTAAATTTATATTGAAAAGCAGAAGATATGTTTTGAAAATTAGATCTCTGAAAAATGACTTGTAAGAAAATTATTAAGTCCATAATAAAAAACCACGAGCAGTAAGAGAAATTGATCATTATTTAAAATTTTACTAGTCTATAAGTTAAGTTCCTGCTCTCTAAAAACTTAATTGATGCAAAAAAAAAGCTTTTGAAATGTTCTGAGTCAAAAAAATTAAAAGCAGCTCTTTAACAGTTTCATTAAAAAATATGAATATCCCCTCAAGCTGCTGCTTGCCGCACAGAAGTCTGACAGGGGCCTGTCAGTTTAATACGCCATTGTAAAATATCTGTGAGGAAGGCGACATCTCAGCAGAAAAACAACACAAACATCCATTTCACCTATATATCACAAATACCCATATATCATAAACATCCGGGTTCGAACTCAGGTCCTTTTTGATCAGTACCCAAGCGCCCTAACCACTCGGGTTTGTCATAAAACAGCATTTATTCATTATTTCACCTTATGTTTATGAACTACTTCCTCTATTGGCATTAGTAAGATTTTCTTTTTCCATTTTATTAAATAACTAATATTTTGGTTGTGTACCTTATAAATACGTCAATGACAGTACTTCATACATTAAAACACACTTTAAGATGGTCTGTTTGTATCTTAGGCAGTCAATGCACGAACTAGTTAGTGGGAGAAGTTTTTTCGCATTTTGAGGCTGAATCAGCAGGCTGTGTTTGAGCAATGCTATATTTTCCTACAATTATTTCGTTTGAAATTTAGAAAAAATATCTGGCAACAAAACTATGTCGCCATTATCATTCAAGAGCAGTAGTAATTGAAAGAATTTTACTTTTAAACATTCACTTTATTTCAGGTAAAACCTTAGCATTTTCGTTCTTCATTAAGTCAATACGTGTTTCTAATTCAATTTGTAAGATAAGAGTAACTTTAGCGATAAATGTTTTACAAGATGTTACTGTATCATCTAATGTCTGACGATCTTAAAATGATATATCAAGTAGCATACATGTAAGGTTTCTTATTAAACTCTCATTTTAATGTGTAATAATTTAAGATCTGGTTATATTTGTTGAAATGTACGATGTTTACATTTAAATAGTGATAGTGTCATATGTTTTATTTACCGAAGAAATACAAAGGTTATGGAGTCCAGACCTGTGGTTCTGGAAACTTTTAATCAATCTTCATAAACACTGCATTAAACAAGGATCTCTTAAAATGTGGATTGCGAGTACATAATGAAATAATATTTAACCATCGCGCTACATAGGTATGGGGAAATGTGAAGGGTTTGCATTAGTTTATCTACTATTGTAGGGGCGCGATATCAAAACAACCCAGGAATTATTTAATATAGCTACTTCTGCCGCCATTTTTGTTATAAAAGTAGTACGTGAAATTACGTCCTTTTCCTCCGTTATAATCTCAAAACCGGAGGTTTCCCGCAAACTTGCGACAACGAGATTATAACGATTTTTTTTAAATTCGTACTTGACTGATTTACTTCCTCTCTGACCTTATTTTTTTAAACGATTTTTATTTTATTGCGCCCGACGAATCCATGTGAAACGAGAATTCATTATTATACGATTAAATAGTTTTAAAAAATAAGGGCACTTCTCTTTTATAGTGGCCTTGGCGAGAAAGGGGAATTGGCGCGTTTCCGTCTTGGCGTGAACCATTACCGATACACACAAGCAGTAGCCGAAATAAATCACCAGATTTAATGAAATCGAACATCAATCACAAAACCAAAAAACACCATCGACAATGCATCGCCGACCGGCAATATAAAAAAGCCCACACAACTAAATCTCATCGATCATAACATACTAAAAAGCAAAAAAAAAAAAGAAATAATGCACCGTCGAACGAATTATAAAAAAGCCCCAAAACTAAATAATGTCCTCCCAGACAACACAAACCGAAAAACATAAAAATCGAAAACAATGCCCGCCGACCGAATTTTAAAAAAGCCCCAGAAACTGTATAATGTCCTCCCAGGCAACACAAATAAAAACAACAACATAAAAATCGGAAACAGTGCACCGACGGCCGAATTATGGCCGTTTTCACAAATTCTTTCAGAGGGTTGGGTTGTTTTACCTCTGAGCGGCACTTTTTTGTACACCATGAGCTAAATGGCCAGGTCACATGGACCCCGAAGGCTCAGAGAAGGTTGGGGGAGGGGACCCACTGGAACAGCTGTGGGAGACAGATGGTAGTCTCCCGTCAAGGCCATCCAGCGTGTTCTTTAACGTGTACAGGGTATGGCTTTCCCGCACACGGGCCACGGCTTAACGCTCATCCGACGGACTGAGGCCTTTCCAAGCCCATCGGTGTCCCCTACTGACCGTGGGCAGGGCGGAGAATTTTGCGGAGATAAATCTCAACGCTGACCCAGCTGGGACTCGAACCTGGGAACTACAGATTACGAGCCTGGCGCGCTACCGACTGAGCCACCCCCGCTCCTCTTTCAGAGGGTAAAATACATTTCTCTTGGAAAAACGCTATAGCATCTTTTTCCGTCGATGGCAGATTGAAAATAGTAAGCATATTAAATATTTAACAACGAAAAACTGTTAAGGCGGAAACTCGCCAATTCCCCTTTCTCACCAAGGCCGCTATAAAAAGGAATTACCAAAGTAAGTTTGAAAAATATTTGTAAAATTTTATTCCACATTGCTTTATTCGCAAAATTTGCGATAAAAATTTCAACCGTTACTAAGTAGCGCGAGGAAGCATTTTTTATTTTTATTTTTTCGCTAACTACTTTTACGGACAACGTTTAGAAAATGGCGGCAACATGTTTTGCTTAAGAAGGTTAAGAAAAGTTATTGAGTCTCGAATCTGACTCCCCATTTACATGCACTCATTTATAATTTGCTGCTTTGCCTATCCTAAGATAATGCATAGATATAATGTACTTCATATATATAATGTATCCACGATATCCAATTTCCTGTAACTGATGTAGTATTTAGCTTAAATTATTGGATGATGGTTTTGTTTTCGGTTGTCACAATGGAATGATGTAAAAGTTTCTATTTCAAGCATCTGATTTTATCAATGACTAGTAAGAATGTTTCTGTCCTTTTTATAGGATGAAAATTTATCTTTGCGAGTGAAAACTACC
The DNA here is from genome assembly GCA_038380435.1 of Ryuthela nishihirai. Classification (NCBI taxonomy): domain Eukaryota; kingdom Metazoa; phylum Arthropoda; class Arachnida; order Araneae; family Heptathelidae; genus Ryuthela; species Ryuthela nishihirai. Next base: position 39,752,296 of record JAWZYU010000022.1, read on the forward strand.
CACGTATACCTGCCTGACCTGTGCTGACAAGTGAGAAGTGATGCCATCGTTGAGAAGTTACAGTTGATGCCATACTTTCTTATGGTGTTAACTCCAAGACATCTAAGTCAAAACTACAGTTACCTCATTGATAAAAGGCCTCACAACTGATCCTATGAAGAAGGCAGCTTTTCGAAGGAAGTGAGCCACTTATTCAAAGAATTGCCAGTTTTAGCTTGACCAAAGAAACAATCTTACAGAACACAAAAGAAGCTAAATCCTGTAGCAGTTGTATACATATATATATGCATATATGCAGATTTTATAGCAGGACATTTCTTTGAACTCGAATTTAGATATTTATGAAAACAAATATTATAAAACTCATAGTATAAGGAATGAAAAAAACTGAAAAACTGTTTTTAAAAATATATAAAAATAAATACCCCCTCAAGCAGCTGCTTGCCACAGAGGTCTGACAGGAGCCTGTCAGTTTATAATGCCATAGTAGAAGGTCTGAGGGATTGGCAGGACCTCAGCAGAAAAACGACACACACATCCATGCCTAAATCCGGGGCTCGAACCCAGGTCCTTTAGATCAGTAGCCAAGCGTGCTAACCACTCGGCCACGGGACGGCTTGCGTTTACTAATACATTTTATTGTTTATTCTTTCTTTAGATATGCAAAATATCAGTAATTAATGCACAAGTTGAAGAAAAAAATAACATCTAATATATACAGGTACTGGATAGAAAAATGGAAACAGCTCCATATTATCTCAATATTAAATCACCTTCAAAGCTGAATAAATTTTTCAATGTGATTTTAATGAAGTATAATGTATAAAGATAAATTAAGAAAGAGAGTTCAGAGATCACAGTTGACAAAATTAATAATTACTAAATATCAACTATATTTCACACTTCGTTTCTAAAATCTAAGTGTGATCATATTTGTTAACTTAAGAGTTCAGAGGTTATTGTAGAAAATATGAATGATGAAATATGAAATATGAACACTCAACCTCTTTTCATATTTTAATTAAATTTTTCGGTTAAATTTTATATCCTGCTATCATGTTCCAGCATTCAGAACTTTTTGAATACTGAACAAATATATTTTTAAATCTAGCTCTAGATAGATTTGATTGAGATCTTCAGACATACTTCATTAAAAATCATATTGAAGAGGTTATTGTGCTCAGAATGCGATTTTCTATTGAGATAACATGAACAGTTTCCATATTTCTGTCCAGTACCTGTACATATCGATTGAATATAATTATTTGAGCCCGCATTTATCCATTACTATGCATAATATTTTAAATGAGTCTTTATTAAATAACAGTATATAAAATAGATGATACATTGGTTAGCAATATATATGGATATGCTCATTGAATTGCAGTATTATCTCTAAAACAAGCAAGTTTTAACTGAATAATTTAAGTAGAAAATGTATTTTATTAAGTGTGTAAAAGTTTTCTTAGTTGTAATAGTTTTGTCTTAAAAATGTGTCTAATTTTATGCTACTATTTGCTTTAAAGGATTTGAATTTTCCAAGAACAATATTCGTGTGCTATAAAGATTATTCAATGTTAAATTATTAAATATATATATATATTTCATGGTTTAATGTCAGAAATAAATCTGTATGTAATTCAGTACTTTAGTTATTCACTTCAAAGAATAATGTATTATTTATTTATTTTCTAAATCAGGTGGATGTGTTTATGAGTGCGACATCTGCCAGAGCAGGTTTACATCTTTGCAATTCTTCACCAAACGCGAGACATCGAGGAGAAGGAAAAGGACGGAGATTCTCTTGTTCCTTATGTCCTTACTCTACCAATAGATCATCCAGCATGAACCATCATATGCTCACCCACTCTGGAGAATGTCCTCACAAGTGTTGCCATTGTGGAAAGAGTTTCAAACTGAAGAATCATCTGCAAGTGCATCTTCGTATCCACAAAGGAGAACGACCATTTCCTTGCGATTTTTGTAGTAAGGAAGCTTTCGTAACCAAGGAAGCTCTAACTAGGCACAGACGAAGTCACCTGATGCAACGGCCTTTTATGTGTAGACACTGTCCGAAGACCTTTATAGAGTAGTCTAATTTAATCAACATGAAAAGAAGCATGTTTAAGTCTGTTGTAGTCATCATCATTTCAAATGCCTTCATTATTTTAACTTTTACATGTTTAAAATTTGTGTCGATTATTATTATCAGCTCGATACGTCACTTTTCAGTTTTTTGTTACCATTTATATTTCTTTAATGGCTTGAAAAATATCACTGATGCAAACTACATCAATAACGCACGATTTGTTGTGAAATATTATTCTTTACTGTTATATGTGTTTAAAACCCGGCAGTTAGGTTTTTGTTGAATCAATGTAGTATCTGACCTGAACTAATTTTATTTTAGTTTTATTTTATGAAGATATTACACAATAGATAACAAAATAATTAGAATTAATCGTTCTGTAGCCTTGTTTAGTGAGAGTTAATCTTTCCCTAGCCTGGTTCAATGAAAGTTATTCCTTCCTTAGCCTGGTGGGGCGGGGGTGGCTCAGTCAGTAGCTTGCCAGGCTCGTAATCTGTAGTTCTCCGGTTCGAGTCCCAGCTGGGTCAGCGTTGAGATTTATCTCCGCAAAATTCTCCGCCCTGCCCACGGCCAATAGGGGACACCGATGGGCTTGGAAAGGCTGCAGTCCGTCGGATGGGATGTTAAGCCATGGCTCCGTGTGTGAGAGAGCCAAAACAATCCAACCCTACTTAGCATGGTTCAGTGCGAGTTATGTTTTCTGCAGCATGGTTCAGTGAGAGTTAATGCTTCATAGCTTTTTTTCTGTTATTTATGCCTAGCCTTCTTCAGTGACAATTATTCCCTCCAGATTCGGTGAAAGTTATTCCTTCCTAGCCCCTGTTCTCTGAGAGTTATTCTTTCTGTAGTCTGGTTCAGTAAAGTTATTTCTTTCCTAGTCTGTTTCAATGAAATTATTTTTTTAACCTGATTCAGTGAAAGTTATTCCTTCTGTAGCCTAGTTCCGTGAAAGCTATTCCTTTCCCAGCCCTTTTCCCCTTGAGTTATTTTTTCCCAGCCTTGTTCAATGAGAATTATTACTTCCCTAGCCTTGTGAAGCGACAGTTATTATTTCCTTAGCCTTGTTCAGTGAGAGTTATTACTTCCCTAGCCTTGTGAAGCGACAGTTATTATTTCCTTAGCCTTGTTCAGTGAGAGTTATTGCTTCCCTAGCCTTGTGAAGCGACAGTTATTATTTCCTTAGCCTTGTTCAGTGATAGTTATTACTTCTCTAGCCTTGTGAAGCGACAGTTATTATTTCCTTAGCCTTGTTCAGTGAGAGTTATTATTTCCCTAGCCTTGTGAAGCGACAGTTATTATTTCCTTAGCCTTGTTCAGTGAGATTTCTTACTTCCTAGCCTTGTGAAGCGACAGTTATTATTTCCTTAGCCTTGTTCAATGAGAGTTATTACTTCCCTAGCATTGTGAAGCGACAGTTATTATTTCCTTAGCCTTGTTCAGTGAGAGGTATTATTTCACTAGCCTTGTGAAGCGACAGTTATCATTTCCTTAGCCTTGTTCAGTGAGAGTTATTACTTCCCTAGCCGTGTGAAGGGACAGTTATTATTTCCTTAGTCTTGTTCAGTGAGAGTTATTACTTCCCTTGCCTTGTGAAGCGACAGTTATTATTTCCTTAGCCTTGTTCAGTGAGGGTTATTACTTCCCTAGCCTTGTGAAGCGACAGTTATTATTTCCTTAGCCTTGTTCAGTGAGAGTTATTACTTCCCTAAACTTGTGAAGCGACAGTTATTATTTCCTTAGCCTTGTTCAGTGAGAGTTATTACTTCCCTAGCCTTGTGAAGCGACAGTTATTATTTCCTTAGCCTTGTTCACTGAGAGTTATTAATTCCCTAGCCTTGTATGTATTTCATTTCTTAATTTCTTTGGAGAGTTCAGTCACTCTGGAGATTGTCCCCACACATTTTCTTACTGAGGAAAACGTTTTCGACAAAAGAATTTATCTTTAAACCGATCTTCGTATCCACATCAAAGAATATCCATTTCCTTCTGATCTTTGTAACAAATTTAAAAATGGATTAAATGAAGAATGGGGCTTGAAATGAACTAACCCTCCCCCGCAAGCAGCTGCTTGCAGCCGAGGTCTGACAGGAACCTGTGAGTTTAATACTCCAGAGAGAAGATATGTGAGGAAGGCGAGACACCAGCAGAAAGACAATCACAAACATCCATGTCATGCTCGAACCTAGGTCCCTTTGATCACTAGCCAAGCGCGTTAACCATTCGGCCACGGGACCGCTTAGATGTGACTTAAGCTATTTCTAATTTACTTTTATTGGGCGGGGGTGGCTCAGTCGGTAGCGCGCCAGGCTCGTAATCTGTAGTTCCCAAGTTCGAGTCCCAGCTGGGTTAGCGTTGAGATTTATCTCCGCAAAATTCCCCGCTCTGCCACGGTCAGTAGAGGACACCGATGGGCTTGGAAAGGCCGCCCGTCGGATGGGACGTTAAGCCGTGGTCCCGTGTGGGGGAGAGGCATACCCTGTGCACGTTAAAGAACACGCTGGATGGCCTTGACGGGAGGCTACCATCTGTCTCCCAACAGCTGTTCCAGTGGGTCCCCTCCCCCAACCATCTCTGAGCCTTCAGGGTCCATGTGACCTGGCCATTTAGCCCATGGTGTGCAAAAAAGTGCCGCTCAGAGGTAAAACAACCCAACCCTTTTATGAGTTCTCTTCATTTCACGGACATATTGAACAATATTAAAAAATTCGTCTCGTAGGTATTTTTATTACGTTTTAAAAATGAAACATTTTCCCATTTTATATTTGTCATAAAATGTCAGGTTTATGTGCGTGTGTTTATATAGTCCCGGATCTAAAAAAAAATAAAAAATGGGGGGAAGCAAGAGATTGTATTTCCATTGCAGTGTAAAATTTTCCTTTCAGTTTAGAGGTTTTAAAACGTATCTTGAAAAATGCGTGAAATATGTACAAGTTTAATCTAATGTTTGCCTCTATTACCCTTATTAATATTCTCAAAGGGAGGGAGGGTGCTTGCTAATTATCTAACTTCTTTTTAATCGTTTAACAGCGGCACCAAAATGCATTTATGTCTGCTAGATACCTGGAAAGGAAATTAATAAATTTGTCAACCATTGTAACTAGTTCCCCGGATTCCATTGAGATTGTCGGCCTTCTTAATCGTTGATCAGGAACAACATTCATATTGGAAGCTGGATGAGCTCAGACATCAAACCTTTAATCAATAGAGGAAGATGCCGTTCAATCTCTGTCTTGATCTTTGCTCTCAATATTCGGCATAGGTTATAAATAGCATGAGGAGTCAATAATGCAATGTTTACATCAATAATTGTTAACATGGAATATTGTCACTGCTTTCTTGTTAACCTTTTTGCACTTTAAATAGCAATGAGGAAAAGGGTAAGATATTTGCATGAAGACTACTTGGGGACAACACACTCTTTAATTCATCCCTGACTGTTTCTCCCTTTACAATTCGTACGAATATAATTGATGGAATCTTAATATGTAATCATATGTGGTATTAAAATGTGATAATTTGTACAAAGAATTTAAACATTGTGTTTTATATGCTGCTATTCATTCATATTTGATCGCAGATAGTCTGCTTATTATGCATGTTCCATTTGGAATTTAAATTAATAGTTTACACTCATTTTTACTTAATAACATTCTGTTGAAATAGAGCAAAATTATCGATACTTACAAAACAAAATTGCCACAACATATTAGCATTGTTAACTAAAAAACATTGAATTATTTCTTTGTACTCTCTAATACAGGTCAAAGAGTTTATGGGTGTGACATCTGCCAGTGCAGGTTTTCATCATTACAGTTCCTAACCAAGCACAAGAAGAGGCATCGAGGGGAAGGAAAAGGCAGAAGATATTCTTGTTCATTGTGTCCTTACTCTACTGATATATCATCCAACATGAAGATGCATATGGTCACCCACTCTGGAGATCGTCCTCACAAGTGTTGCCAGTGTGAAAAGAGTTTCAAACAGAAAAATCATCTTGAACAGCATCTTCGTATCCATACAGGAGAACGACCATTTCCTTGCGATCTTTGTAGCAAGTCTTTCACACAGAACTCCAGTTTATCTGTTCACAGACGAATCCACTTGCTACAAAGGCCATTCTTGTGCAGACACTGTGATAAGCCGTTTGTTCAAAAGAACGAATTAAATAGACATGAAAAGAAACATTCTTAAAACATTTGTACTTTTCATTGCTTTTTTTAAAATCTATTATTAAATTTTGTACCTTTTTTAAGTCTCAAATTGATGTCGATTGTAAGTTCACAATTCCATTTATCGGTGTGTGTGTGTTATGATATTCATTGTTTTGTGTCTTGAAACGTTCATTTGAAAGAAATTAAAGAAGTATCGTGAGGTTTCTTAGCATTTTGTGCGATTTGTTTTTTAAATTCACCGATGGATGTCTGAAATATCTTGCAGTTTATTTTGTTTAAGGATTAAATGCAATATTTGACCAGAACCACAGTAATTTAGTTTTATCAGATATTTCTTTTTCAGAGAGATATTTAAAAATATAAAACAAACGAAACAGATTAAAACGCAAAACAAAGAACACAATGCTTTCAGGCGTAATTGATTTTCAGTTCTAAAATTAACAAAACATTTCACTACTTTCATTTGTTTTTTTTATATATGATCAGAATATTTTCCTCATCAGTAGGCTTTCTATAAATCTGAATTTCTATTCATCGAAAACTATATATTTTGTAGGAGTCTGCTAGGCCAAGGGGCAGGAGCGCCATTTTTCTGCAGAACCTTGCCTAGCAACATGAAGGGCAGCTCCATGCCCGGTGAAAAATATCATGTGTTTAGTAATGTCCTGCTATAGGAGTTGCAGTCTAGGAAGGTTCCCCATTAGCTTGGAACATTAAATCCCCGAAATATATCACATGGCCGCATCATCCTCAAGTATCCATAGGCTACGGAGGTTCACTCAGATTGTGCAATTGCCGGGCTTGCGGCAAAAAGGAGACAGCTCCAATTGTTACTCATTTTTTAGTTATATGTGCTCTCCTGTAAAGAAAAATATAGCCTTTTATTTGGTGTAAGAAGGAGCCAGCACCGAGTGATAGTTACCTTGCTTTCCAGCAGACGGAGCTGCATCTGTTGTATGCTTCGTGTGATAAAGAGGCAGCTCCTTGAGCTACCTCCTTCTTGCCCCAAAGCCAAGTGATAGAACCACATGCTAGGACTCACGTGACTCGATGGGAAGCTAGTCAGCTTTGTCGTTTCAAAACAAGCATAATATTACATTGTCATTTTGTGTTTTAAATTGAGAAGAATTGTTAACGATGAGTAATAACGTGGAGTTGAGTGAAGAAGAAAAGAAAATGAACATTTTCACCTCCGCTTTTTCCCATTTATATGAGTCAGAAACTGAAAGTGATGTCAGCGAAGAAAACAACTATGTCCAGGTAAAGAAGATTGTTGACAGAACATACTTGGAAAAGGAATGTAAGAAAATACCAAAAAATGCAAGGAAAAATTATTTGTCATTAAGTAATAAACCTGTATCTCTCCGAACCACTGGTCCGGATTGCAAACGTAAATATAAATGTTTCGAGAAAGTCGATGATAGTCTGAAAACGCGACTGCTCAGCGATTTTAATAAATTGCAGTAAGCAATCACAAGATATTTATTTAGCAGGGGCTTGGTACCATTAAAACTGTTCAAAGAAAGATTAAATTCGGGCTCGGGGAAACCAAGAGCTTTTTCAAATACATATAAAATTCGGAGTGGCTATGAAAATTTACGTGTGTGCAAGCAAGCCTTTATTTCATTGCATGGAATTTCCCGCAAATGCATTGAACTGATAACAAAATATTTTTCACATGAAACATTAGTGACACCGATTCCAGACCGTCGAGGATAACATGAAAATCGGCCCAATCGAATCCAAGACGAAGTTGGGCAAAATGTTCATAACCACAAACAATTTTACGACAAGGTAATCCCATTATAGTCGGAAGGACAACATTAAATGCAAATATTTGTCTGCTGACATGACTATGACACAAATGCATAGACTATTTGTACAAAAACATCTAGAAGTAACTGTGTCACTATTTTTATTTCCGTACAGAAAAAAATCACCAAATGAAACCATCAGCTGTTTCCATCATTACATTAACAGTGTTTTAAGCCCAGACATAAAAGTGCTTTATTTATTTTCTGATAACTGCATATCACAAAACAAAAAACATGCTTTAACAGAGTACTTTTTTTTATCCTGGTACATAGTGGACGACTCAATAAAATCATTCATCGATTCCCTGAACCTGGCCACAGTTTTATGCCATGTGATCGAGCATTCGGCCTTATCGAAAAAAATCTTAGAAAAACTGATAGGATTTTTCTTCCAAAAGAATACTAAACATCATCAAAAGAACCAGTAAGAAGTTTTCTGTTGTTCAAGTGGACAGACTAATGATTTTTAGCTTCGTAGAAAACTTAAAACCTCCATTTTTAAAAAATCCTTACTTATTAACACCCAATAAGAAACAAAAAGGAAAATGCCTTATTATTAAGTACAAACTGTTTTGTTATGACAACCAGCTAGTTCAGAAAGGCACTATTCAGTGCAATGAGAGTGTACGTTTTCAAGTTCCAGTAAAAGTGAAAATATTAAACACCCCGAAATGACATCCTTTACAATCAATAATATTTAGCCAGCTTATGAGAGTTCATTACGACTAAAAGATGCAAAATTAAAAGATGTGTTGGATCTTGCAAAAAAAATAGTAGGAGAAAATGAGATGCTGTTTTACAAAGGACTGATACAAGACAACTTGTTACCAGATGAAACAGAAGGCGAATTTGAAGACTGATTTCACCCTGTAAAGTTTTATATCATTATGTTATTATTTCTAAAAACATTGTAGCAATTACATTAATCATGTAAATAAATTTATTTACACTTTATTTAATATTATTTTTCCTTCCTAGCATTTTTTTTTTCAACTGTAGCTCAGAAACGAGGCACCTCTAACATTCAGATTTCATTTATGGGAAGTCAAAAAGAGGTATAGGTTTATTATGCAGCCAAAACGTTCATTACAACTAATATTGATTGTCTATCAATTTATAGCACGTTTGAACAAACAAACGAATTTAAATGGTATTTTTTTTTTGTTTACTCAAAATTGGCAGAAAGTGGTGCTGACTCGTTATTGCTGCAAGTCCTTCAATTCGGAGTGACTTCATAAAATCTTGGGGTGGGGGGGAGGTTGAGAAAATTCGAAGTGACTTGGCAAAATCGTGGGGAGTTGGCAAAATTAATGAAACTTGAAAAACTCTAGGGGCAGTTGGCGAAATTCGGAGGGAATTGGACTCAATGGTTTCAGAATAACTAACACATATTACACACACCGCGACATACATAAATACACATGGGTTTCACCTGATGGGCTGCATAGGAATATGATTGATTATATATTAATTAACAGCAAATGGGCTAGCTCTGTTAGAAATACCAGGGCGTATAGGGGAGCTGAAATTGGATCTGACCATTACCATGTTAAAAGTGTCTTGCAAATTAAACTTAAAAAGTGTTGTGCTAGGGTTAAAAAATTTGTTTTTAATACTGAAGCTCTGAAAGACCCAGTTATCACCAAAGCTTACCATGATAGGTTACTTAGTCATTATGACAGTAATGGTATGCTTACTACTGAAGTTGAGGAAGAATGGGATCATTTTAAACAGGCTTTTTTGGACACTAACAGTACTCTTTTAGGAAAAAAGGAGCAGAAGAGGCAGAATTATCTCAGTGATAAGGCACTTGAGCTTATTTCAGAAAGAAAGAACTGCAGGAATGTCCTTAATCAATACCCTACTAGTACTAATAGAAAGCATTACAGAGAGCTTAATAAACGTGTAAAAGATCAGTTAGCTGCTGATAAGAATCCTTGGCTTGATGGTTTGGCTGACAAAGCCGAGGAAGCAGTTAGACAGCACAACAGCAGAGAGCTGTACCAGATAGTTAATGTTTTGTGTGGTAGAAAACGGACAGGTATACAGTGATTGAAGAATAAACAGGGTAAGGTTATAGAAGGTGAGGATTCTGTCATGGCTAGGTGGGCTGAGCATTTCAGTGATATTCTGAACAATGCGGTTAGTTCTATTCCCATTGTTTGCAATGATGATAGATGCATTGGTGACTTTAATGTTGGCCCTATAACACAATCCGAAGTTATTTTGGCTGTTTCTAAACTTAAGCTTCATAAATCCCCAGGGGTAGATGAAATTACTACCGAAATGCTTAGAGCTGGAAATGTTTCGGTTACCACTTGGATGACTGAAATTCTGAATATCTTTTATGATAAAGGCATGGTTCCTAAGGATTCTACCAGAGCTATTATTATCCCTATTTTCAAAAAAGTTGATCGCAGTTCTTGTAATAACTATAGGGGTAGTAGCCTACTCTCTGTTCCAGGTAAAGTTCTTTCCATGATTGTGCTTAATAGAATTAAGAATCTGGTTGACAGTCAATTGCGTGATGAGCAATGTGGATTCAGAAGTGGTAGGTGATGTGTGGATCAGATATTTTCACTTAGGCAGATTCTTGAGAAATGTTTAGAGTTTCAGAAACCTTTGGTTGCTAGCTTTGTTGATTTCAAAAAGGCTTTCGACTCTGTTGATCGTCATAATTTGTGGTTGATTGTGAAATCATATGGTATACCTGAGAAGTTAGTTACCATAATGAAAGCTCTCTATAATAAAACTGAGTCGTGTGTGAGAGTTGGCAAGGCTTGTAGCAATTGGTTTAGCATTACTTCTGGTGTTCGACAAGGGTGCATTTTGTCTCCTTTTCTCTTTAGTTTGGTTATTGATTATGTTATGCGAAATTCACTTCAAGGGAAAGATTTTGGCCTTAAATGGGCTGGAGATACGACAATTTCTGATTTAGATTATGCTGATGATTTAGCCTTTTGGCAAATGATGTTGATGAGATGAACTCTTTCATTCGAGCTGTTGATGAGACTGGTAGTAGAGTAGGTTTGGTTATAAACAGAGAGAAAACTAAAGTGATGAAAATTGGTCAGGCAGACTGTGATTCAGTTAATCTGAATGGTTGAAGTCTTGAGCAGGTGTCACAGTTTAATTATCTTGGGAGCTATGTAATAGATAATGGTGATGTGCGGCATGAGATTAACAGACGAATAGGGATTGCTGCCGGGACTTTTAAGAATCTATGGAGAGTGTGGAGAAATAGGCGTACACACCTAAAGACTAAAATTAGGCTGTATAATAGTTTGGTTCTTTCTAGGGTTAGTTATAGTAGTGAGACCTGGACACTTTGTAAACATGATAACAGGAAACTAGATGCTTTTGATTCCAGATGCTTACGTAGTATCTTGGGCATTAGATGGTTCAACTTTGTAATTAATGATGAGGTTAGGCAAAGGAGTTTGTAACCTCCTTTAAGCAGCATATTGTGCAGAGAGAGACTCCGTTGGTTTGGCCATGTTGCCCGTATGAATAATTATAGATTGGCGAATAGGGTTATGAACAGTGTGCCTAAAGGCCTCAGAAAGAAGGGGAGACCTAAGACCTAGGATGCGGTGGGCGGACAATGTCAAACAGGACCTTGTTAGAATTGGTGTGCAGTGGCCAGATGCAGTAGATGTAGCTCAGGATAGACTTGCTTGGAGAACTAAATTGCACCGTCTGGTTGGACCTCCGTAGCCCAAGGCTGCTTGAGGAGGAGGAGGAGGAGGAGGAGGAGGAGGAGGAGGAGGAGGATTGGCAATATTCGGTGTGACTTGGAAAAATCGTTGAGAGTTGGCAAAATTCGGTGTGACTTGGAAAAATCGTGGAGAGTTGGCAAAATTCGGTGTGACTTGGGAAAAATCGTAGAGAGTTGGCAAAATTCAGGTGAGATGTAAAAATTGGAATCATTTTTTCTTTTTGGAATCTAGATATCCATAGTCACATACACTAAATAAGAGATCTCACAGAAACGTTCTCATGTGGAGCAGAGTTCTGCAGAGCAATACATCAACTGAGAAATCTGTCTAACAAATTCCTGAGATGGACGCTGGTCGTCACGTCTCCCCTCTCCTGAATGCAGATGAAGACTTTATATTGAATTCTCCCGTAATTATTTTTCATATATACAACTACTGTTAATTTAAAAAAAAATGATTACAGTCAGTTGATTGCAAGCAAGATCTATATGGGTCAACTGAAATAGTAAATCACATAAATGGAAATAACGGTGAAAAAAAAAGCATTCTTTCATGCATCTTAGAAAGTTGCCCTTTTCTGAGATGGCATCTTTTACCAACGTCACCTATACATTCGTTGTATCTGCTAAACGTTTCTCTTAACTTTCAGAAATTTACACAACTCGTAAAACATGTTTTGCAATAATCCTAAAAGGAGTTTATTTTGAGAAAACATATGCAGAAAATTAAATTATCCCAGTAAAAGGACCATAAACTGAAGAGACACTCACAGAGACTCTCAACATAATTAGAAATAAATTGTATGAAAATACAAAAGGGTTTGTGTTGTGTTGAGTTGTTTTACCTCTGAGCGGCACTTTTTTGCACACCATGGGCTAAATGGCTAGGACACATGGACCCCGAAGGCTCAGAGAAGGTTGGGGGAGGGGACCCACTGGAAGAGCTGTTGGGAGACAGATGGTAGTCTCCCGTCAAGGCCATCCAGCGTGTTCTTTAACGTGAACAGAGTTTGGCTCTCCCGCACACGGGGCCACGGCTTAACGTCTCATACGACGGACGGCGGCCTTTCCAAGCCCATCGGTGTCCCCTACTGACCGTGGGCAAGGCGGGGAATTTTGCGGAGATAAATCTCAACGCTGACCCAGCTGGGACTCGAACCTGGGAACTATAGATTACGAGCCTGGCGCGCTACCGACTGAGCTACCGACTGAGCCACCCCCGGCCCGAAATACAAAAGGAATTGCAAGTATATCAACGCAAATTTCATTATAGCTAAAATAAAATATGAAGGGATTATTGAAATTTGAGTACTATATTTTCAAAATATCTAACTTTCAGCTAGATTTTAAGATTTAAACTTTAATTACTAGATTATAAAACTGACGTTAAAAAATTGTCATTTAACAGAAAATGAAACATTCAATTCTTTCATGGGCTGTGGGTTGGTTGAGAAGGTAAGGGGTCAGGCTCGCAGTCCTTGAGTTTCGAGTCCCAACTTGTGAATGGTTCAGATTCATCTCCGCTAAACCCTGCGCTTGGTAAGAGACACAGATGGGTTCAGAATTGACGTTGTCCTTCGGATGGGACATTGCAGATCCATACCATGTGCATATTAAAGAACACACTGGATGGCATTGATGCGAGGCTACCATTTGTCTCGTAACAGCTGTCCAGTGGGTACCCTTCCCCCAACCTTCTCTGAGCCCTCAGGGTTCTTGTGACCTGGCCATTGAGCTCGTTGTGTGTAAAATAGGGCAGCAATATTTGAATGGTAAAACAGCACAATCCATTCCATCTTATCGAGTTAGATCTGTATATTAGCAGTAGTAAAAAATTCTTAACATAAATACCTATTAAATCAAAATAGATTACGCAACAATGCAAATTTTTAGAAGCTTTTGTAAAAAAATCCATTTAGTTGATTGTTTGGAAGGAAAATTGGCCATTGGAATCTTGCAATTAATTTCTATACATTTTCTACCATTTTAAATACTGAAAGAGTCTTGTGAAGATTGAAATGTAAGAGTTACACTTTTGTCCCATTTTACAAATCACGGAGATTAAATTTAGTATTGGTTATTTTGACGTAATACACTCTAAATTCAACTACCAGTTAAATTATAGAGAAATAATTTTATTAGAAACCGTCTTGCTTAAGCATAATACCTTTTGTTCGATGATAAGAAATCTAGTACGTATCCGTAATGAGCATCTCATGTTCAAATTTAATAAAATAAAACCATCCTTGCAGCAAATAACGTTAACACATTATTGGGTGAAGAGAAGCAACCGACAATGATTCCTAATTGGGATTTCCTAATGACACACCGCAGCAATTTGCAAAAGGAATTCGACTATAATTGCAGTTGGTATTTAAAATTGCATGTATAAAGCTGTGGTATCGCACACAGCAGCAATCCCAACTAATCTGAGATTGGGACACGAAAACTGTAATTTTCCTGCGACTTGCACTGGCAATTTCGTCGGAAGGCTTCACTCTTCGATTTCGTTTTTGGTCTTAAATTATTCTGCAAGTTTTTTTGTTGTATAATGAATGCTCTATCACTCATCGTTGACAAGAGATTTGTATGAATCTTCAAGGATTTATTTTCTAGGAATATAAATTTTTCTTATTTAGAAGCATGGAGTGTTGACCATGAGAAGAAACGTACTATGAGGAACGTTCAAAGTGTATGCCATAACACCAATGAAATCTGATAAGGATTGGGTTGTTTTACCTCTGAGCGGCACTTTTTTGCACACCATGGGCTAAATGGCCAGGTCACATGGATCCCGAAGGCTCAGAGAAGGTTGGGGGAGGGGACCCACTGAAACAGTTGTTGGGAGACAGATGGTAGCCTCCCGTCAAGGCCATCCAGCGTGTTCTTTAACGTGCACAGGGTATGGCTTTCCCGCACACGGGGCCACGGCTTAACGTCCCATTCGACTGACGGCGGCCTTTCCAAGCCCATCGGTGTCCCCTACTGACCGTGGGCAGGGCGGGGAATTTTGCGGAGATAAATCTCAACGCTGACCCAGCTGGGACTCGAACCTGGGAACTACAGATTACGAGCCTGGAGCGCTACCGACTGAGCCACCCCCGCCCAAAATCTGATAAGTAATCATTTATTATGCAGTGATTAATATGTGACACAATTACACTAGTTCATTAACGGATAATATAGCATGTCGTATATTTCTGCTCAGTTCATATAAGTTATTCCTGCTACGCAGTTAAATTACTTCAAATTTACAGTAACGGCAGCAAATCATAGCACAGGCGTTTATTAATGCAAATATACAGTAGTTAGTACAGAAGCTGTCTAATGCAGTATACAGGGTGTCTCAAAAATATAGGTACTAACTTTTAGGGGAGGTAGATAACATCTAAAGGAATGAAAATTGCATAAGAACCCATAACCGGAAACGTCATGGGAAAGTGGTAGCAGAGGTACAAGATCTGAAAGGACACAAGACAGTGATTAATGGGAAAACATTTATTAGACATAATTATTACAAATGGCGTACTAGATGATACTTTTCATAATGTTACAGCAGATGCTCGAAGTCTCCACCATGAGACGCGATGCATGCATGACACAGACGGAGCATTGATTGCCGGACACGGTCGTACACACCTGGAGTTTCTTTGATAGTAGTAGCAGCGCAGAGGAGCCTTGCCATGAGATCCATGTCAGACTCCACAGGCGATTCATACACTCATACACGGTAGCTTTGAAGCCCGCCCCCCCCCCCCCAACAGAAAGAAATCAACGCTCGTTAAATATATGAGCGTGGGGGCCAGGCAACTGTTCCAGCACGCCCAATCCATCGTTGCCCAAAAGACATGTTCAAATGCGCACGAACACATCTTCCATAATGGGGAGGCACCCCATCATGTTGAAACCACATGTTGCGTCTCACATTTGCTGGAACATGGGCAAGTAAGCCTGATAGAACCTGTTCCAGAAAGATCAGATACTTCGCGGAGGTCATGCGGGATGGTAAAAGGTATGGCCCGACTAAGCGTCGCTGACCAACCTGCCCACACATTTACTGCGAAACGTTGTTTTGCCGCATGGGTGCGCACACTGTGAAGATTCTCGTGATACCACAAATGTGCATTGGGCTGATTGAATACGCCATCCCGAGTGAAATTGGCCTCGTCAGTAAACAAAACATAAGCTGGGAAATTCACATCTTGGGCATTTTCTTGGAGATACCACTGCACAAAACGTACACGTACGGGATGATCTGTGGGGAGAAGTAACTGAACCCTTTGGAGATGAAAGGGGTGTAACGACTCGCCGTGCAAAACACACTGTACACTGCAACGAGACACTCCTAAGGCAGAGGCAATGGCACGTGTGCTGGTACTAGGATTAGTCTCCACGGCATCCAACACACTATCTTCCACGGCGGGACTATGCCTCGATCGTGGCCTGCCCTCACTTCTGCTACCTTTTAATCACCCATAATCTCACAAATTTTGATGCGCACGCGCAAACAAACGGTGGCCCGGTACATGTCTGTGTGGGAAGCGTTCTTGATACATTCTTTGAGCGGCTCGTCCGTTGCTCTCAGCTATTCCACACACTAAGTGCATGTCTGCCAGCTCCCTGTTCGAATACCTTTGCATGCGCTTCGTCAGCCGACTACCGCTCGAATGGGGAAATCCGAAATTTCCCCTCTACCGCACTGATGAACAGCGCCGCCTATTGACTTAGGGTGACGTTTCCGGTTATGGGTTCCTATGCAATTCTCATTCCTTTAGATGTTATCTACCTACCCTGGAAGTTCGTACGCATAATTTTGAGACACCCTGTATATTTCGAATATAATACAAAGTTTGTAAATTTCGTTGGTCATGTTCTCACTTCACCAAAATCCAGTTTTTTTTAGCTTAATTCTTCCATTGTCGATTTAACTGAATTGAAAGGTCAGTAAATAACTCTAATACATCTTTATTAAATTCAGAGTAAAATTGTATTCACCTGGTTGGAGATATCTACACGATATCATAGTGTCGTGGGTCGTATCATACCTGGTTCGAAACTTCTGCCATCTGAGATTGATATCAATGCATAAGAATGATTTCATGATCTTTCAGCTGAGTCGACCTCAAGGAGTTGACTAACTAAACTGAATGGTTATTACACTCGAGTGTACATTACCAGAAGAGGTTTACATTAAAAGTTTTAATGGAGACATGTTCGAGTCTGATTTTAAGGCACTGCCTTATTAATATTCAACTCTTCAAGGGCGATGGTTATACTCCTTACCTTCAACCCACTTAGGTATGTCGCTGGCTTCGGGTGTTATGAGGAAGCGAGGAAGACAATGCCTTCAAGTGACAGAAAATTATTTTTCTTGTACAGGTAACATGAGTTCTTATCCACTCAACTCGAAACAATGTCCTAAATTTGATATCGATGTATATACGTGATTGTATGCATGGGCATCGGCAGTGGAGGGGAAGGAGAATTGCCTTTGGTAAACCCACTTGGAAACTTTTAAAATTTAATTTATGTGAAACTGTATCATATGTGCCAAAAATTAAGGTTTTCTGTTAACGAAAAGCAATATTTTCCACTTTTTCTTTTATTTTCAGAATTTTTATTATTATAGGAATCATTTTTACATGAATTTTCAATCATAAGTTACCTTCCTATCGTTTCGTTTTCGGACATCATTACTTTTATTTGAGTGTGATGTATGACGATTGCTTGTTTGCAAATGCACTCGTCTATGAAAGGATCGACATAAAAATTTCTATTTTGAAACAATGATTCTCTTTTGCCTGTCACCTTGAAGCAATCCTTCCCCCACCAGGAAACTTTTTACCGATGCTTATGCATATGCCCAGGTTCACTTTACTCTTTCACATATAAATTAAACAAATGGGAAAAGACAACGTGACAACAGTGTAGAATAGTGCTTCTGTTGCTCAAAAGCTCATGCTGCTCAGCAGCTTTTGGTGTGAATGGTATAGTCGCTCAAAAAAGTATCCGAACACTATGGTTGATTACAGAATTCAGAAAAAATATCTGGCAACGATTTTTTTTAGAAATTAGTGATCTGACAACCTTCGTGTCACTTGATGGTTGCCAGATCACTAATTTCTATTAAAAAAATGGTTGCCAGATATTTTTTTCTGAATTCTGTAATCAACCGTAGTTTACGGATATTTTTTAATATATATATAATGCGTATGAATATATAATGCAATGAATATGGAGCGTGTGCAGTTACCGTTCACAGCAAACTGGAGTGGTTGCGGTTAATGTTCACAGCACATCGGATCGTGTGAGCTCACAAAGACCTAGATCGTGTGGGCTCACTGACGGAAATACTGAACGTGTGCAGTTACCGTTCACAGCAAACCGGAGCGTGTGCAGTAACTGCACACGCTCCAGTTTGCTGTGAACGGTAACTGAAGCGTGTACAGTTGCTGCACACGCTCCAGATATTTTTCCTGAATTCTGTAATTACGTGACACGAAGGTTGCCAGATCACTAATTTCCAAAAAAATCGTTGCCAGATATTATTTCTGAATTGTGTACTCAACCATAGTGTTCGGATACTTTTTTGAGCGACTGTACACCACCACTCGTTACATAAATGGTTCATTGTCATGTGACCGCGGCTGTCATTGCGCCGTATACAACTTCTGTGGAATGAGGTGGTCAGGACTGTTCGCAGCAAGACTCTGCCACCGTCTCCGCAAAGCTCCCTGCCTGCCCACGGTCAGTAGTGGAAATGCCGTTGTCCGTCGGATGGAATATTAAGCCGTGGCTCGTGTGCAGGAGAGAGCCATTAAAGAACACGCTGTATAGCCGAGACGGGAGGCTACCATCTGTTTCCCAATGGCTGTTCCAGTGGGTCCCCTCTCCCAACATTCTCTGAGCCTTCGGGATTCTTGTGACTTGGCCATTTAGCCCATTGTATGCAAAGAAAGTGAGCTCAGAAATAAAACAGCCCAACTAAATTATTGCAGAATGAAATTGCTGCAATATGTTTAGAGCACACATAAATGAAAACTTTTCAATACTTGTTTGTTTCTTTCATCGGAAATAGGTGGACGTCTTTATGGGTGTGACATCTGCCAGTGCAGGTTTAAGTCACTGAAATTCCTCACCAAACACAAGAAACATCGAGGGGAGGAAATGGCAGGAAATATCTTTGTTCATTATGCCCTTATTCAACAGATTGGATAACCGACATCAAAAGTCATATGCTCACCCACTCTGGAGATCTTCCTTACAAATGTTCCTGCTGTGAAAAGACTTTCAAACGAAAGACTCATCTTTAAGAGCATCTTCGTATCCACACAGGAGAACCACCATTTCCTTTTTGGTCTTTGTGATAAGTCTTTCACACAGCAAAACAATCTAACTATTTACAGACGAAGTCATTTGTTGCAACGCCTATTTGTCTGCAGACACTGTGAAAAGATATTTCTCCAAAAGTCTAATTTAAACAGACACGAAAAACTGCATTTTTAAATTTCTTGTGTTCCTAAAATACCATTTTTTGTTAATTGGCTAATTAATTGCTTTCTTTAATATGTTTCAATAATTTTTTAATCTCTATAGTTATTTAGACAACAATTACCAAATTTACCATCATCATTTTATTTCATTGCTTTGATAATTAACCCTTTCACGACCAAGGGAAACATTTTTCCCCTGTTAAAATTGGTGATTGTCGTATTTAATTATAACCTTATCTGCATTTTTTATACAGAATGTCAAAATAGAACGTATGCCGAACGCAATTACGTAAACGGGAACGTTTAGTCCATGTCCATCTTTGCAATAATGTTGCATCTGTGCAATGTCCATCTTTGCTTCACAACCAAAAGAAATTGCTTCGCAGAATATCATAATTAGCACATCATTTTGTATAGTAATTTTATTTCATAATTTTGTATTATTTTAGTTAACATTTTGTTCTAATAAACCAATAAATAAAAGACATTGCATAATAAGCCTAACTATAATTTGTGTTACCTTTATAGTCCATTGGGAAAGATATTTCCCATAAAATTCCAAAAAAAACTACACATTGTTATGTATTTTTCTTATGATTTTTATATATTTTACGTCTAAACAAACTAAAATAAACAGTTACATACTAATATTTACTCTTAGAAACCTTATGGTCCTGAAAGGGTTAATTGGATAATTAATTGCTTTCTTTAATATGTTTCAATAATTTTTTAATCTCCATAATTATTTAGACAACAATTACCAAATTTACCATCATCATTTTATTTCATTGCTTTGATAATTAACAGAGACTAATGGTGGTGCATAAACATCATGTATTATTATCAAAGTTTCATTACTGACGGTTAGTCTTTGGTTAATCTACGGGGGGGACCTAGTTGGCCACTCCCTTCTCCTGATGACGTCAATTTCTAGGAAATGGGCAACCGTGCCCGATGAGGACGTGCATTACATCCATTACAATGAAACTGGAGCAGAATGCATCTCTGAAAAATCTCACGTACGGTTCTAAGATTTCATCTCTGTATCGTTTGTCAGTCTCTGTTCCATCTTCGAAGACATGAAGGAATTAACCTCCTCCATCGTGGCCGAGTGGTTAGCACGCTTGGCTTCTGATCTAAGGCATCTGGGTTCTAGTCCTGGATAAGGCATGGCTGTTTGTGTCGTTTTTCTGCTGAGGTGTTGCCATCCTCTCAGACCTTCTACTTTAGCATATAAACTGACAGGCTCCTGTCAGACCTCTGTGGCAAGCAGCTACTTGTGGGGGTTATTATTTTTTTTATATTCAACATGATGACATCGACTCCCTGCAGAAATGTCCTTTTCAAATAAACTCCCGGATATCCGGCATTTATGGGAAATGGGGGTTGCCGGTTGCGTGAGAAATATAGAACCAAATATAGTAGGTACAGTCACTCAAAAAAGTATCCGAACACTATGGCTGATTACAGAATTCAGAAAAAATATCTGGCAAGGTTTTTTTAGAAATTAGTGATCTGGCAACCCTCGTGTCACGTGAACTTTTTTCGTTCACGTGGATACTTTTTTGAGCGACTGTACAATCTTGTATTCAAACCTTAATTAAAATAAAAATGCAGTTAAAAATAAAAAAAAAACATAAATTTTTAAATTTGAAAATTTTTTTCGTTAGTTAAATTTGGTAGAAATCATCATGTTTTTTGACTTTTATTCAATTTCTTTCATCGTAATTTTTCAAGGAACAGAGAGGATTTATATAAATTTTATTTCGAGATATAGAGACTAGTTTGTTAAAGGCACAAGGTTAGTATGTAACTGGAATTGTAATGAAAGAAAAAGACTCAAAGAAATTTGTGGTATTCCAACTGGTATAAAAAATAAGCATCATTAGTATGTAGAAAATTTGCTGTGGATTCTTTGTTAGTAGTTATGCCCTGACTGAGTAAAGTCAAAAAGAGAAATGGACAAGCGAGGTTTCACTGGTACAGTCGCTCAAAAAAGTATCCGAACACTATGGTTGATTACAGAATTCATAAAAAATATCTGGCAGCGATTTCTTTAGAAATTAGTGATCTGGCAATCGTATCACGTGACACGAAGGTTGCCAGATCACTAAAAAAATCGTTGCCAGATATTTTTTTCTGAATTCTGTAATCAACCGTAGTGTTCGGATATTTTTTAATATATATAATGCGTATGAATATATAATGCAATGAATATGGAGCGTGTGCAGTAACTGCACACGCTCCAGTTTGCTGTGAACGGTAACTGGAGCGTGTACAGTTGCTGTAAACGCTCCAGATGTTTTTACTGAATTCTGTAATCAAGTGACACAAAGGTTGCTAGATCGCTAATTTCTAAAAAAAAAAAATCGTTGCCAGATATTTTTTCTGAATTCTGTAATCAGCTATAGTGTTCGGATACTTTTCTGAGGACTGTAATTGCGTATATTTCAGCATATTGATTAATAATATTCAATGGTTATAATGATTTTATTGAATAAATTAAAATTATTAGACTGTATGATTTAAAAAACACAAAATTAAATATCCTTATGGTTGAGTCTCTCAAAAACGTATCCGAACACTATGGTTGATTACAGAATTCAGAAAAAATATCTGGCAACGATTTGTTTAGAAATTAGTGATCTGGCAACCTTCGTGTCACATGATCACTAATTTCTAAAATAAATTGTTGCCAGATATTTTTTCTGAATTCTGTAATCAACCATAGTATTCGGATACCTTTTTGAGAGACTCTAATCACAAGTGAATCACAAAATTTCTGTGTTTTTTTAACTGGAAATTTCAAAGTTATTAGCATTAATTCCAAATTTATGGGCTAATCCTTGCCCAATGACTGTGTTAATTGATTGCACACTTGACGGTAGCACGCCAGGCTCGTAATCTGCAGTTTCCAGGTGCAAGTCCTAGCTGGGTCACTGTTGAGATTCATGCCCACAAAACTCTCTGCCCTGCCCACGTCAGTAAGGCACACGAATGGCTTGGAAAGGCCCGCCGTCCGTCGGATGATACGCTAAGCCGTGGCCCTCTTTGTGGGAGAGACATATCTTGTGAATGTTATAGAGCACGCTGTATAGCCTTGATGAGAAGCTACCATCTGTCTCCTAACAGCTGTCCAGTGTACCAACTCTCTTCGGGGGTCCTTTTGACCTGCCATTTAGCCCATTGTGTGCAAAAAGTGCCGCTCACAGTGTCAACCCAACCAACCAGAGCAGTTCAATTATACAATTGCTAGAAATTGAAAAATTGTCTTACGAACCCAAAGGAAACAAATATTCCTTTAAAACTATTGTTAAAGAGAACACGATGCATCCTTAATTTTTCAGCACTCCTTTAAAAAGAAAAACATAATATGTAGGAAAAAAAATTTGATTAGTATATTCCTTTCAACTTGTACCATGCGAATTTTAGTAATTTTTGTCTGTAATAAATTAAATGCAGGTGTACCATTTTAAAAATAATTCCAAAATTCCTACTGCATGTTTCGTTTAAAGTGATAATTAGCATATGTTCCTTGAATAACTAAATATAACTTAATATTAAAAGAAGAATATTGGAATGAACTGATGTTTCATAATTTAGCAGTTCTTATTCACAGATGATGAAATGTCCTTATTGGTGTTCCTCTAATGGAAAGAGCCTTCTTGATGTATTTTGCTATTTGAAATTTTCAGCATAAAATATACTTGGAATAAGTATATTTTAGAAATTGCATTGTGTCTTTTATTTGCAAAAACATTACAGAAAAGAAATCCAGAAATTTTACGTTTTCATGGCCAGGTATTACAATAAACATTTTACTGTTTCAAAACTTTATACTTCAATAATATTTTTTTCCCACTGTCACATTACTTTATGCTGATAATGTTAAAAGCTGTACATGATTAAGTTTATTCTGAAAAGTAGAAGATATGTTTTCAAAATTAGATCTCTGAAAAATAACTTGTAAGAAAACGATTAAGTACATGAAAAAAAAACGTGAGCAGTAAGAGAAATCGATTATTACTTAAAATTTTACTAGTCTATAAGTTTAAATATGTGCTCTCCAAAAATTTAATTGAGACAAAAAAACAGTTTTTGAAATGTTCTGGGACAAAAAAAATTAAAGCAGTGAATTAACAGTTTCATTTAAAATAAGAAGATATGTTTTCAAAATTAGATCTCTGAAAAATAACTTGTAAGAAAATGATTAAGTACATGAAAAAAAAACGTGAGCAGTAAGAGAAATCGATTATTACTTAAAATTTTACTAGTCTATAAGTTTAAATATGTGCTCTCCAAAAATTTAATTGAGACAAAAAAACAGTTTTTGAAATGTTCTGGGACAAAAAAAATTAAAGCAGTGAATTAACAGTTTCATTTAAAATATATATATTCAAGCGCACTAACCACTCGGGATTGTCAAAAAACAACATTTATTCATTATTTCGCCTTATGTTTGTGAAGTACTTCCTACATCGGCATTAGTAAGAAGGTTTTCTTTTTCCATATTATTAAATAAGTGATATTTTTGGTTGTGTTTCTTATAAATACGTCAATGATAGTTCTTCATACATTGAAACGCACTTTTAGGAGGTCTATATGTATCGTAGACGGCCACTGCCATCTGGCGGCCAATGCACGCACTAGTCGTTAAAGGTTTTTTCGCATTTTGAGGCTGAATCGACAGGCGGTTTTTGAGCAATCCTTTATTTTCCTACAATTATTTTATTTGAAATTAAAAAAATATCTGGCAACAAAACTATTGTCGCCATTAGCATTCAACACCAGTAGTAGTGGAAAGAAGTTTACTTGTAAACGTTAACTTTATTTCAGGTAAATCCTTAGCATTTCCTTTCTTCATTAGCCACTAAGTGTTTCTAATTCACTTTGTAAGATAAGAGCAACTTCAGTGATAAATGTTTTACAAGATGTTACAGTATCATCTAATGTCTGACGATCTTAAAATGATTTATCGAGTAGCATACGTGTAAGGTTTCTTATTAAACTCTTATTTTAACTGCAATAATTTGACATGTGGTTATATCCATTGAAAAGTACGTTTTTTACATTTAAATAGTAATAATGTTATATGTGTTTTAAGTTTTATTTACCGGAAGAAATAGGAAAGTTATGGAGTCCAGACTGGGAGCTTTTAATCACTCTTCATAAACACTTCATTAAACAAGGAGCTCTTAAAATGTGGATCGCGAGTTAGTAATGAAATCAGATTTAACCATCGCGCTACATAGGTTATAGGGAAATGGGAAAGGTCTGCATTAGTTTATCTACTACTGTAGGGACGCGATATCAAAACAGAACCCAGTAATTATTTAGTATATCTGTTACCGGCAATGTATGAAAAGCCGGCATTCTATAAAATGCCTAGGCATTCTATAGAATACCCGGCGTTTTTAGGCAATGTATGAAATATGAGAATTATTACATACTTTCCTTAGGCATTGTATAGAATACCTAGGCATTATATAGAATGACAAATACTATTTCGGCAAAGTATGAAAAAGGCTTTTATTGAAAAGATGCATGTGAAAATGTAAGAAGTACAAAATATAAGATACGGGATTTTTCTACAAAAAGAGAAAAATACCATTGCTGAACTACCGCCAGAAATATTAACATCATAACCTGTAATGAATCTGTCGTCCGCATTATAAAAAACGCCCCAAATGAGGTAAAGCCAAGTGAGAACGAATCAGTAAAGTGTTGAATATTCGAAGTTTGCAATTCGAGTTAGGATACTCGTATTTCACTTTACTACTTGTCAAATCTATTTCAGTGGAGTTCCGAGATGCTTGTAATATGTCGTTTTTTGATGACTTTTTTAATCTGTTTTTTGACCTTAACTCTCTTTCTATGGAAGCTAGGGTTCTCAAAATTTCGGATCCCTATTGAGGCAACCCTCTTTTACACTCTTACAACGCTAGGGGGCGCTTTTCCGAATGGATGGGTGTCTTTTTGGTGTCCAAAGTGACCACGTACGGCGCTCTTTTTTACCGAAACTAGGGACTGGCGGATCTGGCAATCAGGGTGAGCCTATAGGGGACCCAGGGGAACATTTACTGGTCAATTCGAATTGGACTGAGTGCTCTGGCTCTCTGTTTGAGGCGAGCGTCGAGAGTCACGTGACTCGCATTGCGACATTAAACATCACTGCCGGGAGTATTTTATACTTTGCCGATTTGCCTTTTGGCATTCTATAGAATGCCTAGGAAATGTGTGAAATATGACTCGTTTCATACATTGCCGGCTAGTTTTAGGCATTATATACAATGCTTAGGCATTCTATAGAATGCCGGATTTCAAACTTTGCCGGTGACATATCTACTTCTGCCGCCATTTTTGTTATAAAAGTAGTAGTGAAATTACGTTTTTTTCCTCCGTTATAATCTCAAAACCGGAGGTTTCCCGCAAACTTCCAGCATACGAGATTATAACGATTTTTTTTAATACTTGACTGATTTACTCCCTCTGTGACCTTATTTTTTTAAACGCTTTTTATTTTATTGCGCCCGACTAATTCATGTGAAACGAGAATTCATGATTATACGATTAAATAGTTTTAAAGTTTTAAAAAGTAAGTTTGAAAAATATTTATAAAATTTTATTCCACGTTGCCTTATTCGCAAAATTAGCGATAAAAATTTCGACCGTTACTAAGTAAGTAGCACGAGGAAGCAGATATTTTTTAATTTTTATTTTTTCGTTGACTACTTTTATGGACAACGTTTAGAAAATGGCGGCAACATGCTCTTTTTAAAATGGTTAAGAAATTTTATTGAGTCTCGAATCTGACTCCCTATTTACATGCACTCATTCATGATGTACTGCTTTGCCTATCCTAAGATTGAGCAAAGGTCAAGTGAGAACAAAATTAGTGAAGTTATTTTTATTCGATGTTGTCCAATTCGAGTTAGAATACTAGTATTTCACTTTACTTCTTGTCAAATCCATTTCAGTGAAGTTAACAGATGCCAGTGATATCTAGTTTTTGATGACTTTTTGGAATCTGTTTTTTGACCTTTACGCTCTTTGGTACTTTTCGGTTAACGAATAAAAAACACTTCACTGAATAGTTCTCACTTGGCCTCCGCTCAATCGGGACGTTTTTTATAATGCGGACGACAGGTTCACTAAATATTGTATGATGGTTTTGTTTTTGGTTGTCACAATGGAATGATATGAAAGTTTCTCTTTAAAGCATCTGATTTTATCAATGACTAATAAAAATGTTTCTGTCCCTTTGATAGGATGAAAATTTATCTTTGCGAGTGAAAACTACACAACTCTTCCTGCCTGAACTGTGCTGACAAGAGAGAAGTGATGCCATACTTTCTTATGTTGTTAACTCCCAGACTAATCTAAGCTAAAACTACAAGTACCTCATTGATAAAAGGCCTCACAACTGATCCTATGAAGAAGGCAGCTTTCCGAAGGAAGTGAGCCACTTATTCAAAGAATTGGCAGTTTTAGCTTGACCAAAGAAACAATCTTACAGAACACAAAAGAAGCTAAATCCTGTAGCAGTTGTATACATATATATGCATATATGCAGATTTTATAGCAGGTCATTTCTTTGAACTCGAATTTAGATATTTATGAAAACAAATATTATAAAACTCATAGTATAATGAATGAAAAAAAACCTGAAAAACTGTGTTTGCGTTTACTAATACATTTTATTGTTTATTCTTTCTTTAGATATGCAAAATATCAGTAATTAATGCACAAGTTGAAGAAAAAAATAACATCTAATATATACAAGTACTGGATAGAAAAATGGAAGCAATCACCTTCAGAGCTCAATAACTTTTTCAATATGATTTTTAATGAACAATATGTATAAAGATAAATTAAGAAAGAGAGTTCAGAGATCACAGTTGATAAAATTAATAGTTATTAAATATAAACTATATTTCACACTTAGTTTCAAAAATCTAAGTGAGATCACATTTGTTAACTTAAGAGTTCAGAGGTCAGACCTCAAAAGTTTTTGTATACTGTAAAACATTATCTGAAATAAAAATTATCTATCTATCTATCTAAGAGGTTATTGTGCTCGGAATGTAATTTTTCTATTGAGATAGCATGGAACTGTTTCCATTTTTCCGTCCAGTAGAGTCGCTCAAAAAAGTATCCGAACACTATGGTTGATTACAGAATTCAGAAAAAATATCTGGCAACGATTTATTTTAGAAATTAGTGATCACGTGACACGAAGGTTGCCAGATCACTAATTTCTAAAAAAAACGTTGCCAGATATTTTTTCTGAATTCTGTAGTCAACCATAGTGTTCGGATACTTTTTTGAGCGACTGTACCTGTAAATATTATTTAATTATAATTATTTGAGCCCGCATTTATCCATTCCTCTACGTAATATTTTAAAGGAGTCTTTATTAAATAAATGTAAGTAAAATAGATGATAAATTGGTTAGCAATGTATATGAATATGCTCATTGAATTTCAATATTATATCTAAAACAAGCAAGACTTAACTGAAATATATAAGTAGAAAATGTATTTTATTAAATGTGTAAAAGTTTTCATAGTTATAAGAGCTTTGTCTTAAAAATGTGTCTAATATTATGCTGTTATTTGTTTTAAAGGATTTGAATTTTTCCATAAGAATTTTGACTTATATTCTTATGCTCTAAATATTATTCAATGTATAATTATTTAAAAACAAATATATATATATGTATATATATATTTCATTCATGGGATGTTATACTGTCACATTCCATGGTTTAATGTCATAAATAAATCTGCGAACGCTGTTGAATGTAATTTAGTACTTTAGTTATTTACTTCAAAGAATAATGTATTATTTATTTATTTACTGAATCAGGAGGACGTGTTTAGGAGTGGACATCTACCAGTGCAGGTTTGCATCATTGCAATTCCTCACCAAACACAAGAAGAGGCATCGAGGGGAAGGAAAAGACCGGGGATTTCCTTGTTCATTATGTCCTTAGTCTTCCGATAAATCATCCAGCATCAAACTTCACATGCTCACGCACTTTGGAGATCGTCCTCACAAGTATCGCCATTGTGCAAACAGAATATTCATCTCGAAGTGGATCTTCGTATTCACACAAGAGAACGACCATTTCCTTGTGATCTTTGTAGTCTTTCACAGCATGAATATCTGTCAAGACAGACGAATGCACTTGCTAGGAAAGCCATTCTTGT
The DNA here is from genome assembly GCA_038380435.1 of Ryuthela nishihirai. Lineage (NCBI taxonomy): Eukaryota > Metazoa > Arthropoda > Arachnida > Araneae > Heptathelidae > Ryuthela > Ryuthela nishihirai. The sequence goes on from JAWZYU010000022.1 coordinate 39,780,794, forward strand.
GCGGATACTGTAAAAAGTCATTTGTGCAGAAGAGTGACTTAAATAGACACAAAAAAATCGTTTTTAAATTCACTTTAGCTATATATATATATGTAATGTTTTGAAATTCTATTAGTAAATTTTAGAACATTTCAAAACTGTAATATTTTTTGGATTGTAATACTCAATTCCACTTATTATTTTTATTATGATATTGATATTATGATTATTATGATTTTCATTTTTTCTTGTTTTCAGAAAGTAATGTGATACAAACCACCCAAATATCATCAGTTTAGTTACATGCTTTCTTTGCTATATTTTACGTATATTTTTTACCTCTGTCGTAACGATCCTGAGCTTCGTTTCTTTTTAATGGGTATAATAATGTGAAATGATGACCGTAATTTGCTTTTATAATTAGTTTTCTATAATGATATATTAAAAAGAAATGACATATTTAATAAAACAAATTAGAACATGGATTTTTCCCTTTTTTTATATTTTGGTTTTAAGACAAAATCTTTTACATATTTCACGAAATGTCTTCTGATTTATGGTGTTATCATTTAAACATGTTCTTTATTATTAATTCAGTTTCTAATTAATAAAAACGATATATAGTAGTTGTTTAATAATTAAAGATTTCTTTCGTTGTGTTAGAGGGAAATAGGGAAAAATGTGTTTGAATGTAAAATTTGGCATTATAGCCTTGTTCAGAAGTCTAAATCGACATGAAAAAGCGGATTTTTTTAAATGTGATGCATTAATATATTACTACAGTTTGTTACAGTTAATTTTATTTAATGGGTTGGGTTGGGTTGTTTTACCTCTGAGCGGCACTTTTTTGCACACCATGGGCTAAATGGCCAGGTCACATGGACCCCGAAGGCTCGGAGAAGGTTGGGGGAGAAGACCCACTGGAACAGCTGTTGGAAGACAGATGGTAGCCTCCCGTCAAGGCCATTCAGCGTGTTCTTTAACGTTGGGTTGTTTTACCTCTGAGCGGCACTTTTTTGCACACCATGGGCTAAATGGCCAGGTCACGTGGACCCCGAAGGCTCAGAGAAGGTTGGGGGAGGGGACCCACTGGAACAGCTGTTGGGAGACAGATGGTAGCCTCCCGTCAAGGCCATCCAGCGTGTTCTTTAACGTGTACAGGGTATGGGCTCTCCCGCACACGGGGCCACGGCTTAACGTCCCATCCGACGGACGGCGGCCTTTCCAAGCCCATCGGTGTCCCCTACTGACCGTGGGCAGGGCGGGGAATTTTGCGGAGATAAATCTCAACGCTGACCCAGCTGGGACTCGAACCTGGGAACTACAGATTACGAGCCTGGCGCGCTACCTACTGAGCCACCCCCGCCCCTAATTTTACTTAATACGTATTAATAGTTTAATATATATGATTATTAAAATATTTCGAAATCGATTTGTTTTCCTAAACTACTGAATTTATGTATCACAAATATTAATGTGATGAATGTACTCGATATGTCATTATCGATTTATTGATGTAATTTTCCGTTGCATTGCAGTTGTAGTTTTAATGTTTTTGTGTTTTAATTGTTTCGTGTTTGAAGAGGCATTTGAATAAGGAAAACCATTTTATTTGCTCTCAATTCTTTATTAATCATATACTCATATCAGTGCGATGTCAGATTCAGAGGTCCATGATTTTACAACTGTTTTAAGCATCCGTTATCTTAATCAAGCATTTTGTGTAAAAATATGACTGAGTAAAAACCAAAGATTTAAGTTAAATCTGAAATTTAAACAATATTTATTTGACGTTTTAAGAAGCTAATATATGGTTTATTTGCAATAATTATTTTTTGACGCAGTCCCGTGACGAGTGTTTAGTGCACTTGGCTACGGATGAAAGTGACCTGAGTTCGAGCTGTTCTTTCTGCTGGGGTCCTGCCATCCCCACAGACCTGGTACTGTAGCTCATAAATCGACAAGCGCTTGTCAGACCTCTGTGGCAGGTTACTCCTTGAGTGACACTCTTTCCATAGTGAGAACACTTGTGAGGACGATCTCCAGAGAGGGTACGCATATGTCTCTTGATATTGCTTGATTCATCAGTAGAGTAAGGACATAATGAACAAGGATGTATTTTTTTTTTCTTTTCCTTCCCCGCGATGCCACTTCTTGTGTTTGATGAAGACTGGTAACGATGTAATCCTGCACTGTCAGATATCACACTCATAAACACCTGCATTTGTTTCTAAAGGAAGAAAAGAATTAATTTAATCAAATGCCTTTAAAAAAACAATATATGATTACTAATTTTATTCTGCAATAGGTTTGTACTAGATTTTGGAATTATTAACGTTTGCTCTATGTCAGAAATTTCAATTGAAACAAATAATTTAAAAACGCTATAATCACTAAAGTGCCGGATCTTGTAGACACATAACATTAGTCATAAAAATAAACGAAATGAAGTGGGTTGCAAAGGTTGTGAAAATTCGAAGTTTTCTAGAATGCCGAAATTCTTCTTGTCAAAAGGCAATGCAATTCCCAACAGAAAATGACAAAGATTATTTGAAAAGCATTTTTAAAGGTTACGCATCGAGAGCAGGGCGAAGAGATTTGCGGTGATATATCCAAACGTTGGCCATGAGGGACTCGAACCTGGGAACTGCAGATTATGAGTCTGGTGCCCTACCAACTAAGCCACCCTTACACCACCTGTACAGGTAGTATAGTCAGGGGGGGGGGGGGGCAGACTGTATGGTGTTCGAGAATTTACTAACCGATTTGAGTGCAATAATCCTCGAATTTGACTAGCGCTATGCGAATTTACATTAACGTTGTAAAGAATCAACTCCACGAGAAAGATATTCAGAATTATTGCAGGAAGCCTTCAGCACAAGTTTTCTCCTGTAGGATTCCTGCAGTGTTCTTAACATCTGTTAAATGTCCTTCTAGGTGTCAAGAACTAGAAGAGAATCACTTCCTCATTATCCCAAAAGCACTGATGATACGTCCTTTTGAGACAATGAACACACTTTGATTTGTTTTTGGATATCAGGGGATACTTTTGCATCGTTGCTTGCTTTAAAGTGATGAATCCACGGCTCGTCACTTGTCACTCTGCATTCCACAAAATCGTTTCATTTTCACTGCAAAGCGCTCAAGTTTCGAGAGTGAAATTGTGAAAACTGAATTTTGAGATCTGGAAACAGCAGCACAAACTTCACAGTATCACAAATCATCAAGCATATGTATTCCTTATGAAATGTTTAATCCTGAGGCAATATATATATTACTGCCTTCGGATTTTCACAACTGGTCGTGAATTTGTCAAAATTGTACAATTCAGTTTTGTCCATAAATGGCTTTCAACTATCATACTCTTCAAGAATATTCGATTATCCATTGTCGAACATTCTCTACCAATTGCAACCATGCATGACAACCATTACACCTTAAACCTCTCTCAAATGTCTGTGGATTTCAACCAATGAAACAAATCACTCTGCGCATTGCCTGGTTTCTATCCTCGTCATTTCGTATTAAAAAAATAGAGATAAACTCAAGAGTAGCTGAATTGCAGCTATTCCGTTTAGAGCATTCGATATCAACAGTACGATCACAAAAAGTCTAATAACACATAAAACTTTACAGCCCAGTGAACTTTATTTTTTGATCATTCCTCGTAACTCGGAAACTTATTTGATATTTTGCTTCGCTATGAGCCGTCCCATGGCCGAGTGGTTAGCACGCTTGGCTACTGATCTAAGGGACCTGGGTTCGAGCCCCGGGTAAGGCATGGATGTACGTGTTGTTTTTCGGCTGAGGTCCTGCCATCCTCACAGACCTTCTACTATGGCATATAAACTGGCAGGCTTCTGTCAGACCTCTGTGGCAAGCAGGTGCTTGAGGGGGCATTTATTTTATTTATGATATTAAATGTAGAACTAATCATTAGAAGCAAAGAAAGTTGAGACATAAATTTATCTATTTAATCACTCGGATAAGAATTTATTGGATATAACGAGTGTGATCATTTAATAATATTGATAAATTTTTCGAATACAGTTATCAAAAAATACAGATACTGGACAGAAAAATGGAAACATTCCGAAGTCAATGGAGAGTCAGATTCGAAGATCCATTATTTCTACAATAAACTTTTTATAGCACTAGATAAATTTAAATCTCATTCAAATGCTTGAATGTTATTCAAATGTTGTTGATTAAATCTCGATTTTCAAGATTTTTTCCAGATACCCTAACCACTAGATTAGGATATTTCCGTATTTTTGTCCATTGCCTGTATATTTAATGAATATGGATTTTATATGAAAAATAATATCTTAACACAGATTTTAACAGTTAACGCTTCTTATATCTTAACAAGGAAAATCATCTAAGATTTCTTCTGGGAGCAAGTTTTCCTTTTGTGTCTATTAAAAAGGTTTCATTGTACATAAGATTTCTCCCATACATTGCAAGAGAATGGATTATATCTTGTGTGAATAAACTCATGGACCATTAAATTATATATTCGTGCAAATCTATTCCTTCTATGCGAACACTCCTAAAGGTTTCTCGCCAGTGTTGGTGGACAAATGTTCTTTACGTCCGTTGCTTTTCCTGAAGAATGAGGACAAAACGGGCAACAGAGACGGTTGTTAACAGGTCGTTCCTGACTGTGAAGTTTGATGTGTCGCTTGATGAAATTAACTGAAGAAAACACTTTCTTGCATGCTGCACTCGTAACCATAAGATCACCTTAGAGAAGAAATAGAAAACTTAAATAATTTGTATTTTGTGTAAAATTAATTAATATCACACAGTGTATACTAAACTGTTGGAAACTGAAAACAAATTTCTTTATCAAGATTTAGTTCTGAAAAGAGACAGAAATTTGAATATCTCTTCGCCTTGAACACATTAGCCGTTTTTTACTTCATTAAAATCTAACAGAGGATAGGCACTTTACGCAATATATTTTCATGAATTGACTACTCATTACAAAATATAGGCAAGGAATAAAATTATTGAACTCTATTAGTTAATAAATTATGACTTGTAAAATATGTATCATGACGGCACAGATACCACTATGAATTAAAGACAAATACGAACAAACATCACAAATGAGGCATTGTTCAATATTCATGGTTATTAAACTCTATTATATCGTATTAGAGTAATGGCAAATATTTCAAAATTATTATATACCAATAAATGCATAAATATTTAAAATGTTACTTTCTGTGTTTCAATTATACATTCATTATTTTAAACATTTTGAAGTTTTCATTAAATGTACTGGACATTTTACACGAAAATGAGTATTTTTATTCAACAGATTAATCTTGTTAAGTGCATTATTTACTCTTAAAAATTACATGAAGTATTTATTTTTTCGAGAGGAAATGTCTCTTCACAACACTCAGGCGTATTAAAATCTTTTTTCTTGATAAACTTCAATTAAGGGCATCTTAACAGGATGTGGATGGATGATGATAGATGACGTAATCCTGTTGATTACAGTGAAGACAATGTCATTCCCAGATGCAATCCTCTTTATAACATTTGATGAGGATTTTAATTGATGTAAAGCCACACTTCGTCTGTTAGAGATGCAGACATTTTTCCGCTGAAAAAAAGTATAATTCATTAACTCCAAAAGAAATATTTACTGAAATAAAATAGAAATCCTATACTTAGTTAAATTTTAGCCAAAGGAATTTTATTCTTGTCTAGTGTTTTGTGAGGTACATGCTAGAGTAATTCTCTTACTGTACTATATTCGTATAATGTTATGTAAATAAAAAATTATAGTCCATCGTTTTTCATATTAAAATTTGAAGACAAATTGGATAACAAATTCCTTTGCATTTTTAAAGCAATAATTTCATTACAAAAATTATATTGTTAAAATTATAAACGAAGCCGAGATAATTATACTTATAAATATATTTACTCGGCAAACTGACAGTATTAGAAATGCCTGATAATTGTGATTGCTAATTATTGCAATTTACTTAGAATTGAATCCAAGTTTAACCGTTTTTTGTTACGTCATTAAAATCTAGCAGACAATCTAACTAACAAGGAAAATCATCTAAGATTTCTTCTGGAAGTAAGCTTTTCTTTTGTGTCTATTAAAAAGATTTATCCCATACATTGCAAGAGAATAGATTATATCTTATTTGTTATGTATGTTTGTTGTGTATTCTTCGTTATTTAAATTGGTAATAAATTTCTAGTGTGTACTACAGATAGTGAGTGATCATAATTATCAGTGCTGCCGAAATCTATTATATTCCCCTTTCGACAGCTAAAACCTTACAAATACCAGTTGGGTTGGGTTGTTTTACCTCTGAGCGGCACTTTTTTGCACACAATGGGCTAAATGACCAGGTCACATGGACCCCGAAGGCTCAGAGAAGGTTGAGGGAGGGGACCCACTGGAACAGCTGTTGGGAGACAGATGGTAGCCTCCCGTCAAGGCCATCCAGCGTGTTCTTTAACGTGCACAGGGTATGGCTCTCCCGCACACGGGGCCACGGCTTAACGTCCCATCCGACGGACGGCGGCCTTTCCAAGCCCATCGGTGTCCCCTACTGACCGTGGGCAGGGCGGGGAATTTTGCGGAGATAAATCTCAAAGCTGACCCAGCTGGGACTTGAACCTGGGAACTACAGATTACGAGCCTGGCGCGCTACCGACTGAGCCACCCCGCCCCTACAAATACCAGACTTGCAGTACTTTTTCTTATTATAGGATTAACACACTACTGAACAATTGCTGTATACAATTCTTTCTAATGTTACGTTCACCAAAACTGCTCTTGCAACTCCCCCAAAACCCTCATTATGGCTTCAAATTGCCTATGCATCAATTAATCCTGTAAGTTTTCAAATATATGTCCCTCTATGGCCTTCTATATTTCGATGGCTTTTTTTTATAATTGCCTATGTAATCTTATGAAACGAGAATTCGTAATTTTACCAATGACTATTATATAATAATAATAAAATTCGTTATTATGCTTGCACTGATACAGATAGTGAGTCATTAGTTTGAGTATAAGAAAAAGGAACTACTTTCACGGACTACTTTTGTACAAAAAAAACAAGTGGCGGCGTGACGACCGTACTTTAGTAATTACCGAAATTTTTAAAGTCTCTGAAACTCAGGAGAAAATGTTACACTTAATAGAAATTAGGTCTCTTGGTTTCTTCCAAGAGACCTAATTTCTATTAAGTATAACATTTATAAACATTAATATTTACATTAAGTATTTATTCTTTTATAGATAAAGACTTGATTCGTAACATGAAAATACTTGAGATAAAAAACATATTTAATTATATAGTGTTCTTTCAGAGAGGCAAAAGCAGAGAACGCTAATGCGCAATTTCAACCATTAAAGTCATAAACTTCAATACAAATAAAAATCAATTATATACAATCAATTAAAATATTTTGTTTAGGAGTAAATAGCAGAAGACACTAACGTATAGCCACAATCAGTAAATTAATATACTTAACAACAAATATACATTTATCAAAATATTTTATTTAGGAGGTAACAAACTTAGCAAAAAACTTTCAAGTTACCTCTTCCAAAATAAATTGAAAAATAAATAATAAATTCAGATTTAGATGTTTTGACAATTTTAGGCTTAACACAAAAGAAATAATGAAATAAAGAAAGCTGATGCCAGATTATCTGTAGTAGTTAATGTAATTTAAAATAAATGAGGTTTAATACTTTAGTTGTAGTTTCTATGAAGTATTATAGTTTGTTATTAATTAAATTATAATTCTCACAAAATAAAAGTAAATATTTACAAGTTATACAGATAAGAATGATTGGAATTCGACTTCAAATTTACTTTCAGCCCCGTTTCAGTTGGAAAAACAATATGTTTAATTATAATATGAGACTGTAAATCATCTGGCAACAAACCTTTGTCGCCATTAATGTTTGATATTTAGGTAATGTGAAAGTGGATCGGAATGTGACGCGCTTTAAAGTAAGTGACTGTATTGAAGTAAGAAAAAATATTATCATTTGCTCTTCCCCTCTGCTAATGTTTGTCTGTAATTCGGTTTATAAACCTAACTTTAGTGCTAAAGTTTTAGAAATCGTTACAGACTCGGTGTCTGTAACGTGCTGAAAACTACTGTTGAAATTCTCTTTTTCAAGATTGAGATACAAATATTAATATAGCTTAGTTTAGGAATCGATGTTTCATGTTCATATAAATTTACAGATATCATCATTATATACTGAAACATTATACTCAGTACTTAGAATTATAATTTATGCCAGTAATTCTCGAAACGTTTCTAATTTTCCATAAGTGTATATTACAATAAACAGAACTTTTAATAATTGTCCCAAACGGCAAATGTTGGCCATTTTTTTCATGAAAACCTACACTGCGCAACATGGAAATTCCTGTACCATGAAGTTGATATGCGAATCCAATGAAATCTCATACATGTATGAAAGACAGTATTAAAAACAACGACAGTTTTGGAATTAATTTTTTTAACAATTAAATTTAAAATTTTAAACATTGTACAACGGCAGGAACGGAATTGTGTCACCAACCGGTGGAACGATGGATATGTTGAGCCATCAGGAGTAAAAGCGTTCACTGACACCTTTCACAAAGAGTGCTTTCCCCCTATGACGTCACGATATCGAAATCATAGGGAAAAGCACTGTTTCTTGTGGGGTACAGTCGCTCAAAAAAGTATCCGAACACTATGGTTGATTGCAAAATTCAGAAAAAATATCTGGCATTGATTTTTTTAGAAATTAGTCATCTGGCAACCTTCGTGTCACGTGACACGAAGGTTGCCAGATGACTAATTTCTAAATAAATCAATGCCAGATATTTTTTCTGAATTTTGCAATCAACCATAGTGTTCGGATACTTTTTTGAGCGACTGTACCAGATAACAGTCTTACTACTACCGCTCTACGTATTGCAATTCAGTATTCATCCCTTACCGAAATGTGTGACGTTTTCATGCCTAATGCATGTCCTGTTCTTGCAGTTGGAAAAGTGCTGCGAAACGTTTCTTAATCCAACAGCTTGCCGACGTTCACTCCATTCATATAACAAGTCTCCAACACAACCATTAGTTGAGGAATTGTAATGATTTCCATACATTAGCCAACACAATTCATGTGGTGATTAATATGGCTATATCTATCCTCATTTCTGGTGTGGCAAATTGCATTTTGGGTAGTGCACATACAATTAAGGCAGACGTCTTCTCACCACATCAACTTTACTATCGTTAATATACATTCTTTTTATAGCGGCCTTGGCGAGAAAGGGGAATTGGCGCGTTACCGATACACACAAGCAATTCATTCAATATCTACACTACAGAATTTTTTTTATATATACATAAGCAATTTATTTAAAATAAATAATATTTGGTTTTAGAAACAATTACCAAAAGTTCGGTACTTTTCGGCCAGCCAAATCTTCGTATCCAGTGAATCTGTCGTTCGCATTATAAAACAATGCCCCGATTGAGCGGAGGCCAAGTAAGAACGAATTAGTAAAGTGTTTTTTATTCGTTAACCAAAAAGTACCAAAGAGAGTAAAGGTAAAAAAAAAAGATTCCAAAAAGTCATCAAAAACTAGATATCATTGGCATCTGTTAACTTCACTGAAATGGATTTGACTAGTAGTAAAGTGAAATACTAGTATTCTAACTCGAATTGGACAACATCAAATAAAAATAACTTCACCAATTCGTTCTCACTTGGCCTCCGCTCAATTGGGGCGTTTTTTATAATGCGGATGACAGATTCACTGGATACGAAGATTGGCGCACAATTACGCCTGGCGGGGAGCCAGCGTAATTGTGTTAACCGCAAATTACCGAACTTTTGGCAATTGTTTCTAAAAGCAAATATCGGCCATTTATTTATCAAAAATTCACCACGCAACATGGAAATTGGAATACCGTGCAGTTAATGTCGGAATACAATGAAATCGCAAAAGCAGCATTAAAAACGAATGATTAATTTCGATATTGAAACGAACATTAGAATTTATTTGTTAAGTAGTACGACCTGCTAGCTGCGATAAAGGCTGCGATCAATCGTGTGTGGGAATTTTTGGTATGTTTATATATGTTGTTTATTTTAAATAAATTGCTTATGTATATATTAAAAAAATAAATTCTGTAGTGTAGATATTGAATGAATTGCTTGTGTGTATCGGTAACGCGCCAATTCCCCTTTCTCGCCTAGGCCACTATAAAAAAGAAGTACCATCGTTAATTTAAGATATTTTAAGAAAAGCTAAAATTTCGCTTTTTTTCCTTATCATAGTGAAAGTATATAAATTTCTTCATTTCAATATTTTGTTATGCTAATGAGTACTAACGTCTGTTTTATTCTCTTCAGAATGGATCTTTATCTTTGTGAATGAAGGTCCTGCAAAGGTATACTCATATGTGAAATTACTCGTCTTAGAAGATAGAAGGAATGTCATCATGAAGTCCTTACAGTTGCTGATATGTCTCTGTATTTTGCTGACTTGGTATGAAACTTGGAGTCTCATGGCCTTACCCTTGGTGGATAAATTCTTTAGAAAGTGATCATATTGCTGAGCGAAAAAACATTTCTGAAGGAAATACCACTTTTTTTCAAAACATAAACTGTTCCAGTGTGTGGACAAGTCATTCGTCCCAAGAAGTAATCTTACGAAACGTAGAAGAATCTGCATTCTGCATCAGCTTTATAAATGCAAATTTTACAGCAGGACATTTACTTTGAAGGCGAACTTAGATATTCATGAAAACTAAATGTTAAATTTGTAATGATTGTAACATATGTCAATGTGTTAGGCTTTCGCTGATATCTTTTATTGTTCATTGCATCAATCAGTTCGGAATATATGTAGCAATCTATATATTAATGCTCACTGGGCAGCTCTAAGGAGGCAAATGGTAGACTCCTGTCAAAGCCGTCCAGCCTATTCATTAGCGTGCGCAGGGTATGCCTCTTTCACACACCGATTACGAGCCTGGAGTGCTACCGACTAAGCCAACTCCATCCCTAGTCAAATTAGAAGTAAATAATTTCTTAAATAACTTTTTATGGAAAAAAATAACGCAAAATAATTGAATATTAATCGAATCTGTATGAAGCTAAATTTTTACAAATATTGATTCTGTATTTAAAGGGTTGTGAAAGATGAAATATTTAGCATTGATGACAGTTGAGATATTCTGAAAAGTTAATTGAAATGGTTGAAAAATTAAAACAATAACCATTCATTTGACCATTGATTATTTTACACAAACCTATTAACATCACTTTGGGCAATGATTATTTTTAATTTTCCCCAACAATGAGTAATTTTTGTTTTCAAAAACAATTCATGCTTTTATCTGCTTTTGCATTCACAGCGATCATTAAAGTTTATTTGAAGCCACTCTCTTTGCTGTTGTATTTCTGCTAATACTGGGTGTAGGGAGAAAATTGTCTTGAGAAGAATGGGATCCGATTCCATCGTAATCCATGCTTTTCTTAAAATGTTTCAGCATTCATGATACTTTTAATACAAAATCGATATTCTTATGAAACAAGATTTCTGGCTTTTGTTCGGTTGTTTTACCTCTGAGCGGCACTTTTTTGCACACCATGGGCTAAATGGCCAGGTCACATGGACCCCGAAGGCTCAGAGAAGGTTGGGGGAGGGGATCCACTGGAACAGCTGTTGGGAGACAGATGGTAGCCTCCCGTCAAGGCCATCCAGCGTGTTCTTTAACGTGTACAGGGTATGGGCTCTCCCGCACACGGGCCACGGCTTAACGTCCCATCCGACGGACGGCGGCCTTTCCAAGTCCATCGGTGTCCCCTATTGACCGTGGGCAGGGCGGGGAATTTTGCGGAGATAAATCTCAACGCTGACCCAGCTGGGACTCAAACCTGGGAACTACAGATTACGAGCCTGGCGCGCTACCGACTGAGCCACCTACGCCCCAGATTTCTGGCGCATTAGCATCGTGGTGACACTAAAACTGCTGCAGTCCGGGTACGAGACCCTGGATATATGGTCGTTTGTTCTGTCATACTATGTTGTGATTGTCCCTCACTAAACAGTTGTTCAATTCTCCGTATGTCAAAAACAATAGATGTTCTCAATCCTTCACATTCATTTGCAACCCACCGTTTTAGCTGCACCCTACTGTAGTGCATATTTCTGCAATGCTCTTTTGTGTTCATTTCTAACTCTCGGGCCCTTGAAAGACAGGCATTCGCATCAAGAAATAACAGTGAACTAATGTTAAATCTGCCAAACTTATGTCCATTTATAACTTTCTACCTCATTCGTAGCATTTCATCGTTAAAGTATTTGAATTCAAAACTGGTGTCGATGCGCTCTGCTCAATGACAAGAAAGGCAGTGGCAACACCACCAGAAATTCAGACACTTTCAGATGGATTACCCTTGATCCACTACAACTAGTAATCCGATCTGTTGCCCCAAAAGGTTCAGACCTAAGTGGGACGACAGCACGAAATTTCGGAATCATCGCTCAAGTACCCGCGACACCAGATGGAATCGAAACCGTCTGCCACCAATGACATAACACCAGGGACGTGTAAAAAAACGTGTGTCCGCCTGTTCATTCCAGAATTACGGCTATTATATAGTAAGGAGATAGAAACTATATTTCAATATGTAACAATATCGTTTTATGTTCCAATGTGAGGATATAGATTCTATTCGCATGTCGATAATGAACACTTGTATTTTTTACAAAGGGACAATCACAGAATATAGGACAGAACAAAGAACCATGACATACTCAGATCTCGAACTCGCACCTCGGCAATGGTAATGCCACTGTAGTGTTGCTGATCTTCCAAACTGAGAGTCTGTTTATATATAGCTGTATCTAATATATTAGTCACTAAATGTGTATATAACGAAGAGTTAAATCTATTATGAGGGATTATATATATATGTTAAAGGCATTAATATTTAAGGTGAAAAATTAAATATGCAATTCGTTTGGCGAAAGCAGCAGCTCATGGAGCTATCTATTACCTTCTGAATTACCAACTAGTATTGCAATATATTTTATCATAAAAGGAAAAATGGACTCACAATGGTAAGACCAATTGCTTATGCAAAGCCAAATCTATGCAGAAGTGGTATCTGAAATATATGTTTTTATAGAGCAAATATGGACATACATGTAAGGTATATCTCTCTTTATAGATAGCAACCTGTTTGGATAGGGGCGGGGGTGGCTCAGTAGGTAGCGCGCCAGGCTCGTAATCTGTAGTTCCCAGGTTCGAGTCCCAGCTGGGTCAGCGTTGAGATTTATCTCCGAAAAATTTCCCGCCCTGCCCACGGTCAGTAGGGGACACCGATGGGCTTGGAAAGGTTGCCGTACGTCGGATGGGACGTTAAGCCGTGGCCCCGTCTGGGGGAGAGACATACCCTGTGCACGTTAAAGAACACTCTGGATGGCCTTGACGGGATACTACCATCTGTCTCCCAACAGCTGTTCCAGTGGGTCCCCTCCCCCAACCTTCTCTGAGCCTTCGGGATCCTTGTGACTTGGCCATTTAGCCTATGGTGTGCAAAAAAGTGCCGCTCAGAGGTAAAACAACCCAACCCAACCCTCTCCGAAAATCCGGTCGTCTTTTATGAAATCTCAAATTTGTCTACCTGCTTTGAAATCCAAAATAACGTAATCCCCATAGCTTATGTCCAACACTAGAAATATATTTAAAAAGAAAAAAAACATAACACTTTATAGGCTATAGAACACATTTTGATCTTTCCTGCCCGGTGGAATATTTTAGTAATCGGGAAACCTTACTTGTCTTATTCTCAGCTGCCCCCCCCCCCCCCACGAAATCAAATCTTGGATACGTTCCTGAGAGAAGGGGGCAGGGGATTCACTGGGTAGCTGTTGGAACATAGATGGTAGCCTCCCGGCAATGCCATCCAGAGTGTTCTTTAACATGCACAGTACACTTGAATAGGCCACCCAATGAACGGCGGGTGACCTTTTCAAGACCACCGCTGTCCCCCACTGGCCGAGGGCAGGGCGGGAAGTTTTGTGGAGATAAATCTCAACCTGGACCAATTGTGGGACTCGAACGGGGGAACTGAAGATTACCATCGTGGTGCGCTGAGTCATACCGGACCCCAAGAAGTCTTTGCTAAATGTTTCAGCTTCCGTGATTCATTATATAATGAACGAATAAATTTAAACGAAATACTTTTGATGTTTTATGAAGCGCATTTATTTTATTTCAGAAGTTACTTCAGTTCTGAATCAATCTATTGATAATAAATGGGCCACAGTGAATATTAAAAATGTTTTTATTAATTGCTCCACTCTCTAATCAAAAAAATTAAAAAACAACAAAATATGAATGCCATGGAAAATTCCTAAACAAGCTGATAATAACATTTCTTATTCATCTATTACCTTAGTCGTAGGGATCTAACAATCAAATGTGCGACTAAAATTATCAATTATTAGCAAAGTATAAGCATCATAAGTGTTAAACTATTAATAAAAGCAGTTACAAATCGTAATTAGTGAACATTTAAAACTTTTTATCGTGTATATTTAATTTATTCTTCAGTACAAATGACTTTTTAAAATGTTAACACACCAATAGCTTTTGTAGAAGTGGATTCTTGTATGCTTCGAGAGTCCACGCTACTGTCCTAAGACTTGCTGCAAAGAACGCAAGGGTCGTTCTCCTGCGTAGATACGAAGATGTGTTTGAAGAATATTCTTCATTTTAAAACTTTCAACAGTAGGGACACTTGTGGGAACTATCTCCTGAATGTATCAGCATACGATTCTTGATGCTGGTTTTTTTATCAGTAAAGGACAAAATGAACAAGGATATCTCCGACCTTTTCCTTCCCCTCGATGTCTCTACTTGTGTTTGGTGAGGTTTTGTAAAGATGTAAACCAGCACTGACAGATGTCACACTCAAAAACACTTTGATCTGCGTTAGAGGAAAAGAACAATAAATTCAGTCAGAAATATTAACAATTCATGTTATGCTCAATATTCACCTTTTTTTTCTGTAAGAATTGGGTATTTAAAAATCTCTAAGTATTTAAAAAGGTACAATGTAATGTATTGTTAGATCGATCACGGCCAAATAAAAAGGTCAAAGAAGTAATAAAAAACGAGAGGATTCCTCTTATTAAAAGAGGAATAAACGATGGCAGGGAGTGGTTTTTGAACAAACAACATAGATATTTATTTACAAAGTGCTATTACACATTATCACAATTCCAATCACATCACAATCAGTTCATCTCGGGAATTTTTAAACAGCTGTGTATCGGAAGAGTAACTTATATTACACTTAGCACCATTCTGCCTCTCCTCACTGACTGTTCAGCTCTCTCGTTTCCAAACTTCTCTCTCCTCTCTGCTCCTTGCTCTCAATTCCCACAAAGGGCAGCTCTCCGAAGAGTTCGACTGGCCCCCGCAATTCTCTCTGCTAGGGAGGGGATGTGGTAAGGGACAAAAATCTGAACAGTTCTTACCTCCATATCCTTGTCCCGAACCTACGTGACTTCCGTTCGTGGGAACCACCGAGCAACGGTCCAGAGGATTTCCCAGGGGCATCCTGTTTCATAGTGTCCGAGTCACAGACATGGCGCCGGACACATTACTCTGGCAGAAGCTTTAGGTGCTTTGCATAGACGAAAGGGCGCCTCCTTTTTTACGAGCTCCTTCTGGAAGCTGGCTTTACCTTGGATTATAACAGTCAGTAAGGCCGGTAGCTGGCATTGTCTTGCTCTGCGGCACCTGAAATGCAATTGTCCGCCGAGATAATCTTTCACGAGGCGCCAGAATGTCACACAATGAAACTGAAGGCAACGGAGAAACGGTTCTAGGTGGACATGAAAACCCGCGTAGAAACATCCCTATATACCACAGGGGAGGGGGCGAGAAATCATAGAGAGAGAGAGAGCATTCCAAGTTGAAAAAATTAAAGGTGAACACTAAAAGTAGAAGCGACGTCTATATAAGATGAAAACGCTATCACTACGTATTCATTGTGCACAACCCTCTTTGGGCTATCTGCTGAAAGTGCAGCTTGTTTGATAATTCCAAATGTTTTATGAATTACATAGTCCCTCATGTAAAATGTCCTTACGTTGAATGTTAATCGGTAGAGAAATCGCAAAATGGTCCCTGAAAATAAAGCGCTGAAGTTTATAAGCGTTAAGGCATTAAGAATCAGTTCTTTCCTGGCACCACAGCAGAGAGCATTCAAGTCTTTAATGCTTGTCAGAAATTTTTCTGTAAAAAAACCTTTAATTAATGCACTCGTATCCTAGAAGATCATCACTAGCGTGTCTGCTGAGAAGCAGATCCATGCATTGGTGATGCTTATTATCTTCCCTCCCTGAAAAGAGAAATTTAAGATTATTTTTAAGAATCTGTACCTTTATCTGTCCATCTGGTCTCTTGCAAGCCGGGAATATCTAAATTATAACGGTGTAATTCTTGTGTAAGGACATCAAGAGAAAAAGGTCTGTGCAGAGTCCTCACATTCCAACTACCTATGGAGAGAAAATGGTTAGTGGGATGTTTATCATCATCATTATCCTCAAGCAGCCATGCGCTACGGAGGTCCAACCAGACCGCGCAGATTAATTCTCCAAGCATATCTCTCCTGAGCTACATCTGCTGCATCCGGCCACTGCACACCAATTCTAACAAGGTCCTGTTTGACATTGTCTGCCCACCGCATCCTAGGTCTCCCCATCCTTCTGAGGCCTCTAGGCACACTGTTCATAACCCTATTCGCCGATCTATAATTATTCATACGGGCAACATGGCCAAACCAGCGGAGTCTCTCTCTGCACAATATGCTGCTTAAAGGAGGTTGCAGATTCCTTTGCCTAACCTCATCATTAGTTAGAAAGTTAAACCACCTAACACCCAAGATACTGCGTAAGCATCTAGAATCAAAAGCATCTAGTTTCCTGTTATCTTGTTTACACAGCATCCAAGTTTCACTACCATAACTAACCCTAAAAAGAACCAAACTATTATACAGTCTAATTTTAGTCTTTAGGTGAATACGCCTATTTCTCCACAATCTTCATAGATTCTTAAAAGTCCCGGCAGCAATACATATTCGTCTGTTAATCTCATTCCGCACATCACCATTATCTGTTACATAGCTCCCAAGATAATTAAACTGTGACACCTGCTCAAGACTGCAACCATTCAGATTAACTGATCACAACCTGCCTGACCAATTTTCATCACTTTAGTTTTCTCTCTGTTTATAACCAAACCTACTCTACTACCAGCCTCTTCAACAGCTCGAATGAAAGACTTAATCTCATCAACATCATTTGCCAAAAGGGCTAAATCATCAGCATAATCTAAATCAGAAATTTTCGTATCTCCAGCCCATTTAAGGCCAAAAGCTTTACCTTGAAGTGAATTTCGCATAAGAGAACTATAGAGAAAAGGAGACAAAATGCACCCTTGTCGAACACCAGAAGTAATGCTAAACCAATTGCTACAAGACTTACCAACTCTCACATATGACTCAGTGTTATTATAGAGAGCTTTCATTATGTTAACTAACTTGTCTGGTATACCATATGATTTCACAATCAACCACAAATTATGACGATCAACAGAGTCGAAAGCCTTTTTGAAATCAACAAAGCTAGCAACCAAAGGTTCTGAAACTCTAAACGTTTCTCAAGAATCTGCCTAAGTGAAAATATCTGATCTACACATCCCCTAACACTTCTGAATCCACATTGCTCATCATGCAATTGCCTGTCAACCAGATTCTTAATTCTATTAAGCACAATCATGGAAAAACCTTTACCTGGAACAGAGAGTAGGCTGATACCCCTATAGTTATCACAAGAACTGCGATCACCTTTTTTGAAAATAGGGATAATAATAGCTCTGGTAAAATCTTTAGGAACCATGCCTTTATCATAAACGTTATTCAAAATTTCAGTCATCCAAATGGTAACTGAAACATTCCCAGCTCTAAGCATTTCTGTAGTAATTTTATTCACCCCTGGGGATTTATGAAGTTTAAGTTTAGAAATAGCCAAACTAACTTCAGATTGTGTTATAGGGCCAACATTAAAGCCAACAATGCATCTATCATCATTGCAAACAATGGAAGTAGAATTAACCACATTGTTTAGAACATCACTGAAATGCTCAGCCCACCTAGCCATGACAGAATCCTCACCTTCTATAACCTTACCTTGTTTATCCTTCAATCCCTGTATACCTGTTCGTTTTCTACCACACAAAACATTATCTATCTGGTACAGTTCTCTGCTGTTGTGCTGCCTAACTGCTTCCTCGGCTTTGTCAGCCAAACCATCAAGCCAAAGATTCTTATCAGTAGCTTACTGATCCTTTACACGTTTATTAAGTTCTTTGCAATCCTTTCTATTAGGACTAGTAGGGTACTGATTAAGGATATTCCTGCAGTTCTTTCTTTCCGAAATAAGCTCAAGTGCTTTATCACTCAGCTAATTCTGTCTCTTCTGCTCCTTTTTTCCTACAAGAGTACTGTTAGTGTCCAAAAAAGCCTGTTTAAAATGATCCCATTCTTCCTCAACTTCAGTAGCAAGCATACCATGACTGTCATAATGACTAAGTAACCTATCATGGTAAGCTTTGGCTATAACTGGGTCTTTCAGAGCTTCAGTATTAAAAGCAAATTTTTTAACCCTAGCACAACACTTTTTAAGTTGCAAGACACTTTTAACAAGGTAATGGTCAGATCCAATTTCAGCTCCCCTATATGCCCTGGTGTTTCTAACAGAACTAACCCATTTGCTGTTAATCAATATATAATCAATCATATTCCTATGCAGCCCATCAGGTGAAACCCATGTGTATTTATGTATGTCGCGGTGTTTGTAATATGTGTTAGTTATTCTGAAACCATTGAGTTTACTTACCTGTAGGAGATGTTGCCCATTTCCATTGCATCTACCAATACCAAAAGGGCCTATTACTCCTCCCCAAAGATCAGAGTCGGTACCAACTTTGGCATTGAAGTCACCAAGAACAAGGGTAATATCTCCTTTCTTGACAGAATTCAAAATATCCTGAAGTTGTCCGTAAAACCTATCCTTCTCATCCTCATCAGAATCCTCAGTGGGGGCATAACAGCAGATAACATTCGTCTTTAATGCTTGTCTGAAATTTTGCTGTAAAAAACCTTTCATTAATGCACTCATATCCTAGAGGAGCATCACTAGCATGATTGCTGAGCAGCAGACCCACGCCTTGGTGATGCTTTCCATCATCCCTCCCTGTAAAGAGAAATTTAAAGTTATTTTTAAGTATCTCACCTTTACCTGTCCATTTGGTCTCTTGCAAGCCTAGAATATCTAGGTTATAGCGCTGGAATTCCTGCATGAGGACATCAAGAGAATAATCTCTATGTAATGTCCTCACGTTCCACGTTCCTGCAGAGAGAAAATGATTAGTAGGATTTTTAAAGAAATTAGGTTTATTGAGATTGGTAGGGCCAACAATATCAAACAGCCCCCTGATCGCAAGCATGGGGCAAAGACCTGTTCCTCCTCCGCTAAATGCTGAAGTCACCGATGCTGGTAGGAACTTCAGGCACCACCTTTTCAAGTGGACTTTTTCAAGAGCCATAAGGCCTGCCTGAGACACATTACTCCAGTTTAGGCTTGACGATGCCCAACTAGCTAAGTAAGGTTCAGGTACCTGCGATGGCCTCTGATTAGGATTATCCACCAGCTGATATAAGGTATCCCATGCCCCTGTTCACTTAGACTGGCAACCCAGAAGCAAACAGAAAACACAGCAGCAGACTCTCCCTCAACAGAGGCCCACCAGTGCAGCAAGTCCAGGATCCATAATCAAGCTCAAATCCATAAACAAGTCCAGTCTAGTAGGTATAAATGGTCCGCACCAGGACCCTGTGAAGTTGACCACTCCTCAGCAGGGTTGAAAAAAAAAAGAAAAAAGTGGCCATGGATGACCAGATCAGTAGGCCATACTGAACTGGCAGCTGTCCCCTTCCGTTCCCTTCCAAAAGAGAATATCTCTTTTGAAAGGTACTAACGGCCTGCACCACGAGGAGGCGGGGTCGGACATTAGGTGCTAGACCTGGCCGGTTCTGTGCATCATCACTAGGGATTGGTACACAGCTCTTCTTCCAGTTTACGCCTAGCTACCATTTACAGGCTGGATGTTTAAAGGGGGGGGGGGGTTTAATGGGATGTTTAAAGAAACTATATTTATTGAGAGAGGGAATGACGACAATATCAAACAACCCCTAATCGCAGACATGGCACAAAGACCCGTGCCCCCACCACTAAAAGCTGAAGCCATTTACACTGAAAGACTTCCTCCAATGTATAATTTGACGATGCCACTAGAGGCAAGGAGCTCAGGTGCCTGCGATGACCTCTGCTCAGGATTATCCACCAGCTGACAAAACATATCCTGTGAATCTGTTTACTTGGGCTGTCAACCCACAAACAAACAGAAAACACAGCAGCAGATTTTTCTCCTCACATTCCAACTACCTATGGAGAGAAAATGGTTAGTAAGATGTTTAAAGAATTCTTGTCTTTATTTGTTAAAGGCGAACATTTATTGAATACTGAGTCATAAAAAAGACATTATTTTTATGCTGCGAACAGTGTAAAAAACTAAATATTTTTTGAAATTAACAATTAAACTTCACTTAAAAAATGAGACAAACATCTAAACTTTTTTCTGCACTAGTGATAACTTGGTAAATGACAAGATAGCGTCAACCTTTGTTTTTCAAGTATATCTTATTTTTCATTCTTTGATCATAGTACAAGTAAATTTTATCGTTGCAGGCGACTCGCAAAGCTTAAAGCTTATCTGCAGGATATAGAATAATCACATTTATAATTTGTTACAACAGTCATCATCATGGTCATTCTCAAGCAGCCATGGGCTACAGAGGTCCAACCAGACAGTGAAATTTAGTTCTCCATGCATATCTGTCCTGAGTTACATCTGCTGCATGTGACCACTGCACACCAATTCTAACAAGGTCGTGTTTGGCATTGTCTGCAAAGCGCATCCTAGGTCTCCCCCTCTTTCTGAGGCCTTTAGGCACATTGTTCATAACCCTATTCGCCAATCTATAATTATCCATACGGGCAACTTGGCCAAACCAACAGAGTCTCTCTCTGCACAATATGCTGCTTAAAGGAGGTTGCCTTTGCCTAACCTCATCATTACTTACAAAGTTGAACCACCTAATGCCCAAGATACTGCGTAAGCAACTAGAATCAAATGTTTAGCCTTATTTCAATTGATGTGACATTAATATTGTTTAACATTGACATATGATGAATGTAATTCTGACATTGAAATGTTTCATTTAAAATATTTAACAAAGAAAATAATGACATTCACATAGAACATTAATAGAAAAACGATCATGATCTTATCCAGATAACGAGCTAACACCAAATTGAAAAAAAACAGATTAAGGTTTTTTATTCTCCAGGACACGAGATGAAGATCTTCTTGTCCTGGAGAATGAGACCAATTATATTTTAATCATTAGGATGTGCCAAGGCACACCCCGTACACACTCGGGTGGTTATTAGCAAGACAAAGATCGGATCTAGGGGAGAGGCAAAATATTATTAAACTTATTTATATTTCATGACATTTTCAGTTGAAGTTTTTATATGATGTTTAGGAAATTCAATGACTTGGCTCTTACTCCAAAGACAATGTTTATTAGACTTGCTCTCTGATTTCGGCACACTGTGACCCCATCGGGGCTTCTTTAGGGATAACTCTTATTTCTTGAAATAATTTCAGAAAATCAATCTGAGAATTCTTCTCAGATTGATTTTCGTTAGAATTAGCTATTAAGATGCAAACCTTGAGAACTTTTCTCAGATTTAAAGTCGGGATTAACTTTTCCCTTCACAATGGGAGATGATCTTTTACTAGTCTAGGCCTCAAATTTAAAGGTAATAGCCACACACTCAATGAAATGCACACAATCAATCAAATGCTCATAATCAGTTAAATGACCAGATCACAAGGACCCCGAAGTCTTAGAGAAGTTTAGATGGAAGGGAACCCTGGACAGCTCTTAGGATATAGAAAAATATATCCTATGCAGGTTAAAGAACACGCTGGATGGCCTCGCGTCAAAGCCATCCAGCTTGTTCTTTAACTTGCATAGGATATGATTCTCGCACACGGAGCAACGGCTTAACGTCCCATCTAACGGACGGCCGTAGCATTTTCCAAGCCCGTAGGTGTCCACTACTGACCGAAGACAGGTTGGGCAGTTTTGGGCGGATAAATCTGAACGCTGGACCAGCTGGGGCTCGTACCTGAAAACAATAAATTACGACTGAGCCACCCACCACCACGAACAAACTTTTGCTAAATGTTTCAACCCCCACGATTATTTATATAATGAAAAAATAAATTAGAAAAATAGATTTAGATTTCAGGGGGAACATTTAATTTACTATCAGCTGCATTTTTTCATTTCAGAAGTTCCTGATCTTTGACTCTATCTATGAACAATAAACTGGCAAAATGAATATTTGAAATCGATTTTTATTAACTGTTGAACTATCTAATGAAAAATAAAGAAAATTAAAATACATCAAAATGTCAAAATGCCATGGAAAATCCCTAAACAAGCTGATAATAACATTTCTTAATCATGTATGATATTAATAATTTTCGTATATCAGCCAAATGTGAAACTAAAATTACCAATTATTAACAAAGTTCATTTTAAACACTCAATTATTAATAAGCAGTTAAAGATCGTAATTAATGAAATAACAAACAACGGTGTTATATGAATACAAGAGATTTAAAAATGCTTCTTTTCGTGTAAATTTAAACTGTTCTTCCGGAAAAATGACTTTTTACAGAGTTTACACATGAATGGTTTTTGTAGTAAGTGAATTCGTCTGTGCCTTGATAGATTGATCTGTTGTCTGAAAGACTTGCTACAAAGATCACAAGGAAATGGTCGTTCTCCCGTGTGGATAAGCAGATGCTTTTCAAGATGACTCTTCAGTTTGAAACCCTTTTCACAGTGGGAACACTTGTGTGGACGATCTCCAGAGTGGGTGAGCATATGATACTTGATGCTAGATTTTATATCAGTGGAGTAAGGACATAGTGAACAAGGATATCTCTTGCCTTTTCCTTCTCCTCGATGCTTCTTCTTGTGGTTGGTGAGGAATTGTAATGATGTAAACCTGCACTGGCAGATGTCACACTCAAAAACACTTTGATCTGCGTTAGAGAAAAAAAAAATAAATTCAGTATACATTACTTACTTAGCAATAGGTGTTATTTTATTACTTTGTATATCGTACATTTTTTTCCTCTTTTTAAGGATGTAGCCATAGGATTTCGGAATTAGAGAGCATTTGTTTCATTTGTACACAATTTTACAACGTAAAATGAGTCATAACTAAAATAATTGAAATTTGAAGATGAAAATATTAATTACAATTAAACGATTATTAATAAAGTGCGAGTAAATAGTAGCATAAATAAAATAATTTTAAATTATTTGTACCTTTTATCATTTTTTATACAATAGTTGAAACCTACAGGTACTGGACAGATAAATGGAAACAGTTCCATGTTATCTCAATGGAAAATCACATTCAGAGCTAAATAACTTCTTCAAGATGATTCTTATTGAAAAACTGTTACAAGGAGAACTTAAAGATCTCAATCAAATCAATCTAAATGTAGATTTAAAAAAGAAAATATTTGTTCAATATTCAAAGACTTATGAAAGCTGCAATATTTGAAAGGCTACAAGAAATTGTCCCCAAATTTAATTCAAACAGGTTAAAAGAGATCATAGTTAACTCTACTAGAGTACCGGTCGTATATCAGCGGATATTTTACTCGAGTCAATTTTTTGTATCCTGTCAAATAGTTCAGCGCTCATAACTCTTTGAATATTGAACATATATTGTTTAAAATCGAGATTCAGATGGATTTGATTGAGGTCGTAAATTTTACACATATATTGTTTTAAAAATAATATTGAACAGGTTACTGAGCTTTGAATGTGATTTTCTATTGAGATAACATGTACTGTTTCATTTGTCTGTCCAGTACCTGTGTATTGATTTAGGAAAACTGAAAACGAAATTTTCTAAAAACATTATATGTTGGCAAATTTAAGATATTTGTATCAATATGAATGTTATTAACAGCCAGGAAGGGATTAATGATGTATGAATACTATCCTAGTTCTCGACAATATACGTCCATTTATTAGCATTCATCTTATTCACATCGCAGATTTCCGTCTCATTGATTCTATGACCAAACTAATTTCATAAATCTTGGTGTCCATCCAATCAACCCGTACGTTGTCCAAAACATGAATAAATGGTTAGCACGACGCTTTAGCATAAATGTTGTATATTTTGATCAGTGGCGGCTCGTAGCTAAAATTAGTGGGGGTGCTGCTCCAGAAAATTTTTAGCCTTTGTTTTAAAATTGGGGTAAAAGGAAACAAACATGTATAAAAAGAAAATTTATTCACAAACTTGATAAAATCCTAAAAGAACAAAATCAAGCATTTTTTACTTGCTTTAACCTAAATTGTTACAGTTCAAGTTTAATCTATTCATTTAAAAATGAAATCCATTCTTCTTGTTTTAATTTGCGCGAAAAAAAATGAATCAAATAGAATAGCTGGAAGCAGGATAATAATCTAATTCTACACTTTATCACATTCAAGAATATGGTACACGGTTTTTAAGCACAACACACGCGGAATAAAAAAAAAACTACCTTCAACCAGCACGCCAGGGTCGGCACTGCGGGAACGACAGTGCTCTCTCTCCCTTGCAGCCTAGCGTGTAGCTTCCTATGTGCGCATGCGCACAACAGTCAAACACCTCGCCGCTAATACTGTGAAGCGCACAGTTCCATACAAGGATTTTTGTATCTTTTTCATAAACTGGGGGATGGCTACTGACATTAGGCTTAAGGATTATATATTGTACAAGTATAAAGAAAGAATTAAAGAAAAAAGGACTCATTATATTAAATGTTATCGATAATATCAAGTTGAAATTGGGGGTGCTGCAGTTCCACAGTGATTAACGCGAGCCGCCACTGATTTTGATACTAAATTGAAAACGAATGAATCTGCGAAAAGGACATTTTCAGACTTTTTTTTTGAAAGCGTCTCATCTGTCATTTAAATTTGCTTTAAAGAAGCAACTATATATTACTTTTTGTTAGCTTTTATTGGCTCATATTGACCATTTTGCTATAATAGATGAACTTTCTCAAGACTTGAAGAAATGAATATCATAACAGAAACCAATAAATTAAACTGTTAACCTATGTACGACATTAGATTTTTAAGATTTAAAATATTAAAAATTTTAATAAAGAATCTAAAAAAACGCGAAACGATTTAAGAATGATTCTTTTCATGTGTATTTAAATTACTCTTGTGAACAAATGACCTTTCACAATGTCTGCACAAGAATGGCTTTTGTAGCAAATGGATTCGTCTGTGAATAGATAAACTGTACTGCTGTCTGAAAGACTTGCTACAAAGATCGCAAGGAAATGGTCGTTCTCCCGTGTGGATACGAAGATGTGATTCCAGGTGATTCTTCAGTTTGAAACCCTTTCCACAGTGGGAACACTTGTGAGGACGATCTCCGGAGTGCGTAAGCATATGATTATTCATGTTGTGCGATAAATCCGTAGAATAAGGACACAATGAGCAAGGATATCTGCTGCCTTTTCCTTCCCCTCGATGCCGCTTCTTGTGTTTGATGAGGAACTGTAATGACGCAAACCTGCACCGGCAGATGTCACACTCAAAAACACTTTGACCTGTTTAAGAGAAATAAAGGAAGAATTCAATCAGTGGTTCATAATTACCGATAATTTTGCTCTATTGATATACACATTATTAAGTAAAATTGAGGGAAACTCTACTGATATAAATTCTAAGCATAATAAGCAGATTATTTTCGATAAAACAATAGCAGTATAAATAATGCAAAGTTTAAATTCTTTGTACAAATATTCACATTTTATACCAATGGATTTTAAAGATTGTTTCAAGTCAGTATTGAATTAATCACATTACATATTATTAATATTAAGATTCCATCAAAGACATGTACGAATGGTAATGAAGAAACAACCAGGGATGAATTAAAGGGTGTATTAATCCATCTTTTTCCTTACTGCTAGTTACAGGTTAACATGGAAAAAAGTCAGGGAACCAGTGAAAATATGCCGTGTTAACTGTGTATTGATGTACACATTGCATTATTGACTCCTAACGTTATTCATAGACTATGTCGAATATTGAGATGAAGACAGAGATTGAATGGATCTTTATTGATTAAAATATCTGCTGTCTGAGCTCATCCAGCTTCCAATATAAATGTTATTCCTGATCAATGATTAAGAAGGCCAACAATCTGAATAGAGTCAGGGGATGAGAGTCACAATGGTTAACAAATTAATTAAACATCTTCCCACGTGTTTAGCACACATTAGTGCATTTTCAACCGTTGTTAATTAGTTAAAAAAGTTATCTAATTAGCAAGTCCCTCCCCTTATGTAACTAACTAAAATCTACTTGTAAAGGTAATGGAGGCAAAATAAATAATTAAACCTGTGCATATTTCATGCATTTTCCAAGAAATGTTTCAAAGACCTCTGAAACGGAGGGAAAATGTTATACTGCAGTGGCAAAAATGCAACTTTATTTTTTTCTAATCTGGGACTCTATACACACACGCACCATGAATAAGAATATTGAAATGCGAAATGAAAGAAAATGCGAAAATGTTTTATTTTTAAAATAAGCAATAAAGCTACCTCCGAAATACTTTTTTTTACATATATTGTGTAATATTTCTGTAAAATAAAGCGAACTCATAAAAGTAAATGACAAATAGCTTAAATCAGATCTAGGGGGTCCCGGACCGAGTGGTTAACGCGTTTGGCTTGTGATCAAGGGGACCGAGGTTCGAGCATGGATGTTTGCGTTATCTTTCTGCTGAGATCTCGCCTTACTCAAAGGTCTTCTCAATGACATATCAGACTCTAAGTTTCCTGTCAGACCTCTGTGTCAAGCAGCTGCTGGAAGGGGGGGGGGGCGGTAGTTTATTTCAAGTTCTTAATTTAGTCCATTGAAAAATAAGAGTTGTCACAAGGAAATGGAACCTATGTGAATATGAAGATTTATAAAAGAATCATTCTATCGGATAAGTTTTTTTTTTTCAGAGAGAAAATGTGTGGGGAATGATTTTCAGAGTAACTAAGCTCTCTCAAGACATTAAGAAATAAAAACTATAACAGAAACAGATAAAAAGAACCGTTAAGTTACATTCGAAATAGGTGACAAAAAAGTTTAATTATAGATTATATTATATGAACAAAACAGATTTCAAAATGTTTGTTTTATGTTGATTTAATTTGTTGTTATTCATTAGAATTGTAGAATTCTGTAGAATTCATTTTAACTGTCTTTACACATGAATGGCTTTTCTAGAAAGTGGAATCGCATTGCTCTTTGAAAGACTTCCTACAAAGATCGCAAGGAAATGATGGTTCATCTACGTGGATACGAAGATAATTGTTCTGATTTCTTGTCACAGTGAGAATATTTGCTAGGATATCTCCAGAGGGGATGATATTATTCTTAATGTGGAATTATTTACCAGAGAATAATGACAAAAAGTGTATTCCAGCCGTTTCTTCCTTTTCGGAGTTTTTTTTTAATGAGGAACTGTAAGGAAGTAAACCTGCTCTTACACACGTCATATTCATAAAATCAAAAAACTTGTTTTAAAGAAAAAAAAAATTCTCTTGAATGTTTTTAAACATGATGATGTTCCTAATATTCTTTTGTGTTGTACTTCAAATGTTTTTCTATCAGAGAATGGAATAAAAATTTTACTTTATTAAATCCCGTTATTTTCAAATGATAGAAATAAATCCAAATGAAACTAATAAGATTTTATATGAGGAAATCATCGCTCAGCAGATATACTTTGAGAAACTAACATTCCTTATTTTATTACATTATATGTTCAGTTGTTTTACTTTTTATTGCGAAATATCTCAATAAAATACAATAAACACATCAAATTAAATTTAAATTTTTCAGATCATTAACTACAATTCATTCATTCAAAAAAACTTTAAATACCGGATCTTAAAAACATATAACGAAGACAAATAGTAAAATAATATATTTAAAGCGGGTAGCAAAGTTTATGATTCTAACAAAGTGAAAGCGATGAAAATTACAACAAAATGTGATAATATTGTGAACATATAAGCTAAAGGAAAAATTAATAATAAATAAATAAATACCCCTCAAGCACCTGCTTTGCCACAGAGGTCTGACAGGAGCTTGTCAGTTTATATGCCTTAGTCGAGGGTCTGTGAGGATGGCAGGACCTCAGCAGAAAAACGACACATACATCCATGCCTTGCCCGGAGGCTCGAACGCAGGTCCCTAAGAACAGTAGTCAAGCGCGCTGACCATTTAGCCACGGGACGACACTAATGATTTAAAGAATTAAGTAGGTAAATAAGCGTATTAGAAACAATGGAACATATGAATACAAAGGATACAAAAATATATTTTTTCTGTTCATTCAAATGAGACTTCCATCTTGCTACAAAATTTAGACATAAATGCCCATTGCTGTAAGTGACTTCGTCTGTGTTTAGTCAGTGTGCCCAGGTGTGTGAAAGACTTGCTACAAGATCGCAAGAAAATGGTTTTTCTCTTGTGTGGATACGAAGATGTGCTTTAAGTTGATCCTTTTCTTTAAAACTCTTTACACAGCCAGAACACTTGTAGGGACGATCTTCAGAATGAGTGCGCATATGCCGCTTGACATTGCCTGATTCATCAGTAAAGTAAGGACATAATGAAGAAGGATATCTCCTGCCTTTTCCTTCCCCTCGATGCCTCTTCTTGTGTTTGATGAACTGAGACTGGTAATGATGTAATCTTGCACTGGTAGATATCACACTCATAAACACCTGAATCTGTTTTTAAAGCAAGAAAATAATTAATTTAATCAAATGCTTTTAAAGAAAACAATATGTGATTACTTAATCAGGTCGAATAAAATTGTTTTCTGCAACAGTTTTGCCCTAGATTTTGGAAATATTCAACGTTTGCTCTAGGTTAGAAATTTCAAATGAGCCAAATAATTAAAAATGCTAGAATGAAAATTTACAAGAGAATTACTCGAGAGACACATTTCGAAAACAAAAATGGGAATAATCAGCACTAAGACATTATTTACATTGATATCAATATAAATATATTGAAAGTTTAACAATACCTCAGGTCACATAATACAGTTGCTTGATCCAAAAACATTAAAGTCTTGTAGACACATAATATTAATCATAAAAATAAACGAAATGAAGTGGGCTACCAAAGTTGTGAAAATTTGAAATTTTCTATAACACCGAAATTCTTCATAACAGAAAATGATAACCATTATTATAAAAGCATTATAATCAACAGAAGAATGATTCAAATCATTAAAGATTCAGACTCAATACTTATAATAAGGAAATTCAAAACAAACATTTCTTTTCATGTCGTTACAGCATTCACCATCAACAGTACTATCACAAAAAGGTCAATAACATCCGCATAACACATAACAAGGTTACAGCCTGGGGAACTTTATTTTTTGATCATTCCTCATAATTCGAAAACATATTTAATATTTTTCTTAGGTATGGCATTAAAAATGAAACTTATCATTAAAGGCATGGAAAGTTAAGACATTAAATTTGTCTACTTAATTACTCAGATGAAAATTTATTAGGCAGACGAGTGTGATCATTTAAGGATATTGATAAATTTTTCGAATGAAATTATTACAAAAGTAGAGATTCTGGACAAAAAACTAGAAACATTCCGAAGTCAATAAAGAGTAAAATTCGATCCGTTTCTACAAAAACTTTTTATAGGACTAGATATATTTAATTCCATTCAAATGTTATTCAAATGTCGTATATTAAATCTCGATTTTCAACAATATGCCGGTCCTTGCAGGCAGGCCCGAACCTAGAAAAAAAAAAAAAAACGATGGGGGGGAGACATGGGCAAAAAACACAAAATAAAAAAATACCCACTCAAGCAGCTGTTTGCCGCAGAGGTTTGACAGGAGCCTATCAGTTTATATACCATAGTAGGTCTGTGAGGATGGCAGAGGATCTCAGCAGAAAAACAACACAAATGTCCATGCCTTGTCCGGGGATCGAACCCAGGTCCCCTAGATCAGTGGACAATCTAGCCAAAAAAAATGTAAAAGGGTGTGACCAGGAGACTTAATTTCCAATGCATTATAACATTTCTCCCTCCGTTTCACGAGTTTTTAAAACATTTCTTGAAAAATTAATAAAATATAAATAAGTTTAAAAAATTTTGCCTCTTTTACCCTTACTCCCATTCTGAAAAGGGGTGGAATGCCCCCCCCCCTTTTTATCCGGCCCTGTTTGCAGGCACGAAAGTATAACACTGAAACAATGTGGAAATGAAACGGGTTTAAAAAACTTTCAAATAACTTGTAATTTCAATTCTGCTTTATGAAAATATGAAAGCAAAACAGTCATAAAACAAACCGAAAAATCGCATTCTGTACCTAAGACAGAAGTTAAAGTCTTAAACAGTTAACAAATCTAATATGAATAGTAAAATGCAACAGATTTAGAAATGCTTCTTTTCGTGTTGATTTAAATTAGCTCTATTTACAAATGACATTTCACAGCGTTTACACATATATGGCTTTTGTAGGAAGTGGGTTCGTTTGTGAGCGGTTAGATTGTTCAATGTTCTGAAATTCTTGCTACAAAGATCGCAGGGAAATGGTCTTTCTCCTGTGTGGATACGAAGATGAGCTTTGAGATGATTCTTCTCTTTGAAACTATTTTCACAGTGGGAACACTTGTGAGGACGAACTCCAGAATGGATGAGCATATGACGCTTGATATTAGATAATTCATCGGTAGAGTAAGGACACAATGAACAAGGATATCTCCTGCCTTTTCCTTCCCACCGATGCCTCTTCTTGTGTTTGGTGAGGAATTGTAACGATGTAAACCTACCATAGCAGACGTCACAGTCGTACGCACGTCCTACTGTAAAAAAACAACATAGTACATTAACAATATGCTCTTATGGCATGTAAGCAACAGTAACTGCATTTCTCGTAGTGAAGTATAAAACTGAAATACGACACACACAGAATAATTTAAATATATTTCAATAACTGTTTTATTAGAAATGCTGTGATCGAAAATTTAAATTGCGACACAAAGCCTAAATACAGTAACAAAAACGACTAGCATTTTGGATTTAAAATGTTTGTTTTTTTTGACTAAGCACGTAAATTTTATTTTTCTCTATTAAAACAACGTAAAAATTTAAGATAATTGCTTATGAAGCAAAGAGTTATTATAAATGCATTTGTTTCGGTTGGTCATACATATTCAAGCATATTGTCTTAAGTGGTTGCAAAATTACATTTAATTAATAAGATAAATATCTCAAACAGTCGCTCAAAAAAAGTATCCGAACACTATGGTTGATTACAGAATTCAGAAAAAATATCTGGCAACGATGTTTTTTTTAGAAATTAGTGATCTGACAACCTTCGTGTACAGTCGCTCAAAAAAGTATCCGAACACTATGGTTGATTACAGAATTCAGGAAAAATATCTGGCAACGATTATTTTAGAAATTAGTGATTTGGCAACCTTCGTGTCACGTGACACGGTTGCCAAATCTTCACGCTGTCACGAAGGTTGCCAGATCACTAATTTCTAAAAAAAATCGTTGCCAGATATTTTTCCTGAATTCTGTAATCAACCATAGTGTTCGGATACTACTTTTGTGTTTGTAAATAATACTCTAACAGAAAAAACACTTTTGTAATGTAAAATATTTTTAGAAAGAGCAATTCATGATTCATATATAAAGGGTCGAAGTGCTCATTCACTTTGCATTAATATTAAACTAGAAACGTCACATATTAAAATATTTTATCTTTGCTTTAATCTAGAATAATGATTATTTTGCGAAACATATGAAGCAAGGAATGCGCAACAATAGAACGTATCAGCAAGCACCTATATAGTGGCTTAGTTTCCTACATTCATCATATTCAAACTTTACAAAATTTGTTTTCTTTTGTATCCCGAGTTAAAAGCTGTCCTCTAAAATTTGCATAGAACCCGCTGCTGCACAATATCACTTATTCTGTGATGGATAAGTTTGCTTCTTTGGTGGAATGACTTGTCACACGTTGCTTTGAAAAAACGAGTTCACTTCCTTCATAAAAGTATTCGTTCTTTTTAACAACAGGATCAATAAAGAAGGAGATCTTTCTGCACTGGAATGAGTAAACGTCGATCTAGGTTAGATGCGAAGTTAGCACAATAAGGCGACATCGTAGCAACGGTAATGTCTTCATGATGATATCTTTTATGAAGATCAGTTCATATGAGTACACATCTGCAGACCTTTTCTTTCCTGAAGAAATATCTGAGGAGAAATAAAACAAAGTATCAGGCTTTGTCGTCATTAGTGTAAACAGGAACTCTAATTATAACAATTTCATAGAAGTGCAGAAACATAAGAACATCACACTTGACTAGCTTTCTCTTCAAATGACTCTAAATGTTACATGAATACCAGGAGTTAATGCACTTATTTTACCTTGGGATGTGTCTCAAGAGTTGGGTTGAGTTGTTTTACCTTTGAGCGGCACTTTTTTGCACACCGTGGGCTAAATTACCAGATCACATGGACCCCGAAGGCTCAGAGAAGGTTGGGGGAGGACCCACTGGAACAGCTGTTGGGAGACAGATGATAGCCTCCCGTCAAGGCCATCCAGCGTGTTCTTCATCGTGCACAGGGATGGCTCTCCCGCACACTGGGCCATGGCTTAACGTCCCATCCGACGGGCGGCGGCCTTTCCAAGTCCATCGGTGTCCCCTACTGACCATGGACAGGGCGGGGAATTTTGCGGAGATAAATTTTAACGCTGACCCAGCTGGGACTCGAACCTGGGAACTGCAGATTACGAGCCTGGCGCGCTACCAACTGAGCCAAGTGTCTCAAGAGATATGAATACTATGCGCAGAGGGAGTCGAAATATGAATTATTATTTTTTGTGAAATTTCTCTTTTGGTGCATTAATGTAATTTGTCACAACAACAAATATACTTCCTTTTAAAACAGCCATTTTTATGCAATGTTTCGCATAAGAAAACTTGCATTTATTTTAATGAAAAAATTAAATTTTTCATTATATTTCATTTACTGTTATTTTTTTTGGTAAAAATATGTATTTGGGACTAAATTATAGTAATTCAAATATAGTTAAAGATTAAAGAAACAACTCAGAAGAAGATTATATAAATACAACTTTTAGCTACCGTAAATATTCCAATATTAACCTGGAACATCAGATTACAAATCCAGACCAAGTCTTATTACTTACGTCCTGATATAAAAAAAAAAATAATAAATACCCCCTCAAGCAGCTGCTTGCCACAGAGGTCTGACAGGAGCCTGTCAGTTTATATGCCACAGTAGGAGATCTGAGAGGATGGCAGGACCTCAGCAGAAAAACGACACACACATCCATGCCTAATCTGGGGCTCGAACCCAGGTCCCTTAGATCAGTAGCCAAGCGTGCTAACCACTCGGCCACGGGACGGCTACGTCCTGATATTCAATGGAATATTTCTGGTAATTTGCAAACTTTCCGATAAAACGAGTTCATACAAAAAAAATCGTCAACCATCACTTGAATTTTGAAATGTTCTGGTAATTTGCAAACTTTCCGATAAAACGAGTTCATACAAAAAAAATCGTCAACCATCACTTGAATTTTGAAATGTTTACTATTTGCATAACAATTCCTGTTTCCATTATATCAGAGGAAAAAATGAGTATTATGCACATACACAATGTTTGCAACGACACATTTAAGATTTCCATGCTTGCAGCCTATTTTTCCTGTCTCGTAGGCCTCTACTAAAAAGCATCTGCTGAAGTTAAATCGAATATTTAAAGTTCTCAGCGGAGATTTTATGAGTTTTAGGAAAACAAATTTAAAATGAGAATAATATATATATAAAAATGCTAATAAAATCGTGAGAAAAAAGTCATTGTCAAGAATAGGTGTGTAGCTCCTAGCAGCTTTCAAAATTTTGAATACGTTATCTTGGTTTCAGGAATTCTGTAGGCTACTGTCATGTCGGTCCCATATCAAAGCTAGAGCCAATATCATCCCGGCCATTTTGGCTATAATTATGATAGCACCATATGTCATTTTCACAAATATGAGTACAATTTTCAGATAATACTGTCGTTTTATAATTTTGGCTATAATTATGATAGCACCATATGTCATTTTCACAAATATGAGTACAATTTTCAGATAATACTGTCGTTTTATAATATAGAATGAATATATAATATAGAAATATACAGAACACTTATTCGTATCATTTTTATTTCCTGAAAGTGATTTATTTAAAACACAACATTAACGATTTTGCGAGCAAAGACAAGAAAAATTAACTTCATAAAAAACTCTTTTTAGTGCAATGATTTATGTCTGTATGTTACCAACAATTATTATAAATCGATACGTACCTTTTTTATTTTATATCATACCATTACTCTTCTATAAAAATGGTGCATATTCAATTCAAAAAGTCAATTTTTTGTCATAGCCGCCATGAATCATGGATCCGGCATTGCTCAGTATTAGGATGTTTGGCAATCCTTAGAGTAACATAGTCGTCTTGCCATCCGGTTCTGGACAAAATATGCATTTCGTACTCTGTTAAAAATTGTTATCTATCACACGTTGATTCGTGCTATAGTTTAATTTATATGTTTGCGCTGTGTAGGATTCGAAATGAAACCATTGCCTGTTTATTTCTGAACGTACAGTTTAGGATCTCAGCATTAATTCGGTATAACATTTGGCTCTGGAAAATTGATCAGTAACACTTGCAACTTACATTGTGAAGATTACATATAAAGTGAAGCTTTAAACTAAATTGTATATATAACTTGCGACTTGAATGATACAAATTAAAAGTATTTTTTTATATATAGCTTTCGAAAAGGCACATAAGAGCAACAGGGAAAGAATAACGTATACTGCAAAAGTCATGTGCTGCGGTATAACATTATTACATGTCGAAACATCGTAAAAAAGATATAATGATAGTGAATAAAATAAAAAATCTTCCCTTACCTTTCAGAATGAATGGAAAACGAATCCAGATATTTCGCTTCCATACTTTAAGGGTTAATACTAAACGAAAGAAAATGAACAATAACGATAATGCCAGATTCGCTTACATTAAGTTGATGTGCTATAAAATAATACGAAAGTTTAATCCTTTGTGGTAGATTTCGGCAAACACTATCGTTAGTACAATGAAATATTATAGAGCGAACGCCAGGATAACGAAAAATTCAGTATAACGAAATTTTTTCGAACCCAGGACAATTTATAACAGGTATCTCTATTTAAAAATGCTTCATTTTACTGAATATCAATAAAACAAAAATATCAATTTACCGAAATAAAAATTTATCCCGATACAAAGAAATACGACCAGTATAAAGGTTTTTAAAAGAAAATACTTAAATATTAGGTACAACATACATTTTAGCATCTGGCAACACTGCAGTAATTTCAACGCAATGAAATACTAATCAATCACAGTGATATGAATCATAAGTATTTCGCCTGGCAGGCATTTTGCCAGTCTCTCTGAGTAGCATAGATGCTCTCTATCACAGAGATGCTGGCATAATGCTTTAAAGCGGCGTTGCCACATTTTCGTAGCATCATAAAAACGGTTTTTTGAACTTGGAGATCTTCGCGATTGATTGTGTTACATTGCGAGTAAGTCAGCGAAAGGTTCTTTCAAAGCTGTTCCAATCCACACGTTTCACTATTATCATTCCTCAAATGCAAGTCATTGGTATATTTATATGTTTTAATTATTATTTTAATTAAGTTCGTTAATTATTTTAGTTTCGTTATTATCAGCCAATATTGAGCGATGTCTTCGCCATTTCTTAATAACATCGAAAGATATTCCGGACAATGTGCTGGAGAGTTGCGAGATCATTTAAGAATTCACGGAGAGATGCTTGTTGGAACACAGTTAAAAAAACGACTTTTTGAAACGTAAACTCTAATGCACGGTAAACTTCTTTCTTATTGATTATTTTGTAGTATGTAATAATCATTGCACGTTTCTCATTGCAGTTCAGTGAAACGAAAATATTTTGGTTACCCGCTCGATTTCGTTATACTGACACTTCGCTGTATAATACTCTAGTGCAGGCGTACATTAAATACATCCCATTTATTTACTTTGTCCTGCCAGCGTGAATTTTTTTTACTCTGGCTCTATTGAAGTGAAAGTTGTTTTATTAAGCAGAAATTTTGAATAGCATCGTACAACTAGCTACATCATTGCAGCCGAATGTTCATCGGTTCACTTCTGTGATCCAGGACAATCCTTCACATATTGCTTCGACAAATGAACTTCAGTTTTGATGTTAAAATAAATTTCACATTAATATTTAATTTTTTCTTATTATTTTTCACCTATACAAAGAACAAGTAAAATGTAATAAATGAGGTTAAACTCTTTTGTTCCATTTTGTTGTGCCCCTTTCACAACTCTGGACCAGCAACTGAAAAAAAAATTCTGATTTCGGTACGATATTATATCTAACCTCTTCTTGTTTCATAAAAATAAATATTTGAAATCTGAAAAATATAACAATAGCTGGCAATAGAACTCTGTCATCGATAGTATTTGACGTCAGATATTCGCATATTTTAGGCTTCAAAGATTCGTTTTTGTTTCAGATAAGTAACTTTATAAATTAATAATTTCTTTCAACATTTGTCAATGTGCTTTTCAAATAGTGTATGATATGTATATATAACTTCAGTGTAACGGTTATGAAAGTTTTTATATTAATTTCCGGTGTCGGATGTGCTGAGAACGATTGCCAAAGGCAGGGCTCGGCAACGCAAAAACGAAGTCATTTAAG
Organism: Ryuthela nishihirai; assembly: GCA_038380435.1. Taxonomy (NCBI): domain Eukaryota; kingdom Metazoa; phylum Arthropoda; class Arachnida; order Araneae; family Heptathelidae; genus Ryuthela; species Ryuthela nishihirai. Next base: position 39,817,986 of record JAWZYU010000022.1, read on the forward strand.
AAAAAAATTACCTGTTTAAAGAACCACAGGAAAAATTGTTTATTTAACAACGGAAATGCGTATTTCTAATGAGTAATTAACCAGAAAAAGCTACTTACGGTATCAAGAAAATATATTTATGCTTTATATTGCATACTTTATCCTACATAATTTTATATACCATTATTCGTACCAAAAAAACACCAGAGCAACAGAAATTTATGTAAATATTCAAGGGTTGCCAAATTCTGATAGAAGGGTTTATTGAGCTACAAATATTGTAATCTCAGATTGAAGATCGTGAGTGACAGATACAGTACCGGTGCTCATACCTACTGCAATTGAATTTGTACTAAATAATTCCAAAAAAAAAATCATTAAAAACTAAAGCGCATGGCTAAAAAATTTAGGAAATGAAAAAAAAACACCAAAAAACTTGTAGCTTCAGCTACGTAACCATTTTTCTTCTGTTATTTCATGTTGATTGAACTACACAATTTATTTTTAATGTCGTGAACAATCTTTTGAATCGCTACTGTATTTTTCCCTCGGAGGCTTTAATTTTGAGAGTGTACCCATAGAAGAAACGTAAAATTCCTACCGAAATAAAAAACAATGAAAGTAAATGAAATACAATTTGAAATACCTTTCAACAAAATGTAATCACTCTTAGTTTTACTCACTTCACTAACTACTGACGCAAAACTAGGAGTAATTACATACATTCTGTTGAAACTAAAGTCGAGCAATTTATTGACCGAAATATGTTTTGTTATGCATTAAAGATAGTATGATAATATATGGCATATTAACTGGAGTAAAACTTTTACTCAAAATCAGAATCCTGGAAATTTCAAAGCATTTACTCATCATATGATTTGGACCAAAACTTTTAAAAATAAGATTAAATGCTCATATTAAATGCAAAATTCTATATATGAATGATTCTTTTATCCCTGTTTTTAATATCATACTGCATTCAATTATGCATCATGAAACATTGGTATCTATGCATTCATTTCTTTTTAACATTATCTGCACATACAGTTAAAGCATTATTTATTTACTTGCTTGCCTTTGCATAAGCAACTGGTGTTACCTTCTTAAAGTATACCAAAATGGTTAGCTTAATACGAATATTTTATACAGTATAAGCATGGAAATATTCAATTACATTCACTAAATATTGTGTTAGAAGTATCACATATATTTTGCCTCTCTATTAAACTAAGGATTATTCATTGTTTTACGAACATACGGAAGAATGAAAAATAAAACTCAATTTTTTACATACTTTACACTGAAACTATACGTTTATTATTTTTAATGTCTTAATTCGCTTTTAAAGAGAATACCTTTCACCAAAATTTGCACATGTATACATATATATATACATGGCAGTTAAATAATGCAACCTCTTCTGTGTTAGACAATATCGATTCTTCAGTGAAAAGTCTTATTAGACGTTGAAACAGCTTTGATTCGAACACAAAGTTATTTAGTTAGTTAAAAATTATTTCCTCGTAGCCATAACAGTAGGAGCACTTCGTTGGCTACCTTGAAATTAACAGAACGAGATATGCAGACAAACTTAACGTTTACTTCAGGAGGCATTATATCAATATATATATATATTTATAGTTCTAATACTATATATATCTATTGTATTGTGGGTAAAAAACATACAATCGTTATTTTAAACATTATTGCGTTTCATTTAACATGAAATAACCGAATACAGACTACTAAAGCTGCATATCATTTCTTTCTCCATGTAGCAAAGTTTCTTAGCTCTTCAGACAACAGAAGTTACAATGTTTTATTAAACCTTCGACAAAAAATTACATATAGCTCACACACCGAATTAGAATCATGAGTTGAGGTACGAGGAAAGAAACTGTTACATTTTATATATTTTAATAAATGCACTTAACTGAAATGAAAATCAGCTCGAAAAGTAAACATTTCGATTTTAGGCTCAAAATGCAAATGGCGATATAGTTTTGTTGCCAGATACTTGTGCATCTATTACATTTATATTATTAATAAGGAATAAGGGATTGAAGATGACAGTTTATTACTCAGGGTAATAAAACTGGCATAAATATCGGCTAGAGGCCCTATATAGGTAGAGGTTGGCCATCTCAAAATTGGACGCCATGTTTTGTCGTCGCTCGGATTGTTTAGCGTGGATAGCTGAATGGTATTGCACGGTACTTATGGATTCTGGAAAAGGGTAGGGTAATATTTGATACACAATTCAGTGTTCATGATTGGAAGCACTTTAGAAAACGTCTAAAAAAAGAAAAGTAAATTTTATGGCTTTTTTTTGTGTTAAAAAAAGTTATAATTTTGCTTTGTTTTCTGTCCGTCTGTAGACATCGAACTTTTTTGTTTATGCAGATAAATAAAAAATTCGTTTTGTGTTGGATAGGTATTAATCAAATATTACAATTTGCATTTTTCAAATCTCCCAAAAGTTATAACTACGCCCTCTAACGGTGAAAAAATTTGAAAATTCCAAAACATCAAAGGAAAATTCCAAACGATGTAGTTATATTAAAAGTTTGAAATTTTGGTGTTGAAATGTATAGTCTACGAAGTTACCATTTGCTACAATCACTTAACCCTTTGGACCCATGGGGAAGGGTGAATGCCACCTTTTTTTAAAAGAATATTTTGTGTTTGTAGAGATAAATTAAAAATTATTTTTGGGTTTGACAGGCATTGATGTAATATTACAGTTTGCATTTTCTGAATCTCCTAAAAGCTATAATTTCGCCCTCTAACGGTGAAAAAAATCAAGAAATTACAAAATTTAAAATGAATATTGCAAACGATGTAGTTTATGCTAAAAATTTGAAATTTTGGTCGTGGAATGTGATAGTCTTGAAGATTCCACTGACAACAATGAGTTGACCCATACGCCCAAGGTAGGTAAGAAACAGAACGGTTTTGTATTAAGAGATAAATGAAAATCACTTTTTTAGTTGGTACTAAAGAAATATAATTTGCATTTTCAAAGGTAGCTTTAATTTATATCATTAAAGATTACTAAATATCCAAATGGCAAAACTTTTAATGAATGATGCAAGCGATCTCTTTATGGTAGAAATTTCGGCGGTAGCATTCTGTTTTGATAGAAATTCCACTGATAACAATGATCTGCCCATTATTTTCAGAGGAGTGGAAGAAAAGCAACTTTTCTTGTTTGAGAATAAGACAAATACTTTTATGTTGCATAATTATTAATGAAATACTACTCTGTGCATTTTCCCCCCATCATGCATTAAAAATAAAAATAAATAATCCCTCAAGCAGTAAGCAGCTGCTTGCCACAGAAATCTGACAGGAGCCTGTCAGTTTATATGCCGCAGTAGAAGATCTGAGAGGATAGCAGGACCTCAGCAGAAAAATAACACGAATACCACAATTAAAACTTTTAAGGAATGAAACAGTATGCAAAGGAAGAACTTCATTCTCTTTGAAAACGAAATTCCCATATGCGCAGAGGCGATATGCGTTCTTCTAGTTATTTTACACATTCAGTACCTTCTGGCAGTAAAAATTCGAACTACTGCATAATTGGTAAAATAAACTATTAATATTTTCATAGTACCTATAAACACAAAAAATGTTTTTCATTTTTCTCTTAAGGCAGAAAAGCTGAAATTTACCAACAGTCACTTGCTCTAACGGGACAAATTATTACTGTTAGTGTAAACCACTTGACCATTACACTCTATGACCAAAAATTTGAATTTCTATCATAAATAAATCGTTTTCAATATTCGTTTAAAGATGTGGCATTTCCAGCTTTTTTCAACCGCCAGATGCCGCCTTTCGAGTTTTTATTTACCACCTTTAGTATTTTCTAACAGTGGAAATTCCAACTGAGGTGGATTCGAAAAATATAAATATTGATATTTTGTTAGTTCCTCTAAACCCCCTTCCCCCCAAAAAAAAAGATTGTTTCGTTTATCTCTTAAAATAAAAAAGTTTCAGTTTCGCATTTCGTTTTGGCTAATAGGGTAAAGCCTTGCTGCCGTTGTAAACTTTCTGACTATAACACTGCACTACCAAAATTTCGGATTTCTAGTGTAAATAGTTTTTGTTTGCAATATTGTTTTGAAATTTCAGCATTTTCCACTGCTAGAGGGCGCTACTAAAGCTATGGGAAGATTTCAAAAATGAAATTCGCAATAATTATTCAAAATCTATCCAACACAAAAAGAATTTTTTATTTAGCTCTAAAAGTAAAAAAAAAAATGTTTGTCTCTAGAAGGAGAGACAGGTGGAAAGACAAAAGGACAAAAAACAGTTAACAGAGAGACGGACAGACAGACGAACAAATATTGGCAAAAGCAGACAACAAAGTTGAAACATTTGCTCGTTTTTCAAACGAACTTTAAAAGAGATTATTTGTAGTTTTTCAGTTAGCTCCTTTTACCTTTGCAGCCAGATTGCTGTCTTTTGGCATAATTTCTTGGAAAAATATTCATAAAAGTTTTTCTATGAGTGGAATTTTTACACCCAACTGCAGCTCAGTAAGGCATTGATAAAATATGCAAGCTTTTATAGGCAAAGAAAAGAGCAGTAGAAATGTATAAAATTGTAAAAACTGAGAAGTTTGAACTAGGTACGCATGATAACTCGTAGGCTTTCATCTCACGGTACGACAAAACATGGCGTCCATAAATCATATGACTCAATCAACCAATGACAGTCAATCACCGAGATGGCCAGCCTCTAACTATTACAGGACTTTTAGGTTCAGCTTACAACAGTTAATTCGTACTTGAAATTGAAACGTCAAAAAATAATTCATGATGTTAGAAAAATGCAACGCTAAGCGAAATGATGTTAAAGTAGGGCAATTTTTCAGAGAAAATATTATTATGACATAATTGGTTATAAAACTCTTGTCTTAAATGTGAAAATTGCTCTTTCAGTAGCAAAAAAATGCTCCTTTATATTATAATTGGTATTTGAACAAAAATAAGTCAGTTTAAATACTAAATGTACACGTGCCCAAATCCAGCAAAGCTAAAGAGGATGGGAGCAGAAATTATTAAATATATAATATTTAACGAAATATTGAAAGTAATATTTATTACTTTTTCCCTCTAGTGTTCATTATCATTACGTTTCCGAATGATCCGCATCTTTTTGGTGGGAATCAGTACTGGCAAGGTCAAGGGCAAGGCCAACTAGAAAGACAGGCCACGACACTGGAATATCACGTGATCAACTTAGTCCGAGGTGCTTGGTCCGAGTGCTTGGTCTACAGTCGCTGAAAACGGGACTGCAATAGTTTTTGTCTTCAAACTACATTTGGATTACCCCCAAAGAGGTAAGCATTTCTCCTTATTATTATTATTTGTAGCATGAAATATTTGCTGCAGTTAGTGGTTTGATAAAAGTAATTATTTAGTGCTTGAAAAGTGTTTTGAGTGCATTGCTCTCTTAGGCCTAGTTTCAACGTGTTGAATGATGGTGTGATATAAAACAAAATTATAATAGATTTCTTTCATTAAGTTAGAAACTTTTTTGGCTGCCCTTATATAACTTATCGCTGTTTTTATTGAAAAAATTGAAGGAATTAAACTTAGTAATATACGTAATTTTTTATAGAGGAAAAAGTGAAATTGCCCGTATCGAAATATGATCCGCTACAATAGTTATTTTTGAATCCCCTGATTTATAAGTATTAAACTGCAAATAAATTTTCCAATGTTTTGTATAGTAAAAACTATTTTTTGTAATATATGCTTTAAATTAACTGGTAACGTCGTAGATTCCTTTGCTGAAATTAACTTTTAGAATTATTTCAGAGCAGAACTTAAATGTCCTTTAAATTTTTATATTTGAATAGTACCATTGAAATAGCACAGTTGTGATATGAAATACTATCAATAATCAAATGTAAAATTTGTGAATACTAAACACAATTGTTCAGTAACTTTTATATATGTTACTTGCATAGATATGATCATAAAATCTGATCTGAGCATAGGGACCTCTGGTACTAATTGACAATATTTTAAATGCAGAAATTGCAAAAACTTATTCTTTCATTGCTAATAACAGCATATTTTAATTTATCATTGATATTTTGTTATTAAACTCATGCCTCTTATCACTGGTTTATCAAATTACAGTTTTTTTAATGCTCTGGTAAGAGTCACATTTTAAAGTGGCAGTGCAATTATACATAAATATTATAATGTGTTATACAATTATTATATGAGTTGAGAAATGAGCAATTGCTTTTTAAAACTTAAGTAACATTTTGTTACGTGATTTTGCTTTGAGAGTAGCTACCAGATCTCTTGAGTAAATCATTTCTCTTTTGCACTGAGTTTTCTGATACAGCCATGATATGGCCCTATATTTACCTACCTTTCTGTATCACCTTAGAGTTATTTTATAGTCACTATACTAATTATTGTCTGAGAAATCAATATTGAATTTTTCTGTGGCCTTCATTAGATTATTAGGGGAATAGCCAATTAATATATCCTGTTTTTTGAATCATATAAACAAAGCTTTGCTATAGAATGATAGAATGTTCTGTTTAATAAACAAATGGTCAATCATGATTTTTAATTCCTGCTGACAAGCTTTTTTTTAAATGTTAAGACTTAGTAAATTTCCTGCCTGGTACATGAGTTAATAATATTGACCAAATTCAAACTGACCTGTTTCTAATTGAAAATGATTTTGACTACTTTAACAGCACTGATAAAGCAATATAAACAGAAATGTTACTTGTGCAGTGCAGTTAATAAATGATGCTTGTGTTGTTTTTATTTGTTTGATAGCTATGTTTTTTTTTTGTTTCTATGAATAACACCATATGAGACCTGCAAAATGTACAATGTATTACATTAATTCACAAATTTTTATCACTAAAAACATTTCACTTTTTATATAGAGCTGCACACTTTCCATTCTCTTGCAAACGATAACTATTAAATATTAAGATTATGTATTACATTAGTTCCCAAATTTTTATCATTAACAAGAATTTCAATCGTTTTATAGAGCTACAGACTTTTAATTCTCTTACATACCATGACTATTAAGATAATTAGTGAATGATTTGTAGTAATATTCACATTTTATTCATCAAAGAATGAAAACCACATTTAATGTTGTAGTTGATCAGTACTTTTACTTTTTTGACATAAAGAGGAATGTGAATAGAATAATTTACTCGTCCCTTGCAATTCATAGGTGAGGAAATCAATCATGCCTAGACGCTGTAGTGTTGCTGGATGCCGGTCCAACTATGATGGAGAACAACATACCTCAACTTTTACTATTCCTAAACAAGAGCCCCAGCGCAGCGAATGGTTGAGGAAGATTCCCACCGATTTTTCAAAAGTAAAAAATCATGTTGTTTGTGTAAAACATTTTCATGAGTCGTTCATTATTCGAACAGACACTGTAATAGTAAATAATGAAGTTAAAGTGTATGAAAGAAAAATTCCAAAGTTAGTTGATGGAGCTGTTCCAACTATCTTTCGCAATTTACCAGCCTATTTAAGTTCAGATGCTGGAACTAGTCGTAGGTTAATTAATGTTGAAGAAGAGAATATGAACCAGGCTGTCAGAAACAGCCTTAAGGATTTTCGTAAACACATTGAGGAAAATTCTATTCAGAATCTTCAGGATATAGTAACCCACCAGAATTCAATTAAAAGTGATAAGTGGATATCATTTAAAAAACATGGTGAACTATATCTGTGTTTGTGTGACATAAGTGTAACTGGTCACCCTGTAATTTGTGGTTACATTGTTGTTAGTGAAGATTTACATTTCAATGTATTTACAAAAAACATAAAAATAAGCCAAAACAAAATACCAACTAAAGCTTCAAAATTAACAAGTATTCTTGTCCTTAAACAGGTTATGTGTTATGTAGAGGAAAATTTCAAATCTGTTGATAGTGTGTCAGCTTTAGATTTAGTAATTAAAACCTTAGAGAAATCATCAGATGTAGAACTTGATCAAATATAATTTGTTGTTGATCTGTTAAAATTAAGAAAATTACCTAAATGTCGACGACAATATTCTAATGAAACTCTTATTTTGGCTGTATCAATATATATACATTCCAGTTCTGCTTACATTATTCTACAAAAATGTAATTATTTGTTTCTTCCTCATGTAAGAACCATACAACGCAAGATCAGTAATTACTCATTGTCTAAGTACTCAATTTCTGGGAGTATTGAATACTTAAAAACAAAGATGAAATATCTGAAAGATCATGAATTATTGGTTAATCTGTTATTAGATGAGATTTATATTGATCCTAGATTAACCTTTAAAGGTGGCTCAATTTATGGGAGTAGCGATTCTTCCCCTCGAAACCTGGCAAAAACTGCTCAGGTCTTTATGATTTCATCAATTTTATCTTCTTACAAAGATGTTGTATGCCTAACCCCAATACATAAATTGACTGCAGAGAGTTTAAAGGACATGATTCTGAATGTAGTGCATGGAATAGAACAAATTGGATTTAAGGTAATCTCCCTAATTTCAGATAACAATGCTGTCAATCGAAAAGCTTTTGAACTTTTATCATCAAATAAAATACTGCAACCATATGTTACACATCCTGTTGATGAAAAAAGATTGCTTTTCATAGTTTTTGATTCAGTTCATGAAATAAAATGTGTGAGAAACAATTGGATTGATAAAAAGAAAGAATGCACATTTACCTTCCCAGGTTTTAGCAATATGTCATTAACATTAAAAGCAAAGTTTAAACACTTAGAAATGCTGTATGATTTAGAAAAAAATTCTGTGTTAAAATATGGTCATCAGCTTTCAAGTAAAGTATTGTATCCATCCAGCATTCAGAAACAAAATGTTAATTTAGCTATTAAACTTATTAATGAAAATAATGTTGCAGCTTTGAAGTGTGTCGCTAAAGATCATCCAAATTTGTTCATTGGTGTTGAAGATACATGCACATTTTTAACAATCTTTATAAAATGGTGGAAAATAGTAAATTGTAAAAGTGTGTATGAGACAGAAAGGTTTAATGATGCTGACAGAATGCCTATTAGAAAAACTACAGGTGTTCAAATTAAATATTTACAAGACTTTTCTTTATTTTTAAAAAACAGGCGTCAGTCTTTTCCTGTAATAGAAACTCTTACAGCCCAAACTTTTCAGTCACTTATTATTATTACTGATGCATTTATTAAACTAATACCGTACATGTTTGAACATTATCGTATAGATTATATTCTGTTAGGTAAATTTCAAAATGATGATCTAGAAGGTCGTTTTGGATTGTATCGTCAGATGTCTGGCGCTAACTATTATATAAGTTATGTTCAGTTGCTAGAAAGTGAACGTAGACTTCGTTTTATGAGTAACATTCTAATTAGTGCTAACAATGTGAATGTCCCTCTGAAATCTTTGCTGCCACATGTAGAGGAGAAAGTTCTTAATGTAAATATTTTGCAATATTCAGATATTTTAGAAAATTATTTCTCTGTAGATGATTGTGTGCCCAAAAATATCATTCCTGTAATAACATATATTGGTGGATATGCAGCAACAAAAGAACTGAGATTGAAAAAGTGTGATGTATGTTCCTGTTGGCTGCAATTAGACAAGTCAATAGATACTGTAGATGGGCCACATGATCTTATTAAAGAATTAGATCGTGAAAAATTAATAATTCCATCAGAAAGTGTATTTATTGCCATTTCTGTTGTATGGTATATTTTGGAGCAGATAATTTTACATCATCATGAACAATTTCTATCTTCTGATGGACAGCTTTCCGTACTACACAGATTGTCAAGTATTCTTTTATTTCAACAAGATTTGCCATTTAGTGATGATTGTGATTGCAGTAGAACTTTAGGACAGTGCTTAGAAAGTATATGTTTATTGGCATCAAAAGTAATGTTAAATAATTACTCAAATTTCAGAAATGATCAAATACATAAAAAAAAATGCTCTGAAAGAAAAATAAAGAAATTGTGTCCATGAGTAAAAAGCATATATTATAGTTGTTAAATAAATAGGTGAAGTGTTAATGAAGGAGAAAAAAATTTAAACAATTTTCACCAACTGATGAAAGGTTCTGCAAATGATGACAGGGGTATTTACTTCCTTTTCAGTGGTTAAAAACAAGCATGTTCTTACTGGTTGAGTTTTTTTTTTCATTATTTATATTTTTACTGAATATATATATGGGTTGGCTCATTTGGTAGCATAGAAGAGCATGTCAATTTCAGTCTGAAATTCCAGGTTGAATATTTACTCTGCCTCTATTCAGATTTTCTTCACTGAACTCTGAAGGAGATATTGATTGGCTTGGAAAGGCTGCTCTCTATTCTATGAGATATTAAGCCATGGCTCTGTTAGAGGGAGAATCATATCCTGCATATGTTATGAAAGATGCTGAATCTCTGGTTTCTGTCATATTTCGTAACTGCTATCCAATGGATCCATTTTAATTAGGGAAGGAGTCATTGTGACCTGGCTTTTAGTCGTGTGGACAAAATGCTGTTGTGAGGGGAAATAACCCAGCACCTAATGTGTATAATGGGTTTGGTTGCAATAATATGTTTTGCTCTAATGTATTGAACTTTATTAATGTTAGCAGATTACTGACACAAAGATGCTTGTGTCCCACTCGTGCCATTTACTCATTTATGAAACAGTGGTTTCATCATTGGAAAACTAATTAACTGAATTTTTTTTCGACTTTATTGATGCAAATGTTTTACATGAAAGGCAATTATCATTTCTTTTACAACATAGTTTTCAGTAACATTGTGCGCTTAGTGATCGTGTATAAAAATTTCTAAAGATGTGAGGCTGATGTTCCTTCCATTATAATAAAATATAAATACCTCCTCAAACAACTGCTTCCCACAGAGGTCTGACAGGAGCCTTGCCAGTGTAATATGCCTTAGAAATCTGAGAGGAAGGTGTGATCTCAGCAGAAAGACGCAATACAAACATCCATGCCTTACCTGGGACTTCAACCCATGTTCCTTTGATCACAAACATCATACAATTTGTTTGGCCTAGTTTTGAAGTTGAGAGCATGAATTATTTGATATTTTAACTACTCATATTTAATACTTTTGCAAATTGCTATAAATGTGTTGATGATCAGGTTAATTACTGAATGCTAGCATTTTCCATTTCATAAACTGGGTTCGAGCCCCGGGTAAGGCATGGATGTGCATGTTGTTTTTCTGCTGGGGTCCTGCCATCTGCTCAGACCTTCTACTATGGCATGTAAACTGACAGGCTCCTGTCAGACCTCTGTGGCAAGCAGTTGCTTGAGGGGGTACTTTTTTTTTAAGGGGCAAACCAGATATTTGTCGTTGCCCACAAAAATTGTCGAGTCCATGTTTGATATTCTTTGCACAAACAATTCTCTTGGCAATCTTTTTTGTTTTTGAGCTAATAAGTTTTATACGTTGAAGGGAAAAGTAGTTTAGACATAAATATGCTATCAGCACTTGTTTGAACTGCAAAATTTGTACTTGTATTCTTATTCATAATATATATATTTCATATACTGTATCTAGGTAGAGTAACTAGGTATCCAAAGAAACAGGTTTTATCAGTCTTTAGAGTATATCATGTCGATCACAATTTTTGAAATTGAAAATGTCAATAAAAGAATGATTATTTATTTTTTTATGTAGATCAGATAATGGATGTTACTATTAATGGCTTAGTCAGATTGAAATCCAATATGCAAAAGATATTGTTGAACCCAAAACCAGTTATTTTTCTTTCTAATTTAATTAATTTCTTCTAAATTTAAAACCCTTTAATTTTTGGTTATTCTATGGAAAAAAATATTTTCATGTTGTTTTTATGTCCATGAAATAGCAGATAATGTCATTAAAGCTTAAATTCAAAAATAGTATGGAAACATTAAAATTTAATTAATCAGATATTAATTTATATTGCTGAATACTTGTAGTGAGAGTGGACTTTCAGTTTATAACCATTACCTAATGAAAATTACAGTTTTATTTGCAAAATCATTCTAAAGGTTTATAAAAAAATCTAATGCAACACAAAATGCAAAAAAAAAATACCCTCTCAAGCAGCTGCTTGCAACAAAGGTCTGACAGGAGCCTGTCATTTTATATGCCATAGTAGAAGGTCTGAGAGGACGGCAGAACCTCAGCAGAAAAACGACACAAACAGCCATGACATACCCGGGATCGAACCCAGGTCCCTTAGATCAGTAGCCAAGTGCGCTAACCACTCGGCCATGTACTATGTACATATTAGAATACTATGTGTCTACCAGTTGTTTTTTTATTAACCTCTGAATGGCACTTCCTTTCATACAATGGGCTAAATGGCCAGTTCCCAAGGGCTGATAGTTTAGGGGAGGCAGCACACTGGAGAGGTGGTAGCCTCCCATCAAGGCTATCCAGAGTGTTCTTTAACATACACAGGGTATGGGGCCCATGGCTTAATGTCTCATTCTACAGATGGTGTCTTTTCCAAACTCATCAGTGTCCCCTATTGACAGATAAGATCCCAGATGGGATTCAAACCTGGGAACAGCAGATTATAAATCTGGCATTCTACCAACTGAGCCACCCCTGCCACTGTGCCACCAAGAGTTTTACTGGAATTTCACACGACATTACAGCTCTATGAGGTTGAGAGTATTTATGGACTATATTTTAACAGTATTATATATATATGAATATATAATGCTTGCTTTTTCTGGCTGTGATTGCTAGCTAGAGATTTTCGAAAAGAAATATAATATATGTTGATATATATGAGCACATAATACATTTCTATAATTATAAAGAAGAAAAAAAGTTGGTTGTGGATTCAATATTATCTTTTGCATATTGGTATCCAGTTCCCAGATTTGAATTCCCTAGTCAAGTCACTCAAAAAAATTATATCATTTGGCAAATTTTTGTACCTTGAACTTAATATGCCATTTACAATAATCTATTAATTTTGACTTTGCAAACAGCAATATTCTCTGTCTTAACATATTTATTACCTGAGCCTATGCAGTAAATAAATTATGCATGATTAACCATGATTAACTAATGTGTTCTCCCATTGTTATGCTTCAGGCTCATACATGTATTTGAAAGATGTAAATTCGTATTCTTTTTAATTCATTTTCTCCTATTCACCTGAAAATACATAACCTTTAGAACCTTTAATATACCTTTTTAAAGAGTTATGAAAGCTGAATTTTACCAATATTCTGTGAAGGAAAAATGACACTAACTTTTATACCGTTTTCAACTGTTGTAACCAGTTTTGGGTTCAACATTATCTCTTAGATATAGGTGTCCAATCTGACTAGTCATCAGTTTGCAACACCCATTATTTGCTCTAAATCAAATAATCATCCTTTTACTGACATTCTGTTTGAAGAAATATTATCTATATTATATATTGCTTATTTCAGATGGTTCATGAGAATTAGGTTGTATTGATGATTTTCAATATTAAATGACTGATCAGTTAATAAAATTTTGTAACTTCATAAACATGACTTTAAAAATAATGTCAACCTAGTCAAGTGTTTGCTTTTGAGTTGCTTATGTTGTTTATTATCATTAGAAATTCGGTAAGAAATTTAAACAAATTTATTGAGTGCCAAGAATGTTGGCAAAATTTAGTGTCTGAAAATTACTTTTGCAGTATATTATGTACTTTCAGAAGCTGTGATGTGTTATGCGAGTGCAAAATTAATGAATTTTAGGATATCTTTCATGTTCTAGATTATGTATGAGTCTTTTAGGAAGAGATACATAATTTTCATTAAAATCAATTTACTAGATAAATGTTTTATAATGAACTGATATTACATGATCTAATATATTTCTTGTCACATCTTCATTGGACATCTTTTATGAGTTGAAAAGAAACAAAAAAAAGTGTAGTGAAATATTTACTTAAATATATTCCAAAGCTGTGATATACACTAGTATATTGTTAAAATCAATATGCAGAAAACCTTAGTTTTTTATGAGTTTTGTAATTTTCTGTATCATATTCTAAAATATTACTGCTGAATACAGTACAAGTTTTATTCAAATCTGTATATTTCTCACTGTATTTGCATTATGTTGTCTCAGGGACATTATGCCCATGCTTGCACTGAAAATAATTTGTTGTAAACTACCTCAAATAAAGATGAAAAATATGTTCATTCCTATCAAATATGCCGTTTCTGTTCATTAAACTGTCCTATTAAATGTGGCAATCAGAAGTGCTAAGCAGTCACTTTATTAGGTACACTTCTGTCAATAGGGCACAGCAATTTTTTCATTGTGCATTTCATAGGAAAATGCAAATGAAAATAAACCATTAAATCTAGGTTTTTAGAAATAAGAGGTTCAGTATTTAAATAGTTATGAAGGTAGAAATATTTAACTTAGCTCGTTCAAAATTGATGGAAATTAGTATGTGAACTGCTAAAATGTATTCATACTTTTCACAGTATTTATCTTACTAAAGTATAATGTACCGGTTATTGCTTCCATTTCAACCTGTTTACGCGACAGCAGTTATATAAAGTGGAATAACTGTTATTAAATATTCCATAATTAAATACCAAACGTGCAACGTAGCTACTGTCACAATTTTCCTTAATAATTTTAAGAAGTTATTGCGCTGTAAAATCTCGATTACTGCTTGCATATCATGGAAATTTATCTAATAAGTGACCACTGAAAGTATATATTTTTTAAATTATATTTGGGTCGGGCGATTTCTTTTCCAAAAGATTAAAAAAATGTACTCAATAAGTAAATATTAAGGATACCGCAACTGGTAAGTAAATGAAAACCAGTGGTGTATTCTGAATCAATGCCTTGCAGTTGTTAAATGTTTAAAAAAAAAGAATTTAAAAATTATATATATTTATATATACATATCCCAAACCACCCTTTTAAATACACCTCTGGTTTTCTGATTTTGCTCTTTATTCTAAACACTATAATATTATGCCTTCAATTTTTTTAAGGAAACTGCTGGTATTTTAAGAATTATCACAAATTATATTAAATGGGGTATGAAGAAAGAAAAAAAAATAGGTTTCTTGTAAAAATCAGCTAGTTTTAAACTAACTATCAAATTTAAATTCGCTTATATAAAAGGCTAAACAAAAAAGTGGAAAAAGAATACAGCCATTATTTATTCTACACAAGGAATTTTTCATGTGATTTAACGATACGAAAAAAAGCGAAATAAAATCGC
Source organism: Ryuthela nishihirai (assembly GCA_038380435.1). Taxonomy (NCBI): domain Eukaryota; kingdom Metazoa; phylum Arthropoda; class Arachnida; order Araneae; family Heptathelidae; genus Ryuthela; species Ryuthela nishihirai. The sequence continues at coordinate 39,833,226 of JAWZYU010000022.1, forward strand.
AAAAACGAGATACAAGGTTCTGTGCGAACGATTCGAGTGGCGTTTGCAGCTACCGGACTAGGTTGATCACATGACGGTTGAGGATCGCCTCAGTGTCATGGCCTGTCTTTCTAGTTGGCCTTGGTCAAGGGCAGGTGACGTCAGAGGCATGGACGATCATTTCCCCGATACTGTAGTTAAGTGGCTTTCATTTTAGCACATAAAAGTATCTGTATATCAAGTTTCCGTTTCGTTTTAACTTTGGTTTCCTTTGTTATTCAAATGAAATTACTTTTAAAATATGTTTAACCAAAAAAAGTATATTTTTCGTATGTTTAACCAAAATGTATCTTTTTCATATATTTAAACAAAATAAACATTAGTGATGGTCATATTTTGTTGTAAAATAGCAAAAAACGACAATAAGAAATATTTATTTACGCTTCTGCTCATAAAAGCTAAAATTATTTGGACACAACTTTTGAAGATATTCAAATACTTGTTAAATAAGGATTTTTCGAAATTTAATATCAACTTAATTTTCACAATTTTTTGTAGGTTTTGGTGCAAAAAATAAATAAAATAAATACCCCCTGAAGCAGCTGCTTGCCACAGAGATCAAACAGGAGCCTGTCAGTTTATATGCCACAGTAGAAACTTGCCATTATTTATTTTAGTATAAATGTTTAACAGAATATTTGAAGTAATATTTATACTTTTTCTTCTGGTGTTCAGCCATATAGTAAAAATACAATACATGGGACAAGGGGAAATGCAATTTTTTTTGGCGTTAAATTCTGAGAGGGTTGAGGGATCAATTGAAAAGTACCGTTTCATTCCGTTACATTAAGAAAAATGGAGGTGGGATCATACAGAACAGTTTTGCTAAAATAAGTTTTATTTCGTTATTACATGCTAATTATAGCTTTATATAGTTACAGTAACTGTTAGTGCTCATTGCGTAGTCATTTTAACTGAAGGAAAATCAAACAAATAGGGCATAAATGCTCTATTTCAAACATTTTTGAAATATATGAAAATATTTGAAATTAATGAAAAACTAATTGTGTGAAAAATACACACAGCAACACTGATTTTTACTAACTTGTTTTATGCAAATTATATTTTGTGCTACTAGATATTAATGTTATTATTGTATGCAATTATGCATAAAATGCATTCTAAATGATAAAAATGGTGTTACGTATTAAGCCTTAGCACTCTATAGGCGCCGCTATGGCGACATACTAATACTATTTAACAATCATACTAAAAACGATCATACTAAAAAAACAACGAGGGATGCAAAGGGTTAATATAACAATTTCATGAAAAATCAAATCTTCAAATTTAATTTTCAGAAGTTTTCAGATCTTCCTCTTTAAATCTGGTCACCTTACACTAGAGCAGCAAAAACATAACAATGGTAAAAAAAAATATTAAGTGAAGTTAAAATGTTATCAAAAATTCAAATCCTGGTAACAAACAGAGTTATTGCATATATCTGGAAGTAGTTACACGATTTGTTACAAAAAGCTTTTAAAAATTATATCATTATTGAACACAATTTTTTTTGCTAACATTTGTGAATCAATTTTTCCTTTTTTTCTAGTTAATCCTCTAAATTAATTCTATAACTTTAAACGCTGTTATTCTTATTAAAAGAAACGTTTAAAATACTCATTATTAATTATGTCTCGTTTTTCATAAGAAATTACTGTTTCCTTTCAGAGTTCGTTTTTTGGGATCCATATTCCCATCTTAATACAATTACACAGAAATTCCTAAAGGAATACTTTCCCCTTCGTTATAGCGGTCTATAAAAATTGTCTTGAAAAACTATGGGTACATTTTTTTGCCTCCGTTCTGCTTACTAGCATTGCCATAGCGAAGGCCCCTAACCGTTACAGCTGGCCCTGAGGTAAACCATAATTATTTTTTCTTTGTATTCAAAATTAAGCATTAATGCAGCAATAATGAGAGCGAAGAATTAGTCAAAACCATTAGTTTCGCACATTCAGTACCTTTTTAATTTAAACTCTGGTTCTGCCTCAAATGTCTTAATTTTACAATGTAGATTCCAATGAAAATGCGTAAGACAATGAATCATTCTTTAAGGAGTTATTTCAGATATTTTTATTAATGTAGGTTTTTATTATCCTACGTTTTTTACAACCTTCGTGTTTATTTCGTTATAACGAGTTTTTTCTGCCTAACCTTCGTTTATTTTTATAACCTACGTATTTCTTATAATTAACTCCGTGACTAGATGAAGGACTACCTCGCAGTAACTGTTTTAAAAGACTGTCCCACGGAAAATGCCGTTGGGTAAAAATTTAATAAAAGGAAAAAAAAATCTGATTTAAAAACTTGTTCGTCATTATGTAAAATATTGAGGGGTAATACAGTCTGGTGACCTGTATGGATAGCATAAAAATCACGCTTTAGAACACGCGTTCGGTACCGGACCACGTTATATTGACGGATGGTTAAGTCCTGTGAAATTAAAAAATATTAAACGGTGAATCAGAAGGGGACCACGATTTACTAATGGATTACCTTTGACGGTCATCTTCGATAAACTCGTTTATCATTAAAAAGTCCTCCTTTCTTAAAAACCCTACATTAATTAGAACTCTTATCAAAAGTTCCGTACCCACTCATTAACAGTTCCGCCCTCCTTTTAAGGACTATCCTGCAGTAACTGTTTTAAAAGACTATCCCGCAGAAAGTGAAAAATACCATAGGGTAAGAAAATTAATAAAAGGAGAAAAATCTGATTCAAAAATAAATTATTCGTAATTATGAAATGATATTGAGGTGTAATATGGTCTGTTGAGTTGTAATATGGACCTCACCCCGGCCCACGTTTTATTGACGGATGACTCTCCGCACTGAAAATTTTTCCAAGTCCGCTAATCTCTTTCGGTGGCAACGATCAGAATGGGTGTTGCAATTATTCATCAAAGTCTCATATTTTGCGAGTTCGACCTTTCATCAACTCGCGTGATGTGCATTTCGCAAAAAGTGGCTATGTACTATAGAACTGCTGCTATCTGCACCGCAATATTTGCATCTGTTATTGATAAACGATTTCCTTCATTAAAAATAGAAACTTGGTAAATAATTCCACAGCATTCATTAAGAACACAAACTGATTTCGTGCTAAAATATAGTCTTCCAGAACTAATGAGAAGAAACACGTGACATTATTCAAAAGATTCGTAAGGAAGAAAACTGTAAAAGGTACGAGAACTAAGGTCAAGGTATGCAAATTCATTCAAAGTGACAAGCAGGGTGTGATTCTGCATAGTTCAATGAGTCCTTTGGTAGCCGTTAGGAAGGCGAGAAGTAGGAGATTAGCAGACTGAGAAAAAATAACATATCGTTGGAATATGGGATGTTCGTTTCCAAAGAGAATGAATGTTTTCATTTTACATCTTCAGTGCCCTCAAAATGTTACATATCTAAGGTCTATTATTATTTTGTACCATTGAAAACCAGTTAATCAGCCATGAATAATAAAGAGCTGATGTATATATTAATATTTCGCTGAATTATTTATTGGAATGAATGCAGGAACATAAATATTGATGAAACAGTGTTAAACAAAATTTTTTAAAAGTGTTACATTTGGTACACACAATTCTTGTTAGGTTTTTTTCTCTGCTTTACACATGGCCGTCTTGTGTTTACTTCGACTGTCAAATGATCTCCTACCCTGAGCATGATACTAGAAGCTTCTACGGCACCAACCGGGAAAAGCACGGGATATTTTGCTACCAATGAACTAGGAATTAACTCTTTTTTCCATTACCACTGGGACTACTTTCCACATATATAAGTCCTGTATTAACTGTGAATGAGCCTGTAATAAATTGAACACCTTAACAACTATATGCAGTTAGAAGAAAAATTTAACACATCCGGCCTAATTCTCCCTATAACAATAAATCAAATATCTAAATTCGTAAAAATGAACAACATTTCAGTCAATGTTTTTGGATACGAAAATGTGTTGTTCCCACTCTACATCACGCCATTCAGATTTAAAGCGCACGCAAATTCCTACTGTTATCAGATGATAAAAAGCAGCATTATTGTTCCCTTAAAAATTGATCAGAATCAATGAAATTCAAAGTTCCAAGGGAGAATGGTGTTTTCCATATTATTGGGAACGCAATTAATCTTATTTTGGGTCATTTCTTGCATAATAAGATGGCTGTCCTTTAGGTTATGAAATATAACTGGAATCTTATTAGAACTCTTAAAATTGAGATGACACGTATTATGAGCGCCTCCTCGGAGAAGTGCTAAAACTATGTATCAGATACTATGAAATTGATCCCTGTCATATTTACACAGCTCCTGTCTTCATACCTGAAGATGACAAATATAGTTGATAAACTACAATGTACCTTTTTGGGAGGTATACGAGGGGGAATTTCAGTGAATCGTTTTAGCACGGCAAGCAACAAGCATTTAGAATGAAAGACTGTGATAGGTGAATATTTTCACAATTCTTTGGAAGTGGAAGGTACAATAACTGTAAAACATACTGTGACGAGAGAGGAAGTATAAAAATGAAGTGGGATGGCTGTAAAAATTGCTTCAAAACAGCAAATACTATAAGATAGAAAAAACGTCTATTAACAAGCGCCATCTAGTGTGTACAATAAGTGAACCTAAGGAGTAACTGATAAAAGTCACTCTTTAGCGGAAGGAGTAAACAGGAAAATCATAAAATATTAAAGTCCCACTCTAGTAAATCACGGTCCATTGCGTACACACAGATGCATGAATATCACAAAATACCTTGCATATAGAAAACATCAGTAAAGAACCACAGAAGTTTGGAAATTTATAATCTGAAAACTCACTGTTTATAAGAAAACAACAATATTTTCAGTATTTCCATGAAAGGTTGGGTCCCAGAATCGATCCGTTAGACCTTACTTTACATTCTCTGACTTCAACCGGCGATAAAACGTAACGCAAGAAACGTAAGCTCTCTCGGCGGTTATTCCAAGCGCTCTTTCACGCTCTTTTCAGAGTTCCTGGTCCCCCGGTACGTTTAAATAAGCGCATAAGTGTGTGAAGGTGGCTATTTTTCGCTGCAAACACAAGTTTTTCGACAATGATATGGTGTTTTTCACTACACAGGAAATCTAACAAACACACACATTTTCATGTCTAAAAATCGGTTTAGTTATTTTTCCTGCATGAGAATATTTCTACACTAGTGTGGAATTCTTAGAACAAATGGTACCATGCTGTTGTGAAAGTGGTTCTGGCAAGCACACGTTTTTGATAATGTTATGTATCTTGTTTGGAAATCTAAAAGAACACTACCTATAGAAAGTAGCATTACCCCTGAAAGCTAGTACTAATTACATCTGGATTCTGAGGGAACCCATAACTGATAGACAATACTGTGCGTTTCAAACGTTTTCCGGACCTAACGCATAAAGCGTCAAGTCTTTCAAAGGTTATTTCACACTTCAAACCAAGACAATCAATATTGCAGAAGTAAGATTGGAAAGGAGAAGCGATAGGAAAACACCCTACCCACCATTCTTACATTAAAAGAAAACGTAACATAAGACAGAGGGCGCCATGTGACAGCAAGGAGAATACAAGCAGTAACCATAGTTTAAACACAAGTATTAAGTATTATAAAAATACCTCCTCAAGCAGCTGCTTGCCACAGAGGTCTGACAGGAGCCTGTCAGTTTATATGCCAGAGTAGTTAGGTATTTCTTACAACAACGTTCTTTTCTAGTGAAGATGGAACATCTACTTTTTGTGCAAGCATGTGAATATTACATTTCAGTTGTATGAGAAATTCACTTTTCTGAACATGGGTGAAATCGCTCCAATGGAGTGAACTACAGTGAAATCCTCACACAGGACAAGGCACTCACGTGGGAAATAGGTGATAAATCTTCGAGATCAATAGCTGAAGGTTGGGTAGAAGGTTGGGGAGGGGAGGAGACTGAGGTAGAAGGGTTGGACCGGTAGCGGGCAGCAGCGATGAGTTGGACCGGTATTTCCAGAGATGGGTTGGACAAGTAGCGGCCAGCGATGCTATTTGTTGGTGAATTATCAGTACTAGCAGAGTTGTAAGAGCTGGTACAAGGTGAATGCAAACCGGTTCATACATATATCGTGTCTGCTTCTTCATATCTCTATTCTTTCGAACACAAAAGTTAAAAGATTTTATGTAACAGTTAAAAAAAACAGTAAATAAGTGATTTTCTGCGTTTCGGGCATTTAACCAGCGCCATCTATCGGGTACAGGAATCCTCAAAACTAAAAAACAATACTAGAAAAATCACTGTCCATAACATTTATATTCATGTATTTCAAACCGTTTTCTTGTTACGAGGCATCTGACAGAAAACGTAAGATAGGTGTGCTCAATATTCAAACGTGTTGAAAAATATTTACTCAAATATGAGTATTCAAAATCAAGAGATGAATGGCATTATACATATTCAACGGATGTCTTTCTAAGTGTAAATCTCTATGCATACATGGATGCGATTGACTAACTTTTTCTTCATATTTTGTCACATACTTGTTTCGTCTCTGTAATTGTATGTTTGTGTGTGCGTGCGTTGCGTGTCCGTGTGTGCGTTGCGTGTGTGCATGTGCGTATGTTTATGTTTTCATGTCTGTTTCTGTGAATGTGAATCGTGTGTTCAAGAATAAACATGTTATCTATCCGGCAGTTGCTTGCTACAGAAGAAGCTAACCATTTAAAACGAGATGATTTCTTTCATAACCATCACTCATATCAAATCTACAACATTATTACTCTAATATCGTACAGTTTTCAGATAGTCATTCTTTTACATTTCTCGATTCAGTTAAGTGGAACAATGAAACAGCATTGAGGGAAAAATCTTTCATTCATACACTAAGAAATTACAACGAGGACCAATCAGATATAGAACAGAAATTAGTAGCACTATTAGCATTTATTTAGTACATATTCGGAGGCACGTACCAGTTCGTCGTACACTTCGTTTAGTAATATAGGAAAGTGTAACATGCAGGAATAATTATCTTCATGTCCTCCACAAAACGTTTAGCGCGCTAAACTTTTTGTGGAGAACTTTTTTTAGAAATTAGTGATCTGGAAACCTTCGTGTACAGTCGCTCCAAAAAATATCCCAACACCATGGTTGATTACAGAATTAAAAAAAATTCCTGGCAACGATTTTTTTAGAAATCACTGATCTGGCAACCTTCGTGTACAGTCGCTCAAAATAATATCCGAACACTATGGTTGATTACAGAATTCAGAAGAAATATCTGGAAACGACTTTTTTTTAGAAATTAGTGATCTGGCAACCTTCGTGTCACGTGACACGAAGGTAGCCAGATCACTAATTTCTAAAAACATTGTTGCCAGATATCTCTTCTGAATTCTGTAATCAACCATAGTGTTCGGATATTTTTTGAGTGACTGTACATGGCCACCAAAATGAAAAGTGTGGGCATTAACGCAATAAGCCTAAGTAGTCAAAACTCTTGTTGTTCTTTTTAATTACATTAAGTTTTTTTCCTAGAGTAAAATTCAATCATTCATGTTAGTTGAATCATTGATAGCTTATAAAAATATTGTATTTAATTTAAAAAGAAAACTATCAATTACAAGAACGCTTTATATCTAGATTTTTTCGAAAATAAATATTTTTTGTTTGGCACTACGATTTTATGAAAATAGAAACTCTTTGCTTACTCAATATCTTGGGCATCAGTTGGTTCAACTTTGTAACTAATGATGAGGTTAGGCAAAGGAGTCTGCAATCTCCTTTGTGCAGCATATTGTGCAGAGAGAGACTCCGTTGGTTTGGACATGTTCACCGTATGGATAATTATAGATTGGCGAATAGGGTTATGAACAGTGTTCCTAAATGTCTCTGAAAGAGTGGGAGACCTAGGACGCGGTGGGCAGACAATGTCAAACAAGACTTGTTAGAATTGGCCTAGATTGGCGAAGTGCAGCAGCCTGGAGTACTAAATTGCACAATGTTGGTGCAAGGACATAGTGGGGATTGACCGGATATAAATCTCAACGTTGAGAAATGGGACTGGAACTTGGAAACAAAGATTATGAGTCTGACCCGCTGCCAACGGATTATCGCTGCCAACGCTCCCAACCAAGATTTTGGACTTAAATAGGCTGGAGATACTAAAATTTCTGATTTAGATTATGCTGATAATTTAGCCCTTTTGGCAAATGATGTTGATGAGATGAACTCTTTCATTCGAGCTGTTGATGAGACTGGTAGTAGAGTAGGTTTGATTATAGACAGAGAGAAAACTAAAGTGATGAAAATTGGTCAGGCAGGCTGTGATTCAGTTAATCTGAATAGTTGCAGTCTTGAGCAGGTGTCATAGTTTAATTATCTTGGGAGCTATGTAACAGATAATGGTGATGTGCGGCATGAGATTAACAGACTAATAGGGATTGCTGCCGGGACTTTTAAGAATCTATGGAGAGTGTGAAGAAATAGGCGTATACACCTAAAGACTAAAATTAGACTGTATAATAGTTTGGTTCTTTCTAGGGTTAGTTATGGTAGTGAAACGTGGACACTTTGTAAACAGGATAACAGGAAACTACATGCTTTTGATTCTAACTGCTTAAGCAGTATCTTGGGCATTAGGTGGGGTTTTTTTTTGTTTTTTTTTAAAGAATATAATTTTTATTCATAAGAGTAAAGAATACAAATACATTTACAATTTGACCCGCAAAGCTAAATAGCTTATCTGCAGGAAAATGAATAAATTATATTAAACATACGTCATTCACCACAAAAATGGTGTAATTCAAATAAATCCACAAAACACAACACATAATAATCAGCTAACTAGAAAATACCAAATAATTTTTAATTCCATTTTAAGTGTTCTAAAAGAATGTATATTTAGTAATTCTTTTGGAATAGCATTAAATATAAGTCGTTCAACTTTGTAAGTAATGATGAGGTTAGGCTAAGGAATCTTCAACCTCCATTAAGCAGCATATTTTTAATAGGGAGATTAAAATGGCCGTTGGGTTGTTTTACCTCTGAGCGGCACTTTTTTGCACACCATGGGCTAAATGGCCAGGTCACATGGACCCCGAAGGCTCAGAGAAGGTTGGGGGAGGGGACCCACTTTAACAGCTGTTGGGAGACAGATGGTAGCCTCCCGTCAAGGCCATCCAGCGTGTTCTTTAACGTGCACAGGGTATGGCTCTCCCAAACACCGGCTACGGCTTAACGTCCCATCCGACGGACGGCGGCCTTTCCAAGCCCATCGGTGTCCCCTACTGACTGTGGGCAGGGCGGGGAATTTTGCGGAGATAAATCTCAACGCTGACCCAGCTGGGACTCGAACTGGGAACTACAGATTACGAGCCTGGCGCGCTACCGACTGAGCCGCACTCTGTGACGATGAAGAAAAAAGAAAACTCACAGGAAGAAAGAATAGGAGCCAAGTTTCCAAATTAAGACCGTCTTCGCTGCAGTTTAGCAAATTAATCACTTAACCATCGCGATATATTAGACCGAACGAATCGAAGATCTCTGATATTCCAACGAGCAAAAGTAGATAGAGTGAGAAACTGGTTTCAAATGTTCAAGCATTTTTGAATGACGTCTTGCAAGCTTTAGTGTCGCTCGAAAAAATATCCGAACATTACGGTTAATTAGAGAATTCAGAAAAAATATATGGTAACAATTTTTCTAGACATCAGTGATCTGGCAACCTTTGTGTACAGTCGCGCAAAAAAATATCCGAACACTATGGTTGATTACAGATATTCAGAAGAAATGTTCAGAAAAATTCAGAATAATATTCAGAAAATTTACAGAATTCAAAAGAAACTTCTGGCAACGATTTTTTTTAGAAATTACTGATCTGGCAACCTCCGTGTTACGTGACACGAAGGTTGCCAGATCATTAATTTCTAAAAAAAATTGTTGCCAGATATTTTTTCTGAATTCTGCAATCAACCATAGTGTTCGGATACATATATATATTTTTTTTTTTTCAAGATTGCCAGATCTCTATTTTGTAAAAAAAATCATTGCGATATATATTTTATGAATTCGGTAATCAGCCATAGTGTTCGAATATTCTTTTCAGCGACTGTACATGGCCAGCAAAATGTAAAATATGGGCATTAACGCAGTAAGCCTAAGTAGGTAAAACTTTTGGTTTTTTGAAAATTACATTAAGTTTTCTTTCCTAGAGTAAAATTCAATCAGTCATGTTAGTTGAATCATTGATAGCTTATAAAATATTGTATTTAATTTTTAAAAAAATCTATCAATTACAAGAATGCTTTATATCTAGATTTTTTCGAAAATAAATAATTTGTTTGGCACAACGATTTTATGAAAATAGAAACTCTTTGCTTACGCAGTATCTTCGGCATCAGGTGGTTCAACTTTGTAACTAATGATGAGGTTAGGCAAAGGAGTCTGCAACCTCCTTTGTGCAGCATATTGTGCAGAGAGAGACTCCGTTGGTATGGCCATGTTTCCCGTATGGATAATTATAGACTGGCGAATAGGGTTATGAAAAGTGTGCCTAAAAGCCTCAGAAAGAGGGGGAGACCTAGGACGCGGTGGGCAGACAATGTCAAACAAGACTTGTTAGAATTGGCCTAGATTGGCGAAGTGCAGCAGCCTGGAGTACTAAATTGCACAATGTTTGGTGCAAGGACATAGTGGGGATTGACCGGATATAAATCTCAACGTTGAGAAACGGGACTGGAACTTGGAAACAAAGATTATGAGTCTGACCCGCTGCCAACGGATGATCGCTGCCAACGCTCCCAACCAAGATTTTGACCTTAAATGGGCTGGAGATACGAAAATTTCTTATTTGAATTATGCTGATGATTTAGCCCTTTTGGCAAATGATGTTGATGAGATGAACTCTTTCATTCGAGCTGTTGATGAGACTGTTAGTAGAGTAGGTTTGGTTATAAACAGAGAGAAAACTAAACTGTTGAAAATTGGTCAGGCAGGTTGTGATTCAGTTAATCTGAATGTTGCGGTCTTGAGCATGTGTCACAATTTAATTATCTTGTTAGCTATCTAACTGATAATGATTATGTGCGACATGAGTTTAACAGAGGAATAGGGATTGCTGCCGGGACTTTTAAGAATCTATGGAGAGTGCGGAGAAATAGGCATATACACCTAAAGACTAAAATTAGACTGGTTCTTTCTACGGTTAGTTATGGTAGTGAAACTTGGACGCTGTGTAAACAAGATAGCAGGAAACTAGATGCTTTTGATTCCAGATGCTTACGCAGTATCTTGGGTATTAAGTGGTTCAACTTTGTAACTAATGATGAGGTTAGGCAAAGGAGTCTTCAACCTCCTTTAAGCAGCATATTGTGCAGAGAGAGACTCCTTTGCACAATATTGTTTTTGCCATGTTGCCCGTATTGGTTTGGCCATGTTGCCCGTATTATCAATTGGTTTGGCCATGTTGCCCGTATGGATAATTTTAGATTGGCGAATAGGGTTATGAACAGTGTTCCTAAATGTCTCGGAAAGAGGGGGAGACCTAGGATGCTGTGGGCAGACAATGTCAAACAGGACCTTGTTAGAATTGGTGTGCAGTAGCCAGATGCAGCAGATGTAGCTCAGGACAGATATGCATGGAGAACTAAAGTGCATGATCTGGTTCGACCTACGTAGCCCATGGCTGTTTGAGGATGATGATGATGATGGTTACATGCTGGCTGCCATGCAAAGGGTGGCATTAATGAATGTACTTTGACTTCAGACTGGGGGCGCTGTAACACAGCGATTGCTCGTTCTATCTATTCCGTATGGTTGGATATTACGGAACCTTTCTGCCTGTTGAAGATGTTTATTTCCTTTTGTCTCTGTCTAAAATACAGACATTTCTCATTCAACGCGTAGGGTCAGGCTTGTAATCTTATGTTCCCTGGTTCGAGTCCCAGTAGGGGACACCGATCGGCTTGGAAAGACCGCCGTCCGTTTAATGGGACGTTGAGCCGTGGCCCCGTGTGCGGGAAAGCCATGCCCTGTGCACGTTAGAGAACACACTGGATGGCTTTGACGGGAGGCTGCCATCTGACTTCCAACAGCTGTTCCAGTGGGTCCCCTCCCACAACCTTCTCTGAGCCTTCGGGGTCCTTGTGACCTGGCCATTTGGCCCATGGTGTGTAAAAGAAGTGCCGCTCAGAGTTAAAACAATCGAATCCAAATAATTCAACGCGGGAATGCCACTATTTCCTTAAAAAGGGAGCTGTAACTGGTAATAGCACAGTCCCTATGGAGATGCGTCCTCGAAATTGTAATTTTTCCTTATGATCAATACGTTAGGTGTTTTCTGATTACTTAATAATACAGATGATAAACATGATTTTATAAACGCATTCTGTATTGTCAAATGATAAATAACGAAAGAATAAGAAAGTAAGTTAAAGTGGACTGTACTCTTAGACTATACTCGCCAGTTCATGGCCCAACTTTAAACATGGCGAACTTGGCAGTGTTGGGAGATAAGTGGAGAATTACTGGCGGAAGATGGGCCAGGCTGTGGCGCAATTTTGGGTCCAAACTATTCACCAGAACACGAAATAATGACATAAAGTGCTCCCAGTATTAGATGTGCCGTGACGAAGTGATTGAGCGCGGTAATAGGTGTGCCGCTACGAAATGAGTGAGTCCAGTAGTAGGTGTACCGCGATGAAGTGAGTCTAGTAGTAGGTGCACAGCGACGAAGTGAGTCCAGTACTAGGGTGTCTTGGCGAAGGGATTGAGCCCAGTTAAAATATGGTGCGACGAAGTGAGTGAATCTAGTAATAGGTGTCCTGCGATGAATTGAGTCCAGTACTAGGGTGCCTTGGTAAAGGGAGTGAGCCCAGTAAACAATATGCTGCGATGAAGTGAGTGAGTCTAGTACTAGGTGTGCCACGATGCAGTGAGTCCAGTATTAGGAGGCGGTGGCGAAGGGAGTGAGTCCAATAAAAATATGCTGCGACGACGTAGGTGAGTCCAGTACTAGGGTACCTTGGCGTAGGGAGTGAGCCGAATGAAAAATAGGCTGCGATGAAGTGAATGAGTCCAGTAGTAGCTGTGCCGGGACGAAGTGAGTCCAGTACTAGGTGCCGTGGCAAAGGGAGTGAGCCCAGTAAATATATGCTGCGAGGAAGTGAGTGAGTCCAGTGCTAGGGTACCCTGGCGTACGGAGTGAGCCCAATGAAAAATAAGCTGCGACGAAGAAAGTGAGTCCACTACTACGGTACCTTGGCGTAGGGAGTGAGCCTAATGAAAAATATGTTGAGACGAAGTGAGTGAGTCCAGTACTAGGGTACCTTGGCATAGGAAGTGAGCCAATATGAAAAATATGCTGCGACGAAGAAAGTGAGTCCAATACTACGATACCTTGGCGTAGGGAGTGAGCCCAATGAAAATTATGTTGCGACGAAGAAAGTGAGTCCAGTAGTACGGTACATTGGCCTAGGGTGTGAGCCCAATGAAAAATATGCTGCGACGAAGTGAGTGAGTCCAGTACTGCGGTACATTGGCCTAGGGTGTGAGCCCAATGAAAAATATCCTGCGACGAAGTGAGTGAGTCCAGTACTAGGGTACCTTGGTGTAGGGAGTGAGCCCAATGAAAAATATGCTGCGACGAAGAAAGTGAGTCCAGTAGTACGGTACATTGGCCTAGGGTGTGAGCCCAATGAAAAATATGCTGCGACGAAGTGAGTGAGTCCAGTACTGCGGTACCTTGGTGTAGGGAGTGAGCCCAATGAAAAATATCCTGCGACGAAGTAAGTGAGTCCAGTTCTAGGGTACCTTGGCGTAGGGAGTGAGCCCAATGAAAAATAAGCTGCGACGAAGAAAGTGAGTCCAGTACTACGGTACCTTTGCGTAGGGAGTGAGCCCAATGAAAAATATGTTGCGACGAAGTGAGTGAGTCCAGTGCTAGGCTACCTTGGCGTAGGGAGTGAAAAAAAAAATAAATACCCCCTCAAGCAGCTGCTTGCCACAGAGGTCTGACAGGAGCCTGTCAGTTTATATGCCAAAGCAGAAGAGCCCAATGAAAAATATGCTGCGAGGCAGAAAGTGAGTCCAGTACTACGATACCTTGGCGTAGGGAGTGAGCCCAATGAAAAATATGTTGCGACGAAGTGAATGAGTCTAGTACTAGGGTACCTTGGCCTAGGGTGTGAGTCCAATGAAAAATATGCTGCGACGAAGTGAGTGAGTCCAGTACTGCGGTACCTTGGTGTAGGGAGTGAGCCCAATGAAAAATATCCTGCGACGAAGTAAGTGAGTCCAGTTCTAGGGTACCTTGGCGTAGGGAGTGAGCCCAATGAAAAATATGCTGCGACGAAGAAAGTGAGTCCAGTACTACGGTACGTTGGCGTAGGGAGTGAGCCCAATGAAAAATATGCTGCGACGAAGTGAGTGAGTCCAGTACTACGGTACCTTGGTGTAGGGAGTGAGCCCAATGAAAAATATCCTGCGACGAAGTGAGTCCAGTACTAGGGTACCTTGGCTCAGGGAGTGAGCCCAATGAAAAATATGCTGCGACGAAGTGAGTGAGTCCAGTACTAGGGTACCTTGGTGTAGGGAGTGAGTCCAATGAATAATATGTTGCGACGAAGTGAGTGAGTCCAGTAGTAGGTGTGCCGGGACGAAGTGAGTCCAGTACTAGGGTGCCGAGGCATAGGGAGTGAGCCCAGTAAAAATATGCTGCGACGAAGTGAGTGAGTCTAGTACTAGGTGTGCCGCGATGAAGTGAGTCCAGTACTAGGGTGGCGCGATGAAATCAGCCCAATACTAGGTAGCTCACATTTTTGTTCTATCTGTTGATACGTTTCCCATAATGCCCCATCAAAAAATGATTGCAGTAAAAACACAGATTTCAATGTTCCCTAGTAGTCAATGAATTGAACGGAGGTTGCGAGTGGCCGATTCAGAATTAAAACCTTAAATCTTAGCCGAAGTGCAATTCTCCGAGTGGCAGAAATTGCATAGCACCTTCGTATCATTCAACTATGACATTTCAGAAAGTTCACGTGGCCATGCTTGCGACTGTTGCGCGATACAGGCGCGACGCTGCCTCCTCTGCTCCAGAGAAAATCAACCTCTTCCACCTCCCACGCGCGTTACAAGCCGGTTGCCGTGGCAACCTTTCGTCCTGGGCTGTGACGGAGTGTCCTGCACGAGCGATCGTGAAGGTGACTCCTGCCAGAATCGGCGCTGGATTCTTCTGCTCGAAGAGAGGTTACGCAAGGGAACGCGAGGAGGCAGATGCTGCGATAGGTTAAGGCGGTGGTTTCTAAAAAGGCGCAATCCTCACGGGGGTAAACGCAAAAGAAATACGAGGCAAGATTCTATTAAAAAATGGCTGATTCATTAAGGTCAGATTTCGTAGTTCTGGTTTTTTTGGTTAAGGGAATCTGATCATAAATATTTCTCTGTAGCTATAGAGATAAGGATTTAATTATACAGAAGATAAAATAAAAGTATGTGCAGAGTTCTGTTTATTGTTACTTTAGAGATGACAAAAACCAATTTTATAACAGTGGGTTATATTACAGTCGCTCAAAAAGATATCCGAACACTATGGTTGATTACAGAATTAAGGAAAAATATCTAGCAACGATTTTTTTTAGAAATTAGTGATCTGGAAACCTTTAAAAATATCCGAACACTATGGTTGATTATAGAATTAAGAAAAAATATCTAGCAAAGATTTTTTTTTAGAAATTAGGTACCTGGCAACCTTTGTGTACAGTCGCTCAAAAAGATATCCGAACATTATGGTTGATTACAGAAATCAGAAAATATATCTGGCAACGATTTTTTTAGAAGTTAGTGATCTGGCAACCTTCAAAAAAATATATCCGAACACTATGGTTGATTGCAAGAATTCAGAAAATATATCTGGCAACGATTTTTGTTTTAGAAATTAGTGATCTGGCAACCTTTAAAAAATATCCGAACAATATGGTTGATTGCAGAATTCAGAAAAAATATCTGGCAACGTTTTTTTAGAAGTTAGTGATCTGGCAACCTTCAAAAAAATATATCCGAACACTATGGTTGATTGCAAGAATTCAGAAAAAAAAACTGGCAAACATTTTTTTTTTAGAAATTAGTTGTCTGGGAACCTTCAAAAAAATATGGTTGATTATAGAATTAAGGAAAAATATCTAGCAACTATTTTTTTTTTAGAAATTAGTGATCTGGTAACCTTTGTGTACAGTACCTCAAAAAGATATCCGAACACTATGGTTGATTACAGAATTCAGAGAAAATATCTGGGAACGATTTTTTTAGAAATGAGTGATCTGGCAACCTTCAAAAATAATATTTGAACATTATGATTGATTACAGATTTCAGAGAAAATATCTGGCAAAGATTTTTTTAGAAATAAGTGATCTGGCAACCTTCGTGTCACGTTGTTGCCAGATCACTTATTCTAAAAAAATCGTTGCCAGAGATTTTTTCTAAATTCTGCAATCAACATACTGTTCGGATATTTTTTTGAGCGACTGTACAATCACTATTAGCAATTGCCTATATATTGAAGAATGCTTCATGGGAATGAGTCATAGAGACAGCTGATAACCTCCTGTGGCATTCTCCATCACACGTGATGCCCGGAGTGGGTGTTGCTCAGTCGGTAGCGCGCCAGGTTCACAATCTGCAGTTCACAGGTTCGAGTGCCGGGTGGACCAGAGTTGAGATTTACTTCCACACAACTCACCGCTATGTCAAAGTTAAGTAGGAGAAACAGATGGGTTTCGAAAGGCCGCCGTCCGTCGGATGGGGCGATAAGCCGTGGTGTCCTGTGCTGGGGGGGCCATACCCTGTGAACATTAAACAACACACTGGATGGCATTGACGGGAGGCTACCATCTGTCTCCCAACAGCTATTCCAGTGGGTCTCCTCCACCATGCCTTCGGGGTCCTTGTTAACTGACTATTAACCCGTTCTGTGAAAAAAGTGCTGCTCAGAGGTAAAACAACCCAAGCCAAAACAATGCTCCTTACCTTGAAGACTCGCTAAGTTGCCACATACACCGAAGAGGCAAAACATTGCGACCAGCTCATCTTTATGCAAATCGAGGCAACTGCAGGTAAACGATGGTGCGTGTGAAAGTCATGAAACAGTATAAATAACACATGATATTGAGCTCTGTTAATCAGTCTTATTCTTATTTTTCAGATGGGAAAGACAGCGGACCGAAGTGAGTTTGACAAAGGCCAAATCGTAATATCCAGACGACTGGGTCATTGCATTTCCGAGAACGCAAGACTTGTGGAGTGCTCAGGTCAGCCGTGGTTAATACCTGCAAAAAGTGGTCCGAGGAGGGGAAAACCACGAACTACAGACAAGATGTGGGCCGACTATGACTCATCAATGCTAGAGGTGAGCGAAGGCTATCCCATATGGTACGAGCCAACAGAAGGGATTCTGTGGCGCAGCTCGCCCGTAATTTGAATATTGGTGACGGGAATAATGTGTCACAACACACAGTTCATCGAATTCTGCTGCAAATGGGGCTGCATAGATGCAGACCACTCCGAGTGCCCATGCTAACCTTGGTTCACCATCGAAAGCGTCTACAATGGGCATGCGAGTATCAAAACTGGACCTTGAATGATTGGAAGAAGGTCGTCTGGTTCGATCAGTTAAAACAAGCCAATGGAAGAAGTGTAATGCTTTGGGCAATGGGTCCAGTCATTAATGTGCACGAATCTATTACGTTTATTTATTATCGTTCATGGTAACGGTATTCTTCTCTAGTAGTGCCTTCTTTCAGCAGGATAATTCGCCATGCCAAACTTTCCGGATTTTTAGAGAATGGTTCGTGGAACATGAGGAAGACTTCCAGGTATTGCCCTGGCCACCAAATTCCGCAGACATCAATACAGTCGAGCATCTGTGTTTTGTGTTGGAACAGCATATCCGATCTGCGACGGCTCAACCACGTAACTTACAAGAATTAAAGGATCTGATGGTAACGTGTTGGTACCAGATATCAAAAGACACCTTTAGAAATCTTGTAGCATCCATGCCTCACCCGATAAGGGCTGTTTTGGCGGCACGTGAGGGACCAACATCATATTAGGCAGGTGGTCATAATGTTTTGGCTCTTCGGTGTATGATAAAAAATATGTATGATATGGTGTACTCGTAAGAAAAGTCGCTAATTGTTTAGGACTGCAGTCCACGAAATATCCATCCTCGCATTTCCCTTTAGATATAATAATGTACCTAAAAAGATACTTTCCAGATGTAGTCTCGATCCAGAAGATATATAACGTGAATTAAAAACGGAAGAATATCTTATTAGTTATTTCTTACTATAATATAAGCGGTAGAAGAAAAATAAACAATAATTTCTCAGTTATCCAACGTTCAATCATCGAGAATTGTCATGCAACTGGAATAAATTTGAAATTGAAATAATAAACTCTCTGAAACTAAAGTTTAGGTTAGTTTCTTTGCTCACATGTCTCAGATACCAGTGACTTTTAACTTTCAAAAATTCTCTTTCACATCTCGTTATTAGGGAAAATTCGATACTTCGGTAATCAGCGCCCTCTGGCGACCAATATTACAACTGCTTCTGTGGCAATACATATTTTAAACTCAGAAGCCAAATATAACAGTTTTTTTTTAAAATAACATTTATCGAAGATTTGGAATAGCCTTTAAATTTTATAAAGCTTAAACAATGATTACATGGCATACGGAAATTTCGCCTCTGACTTATCACCGATAATAGATGCGAAATTGCAGAGTTTCCGCATCCAAAATGAGGTAGGAAAAGAGTGACTTTTGTCAAAAAAAAAAGTTTGCGAGGTGATTTTGTTGAGCGTTCTTGTGTACCAAGCAGAATCATCTAGCTCTCCACTCTTATCACTATAGGTTGGCCATTCCTGCAGTAGAAATATTAATCATTTCACTTTTACACGTGATATACGTATTTGCTGACACGCTTAACTTTACATATGATTTGAGCTCAATATAGACCTTGTCTTCACCTTAATAAGAAACGTTTAGCGATTCGGCAGCGTTAATACCACAGAGTGAAAATGGTAACTATTGAGTTGGCCGTGCGTGTATGATTTTACCGTTTGGATAGCATCGCAGACCGATATGCAGAAGACCATTGCATCCCAAACTCTCATCATTTCTGATGCTTGCTTCCTATGCTCCTTAAGAGGTAGCCGCTAATTGTAAACTGCAACGCCACTCTTCTAGCGGACCTGGCAGAATTCTTTCTCTTCTCTCCTAATCTTAATCCACTCTGATAAAAGGTTCCAAGAAAAGTAACCTCGCTTTTCTTTAATGCAAAACTGCTGGGCTTTTTCTTTCAGTTCCACAGCATTGTTCGTTAAAGCAGAACACAAATCATGCTATAGCATTATTTTTATATCAAATTTATTGTTTGGTATAATTAAAAAATTGATAATAATTTTATCAATGTTTCTAAGGAAAAACATCCTTATCATAAGTTGATAATCATAATTTCTTTTTATTATAATGATTCTGATATTTGGGAACAGAAACGGTTCGACGTATCTAGTATGTATACAAATACTATAAATTCTGATACTGAAGGTTAAATTCCAAGGGATGTAAATGATGAAAAAGCATTAGAGAATTAAATTCTTAGTTGATAATTTTTTCACACCTTGCAAACAGCTGCTTATCACTGGTTTGATAAGAGCCTGTCGTTTTAAGATGTCAGCTAACCTATCATGAAGGCGAGATCTCAGCAGAAAGAAAATAGCCATACCCACAGGTCTCGAAATAAAGAAACTCCCATAAATTTGAAGCGAAGCGTGTAAACCACTTGATCACATGGACGATGTCAAGCTCAATAAATCTGACAAATGCCAGTTATCAACCACGCAGTTTTCGTTAATCATTTTGAATCTGATGTGGGCCTTATTCTGGAACTATCTACTTTTTCATTAGCTATTCATTATTTTAAACTTCTTTTTTACAGACGACAATATTGACATGCTGCGGGTCAATATTAACAAACATGCTGAATTCAGTGAAAATGACAGTGGTTATAAAAGTCGAAACTGGTAGTTCAGTATGAACTATTGATGAAATATGAGGAGTATTCATCATTGCAATGGCCTTGAGTGTGGGTCTTTTTTTGGATGTCGAAAATCTCGGACTACTGGTACGTATTAAGAGTCAGAAATTTTTCAAAAGCATTCATTATTAATACAGGTGCTCCCCTACTTACGAACAGGTTACGTTCCCAAGGTTTTGTCGTAAGTCGAAAACTAACCAAAAAAGTACATTTGTACACAGAATAACCACTTATTGTTAGTGTTTCATCCTTCAATGTTCTTACTAGAATGCATTACACTCGTTTACCCGATCGCTACTGCTTACCAGCAGGTGTTTCAAATGCGGCAAAAATCTGCTCTTGTGGTAAATGGTAACATAAAGTCGATTTTATAAATAAAACAACTTATACTGTTAATGTATATATTTGTACATAAATAATATAATACGTATTGTAAATAACAAAAAAGTAAAATTAAACCACGCTATCGACTACAACGCCACGAATCCGCGCGAAACTTATATTTTAGACGTACGGTCAAATTGTTCGTAAATCTGAATGTTCGTAAGTTGAACTTTCGCAAGTAGGGGACCACCTGTATTTAACATAAAAAGAAAAACAGTTGGAATATTGTTACTTACAAAGAGAAAATTTACCGCACTCTGAAGTTTTCTCTTCAAACTCTATAAACAAATTAACTTCACTAAAATCGAAAGAGCAAAATCGTTTTCCGCAGTAGTATTATTGGCGACAAGACTCAGGTGGAAAATATTTTTTGAAGGGCCTAAAGCTAATCCTATGAGGAGCGACGAGGGAGAAAGTAAAAATTTTTTAATATTGAAATAAACTTATCTGAAGCAAAGAAATATATTTACTTTCTTTAGTTAAAGTTTATAATTAGATTCAAATAAAGAAATATGTTTACTCTATGTGTGTATACTCTGAATACATGTCTGTTTAGAACTCGCAAATGTAGGAGATGACGAAACAGACCACCAGTTTTTGAAATAGTTAGGAAGGACAACCTAATATTTAAAATTCATAGCAAATATTTCCTGCCTTAAAATTAAGGGAGATGTGCTAAGCGAAAATTATGTTTAAAAAAATGATGTGCCGACTTTTGTGGAAAATAAAATTAAAAGAACGTGTATTAGTTTTTCTATTACGGTTACTTCAATAGCGTAATGTAAGGGAATTAATTGATAAAACTATTTTTTTAAAATCTGTTTTCCCAATATTTTACATTAAAAAATCCCCTCCCCCTTCAAACTCATTACTTAAATTTCGGGAAGCACGTGCCCCATCGCCTCCATTAAACTGCCTTCTTTTATTCTCAGAAATGTTTACAATTTTTAATTCAGAATATAAAAAAAATATATATGTTTTGTAAACGAAAATTTTAACACCACAAGAACATGCTGCTTTGCAATAGATTTCAACATCTGAGTTCATATCCTTTCTTCGATTTACTATCTCGTTTTCCCAGTTCTGCCTCCGGTAGTAATTAAGACCGAACCCAGACAGCTACGGCAGATTGGAACGTGCATTGTCAGTGAACTCATGAAAGACGGCTTTGGTTGGAGTCGCTTTTGTCTGTCTAGTTCTGCTGTCTATACCCTATTTCCTTGCTAATCGTTGAAAGAGAGAAAGCACTACTTCCAATTTCTAGCACTCCCCTTGGCACGCCTGTCGGCAGAAATGAAATCTCAAGTGTCCGGTTTGTAAACAACCTGGTATCTAAAGGGTTAAACTGTAGTAATGTAATTAAAAACCGACGAGGTTTTCTTAAAAGGAATGGTTCGCTTTAAAAAACATTAAATTATCTGTTGAAAAAGCATTAAGGGGGAAAAGGATATCGTTAATGGAGCCATTACTGAAAAATGTCTTACCGGTAAATAATTTCTTGCCGATACGGTGTACCGGCCTACTTTCACCACTATGACATCTATGACTGGTAAGAAAAGTCGCTAATTGATTGGGACGGAAGTTCACGAATTATCCATCGTCGAATTTTCCTTTAGATATAATAATGTACCTAAAAAGGTACTTTCCAGATGTAACCATATCAAGTCATAAAGATGATTGTTAGTTCAAACGGAAGAATATTTAATTAGTTATTTCTTACTATAATATAAGCGGTAGAAAATATTAAAAAAATAATTTCTCGGTTATCCTATGTTCAAACATCCAGAATTCTCATGCAACTGGAATAAATTTGAAATTGCAAGAATAAACTTTCTGAAATTAAAGTTTAGGTTAGTTTCCCTGCTAACATGTCTCGGATTCCACTGACTTTTAACTTTCAAAAATTCTGTTTCACATTTAGTTATCATTAGGGGAAAATTCGACACTTCGGTAATCAGCGCCATCTGGCGACCAATATTACAACTCTTCGTGTGATGGCGGTGCCTACGTCATGGGAATGTCTGCCGATTTCCGCGATTCTCCCTGTTAGCAAGCGCGCACAAGAGGGCAGCACTGTTCCACGGTAAGCCAACGTACGCTAATGGTAAGTATATAGCGATCTGGTCGAACCCATATGGTAACGAATCGGTCAGCTGGCTAATCAAGTACAATAAGCTAGAATCTTTCTCAGAGATACAAACGGGAATAATGAATCCTTAAATACTACACAAATGCTGTTGAAAATCGAGATTTAAATAGATAAATTATAATCTTGAATTTATAGTAAGATTCCCATAACACAGAAATTTTCTAATATTTTGTTAGGGCAGTGTAACTTAGTTCCATATATTGTAATGGTTTCTGTGATTTCAAAATATTATTTATTTAAAAGTAATCTCAGAAATTTCTTCCAATTATTTATGTCATCGTTACGTTGATGACATATTGATGCAGCCACCTGCCTTGCAGATCCAGTTTGGAATAGATTCGATAGAAATTCAGTTTCGCTTCTGCAAAACATCACACAATACTGCATCATCATTCAGACTTCTAGTTAAAAACAGCAGAAAGTAGACAGAATATTAAATAATTACTTCCGAACAAATCCGTATCAGAGTCCACTTTTGAAGCAAGTGATAAACAGCGTAATAACCTATACTGCAACGAAGCAAGTAACAAGCAAAACAGCGGATCACAAGAGCCACAGGGGGCGGGGGTGGCTCAGTCGGTAGCGCGCCAGGCTCGTAATCTGTAGTTCCCAGGTTCGAGTTCCAGCTGGGTCAGCGTTGAGATTTACCTCCGCAAAATTTCCCCGCCCCTGCCCACGGTCAGTAGGGAACACCGATGGGCTTGAAAAGGCCGCCGTCCGTCGGATGGGACGTTAAGCCGTGGCCCCGTGTGCGGGAGAGCCATACCCTGTGCACCTTAAAGAACACGCTGGATGGCCTTGACGGGAGGCTATCATCTGTCTCCCAACAGCTGTTCTAGTGGGTCCCCTCCCCCAACCTTCTCTGAGCCTTCGGGGTCCTTGTGGCCTGCCCATTTAGCCCATGGTGTGCAAAAAAGTGCCTCTCAGAGATAAAATAATCCAAACAATCCAATCCAAGCGCCACAGCGGACGAAAATGTAACTAGAGCTGCTGTCGCTTCACGTCTTGAAATCGGCAGGCATTTCCATTACGTAGGCACCGATGATGTCTTTCAATGAATGAATAAATAAATACCCCCTCAAGCAGCTGCTTGCCACAGAGATCTGACAGGAGACTGTCAGTTTTTACGCCATAGTAGCAGCTCTGTGAGGATATCTAGACCTCAGCAGAAAAAACAATACAAACATCCATGTCTTACCCGGGGCTCGAACCCAGGTCACTTGATCAATAGCCAAGCACGCTAACCACTCGTCCACGGGACGGCCGAGTTTGTTAGCGCGCTTGGCTTTGGAACTTTGGGTAGCAGTTGTCAAAGTTCATGACAATTATATTTTAGATGTTTAGATTTGTATTAAGGGCATTATACTTCATTTCCATTGTTTTAACTGCATTTTTATTACAACTAAGGCTTGAATACAAATTTCATTTACGGCATTTCATTTATGTAAAAATATTTCCCGTGCAACCGCCAGATTCATCTAACCAGCAACTTTCATTCACAATAAATGCCGGATAACCGGGTTGGTTGGTTGTTTAACCTCTGAGCGGCACATTTTTTGCACACCATGGGCTAAATGGCCAGGTCACATGGACCCTGAATGCTCAGAGAAGGTTGGGGGAGAAGACCCACTGGAACAGCTGTTAGGAGACAGATGGTAGCCTCCCGTCAAGGCCATCCAGCGTGTTTTTAACGTGCACAGGGTATAGCTCTCCCGCATACGGAGCCACGATTTAAAGTCCCATCCGACGGAGGGCGGTGTCCCTTACTGACCGTGGGCAGGGCATGGAATTTTGCGGAGATAAATCTCAACGCTGACCCAGCTGGGACTCGAACCTGGGACTACAGATTACGAGCCTGGCGCTTTACCAACTGAGCCACCCCCGGATAACTGATCCTGTAAAGTAGAAATTACAACACGAAAAAGAGGTGGCAAAATTCAAATGACATTCACATATGAAGCAGTATAGGGGACAAGGAAGATATGATAAATATTTTTAAACAAATGGACAATTTAATTTTACAAAATATAAGCCATATCATTAGGAGGTCAACCACAGCTATTGGCAATATATTGAACAATGCTTCATGGCAGTGGGTCGTAGAGGATTCTGTCGCACTGTTCACCACGCTTCCTGCACTGGACGTGAATACCTCAGACGGTAGCGCGCCAGGCTCGTAATCTACAGTTTCCAGGTTCGAGTCCCAGCTGGGTCAACTTTGAGATTTATCGAAAAACTCCTTGCCTTGACTACGGTTAGTAGAAGACACCGTTTGTTTGGAACGACTGCCGTCCATCGGATGGGACGTTGAACCGTGGCCCCGTGTGTAGGAGAGTCACATACTTTGCATCTTAAAGAACACGCTGGATGGCCTTGATGGAAGGTTACCATGTGTTTCACAACAGCTGTTCTAATGTGTCCCCTCCCCCAACCTTCTCTGAGACTTCGGAGTCCTTGTGACCGGCCATTTAGCCCATGGTGTGCAAAAAAGTGCCACTCAGAGGTAAAACAACCCAACGTTAAAGAACACGCTGGATAGCTTTGATGGAAGGTTACCATGTGTTTCACAACAGCTGTTCTAATGTGTCCCGTCCCCGAACCTACTCTGAGACTTCGGAGTCCTTGTGACCGGCCATTTAGCCCATGGTGTGCAAAAAAGCACCGCTCAGAGATAAAACAATCCAACGTTGCTGGATGGCCTTGATGGATGGTTACCATGTGTCTCACAACAGCTGTTCTCATGTGTCCCGTCTCCCAACCTTCTCTGAGACTTCGGAGTCCTTGTGACCGGCCATTTAGCCCATGGTGTGCAAAAAAGTGCCGCTCAGAGATAAAACAATCCAACGTTAAAATACACGGTGGATGGCCTTGACGGGAAGCTTACCATCTGTCTCCCAACAGCTGTTCCAGTGGATCCCCTCCCCCAACTTTCTCTGAGCATTCGGGGTCCTTGTGACCTTGCCATTTAGCCCATGTTGTGCAAATAGTGCAGCTCAGAGATGACACAACCCAAATTGTTGTAGATCTTACGAAAAATATTTTACGATCATTGTAATTGTGGTGAGGTTGGGTTGTTGGGTTGTTTTACCTCTGAGCGGCACTTTTTTGCACACAATGGGCTAAATGGCCAGGTCACATGGACCCCGAAGGCTCAGAGAAGGTTGGGGGAGGGGACCCACTGGAACAGCTGTTGGGAGACATATGGTAGCCTCCCGTCAAGGCCATCCAGCGTGTTCTTTAACGTGCACAGGGTATGGCTCTCCCACACACGGGGCCACGGCTTAACGTCCCATCCGACGGACGGCGGCTTTTCCAAGCCCATCGGTGTCCCCTACTGACCGTGGGCAGAGCGGGGAATTTTGCGGAATTGTGGTGAGGATGATCCTTTTCGGTGAAAGATGAAAATTCGTTCTACTGATCCTAGAGAGCTAAAAACTGATGACACAGATTATTTCGATCCTTTATTTCAGAAGAGTTACGAAATTTCGGATGTCACCAATTCATCAAGGTCAAAGGTCAAATTTCTATCTACATGTGATATGGACTTATAAAATGGTGTCTATGGATACTTCTGCATTTACATCTTATAATCGTACGAAATTTCTCATCAGATAGTTCAGACGACAAAACTGTGCAAGAAAGAAAACTGAGAATTGTTGCATAAGAGTTTTTTTTAGATCTGGTATCGCATGCAAGGTAAAACAGAGGTGGCGGGTTGTTGTTGTTTTTAACTCTGAGCGGCACTTTTTAGCACACCATGGGCTAAATGGGCAGGTCACATGGTCCCCGAAGGCTCAGAGAAGGTTGGGGGAGGGGACCCAGTGGAACAGCTGTTGGGAGACTGATGTTAGCCTCCCGTGAAGGCCATCCAGCGTGTTCTTTAACGTGCACAGGATGTGGCTCTCCCACACAGGGCTGCACGGCTTAACGTCCCATCCGACGGAAGGCGGCCTTTCCAAACCCATCGGTGTCCCCTGACCGTGGGCAGAGAAAATCCTTCTCCGCAAAATTCTTATCCCTCACATTTTCTGGCACAATTGTGTTTCTTACCCCTCACATTTTCTGGCACAATTATGTTTCTTACCCCTCACATTTTCTGGCACAATTGTGTTTCTTACATTTCATATTTCCATGTTCATATGTATTTCTTATACCTCACGTTTTCCGGCACAATTTTGTTTCCTACCCCTCAAAATGTTCGGCACAATTGTGTTTCTTATCCCCCACATTTCCGGCTCAATTGTGTTTCTTATATCTCACATTTTCCGACAAAATTCTGTTTCTTATATTTCACATTTTCCGACAAAATTCTGTTCCTCATGTCTCATATTTTCGGATAAATTGTGTTTCTTATCCCTCACATTTTCCGGCAAATTTGTGTCTCTTACCCCTCACGTTTCCCGGCACAATTCTGTTTCGTACCCCTCATATTTTCAGGTTCATATGTGTTTCTTATCCCTCATATTTTCCTGCCAATTTGTGTTTCTTACAGCTCACATTTTCCGGCACAATTGTGTTTCTTACCCCTCATATTTCCAGGTTCATATGTGTTTCTTACTCCTAAGATTTTCCGGCTAAATTGTGTTTCTTATCCCTCACATTTCCCGGCCAATTTGTGTTTTTACCCCTCATATTTTCCGGCACAATTGTGTTTCTTACCTCTCATATTTCCAGGTTCATATGTGTTTCTTCTCCCTCATATTTTCCGACTCAATTGTGTTTCTTATCCCTCATATTTTCCGGCCAATTTGTGTTTCTTACCCCTCAAATTTTCCGGCACAATTGTGTTTCTTATCCCTCACAATTTCCGGCCAATTTGCGTTTCTTACTCCTCACATTTTCCGGCACAATGTGTTTCTTACCCCTCATATTTCCAGCTTTATATGTGTTTCTGAACCCTCACATTTTCTGGCCAATTTTTGTTTCTTACAGCTCACATTTTACAGCACAATTGTGTTTCTTACCCCTCACATTTCCAGATTAATATGTGTTTCTTACCTCTCGTATTTCCTCCAGGTTCATGTGTGTTTCTTACCCCTCACTTTTTCCGGCTCAACTGTGTTTCTTATCCCTCACATTTTCCAGCCAATTTGTGTTTCTTACCCCTCACATTTTCCAGCACAATCGTGTTTCTTACCCTTTCACAATTTCCGACTCAATTGTGTTTCTTACCCCTTATATATTCCGGCTCAATTGTGTTTCTTATACCACACATTTTCCGGCAAAGTTGTGTTTCCTACCCCTCAAAATTTCCGGCACAATAGTGTTTCTTACTCCTCACATTTCCAGCCCATTTGTGTTTCTTATCCCCCACATTTCCAGCTCAATTGTGCCCCCTTTCACAAAAGTAACCCTTGAAGTGAGGGTGCGATTCCAAGAGGGAATCGAGATTCTTGGAGAATCTGTGTTTTTATTCTTGTGGTTCAGAAGGACCCACAGTGTAGGCAAAAGTTGGTTAATATTTCGCCGAGATTATGAGGTCTGTAAAGTAAATATTCGCAGAGTGTGATATTCTCTACCTCATATTATTTTTGCAGCAGTGAAGCAGCAAAGGCCCACAGAGTCGAGAACATTCCCAGCACTTAGCTGTATATATTGTTGCGAATTTTAAAATGGATAGGCACTGAGCGTGAGTATTAATAATTATATTTTCAAACCAATTACAATGCAATGCAAATTGTTACAAAAATATGGATGAAGTAATTATAAACAATGTAATTACAATACAATGCAAATTGTTACAAAAATATGGATGAAGTGATTATAAACAATGTAACTACTATCATACATAAGTCATTAAACTTTTTGTACAGAGCATACAATATCAGCTCTGTCTATTGTACTAAAATACTACCTCTTCACTTTGTTTACCATGTCACTTGAATACCTTCAGACGTAAACAAACTCTCGTCCTGTGCTAGTTCACTAAACTTTTGTTACGAATAACAGAAAACTAACACCCGCGCACACACTAATAAGTATACTAATTATTTTCACTTAACGCGCACTGACTCATACTATCTGAACGTCCTTTCAGATCTCACAACTTTAACACACTGCACTGCTATCTTTTCTTTATTATCCCGAATCGTTCTCAGTTCTAATTCTTTGGCTAAATTGAATCTCAGGTAGAAGCACACACGACTGTTCAAGTACAGTTAAGTCATGAAGTCACTGTTGCTCGTTCATCTGTCGTAACACTCCCCCCTCCTTAGGTCTTGTTCATCCCGAACAATTCTGGATTCTGAAGCTTCTTCAGTTCTTCGATGAAACAGGGCCAAACGATCCACGTGAACCACCTTGCACTTTGTAGTTGGACGTCGACGAATACGATATACCACGTCGTTAATCCTGTTAACTATTGTATATGGACCTTCCCAAGGTTTCTGAAGTTTTGGAGATAGTCTCTTTTTTCTATGTGTATTGTATAGCCAGACAATATCTCCTTGATTGAAAACAGTTCCATTTATTTTACTGTCGTATCTTGTTTTGGTTCTGTCACTTGCTAAGTTGATGTTATGTCTAACGGAGTGATGGATTTCTTCTAGTCGTTGTTGTAATTCTTGTACGTATTGTGGAGCGGATACAGGCACTGCTTCGGGCCGACCATATAAAAGGTCACAGGGAAGACGTAACTCTCTTCCAAAAAGCATCATGGAAGGTGTCTGTCCAGTTGTCTCGTGCACTTCCGTTCTACATGCCAACAAAAGGAGTGGTATATGGCGATCCCAGTCACGTTGGTGGTCGTTCACAAATAATGCTAGATGCTGTGTAATTGTTCTATTGAATCTTTCAACCATACCATCCGACTGAGGATGTAAGGGCGTTGTTCTGGTTTTATGAATGCCTAATAGTTGACAGATACCTTTAAACACATTGGATTCAAAATTCCGTCTTTGGTCAGAGTGGAGTTGTAAAGGTACTCCTACCTACTAATCAAGTTATTAACTATCATCTCTACCACTGTTGTTGCTTCCTGGTCTTGGATGGGATAGACCTCAGGCCACTTTGTGAAATAATCCATTACCACTAATAAATATCGATTTCCATCATCAGTTCTAGGAAACGGACACATTACATCAATGGCTATTCTTACAAAAGGGGCACCAACGTTATATACGTCTGCAGCTTACCCCGACTCCTAGTCTTAGGACTAAGAGTCGGGGACTATACCTCGAGATTTGCTCCCAATTAGGTCTTACATCAGATTTTTCAATCAGTTCTATTATTGGTTTTATTCCTTCATCATCTAGTTGGGCCTTTCTGATTTCAATTGGACTCCAGATGTTAGGGGTATCACTGTTTGCTTATCGATACTATTTGTCTTATGGGCATTATCTCTTTAGTTCCAAATTTCAGTTCTACATTATAGCAATGTTTACAGTTGCCACCAATACATGGGCGTCTGGAAAGAGCATCTGCATTCTTATGCATTTTACCACTTCGATGTTCGACGGAGAAATCGTATTCTTGTAACCGTTGTATCCACCTAGCGATTTGTCCTTCAGGGTTTTTGAAGTTTAATAACCATCTAAGTGCAGCATGATCAGTACGTATAAGGAATTTCTGGCCATAGAGATAATGATGAAAATGTTCTATTGCTTTTACTATTGCTAACAGTTCTTTGCGTGTTACACAATAATTCCGCTCTGGTTTGGATAAAGTTTTACTAAAGTATGCAATAACTTTCTCTTGTCCGTCTTGTTCTTGTGAACGTACAGCACCAACTCCTGTGTTACTTGCGTCAGTATCTATTACGAATTGTTTTCCAGTTTGTGGGTACGCTAGCACTGGTGCTGTGGAAAGAGTTTTCTTTAGCTGTTGAAAGGCTACATCGCATTCGGTGGTCCACATAAACCGCTGGCCCTCTTCTGTCAGACGATGTAATGGCCTTGCGATGTTGGAGAAACCTTTGACAAATCTTCTGTAATAGGTGCAAAGTCCAATAAAACTACGAAGTTGATGAACATTTTGTGGTGGAGGCCAGTCTCTTACAGCTTCTATCTTACTAGGATCAGTCTTAATCCCTGATGTAGTGATCACATGATCAAGGTAATAAACTTTTTGCTGGAACAATTTATACTTTGTCGGTCCCATTTTTAACTTGGCTGCCTTAAGTTTTTCAAATACTTGACGAAGATTTCTCAAATGTTCTTCAAAAGTTCTTCCAAGAACTATGATGTCGTCCAAGTAAACCAGGCAGACCTCCCAAGACAAACCTTTGAGCACCGACTCCATTACTCGTTCAAATGTGGCAGGTGCGTTCCAAAGTCCAAATGGCATCACCTTAAACTGCCAAAGTCCATTCCCTGTAGTGAAAGCTGTTTTCTCACGGTCTTCAGGACGTATACCAAGTTGCCAATAAATAAAAAATAAAATAAATACCCCCTCAAGCAGCTGCTTGCCACAGAGGTCTGACAGGAGCCTGACAGTTTATATGCCACAGTAGAAGGTCTGAGAGGATGGCAGGACCTCAGCAGAAAAGCGACACATACATCCATGCCTTACCCGGGACTCGAACCCAGGTCCCTTAGATCGGTAGCCAAGCGCGCTAACCACTCGACCACAGCCGCTCTTTAAGTCTTATGTTGAGAACCATTCTGACCCAGATAGAGTGTCCAGTGTATCATCAATCCTGGGTAAAGGAAAGGAGTCTTTCTTTGTTACGTCATTTAATCTACGATAATTACAGGGAAAAAAATGACCTACAACATCCGCAGTATTCCTTACCAAATCTGTAGTCATTTTGCTTCCAGATCGTACAATTTGACTTAGCACTTGACAGATTTTCTACTACACAGGCCAAATTGAGCCGCTTTCTTTGACATTAAAGTTTGCTAACGTTTTAACATATCTGGATGACACGTAACTGACCAATTACATATCCTACCATCTAGCCCCGTGTTGCTTAAACCTTCATATTCCGATTTACAAATAGAACCCGATTAATTTACAAAGGGGACCTCGACGCACGTTCCCGCACGTAATCCTCTATAGTTCGGAATTTTAACACTTTTCATCCACCACCTCCCCGTTATATTTGGGGCGGGGATGGCTCAGTCGGTAGCGCGCCAGGCTCGTAATCTGTAGTTCCCAGGTTCGAGTCCCAGTTAGGTCAGCGTAGAGATTTATCTCCGCAAAACTCCCCGCCCTGCTAACAGTCAGTAGGGGACACCGATGGGCTTGGAAAGGCCGCCGTCCGTTGGATGGAACGTTAAGCCGTGGCCCCGTTTACGGATCACGGCTTAACACGCTGGATGGCTTAAGAACACGCTTAAAGTACACGCTGGATGGCGTTGAGGGGAGGCTACCATCTGTCTCTCAACAGTTGTTCCTGTGGGTCCCCTCCCCCAACCTTTTCTGAGCCTTCAGAGTTCATGTGACCTGGCCATTTAGCCCATGGTGTGCAAAAAAGTGCCGCTCAGAAGTAAAACAACCCACCCCACCCCCTGTTTTCTAATTTCAAATTTATACCTCTACCCGAGACTCAATATGTCGGTAACTACTCCATATTTTTTTATAGATATAATTGTACCTTAAAAGATACATACTAGAATGACTTCAATATAACGTGATTTTTTCAGTTGAAGCGAAAGTACGTTTATTAAGTATTTAAAACCCTAACTTGGGTGGTAGAAATTGTATATAGTGAATTGTCATGTGAAATTACCAGTAAAATCAAACCGAGCATGATGAAATGTAATCAAAAAATTGCTAATAAGTAATATATTACAATATAAATATTTTGGAAAATATTCACCCTGTATTAAAGTTTATTTCTTAAAAATTGTTCTTGTAGACACTCTTAATACGACAGAGGTTCAAATTTGTGACGCCGTAGCCGTCCACTCTGCCACTTCCACCCTCGGGAAACGCCGATCATCTCGTGTGTCCGTAACTCTGCATGGAACCATATGTTGGAATACTTTTCTGACCACTGACGCCACCATCGTACCACTGCCGAACCTCTGTTCCAACGCAGTGTGCAATTTGACGAAAAAACCAGCCTGCTTCCCTCAGATCCGCCATATGACCCACTCCGCTAACTGAACAAAACGACGCTACGCTCACACTCCGCTAACTGAACAAATATTGCACGCCTGAGTCCTCCAGGCACAGCAGTTATTTAAAAATGTACAGTCGCTCAAAAAAGTATCCGAACACTATGGTTGATTACAGAATTCAGAAAAAATATCTGGCAACTTTTTTTAGAACTTAGTGATCTGGCAACCTTCTTGTCACGTGATTACAGAATTCAGGAAAAATATCTGGAGCGTGTACAGCAACTGAACTGTACACGCTCCAGTTACCGTTCACAGCAAACTGGAACGTGTGCAGTTACTGCACATGCTCCAGTTTGCTGTGAACGGTAACTGCACACGCTCAATATTTCCGTGAGTGAGCCCACACGATCTAGTATCAAAATAATATGACCACCTACAGTCGCTCAAAAAAGTATCCGAACACTATGATTGATTACAGAATTGAGAAAAAATACCTGGCAACGATTTTTTTAGAAATTAGTGATCTGGCAACCTTCGTGTCACGTGATTACAGAATTCAGGAAAAATATCTGGAGCGTGTACAGCAACTGTACACGCTCAATATTTCCGTGAGTGAACCCACACGATCTAGTATCAAAATAATATGACCACCTATAGTCGCTCAAAAATGTATCCAAACACTATGGTTGATTACAGAATTCAGAAAAAATATCTGGCAAAGTTTTTTTTAGAAATTAGTGATCTGGTAACCTTCGTGTCACGTGACACGACGGTTGCCAGATCACTGATTTCTAAAAAAAAATCGTTGCCAGATATTTTTTCTGAATTCTGTAATCAACCATAGTGTTCGGATACTTTTTTGAGCGACTGTACCTATGCGAATTCTGTGGGCCTTAGCTGTGCTTATCTCTCAGCTGAATGAAATAGCTATTAATGGCTTAACTGATCCACTGGAGACTTTCTCCCATTGTCACCATCATCATCCTTAGGCAGCCATGGGCTACGGAGGTCGAACCAGATCATGCAGTTTAGTTCTCCAAACAGATCTGTCCTGAGCTACATCTGCTGCATCTGGCCACTGCACACCAATTCTAACAAGGTCCTGTTTGACATTGTCTGCCCACCGCATCCTAGGTCTCCCCTTCTTTCTGAGGCCTTTAGGCACACTGTTCATAACCCTATTCGCCAATCTATAATTATCCATACGGGTAACATGGCCAAACCAACGGAGTCCCTCTCTGCACAATATGCTGCTTAAAGGAGGTTGCAGACTCCTTTGCCTAACCTCATCATTAGTTACAAAGTTAAACTACCTAATACCCAAAATACTACGTAAGCATCTGGAATCAAAAGCATCTAGTTTCCTGTTATCTTGTTTACAAAGTGTTCAAGTTTCACTACCATAACTAACCCTAGAAAGAACCAAACTATTATACAGTCTAATTTCAGTCTTTAGGTGTATACGCCTCTTTCTCTACACTCTCCATAGGTTCTTAAAAGTCCCGGCAGCATTCTGCCATCAGCTTAACAAAACTCGAATCTAACTTTGCTTTTACAGACATTCATTATCACGTGAGCGATCAGAGATCAAAATATTTCTCTTTCCAAACAGAAGTAACTTTGCCTCATTCAGAAGTCATCGAGTAAAATTCAGAACTCGTGGAGAAAAAATTTTAAACCTTGCCTACATTCTCTGGTTCTCCCCAAATTCCAATTATTTTAGATTTCCGGAAAAAGTGCTACAGATAACCGGCCACTGAATTAGAAACCTTTATGCAGATGTAGTAAACGTCACTTTTGATTTTTTTTGATTTGCGACATATAGGACAGAGAAGAATCCTAGAAGCTACTCCTAGCTTAATACAGGCCTTCTCATACAAGGACATGCCCTACTAAGACCAAAGTCACTTCCGATGACCTTTGACCCCTAGGTAGGTCTCGTGGACCCCTACCTCCGGGTCACTTCCGGGGTTTTTCCGACGCTCGGGGGGTTCTAGGGGGAGGGTTTTATGTCTGACTTTTGGGGGCTTTTTGGGGTCAGTTCCGGTTGTCGGAGTCACTTCCGGTTTCTTGTGTGGGTCGGTTCCGATCTGTTTGAACATCCGGATCAGTTTGGAACTTTTCGGGGCTATTTTGGATTTTTGGCGAATTTTTTGGTGTGCTGGAACAGTCGCTAGCTGCCTAACCACTATGCCAGTTAAGGCTTGCGCAGCTTATATGCAAAATACGTGATCATGTGTATCACCACGTGATCCAGACAACTATTTAAGAATGCTGCTCGTCAGTAATCGTCAGTATTGTTGATCACAATAGGAAAAACAAAGGATTCAAAACAATAGGAAAAGGATCTTTCGGGATTCGATAAAGGGCTTATTGTGGGTGCTCGTCTGGCTGGAGCGATGATTTTAAAAACAGTACACCATTGGTTTCTCAAAAGGTGAGATATCTCGGGTCTTTAATCAGTGAATAAATAAGCCACATTGCTTCTCTAAGAGGCGTAAATGTGGCGCGACGACAATCTGTCAGGAACGAGATCGCCGTTGTCTGAGAAGGCTTGTACGGAGAAACAGGACTTCCTGTGTGCAGCAATTGACTGAAGCTTACAATGAAGGCTGTTCACGACCCATATCTCAGAGAACTATGTGCAAGGAATTGAAGAAAATCGGTATTAGCAATCGCATGCCTATATTGAAACCACTGACTTCTGCGAAGAACCGTCTACAAAGTCCGGAAAGTTCGTATACAGTGATGTCACCGTGACTGGACACTGGAAGACTGGAAAAAAGCTCATGTGGTCCTACGAGTCGTCACCTTGTTTTGTAATGACGATAGGCAGAGAGTTTGGTGGGAGCCCCATGAAGCAATGGATCAAGCTGCCTTGTAAACGTAACTCAAGGTTCTGGAGTCGGTTGTCATAGTGCGGGGCACGTTCTGTTGATAGGCAACAGGTCCCCTGAAATTTCTCAAAGGTGGATATCCTCCAAGGATTATCTGAATATTGTTGCAGATCAAGTCCATCTTGCAAAATTTCATTTCTTGAGCCACACACGTCATTGCCTCCGGATTAACATCATTTGCATATTTCAACTGCCACACCTACCCTTCTATTTGCATGATTGTACAACATGTCCTTCGGGGGAGGCACTTTCAAAGTCGAGCAATGTATATACTATTTTATATGCATATATATATACTCTGTAACATTAAAATTGCAACATCAAGACGGGGTGGGATAACACATATATGCAAATGAAGAAGAACTCTAAGAGACAACGAAGACATGATTAATATTTCAACACAAATCGATATTTCTATTATCTATATCAGTGGTCCTCATCCTTTTATGCTTCACGTACTCCCTGGAAATGTATATGTAACTGGTGTACCCCTTGTATAGATTGAAAAAACTATATTTATAGTATAACAATGGGTATAAAATAAAACATATATATCAGTGGTTCTCAACGTTTTATGCTTCACGTACCCCCTGGAAATTTGTATGTAACTGGCGTACCATTTGTATAGATAGATAAAACTATAGTTATAGTATGAAAATGGAAATAAAATAAAACATATATATCAGTGGTTCTCAACCTTTTATGCTTCACATACCCCCCTGGAAACGTGTATGTAACTGGCTTACCCCTTGTATAGATTGATAAAACTATATTTATAGTATAACAATGGAAATAAAATAAAACATATATATCAGTGGTTCTCAAACATTTATGCTTCACGTACCCCCTGGAAATGTGTATGTAACTGGCGTGCCTCTTGTATAGATAGATAAAACTATTGTTATAGTATGATAATGGGTATAAAATAAAACATATATATCAGTGGTTGTCAATCTTTTATTCTTCACGTACCCTCTGGAAATGTGTATGTAACTGGCGTACCCCTTGTATAGATTGATAAAACTATTGTTATAGTATGATAATGGGAATAAAATAAAACATATATATCAGTGGTTCTCAATCTTTTATGCTTCACGTACCCCCTGGAAATGTGTATGTAACTGGCTTATCCCTTGTATAGATTGATAAAACTATATTTATAGTATAACAATGGAAATAAAATAAAACATATATATCAGTGGTTCTCAAACTTTTATGCTTCACGTACCCCCTGGAAATGTGTATGTAACTGGTGTACCCCTTGTATAGATAGATAAAACTATTGTTATAATATGATAATGGGAATAAAATAAAACATTAATATCAGTGGTTCTCAACCTTTTATGCTTCACGTACCCCCTGGAAATGTGTATGTAACTGGCTTACCCCTTGTATAGATTGATAAAACTATATTTATAGTATAAAAATGGGAATAAAATGAAACATATATATCAGTGGTTCTCAACCTTTTATACTTCACGTACCCTCTGTAAATGTGTATGTAACTGGCTTACCCCTTGTATAGATTGATAAAACTATATTTATAGCATAACAATGGGGATAAAATGAAATATATATATATATCAGTGGTTCTCAACCTTTTATGCTTCACGTACCCCCTGGAAATGTGTATGTAACTGGCGTACCCCTTGTATAGATTGATAAAACTATATTTATAGTATAACAATGGAAATAAAATAAAACATATATATCAGTGGTTCTCAAACTTTTATGCTTCACGTACCCCCTGAAAATGTGTATGTATCTTGCATACCCCTTATAAAGATAGATAAAACTATAGTTATAGTATAACAATGGTTATTTTTATTTTGTTACTAATTCTAGCGACATTTGAGCATTCACGGCCTACCCCAAAATTTTTTACCGTTTACCCCACGTTGAGAACCCCTAATCTATATAATAAAAGAAGTTGTCTGTCTTCGTGTGTGCCTGTGGCAGCCATAACTCATCGGAAAATCAACGTACACGCTTCCGAATTTCCAAGATTGTTCCCGGATGTGGTCCGGATTGCAGTGTCAAATTTCAGGTCGAAAGTCCCAAAGTGGGACTTGATAGAACCAACAATATTTACCATGCTATTCGTACGGGAAACGAGACTCGCTGTGAAATTTATTGTTCCCACTTTCTGCTCCCTTACGGTGAAAGTAAAGAGTTATAATAGCATTTAAATCTGCTCCGTTTCCAGATTCCCCACATTTCCAAAGGCATTATTGAAGGTTGCATTTTCTAACTTAACATGGGGTCGGGCAGGGGGGAAGCCGCCTAAGAAATTTGGGACCTTTCGGTGAAGTTCGTCGGGAACAACAGAATGCCAAAATCTGATGAAATAAATATTTCGATCGTTTGCCACGGGCTCTGAGAGCGCGCGCCGAATGAGCAATGACCTTTGCAATACCAGGAAATTTTTCCTGTTCAAACTGTGTAAAATGTCGGGGGAGAATGTAAAATGTCGGGCCAAGTGGGAACCTAATTTTTGAACCAAACACCGGGGCACACGGGTGACGCTGTGCAGGAAATTTGGACCGTGCGGACGAATATCACGGATGCTATAGAGCGGCAAAATCTGTAATAACGGAAATAAAGATCTCGATAGCTTACGCAGAAACTAAGCCACGGGCTATAAGAAAACTCGGTGACCTCAACAACAATCGAAACGAACACCGGGTAAATTTCTTCCTGTTAAAAATCTGTGCTAAAGTGTCCGAGAGGGGGGGGGATTGGATTGGATTGTTTTACCTCTGAGCGGCACTTTTTTGCACACCATGGGCTAAATGGCCAGGTCACATGGACCCCGAAGGCTCAGAGAAGGTTGTGGGAGGGGACCCACTGGAACAGCTGTTGGGAAACAGATGATAGCTCCCGTCAAGGCCATCCAGTGTGTTCTTTAACGTGAACAGGGTATGGCTCTCCCGCACACGGGGTCACGGCTTAACGCCCCATTCGACGGACGGCGGCCTTTCCAAGCCCATCGGTGTCCCCTACTGACCGTGGGCAGGGCGGGAAATTTTGCGGAGATAAATCTCAACGCTGACCCAGCTGGGACTCGAACCTGGGAACTACAGATTATGAGCCTGGCGCGCTACCGACTGAGCCACCCCCGCCCCTAGCTAATAGTGGTTGTACCACCTAATGATACGGCTTATTACATATTGATAGGGGTTATTGATATCTTATTGAAGAATTCTTCGTGACAATGAGTCGTAGAGACTGCTGATAACCTCCTGTGGCAATGAGTCGTAGAGACTGCTTATAACCACCTGTGGCAATGAGTCGTAGAGACTGCTGTTAACCACCTGAGGCAATGAGTCGTAGAGACTGCTGATAACCTCCTGTGGCAATGAGTCGTAGAGACTGCTTATAACCACCTGTGGCAATGAGTCGTAGAGACTGCTGTTAACCACCTGAGGCAATGAGTCGTAGAGACTGCTGATAACCTCCTGTGGCATTCTTCATCACACTTGCTGCACGGGAAGGGGTGGCTCAGTCGGTAGCGCACTAGGCTCGAAATCTGCAGTTTCCAGATTCGAGTCCCGCGTGGAGCAGAGTTGAGATTTATCTCCACACAACTCCCCGCTGTGCCAAAGTTAAGTAGGGGAAACCGAAGGAATTGGAAAGGCCGCCGCCCATCGGATGGTACGGTAAGCCGTGGTTCCGTGTGCAAGAGAGCCTTACTCTGTGAACGTTAAACGACATACTGGATGGCCTTGACGGGAGGCTAACATCTGTCTCCCAACAGCTGTTCCAGTGGGTCCCCTCCCCCAACCTTCTCTGAGCCTTCGGGGTCCATGTGACCTGTCCATTTAGCCCATGGTGTGCAAAAAAGTGCCGCTCAGAGGTAAAACAACCCAACCCAACTGCTCTCTACGTTGAAGAATCGCTAAGTTGCCACATACACTTAAGAGCCAAAACATTATAACCAGTGCTTCTTTATGCAAATCGAAGCAAATGCAGGAATGATGACGTGTATGGAGGTCATGAAACAGTATAAATAACACTTGATACTGAACTCTGTTAATCAGTGTTATTCTTGGTCTTTAGACGAAAAAGGCAGCGGGCTTTAGAGAGTTTGACAAAGGCCAAATTGTAATGGCCAGACGATTGGGTCAGAGTATTTCCGAGACAGCAAGGCTCGTGTAATGATCACGGTCAGCCATAGTTTGAACCTTAAAAAAGAGGTCCGAGGAGGGGAAAACCACGAACCATCGGCTAGGTGTGGGTCGACCACGTGTCTTCAACGCTAGAGTTGAGTTGGGTTGTTTCACCTCTGAGCGGCACTTTTTTGCACACCATTGGCTAAATGGCCAGGTCACATGGACCCCGAAGGCTCAGAGAAGGTTGGGGGAGGGGACCCACTGGAACAGCTGTTGGGAGACAGATGGTAGCCCCCCGTCAAAGCCATCCAGCCTGTTCTTTAACGTGCACAGGGTATGTCTCTCCCGCACACGGGGTCACGGCTTAACGTCCCATCCGACGGACGGCGGCCTTTCCAAGCCCATCGGTGTCCCCTACTGACCGTGGGCAGGGCGGGGAATTTTGCGGAGATAAATCTTAACGTTGACCCAGCTGGGACTCGAACCTGGGAACTACAGATTACGAGCCTAGCGCGCTACCAACTGAGCCATCCCGCCCTTCAATGCTAGAGGTGAGCGAAGGCTATCCCTTATGGTACGTGCCAACAGAAGGGATACTCTGGCGCAATTCGCTCGTGATTTGAATGCTAGTGACGGCAGTAATGTGCCACAACACACAGTACATCGAATCCTGCTGAAATTGAGACTGTGTAGTCGCAGGCTGCTCCGAATGCCTATGCTAACCTAGGTTCACCATTGAAAGCATGAAAACTGGACCTTGAATAATTGAAAGAAGGTCGTCTGGTCGTTTCCTGGAATTTCGTTTCCTGTTGCACCATTAGATGGCCGGTTACGTGTGCATCGTTTACTTGGGTACGTGTTGGCACCAGGATGCACTGTGGGATGAAAACAAGCCGGTGGAGAAAGTGTAATGCTTTGGGCAAAGTTCTTCTGGGAACTATTACTTCTATCACCTACCTAAAAGGGGCGGGGGTGGCTCAGTCGGTAGCGCATCAGGCTCGTAATCTGTAGTTCCCGAGTTCGAGTCCCAGCTAGGTCAGCGTTGAGATTTATCTTCGCAAAATTCCCCGCCCTGCCCACGGTCAGTAGGGGACACCGATGGGCTTGGAAAGGCCGCCGTCCTTCGGATGGGACGTTAAGCCGTGTCCCCGTGTGCGGGAGAGCCATACCCTGTGCACGTTAAAGAACACACTGGATGGCCTTGACGGGAGGCTATCATCTGTTTCCCAACAGCTGTTCCAGTGGGTCCCCTCCCACAACCTTCTCTGAGCCTTCGGGGTCCATGTGACCTGGCCATTTAGCCCATGGTGTGCAAAAAAGTGCCGCTCAGACGTAAAATAACCCAACCCAACCTACCTAAAATCATTGCAGACCAGGTACATCCTTGCATGGCAACGATATTTCCTTCTAGTAGTGCCATCTTTCAGCAGAATAATGCGCCATGCCACACTGCCTGGATTGTTAGAGAGTGGTTCGCATAACATGAGGAAGACTTCCAGGTATTGCCCTGTCCTCCAAATTCCCCAGATATCAATACAATCGAGCATCTGTGGTTTGTATTGGAACAGAATATCCGATCTGCGGCGGCTCAACAACATAAGTCCACAATTCTCTCAAGGCCGCTGATGGGCTACCGCCTATATTATAGTATATTCCTTTTTAATAGTAGTATGTCTATTAATAAAATGGGTACATCTGGATAGTACCTTTTAAAGCACAATGGCCGAGTGGTTAACGCGCTTGACTACTGATCTAAGGCACATGGGTTCGAGCTCCGGGTAAGGCATGGCTGTTTGTGCGTATCCGTCGAGACTCAAGGCCATTTCACTGATGACGTCATATGTTCTGACGTCAGCATTCGTGGATTTAGCATCTTGACCCCCCGTAGCTACTTGTATATTTGTTGGCGGGAATTTTTAATGTTGTGTTATCTTCAAAGTGGCGCTTCATTTTTCTGTGATTAAGTTTTTACTTGTGAATCATAGTTTTTGTAGAAATGACTCATCCTTGTTCTGTTCCTGGCTGTAGAGGAAACTATGAAAGTTCAAGAAATGTGCGCGTTTACAGTTTTCCCCAGGATGAAGAGTTGTGCAGAAAATGGCTTCTAGCAATAAGAAAACTTCACAGTAAGAAAATTTAGAAAGGTATGTCAATTTTGTTTTTCGCCTTTTTATAATAGCAAGTATATTTTTGATAAAATTTTGAGATTGCTGAAATCCTAGCAAAATTGCAATATTTGGCAAGAGTATATAAAATGGTTTGAATGATAATTGTGAAGAGTATATTGTGCCATACATTCATATAACTTAACCACTATACGTTTAGTCACAATTAGTTGTTTATTTATCCTTTTTTTATTTGCATTGTGGTTGTTTTTGCTGAAGGAGGGTATTGAATATGAGATTTTTATACAGTTATGTGAAATATAGGTTAAAGAAATAGTGATCAGAAAACAACATATATATATAGAGAGAGAGTACAGAGCATTAGTCACTCATTAATAGTTTAGATGACATGTAAATGTTAGGTTTATTTTCATAATACCCTTGGTAAATATCAGGAATGAACTTTGCATCTAGGAACCCATATCTCTTTTACTTGAAAGTGTCTCAGGTTTGTGCAAATCTGATTTTCACATTTTCCTCAGAGTTTTAATGTGTTAGTTAGTTTTAATCATTTTCAAGAGAACGGGTTATATATCATTCATTATTTAATGTTTGAATGTCATAGTCGTCGGGTAAAATTTGTGCATTATGAATAAATTTCTATTTCATGAATGCTTGTGTAACATAAATTATGTAGTGATTGATCATATCACCTATAAATATACATAGCATAACAGAATTGTTTATATGCAGAAATCATAGAGTGGAGAAAGGCAAATTATTATTGCCCACGAAATGTTTTACTGGATCATTATAAGTCAAATGTAAAATATGTCTCAAATTAGGTTTCTGCAAGATATAAAAAATTTCTAGTATTGGTGTTTCATTAAACAGATATCATAAATACTGTAGGATTGAACTAATGCATAATACAAATTCATCATTGCCTTATATTTGTAATTCTAAATATATTTTAATGCGTCCAATATTTTTTGCAATTATTCTACTCTCTTGAGCAATATAATTCAAGTTTGCATCTCTCGAAGCACAGAGAAACTTGATTTGTTGACATATTTGGACTTTTGACCATTTACAATAATTTTTACTTTTCTTACTATTTTTTATAAAGCATATATAACTGGAATAACGCAACAGTGTTGCAGATTAAGCTTAATTGATCAGTAACAATCAGACAAAAAAAATTTTAACATATAAAGCACAACACACTTAATGGTGTTCATCTTTCTCTCTAGGTTTGTGAATTACACTTTAAAGAGAGTGATTTTCAAAGATGTTCAAGTGCATTCGATGCGAAAACTGATGAGACGGTTACTGTGCAATTGAAAGTCCCCAGACTAATTCCTGGTAGCCTTCCATCAAAACTCCCAAATTCACCAGCATATCTCTCTGTTACTCCTACATCTAGCAGAGAAAGTCCTGAAAGCAAAAGGAAACAACGTGAAGAATCTTCACTCAAAAAAGCACTAGAATCTAGTGCAAGAGAAAAAGCTGAATATGACACTCAAAGAACATTTTTATCAATTCGTGATCTATTTTCCAAAGTGCACTTCATAGACGTTCACACATGGACTGTGTTATGTAAAAATGATTTGCTTTTGATAATAAATATTGTAAGTGATCCAGCTCCTATAGTAAAATTTTCTGTTGTTAATTCTGAGCATATGGTGAGAGCATATGAAAAAAATAATGAGCAATCCAAAGTTGGAAAATATACTTTTCTTCTAAAACATCAGTCATATTGACGTTTTAAATGAACATTTAAATTGTTTAATAAGGGTTAAAACTCCTGAAAGTAATATTAGACATAGTATTGATTAATGTGTAATATTTTGAAAGTACTTTGCACATCTGATGAAAGTAATAACAATCATTTAAAATTCATTGAGTAACAGTTGATACTATTTGGGTTAAATAAGTGTGGTTCAAAGTATTCATCAGATATGATGATTTTTGCATCACTTTTTTTAGCATGGCTCCTCATGCATATAATTTTGTTGGAAAAAGTGGAAATATTAGATTGCCACATCCTAGTACAATTCGACGCATTTGTCTTCGGTTTAATGTCAATCCTGCTATACAGAAAGTAGATTCAAATTTTTTATCATATGTCAGGCAAAAACATTTTTTTTTGAGTGATACAGATAAAAAAAGTGATTTTAATGCTTGATGAA
Source organism: Ryuthela nishihirai (assembly GCA_038380435.1). Taxonomy (NCBI): domain Eukaryota; kingdom Metazoa; phylum Arthropoda; class Arachnida; order Araneae; family Heptathelidae; genus Ryuthela; species Ryuthela nishihirai. The sequence goes on from JAWZYU010000022.1 coordinate 39,877,183, forward strand.
ATTCATCTCAAACAGTATTTGGATTTCAAATGTGGGTCAATGGTGGTTTCAAATGTGGTCAATGGTGGTTTCAATGGTGGTTTCAAATGTGGGTAATGTGTGGTCAATGGTGGGTTCAATGGTGGTTTCAATGGTCTGTCATTTGACACACAAAACATGGCAACCAGTGCCCATGTATTTATAACTAGTTTGCTTTCCAACTATAAAGATGTAGTTCACATATCACCAGTCAAACAATAAATGCTGATATTCTGCTGATATCAATAAAAACAATAAATGCTGGCATTCTTTACAGCATTATTTAAAAAAATTATCATTGGTTTGGAAGAAATTGGTTTTTTTATGATATGTGTCGTAGCTGACAATAATTCTATCAATCAGAAGAGTACAGCGAAGGATACCTTCTGGACATGGTCGCGATAAGCGAAATTCGCGATCAACGGGGGATTTAAAAAAAATCATTTTAAAATTCGAAAAAACACTTTATTAATAAAATAAATATTATTAATAACTAAACAATGTCCGTACTTAACATAATTCATTCATTTTGTTCTGAGTTGCAAAAAGGAATCTAGATACCCATGTTTGGCCTCTCTACGTTTATTATGCAAAATTTGCCGATAACTGTCAAATAATCCGTCAAATAATCCACTCACTCGCTCGTAATCTTCGTCGTTTTCTTCTAACAACTCCATGCATTGATTGTGAAGAGAAAGGGCCTTTTCAATGATTTTGACACTTAACTTTTGAACGGGAACAGGTTCCGAGACGTCATTTTATTGGGACATAGTATGGCAGTCCATTTCCTGCAGCTCTTCATCAGTTAAGGGTTCGCCGTGTGTTCTAACAAAGTCTGAATATCATCTACATCAACACCTTCGATGCCTCCGGAAGTGGCCATAAAACTAATCTCTTCGATGATATTTTGAATATCATTTTCATAATTGATGTGATCTTCAATAATTTCTCTGAGCAACCTTTTCCAAACACCCTTCATACATGACTGGGCGACTTCATTCCACGCTTCGTCGATGTTTCTGATAGCTTTCATAATATTAAATTGTTTCCACCAAACCCACATGGCATCTCTACCACCTCCATCAGTTTCTTCAATGAGTTGGCGCATCGTTTTTCTTAAATAATAGGCTTTGAATGCTGCTATTGCGCCTTGATCCATAGGCTGTAAGTGGAAGTGGTATTCGGAGGTAATAATACCACTTCAACGGGAAAATCAGTGCACAGAGTCTCAGTTCCACAGGATGTCCCGGTGCATTATCCAACACCAAAAGAGCTCGAGGTTCAACTCCAATATCCTCGCAATATTTTTTTATTGCTGGGCAGAAACAAGTTTTAAACCAGTCCATAAATAAATTTTATGTCATCCAAGCCTTAGGGTTACTTCACCAAAAAACTGGTAAATTGTTTTTAAAATAACCTTTCATGGCACGAGGATTTTCTGATTGATAAATTAGCAATGGTTTCAATTTTAATTCTCCGGATGCATTTCCGCCGAGAAGAAGAGATAGACGATCCTTGGCTGCTTTAAATCCAGAAGCAGTCTTCTCCTCTATGGAAATATACGTACGTGTTGGCATTCGTTTCCAATAGAGTCCCGTCTTATCTACACTAAAAATTAAATTTGGTGAATAATTTCCCCTTTCCACAATTTCATGGAACTCCATTGGATATTTTTCAGCTGATTCTGTGTCTGCACTAGCCGATTCGCTAATCATTTTAAGGCTATGCAAGTTTGATCGTTTTCTAAACCGATCAAACCAACCTTTGCTTGCTTTAAAAACCTCTTCTCCCCCATGTTGAGATTTTAAACGATCCCAAAGACTAAGTGATTTATTCGTTATGATTTGGGTACTCACATGTTTTGGTACAGGCATGTGGTCTTCATTTAGGTCCTCTATCCATTTGCTTAATAAATTTTCCATTTCTGTCATCAAAAAACTTCTGGTTCGTGAAACTTTCGTCGCTGTAATTGGAGTAACACTTTCGCCAGCCTTTTTAATTTTGTCTTTTTGTTCCACAATTGATCGCACTGTAGACTCAGGCAATTTGAAATCCCTTCCTGCAACTGTAAATTTACCACCACTTTCTATCCTTTCTATAATTTTTAGTTTCTTTTCTAAAGTCACTACACTGCGAATTTTCTTAGACGATTTTTCACATTTTCTTTTTGACATTTTAAAAATTACGAAGGGATAAAAAAATATGTGGTCAATTTAATTAACGTGCGTTTGACACTGCAGCTAAGATTCCACTGAAGGATAGACCCAAATGATGCACTGGCTCAACCGTACCAATCACCGGCGTACGGCGATCTTTTGTCTCGCCCACGCTGGTCACTTTACGTTATGTATATGTGTATGATGTGATTGAGCGAGAAAGAAAGTTAGCACGCACGTGCAACCATTCCATTTGATTTTGACCTTTCCTCGCATGTTTCAAAGCCACACAAGTGCCGAGACAAAAAAAAACGATATAACGAATCCGCACTCGCCGGGGTCGCGATGAACGGGGGGTTTCCTGTATGTCATTATGTCTTTCTCCCCCTAAAGTTCAAATTGTATATCCTCATCCATTAGAAAAATCAAGACCTTTATTTTTTCTTACTGACCCAGTTCATTTGTTGAAGTGTATCAGAAATAACTGGCTAAATCAAAAACATTTTGAAAAATGTATGTACTATCCACATTTTGCAAATAATGGATATAGTATTTCATCGTTCAAAATTGCATCCTTATCAACCCTTAAAGAACTGCATAAAATTGAAGCAAACTCATTGTTAAAATATGGATTTAATCTATCGTATAGAGCTTTGAAGCAAAGTAACCTTGAGAGACAAAATGTTAAATTCGTCTTAAATATTTTTAATGACTTTGTAGTTAATGGACTTTTAGAAATAGGAGAAAAGCACAAATTGTTACATCACCAAGATACATCAGATTTCATTAAGTTCATTTTAACATGGTGGCATATTGTAAATGTAAAATCACCTTTTAAAGGTGAACGCTTGAATAACAAACACCAAATGCCATTAACGTGTTCAGAGTCAGATGAAAATGTCTCATTTCTGAATTCTTTCCTGAATAAATGTATGCGTCATTTTTCTGCTGAGGTCCTGCCATCCTCTCAGACCTTCTACTATGGCATATAAACTAACAGGCTCCTGTCAGACATCTGTGGCAAGCAGCTGCTTGAGCAGGTATTTGTTTTACTTTATTGTTGGCTAGATAAATGGGAACAGATGAGTTGCACAACTGGTATGCTAACGAAAGAAACCCATTCTGCGTTAAGACTTAGTACATATTCATTGCTTGAAATTGCTTCATATTGTACCTCTGAACTCAAAATATATTTTACCTGTTATATCAAACTGATAATTTAGTGAGTCGTTTCGGCCTCTACAGGCAGTTAGCTGGAAGCCAATATAATATAAGTATGTCAATTATTTGAATGTGAAACAAAATTAAGAGTACAGTCACTGTTGAAACTTCCCACTAAGTCAAGTGGAAAAATTAAAATAACCGATTTGGATTTTAAAGATGATTTTAAGGAAATGAATTTTATGCATATTAGCTTAAAATTTAACATTACAGTGCTTCCTTCAGATTTGTCTGATTGTGATAATTCTCTTCCTGTAATTGTATATATAGCAGGTTATTGTATATTTTCAGTTTTGAAAAGTTTGAAATGTGATCATTGTAAACATTTACTATTACTTGATAAAAAACAGTAGAATTGGATGTAAAATTTAAGTATTTACAAAAATTTGATAGAGGCAGTCTTTTTTTGCCCAAATGAGATAGTAATTAATGTTGTATTACTAAATTATATTACTATGAAAAAATTGTGTACTGAATTTGAAGAAGAATTTATGGAAATGGCAAATCAAAGAAATGTTACTTTAATCACAACCAGTCTTTTACATGATGCAGAATTACTTGATTATCATTCAAGTTGTGAATTTGGCCACTGTATTGGAAAAACTCTAGAAATGATTATCTGGTGTTCAACAAATATATTTTAAAAAAAGATTTTTTGTTAGAGAATTTGGGAAATAAGAAAAAATGTCTTAGTGCCAAAAAAAAAAAGTTGTCTACCCTCAATAAATAGTATCCACAGATTTGGACTCCACTGTTGGCTTTGAAATTAATAGAATACCACTGTATATGTTAAATAGAAAACCACTTGTCTTTGAAATTAATAGTTTTGTTGGCATGTGGTATTTGAACCATATCTCTCCAGGTATAGGCCACAGTGTTCTAAGACCACTAAACAAATAAGTTCCATTAGTGGAAAAAAGGCAGAGTCTGTTAATTTAGTGGTCTTACACCACTGGCTTATATCTGGAAAGATGTATACCTAAATGATTTAATCTTTCTTTACCAGGCTGCATAGAATTATATTTTTAACAATTGAAGATTGATTAGAGAATATTTTCTTTACATTTGGGAGGTTAGTTGAGCGATATATTATCAAATCTTAAGTCATAGATTTACAGGTAGCTTTGTAAACCCAAATGTGTATGTGCTTACAGTAAATTGTAGTTTGTAAAGTTTAGATGCACTTTTCCTGCTAGTTTCTGAATATATATTCCATCGAAAGGTTGTATCCATGTCCTATAAATTCAGTCTAATTACTAAGAAAAAGTATTTCAATTAAATCATAACTGCAATTTTTACAGTTCAAGCTATTACAGTATATCATTAATTTGTAGTTCACATTTGTCAATAAAATTGTTCTGAAGAATTTTTGTGTTTTTTTTTTCCTTTTAATATAACACACTAGTTTTCCATAACAATTTATATGTCATGATTATGTTATCAATGGTATAAAAAACTGGATCAATTATTGACAGCATTTATGAGAAAAAATATGTGAAGGAAATGATTTTATTTTTGTTAATATATAACCGAGTAATTATTCGCATGTTACCTTATTTTTAAACATATTGTGTCATTGCAATTATATGTAGAACCGATTATGACGCTCCTGGTAATTTATATATGGTTATACATGTTCAGAGAACGTTAAACGACGATTACTCTGCATTTTCAGTCATCAATTTAGCACAATTACAAATCAAGATCTATTTTAGTTTCAACGTCTTCCTTATTTTAAAGTTTGCCATAGAAATATTACATTAATGTACATATATACAATATAATCATACTATGTCAATCAGTTTTTGAGCACAGTATCAAACAAAAATGTCCACCGACCTTATAAAAAAGACACTCGATTTGCGACGGTAATACTACGTGCGCAGGAGGCACTGTAGATCCACCGGATGTGACGTCAATTTAGACTGCAAAGGCCTAGAGTCTCGAAGGTTACAGTTTGTGTCGTTTTTCTGCTGAGGGCCTGGCATCCTCTCTTGTACTATGGCATATAAACTGACAGGCTCCTGTCAGACCTCTGTGGCAAGCAGCTGCTTGAGGGGATGTTTATTTATTTATTCGTTGAAAGCCATCATAGAGAGAGTTGCAATATTGGCCACCAGATGGCGCGGATTACCGAAGAGTCGAATTTTCCCTAATAACGAAATATGAAAGAGAATTTTTGAAAGTTAAAAGTCAGTGGAATCCGAGACATGTGAGCAAGGAAACTAACCTAAACTTTAGTTTCAGAAAGTTTATTATTTCAATTTCAAATTTATTCCAGTTGCATGACAATTCCGGATGATTGAACATCGGATAACTGAGAAATTATTGTTTATTTTTTTTCTACCGCTTATATTATAGTAACAAATAACTAATAAAATATTCTTCCGTTTTAATTCACGTCACTACTCTTTCTGATTATTACATCCGGAAAGTACCTTTTTAGGTACATTATTATATCTTAAGGAAAATACGAGGATCGATAATTCGTGGACTGCCGTTCGAAACAATTAGCGACTCCTCTTACGAGTCATACATCATACACCGAAGAGCCAAAACATTTTGACTAGCTGCCTAATACGATGTTGGTCCCTCAAGTGCCACCAAAACAGCCCTTACCGGGCGAGGCATGGATGCTACAAGGTTTCTAAAGTTGTCTTTTGATATCTGGTACGAACACGTTACCAGCAAATCCTTTATTTCTTGTAAGTTACGTGGTTGAGCCGTCGCAGATCGGATATGCTGTTCCAACACAAAACACAGATGCTCGACTGTTTTGATGTCTGAGGAATTTGGAGGTCAGGGCAATACCTGGAAGTCTTCCTCATGTTCAGGGAACCATTCTAGAACAATCCAGGCGGTGTAGCATGGCGCATTATTCTGCTGAAAGATGGCACTATTAGACGGATACATCGTTGCCATGAGAGGATGTAACTAGTCTGCAGAAATTCTGGTCACATGTAGTTATATATATATCTCTCTATATGACCAGAATTTCAGCCACACATTCTCGCAAATGCGGGAATTGTGGTACTGAATTTGGACAACGTCTCCAATCCCTAATTCAATAGCTCTTCGGTGTATTGCAATTAATATTGAAATAATACATTTAATGCAATGTAAACAGAAACTATTTATAAATGCATTAATGAACCATTTATTGCTTAGTAAGTAAATAATAATAAATTTAATAAATACCTACTAAATAGTAGTATAACATCAGTAACAAATAAGGGGTGGCTCAGTCGGTAGTGCGACAGGCTCGTAATCTGCAGTTCCCAGGTTCGAGTCCCAGCTGGGTCAGCGTTGATATTTATCTCCGCAAAATTCCCCGCCCTGCCAACGGTCAGTAGGGGACACTGATGGGCTTGGAAAGGCCGCCGTCCGTCGATGGGACGTTAAGCCTTGGCCCCGTGTGCGGGAGAGTCACACCCTGTGCACGTTAAAGAACACGCTGGATGGCCTTGGCGGGAGGCTACCATCTGTCTCCCAACAGCTCTTCCATAACCTTCTCTGAGCCTTCGGGGTCCTTGTGACCTGGCCATTTAGCCCATGGTGTGCAAAAAAGTGCCGCTCAGAGGTAAAAGAACCCAATCCAACCCAAGACCCCGGGTCCCGTTGCCTTTTAGTCTTTTGGGTTTAATAGAGGGTTCCCAGATTTTCGTACAGACCCATGTGTTCTCGTGATCCTGGGGTGGCAGCATCCGTAGCTCCTAACCATGAATTTTGTTTTCCTGTGCGCATATGGTTCCCAGAAATAGCGCAGAAGGCCATTAAGGGATCACCTGAACACCAGGGGGTGGTCAGCATTTGTCTCTCCCGTTCACTAATTGGGGATGTTTTCGGTGGGCGTCGTTCCACAAGGAATTGGTGCGATGGGAACCGCACTTTGAAGCGGCGTCAGGCTCAGTCGAAGTACGGATGTGAATAAAGATTCATGGCTTCTTCACATTGTCATCTTGGGGAGAGCGATGTGCTTAATAGCGTACAAGTGGGCTGTGGAGCAAACCTACGGATGTCTCTAAGTGTTCCTCTTCGGGAAAGAAATTATCCACTTTCCTGCAGCCTCCTCTCCTTAGGAACAGAAGTGGACCCGCCAAGGGGCGGAGGTGGCTCAGTCGGTAGCGCGCCAGGCTCGTAATCTGTAGTTCCCAGGTTCGAGTCCTAGCTGGGTCAGCGTTGAGATTTATCTCCGCAAAATTCCCCGCCCTGCCCACGGTCAGTAGGGGACATCAATGGGCTTGGAAACGCTGCCGTCTGTCGGATGGGACGTTAAGCCGTTGCTCCGTGTGCGGGAGAGCCATACCCTGTGCACGTTAAAGAACACGCTGGATGGCCTTTACGGGAGGCTACCATCTGTCTCCTAACAGCTGTTCCAGTGGGTCCCCTCCCCCAACCTTCTCTGAGCCTTCGGGGTCCATGTGACCTGGCCATTTAGCCCTTTGTGTGCAAAAAAGTGTCGCTCAGAGGTAAAACAACCTAACCCACCCAATGGACCCGCCAAAGTCACACAACATCTGGTGAAATCCACTGTTTTTGAAGAAATATGCTTCTCAAGTTATGAACAAATTGTGATCGATTCATAACGGTATGTCCTGTCGAAGAACACGGCATCCATACGACCAGGTTTCCGACTTTGATCGAGGGAGAATTGTGCGATTACTGGAAGGCAGATTATCGTACCGAGACGACATCAGTGCTCGTGTTGGACGGAATGCTGCCACGTGATGAGAATATGGCGTCAGTGAGTAGAGGAGGAACGAACTCACCGACATGAAGGATCTCAATGGCCCTGTCACACAAACGAACGAGAGGACAGACATCTCGTGTGCATGTCTGTGAATGATCGTACAGCCACATCAAACACCTTAGCTCAAAAGTTAGGGTGTGTTGCACATCAACCAGTATCCGCAGGTACGGTTCGACATCGTCTGCAGCATCGGGGCATCTTTGCTAGGAGCCTTTGCTTTGGCAACCATTGACTCTACAACACGTCAACTCATGGCATCGCAACCATTGACAAGAACGTCGCTCATTTCATCGCATCATCCTTTCAGACGAATCCCACATCAGTATGCAGCACATGATGGACGAATCCGTCTGGCGTTACAGCAGTAACAGGCTCAGTGAGACATGCACGATGCAGCACCATACAGGTCCAGCAGCTGGTGTTATGGTATGGGGTGCCATTGGACTACACTGATGCATCAGTGAGACATGCACGATGCAGCACCATACAGGTCCAGCAGCTGGTGTTATGGTATGGGGTGCCATTGGACTCCATTGATGCATCAGTGAGACATGCACGATGCAGCACCATACAGGTCCAGCAGCTGGTGTTATGGTATGGGGTGCCATTGGACTCCATTGATGCATCAGTGAGACATGCACGATGCAGCACCATACAGGTCCAGCAGCTGGTGTTATGGTACGGGGTGCCATTGGACTACACTGATGCATGCCCCTCATATGCAATACCGGCACTTTGAACAGCCAGTGTTACATCACTGAGGTGTTGGAGTCTCTGGTCGTACCTTATTTTCAGGGGCTCTCTGGCGCCATTTAGCAACAGGAAAATGCCTGACCACATATGGCATGCATCGTCGAACAATTCCTGGATACAACAATTCTATGTAACACTTCTACCTTGGCCTGCGCGTTCACCGGGTATGTCCCCAATTGAAACATGTCTGGTCGATGATCTCACGACGACTACCACACCAGACACCAGCAGCTGGTACAACAGATGAACTTTGGCTACGTATCAAAATCTGCATGCCCTGACATCCCCCAAACCCACATCCGACGTCTCATCGTCTCAATGCAGGACCGTGTAGCAGCAGTTATTGCCATTCGTGGTGGCTACACAAGATACTGATTTCTTTGTATTCCACAAGTCTAACCGAGTTGTATTTGTAATCATTTGATCCTTGTAACATCCCCCCCAATAGGGAACCACCTTGACGTGGTGGTGGGGGGCTTCGGGCTCAGCAACCCAGTCGAAGGCTGTGCTGGCCGGATTGGTCCCCCGGTTGGACATAGCCAAGACCAACCGAGGCCGACGACATCGCTGACCTGTCGGACAACCGGTAGGATGGTGACGATGTCTTAGGCCTCAACCTCAGGTGTTCTGTGTGAGCGTGGGCGGGGTGGCTCAGTCGGTAGCGCACCAGGCTCGTAATCCGTAGTTCCCAGGTTCGAGTCCCAGCTGGGTCAGCGTTGAGATTTATCTCCGCAAAATTCCCCGCCCTGCCCACGGTCAGTAGGGGACACCGATGGTCTTGGAAAGGCCGCCGTCCGTCGGATGGGACGTTAAGCCGTGGCCCCATGTGTGGCAGAGCCATACCCTTGCACGTTAAAGCGATGGATGGCCTTGACGGGAGGCTACCATCTGTCTCCCAAACAACTGTTCCAGTGGGTCCCCCCCCAACCTTCTCTGAGCCTTCGGGGTCCTTGTGACCTGGCCATTTATCCCATGGTGTGCAAAAAAGTGCCGCTCAGAGGTAAAACAACCCAACCCAACCCAAGCTCTGTGTGAGCACGTTCAAGAGTTCTGCCGAACTGTCTGAGCCCGCCTAGCAGGCACGAGCCCTATCAAAAGTCTGGGCCTTACTAAGAGTCTCCACCCCGGGTGCCGAGCGAACTTGGATTTACATATCCTTGTTCATGGCTAACCGGGGAACAGATTAAATAATAGGTTTCTTCCGGTGGTTAGCTTTCCTTTTATAGGACTGCTGCCATGTGAGGTCGGGGTTGAGGTGCGTCTATATGGCGCATTCTTGCCCCCGGCTCTAGATAGGCACGGCTTTTCATAACTGGTAGTGCTGTCAGGCGGAATCGGGAATTGCCGTGGTTGCTTAAGATCGCAACAAAATAGAACGATCCTTGTAACATAAGCTATGTCTTCACTAAATATGGCTTTGATGTCTTTTGTCTTTCCTGGTGTTGCACTTTTAATGGCCAGCAGTGTATTATAGTACTATTAAAATCATGCAAATGAAAATAGTATTTTACTTTCGTCTGATTTTGTGTTGAGTTCAGATTAGATTTACTAGCATTAAAAAAAAGCACACCAGTAATTGCTTTTCCTCTAGACCGACTGTAAAACTCCCTCGCCTAAGGGACGGGGGTTGCTCAGTCGGTAGCGCGCCAGGCTCGTAATCTGTAGTTCCCAGGTTCAAGTCCCAGCTGGGTCAGCGTTGAGATTTATCTCTGCAAAATTCCCCACCCTGCCCACGGTCATTAGGGGACACCGATGGACTTGGAAAGGCCGCCGTCCGTCGGATGGGACGTTAAGCCGTGGTCCCGTGTGCGGGAGAGCCATACCCTGTGCACGTTAAAGAACACTGGATGGCCTTGACAGGAGGCTACCATCTGTCTCCCAACAGCTGTTCCAGTGGGTTCCCTCCCACAACCTTCTTTGAGCCTTCGGGGTCCATGTGACCTGGCCATTTAACCCATGGTGTGCAAAAAAGTGCCGCTCAGAGGTAAAACACCCCAACGTTAAAGAACACACTGGATGGCCTTGACGGGAGGCTACCATCTGTCTTCCAACAGCTGTTCTAGTGGGTCCCCTCCCCCAATCTTCTCTGAGCCTTCGGGGTCCTTGTGACCTGGCCATTTAGCCCATGGTGTGCAAAAAGTGCCGCTCAGAGGTAAAACAACCCAACCCGACTAACAACTTGTAATGTTGTGACCGAATATATTGGGTTAAAAATCGGTAATAAACGACGAACGAAGTCTTGAAAATTCGATTTTTGAATTGATCAATAAGTAATTCCAGTGAGGACGATGACAACTACAACTGCAGAGTTATCTTCGTTATTTTCTTCCTAACCTTTCATCAATTCCCTCTTCTACCGGATTTGGAGACGTAATCGGAATTAATGAAATTTGATTGAAACGCAGACGACGCGGGAGGCGGGCATCCTCCACCGCCAGACGAAGGATTAATCTTCTCGCCACGTGGCCAAAAACCAATCAGCGAACTCCAGCTCCGTCACGAGGGCGCGAACTCGACACACATCACAAGCGCTTCACAACCGGAAGTGAAAGGAAGCACCAACGGAATTAAAACTGCGGCCACACGGAGAGCTGCTCCATCTGCTGAGCGTTAAGAGCATTAACAAACTCTCACGCAAAAAAACCCAAACCATTACAACAATTGAGGGGGCCTCAGTGAGCCGAAGCTTGTTCAGAAAGTCTGTTAATGATAACAACGCAAAAGCAGAACGAACCGCTCTCTCTGTGGCCGTCGTACTCTTAGAGCACGTGACGTGGCAATTTCCCTCCCCCCCCCCTCTCTGCCAATCACAGGCTCTCAGCTGCGTGGGAATTCCGCAGACGTCGGAACAGCGCGTGACATACGTCATTTCATGTGAGGCCGCTGAACGACGTGCACTTTGGTTCTTTTTTATTAAGCGTTCAGCTCAGTCGCCACTTAAGTTTATTACGAAAAAAATATGAAGGATTTTTTTTTAATTAACGTGTGTAATTGCTGAAATAAAAGTGCATTAGGTAAATTTGATGCTAAAATAAGAACTTTTCAAAAATGTTACCAATTACGGGTGATGGATGGTTGATTCGCAATGAATGGCAGAAAATGTGGAGAGGCATTGTCGTGGGAGAAATCAATTTAATTTCTGTTCTTAACGGTTTCATCGAATGAGAGTCGACTTCAGAATAGTCTGATGGCGTGAATCTTTCTTAAGAATAAAATATGAAACCATTTATTAAGACGAAGAATTATTAATTCCAGAGACTTTTATTATTTACACTATTGAAATTGGCAAAACCAACGGAGTAGAAATGTTTCTATTCTTTTAAAAAGTTAATGCGCCAGTGAATAAAGGGGTTGCGTTGACTATGGAGATGCTAGGAGACAGATGGTGGTAGCCTCCCATCAAGGCCATCCATCGCGTTTTTTAACGTGCAGAGGGAGGGTCTTAAAGGAGAGAGTGAGGGTCTTAAAGGAGAGAGTGAAGGTCTTAAAGGAGAGAGTGAGGGTCTTAAAGGATCTCTCCTTTGAGACCCTCACTCTATCCTTTGAGATCTTCTGAGACCTGTGAGGATCTTAAAGGAGAGAGTGAAAGTCTTAAAGGAGAGAGTGAAAGTCTTAAAGGAGAGAGTGAACGTCTTAAAGGAGAAAGTGAGGGTCTTAAAGGATCTCTCCTTTAAAACCCTCACACTCTCCTTTGAGACCTTCTGAGACCTGTGAGGGTCTTAAAGGAGAGAGTGAAAGACTTAAAGGAGAGAGTGAGGGTCTTAAAGGAGAGAGTGAAAGTCTTAAAGGAGAGAGTGAGGGTCTTAAAGGATCTCTCCTTTAAGACCCTCACTCTCTTCTTTGAGATCTTCTGAGACCTGTGAGGGTCTTAAAGGAGAGAGTGAGGCTCTTAAAGGATCTCTCCTTTAAGACCCTCACTCTCTCCTTTGAGAGCTTCTGAGACCTGTGAGGGTCTTAAAGGAGAGAGTGAAAGACTTAAAGGAGAGAGTGAGGGTCTTAAAGGAGAGAGTGAAAGTCTTAAAGGAGAGAGTGAGGGTCTTAAAGGATCTCTCCTTTAAGACCCTCACTCTCTTCTTTGAGATCTTCTGAGACCTGTGAGGGTCTTAAAGGAGAGAGTGAGGCTCTTAAAGGATCTCTCCTTTAAGACCCTCACTCTCTCCTTTGAGAGTTTCTGAGACCTGTGAGGGTCTTAAAGGAGAGAGTGAAAGACTTAAAGGAGAGAGTGAGGGTCTTAAAGGAGAGAGTGACAGACTTAAAGGAGAGAGTGAAGGTCTTAAAGGATCTCTCCTTTGAGACCTTCTGAGACCTGTAGACTACTTTTGGTATTGGTAGCTGCAATGGCAATGGGCAACGTCTCCTACAGGTAAGTAAACTCAATGGATTCAGAATAACTAACACTTATTACAAACACCGCGACATACAGTAGTACACATGGGTTTCACCCGATGGGCTGCATAAGAATATGATTGATTATATATTAATTAACAGCAAATTTGCTAGTTCTGTGAGGAATACCAGGTCATATAGGGGAGCTGAAATCGGATCTGACAATACTTTTTCAAAAGTGTCTTGCAACTTAAACTTAAAAAGTGTTGTGCTAAGGTTAAATAATTTACCTTTAATACTGAAGCTCTGAAAGACCCAGTTATAACTAAAACTTACCATGACAGGTTACTTAATCATTATGACAGTCATGGTTTACTACTACTGAAGTTGAGGGAGAATGGGACCATTTTAAACAGGCTTTTTTTGGAAAATAACAATACTCGTTTAGGAAAAAAGGAGCAGAAGAGACAGAATTATCTGAGTGGTAAGGCACTTGAGCTTATCTCAGAAAGAAAGAACTACAGGAATAACCATAATCAATAAGCTACTAGTCCTAATAGAAAGCATTACAGAGAGCTTAATAAACGTGTCAAGGATCATTTAGCTGCTGATAAGAATCTTTGGCTTGATGGCTTGGCTGACAAAGCCGAGGAAGCAGTTAGACAGCACAACAGCAGAGAGCTGTACCAGATAATTAATGTTTTGTGTGGTAGAAAACGAACAGGTATACAGGGTTTGAAGGATAAACATGGTAAGGTTATAGAAGGTGAGGATTCTGTCATGGCTAGGTGGGCTGAGCATTTCAGTGATGTTCTAAACAATGCGGTTAGTTCTACTCCCATTGTTTGAAATGATGATAGATGCATTGGTGGCTTTAATGTTGGCCCTATAACACAATCTGAAGTTATTTTGGCTGTTTCTAAATTTAAACTACATAAATTCCCAGGGGTAGATGAAATTACTACGGAAATGCTTAGAGCTGGGAATGTTTCCGTTACCACTTGGATGACTGAAATTTTGAATATCTTTCATAATAAAGGCATGATTCCTAAGGATTTTACCAGAGCTATTATTATCCCTATTTTCAAAAAAGGTGATCGCAGTTCTTATGATAACTATAGGGGTATCAGCCTACTCTCTGTTCCAGGTAAAGTTCTTTCCATGATTGTACTTAATAGAATTAAGAATCTGGTTGACGGGCAATTGCGTGATAAACAATGCAGTTTCAGAAGTGGTAGGGGATGTGTGGATCAGCTACAAAGCTGAACCACTTAATGCGTAAGCATCTGGAATCAAAAGCATCTAGTTTCCTGTTATCTTGTCTACAAAGCGTCCAATTCTCACTACCATAACTAATCCTAGAAAGAACTAAACTATTATGTAGTCTAATTTTAGTCTTTAGGTGTATCAGACAAGAATTGCTCACAGCCTTTCCCCAATGAAAAATAATCAACATGGGAGGAAAGCATTTCAAGAATAATTTAAAAATTGACAAATATTACCACGAAATTGGTTCAGCCAATTTAATATATTGTAATTTGCGCAGATCTTTTTTCTGAATTCTGTAATCAACCATAATGTTCGGATACTTTTTTGAGCGACTGTAGGTGGTCATATTATTTTGATACTAGATCGTGTGGGCTCACTCACGGAAATATTGAGCGTGTGCAGTAACTGCACACGCTCCAGTTTGCTGTGAACGGTAACTGGAGCGTGTACAGTTGCTGTACACGCTCCAGATATTTTTACTGAATTCTGTAATCACGTGACACGAAGGTTACCAGATCACTATTTTCTGAAAAAATCGTTGCCAAATATTTTTTCTGAATTCTGTAGTCAACCGTAGTATTCGGATATTTTTTTGAGCGACTCTAAAACAACCCAACCCCCATTTTTTCCTATAATTGAAGGATTAATTTCACTATCAACCTTCAGACGTGCTTTTAAATAAGGAATTTCTTTACCAAATATGAAACTGATCGATGTAATAATTCTAGATCTATTAAGGAACAAACAAACAAACAAACAAACAGAGATTTCAATAGCACAGTTCTTTGGTTCAGCCAATTAAATATATTGTAATTTGCGATTTCATCTCTATAGTTCCTAACTTACAGTACTGTGCAAATTAGTTGGGACAAT
The DNA here is from genome assembly GCA_038380435.1 of Ryuthela nishihirai. Lineage (NCBI taxonomy): Eukaryota > Metazoa > Arthropoda > Arachnida > Araneae > Heptathelidae > Ryuthela > Ryuthela nishihirai. The sequence goes on from JAWZYU010000022.1 coordinate 39,892,549, forward strand.
AGGAAAATGCAGTAACAAAGACAACTAAAATATTTATTTGTTTAACAGTGTAGTTAAGAGTGAATATGCCCCCCCCCCTTAGCTTTAATTACTTCTTTCCCCCTCTCAACCATTGATGTATTAGCTTTCCACACATCTCCTTCACTTCAGGGTCGTGGTACCACACTTTCATGACACTTTCTATCATTTTAGTTCTCGTCGTGCAATCCATCTTAGAAATGCGCGCTTTAATAATGGCCCGCAAATTTTCAATGGGGTTTAGATCGGGTGAATTTCCTGGCCACTCCAATACCTTCAAATGTTGCTGGGTAAAAGAAGCTCTTAGCAAGCTTAGAATTGTGGCATGGAGCCAGATCCTGTTGAAATACCCCATCGCCGTTAGGAAACAGCTTCTGCAGTGTTCGGACCATTTTCGCCTCCAGAACGCCTATGTACTTTTTGCTGTCCATCATTCCTTCAATGAGGTGAAGCATTTGTGGCCCGGAAGCTGTGAAACATCCCCAAAACATGACCTTCGGTGGGTGTTTGGGGGATTGCTGGATGTGGCCGGATCGAAGAGGTTCTCCGGCTTCGCTTCTCCCAACTAATTTGCACAATACTGTAGAGAGAACCCTATTTCTAATAGTGAAATATAAATTTCTGTCTTTTGACTTACATTTCGTTGTAATATTTGTCAATTTTTAAATTAATCTTGAAATGCTTCCCTCCCATGTTGATTATTCATCATTAAATGAAGGTTGTGAGCAATTCTTGTCTGGTATTTCGTCTCTGTGAGGGGAGTGAATGGCTCAGTCGGTGGCGCGCCAGGCTCGTAACCTGTAGTTCCCAGATTCGAGTCCCGGTTGTGTCAGTGCAGAGATTTATCTCCGCAAAACTACCCGCGCTATTCACGGTCAGTAGGGGACACCGATGAGCTTCGAAAGCACGCCGTCCGTCGGATGGGACGTTAAGCCATGGTCTCCGTATGCGGGAGAGCTATACCCTACGCACGATAACGAACACGCTGGATGGCCTTGACGGGAGGCTACCATCTGTCTCCCAAAAGCTGTCCCAGTGGGTCTCCTCCCACAACATTCTCTGAGCCTTCGGTGTCCTAGTGACCTGGCCATTGAGCCGATGGTGTGGAAAAAAGTACCGCTCAGAAGTGAAATATTCCAACAGCCCAAAACAGTTCTGACAATGGACGCTGTCATCACCTGAATTATAAAAAAATTTAACATTTTTTCTGAATGAGCAGAAAAAAGGTCAGCTCAACCTTTGCCTTTTTTTTCCTCAGAGGTCTGTCTGACCTTCGTGACACAGGAAAACAAAACATAACTAAAAGGATTCTGAGATCGAATATTGATAGAGACGTTGGGTTGTTTTACCTCTGAGTGGCACTTTTTTTGCACACCATGGGCTAAATGGCCAGGTCACAACAACCGAAGGCTCAGAGAAGGTTGGGGGAGGGGACCCATTGGAACAGCTGTTGGGAGACAGAAGGTAGCCTCCCGTCAAGGCCATCCAGCGTGTTCTTTAACGTTGGGTTGTTTTACCTCTGAGTGGCACTTTTTTTGCACACCATGGGCTAAATGGCCAGGTCACAACAACCGAAGGCTCAGAGAAGGTTGGGGGAGGGGACCCATTGGAACAGCTGTTGGGAGACAGAAGGTAGCCTCCCGTCAAGGCCATCCAGCGTGTTCTTTAACGTTGGGTTGTTTTACCTCTGAGTGGCACTTTTTTTGCACACCATGGGCTAAATGGCCAGGTCACAACAACCGAAGGCTCAAAGAAGATTGGGGGAGGGGACCCACTGGAACAACTGTTGGGAGACAGAAGGTAGCCTCCCGTCAAGGCCATCCAGCGTGTTCTTTAACGTTGGGTTGTTTTACCTCTGAGTGGCACTTTTTCGCACACCATGGGCTAAATGGCCAGGTCACAACAACCGAAGGCTCAGAGAAGGTTGGGGGAGGGGACCCACTGGAACAGCTGTTGGGAGACAGAAGGTAGCCTCCTGTCAAGGCCATCCAGCGTGTTCTTTAACGTTGGGTTGTTTTACCTCTGAGTGGCACTTTTTTTGCACACCATGGGCTAAATGGCCAGGTCACAACAACCGAAGGCTCAGAGAAGGTTAGGGGAGGGGACCAACTGGAACAGTTGTTGGGAGACAGAAGGTAGTCTCCCGTCAAGGTCATCCAGCGTGTACTTTAACGTTGGGTTGTTTTACCTCTGAGTGGAACTTTTTTTGCACACCATGGGCTAAATGGCCAGGTCACAACAACCGAAGGCTCAGAGAAGGTTCGGGGAGGGGACCCACTGGAACAGCTGTTGGGAGACAGAAGGTAGCCTCCCGTCAAGCCCATCCAGCGTGTTCTTTAACGTTGGGTTGTTTTACCTCTGAGTGGCACTTTTTTTGCACACCATGGGCAAAATGGCCAGGTCACAACAACCGAAGGCTCAGAGAAGGTTAGGGGAGGGGACCCACTGGAACAGCTGTTGGGAGACAGATCGTAGCCTCCCGTCAAGGCCATCCAGCGTGTTCTTTAACGTTGGGTTGTTTTACCTCTGAGTGGCACTTTTTTGCACACCATGGGCTAAATGGCCAGGTTACAATAACCGAAGGCTCAGAGAAGTTTGGGGGAGGGGACCCACTGGAACAGCTGTTGGGAGACAGATGGTAGCCTCCCGTCAAGGCCATCTAGCGTGTTCTTTAACGTTGGGTTGTTTTACCTCTGAGTGGCACTTTTTTGCACACCATGGGCTAAATGGCCAGGTCACATGGAACTCGAAGGCTCAGAGAAGGTTGGGTGAGGGGACCCACTGGAACAGCTGTTGGGAGACAGATGGTAGCCTCCCGTCAAGATCATCCAGCGTGTTCTTTAACGTTGGGTTGTTTTACCTCTGAGTGGCACTTCTTTGCACACCATGGGCTACATGGCCAGGTCACAACAACCGAAGGCTCAGAGAAGGTTGGGGGAGGGGAACCACTAGAACAGCTGTTGGGAGAAAAGTGGTAGCCTCCCGTCAAGGCCATCCAGCGTGTTCTTTAACGTTGGGTTGTTTTACCTCTGAGTGGCACTTTTTTGCACATCATGGGCTAAATGGTCAGGTCACATGGAACTCGAAGGCTCAGAGAAGGTTGGGTGAGGGGACCCACTGGAACAGCTGTTGGGAGACAGATGGTAGCCTCCCGTCAAGGCCATCCAGCGTGTTCTTTAACGTTGGGTTGTTTTACCTCTGAGTGGCACTTTTTTGCACACCATGGGCTAAATGTCCAGGTCACAACAACCGAAGGCTCAGAGAAGGTTGGGGGAGGGGACCCACTGGAACAGCTGTTGGGAGACAGATGGTAGCCTCCCGTCAAGGCCATCCAGCGTGTTGTTTAACGTTGGGTTGTTTTACCTCTGAGCGACACTTTTTTTCCAAACCATCGGCTAAATGGCCAGGTCACATAGACCGGAAGGCTCAGAGAAGGTTGGGGGAGGGGACCCACTGGAACAGATGTTGGGAGACAGATGGTAGCTTCCCGTGAAGGCCATCCAGCGTGATTTTTAAAGTTGGGTTGTTTTACCTCTGAGTGGCACTTTTTTGCACACCATGGGCTAAATGGCCAGGTCACATGGAACTCGAAGGCTCAGAGAAGGTTGGGTGAGGGGACCCACTGGAACAGCTGTTGGAAGACAGATGGTAGCCTCCCGTCAAGATCATCCAGCGTGTTCTTTAGCATTGGGTTGTTTTACCTATGAGTGGCAGTTTTTTGCAGACTATGGGCTAAGTGGCCAGGTCACAAGAACCGAAGGCTCAGAGAAGGTTGGGGGTGGGAACTCACTGGAACAGCTGTTAGGAGACAGATGGTAGCCTCCCGTCAAGGCCATCCAGCGTGTTCTTTAAAGTTGGGTTGTTTTACCTCTGAGTGGCACTTTTTTGCACACCATGGGCTAAATGGCCAGGTCACAACAACCGAAGGCTCAGAGAAGTTTGGGGGAGGGGACCCACTGGAACGGCTGTTGGGAGACAGATGGTAGCCTCCCGTCAAGGCCATCCAGCGTGTTCTTCAACGTTGGGTTGTTTTACCTCTGAGTGGCACTTTTTTGCATACCATGGGCTAAATGGCCAGGTCACATGGAACTCGAAGGCTCAGAGAAGGTTGGGTGAGGGAACCCACTGGAACAGCTGTTGGGAGACAGATCGTAGCCTCCCGTCAAGATCATCTAGCGTGTTCTTTAACGTTGGGTTGTTTTACCTCTGAGTGGCACTTTTTTGCACACCATGGGCTAAATGGCCAGGTTACAACAACCGAAGGCTCAGAGAAGTTTGGGGGAGGGGACCCACTGGAACAGCTGTTGGGAGACAGATGGTAGCCTCCCGTCAAGGCCATCCAGCGTGTTCTTTAAAGTTGGGTTGTTTTACCTCTGAGTGGCACTTTTTTGCACATCATGGGCTAAATGGTCAGGTCACATGGAACTCGAAGGCTCAGAGAAGGTTGGGGGAGGGGACCCACTGGAACAGCTATTGTGATGGTAGCCTCCGATCAAGGCCATCCAGCGTGTTCTTTAACGTGCACAGGGTATGGCCCATCCGACTGACGGCGGTCTTTCCAAGCCCATCGGTGTCTCCTACTGACCGTGGGCAGGGCGGGTGTTTTGCGGAGATAAGTCTCAACGCTGACCCAGCTGGTACTCGAACCTAGGAAGATTACGATCCTGGCGCGCTACCGACTGTGCCCCCCCCCCGCCCCCGACACGGAAGAACAGACAACCTGCCTCAATTACAGTTTAGTGCGTTCGTCGCATCGCAAACAAAACGCCACGAAGGCAATTCCATCTGCTGCCCCCCCCCCCCCCCCCCCACACACACACACCGCTTTTGCCCTTCTCTGTTGACGAACTTCGTCAAGGGATTTTTTGCTTTATTTCTCTTTTTAGCTCGTGCTGGTGGTAAAAGGTATCCCGACGCTCAGTCACGTGGCACACACGCTCACCAGCACTCTCAGCCGCCGTGTTCACATGCAAAGGGAACGCCCGGGGGCCGCGACCAAACTATCGATCTGTGCAGAGAACCGAGCCGGGCCAGGGAAGCGCGATCTCCGGAGCCGCCGCAGGAGTGGAGGCCTCCGTCGCATTGCAGCAGCAGCGGATGACGGCGGACCGTGCACGGTCGTCGGGAAGGGCACGGCGTGTGTCGGCAGAGGCGGAGGTCAGACCCACCTCACTTAGGGGGTGGAGGTTGCGACGGAAGAACACCACTGAGCCTGAGGATGCTGGAATCAGATGGCTTTTGTGCTCTCAAAGATCCATCGCTGTGTCATTTACAGGGAGGTTTCGAAAGCAGAGGAATTTTCCAATTAAAAGCAGAAAGGAGTTCTTGCACAATCTCCTTTTTCATTTACACCGCCATCTTCGACTCCTTTTTCACTTCTATCCCATCTTCGACTCCTTTTTCATTTCTACCCCATCTTCGACTCCTTTTTCACTTCTACCCCATCTTCGGCACCTTTTTCATTTCTACCCCATCTTCGGATCCTTCCTCATTTTACCTCATCATCGACTCCTTTCTCATTTCTACCCCACCTTCGACTCCTTTTTCACTTCTACCCCATCTTCGGCTCCTTTTTCATTTCTACCCCATCTTCGGCTCCTTTTTCATTTCTACCCATCTTCGGCTCCTTTTTCATTTCTACCCATCTTCGACTCCATTTTCATTTCTACGCTATCTTCGATTCTTTTTTCATTCCTACCCCATCTTCGACTCCTTTTTCATTCCTACGCCATCTTCGATTCTTTTTTCATTTCTACCCCATTATTGACTCCTTTTTCATTTCTACCCCATCTTCGGCTCCTTTTTTCATTCCTACCCCATCTTCGACTCCTTTCTCCCTTCTACCCAATCTTCGACTTCTTTTTCATTTCTACCCCATTTTCGACTTCTTTTTCATTTCTACCCCATCTTCGACTCCTCTTTCATTTCTATCCCACCTACGACTTCTTTTTCATTTCTACCCCACCTTCGGCTCCTTTTTCATTTCTACCCCATCTTCGACTCCTTTTTCATTCCTACCCCATCTTCGGCTCCTTTTTCATTTCTACCCCATCTTCGGCTCCTTTTTCATTTCTACCCCATCTTCGACTCCTTTTTCATTTCTACCCCATCTTCGACTCCTTTTTCATTTCTACCCTATCTTCGACTCCTTTTTCATTTCTACCCCATCTTCGGCTCCTTTTTCATTTCTACCCCATCTTCAGCTTTTTCATTTCTACCCCATCTTCGACTCCTTTTTCGAGGATTGGGAACATCTTTCAAATAAGGATATCTATATCGAAAGGGATTATTTACTGCACTTATTTTTTCACTATGTTACTGTTTTACTTGTAGCGTCTTCTAGCAACAAATTCACCCTGCACCAGGGACGGATCAGGGACATCTTCATGCCCCCCCCCCCCCCACTTTCTTTTTGAGAATGCTAATAAGGGTAACTGAGGTCAAAAATTATCAAACTTGTGGATATTTCGCATGCTATTCAAGAAATGTTTATTAAAACCTCTAAAACAAAGGGGGGAAATATTACAGTCGCTCACAAAAATATCCGAACACTATGTTTGATTACAGAATTCAGAAAAAATACCTAGCAACGATTTTTTTTAGAAATTCGTAATCTGGCAACCTTCGTGTACGTATCCTCCCCCCTAGATTCATCTCTAGATACAGTCGTATCAGAATAATATGACCACCTACCTAATAATACGAATGGTAGGTGGTCATATTATTCTGATACGACTGTGTATTCTCTACATGTGCATTGCGAATTACGGAATCAACCCTAGTGTTCGGATACTTTTTTAAGGACTGTAGGTCTTCAAAACTTTCCTAATAAATAAAATTAATAATATTAATAAATTTAATTATTCTTACGCCTCTGCTTACTCTTATTAACGTTTTCAAGTTTTGGGGGGACATGATTTGTTAGTGAATTTGCTTCAATCTGAATTAAATCATCAGATATTTTATCAGGCATTGATACTCTTCAATATTCTTGATTGCATAACTTTTTATCGGTAACCCCCCCCCCCCCAGCTTAACTCGGGAGTTACTACACCAAAAACTAAAAGAGAATAAAAAAGAAATTTAAGATAAAAAAAGAGACTCTTTCTAGCTTCTATATTAAACTTTTCGAAAAAGAAAAACCTTTGTTTTTTATCCGTTTAAGATTTGAATGAATCAGGGTCACCTGAAGATCCTGGAAGTCTTAACATCAAGATCTCGTATTCAAGGAACGTTTTGGATATTTTTTTAGCTTCTTCGCCATTTGATGGGGAAAAAAGATGAAATCGAAGGTTTTGATAAAGACTTTTAATTTATCCTTTTTCATTTCTACCCCATCATCGACTCCTTTTTCATTCCTACCCCATCTTCGGATCCTTTTTTATTTCTACCCCATCATCGACTCCTTTTTCATTTCTACCCCATCTTCGACTCCTTTTTCATTCCTACCCCATCTTCGACTACTTTTTCATTTCTACCCCATCTTCGACTCCTTTTTCATTTCTACCCCATCTTCGACTCCTTTTTCATTCCTACCCCATCTTCGACTCCGTTTTCATTTCTACCCCATCTTCGACTCCTTTTTCATTCCTATCCCATCTTCGACTCCTTTTTCATTTCTACCCAATCTTCGACTCCTTTCTCACTTCTACCCCATCTTCGGCTCCTTTTTCATTTCTACCCCATCTTCGGCTCCTTCCTCATTTTACTCCATCATCGACTCCTTTTTCATTTCTACCCCATCTTCGGCTCCTTTTTCATTTCTACCCATCTTCGGCTCCTTTTTCATTTCTGCCCATCTTCGACTCCATTTTCATTTCTACGCCATCTTCGATTCTTTTTTCATTCCTACCCATCTTCGACTCCTTTTTCATTCCTACGCCATCTTCGATTCTTTTTTTCATTTCTACCCCATTATTGACTCCTTTTTCATTTCTACCCCATCTTCGACTCCTTTTTCATTTCTACCCAATCTTCGACTCCTTTTTCATTCCTACCCCATCTTCGACTCCTTTTTCATTCCTACCCCATCTTCGACTCCTTTGTCATTTCTACCCAATCTTCGAATCCTTTTTCATTCCAACCCCATCTTCGGCTCCTTTTTCATTTCTACCCCACCTTCCACCTTTATTCCTGATACCACGGGAAGCTGATATAAGAAGTTCCTCTCATCTGACTACTAATTCGTAGTAAGAGGTGTTTGTTTTTTTTCTTTCTAAATGGCCACTTAGTTAAAATAGATCGCTGAAAAAGACGAAATTTTGAAGCTTGAAGGATTCGTCTTGCTTACCTGGAAACGAATTTTGATAGTGCAAATGAGTATTTTTTATCGATTTTATCAATGAGTCTTTTTCGACAAGTTTTATTTTCATTATTGGTTTCTTAAAAAAGGAATTTTATTAAAAACGATGAAATAAATATTTGTTTTCAAAACAATAGCTGGATGGCATAGTGCTAATCGCTTTAGTTCGCAGTAATATCGAAAGTGCCGGATTAGAGTCTCAGGTTGGGTTGTTTTACCTCTGAGTGACACTTTTTTCCACACCATGGGCTAAATGGCCATGTCACAAGGACCCCGAAGGCTCAGAGAATATTGGAAAGAGGAGACTCACTGAAACAACTGTTTGGAGACAGATGGTAGCATCCCGTCAAGGCCATTCAGCGTGTTGTTTACCGTGCACAATGTATGGCACTCCCACGCACGGAGCCACGGCTTAACGTCCCATCCAACGGACGGCGGCATTACAAATGCCAATGTCTCCTACTGACCGAGGGATAAGTTTAATTCTGGCCCAGGTGGGACTCTAACCTGGGAACTGCAGAGTAGGACTGACTGTCATCTAACTGAGTCAGAGTGAACAGTGGGTTGGGTTGTTTTAAATCTAAGTGGCACTTTTTTTGCACACACCATGGGCTAAATGGCCTGTTCACATGGACCCCGAAGGCTCAGAGAAAGTTGAGGGAGGGGACCCACTGGAACAGCTGTTGAGAGACAGATGGTAGCCTCCCGTCAAGGCCATCCAGTGTGTTCTTTAACGTTATGTTGTTTTGCCTCTGAGTGGCACTTTTTTTGCACACACCATGGGCTAAATGGCCAGGTCACATGGACCCCGAAGGCTCAGAGAAGGTTGCGGGAAACAGCTGAAAAAGAAGAGAAGGTTGGAGAAACAGTCCAACAGCTGTTCCAGTGGATCCCCTCCCCCAACCTTCTCTGCGCCTTCGAGGTCCATATGACCTGGCCATTTTACCCCATGGTGTGTGCAAAAAGGGACTCACTGGAACAGCTCTTCGAAGACAGATGGTAGCCTCACGTCAAGGCCATCCAGTGTGTTCTTTAACGTGCACAATGTATGGCTCTCCCGCACACGGGGTTACGGCTTAACGTCCCATCAGACGGACGGCTGCCTTTCCAAGCCCATTGGTGTCCCCTACTAACTATGGGCAGGGAATTTTGCGGAAATAAAGCTCGACGATAACCCAGCTGGGACTCGAACCTGGGAACTACAGATGACGAACCTGGCGCGCTACCTACTGCGCCACCCCCGTCCCGAGTCAGCAGTGACTTCGGTCTTAGTAAGGCATGTCCTTGTATGAGAATGCCTGGAAAAGCTAGGAGTAGCTTCTAGGATCATTCTCTGTCCTAAATGAAACAAATCGAAAAAAATATATATATATAAACAAATAAATAACAGAATATTCTATTGGAGCTGAGATATCCTAAACCAGGAAAATTAATTATCCGTTATTGTTGGACTGACTTACTTATTACATTTCCCTTTGATTATTTTAATGCGTGGGGAGAACGGTCTCGGCCGATAGCCCGTCAGGCTCGTAATCTACAGTTCCCAGGTTCGAGTCCCGCTTGACTAAACGTTCAGATTTTCCTACACAAAATCAGACTCTACCTTCGGGTCAGCAGGTGACACCGATGGATTTGGAAAGGCCGCCGTCTGTCGGATGGGACGTTAAACCGTGGCACCATGTGTAGGAGAGCCATGCCCTGTACACGTTAAAGAACACGCTGGATGGCCTTCACGGGAGGCTACCATCTTTCTCCCAACATCTGTTCCAGTGGGTTCCCTCTCCCAACCTTCTCTGAACCTTCGGGCTCCTTGTGACCTGGTCATTTAGCCCATGGTGTGCAAAATAGTGCCGCTCAGAGGTAAAACAACCCAACGTTAGAGAACAAGCTGGATGGCCTTGACGGGAAACTACCATCTGTCTCCCAACATCTGTTCCAGTGGGTCCCCTCCCCCAAACTTCTCTGAGCCTTCGGTTGTTGCAACCTGGCCATTTAGCCCACGGTGTGCAAACATAGTGCCGCTCACAGGTAAAACAACACAACGTTAAAGAACATGCTGGTTGGCCTTGACGGGAGGCTACCATCTTTCTCCCAACATCTGTTCCAGTGGGTGCCCTCCCCCAACCTTCTCTGAGCCTTCGGGGTCCATGTGACCTGGCCATTTAGCCCATGGTGTGCAAAAAAGTGCCGCTCAGAGGTAAAACAACCCACCGTTAAAGAACACGCTGGATATCCTTGACGGGAGGCTACCATCTGTCTCCCAACAGCTGTTCCAATGGGTCCCTCCCCCAACTTTCTCTGAGCCTTCGGTGTCCTTGTGACCTCGCCATTTAGCCCATTGTTTGCAAAAATAGTGCCGCTCAGAGGTAAAACAACCCAACGTTAAAGAACACGCTGGATGGCCTTGACGGAAGGCTACCATCTGTCTCCAAACAGCTGTTCCAGTGGGTCCCTCCCCCAACCTTCTCTGAGCCATCGTTATCCATGTGACTTGGCCATTTAGCCCATGGTGTGCAAAAAAATGCCGCTCAGAGGTAATACAACCCAACTTTAAAAATCACGCTGGATGGCCTTGACAGGAAGCTACCATCTGTCTCTCAACAGATGTTCCAGTGGGTCCCCTCCCCCAACCTTCTCTGAGCCTTCGGGTCTATGTGACCTGGCCATTTAGCCCATGGTGTGCAAAAAAAATGCCGCTCAGAGGTAATACAACCCAACTTTAAAAATCACGCTGGATGGCCTTGACAGGAAGCTACCATCTGTCTCCCAACAGATGTTCCAGTGGGTCCCCTCCCCCAACCTTCTCTGAGCCTTCGGGTCTATGTGACCTGGCCATTTAGCCCATGGTGTGCAAAAAAAATGCCGCTCAGAGGTAATACAACCCAACTTTAAAAATCACGCTGGATGGCCTTCACGGGAAGCTACCATCTGTCTCCCAACATCTGTTCCAGTGGGTCCCCTCCCCCAACCTTCTCTGAGCCTTCGGGTCTATGTGACCTGGCCATTTAGCCGATGGTTTGGAAAAAAAGTGTCGCTCAGAGGTAAAACAACCCAACGTTAAAGAACAGGCTGGATGGCCTTGACGGGAGGCTACCATCTGTCTCCAACAGCTGTTCCAGTGGTTACCCTCCCCCAACCTTCTCTGAGCCTTCGGGTCTATGTGACCTGGCCATTTAGCCGATGGTTTGGAAAAAAAGTGTCGCTCAGAGGTAAAACAACCCAACGTTAAAGAACTCGCTGGATGGCCTTGACGGAAGGCTACCATCTGTCTCCCAACAGCTGTTCCAGTGGTTACCCTCCCCCAACCTTCTCTGAGCCTTCGGGTCTATGTGACCTGGCCATTTAGCCGATGGTTTGGAAAAAAAGTGTCGCTCAGAGGTAAAACAACCCAACATTAAAGAACTCGCTGGATGGCCTTGACGGAAGGCTACCATCTGTCTCCCAACAGCTGTTCCAGTGAGTTCCCACCCCCAACCTTCTCTGAGCCTTCGGTTCTTGTGACCTGGCCACTTAGCCCATGGTGTGCAAAAAAGTGCCGCTCAGAGGCAAAACAACCCAGCCATTAGCTCTGCGCGTGTTTAACATTTGTCCTCGCTCTATTTGCACTTGTCGACGACCCTTTCGATTTCGACGACCGCAAACCTCAAAGGCCGTGCGCCGATCTCTTGGCTACACTGATCGTCGCGGAGAAGAGAATTTATTGACGCCGACGGCTGATTCCGTAGCGTCGATTGTCTCATGATTAGTGATCGAGAGCCTCGAGGTCATCATCGGACTGCTTATGCATGGCGATGAATCGACGAAGGTCGTAGCTGCTAAAGCTAATGCTCTTTCGCAAACGACAGGCTAACCAGTTGATCATCAGTGTTGTCATGACAACAGAGAAATCAAGCTTCCATTCGATGATGCTGAAGATGTCTGGAGCAGAGATTGCATTCAATTAATCAATCTGTTGTTATAGAGATGACCGCGTCTTCGATTGTACAGTCGCTCAAAAAAGTATCCGAACGCTATGGTTGATTACAGAATTCAGAAAAAATATCTGGCAACGATTTTTTTTTAGAAATCAGTGATCTGGCAACCTTCGTGTCACGTGATTACAGAATTCAGGAAAAATATCTGGAGCGTGTACAGCAACTGTACACGCTCCAGTTACCGTTCACAGCAAACTGGAGCGTGTGTAGTTACTGCACACGTTCCAGTTTGCTGTGAACGGTAACTGCACACGCTCAATATTTCCGTCAGTGAGCCCACACGATCCAATGTGCTGTGAACATTAACCGCAACCGCTCCAGTTTGCTGTGAACGGTAACTGCACACGCTCAATATTTCCGGGAGTGAGCCCACACGATCTAGTATCAAAATAATATGACCACCTACAGTGGCTCAAAAAAGTATCCGAACATTATGGTTGATTACAGAATTCAGAAAAAATATCTGGCAATCTTCGTGTCACGTGACACGAAGGTTGCTAGATAACTAATTTCTAAAAAAATCGTTGCCAGATATTTTTTCTGAATTCTGTAATCAACCATAGTTCGGATATTTTTTTGAGCGACTGTATATATCGGGAAAAGGTTTAGAAACTTCTGAGAGAAATTTTGTCTCCATGTTTTGTGATAGTCTCCATGAAATTGAACCTTATTAATACTGCTTACCACATTGAGTTAGATTGTTTTACCTCTGAGCAGCACTTTTTGGAAACAATGGGGTAAATGGCCAGGTCACAAGGACCCCTAGGGCTCAGAGAAGGTTGCGAGACAGATGGTAATCCCACGTTGAGGTCATTCAGCGTGCTCTTTAACGTGCAGAGGGTATGACTTCCCTGTACACATGGGGCCTCAGTCGGTATCGCGCCAGGCTCATAATCTAGTTCCCAGGTTCGAGTCCCAGCTGAGTCAGCTTTGAGATTTATCTCCGCAAAACTCCCCGCCCTGTCCACGGTCAGTACGGGACCGAAAAAAAAAACGTCCGTCGGATGAGACATTAAGGCGTGGCCCCGTGTGCGGGAGAACCATACTTTGTGCACGTTAAAGAACACACTGGATGGCCTTGACAGGAGACTACCATCTGTCCCCCAACAGCTGTTCCAGTGGGTCCCCTCCCCCAACCTTCTCTGAGCCTTCGGGGTCCTTGTGACCTGGCCATTTAGCCCATGGTGTGCAAAAAAATGCCGCTCAGATGTAAAACAACTCAATTGTATATATCGTCCAAAAAGTTTCGAAACTTGTGAGAAATTTTGTATCCGTGTTTTGTGTTAATATTGCACTCCAAAATTGAACCGTATTAATACTGCCTACCAAAATCAGGTTGGGTGTTGTTTTAGCTATGAGCAGCGCTTTTTGCATACAATGAGCTAAATGGCCAGGTCACAAGGACCCCTAGGGCTCAGAAAAGGTTGGGGGAGGGGATTCACTGGAACACCTGTTGGGAGACAGATGGTAGACTTACGTCAAGGCCATCCAGTGTGTTCTTTAACGTTGGGTTGTTTTACCTCTGAACAGCACTTTTTTGCACACCATGGGCTCAATGGCCAGGTCACAAGGACCCCGAAGGCTCAGAGAAGGTTGGGGGTTGGGTTGGGTTGTTTTACCTCTGAGCGGCACTTTTTTGCACACCATGGGCTAAATGGCCAGGTCACATGGACCCCGAAGGCTCAGAGAAGGTTGGGGGAGGGGACCCACTGGAACAGCTGTTGGGAGACAGATGGTAGCCTCCCGTCAAGGCCATCCAGCGTGTTCTTTAACGTTGGGATGTTTTACCTGTGAGCGACACTTTTTTGCACACCATGAGCTAAATGGCCAGGTCATAAGAACCCCGAAGGCTCAGAGAAGGTTGGGGGAGGGGATCCGCTGAAACAGCTGTTGGGAGACAAATGGTAGCCTCCTGTCAAGGCCATTCAGCGTGTTCTTTAACGTGCACAGGATATGGCTCTCCCTCACACGTAGCCACGGCTTAACGTCCCATCCGACGGACGGCGACCTTTCCAAGCCCATCGGTGTCCGCTACTGACCGTGGACAGGGTGGGGAGTTTTGTGGAGATAAATCTCGACGCTGACCCAGCTGGGACTCAAACCTGGCGCACTACCAACTGAGCCAATGAAGCCGCTCCAATGAAGGACATGACTGACCTATTGGCAACTATTGCATAGATGGTTGCCTCGAATTAGTGATTTATTCAAATTTTGATGCAGAAAAATGGTGACATTAAGAATCACCTAATTCTGATTAAAACGCAATAATATTGTTACGACAGATGAACGTCCTACAATGAAACTATGATTGATGTGTCATTGACGCTCGGGTGAGGTTCATCGTCCGAATTACGTCACTAGCCGATCGGAACAGTAAAACCTTGAAAAATAACGATGTTTGAAAAAAAGAGGGAAAAAGTTCTCTGTAGCGGTTGAATGTGTATATTTATTTTTCGCTTAGTGGACGTGGGGCGCGGGTGGCTCAGTCGGTAGCGCGCCAGGCTCGTAATCTGTAGTTCCCAGGTTCGAGTCCCAGCTGGGTCAGCGTTGAGATTTATCTCCGCAAAATTCCCCGCCCTGCCCACGGTCTGAAGGGGACACCGATGGGCTTGGAAAGGCCGCCGTCCGTCGGATGGGACGTTAAGCCGTGGCACCGTGTATTGAAGAGCCATACCATGTGCACGCTAAAGAACACGCTGGATGGCCTTGACGGGAGGCTACCATCTGTCTCCCAACAGCTGTTCTAGTGGTCCATGTGACCTGGACATTTAACCAATGGTGTGCAAAAAAAAGTGCCACTCAGAGGTAAAACAACCGAACGTTAAAGAACATGCTGGATGGCCTTGACGGGAGGCTACCATCTGTCTCCCAACAGCTGTTCCAGTGGGTCCCCTCCCCCAACCTTCTCTGAGCCTTCGGGGTCCTTGTGACCTGGCCATTTAGCCCATGGTGTGAAAAAAATTGCCGCTCAGAGGTTAAACAACCCAACCCAACTCTTAGTGGACCTTCCCTGTAAAAGAGTTAATCGTTTAATACTTATTCTTCTTAATATGTAAAAAGAATTGGTAAGGTTAATCTTGGTAATTTACAGGTTTATTTGCAAAGTTAATTGTCACTTATTAAGTGTTGTAACCAGTTTTCCTTTATGCTTTGGGTTGTTTTACCTCTGAGCGGCAGTGTCGTGACACGATGGTTGCCAGATCACTAATTTCTAAAAAAAACCGTTGTCAGATATTTTTTCTGAATTCTGTAATCAACCATAATGTTCGGATAGCTTTTTGAGCGACTGTAGGTGGTCATATTATTTTGATACTAGATCGTGTGGGCTCACTCACGGAAATATTGAGCGTGTGCAGTTACCGTTCACAGCAAACTGGAGCGGTTGCGGTTAATGTTCACAGCACATTGCATCGTGTGGGCTCACTGACGGAAATATTGAGCGTGTGCAGTTACCGTTCACAGCAAACTGGAACGTGTGCAGTAACTACACACGCTCCAGTTTGCTGTGAACGATAACTGGAGTGTGTACAGTTGCTGTACACGCTCCAGATATTTTTCCTGAATTCTGTAATCACGTGACACGAAGGTTGCCAGATCACTAATTTCTGAAATAATCGTTGCCAGATATTATAATCGTGCCAATCATAGTGTTCGGATATTTTTTTGTGCGACTGTACCTATAAAAAAGGCGGCAGACTAGGAGTGAACAGTTCCAAACACGACTTATTACAATTGTTTTTTATGGGTCAAATTAAATAGCTTGTTTTCAATATGTTTAGGGTTAATTTAAACAGTGTGACTGGATGATCATGGTCTGTTGGTGATTATGACCATATGGTGTATTAATAAGAATTGTGAAAATAATTGGGAAAAGTATTTATGCTCTTCTAGAGAAGCTTTTCATTTTCAGACTGAATACTCCTCATGACCTTTTCTGTTCCGGAACATCCTGTGACGCAAATATAATGCTGGGAATGAAAGCCTGACTATTGAGCGAACTACGTCACGACTCGGAGCGAACGCGCAAGAAGCGAGACTCACACGAGCTGTGACAACAAACAGATCACCCTGCACGAGACTGCAGCTCAAGGGGAGGCTTTTTATTTTTGTCACCAGAGGAAGACTTGCTCCATTAACACACTTTGAGGAATGCAATCAGACGAAAGGAATACAAATTGTCGAAATCGGAATACCAAGTAAATACCAAGGGGTCATCTGGGTCTCCTAGAACGAGCTAGTCCTCACTCTGATTGGCTGCTATTGCTACTGACGTCAGAAGTTGAATGCTCCACTCCAGAGAGTAGGAACCGATTCCCAAACCTTTGAGAAAAAGAGGAATCTCTATCGAGAAGAATGCAAAGCTTTTTGTTCCCCCCCGGGATATTTTTTTTCGCGCATGCGTTGTAGGGGACAAAGATCGACGTGTTTCATCAAGGAATTGTTTACTTAGCTTTACATTGCAAATCTCCAAAACCTCTTAACGTATTGTTAAGCCTATTAACTCAGGGATTAGTTAGTAAGATAACATTGTTATTCCAAACAAATAAGGAAGTTTTAGAGTCATGGGGGCGGGGGTGGCTCAGTAGATAGCGATCCAGGCTCGTAATCTGTAGTTCCCAGGTCCGAGTCCCAACTGGGTCAGCATTGAGATTTATCTCCGCAAAATTCCCGCCCTGCCCACGGTCAATAGGGGACACTGATTGGCTTGGTAAGGCCGACGACCGTCGGATGGGACGTTAAGCCGTGCCGCCCTGTGTGGGAGAGCCACATCCTGTGCACGTTAAAGAACAAACTGGATGGCCTTGACGGGAGGCTACCACCTGTCTCGAAACAGCTCTTTCAGTAGGTCCCCTTCCCCATCCGACGAAAGAATGCCTTTCCAAGCCCATCGGTGTCCCCTACTGACCGTGGGCAGGGCGGAGAATTTTGCGGAGATAAATTTCAACGCTGGCCCACTGGGGGAAGGGGTGTTACAGAATTTAGTTTCGGACAGAGGGAGGTATGCATCCTGAGCAGCTCAACAGCAGATATTCCACATCTTTACCCTGTCGACCCAAGATTTATCTGTGGTTCTATGGGGGGAAGGGAGTTACAGAATTTAGTTTCGGAGAGAGGGCGGAATGCATCCTGAGCAGCTCAACAGCAGATATTCCACATCTTTACCCTGTCGACAAAGTATTTAATTTGTGGTTGTATGGGGGGATGGGTGTTACAGAATTTAGTTTCCGAGAGAGTGCGGTATACATCCTGAACAGCTCAACAACAGATATCCACATCTTTACCCTGTCGACCCAAGATTTATTTGTGGTTCTATGGGGGGGAGGGGTGTTACAGGATTTAGTTTCGGAGAGAGGGATGTATGCATCCTGAGCAGCTCAACAGCAGATATTCCACATCTTTACTCTTTCGACCAAGTATTTAATTTGTGGTTGTATAGGGGGACGGGTGTTACAGAATTTAGTTTCGGGGATAGGGCGGTATGCATCCTGAACAGCTCAACAGTAAATATTCCATATCTTTACCCTGTCGACCCAAGATTTATTTGTGGTTCTGTGGGGGGGAGGAGTGTTACAGAATTTAGTTTCGGAGAGAGGGAGGTAAGCATCCTGAGCAGGTCAACAACAGATATTCCACATCTTTACCCTGTCGACCCAAGATTTATTTGTGGTTCTATGGGGGGGAGGGGTGTTACAGAATTTAGTTTCGGAGAGAGGACGGTATGCATCCTGAGCAGCTCAACAGCAGATATTCCACATCTTTACCCTGTCGACCCAAGATTTATTTGTGGTTCTATGGGGGGAAGGGGTGTTACAGAATTTAGTTTCGGAGAGAGGGAGGTAGGCATCCTGAGGATCTCAAGAGCAGATATTCCACATCTTTACCCTGTCGACCCAAGATTTATTTGTGGTCCTATGGGGGGATGGGTGTTACAAAATTTAGTTTCGGAGAGTGGGAGGTAGGCATCCTGAGCAGCTCAACAGCAGATATTCCACATCTTTACCTTTTCGACCCAGAATTTAATTTGTGGTTGTATGGGGGGGAGGTGTTTTATAGAATTAATTTGGGAGAGAGGGCGGTATGCATCCTGAGCAGCTCAACAGCAGATATTCCACATCTTTACCTTGTCGTCCCAGTATTTAATTTGTTATTCTATGGGGGGAAGGGGAGTTACAGAATTTAGTTTCGGAGAGAGGGCGGAATGCATCCTAAGCAGCTCAACAGCAGATATTCCACATCTTTACCCTGTCAACCCAAGATTTATTTGTGGTTCTATGGGGGGGTAGTTACAGAATTTAGTTTCGGAGAGAGGGCGGTATGCATTCTGAGCAGCTCAACAGCAGATATTCCACACCTTTACCTTGTCGACCCAGTATTTAATTTGTGGTTGTATGGGGGGAGGGGTGTTACAGAATTTAGTTTCGGAGAGAGGGAGGTAGGCATCCTGAGCAGCTCAACAGCAGATATTCCACATCTTTACCCTGTCGACCCAAGATTTATTTGTGGTTCTATGGGGGGGAGGGGAGTTACAGAATTTAGTTTCGGAGAGAGGGCGGAATGCATCCTGAGCAGCTCAACAGCAGATATTCCACATCTTTACCCTGTCGACAAAGTATTTAATTTCTGGTTCTATGGGGGGAGGGGTGTTACAGAATTTATTTTCGGAGAGAGGGAGGTAGGCATCCTGAGGATCTCAACAGCAGATATTCCACATCTTTACCCTGTCGACCCAAGATTTATTTGTGGTTCTATGGGGAGATGGGTGTTACAAAATTTAGTTTCGGAGAGTGGGTGGTAGGCATCCTGAGCAGCTCAACAGCAGATATTCCACATCTTTACCTTTTTGACCCAGTATTTAGTGTTTGTGGTTGTATGGGGGGAGGGGTGTTACAGAATTTAGTTTCGGAGAGAGGGAGGTATGCATCCTGAGCAGCTCAACAGCAGATATTCCACATCTTTACTCTTTCGACCCAGTATTTAATTTGTGGTTGTATGGGGGGAGGGGTGTTACAGAATTTAGTTTCGGAGAGAGGGAGGTAGGCATCCTGAGCAGCTCAACAGCAGATATTCCACATCTTTACCCTGTCGACCCAAGATTTATTTGTGGTTCTATGGGGGGGAGGGGAGTTACAGAATTTAGTTTCGGAGAGAGGGCGGAATGCATCCTGAGCAGCTCAACAGCAGATATTCCACATCTTTACCCTGTCGACAAAGTATTTAATTTCTGGTTCTATGGGGGGAGGGGTGTTACAGAATTTATTTTCGGAGAGAGGGAGGTAGGCATCCTGAGGATCTCAACAGCAGATATTCCACATCTTTACCCTGTCGACCCAAGATTTATTTGTGGTTCTATGGGGAGATGGGTGTTACAAAATTTAGTTTCGGAGAGTGGGTGGTAGGCATCCTGAGCAGCTCAACAGCAGATATTCCACATCTTTACCTTTTTGACCCAGTATTTAGTGTTTGTGGTTGTATGGGGGGAGGGGTGTTACAGAATTTAGTTTCGGAGAGAGGGAGGTATGCATCCTGAGCAGCTCAACAGCAGATATTCCACATCTTTACCCTGTCGACCCAAGATTTATCTGTGGTTCTATGGGGGGGAGGGGAGTTACAGAATTTAATTTCGCAGAGAGGGCGGAATGCATCCTGAGCAGCTCAACAGCAGATATTCCACATCTTTACCCTGTCGACCCAAGATTTATTTGTTGTTCTATGGGGGGAGGAGTGTTACAGAATTTAGTTTCGGAGAGAGGGAGGTAGGCATCCTGAGCAGCTCAACAGCAGATATTCCACATCTTTACCTTGTCGACCCAGTATTTAATTTATGGTTGTATGGGGGGAGGGGTATTACAGAATTTAGCTTCGGAGTGAGGGCGGTATGCATCCTGAGCAGCTCAACAGCAGATATTCCACATATTTACCTTTTCGACCCAGGATTTAATTTGTGGTTGTGTGGGGGAAAGGGGTATTACAGAATTTAGTTTCGGAGTGAGGGCGGTATGCATCCTGAACAGCTCAACAGCAGATATTCCACATCTTAACCCTGTCGACCCAGGATTTAATAATTTGTGGTTCTGTGTGTGTGTGTTCGGGGTTATATGAATTAGTTTCGGAGAGGGGACGATCTGAGAATAAGACTTTAGTAGTGTTACGAAATTGCTAAATATATTCCACCCGATAACAAACGTTCAAATTATATTCTATATGGGATAAAATTTTACGGTTGTTTTTTAAATCTATTTTCAGTGTCGAACGTATCCTATGTGGCTGAAATAAGATTATTGAATTTTTTTTATTTCAAATCAGATAGATAATTATTATATTATAACTAGTGTCACGATAAAGGATACCTGCATTTTATTACACTAAGATTGTTTGCAGATACACAATTTCAGGAAAGTAAATGATACTTCTCCCATTGTAACGTATATGCGTGGGGAATGCATCTATACAGGGGTTGTGCTGAAGTTTAATTTTTTAGTCATTGTATTACTGTTATTGCCTGTAGGTGACACCGATGGGCTTGGAAAGGCCGGCGTTAGTCAGATGTGACGTTTAGCCGTGGCTCCGTGTTCGGGAGATACCTTTTGCACGTTAAAGAACACGCTGGATGACTTTGACAGGAGGCTACCATCTGTCTCCTAACAGTTGTTCCAGTGAGTCCCTTCCCCCAACCTTCTCTGAATCTTTGGGGTCCTTGTGACCTGGCCATTTAGCCCATGGTTTGCAAAAAAAAGTGCCGCTTAGAGGAAAAACAATTCAACCCAACTGTCATTGCCTTGCAAATGACTCTTTTTCCGGTACACCGTTAAACCGACAGCTGAATTGGAGGTTTACGAAAACGCAACAAAACTGGGTAATAAAAATATCATTATTTGAAATATTTAAAACTCAAAAACTTTCCCATTTCGAAATTGGTTTATGCCTGTTCCTTGGTCGAATGCGATTCCTATTTCTGTTGTATGAGATGCATTTATTCGATCTTCAAATTTGAGGGAGACTGTCGTATCAATTATTTAATTAATCAAACTGAAAATGACTCAGAAAAAATTTCATGGCTGTTGAGAGAAAACACGTACAGTTGCTCAAACGTACAGTTGTCACGTACAGTCAACACGTACAGTTGCTCGTGTTACGTACACGAAGGTTACCAGATCATTAATTTCTAAAAACAATCGTTGCCAGATATTTTTTTCTGAATTCTGTAATCAACCATAGCGTTCGGATACTTTTTTGAGCGACTGTAGGTGGTCATATTATTTTTATACCAGATCGTGTGGGCTCACTCACGGAAATATTGAGCGTGTGCAGTTACCGTTCACAGCAAACTGGAGCGGTTGCGGTTAATGTTCACAGCACATTGGATCGTGTGAGCTCACAAAGACCTAGATCGTGTGGGCTCACTGACGGAAATATTGAGCGTGTGCAGTTGCTGTACACGCTCCAGATATTTTTCCTGAATTCTGTAATCACGTGACACGAAGGTTGCCAGATCACTAATTTCTAAAAAAATCGTTGCCAGATATTTTTTCTGAATTCTGTAATCAACCATAGCGTTCGGATGTTTTCTTGAGCGACTGTAAACCTAGAAGCTGAATACCAAAAAGTCTAGATAACTTAGAGATTCTCTCTCTTCTAAGTCAAATATATTAGAATTAATCTGTTGGTTTGCTTTCAAGAGTGAATTGTGCCGAAATTTTGAAACATTAATGTTGAAGAATGTTCCTTCCCGAATTAAATAGTTCTCTTTATTTCAGTATTTAGTGTAAAAATTATTTTAATTGAAAAGTAGTTTTTAGTTTCTATTGCAATTTTTAAATGATTGAATTTCTTACAAACGAAGTATTTATAGAAATGGACAAAGTTCGAATATTTATGTGATAAAGGCTAAACCTTGATGAGATAAAAAAAGCATTTGCTCTAATATTTCCTTACTAGAAATCAGTTGCTGCTTTCGGTAAGCAACCGTTGGTTCCTAGAAACCTGGGACCACACAACAACCTCCATTTGACCTTGAACCCGACACCGGATCTGAATATCTTTATTGTGAGTTCTACAGCACCAAATTTTAATTTCGAATTTTTTATTTCAAATCAGATAGATAAGTATTATAATATAACTGGTGTCACGATAAAGGATACCTGCATTTTATTACACTAAGATTGTTTGCAGATACACAATTTCAGGAAAGTAAATGAACAGCTGTTAGGAGACAGATGTTCCCAAATTTCTCTGAGCAGCAAATTTATATAAGAATTTGATCTTTGCCACTGAGGGGGACATTAAAGAACACACTGGATGGACTTGACGAGAGGCTACCATCTGTCTCCCAACAGCTGTTTCAGTGGGACCCATCCCCCAACTTTTCTCTTCGGGGTCCTTGTGACCAGGCCATTTAGACCATTGTATGCAAAAAAGTGACGTTCAGAGGTAAAGCAATCCAACGTCAAAGAACACGCTGGATGGCCTTGACTGGAGGTTACCATCTGTCTCCCAACAGCTGTTCCAGTGGGTCCTCTCCCCCAACCTTCTCTGAGTCTTCGGGGTTATTGTGACCTGGCCATATAGCCCATGGTGTGCAAAAAAGTGCTGCTCAGAGGTAAAACAACCCAACGTTAAAGAACACGCTGGATGTCCTTGACTCGAGGCTACCATCTGTCTCCCAACAGCTGTTTCAGTGGGTCCCTCCCCTAACCTTCTCTGAACTTTCGGGGTCCATGTGACCTGGCCATTTAGCCCATGGTGTGCAAAAAAGTGCCACTCAGAGGTAAAAGAACCCAACGTTAAAGAACATGCAGGATGGCCTTGACAGGAGGCTACCATCTGTCTCCCAACAGCTGTTTCAGTGGGTTCCCTCCCCAAATTTTCTCTGAGCCTTCGGAGTCCTTGTGACCTGGCCATTTAGCTCATGGTGTGCAAAAAAGTGCCGCTCATGGGTAAATCAACTCACGCTGGATGTCCTTGACTGGAGGCTACCATTTGTCTTCCAACAGCTGTTCCAGTGGGTCCCTCCCCCAACCTTCTCTGAACCTTCGGAGTCCATGTGACCTGGCCATTTAGCCCATGGTGTGCAAAAAAGTGCCGTTCAAAGGTAAAAGAACCCAACGTTAAAGAACACTCTGGATGGCCTTGACGGGAGACTACCATCTGTCTCCCAACAACTGTTCCATTGGGTCCCCTCCCCCAACTTTCTCTGAGCCTTCGGTGTCCTTGTGACCTGGTCATTTAGCTCATGTTATGCAAAAAAAGTGCCGCTCAGAGGTAAAATAATTCAACGTTAAAGAACACGCTGGATGGCCTTGACGGGAGGCTACCATCTGTCTCCCAACAACTGTTCCAATGAGTCCCCTCCCCCAACCTTCTCTGAGCCATCGGGATCCATGTGACTTGGCCATTTAGTCCATGGTGTGCAAAAAAAGTGCCGCTCAGAGGTAAAATAATTCAACGTTAAAGAACACGCTGTATGGCCTTGACGGGAGGCTACCATCTTTCTCCCAACAACTGTTCCATTGGGTCCCCTCCCCCAACTTTCTCTGAGCCTTCGGGGTCCTTGTGACCTGGCCATTTAGCTCATGGTTTTCCAAAAAAGTGCCTCTCAGAGGTAAAACAACCCCCAACCTCCATTTGACCTTGAATCCGACACCGGATCTGAATATTCTTATTATGAGTTCTACTGTTCGAAGTAGTCCCATTGTTTACTAGTTATTGCTTTACCTCTGAGAGACACTTTTTTGCACACCCTGGGCTGAGTGGCCAGGTCACAAGGACTCATTTCATTTAGATTGTCGCTGTTAAAAGGCTGCGATGCAAATTTATATATATGCTTATTCTGCAGAAGGTTATCTGTGTTAACGATGCGGCTTTGCAGAGCTTTTAATAATTCTGTTGCAGCAAATGGTCGGGGCGGGGGTGGCTCAGTCGGTAGCGCGCCAGACTCGTAATCTGTAGTTCCCAAATTCGAGTCCCAGCTGGGTCAGCGTTGAGATTTATCTCCGCAAAATTCCCCGCCCTGCCCACGGTCAGTAGGGGACACCGATGGGCTTGGAAAGGCCGCCGTCCGTCGGATGGGACGTTAAGCAATGGCTCCGTGTGCGGGAGAGCCACACCCTGTCCACGTTAAAGAACACGCTGGATGGTCTTGACGGGAGGCTACCATCTGTCTCCCAACAGCTGTTCCAGTGGGTCACCTCCCCCAACCTTCTCTGAGCCTTCGGGGTCCATGTGACCTGGCCATTTAGCCCATTGTGTGCAAAAATGTGCCGCTCAGAGGTAAAACAACCCAACCCAGCAAATGGTCTTCTGAGAGGCACGATGAAGATTCGAAACCTTTTCCTGAATACCGGAAGTAGAAGCCCCCCCCCAACCCCACCCATCGATTGAAACGAGACTCCCTCCATCAGTCTGTTTTCGTAGTGGTCGGCCCGTCTTGCGATGGGCTTTACGTCAATACCGTTCGACGCAGAATTCAAAATTATTTTCATTTTGTTCCTTATTTTACAGTTTTTCCTTTCGAAAGAGATTCTGCCACCAGTATTTATTTATAATTTAAATATTCATCGTTATATATGTTGCGGGAAACATGCCATAAATAGAAAACAATTCTCATTCAAGTCTTGCCAGCGTGGTCGGTAAGCAAATTCAGATCCAAACAAATTGGTTCGGCTGAGTAGGATTTCCGACTGCGCATCTGTCAAGAGCTGCAGACGATCAATAACAAAATCGGGAAGGTCATCTGAGAACGTTTACGCCGCCATATTGAGCTGAGAATTGTTTCCGTAAGCGATGGGTTGGGTTGTTTTACCTCTGAGCGGCGCTTTATTTTTTACTACACCATGGGCTAAATGGCCAGGTCACATGGACCCCGAAGGTTCAGAGAAGGTTGAGGGAGGGGACCGACTGGAACAGATGCTGGGAGACAGATGGTAGCCTCCCGTCAAGGCCATCCAGCGTGTTCTTTAACGTTGGGTTGTTTTACTTCTGAGCGGCACTTTTTTGCACACAATGGGCTAAATGGCCAGGTCACATGGACCCCGAAGGCTCAGAGAAGGTTGAGGGAGGGGACCGACTGGAACAGATGCTGGGAGACAGATGGTAGCCTCCCGTCAAGGCCATCCAGCGTGTTCTTTAACGTTGGGTTGTTTTACTTCTGAGCGGCACTTTTTTGCACACAATGGGCTAAATGGCCAGGTCACATGGACCCCGAAGGCTCAGAGAAGGTTGGAGGGGGAACCCACTGGTACAGCTGTTGGGAGACAGATGGTAGCCTCCCGTCAAGGCCATCCAGCGTGTTCTTTAACGTGCACAGGATATGGCTCTCCCGCACACTGAGCCACGGCTTAACGTCCCATCCGACGGACGGCGTCCTTTCTAAGCCTATCGGTGTCCCCTTCTAACCGTGGGCAGGGCGGGGTGTTTTGCGGAGATAAACCTCAATGTTGACACAACTGGGACTCGAACCTGGAAACTACAGATTGCGAGCCTGGCGCGCTACCGACTGAGCCACCCCGGCCCTCCTTAAGCGACGAGTTCATCAGATGTTTATAATTATCTTTCGTATCCTGAGATGTGTCGTCTAGTCATTGTAATGCGTCATGATTTGTTCATTACATTTAAGGGTTACCAGATTTAGAAACTCTTGAAAAGATTCTAATCTTTTTTTGCTCGTTTAAAAAGACGATCTATTGTTTTCGCTTTATCGTCTGTCCGTCCAGATGACATTGAACATTTTTTTGTTTTAAGAGAGAAAGGAAATATTAGTTTTTTTTTTGGTAAGATAATTTTTAATAAATCACGATTCGCATTTTTCCGAATGTTCTGTTTATTTAAATGTTTACTGTTATAAAGGATACTGAATTTGAAAAAAGGGACAAAACTTTAATAATATAAACAGTCTGTGCTAGAAAATTTACATTTTGGTGGTACGGTACAGCGGTATCCCAGTACAATCGCTCGAAAAAGTATCCGAACCTATGGTTAATTACAGAATTCAGAAAAAATGTCTGGCAACGATTTTTTTAGAAATTAGTGATCTGGCAACCTATACACGAAGGTTGCCAGATCACTAATTTCTAAAAAATATCGTTGCCAGGTATTTTTCTTAAATTCTGTAATCAACCATAATGTTCGGATATTTTTTTTGAGCGACTGTACGCTATCACCCTTGACTCTACTACCAAAACACACACCTGACTCCCACACACACAAAGAAAAATAAAAATTAAAAAAAATCCTCTCTTCTTATATGAAATCTCAAACTTGTTATATGCTTTAATATCCAAAACATTTCCCTTTGTATAATTTTATTTTTGTACCATAATATACGACCAACACTAAAAATGTACTTAATAGACTACTATAAAATTTTATTCTGTATAGAAAAAACTCAAAACATTAACTATCTTATATCTAACATTAACTATCTATATCCATTTAACCTTTCCTGTCCAGCGAAATATTTTAGTAATTGGGTCCCTCCCCGAAAATGCACGTGCCTGGCAAGGTATGGGGTCATGGAGTTCATACATTCAGCGATGTGGGGTGGCGGACAACTCAGCTCTTCGAAAATGGCTCAGCTCTCAAAAAAATGAGAAATATAACAATAAGAACGCAAAAGAAATGCTTTCAGTAAGTGAAAGGTTAAAACTTAAATTATTAGTTTGTAAAAAAAGAATGTTAAAATATTTTAATCCTTGTGATAGCTTGGCTGACAAAGCATAGGAGAATGCTAGACAGCGTAACCACAGAGAGTTTTATCAGATAGTTAATGTTTTGTGTGGTAGAAAACGGAGAGGTATACAGGGATTGAAGGATAAACAAGGTAAGGTTATAGAAGGTGAGGATTCTCTCATGGCTAGGTGGGCTGAGCATTTCAGTGATGTTCTAAACAATGTGATTAGTTCTACTCTCATTGTTTGCAATGATGATAGATGTATTGTTGGCTTTAATGTTGGCCCTATAACACAATCTGAAGTTAGTTTGGCTGTTTCTAAACTTAAACTTCATAAATCCCCAGGAGTGGATGAAATTACTACAGAAATGCTTAGAGATGGAAATGTTACGGTTACCACTTGGATGACTGAAATTCTGAATATCTTTTATGATAAAGGAATGGTTCCTAAGGATTTTACCAGAGCCACCACTACCATAATCATCATCCTCAAGCAGCCATGGGCTACAGAGGTCCAACCAGACCGTGCAAAGTTCTCCAAGCAAGTCTGTCCTAAGCTACATCTACTACATCTGGCCACTGCACACCAATTCTAACCAGGTCCTGTTGGACATTGTCTGCCCACCGCATCCTAGGTCTCCCCTTCTTTCTGAGGCCTTTAGGCACACTCTTCATAACCCTATTCGCCAATCTATTATTATTCATACGGGCAACATGGCCAAACCAACGGAGTCTCTCTCTGCACAATATGCTGCTTAAAGGAGGTTGCAAACTCCTTTGCCTAACCTCATTATTAGTTACAAAGTTGAACCACCTAATGCCCAACATACTGCGCAAGCATCTGGAATCAAAATCATCTAGTTTCCTGTTATCTTGTTGTCCACGTTTCACTACCATAACTAACCCCAGAAAGAAACAAACTATTATACAGTCTTATTACTCTAAATTAGAAACAACAAAACTATATTACATACTTATTACTCTTCATAGATTCTTAAAAGTCCCGGCAGCAATCCCTATTCGTCTGTTAATCTCGTGCCGCACATCACCATTATCTGTTACATAGCTCCCAAGATAATTAAACTGTGATATCTGCTTAAGACTGCAACCATTCAGATTAACTGAATCACAGCCTGCCTGACAAATTTTCATCACTTTAGTTTTCTCTCTGTTTATAACCAAACCTACTCTACTACCAGTCTCATCAACAGCTCGAATGAAAGAGTTCATCTCGTGAACATCATTGGCCAAAAGGGCTAAATCATCAGCATAATCTAAATCAGAAATTTTCGTATCTCGAGTCCATTTAAGCTCAAAATCTTTCCCTTGAAGTGAATTTCGGATAACATAATCAATAACCAAGCTGAAGAGAAAAGGAGACAAAATGCACCCTTGTCGAACACCAGAAGTAATGCTAAACCAATTATCTACAAGCCTTACCAACTCTGATACACGACTCAGTGTTATTATAGAGAGCTTTCATTATGTTAACTAACTTGTCTGGTATATCATATGATTTCACAATCAACCACAAATTATGACGATCAACAGAGTCGAAAGACTTTCTGAAATCAACAAAGCTAACAACCAAAGGTTTCTGAAACTCGAAACATTTCTCAAGAATCTGCCTAAGTGAAAATATCTGATCTACACATCCCCTACCACTTTTGAATCCACATTGCTCATCACGCAATTGCCTGTCAACCAGATTCTTAATTCTATTAAGCACAATCATGGAAAGAACTTTACCTGGAACAGAGAGTATGCTGATACCCCTATAGTTATCACAAGAACTGCGATCACCTTTTTTGAAAATAGGGATAATAATAGCTCTGGTAAAATCCTTAGGAACCATGCCTTTATCATAAACGATATTCAGAATTTCAGTCATCCAAGTGGTAACCGAATCAATTCCAGCTCTAAGCATTTCTGTAGTAATTTCATCTACCCCTGGGGATTTATGAAGTTTAAGTTTAGAAACAGCCAAAATAGCTTCAGATTGTGTTATAGGGCCAACATTAAAGCCAACAATACATCTATCATCATTGCAAACAATGGGAGTAGAACTAACCACATTGTTTAGAACATCACTGAAATGCTCAGCCCACCTAGCCATGAGAGAATCCTCACCTTCTATAACCTTACCTTGTTTATCCTTCAATCCCTGTATACCTCTCCGTTTTCTACCATACTAAACGTTAACTATCTGATAAAACTCTCTGTGGTTACGCTGTCTAGCATTCTCCTATGCTTTGTCAGCCAAGCTATCACAAGGATTAAAATATTTTAACATTCTTTTTTTACAAACTAATAATTTAAGTTTTAACCTTTCACTTACTGAAAGCATTTCTTTTGCGTTCTTATTGTTATATTTCTCATTTTTTTGAGAGCTGAGCCATTTTCGAAGAGCTGAGTTGTCCGCCACCCCACATCGCTGAATGTATGAACTCCATGACCCCATACCTTGCCAGGCACGTGCATTTTCGGGGAGGGACCCAATTACTAAAATATTTCGCTGGACAGGAAAGGTTAAATGGATATAGATAGTTAATGTTAGATATAAGATAGTTAATGTTTTGAGTTTTTTCTATACAGAATAAAATTTTATAGTAGTCTATTAAGTACATTTTTAGTGTTGGTCGTATATTATGGTACAAAAATAAAATTATACAAAGGGAAATGTTTTGGATATTAAAGCATATAACAAGTTTGAGATTTCATATAAGAAGAGAGGATTTTTTTTAATTTTTATTTTTCTTTGTGTGTGTGGGAGTCAGGTGTGTGTTTTGGTAGTAGAGTCAAGGGTGATAGCGTACAGTCGCTCAAAAAAAATATCCGAACATTATGGTTGATTACAGAATTTAAGAAAAATACCTGGCAACGATATTTTTTAGAAATTAGTGATCTGGCAACCTTCGTGTATAGGTTGCCAGATCACTAATTTCTAAAAAAATCGTTGCCAGACATTTTTTCTGAATTCTGTAATTAACCATAGGTTCGGATACTTTTTCGAGCGATTGTACTGGGATACCGCTGTACCGTACCACCAAAATGTAAATTTTCTAGCACAGACTGTTTATATTATTAAAGTTTTGTCCCTTTTTTCAAATTCAGTATCCTTTATAACAGTAAACATTTAAATAAACAGAACATTCGGAAAAATGCGAATCGTGATTTATTAAAAATTATCTTACCAAAAAAAAAAACTAATATTTCCTTTCTCTCTTAAAACAAAAAAATGTTCAATGTCATCTGGACGGACAGACGATAAAGCGAAAACAATAGATCGTCTTTTTAAACGAGCAAAAAAAGATTAGAATTTTTTCAAGAGTTTCTAAATCTGGTAAACCTTAAATGTAATGAACAAATCATGACGCATTACAATGACTAGACGACACATCTCCGGATACGAAAGATAATTATAAACATCTGATGAACTGGTCGCTTAGGGAGGGCCGGGTGGCTCAGTCGGTAGCGCGCCAGGCTCGCAATCTGTAGTTTTCAGGTTCGAGTCCCAGTTGGGTCAACATTGAGATTTATCTCCGCAAAACACCCCGCCCTGTCCACGGTTAGAAGGGGACACCGATGGGCTTAGAAAGGACGCCGTCCGTCGGATGGGACGTTAAGCCGTGGCTCAGTGTGCGGGAGAGCCATATCCTGTGCACGTTAAAGAACACGCTGGATGGCCTTGACGGGAGGCTACCATCTGTCTCCCAACAGCTGTTCCAGTGGGTCCCCCCTCCAACCTTCTCTGAGCCTTCGGGGTCCATGTGACCTGGCCATTTAGCCCATTGTGTGCAAAAAAGGGCCGCTCAGAAGTAAAACAACCCAACGTTAAAGAACACGCTGGATGGCCTTGACGGGAGGCTACCATCTGTCTCCCAGCATCTGTTCCAGTGGGTCCCCCATCCAACCTTCTCTGAGCCTTCGGGGTCCATGTGACCTGGCCATTTAGCCCATTGTGTGCAAAAAAGTGCCGCTCAGAAGTAAAACAACCCAACGTTAAAGAACACGCTGGATGGCCTTGACGGGAGGCTACCATCTGTCTCCCAGCATCTGTTCCAGTCGGTCCCCTCCCCCAACCTTCTCTGAACCTTCGGGGTCCATGTGACTTGGCCATTTAGTCCATGGTGTGTAAAAAAGTGCTGCTCAGAGGTAAAACAACCCAACTCAACTCAGGGTGCCATCAGAATTGGTACCTGAGACGATACTGAATGTATTGCTGACGATGGCGGTTTCGCTACATACTAAAGGACGTAAGTTTTACTGCGTGTCTTTCGTTTATGAGCTCTAAACGAAATCCCGTCCTGCTCCTCTGATCATTTGAATCTCTCTTCAGATTCAGAAGATTACAATCCACTCTTTGTGCATTCGAGAATTTCAGTATCGAGCTCAGTCGACACTGAAATTCGAACTCAATACTTTAAGCAAAAAGCCCAATAACCTCTGGAGAATTTTGGAATTTTTCATCTTCAAAAATTTGGGTCTCTATTATATCAGTCACCCCACTCCAAAAAAATTTTATCCCACGGGAGACAAGTCATGTCTGTCACATGTACCGTCGCTCAAAAGAGTATCCGAACGCTACGGTTGATTACAGAATTCAGAAAAAATATCTGGCAACGATTTTTTTTAGAAATTAGTGATCTGGTAACCTTCGTGTCACGTGACACGAAGTTCCTCCTGTAGTCCACATACATTAAATAAGTATAGAATAAAATTTGTCATTAGCCTGGTGGCATCCGAAGCCACGATGTGATCAGGTCATCAGTCATCATGAGGTCACCGGTTCGGTTCCCACCAGGATAATAGCTATTTTTCCTCTATACCCATTTAACTGATTTACGGGAGCCTGTAAAACAATGTTGGGGAACCTCCGAGTGGCCGAGTGGTTAGCATGCTTGGCTATTGATCAAAGGGACCTGGGTTCGAGCCCCAAGAGGAACCTCCCCGTGGCCGAGTGGTTAGCATGCTTGGCTATTGATCAAAGGGACCTGGGTTCGAGCCCCACGAGGAACCTCCCCGTGGCCGAGTGGTTAGCATGCTTGGCTATTGATCAAAGGGACCTGGGTTCGAGCCCCACGAGGAACCTCCCCGTGGCCGAGTGGTTAGCATGCTTGGCTATTGATCAAAGGGACCTGGGTTCGAGCCCCACGAGGAACCTCCCCGTGGCCGAGTGGTTAGCATGCTTTGGCTATTGATCAAAGGGACCTGGGTTCGAGCCCCACGTGTACTTGACTGACATGCAACACTGACACCGCAGGCCTGTACTTGACTGACATGCAACACTGCCACCGCCGGCCTGTACTTGACTGACAAGCATGTCTGGATGTTGGTTCTCGTGTGTCTGACGCCGTATCCACCGCTCCCTTCTGTGGAGTAGAAACCTCGATTTGTCGGAGAAGACATCCTTTTCCTATTCTTCCACTTTCCAATGACTGTAGTCCTGTGCGAACTGCAGGCGTCGTTGCCGATAGACCTTGGTTAACACGGGCGCCTTTATGCAGCGTCGAACCCATGCGTAACAGGGTTCGCTCTAATGTTATCGGGGACACATACCTGGGTCCCCAGCGTTCATTTCAGTGGTCAATTGCTGCACTTTTGCTCGTCGATTGCCCTTTACCAATCGACGGAGGCGACGTTCTCCTCTGGGGTCGATGGCCTTTGGGACTCCACAGTTATGAGGTCTGGAGGTACACGATGTGCCAGCGGTCCATTCTTAGTCTACCCTTACTACAGCACCTCGCGAACAGCCCACGAAGTCTGCTGTTTCCCGGGGCGGGGGTGGCTCAGTCGGTAGCGCGCCAGGCTCGTAATCTTTAGTTCCCAGGTTCGAGTCCCAGCTGGGTCAGCGTTGAGATTTATCTCCGCAAAATTCCCCGCCCTGCCCACGGTCAGTAGGGGACACCGATGGGCTTGGAAAGGCCGCCGTCCTTCGGATGGGACGTTAAGCCGTGGCCCCGTGTACGGGAGAGCCATACCCTGTGCAAGTTAAAGAACATGCTGGATAGCCTTGACGGGAGGCTACCATCTGTCTCCCAACAGATATTCCAGTGGGTCCCCTCCCCCAACCTTCTCTGAGCCTTTGGGTTCCATGTGACCTGGCCATTTAGCCCATGGTGTGCAAGAAAATGCCGCTCAGAAGTAAAACAACCCAACATTAAAGAACACGCTGGATGGCCTTGAAGGGAGGCTACCATCTGTCTCCCAACAGCTGTTCCAGTGAGTACCCTCCTCCAACCTTCTCTGAGCCTTCGGGGTCCATGTGACCTGGCCATTTGGCCCATGGTGTGCAAAAAAGTGCCGCTCAGAGGTAAAACAACCCAACCCAACTGCTGTTTCCGAGGTGCTTCCACCCTTCACACGGTAGCTGATGATCATTCCTTTTTGAACGTCCATCAGATCAATACCTCTGCCCATTGTGTTCACGTTACTCACTGTGGCTCATCTGTCCTGGCCGGCCACTTATATCTCCGTGTGGTCGACCTTGTCATGTGCGCTCTGTGACGCGCCTGGGCGGGTACACTGTGATTCCGTGGATGATCATATTATTCTGACGACTGCGTATATAACTGGTCTTTTACTCATGCCTCCCATTGTGGGTTTATCTGATTTTATTGGCCTATCTGTTCCATGAATAATGCTCTTTGAGGATGAGGCTGCATTAACGAAATATTTCTTATAATCAGTCGCTTATGGAGGATTTTTAAATGGAGGGGGAAGTTTTGACTTACGTGGCAACAATGAGATGCACAACAATGGGCGGAAATGTTTTTTCTTAGCATGTTCAAAAGCGAAACTTATTCACATTTTTTTCAAATATATTACATGTCAAATCTTAATGGGATATGTTTTAACCCTCAAAACTACCCTACGTTCCCCCTACAACTGGGGCGGGGGTGGCTCAGTCGGTAGCGCGCCAGGCTCGTAATCTGTAGTTCCCAGGTTCGAGTCCCAGCTGGGTCAGCGTTGAAAATTATCTTCCGCAAAAAACCCGTTGAGATTTATCTCCGCTACCCGAGTGGTTAGCACGCTTGGCTACTGATCTAAGGGACCTGGGTTCAAGACCCGGATTAGGCATGGATGTGTGTGTCGTTTTTCTGCTGAGGTCCTGCCATCCTCTCAGATCTTCTACTGTAGCATGTAAACTGACAGGCTCCTGTCAGACCTCTGTGGCAAGCAGCTGCTTGAGGGGGTATTTATTTTATTTTATTACCCACGGTCAGTAGGGGACACCAATGGGCTTGGAAAGGCTGCCGTCCGTCGGATGGGACGTTAAGCCGTGGCCCCGTGTGCTGGAGAGCCATACCCTGTGCACGTTAAAGAACACGCTGGATGGCCTTGACGGGAAGCTACCATCTGTCTCCCAACAGCTGTTCCAGTGGGTCCCCTCCCCCAACCTTCTCTGAGCCTTCGGGGTCCATGTGACCTGGCCATTTGGCCCATGGTGTGCAAAAAAGTGCCGCTCAGAGGTAAAACAACCCAACCCAACAACCCTCAAAACTACCCTACGTTCCCCCTACAACTAATTAAAATAGGAATTAAAATTAGCAATATCATTTGCTGCATTACAGATATCATTCTCTTAGCCCTGCTTGGTCTAGTGGTTAATGTATCGGATTACTAAATCAATGGATTAACTAAATCAATAATATTAACTTCTAAGTTATATCCAACCTTGATATAAGGTGTACTTTCTTCCCTTTTTTAAACGAAAAAGTCAAAAGTCTTACGGAGTTACTTGCTAGGAAATTGCGCAAAAGTGAAAAGAATCATTTTTAATATTTCAGGATTTGAAAGAGTCAGAAATAACCAAAGTTTGCCATAAGATGTTGCCAACTCCTTATGATAAAAATATTTCGACTGCAACTGAACTTGTGGAAAAATGAGATCATTTGAAGAAGTCTACACTTGAAAATCGCGTTCCTGTTCTGGGTAAAATAAACGAGGTACTGTCGCTCAAAAAAGTATCCGAACACTACTGTTGATTACAAAATTCAGAAAAAAATATCTGGCAACGATTTTTTTAGAAATCAGTGATCTGGCAACCTTCGTGTCACGTGACACGAAGGTTGCCAGATCGCAAATATCTAAAAAAAATCGTTGCCAGATATTTTTCTGAATTGTGTAATCAACAGTAGTGTTCGGATACTTTTTTCAGCGACTGTAGGTGGTCATATTATTTTGATACTAGATCGTGTGGGCTCACTCACGGAAATATTGAGCGTGTGCAGTTACCGTTCACAGCAAACTGGAGCGGTTGCGGTTAATATTCACAGCACATTGGATCGTGTGAGCTCACAAAGACCTAGATCGTGTGGGCTCACTGACGGAAATATTGAGCGTGTGCAGTTACCGTTCACAGCAAACTGGAACGTGTGCAGTAACTACACACGCTCCAGTTTGCTGTGAACGGTAACTGGAGCGTGTACAGCAACTGTACACGCTCCAGATATTTTTCCTGAATTCTGTAATCACGTGACACGAAGGTTGCCAGATCACTAATTTCTAAAAAAATCGTTGCCAGATATTTTTCCTGAATTCTGTAATCAACCGTAGTGTTCGGATACTTTTTTGAGCGACTGTACAAACTCAGTAACTGATAAGGCAATGAAGCTATTTTGTGATTAAAAGATTCAAATTGTTTGGTTTAATTTTATGTGTTAAGAGTAATTTAAAGCTCTATTGGGCCAAGCAAGTGATAAGACCAAGTTATTTTACGTCGGTATTCCATCACAACAAGGTGAGCTGAACATTTAAATGAAATTCTGATTCCTGTGATTAGTTTCAGTCCTATTATGTTCAGTGATCAAAAATGTAGTTCTGGATTTAATGTTGGCCTTAGTTCAGGATCTGAAATTGTTTTGATTGTCCCAAAATTATAGTCTTCAGAGGTGAATGAAATTGCTGCTGAAATATTAACACTGATGAGGATTCTCTTCATATACTATAAGGATTAATAAAATGTCTAATATTTTCTATGATAGAATTGTTGATCCTAAGGGTAGAGCCACCAGAATCAGCCTCTTATAGAGAGCATCCTCAACCCAGGTAATGAACGTTGGGTTGTTTTACCTCTGAGCGGCACTTTTTTGCACACCATGGGTTAAATGGCCAGGTCACATAGACCCCGAAGGCTCAGAGAAGGTTGGGGGAGGGGACCCACGGAACAGCTGTTGGGAGACAGATGGTAGCCTCCCGTCAAGGCCATCCAGCGTGTTCTTTAACGTGCATAGGGTATGGCTCTCCCGCACACGGGGCCACGGCTTAACGTCCCATCCGACGGACGGCGGCCTTTCCAAGCCCATCGGTGTCCCCTACTGACCGTGGGCAGGGCGGAGAATTTTTGCGGAGATAAATCTCAAGGCTGACCCAGCTGGGACTCGAACCTGGGAACTACAGATTACGAGCCTGGCGCGCTACCGACTGAGCCACCCCCGCCCCTAAAGTAATGAACGTCAATAGCTATCTGTACATCGCAGTTGTGATAATTATATTTATAGAAATACCGTACAGTAGCTCAAAAAAATATCCGAACACCATGGTGGATTACAGAATTCAGAAAAAATATCTGACCAGGATTTTTTAGAAATTAGCGATCTGGCAACCTTCGTGTCACGTGACATAAAGGTAATACGATAACACTGAATGGAGGTTCGGGCGTTTGCTCTGAGCTTCTTAACTTCGTAACCTGAGATTATCCCGACTACACTCGTGCATGAGAGTAAGAGCTTATTATCCCGACTACACTCGTGCATGAGAGTAAGAGCTTATTATCCCGACTACACTCGTGCATGAGAGTAAGAGCTTATTATCCCGACTACACTCGTGCATGAGAGTAAGAGCTTATTATCCCGACTACACTCGTGCATGAGAGTAAGAGCTTATTATCCCGACTACACTCGTGCATGAGAGTAAGAGCTTATTATTCCGACTACACTCGTGCATGAGAGTAAGAGCTTATTATCCCGACTACACTCGTGCATGAGAGAAAGAGCTTATTATCCCGACTACACTCGTGCATGAGAGTAAGAGCTTATTATCCCGACTACACTCGTGCATGAGAGTAAGAGCTTATTATCCCGACTAAACTCGTGCATGAGAGTAAGAGTTTATTATCCCGACTAAACTCGTGCATGAGAGTAAGAGCTTATTATCCCGACTACTCTCGTGCATGAGAGTAAGAGCTTATTATCCCGACTACACTCGTGCATGAGTGTAAGAGCTTATTTTCCCCCACTACACTCGTGCATGAGACTGAGCTTCTTAATATGCTACCTGATATACCACGATGTTAGAATAGTTATCTCAGCTTATTTCCCAAGTATATTATGCTATGGCTTAACTTATCAGTTTACCTGTATTTCACCCGTGCCTGATAGAAAGCCTATCAGTAGTATCGTCCAGAAATGACATCTGACTCTCTAAGTATAAAAAAATAAATAAATAAATACCCCTCAAGCAGCTGCTTGCCACAGAGGTCTGACAGGAGTCTGTCAGTTTATATGCCACAGTAGGAGATCTGAGAGGATGGCAGGACCTCAGCAGAAAAACGACACACACACATCCATGCCTTACCCGGGGCTCGAACCCAGGTTCCTTAGACCAGTAGCCAAGCGTGCTAACCACTCGACCACGTGACGGCTATGAATAAATACCCCCTTAAGCAGCTGCTTGCCACAGAGGTCTGACAGTAACCTGTCAGTTTATATGCCATAGTAGAAGGTCTGTGAGGATGGCAGGACCACAGCAGAAAAACGACACAAACAGCCGTGCCTTACCCGGGGTTCGAACCCAGGTCCCTTAGAACAGTTGCCAGGCGCGCTAACTACTCGGCCATGGGACGGCTAAGAATAAATACCCCCTCAAGCAGCTGCTTGCCACAGAGGTCTGACAGGAGCCTGTCAGTTTATATGCCATAGTAGAAGGTCTGAGAGGATGGCAGGACCTCAGCAGAATAAACGACACATACATCCATGCTTTACCCGAGGTTCGAACCCAGGTCCCTTAGATCAGTAGCCAAGCGTGCTAACCACTCGACCACGGGACGGCTAAGAATAAATACCCCCCTCAAGCAGCTGCTTGCCACAGAGGTCTGACAGGAGCCTGTCAGTTTATATGCCATAGTAGATGGTCTGTGAGGATGGCAGGACCTCAGCAGAATAAACGACACATACAACGATGCCTTTCCCGGGGCTCGAACCCAGGTCCCTTAGATCAGTAGCCAAGCGCGCTAAGCACTGGGCCATGAGACGGCTTCAAGTATACTCGGGAGAAATTCTGATCCGGTTAATGATATTTTGTGTTGTTACACGTTGCAACACTTCTACAGACCAGAAAATGACATTAAATCGCTTTCCAGAGTCGATTGGCAATTCAGTGGTGTCCTCTCATCTCACTGAGGGCAAATATAAACACTTGGAGAAAATATCCTCCCTGGAAACAGATGGCAATCTAACCTTAGGTTACGAGGATGGCCCTCTGGTGACTGATATCTGTCATAACACCTTCCCACAATGCAATAGCACTTTAAACATGCGTCTAAAATGAAGCAACACTTTTTAAGCTTTCAGAATCTCAGACATTTACCATCTTCATCTGTTACATTACCAAGGTATGACGTCATTTTGACTCACCATCTTCATAAATATTAAGACATATAATTTTACACACATCTGGTGTCTGAAATAGAGATGATTTATATATTTTATATGTTTTGAAGAAATAAATCGATAAATAGTTTTGAATTGTTAAACCAAATAGAAGTTTTTAAAAGATATTTTGCCAATCTTGCAAAGTTGTCCTGGGGCGGGGGTGGCTCAATCGGTAGCGCGGTAGACTCGTAATCTGTAGTTCCCAGGTTCGAGTCCCAGCTGGGTCAGCCTTGAGATTTATCTCCGCAAAAATTCTCCGCCCTGCCCACGGTCAGTAGGGGACACCAATGGGCTTGGAAAGGCCGCCGTCCGTTGGATGGGACGTTAAGCCGTGGCTCCGTGTGCGGGAGAGCCATACCCTGTGCACGTTAAAGAACACGCTGGATGGCCTTGACGGGAGGCTACCATCTGTCTCCCAACAGCTGTTCCAGTGGATCCCCTCCCCCAACCTTCTCTGAGCTTTCGGGGTCTATGTGACCTAGCCATTTAACCCGTGGTGTGCAAAAAAAGTATCACTCAGAGGTAAAAACAACCCAACGTTAAAGAATGCGCTGGATGGCCTTGACGGGAGGCTACCATCTGTCTCCCAACAGCTGTTCCAGTGGATCCCCTCCCCCAACCTTCTCTGAGCTTTCGGGGTCTATGTGACCTAGCCATTTAACCCGTGGTGTGCAAAAAAAGTATCACTCAGAGGTAAAAACAACCCAACGTTAAAGAATGCGCTGGATGGCCTTGACGGGAGGCTACCATCTGTCTCCCAACAGCTGTTCCAGTGGGTCCCTTCCCCCAACCTTCTCTGAACCTTCGGGATCCATGTGACTTGGCCATTTAGCCAAGTCACATGGATCCCGAAAAAGTGCCGTTCAGAGGTAAAACAACCCAACGTTAAAGAACAAGCTGGATGGCCTTGACGGGAGGCTACCATCTGTCTCCCAACAGCTGTTCCAGTGGGTCCCTTCCCCCAACCTTCTCTGAGCTTTCGGGATCCATGTGACTTGGCCATTTAGCCCATGGTGTGCAAAAAAAGTAACACTCAGAGGTAAAAACAACCCAACGTTAAAGAACACGCTGGATGGCCTTGACGGGAGGTTACCATCTGTCTCCCAATAGCTGTTCTAGTCGGTCCCCTCCCCCAACCTTCTCTGAGCCTTCGGGGTTCTTGTGACCTGGCCATTTAGCCCATGGTGTGCAAAAACGTGCCGCTCAGAGGTAAAACAACCCAACCCAACACTATTAATTTCAATCTTTTACTGTTCTTATAATGCTTAGATTAAGAATTAAAGTTTAAATTTTATAAACTATATTTTTAAAGCTAAAACTGGTGACTTGCGATGGTCTTAGAACGAATTAGGTATTCGACATGTACAGTCGCTCAAAAAAATATTCGAACATTATGGCTGATTA
Source organism: Ryuthela nishihirai (assembly GCA_038380435.1). Classification (NCBI taxonomy): domain Eukaryota; kingdom Metazoa; phylum Arthropoda; class Arachnida; order Araneae; family Heptathelidae; genus Ryuthela; species Ryuthela nishihirai. The sequence continues at coordinate 39,932,566 of JAWZYU010000022.1, forward strand.
CAGATTTCAGAAAAAATATCTGGCAACGATTTTTTTTAGAAATTAGTGATCTGGCAACCTTCGTACGCGAAATTAATGATCTGGCAACGTTCGTTCACGAAGGTTGCCAGATCACTATTTTCTAAAAACAAAATCGTTGCCAGATATTTTTTCTGAATTCTGTAATCAACTATAGTGTTCGGATACTTTTTTGAGCTACTGTACCCAGATGCCTATTAGAATTCCGTGGCTTCATCAAATGACTGTTTTGCATGAATTCGCAAGAGCTCAGTAGAAAAGAGTTCGGAGAATAAAAAAACTGACTCTTGCAATTTAACATTTTGCTTCTTTAAAGTCTTAACAACTGGTAGAGAACGTTTTGTCAGGGCAAATTTAAATTCGGTGTATTGTAGCCTTTTTAATAAGCATTTCATATGAAATCGATCATAAATTAATATCTACATCAAAGTTATCCTAATCTTGATAGCTGAGCACTTATTCAGAAATTAAAACTAAAGTTTCGAAATGGTTACTAGCTGTAAATAATTGAAAAGTAATGTTTAAAAAGTCATATCCTGTATCTGGTATCCTTTAAGCAAGTGCAATTTTAATGCGAAATGATGACTTGTACCATAGGTGATAGTTTTGGGAAAATATGTGCTGTAATCCGAAATTTTATAGGTTTATTTTATAAATGTGTTTAGTTTTTCATGTCTGTGTTTAAATACGTGTTTTTTTGTTGCTATTGTTTTAGTTTCTTTTTTTAATTATGTGTTTATTTTCCATTATAGATGTCATATTCTTTAATAAACCTGTCGTGTGATTGAAAGGAACCTGCTGACAACCCATAAGGCTTAGCGGGGTAATCTATGTATATAACCATGCTAAGTCTTAATAAATATATTATTATTTAAAAAAATAATATTCTCTCGCTATTTTCAGAAATATGGAAACTCTAACGTTTAAAAAGATCGTCCTCAAAAATTTGTACAAGATTGATAAAAAAAAAGGAAGAATCCTTACAAATATTTCTGAAACATATTCTCAGTTTAGTCAGCGATTTGAACTTTAATATTAAATTAGGTTTCAATCAATTTCTGAGATAGACTCCTAGGACTAGATTTTAAACATTGCATTGCCTTAAACATATAAATACACCTATCCTTCGATTTATACGATAGATAGTTTTGGCGATATTATTATTACGATAGATAATATATACGATAGATATCCTTCGATTTATGCGATAGATAGTTTCGGCGATATTATTATTACGATAGATAATTTATACGATAGATATCCATCGATTTATACGATAGATAATTTCGGTGATATCACCGGGCAAATCGAAACTAACAACTTATTGAAAAATGGGGCACAGATTCCCAAAAAATTCTTTTCATGAATAAAATATGCATTGAAAGTTCTGTTTATACATATTTTTCTCAAATTCCAGTTCAGCAGTAATGATAAACATTTATGTAACATTATTTTGCATTTTATTTGCACTAATTCAGGTAACCTTAATTTAATTTCTCATTTTGGTCACGAAAAATACTCATCATTAATGTAGACGTAAAATATGGAATTTGAAAGAAGGATATTTGTGTACTGAATATAAATTATAAATTAAACATTTGTACCGACATTTAATGCTTTGTAAAATTAGCATTTATACGATATTTTATAGACGGCGTACTTACGAATCAGCTGTATAAGTCATGTCATAAACTCCACATCTTGAATATTCCTGTGAAATTGTTGATCACAGACTCATTCAGGGAACTTTTTTATTTATATGTGTATATATATTTTTTATTTTTTTATTTATATAAATATATTTAGCCATCCCATGGCCGAGTGGTTTGCGCGCTTGGCGACTGATCTAAGGGACCTGGGTTGGAGCCCCGGGTAAGGCATGGATGTATGTGTCGTTTTTCTGCTGAGGTCCTGCCATCCTCTCAGACCTTCTACTGTGGCATTATAAACTGACAGGTTCCTGTCAGACCTCTGTGGCAAGCAGCTGCTTGAGGGGGTATTTATTTTTTTTTATATATATTTATATATATTTTCTTTATATGCTCAATATTTTCTAAGATTTTGGAAGTATTTATTTCTTTCATTATGATATTTTTTACAAATAAAAATAAGATATTCAATTGTTTCTGGTGAATTACATGTTAAGCATAGTGGTGTGTCTACTTTTTTCATTTTAAATAGAAATTATTTAGTCATTGCAAAGTTTACTTCAATTCTTAAAATTGTATTTATTACAATTTTATTTAAACCAAAGTTATTGAATGTTGTGATTTTGTCTGAAACATTATATCTGTGAGTATTTTTAGCCTTTTCTTTGTAACATTCTTGTAGTTCTTGATTTATTTTAATTTTATTTGTGTTTTAATAAGAGATATTAATATAGTGGATTCTACAACCGTGTTTAAGTTAATAGCTGATTTAGCTAATGTATCCGCTTTTTCGTTGAATTTTAGGCCAACATGGGCAGGTACCCATTGAATATATATTATATTCTGATTAACTATATGCTGTTTAATTAAAATTAATATATCATTAGTTATAATTTTAAAATTATTTTATTGAATCCTGGTATATTATGTCAATAGATGATTTTGAATCTGTAAATATTACAATATTACTATTATGAAATTTCTTGGTTCAATTTATAGCTAAGATGATAGCTGTTAGTTCTAATAAAATTACAGGATTGTACGAGCTGAATTTAAATTGATACTCAAAGTTTTCATTTGGACAGTAGAAAGATCCATTTGCTATGGTTTTTTTTCTCCGTTCAAAGAACCATCTGTATATATGTATATGTATAAAATCTATATATGTGTATAAAATTTTTGTATTTATTTTGAATTAATAATTCTGTTAGATTTCTTAAAATAATTTTATCTATTTTTTTTTGATTCAATATCTGGTATGTGATCCATGACTGAGAAAGTAGAAGTCCAGTATGTAATTTGAATTGGATAATCTCCACTTAACCCTTTCACGACTAAGGGAAACATTTTTCCCATTTTAAAATTGGTGATTGTCGTATTTAATTATAACCTTATCTGCATTTTTTATACAGAATGTCAAAATAGAACGTATGCCGAACGCAATTACGTAAACGGGAAAGTTTAGAAAACAAAAACAGAACTGTCAGGACGCATAATATATGTACTATGTGCAATGTCCATCTTTGCCTCACTACCAAAAGAAATTGCTTCGCAGAATATCATAATTAGCACATCATTTTGTATAGTAATTTTATTTCATAATTTTGTATTATTTTAGTTAACATTTTGTTCTAATAAACCAATAAATAACAGACATTGCATAATAAGCCTCACTATAATTTGTGTTACCTTTATAGTCCATTGGGAAAAATATTTCCCATAAAATTCCAAAAAAACTACACATTGTTATGTATTTTTCTTATGATTTTTATTTATTTTACGTCTAAAACAAACTAAAATAAACAGTTACATACTAATATTTACTCTTAGAAACCTTATGGTCCTGAAAGGGTTAAGTTATTTTGTATAATATTTTTAATTTATTTTTTTCACTAAAGTTATTGATTATGTTATCATTAAATCAGCTGTATTTAGCCTATGTAATAAGTAGTCTATAAAGTTAAACTTGTTGCCAAAAGTGATTTATAAAACACAATATTTACTACACTGAAAATTTAGTCTAGAAAAGTCAGATCTCGCTACAGTTTCAAAGCAGGCTTGATTTCGATTAAGATGTCACGATACAGACTGCATCAAAATTGGAAGAATATAAATATAACTTATTGAAGACGATTCCTTAATTAGAAATTTACTATTATCGATTTATTCTTGAAAATAAGTGATGTCAAAACCATTTATTTGAATTTTAATTTGGTATGGCAGTCTAATAATATTCATTAACCCTATACCACTACTACTTCATAATATGTATCGTATTTAGGTACTTAAATATTTTTCTCAATCCGTACAGTCGCTCAAAAAAGTATTCGAACATTACTGTTGATTACAAAATTCAGAAAAAATATCTGGCAACGACTGTTATAGAAATTAGTGATCTGGCAACGACTGTTTTAGAAATTAGTGATCTGGCAACCTTCGCGTCACGTGACACGAAGGTTGCCACATCACTAATTTCTAAAAAAATCGTTGCCAGATATTTTTTCTGAATTCTGTAATCAACCATAGTGTTCGGATATTTTTTGAACGACTGTACTGTGTAAAATCGAGTATGTAATCGTGTAAATCTAAACTGGTTGCATTTTTTCAACCGTGTAAAACCGAAACCGTACAAGCTGAGTATCGTGTAAATCGAGGGATAGATGTGGTACAACGCTTATTGTTTGAAATCAAAATTGAGATAATTTCGTTTATCTATCTGTAATCTCATCTTTCCAGTTAGCGCTTATTTTTAAAGTTGAGTTGGGTTGTTTTATCACTGTTTTACCTCTGAGCGGCACTTTTTTGCACACCATGGGCTAAATTGGCCAGGTCACATGGACCCCGAAGGCTCAGAGAAGGTTGGGGGAGGGTACCCACTGGAAGAGCTGTTGGGAGACAGATGGTAGCCTCCCGTCAAGGCCATCTAGCGTGTTCTTTAACGTGCACAGGGTATGGCTCTCCCGCACACGGGGTCACAGCTTAACGTCCCATCCGACGGACGGCGGCCTTTCCATGCCCATTGGTGTCCCCTACTGACCGTGGCAGGGAGGGGAATTTTGCGGAGATAAATCTCAACGCTGACCCAGCTGGGACTCGAACCTGGGAACTACAGATTACGGTCGGTAGCCTGGCGCGCTACCGACTGAGCCACCCCTCCTCCGTTTTTAAAGTTGAACTCCAACTCTTATACTCATCTGGCTTAAAGCAGAAGTTCTCTTTGGTAGGGTTCTGTACGTGATATACATGAGAACATCTTAAAAATGAAATACGCCAAAGAAAACCACAGCTTATATTTTCTAATTTCTTTGACTTTCAAATCTAAAAGAATACGAAAAAGTTAAATTGCAAAAAAAAATTATTGAATATTTTGACGAAGCCTCGAAACTTAAAAGCAAAAATACAAATAAAAAAACAATAAAATGAGAAACAAGAGACAGATGATTTTTTTATCTCATTTAATGAAAACCGTTTTCACAAGAAACGGACGTGGCTATGACCTGTCATTTTTTATGGACCAATCAGAATAAAGATGTCGATGGTCTGAAGATTCTTCTCTCATAGTCCAAAAACACATTCATGACGTATTTCCGGATATCTTGTTTGTAAAGAGGTTAATCTTTCACTTTCACTGAATGCCTACTATGGAACTAATTATGAAACGTACAATTATTATGAAGAAAAAAGGTTAATTAGCAAAAAATTATATCTATTATATATATATCTTTTAATTTTTAAGACATTTCTATGTGTTCTAAAAGTCGCTTGTTTAGAAACTTCGTTTCTGGCTCCAACACGTTTCTGGAAAGTCTGCAGAATCAACACTTCTCCTTGGCTGGATTCACTTGTGACGATTGAAACAGTCTTTGGTAAGCACTCCATGGGAATTGATTACAAATAACAATTTCTTTTCTGTCTGTATAATTTTATTTTCACACAAGTTGCAAATGCAGAAAAATATTAAATATCTATTTCAAATTTATTATCTAGCATAATAACTGCAAAACAAAGCTATATTTCACTTAGAAAAGTAATATGATTGCTATATCAAGACTAACTTTTTTAAACAAATATTAATTTAATTTGATTTACTTTTGATGAAGTTTTTATCTATTACAGAGGTTCACACCTTGTACTCTACTTTTATCCATTGCTTAAAACTGTGACTTATACATAATTTAGTTCTTTAAGCATTCTATTGTACAGTTGTTGAACAAAAATATCCGAACACTATGGTTGATTAGAGAAGTCAGAAAAAATATCTGACAACGATTTTTTTAGAAATTAGTGATCTGGCAACCTTCGTGTAAAGGTTGCCAGATCACCAATTTCTAAAAAAATCGTTGCCAGATATTTTTTCTGAATTCCGTAATCAACCATAGTGTTCGGATACTTTTTTTGAGCGACTGTAGGTGGTCATATTATTTTGATACTAGATCGTGTGGGACTCACTCACGGAAATATTGAGCGTGTGCAGTTGGCGCTCACAGCAAACTGGAGCGTGTGCAGTTACTGCACACGCTCCAGTTTGCTGTGAGCGGTAACTGGAGCGTGTACAGTTGCTGTACACGCTCCAGATATTTTTCCTGAATTCTGTAGTCACGTGACACGAAGGTTGCCAGATCACTAATTTCTAAAAAATCGTTGCCAGATATTTTTCCTGAATTTTGTAGTCACGTGACACGACGGTTGCCAGATCACTAATATCTAAAACAATCGTTGCCAGATATTTTTCTGAATTCTGTAATCAACCATAGTGTTCGGATACTTTTTTGAGCGACTGTATCATGTTAATTTGGTAGATTGTCTTCAAGTAATATTTAGGTTTGTAAATTGCTAAACGTTCTCGAATTAGCGAAATGTATGACTGTATTTTGTTTTTTGTTTTGTTGGACCTCCATAGCCCATGGCTGGATGAGGATTTTGTATGTATGACAGTATTATGCAAACTGCACCTTTTTTACTAATTTCAAGGTTTATTTTATCAAATTCTTTTTCACGTTTTTTCTTCAGATAATTAGATATTTTATCACTTTTTTCTCTCTTTCGTTCATGTCATTTGGTATTCCCCATTCGTTTTATTTTGGTGGTCGATAAAATATCAAGTATAAGTAAAAATTTAAAAAATAAATCTTTTTTCGATTAGTTTTTAATTAGTATAGGAGATAAAACTTTGTTAGGTTGTGTTGTGTTGTTTTACCTCTGAGCGGCACTTTTTTGCACACCATGGGCTGAATGGCCAGGTCACATGGACCCCGAAGGCTCAGAGAAGGTTGGGGGAGGTGATCCACTGGAACAGCTGTTGGGAGACAGATGGTAGCCTCCCGTCAAGGCCATCCAGCGTGTTCTTTAACGTGCACAGGGTATGGCTCTCCCGCACACGGGGCCACGCCTTAACATCCCATCCGACGGACGGCGGCCTTTCCAAGCCCATCGGTGTCCCCTACTGACCGTGAGCAGGGCGGGGAGATTTGCGGAGATAAATCTCAACGCTGACCCAGCTCGGACTCGAACCTGGGAACTGTAGATTACGAGCCTGGCGCGCTATCGACTGGGCCACCCCCGCCCCTTCGGTCTCAGTAGACATGGCCTTCTGCATAAAATATATGAAGAAGTTTAGAGCATCGTCCTCTTTTTTCCCTTCCTCTTTTTAAACATGAATAAACTAAAATTTTAAAAGCATAATTTCACAATTCACACAATTTCAAATTACAGTGTGAGCAGAAATGTAGTGGACTGCTCCAAGTTAAAAGGATTGCTTCCATTATTGTAACGTACCCTGGTTAATGTAAAATGTAAAGGTGAAAAGTAAAAATATTGCATCGCCGTTAATTCAACGTAATCTGCATGATGACCACGCCATCGATCATATCATGTCACGTGATATGATCGATGCTGCAGCTGCGCCCTCTTCAAGTGTGAACAACAGCGACGGACAAATTATTCGTAGGGAAACATTGTTTTTGTGGCGATGTTTTATTTATCTCTAGCACACGAACTCTCTAGTGCTGCCAAATGAAACATGTGACCATACTAACACATTTCTCAGCTGCCATAGGGTTGGGTTGTTTCACCTCTAAGCGGCACTTTTTTTCCACACCATAGGCTAAATGGCCAGGTCACAAGAACCCCAGAGGCTCAGAGAAGGTTGGGGGAGGGGACCCACTGGAAGAGCTGTTGGGAGACAGATGGTAGCCTCCCGTCGACATCCAGCGTGTTCTTTAACGTGCACAAGGTATGGCTCTCCCGCATACGGCGCCACGGCTTAACGTCCCATCCGACGGACGGCGGCCTTTCCAAGCCCATCGGTGTCTCTTACTGACGTGGGCAGGGCGTGGAATCAACGCTAACCCAGTTGGGACTCGAACCTGGGAACTACAGATTACGAGCCTGGCGCGCTATCGGCTGGACATGAAAATGATTTGGATATACACAAATGATAATGTCCATATAATGTTAGAAGCGTTGGGGAAAAATTAGTTTTTATGGAAGTCAAACTGCTAAAGCATTTTGATTTAGCAGAAAATTTATTTTAATATTAACTGAAAGACATTCATACAGTAGCTCAAAAATGTATCCGAACACTGTGGTTGATTACAGAATTCAGAAAAAAAAAATGACGATTTTTTTAGAAATTAGTGACGTGGCAACCTTCGTACACGAAGATTGCCAGATCACTAATTTCTAAAATAATCGTTGCCAGATATTTTTTCCGAATTCTGTAATCAACTTTAGTGTTCGGATATTTCTTGAGCGACTGTACGCAAAAATATTTGGAACTCTTGATGTACAGAATCACGAAAGTTCTCTGTCACAATATAGTAGATGAGAGGAATAAATAGTTTGAAATTTACTTCCTTTAAAAATTAAATAATAATAATGATACGATCCTGAGAATTCAACTAATATTAATTAAGCAGCCATCAGAATCTAAATATTATAACGTAATTCTCTAAAGGATATTATTTGGTCACAGAAACTGTAGCTTCGTGCAAAACAGGAAATATTGATGATAACAGCGAAGTTATTGTATCTAGAAATAGCTCTGGCGGTTTACACCTTTCCTGAAGTGGCCTGGCCAGAGAATCCATTCGAGATTGTTTTCAAAAGCTGTGACAATCGATGGCGTTGGCCAATAAGAGGCCATCTCGTGTAGCGACTTACTGAAAATGGACAGCGACCTCTTTCAAGTGCACAGTGCTCATTATATGGGAAACAATCATAGAATCGGCAGTAATGTCCTTTCGTGGTGCTAAAAATAACCTTCGATGACAAAACGTGATCAATAAGAAAATAACATTTATGTTAATTTACGTTTACAATAGTGGCAGTTTGAGAATCACTAGGTCCAAAAAAAATTGCACTTCGATATTTGATATAAGTACATTTTTCGTTAAGACTTTTTAAGCAGCCGAATTCAAAAACACATTGATATTTGACAAAATTCAAATTATAAGGAAACTTCCCTTTCTTGATGTTCCATTCTGCGGTCACACTAGTGTTAGATTAATGACAGTGTCAATAAGGAAACAGTATCAAAAGAAATATTCGCTAATAGTCAAATATTACAAGATGAGAGTAAGAATGTTTTGGCTACTACTACAGTGAAAGGGGTGTTTACTTCTTTCTTTTCGGAAGTTAATAAAAAATAGGTACAAGCTTCACGTGAAACAAACCGTCAGATTCTGACTAAGAAGCACTGACTTTCTCAATTTAGAATAGGAATTCTCAGCATTTCTCTTGTAATAACAGATTCCAGCACTTTCAAAAACTATTTTAGTTGTATTTAGTGGAAATATTTCCCCATAAATAGTTGTATTGCATCCATTAAGTTTTAAAAATATTTTGGTAAAAAATCTGCCAGACAGTAGATTGGTGTTTAACAGTGTTCCCGCGGCCAACTAGGAGATATCACGAAATACTTTTTGCACCCAAAATTGTTTAAAATTTCCCGAACATTTCATAAATTAATAAACGCTATTTAAAACAACCGGCATGTCTTAACCCTTTCACGACTAAGGGAAACATTTTTCCCATTTTAAATTGGTGATTGTCGTATTTAATTATAACCTTATCTGCATTTTTCATACAGAATGTCAAAATAGAACGTATGCCGAACGTAATTACGTAAACGGGAACGTTTAGAAAACAAAAACAGAACTGTCAGGACGCATAATATATATACTATGTGCAATGTCCATCTTTGCCTCACTACCAAAAGAAATTGCTTCGCAGAATATCATAATTAGCACATCATTTTGTATAGTAATTTTATTTCATAATTTTGTATTATTTTAGTTAACATTTTGTTCTAATAAACCAATAAATAAATGACATTGCATAATAAGCCTAACTATAATTTGTGTTACCTTTATAGTCCATTGGGAAAAATATTTCCCATAAAATTCCAAAAAAACTACACATTGTTATGTATTTTTCTTATGATTTTTATTTATTTTACGTCTAAACAAACTAAAATAAACAGTTACATACTAATATTTACTCTTAGAAACCTTATGGTCCTGAAAGGGTTAACAATATTGAAATATCTACAATTTATTACATTATAATATAGTTTATGTGATGATAAAATATGTTAATCCCGTAGCTCCGCTAAATTTTTCGTTATTTTTTTAACTATTCTTTCACTAAAAAAAGTTGAAAAATATTGCAGATGATGATCTGATTCTTACTAGGTGGACTGAAAAAGAAATCATTTTTTAAATATGCAGTTTAACAAAACCGTAACTTTGCATCCTGATAATTGATTTTTCCAAAATAAAGCCACCAGTGTAGTCTGAATCTAAATTGTAAAAGTTATCTTACACATAACTTATGTGATTTTAAAACCTCATGATCGATAATACAATTCGTAAAAGTAAATAGAGTTTTTTATAGTGTGAACCTCTGGAATAGTTTGATCATTAACTATCTGTTAATGTGCGATGATTCATATGAATTTATTTGAAATTTTTAAAATGTTAACGTTTAATAAACTTAATTTATTCCTATTACATCCAACTATCTGTTTACCAACTTCACTGTTCTTAATTTTAGAACACATAACAATGAAATAGACACATACATAGAATAACAGAACACTGCAGGGAAAAAAGAATACTTCAATCTTTCGGAATTCAAACAAATCTTCACATCGACCAAAGCATTTTTTTTATTCATATAAAAGTTACTGAAATATATTCCAAAAAACACAACGTCTTAACATTCTGATATCCGTTTTGTTTTTGTTTTTTTTCTCTCTTAAATGGTTCTGCCTCAGTAGGCAGAACCATTTAACTCTACTCTTTCTCAGAGACAAGGTTTCAAAGACACAACTTCACATTATGTAACCACTATTCTTATCATTGAGCTTATTACGGATTTCGTTACTCAAAATAACAGTGCCTAAAGATATACTGTATGTACACAAACTATCATCTTAAAAAGATTCTGGCTAAAGACATAACATTTCCCATTTCTCTCAAAAATGTCGAAAGCATGCCTTCAAGTCATGGCAAATATTGCACATTCCGGCGCCGTTCTAAAGAACAGCCAAAAAAGACGAAGAAAAATCACACGTCTCTCCCATTTTGCATTGTTTTATCGTAACACCCTGTCGAGGGAAGGGGATGACTCCCCCCCTCCCACTGTCAAAAGGGAGGATGGAGAGAGACAGAGAGAGATTCGTATCGTGTGATGTAGCACTGGGTCAGGAAATCTGGTGCTACAAAATCTTATTTCCAGAAGTCTAACATCTACTGGATGGCTTCCAAAGATGTGCTGCTTTCTCGCAAAACAGCACAAGTTCATTATTTCGTTACGGCTGAGCGAAACATTGGTAATCGATATAAATTCTTTATTATGTTGTTTGACTAAAAAGAATATGTCATGTACAGTCGCTCAAAAAAGTATCCGACACTAGGGTTGACTGCAGAAATCAGGAAAAAATATCTGGCAACGATTATTTTTAGAAATTAGTGATCTGGCAACCTTCGTGTCACGTGACACGAAGGTTGCCAGGTCACTAATTTCTAAAAATAATCGTTGCCAGATATTTTTTCTGAATTTTGTAATCAACCTTAGTGTTCGGATATTTTTTTTGAGCGACTGTAATCCAGAAATAGACAAGAAAAATATTTTTTTTACGTCATATGTTTAATTATTGAGGTAATGATGTCTTTGCATTCTTCTTCTTAGTGTAATATGGTTTCAAGAGTCATTAATCATCTTAAGAGTTTTTTTCAGTAGTTTTTTTTTTCGGCTCGTTGCAAACCTAAGTATAGTAATGTACTCGTAAATTTATAAGTTTAATGCTTAAAATACACAATTCCTCATTATCATACTCGTATTTTATTCGATAATCGTTTTAATTGATCCTTGAGTGTGTCTTTTCAATATCCCATGCTCTTGAAAAGATTTTATTTTTTTTCTTTGTTACCAAACACAATAGCAAGAAATGAGTTGTTTATTTTTAAGTTTCCTTTTTCTTTTGATATATTTAAAATCTTGCGAAATTTCTGATCCTCTTTTGCAACATTTTTCTAAATCTTATGTACAGTCCTTCAAAAAAAGTGTCCGAACACTATGGTTGATTACAGAATTCAGAAAAAATATCTCACAACGATTTTTTTCTAGAAATTAGTGATCTGGCAACCTTCGTGTCACGTGACACGAAGGTTGCCAGATCACCAATTTCTAAAATAAATCGTTGCCAGATATTTTTTTCTGAATTCTGTAATTAACCATAGTGTTCGGATATTTTTTTTGAGCGACTGTATTCTTTCGAGAACTATTGATATAGAACAGATCTATTGAAAGGGCAACCAAAACGAAACATCAAATCAGAAAAAAATATTGCGGTCAGCAGCGAATGTAGATAAATAGAAAAAAACCTAAGGATAGGATTTCTTTTTTCTAGGGGATGACTATAAGCGTTTCATAGGGGATGACTATAAGCGTTGCATTTGCCCAACCATTTCAAACTAAGAGAGAACAACTCCCACGAGCTAAAAAAAATAAATACACCTTTTTTTTCCTAGTCAAGAAACTCTCTCAGGAGTTCCCAAAAGAGTTAAAAAAAGGATGCAAAAAATATATCGAAAATACAGTGCCAGAAAGGCAAGTATTTCCATTTAAAAGACTATTATCAATTCCCATTTTTCCTGAAATATAAGTTTTGGCATTTCAAAGGAAAATATTTTATACAACTATATCAGGATTTCTCAACCAGAATTTAATGAACACAAGCCAAGTGCTCCGAAAGCATTTAGAATGGCACAAAATCTATTTCTTGGTAATTTTGTTAATTTTAAAGTGAGGAATTTCTACGAACTGTGAACTTTCTCATAAACATGATATGATTCAATTTGTGAACGTCATCTATCATCAACTGCTGTAGAATCATAGAATACAACCGGTTTTGTGACAATATTCGACCCAGTTCTCTACTAATGGTATGCTGATAGATGATATTAATTTATACTTAACAAGTATTTCGTGAGCGATCTGCATATTATTATCGCTTTGAGCCCAGTGTGGCATCAGTAACATCCGTCTTCTCTAGCCAAGGAGATTGTGCGAGTAAAACTCAAAAACGCTCAAACAGTTTAGGGTGAGGTTGTTTTACCTCTGAGCGGCACTTCTTTGCACACCATGGGCTAAATGGCCAGGTCACAAGAACCCCAGGGGCTCAGAGAAGGTAGGGGGGAGGGGACCCACTGGAACAGATGTTGGGAGACATGGTAGCCTCCCGTCAAGGCCATCCAGCGTGTTCTTTAACGTGCACAGGGTATGGCTCTCCCGCACACGGGGCCACGGCTTAACGTCCCATCCGACGGACGGTGGCCTTTCCAAGCCCATCGGTGTCCCCTACTGACCGTGGGCAGGGCGAGGAATTTTTGCGGAGAAAAATCTCAACGCTGACCCAGCTGGGACTCGAACCTGGGAACTACAGATTACGAGCCTGGCGCGCTACCGACTGAGCCAGCCCCAACCCAACAGTTTAGGAAAAGGAGACGGATGATAAGGGAACAACACTGGACACAAACTATTAAACAAATTTTCTACAATTTCGGTGCCTTGACTAAATAAGGCTGAGAATACTGATACAATAGCTGGGATGAAAATATGAATAATTAAATAACTGAATAGTAAGTAATGCGTTGTTCGCATAGAGGGCAGCACAAACTTTAAAAGCGCTTCTGCATTGTTGTTGGGTTGTTTTACCTCTGAGCGGCACTTTTTTTGCACACCATGGGTTAAATGGCCAGGTCACATGGTCCCCGAAGGCTCAGAGAAGGTTGGGAGAGGGGACCCACTGGAACAGCTGTTGGGAGACAGATGGTAGTCTCCCGTTAAGGCCATCCAGCGTGTTCTTTAACGTGCACAGGGTATGACTCTCCCGCACACGGGACCACGGCTTAAGGTCCCATCCGACGGACGGCGGCCTTTCCAAGCCCATCGGTGTCCCCTACTGACCGTGGGCAAGGCGAGAAATTTTGCGGAGAAAAATCTCAACGCTGACCCAGCTGGGACTCGAACCTGGGAACTACAGATTACGAGTCTGCGCGCTACCGACTGAGCCACCCCCGCCCCACTTCTGCATGTAAAACGTTTGTGAAAACTTTCATCCGATGCACCTCATAAAATAATTAATATTTTCAGGGTTGTTGGGTTGTTTTACCTCTGAGCGGCACTCTTTTGCACACTATGGGCTAAATGGCCAGGTCACATGGACCCCGAAGGCTCAGAGAAGGTTCGGGGAGGGGACCCACTGGAAGGGCTGTTGGGAGACAGATGGTAGCTTCCCGTCAAGGCCATCCAGTGTGTTTTTACGTGCACAGGGTGTGACTCTCCCTTACACGGAGCCACGGCTTAACATCCCATCCGACGGACGGCGGACCTTTCCAAGCCCATCGTCCATTTCCAAGTCCTCTACTGACCGTGGGGAATTTTGCGGAGATAAGTCTCAACACTGAGAATATTTTGAGGTGTTTTCCACCCAAATAAAGGCTGAGAGATTGATGCCATTCAATGTCACCTCTAAATAAATATATAAATAAATCGTGATTTGAAGTGAGATTTATGAACTTTTATTTTCTCTTATCTTTTTTGCTGTTAAAAAATCGTTATACCGAATAATCATTACAAATATAAGCACTAAAATTGTTTAACAAAATGTTTAATCCATGGAGAATATTGACATAGGAGAACATGGGATTAATATTAGGAATCACACCCACAATTCAATTTTAGCAATTTGAGTATAAAGAGTCATTGTTGATTTTCTCGACCATATTGAAAAGTCGCTACGTTATGATCAGAAGCATTCCTGAAGTAAAAAATTGGAGTTGGAAACCAAGTTGACTGAGAATAGTTTTAAAGGTTTTGATGTTAACGAATGATAAAAATGTTTGGTGTCAATAATATCATTTCGTCTTCCTTTAAGAATGAAAAATCTTAAAAAGTGAGTAGATAATACGATGATTACGAACTTGAAGAAGAAAGCGAAAAAGATATTTTTAGAGTATGATAAACTGAAAGTGAAGTAGAGAAATTACTAGGGAAGGAATAGCAACGGCATTGCCTTAGAGCAGCTGTTCTCAAATTTCAATTTTAAAGGAATAAACTATTCTTGCCATAAAGTATATAGTTTTGCTATGTTCTAAGAAGAAAGGAGTAAAGTCATCATTACCTCTGTAACAAAATTCGTAACGTTTAGCACTCAAAAAAAATCATATTCATCACATTTGAAATGTTCCAGGCTTTAGGTTATATATCTGCTTATAAGATCAATTGTAAGATCGAATTAGTAGATTGCAACATCGTTAACGAGTTGGTTATAAACTCGCTGACATATTGTATGGCTTTGAAGTTTAATGCAAGGACCTAGAACACAGAGAAAACTCATATGGCGGCCATTGCGAGACAATTTGAAGGGTTTCGGCAGCCATGTTCATTTAGGGCAGTGTCTCGCAAACTTTTTTACTCTGCGGCACACTGAATCTAATTTTTTTTTCGCGGCACACTGAATCTAAATTTTTTTTCGCGGCACACTGAATCTAATTTTTTTTTTCGCGGCACACTGAATCTAATTTTTTTTTCGCGGCACACTGAATCTAATTTTTTTTTCGCGGCACACTGAATCTAAATTTTTTTTCCGCGGCACAAGCTAAAAAAGTATTTTTTATGGTTACGTAAAAAGGGGAAAATTGAAGTTTCGTTAAATGCATTTTATTTAAAATAAATATAATAATAAATATAATTAATCATAACTCGGTGTTTGTTTTAAATATTTGTCCATTCTATGGCTTGAAATAATCAAAAATTAATACCAAAATTTGGGAAAAGCTTGATAAATACTTACAATCTCAGTTGATAAAATCTGAAAGATTTTTATTAAAGCACATCGATAGCACGTCGATATTAATGCACGTCGATAACACAAGTCAAAATGAAATCTTTGGAATATCTAGTGCCAATTTGAAAATTTCTCGCGGCACACTACTGTGCCGCGGCTCACAGTTTGCGAGACACTGATTTAGGGTATTTAGGTATAGGAAAGCTATCTAACTTTAATAGATGCCCTTACATTGACAATGAGAACTTCAAAGCTAGGTGGCTGTGGTTCTAATCATTGCCAAAGATTATTCTAAATATTAAGTATTTACATCTTCAGATATGTTTTAAATTCATTGCAAATATACATTGGGAAAAGCAAAAACTTTACATTTGAAGAACAGGCTATAAACAGAGAATCCAAGATATTTTTATAATTTAAACATTTTCTCCCGTTCGTTTAAAAAATAACTTCCGAAAAAAAGATTAAATCATTGGTAAAAATAATAGCAAATCTTTTGGTTTAGACACATCCCGCAGAAAATGTTTACAGGTAGCTGATGCAAGTAAGAAAAAATGATAAACACATACCACGATTTTTTTCAAAGATAATTCATAAAATAAAATCAGTCTTTTAGCATTTTCCGTCTCCTCCCCACTTTCTATTTATTCTTTCTTTCCTAAACTACTACTGATGACTAAATCTATGGGAGAAATGAACTTTTTTTTTTACGAATTGATTAAAAGGACCAGAAATGTTTTTCTGGTGATTCCTTTCATTAATTTCATCAATTCCGTGATGAAACATTTGAAAGTTCTGTCCATGTCATGCGTTTATGGATTTATTGGACACTAAAACATTCTATTTTGAAATGCAGAGAACAAATATTTGTGTGTTTTTTCATCACAAATATTTCACAGATTTAGTTAAAAAAAACTAAACTAATAATCACCGATTTAGTTAAAAACTTAATCGATGAACAAGCACATCGTTTTGAATTAGCGAACATTCGATTCTCATAAGTTCTACAAGCAAATTTTTATTGCTTTTTACTTTCTCATTAAACGTAACTCCATTTCCTCTTTTTTGGATCAATTTCAATATTAAATTACACAGAAACAGTTTAGAAATTTTCTCTGAGTTTAAAGAGTTTTATTACCCAAAATACAATGAGATATTGAATTGAAAGAAACACAGGTTATCCTGTGGAGCTCAAACGCCATTGCCAACGGCTTGTCCTAAAATGTTATAGATGCCGAGTTTCTCGACATCACGTATTGGTGGCGCTGAAACCAGTGATACAGTCGCTCAAAAAAGTAACACTATGGTTGATTATACAATTCATAAAAAATATTTGGCAACGATTTTTTAAAATAATTAGTGATCTGACAACCTTCGTGTCACGTGACTCGAAGGTTGTCACTAATTTCTAAAAAGATCACTAATTTCTAAAAAAAAATCGTCTCCAGATTTTTTCTGAATTGTGTAATCAAGCATAGTGTTTGGATATTTTTTGAGCGACTGTACATCAAATGGTGTAAACATGAGACTTCGATTTCGAATCCTGGTGCTTACATGAATTTTTACATATTTACTTAATGAATAAATAAGCATGAAGAGTTATCTGTCATTTGCGCGATTTTTTCTATAACAGAAGATTAATTTTTCAACTTCTAAGCTACTAAATATGCTGAGAGCAGATCTTTTTGTTACTTGAATAAATTTGATCAGTTAAAAATCGTAACTTTGATATCGATTTTCCAATTACGTTATGATCTTTCAAAATATGTTGACCTATCTTGCAAACGATTATACGCTTTCGAATTTAATGAGGGGATGATTTGTTAAAAATCCCAGTTTATGAAAAAAGGGAATATTTGTATTAGCAACTTGTTAATATTCAGTTTTCTCATTATTCCATTGCCATATCTTTTCGTTTTACACGTGTATGAAGTAGAATAACATTGTCCGTGCTAAGTAAGAAAATTTTGCTTTTGAACTAGGTACTAATTTCGATTGAGTGAAATTTCTAGGTGTACAGTCGCTCAAAAAAATATCCTAACATTATGGTTGATTGCGGAATTCGGAAAAAATATCTGGTAGGGATTTTTTAGAAATTAGTGATCTGACAACTTTCGTGCCACGTGGCACGAAGGTTGCCAGATCACTAATTTCTAAAAGAATCGTTGCGAGATATTTTTTCTGAATTCTGTAATCAACCATAGTGTTCGAATACTTTTTTGAGCGACTGTACGTTAACCCGTTTAGTAAACACTAATGATAAAGCAAAGAACGTATAAGGAAAAGAAGTTCAGCTTTGACAAAGCGTAAGTGGCGACCTCAAGTGGTGTTTCGATTCGTATCGTGCATTTTTTAAGCTGGGAAGCAAACAATAAGGGGCAAAGGAATTATGCATCAAAAAATTTATATTTTAAAAAAGAAAAAAAGTAACTGCACTTTGAATTTGAAAAAAATAATATCATGATTTTAATAAAGGTTTATTTTCTCCATTGGAATTATTTTTCGTTGAACCAACAGTTATAAATTGAACGGATAGAGAAGATTTGAGATTAGCCTGAAGTTGAATTGAATTGAATTGAAGTTTATTTCACCCAAACATACATATATTGGTTGATAAAACACAGACAAGTTCACAGACAGGTGAAAAAGGAGAACATAATAAACCGTAGCTTTTGAATAAATGTTTCCTGAATAAATTATTTATAGAATAAATTATTACAAGTGGAAGCTCTCTTGGTTGCATAGAAACAGGGAATAGAATTGATATTAATACTCTGCAAGGATATCAATGGGAAATTGTTACATAGGAAAAGCGAAGAGAATGGAAGTTGACAGTAACATGTAATTACAAAAGCGTTCGTCCCCTGTAATGTTCGT
The DNA here is from genome assembly GCA_038380435.1 of Ryuthela nishihirai. NCBI lineage: Eukaryota > Metazoa > Arthropoda > Arachnida > Araneae > Heptathelidae > Ryuthela > Ryuthela nishihirai. The sequence continues at coordinate 39,951,466 of JAWZYU010000022.1, forward strand.
TTCACCTCTACGCCAAATGCACGATACTCGATTTTACATTGATCTCTATGGAAGCTTAACTTCTTCTCCCTCTACATTCTTTGGATAAAGCAAGGTATCGATTTTTACAATTTTTCCTCTACGATTTTTAGTAAGTTCATGGCTGAATCTCATCGTGGTAAATGCACAAATTTAATATGTGTATTGTATTATTGTACATTGTTACAAAATAGTGCTACTTGATTTGGTAATGTTTTAAATCAATCTGAAATTTTAGATGTGAAAGCGAAACATTTATCTGCAATTCAACTCTCTGATCACTCTATAAGCGTGTAAAATTGCTAAACAGTGTAATATATTTGGCTATTTTATTACAAACCTTTGTTGTAAACTTTTATAAAATAATTCCAGGTGCCTCTTACTGTGTGATAGCCTCGAGTCTACCAGCCAGAAGAGAAAGTATTTAAGAACAAAGTGAAAGAATTTCCTTATTTTCATAATTTAGTTTCTCCTTTTTTCCTGCAATTTTGCTTAAATGAGGTAAAAAACTTCTATTGAAGATCAAAGATGGCAACAACTAACAACTTGAAGCATTTTTACATCCCAAGATTCGATTCCTTAAAACTAGAATTATCTTTCTGAATGCTTTCAATGATACGAATGCCGGAACCAATATACAGTCGCTCAAAAAAGTACCCGAACACTATGGTTGATTATAGAATTCAGAAAAAATATCTGGCAAATTTTTTTAGACATTAGTGATCTGGCAACCTTTGTGTACGTACACAAAGGTTGCCAGATCACTAATATCTAAAAATATCTTTGCCATATATTTTTTCTGAATTCTATAATCAACCATACTGTTCGGGTACTTTTTTGAGCAACTGTACGTGCATGCAAATATGCCACGAAAGATAATTTTAGAAAATGTTTTTTTTTATAAAAAGCATTCACAAAAAAACTCGAAGCTGACCTATGACACTTAAAAATATTTGTTTAACCATCTGGAATAAAAGAATTTCCTCCTCATAATTTCTGAATATATCATATGTGAAGAACAAAGAATGAAAATAAACAAGGTTTTTATTCATCCCAAGTCAAGATGATAAAAGCTAAACACATCAACTCCTAATTTTGTGTAAATGTATTTATTTCAACTACGATAATCATTTGCATTAGAAGATCAACCGCTCTTAAGATTTTTAATGATGTCATTCAAAAACTTTAAGTTTCTACTGAACTACAGTCGCTCAAAAAAATTTCCGAACACTATGGTTGATTACAGAATTCAGAAAAAATATCTGGCAACGATTTTTTTAGAAATTAGTGATCTGGCAAACTATACACGAAGGTTGCCAGATCACTAATTTCTAAAAAAAATCGTTGCCAGATAATTTTTCTGAATTCTGTAATCAGCCATAGTGTTCGGACATTTTTTTGAGTGACTGTACCTCCTCCCTTCAGAAAACTCTGAAATGTTTATTTGACCGCCAATCCAAGATTATTCGAAATCTGTATGGTTTTGCTTTTGAAATTTCGGTTTTCCAGACTCAATGGAGGAACTCTCCCACTTGTTCACGGACCTTTCTTAACAGAATTTCTGGACGAGAGGGGGCGAAAGGCCCCGAGTGATTTCCGGAATAATAGTTTTTTTTTTATTATGAAGAATAAAGGAACTTCGCTCTACATAAAAACGGTCTTAAATTGATCAATCATCCAAAGGACGACTTATTTATCGCCTAATAAGTGACGTAACCAATGGGGATTGGACTATTATATTATAATATCATATATTATATTATAATATATTATAATACAATATATTATAATACATAATATTATATATTGTATTATTATATGGGGATTGGACTATCTAGGGTTTAGCACCTGATTCGAAAACTGTATTCTTATAAATATGGATTAACAGAAAATTTAAAAACAGTCTATTCTAAAACCTCTAAGAGTGCCGTTGGGTGACTAAATTTTGCGACTAAACATTTTTTTTGAGAACGTGCAACTTCTGAATAACACCATTCTATCTCGAGGGCTTGAATAAACACATATTTCCTCAGGTGACACCACAAAATCAGAGACCGAAACATGCTAGAAACTCCAATATCAGATTCAAATCTTCTGGGGTAAGGGAGCATTAGATCATTCTATGTATGCTGCTGCTTCTGAGAATAACAAAAACGTAGGTGAAAACAGCCGGTACATTTACACTTTCTTTTTTTGGTCGAAGTCTCATGTAACCAGGAAAAGCATACTTATCGACATACGTTATCGATCTGACTCTGGCTCAACTGTGGTTCGCTCGCTTCGTTCGTTTCGTAGCTGCTACTGATGTCATTTCCTACATAAAAACATTATCAGCAAAAATGTTTAGTTGAATCGTTCGTCTTGGAAGAAAGAAAATAGTTCTTTGAAATTATAGCGCTGAACCCTCAAATATCTATTTCTTCCACAATAATTCAATTTTTTATAAATTAATTGGTTTATTTATATTTATTGTCATCATCATCATCATTATCATCATCCTTAAGCATCCATGGGCTACGGAGGTCCAACCAGACCATGCAATTTAATTCTCCAAGCATATCTGTCCTGAGCTACATCTGCTGCATCTGGCAACTGCACACCAAATCTAACAAGATCCTGTTTGACATTGTCTGCCCACCGCATCCTAGGTCTCCCCCTCTTTCTGAGACCTTTAGGCACACTGTTCATAACCCTATTCGCTAATTTATAATTACATATGGGCAACATTGCCAAACCAACGGAGTCTCTCTCTGCACAATATGCTGCTTAAAGGAGGTTGCAAACTCCTTTGCCTAACCTCATCATTTATTACAAAGTTGAACCACGTAATGCCCAAAATACTGCGTAAGCATCTGGAATCAAAAGCATCTAGTTTCCTGTTATCTTGTTTACAAAGTGTCCAAGTTTCACTACCATAACTAACCCTAGAAAGAACCAAACTGTTATACAGTCTAATTTTAGTCTTTAGGTGTATACGCCTATTTCTCCACAATCTCCATAGATTCTTAAAAGTCCCGGCAGCAATCCCTATTCGTCTGTTAATCTCAGGCCGCACATCACCAGTATCTGTTATATAGCTCCCAAGATAATTCTAAGACTAACCAAGACCGTTTCCTTAATTTATTAAGAAAGTTAGATGGTACGAGTTTCGATTACATTCTGGTTTCGCTAAACTTAGTTTTTTGTGTAATCTTCCGATGCTTAAATTCGATTTTACATTTTTTTTTACTTAAATGACACTTTTTCTTCGATATAATTTTAAGTGTATATTTATAGTAAAGCAATAGGAATTTTAAAATTTAAACACTTGGATCAAAAATTAAAATAAAAGCTAATGCTCTTACTGGTCTGTTTGTGTTTGAGAAATATTTTATACTGTAAAAACTATTTTGTTCATAAAAATAAAAATTCCAATTATTGGTTTTCTTTAGCAGGAGAAAAAGTTGCGACTGACAGTAAGATCAGTTTAAACAAGAATACTAAAATAGATATACAATAATATAAAATTTTATAAAATGAAAAATGCATTTACTTTTATTAAATTTTGTACTAAAATATTAAATACTTTATTAAATGCTTAAAAGCAGTGTTCCTCATTTTTACTAACCTGCAGATTATTTATAATTAAATAATTTTCTGATTACAAATTGCGTTACAGAAAGTGGCAACTTATAAGCTGGTGTTTCAATTGAGCTGAGTCATTTTGTTTCAACGACTGCAAAATGAATTCACTCAACTCACCAGGGGAAAATTAAATGCAAAGAAATGATAAAAGAAAGTTATTAATTAGAAACAGAAGTTGGTGGTGAAAAAACACAGTTTAAAATGCGAACTGTTTTAGTTTCTGAAATCAAAACTTGAAGATATAATTAAAATAAGATTAGAAAATATAGTTCAAAAACATAAATGTAAATATTTGTGTAGGCATTTTGTAAAATGGTATTCATGAAATGCAATCGCAAAAAATAATATTCTTCATGAAAAGCAGATATAAATATATAAAATACTTTTTCATTTAATGATTAGTCTCTTGATATTCTCACACAAGAATTCTAGTGTTACAATTTGGACATTCCGGACTTGTACGTTTTGCTTTAATTTATATATTTGAAAGTAGCAAATATATTACGCTGACGATTTGGACCTTTTGGAAAATGATGTTGGCGATATGAACTCTTTCATTCAAGCTACTGCTGAGATTGAATAAACATAGATTTTTGTAATAAATTTAAAAAAACCTTTTCTTACTGCTAAAATTAAAACAGAAAATAAAGATTTTAACGCCTCTATCGGGACTCTGATGAGAGCCAAAAAGGCAGACTTTACAAACAATCTTACGTTGGGTTGTTTTACCTCTGAGCGGCACTTTTTTGCACACCATGGGCTAAATGGCCAGGTCACATGGACCCTGAAGGCTCAGAGAAGGTTGGGGGAGGGGACCCACTGGAACAGCTGTTGGGAGACAGATGGTAGCCTCCCGTCAAGGCCATCCAGCGTGTTCTTTAACAATCTTACGATACTTTGAATTTTGTCAAGAAAGGAGTTTTGTAATGGATGACTTCAATTCCAAAGTTAGCACTGCCTCTGATCTTTGAGCAGAAGTGAGAGGCCCTTTTGGCATTGCTGGTTAATACAACAGGGAAGCCTCTATTACAGGAAAGGAAACTTAATAGTTTGGAAATCATTAGTACTTTTTCCAAACGCAGTAATATTATTTATAAATAGATATCGATTTCGCCTGAGAAGTGATGGGGAATATGATCGATTAATGTAAGAACAACAAATAGAGTTGGGTTGGGTTGTTTTACCTCTGAGCGGCACTTTTTTGCACACCATGGGCTAAATGGCCAGGTCACATGGACCGCGAAGGCTCAGAGAAGGTTGGGGGAGGGGACCCACTGGAATAGCTGTTGGGAGACAGATGATAGTCTCCCGTCAAGGCCATCCAGCGTGTTCTTTAATGTGCACAGGGTATGTCTCTCCCGCACACGGGGCCACGGTTTAACGTCCCATCCGACAGACGGCGGCCTTTCCAAGCCCATCGGTGTCCCCTACTGACCGTGGGCAAGGCGGGGAATTTTGCGGAGAAACAACAAATAGACTAGCTCTACTTAGGAACACTAGGTCATATATGGGAGTTGAAATTCAGTGTTTGTTAGAGTGTAAAATGTTGTCCTAAAGTTAAAAGAATCATTTTTAACACTGAAACTCTGATAATACGTTACTTATATTTTAGTTTGTTACATCTGTGATTGGGGAAGAATGGGACATTTTAAACAGGCTAGCCGTCCCATGGCCGAGTGGCTAGCGCGCTTGGCTACTGATCTAAGGGACCTGGGTTCGAGCCCCGGGTAAGGCATGGATGTTCGTGTCTTTTTCCTGCTGAGGTACTGCCATCCTCACAGACCTTCTACTATGGCATATAAACTGACAGGCTCCTGTCAGACCTCTGTGGCAAGCAGCTGCTTGAGGGGGTATTTATTTATTTTTTATTTATTCTTCAAACTCAGTAATCTTCAAAGGAAAGAGAAGCAGAAGTAAGAGTCGTTTAAATTAAAAAGTCAATGGAATATTTCAAAGGGTTGTAGAAATCAACTGTATAAAGCATTACTAGTTTTAACAAATAGCATTTGAGAACTTAATAAATAGTTAAAGAATTAGTTGAAAGTTGATAATAGGAATCTTTGGTTTGATATTTTTGCTGACAAAGAAGAGGAATCGGATAGACAGCACAACAGCAGAGAGTTAACGTTTTGTGTTGGAAGAAACAGACAGGTACACAAGGATTGTGGGATAAACATGATAAAGTTGTTGAAAGTGATGATTCTGTTATGGTTAGGTGAATTGGGTTGTTTTACCTCTGAGCGGCACTTTTTTGCACACCATGGGCTAAATGGCCGGGGTCACATGGACCCCGAAGGCTCAGAGAAGGTTGGGGGAGGGGACCCACTGGAACAGCTGTTGGGAGACAGATGGTAGCCTCCCGTCATGGCCATCCAGTGTGTTCTTTAACGTGCACAGGGTATGGCTCTCCCACACACGGGGCCACGGCTTAACGTACCATCCGACGGGCGGTGGCCTTTCCAAGCCCATCGGTGTCCCCTACTGACCGTGGGCAGGGCGGGGAATTTTGCGGAGATAAATCTCAACGCTGACCCGGCTGGGACTCGAACCTGAGAACTACAGATTACGAGCCTGGCGCGCTACCGACTGAGCCACCCCCGCTCCGATGGTAAGTTGGAAATCAGCATTTAAGAGATGTTCTAAGCAATGTGGTTAATTCTACTCCCCCTCTTTATAAAGAAGGTATTTACTGGGTTTACGTTTTGCCACATTTCACAATCTAAAGTTATTTTGGCTGTCTCAGAATTAAATACAAATTCCCAGAGTTAGATAACATTACTTTTGGAATGCTTAGAGGTGGGAATGCTTCTGTTGTTACAGATGAACAGTATGGGTTCAGAAATCGTAGGGGCTCTAATGATGACTCTAATAAACCTGAGATGTGTGTGAAAATTGATAAAGCTTGTAAGTCATTGTTTCAGCATTCTACTGGTTCATTTTGTTTCATCTTCTCTTCACTTTGGTTATTGGTCATGCTATGAAACATTCCCCGAAATAGGAAGATTAGAGTCTTAGATGATTTATGTATTTGAAAGTAGCAGTGAAAATTAGTAAAACAAGCTTTACCAATTTTCACACACATCTCAGGTTTATTAGAGTCATCATTAGAGCCCCTACGATTTCTGAACCTATACTGTTCATCTGTAACAACAGAAACATTCCCAGCCCCAGCTCTAAGCATTCCAAAAGTAATTTTATCTAACTCTGGGAATTTGTGTTTAATTCTGAGACAGCTGACGATTTGAACCTTTTGGCAAATAATGTTGGAGAGATGAACTCTTTCGTTAAAGCTATTTTTGAGACTGTATTAGAAAAGGTTTTATAATAAATAGAGAGAAAACTAAAATGATGAAAACTCTTCATGTTTCAATTCTTTTGAATGATTGTGCTTTTGAAGCTGCAAAGATCAAACTGTCTCGCTTCTATGGAGTTTTGTGGCAGATTTAATAGTTTTGCCTTGTAACTTTTGCTATGGTATTGAAGTTTGAATCTCTTGCAAACATGAAACTTGATGCCTTGATTTTAAATGCTTACTCAATATCTTAGGTATTATTAGATGGTTTGAATATGTAAGTAATTACGATGTTTGACGAAGCAGTCAGAATCCTCCTTGAAGCATCATTTCATATATGAAGAGACTGCTTTGGTTTGGCCATGTTGCCAGTATGTGCAGTCGCACAAATAAATATCCGAACACTATGGTTGATTAGAGAATTCAGAACAAATATCTGGCAACGACTTTTTTTAGAAATTGGTGCCAGATATTTTTTCTGAATTCTGTAGTCAACCATAGTGTTCGGATATTTTTTTGAGCGACTGTACAATCAAGCCAAAGATGACTGTGTATTTTGTGAAATGGAGATCGCTAAGTCGTTTACTTAAAATCAAATTTTGAAAAAAAAACGTATAGAATTGCATCTAGAATATGATTTTCGAAAATCTTTATTCAATAATGTTTAGTTTCTCTAATCAGGAATATTGAATACCAAAATTTATCGCAGTGGTGTTCAATCTTATTTTACAAAGTTAATTAAAATAATAATGCTAGATGCTGTGTAAAAATGTTTGCATTTATAAGTTCAGTATTTTGGCAATTTAATATGATGAGCTCAGAACAGATACGTCTGGAGAAGAAACTTATACAATCCGATAGGACCTCCGTAGCCCATGGCTGCATGAGGATTTTGTATGCTGCATGTTGTATGAGGAATATTTAAATTTCCTTAAATTTCTGTGTTGTAATATTGCTGTTAAATGTGGGAGTTTTTAAGGCATTTTATAAATAAAAATTGCATATTTTTCGAAGTTAAAATTTTAGTGGGAATTTTTCTATCTCGGGCAGGTTACGGGGTTTTTTTTAATTCCTATCAGGCTACAAAATTCTTTTACACTTCAAAAAAAAATAAATTCATATGTCTCAATTTGCCGAAATGCTTTCGTCATTGCGCGTAAAGTTCGCAACAGTTAAATTGTTTTGTTCTAAGATATTATTTCAAAATTTGATTTGTTTTTAATTCGTTTTCAGGAATTTTTTAGGAAAGAAAGAAAGATTTTATAAATAAATATTAAAAAATAATATTATTATATATTATTTTTTGTTAATTATATTATTGTGTATTATATTTTTTAAATAATATTTTTATATATTATATTTTTTTAAATTATATTATTATATTATTTTATATAAATATAAAAATTATATAAAAAAATTACAATTTTTTTTTATAATTTTTATAATATTCTCCTAGGAAAGTAATAATTTTTATCCAGTTCTGTTGCTCAGGCTAAGATTAATCGACTTGAAAATTTTAAATATTTCAACTGATTGTATCCAAGTTTCTACTCTAACTAAACCTTTTGAGATTTGCATCTGCTCGTTTGAAAACAACCCTGAATGGTTGCAGTGTCTTTTTTTAAGTAAATATATACTGTACATAAAATTTCGTTTCATTTCTAATTGAAAGTGGATTCACCTCTTCAAAACAAAATGGCTCCCACACAACAAAAACAACACGGCAAACAGTTCATTGTTAATAACCGTAATATATTAATCTAATTACAATAGCACACTTCTTTCCTGTTCCCTTTTGGAAATAGTGCCTCAGCCTTCAGTTTAACTTACACTTGTGGTAGTGATTGGTGTGGCAACAGTGTTATAAAGACTACAAAATTTTAACATTTATTTTTATGCAAAATGAATAAAATTGCACAAGATTTGTTTTCCAATTAGTAAATATTTCCTTAAAAATACAACGCAATTTCCACGGATGAAATAGACTTTTAAAAAAAACACAAATTACATAATACCACCAATTATTATTTAAATGGCATTATTTCTGTTATGTGTTTTAATTTAAAACCAACCACGAACGTTGCAGAATGAATTATCCATAAAATCATTTCTTAATAGCAATTTTTGTTTTTATTATAAAAGAAACGCAAATGCCTTAATCACTCTATTGCGTTTTTAAGAAAATTAATTTCCTTTAAATAAGGGCATAATATGTTTTACAGTCGCTCAAAAAAGTATCTGAACGCTATGGTTGATTACAGAATTGAAAAAAATATCTGGCAACGATTTTTTTAGAAATCAGTGATCTGACAACCTTCGTATTACGTAACACGAAGGTTGCCAGATCACTAATTTCTAAATAAATCGCTGCCAGATATTTTTTCTGAATTCTGTAATCAACCATAGTGTTCCGATATTTTTTGAGCGACTGTACCAACCAGAATAAATACTACGTCATAGCGATAATGACGTCACCAGCCAATAAAATTCTTTTTCACGTGATTGGGATGTGCGCATGGGCTGTGATACCGAGACTGAAATGCTGAAGATTGAGATTTTAGTAACTGGCAACTTTCCAACAAAATGCCTCTCTGTTGTTAAATACTACTACTGTCTGCTGAAAAGCTTCTTCTGTTGTCGCTTCTAAACTATAAGTGGAACTTATGGAAAATTGCGAAATTTTGTATTTGATAAGGTACAAAGAAACGAACAAATTTTGTGACGTTTATCAACGCTACTAGATTGTAGTATATGCTGTTTCCCGTGCAAGATCTGAAAATTCTTACTTATTTCCCATTTGAATTGACTTCTTTTGTGGTATCTTTTCTAATTCAAATTTTTTTTGTCAGGTAAATACGCAGCAAACATTTTTAAAATAACTTGCGGCCATTTGACAACGTTTTTTGACTGACTTTAACTGTCTTAAAAAGTGGAATGCCTTGTAATACAAAGAACTCCAAATATAAAGCCTGGAACATTAGGACTATAGCCTTTTTTTTATCACATTTCAAACATTTCAAGAGACATTATAAAATTAGCAAAAATGTTTTGGTTCAAAGAAGTTAAACTTAACCCTCTAATGTGACTAAAAAAACTGTGGACGTATAGTGATTTGGTCAGTAAAGCCATAGACCAGTCTTAGAAACATTGAAACAGGTTTTATAAAGAACACATTGGCAGTAAAACTAAACTAAAATGAATACACATTTTCCTATAGTCAAATAATTTTCTATTTGTTTTTTAAGCTCTCGAGTGAAACGTTTTTATATAGTTATGACGTTAATCACCAGGAGTTTTTTTTTTGTTTTTTTTTTGGAAGAGACAAATTGCTCTAATTTTCATTAATTGGAATGTTAAAGCGACAGATGTAAAATTGGACTTTTCTTCCAGAAAAAAAATTCCTAGAGGGTTAAGCATTCTTTCAAACCAAACTTAAAATAGCAATTACATTCTAGTCAAAAACAGAATTCGTCAAACAGTAATCACTTATTAACAGTTAATGCAAAAAATGGCGAATTTAGTAAAAAAAGACAAGTAGGAATTTACGGGATAAAATTTCAAATCGCATTCGTAATAAATTATTTAAAACAATCACAATAACAATCTTACTGATTCTCTATGGCAACAAACACTTCTGATAGCAGTCCAGTTCATTGGACTCTTAGTCACTTCAATATATCTAATAATAAAAACTCACCAAAGATAACAATCTAGAACGAACCTCTTTAGACTAACCGAGGGGGCAGGGGGGGTCGTAGGAAGGGTATTGTACTAGTGGATGGATGACGTCAAACTATACATCACTTACAACTTGATGGAGAACACTATGCGGAAAGGTCATTTTCCGAGCTTCTGGATTGCTCGACCTCTGAGCCAGAAAATCCAAGTTCAAGGGACCGACAACATCGGTACTCGAGGTGAAAAAGTGAGGGAGACACTAACCCGCCATTTCCGTTATGCGGTCATGGAGCAACACGCTTTCAGTTCGGTGAAGACCTCTGTGAAGAAACTGGGCTCGCTATTGATGCGCAGCATCTTCCCACTCAGGAGATTGATGATGAGGAGGCAACGGTCCCAGAACCTCTCTTTTGAGTCTTCGACCAAGAACGGTTTAAGGGGGTAAGAGATTTCATTGCCCATGTACGAGTAACTCAGATAGAGACAAGTGAGTACCACTGCCTGGAGCTCGCGCTCTGACTCGATGTCTTCCCCGACAAGGTCTCGGACCAGCATGTAGAGAAAGACAACATTGGCAGGGTTGATGAAGGCGATGTCCTGCCATCCTTGAAGCAGAAGACTCCGATCAACAGTTCGCAGCCACATGACTGCATCGGTCGGCTGGAAGTCCTTCAGCTTTCTGCACCTCCTGCTCAGAAATTCGCCAAGACACCTCAGAAGTTCTGAGGTGGAAGCTTGGATGACGGTCTTTTTATGAGGGCTGGGGGTTACTCCATGGCCGACGACACCTCCGCTGGCACTGCCAGTGGTATTGCTGGCAGTGGTGCTGCCCGAAGTAGAGCAAGTAGTGATGGCCTTGCTGGCGGTTCCCAGCGAACCGGAAGTGGAAGTGAAAGCCAGTGGACCCACGGCTCCATGGTTGGAAGGCCGCACGAGATTGTGGGCCGTCAAAATGGCCGGTTTCGGTGGTAAGGGCGGGGGAGCTGGCTTCTGTTTGTCGAGGTTGTTGTTGTTGCGGACCACAACGTCCAGCTGACCTAATCCGCCTGACTTGACACTATAGCAGGCGAGAGAATTCTGGATGTTTTTGTTGTTGTCAACTAAAGAATGGATGCTGTCTAGAGGCTGACGTAGACTTTTATTTTTGTCAGCTTTTTTCTTGCTGGAAACCGTAAAGTGCTTCCAACTAAGGGCGTTGATGAACAAGGAATGTTTCTTGAAGTTGTGGTGGTGGTGATGGTGATTCTGGTTGTTATTGTTGTTCGAGTTCTTGTCCGTGCACTTATCCTTGTTCTTCGCATTGTTCAACTGCTCGTAATTGTAACTATTGAGATTGTAATCGCCGTAAGCGGGTTTCCGCTCTCGCGGTGAAAAGCTCAGCACCGTACCCATGGCCAGGCTTGCGGAGCTGCACACGGCACACTTCTTACCTGCAACAGCGGTCGTAATAATGGTCGTAGCAATAGCGCTTGCTGTTAGGCCTAACGTCACTGATAGGGTTGCTGCGTTGGTCGGCTGAAGGTGGCTCCCTGGCCTTGCAGAAAAGGCGGCAGGTCACAGACAGAAGGTAGAGGTCTTAGCTCTTGACTACTGCAATCCATCGAATTCGCCGAGGACTAATCAGTAATCCAGCAGACACAGAGAAAAGTAAAGAACTATCTTGCCTCCAGAGAGAATGAACGAAATAGTATCACTTTTCTGTTATCCTGTCTTCACGGGCCGAGACCCGGTGTCGACCCCCGCTAAAGCTGCACTAAAGGCCCACATACAGCCAGTTCGGTTGCAGCGACCAAAATGAGCATGGGCATTCCGTTCTGCGCATCGCTCGGTCGATCGAAATCGGATTTGCATTAGTAGTTGCCATGACAACGGCTAGGTCTGTCTGTCCGGGAGGATCGGCAGTCGGTAGCAGCGGTGACGTCACTGAGGGCCACGATTGGTTGGCGGTGGGGAAGCCATCGCATCGCTCGGTTGGGGTGAGTAAGGCTTTGGGAAGAGGAGGAGGAGGAGGAGGAGGAGGAGGAGGAGGAGGAGGAAAAGGGGATTGGGAGAGGGGAGGAGGAGGAGGAAGGATGAAGGAAGGAAGGCTCAAAAGCGTCCTCTTAATGTTGCCTGGTGTTGGGTGAGACATCTCTGGAGAAGAAGGTCGATGGGAAGGAAATTGAACGAAAATGGAGAAAGAAAGAAAAGGGAAAGCGAAACAGGAAGTGACGAAAGAGACAATAAATAATGATGCAAATATCCGGTTGACAATTAAGGAAAGAATGAGTGAAAATATAATAATTAAAAAGAATATGAATAGTGAGATTAGATGAAGCCTAACTGATCGAGAATAAATGTTCGGAAAAATGAGAAAAGATTGGAAAAGGTGAAAAAAAAAATTTGTGATTATTCGCTACGGATCATTCAGTCTTCAGTTGTCTGAGAATAAAAAAAACTATAATAATTAAATATGGCAACTGCTGAATTTAGGATTCAAACAATGGAAAATGCGACATGAAAGAAAAATCAGAAGTTAAAAAGCTTTCGAATAAGTCATCTATTTTTTGAACTAGATAGAATCAACTACTCAAGTTATCAAATAGAGTCGCTCAAAGAAATATTCGAACATTATGGTTGATTAGAGAATTCAGAAAAAATATCTGGCAACGATTTTTTTTAGAAATTAGTGATTTGGCAACCTTCGTGTTCCATTTCGTTCTTTCCTTCGTTCTTTCCATTTGTTGATAAGTAATTGATTTGGCCCCTATACTATTGCTTAAAATAAAATGCTGCCCACCATTGCAAGTTAATTATAATGTTTTAAGTTGATAAGTTACTGATTTGGCCCCTGTACTATTGTTTAATATGAAATGCTGCCCTCCATTTATTGATAAGTAACTGATTTGGCCCCTATATTATTGCTTAAAATGAAATGCTGCCCTCCATTTGTTGATAAGGAACTTATTTGGCCCCTATACAATTGTTTAAAATGAAATGCTGCCCACCATTTGTTGATAAGTAAGTGATTTGGCCCCTATACTATTGCTTAAAGTGAAATGCTGCCCACCATTTGTTGATAAGTAAGTGATTTGACCCCTATACTATTGCTTAAAATGAATAGCTGCCCCCCATTTGTTGATAAGGAACTTATTTGGCCCCTGTACAATTGCTTAAAATGAAATGCTGCCCAAACCATTTGTTGATAGGTATCTAATTTGTCCCTATACGATTGTTTAAAATAAAAGGGACCCAGCATTTCTTGATAGGTAACTACTAAGTCCCTATATTATTGCTTAAAATGAAATAACGCCTGCCATCTTATATGAATCGAATTTAAGACCCTTGATCTGAATTAGTCTCACGTTTTGTGCAAATTACACCACTGAGAAACAACCGGCAAACCGACAGACTTTTAAGCTAGCTAGCTAAGACGGGAAACTATTAAGAAATAGTTTAACTTGCCTAGATTCGGTTTTAAGTTAAATGCAATCTATTTCAAAATGTATCTTTCAAAATTTATTAATTGCATTTCATTTGAATTAATAAATCAAGACATTTTTTGGTCTTTTCGATCAAGTATGTTTCCTTAAAAATGCAGGTAAGAAATTGAAAATTTTTAATTATTACGTTACAGTTTTAGCGTTTTTAAATTGGAAATCTTTATGTGAACTATTCAACGACATAGCTAACGGAGACTGTTCACATGGCTGCCATGTTTATTTAGGTATACGACTGAGCCATCCAACATTGATAGAAACTCACCTTGGAAGGGGATGTCTAAGACTGGCTTCAAAGTATTAGTTTTAGTATATATGCATATTCATAGACATTTTTTAATTCAGTATAATTTGCAATAAAAAAAGCAAAGACTAAACCCTCTACATTTACAGAATGGCCTATAAATAGAAACTCTAAGATACAGTGGCTCAAAAAAGTATCCGAACACTATGGTTGATCATCATCATCATCATCATCATCATCATCATCATCATCATCATCATCATCGTCGTCGTCGTCGTCGTCGTCGTCGTCATCATCATCAAACAGCCATGGGCTTCGGAGGTCCAACCAGATCGTTCAATTTAGTTCTCCAAGCAAGTCTATCCTGAGCTACATCTACTGCATCTGGCCACTGCACACCAATTCTAACAAGGTCCTGTTTGACATTGTCTGCCCACCGCATCCTAGGTCTCCCCTTCTTCCTGAAGCCTTTAGGCACACTGTTCATAACCCTATTCGCCAATCTATTATTATTCATACGGGAAACATGGCCAAACCAACGGAGTCTCTCTCTGCACAATATGCTGCTTAAAGGAGGTTGCAAACTCCTTTACCCAACCTCATCATCAGTTACAAAGTTGAACCACCTAATGCCCAAGATACTGCGTAAGCAACTGGAATCAAAAGCATCTAGTTTCCTGTTATCTTGTTTACAAAGTGTCCAAGTTTCACTACCATAACTAACATTAGAAAGAACCAAACTATTATACAGTCTAATTTTAGTCTTTAGGTGTATACGCCTATTTCTTCACACTCTCCATAGATACATAAAAGTCCCGGCAGCAATCCCTATTCGTCTGTTAATCTCATGCCGCATATCACCATTATCTGTTACATAGCTCCCAAGATAATTAAACTGTGACACCTGCTAAAGACTGCAACCATTCAGATTAACTGAATCACAGCCAGCCTGACCAATTTTCATCACTTTAGTTTTCTCTCTGTTTATAACCAAACCTACTCTACTAACAGTTTCATCAACAGCTCGAATGAAAGAGTTCATCTCATCAACATCATTTGCCAAAAGGACTAAATCATCAGCATAATCTAAATTAGAAATTTTCGTATCTTCAGTGCATTTAAGGCCAAAATCTTTCCCTTGAAGTGAATTTAGCATAACATAATCAATAACCAAGCTAAAGAGAAAAGGGGACAAAATGCACCTTTGTCGAACACCAGAAGTAATGCTAAACCAATTGCTACAAGCCTTACAAACTCTCACACACGACTCAGTGTTATTATAGAGAGCTTTCATTATGTTAACTAACTTGTCTGGTATACCATATGATCTCACAATCAACCACAAATTATGACGATCAACAGAGTCAAAAGCCTTTTTGAAATCAACAAAGCTAGCAACCAAAGGTTTCTGAAACTCTAAACATTTCTCAAGAATCTGCCTAAGTGAAAATATCTGATCCACATCCCCTACCACGTCTGAATCCACATTGCTCATCACGCAATTGACTGTCAACCAGATTCTTAATTCTATTAAGCACAATCATGCAAAGAACTTTACCTGGAACAGAGAGTAGGCTGATACCCGTATAGTTATCACAAGAACTGCGATCACCTTTTTGAAAATAGGGATAATAATAGCTCTGGTAAAATCCTTAGGAACCATGCCTTTATCATAAAAGATATTCAGAATTTCAGTCATCCAAGTGGTAACAGAAACATTCCCAGCTCTAAGCATTTCCGTAATAATTTCATCTACCCCTGGGGATTTATATAGTTTAAGTTTAGAAACAGCCAAACTAACTTCAGATTGTGTTATAGGGCCAACATTAAAGCCACCAATGCATCTATCATCATTGCGAACAATGGGAATAGAACTAACCACATTGTTTAGAATATCACTGAAATGCTCAGCCCACCTAGCCATGGCAGAATCCTCACCTTCTATAACCTTACCTTGTTTATCCTTCAATCCTTGTATTTCTGTCCGTTTTCTACCACATAAAACATTAACTATCTCGTACAGCTCTCCGCTGTTTTTGTCAGCCAAGCCATCAAGCCAAAGATTCTTATCAGCAGCTAACTGATCTTTTACACGTTTATTACGTTCTCTGTAATGCTTTCTATTAGGACTAGTAGGTTATTGATTAACGACATTCCTGCAGTTTTTTCTTTCTCATATAAGCTCAAGTGCCTTATCACTCAAATAATTCTGCTCTTCTGCTCCTTTTTTCCTAAAAGAATACTGTTAGTGTACAAAAAAGCCTGTTTAAAATGATCCCATTCTTCCTCAACTTCAGTAGTAAGCATACCATGACTGTCATAATGACTAAATAACCTATCATGGTAAACTTTGGCTATAACTGAGTCTTTCAGAGTTTCAGTATTAAAGGTAAATTTTTTAACCCTAGCACAACACTTTTTAAGTTTAAGTTGCAAGACACTTTTAACAAGGTAATGGTCAGATCCAATTTCAGCTCCCCTACATGCCCTGGTATTTCTAACAGAACTACCCCATTTGCTGTTAATTAATATATAATCAATCATATTCCTATGCAGCCCATCAGGTGAAACCCATGTGTACTTATGCATGTTGCGGTGTTTGTAATAAGTGTTAGTTATTCTGAATTCATTGAGTTTACTTACCTGTAGGAGACGTTGCCCATTGCCATTGCAGCTACCAATACCAAAAGGGCCTATTACTCCTCCCCAAAGGTCAGAGTCAGTACCAACTTTGACATTGGAGTCACCAAGAACAAGGGTAATATTTCCTTTCTTGACAGAATTCAAAATATCCTGAAGTTGTCCATAAAACCTAACCTTCTCATCCTCATCCTCATCCTCAGTGGCGGCATAACAGCAGATAACATTCAAGTCTTTAACGATTGTCTGAAATTTTGCTGTAAGAAACCTTTCATTAATGCACTCATATCCTAGAAGAGCATCACTAGTGTTTCTGCTGAGAAGCAGACCCACGCCTTGGTGATGCTTATTGTCATCCCTCCCTTAAAAGATAAATTTAAGATTATTTTTAAGAATCTGACCTTTATCTATCCATTTGGTCTCTTGCAAACCGAGAATATCTAAACTATAATGGTGGAATTCTTGTGTGAGGACATCAAGAGAAAATGCTCTGTGCAGAGTCCTCACATTCGAACTTCCTATGGAGAGAAAATGGTTCGTGGGTTGTTTAAAGAAACTGTGTTTATTGAGAGAGGGAATGCCGACAATATCAAACAGCCCGCTAATCGCAGACATGGGGCAAAGACCCGTTCCCCCACCACTAAAAGCTGAAGCCATCTACACTGGAAGACTTCCTTTAATGTAGAATTTGACGATGCCAATAGAAGCAAAGAGTTCAGGTGCCTGCGATGACCTCTGCTCATGATTATCCACCAGCTGATAAACATATCCTGTGAATCTATTCACTTGGTGCTGTCAACCCACAAACAAACAGAAAACACAGCGGAAGATTTTCCCTCCACAGAAGCCCACCAGTGCAGCAAAATCAGGATCCATAATCAAGCTCAGAGCCATATATCTGTCCAGTCCAGTGGGTTTATATGGTCAGCACCAGGACCCTGTGTGGTTGACCACTCCTCAGCAGGGTAGAAAAAAAAAGAAAAGTAGCCATTTTTGTCCAGATCAGTAGGCCACACTAATCTGGCAGCCCTCCGCTTCCGTTCACTTCCACAAGAGAGTATCTCTTTTGAAAGGTACTAACGGTCTGCACCACGAGAAAGCGGGGTTGGACATTATGTGCTAGGCCTGGCCGGTTCTATGCATCATCACAGGGGATTGGTGCATAGCTCTCCTTCCAGTGACTATCTAGCTACCATACATGATTGACCACCATGCTACAATAGCTTGATTACAGAATTAAAAAAAATATCTGGCCACGATTTTTTTACAAATTAGTGATCTGGCAACTTTCGTGTCACGTGACACGGCTGCCAGATCACTAATTTCTAAAAAAAAAATAGTTGCCAGATATTTTTCCTGAATTCTGTAATCAAGCATAGTGTTTGGATACTTTTTTGAACGACTGTACACAGCATCTGCAGCTGACACACGGAACGAAGACTTACTTAGCCTGTCGATCTCTTGTATTGGAAGAGGCGACATCGAGACACCCTGAAATGACTCAACATCCCTGTCCCTACAGACAATGACGTAACTATGACACGCAAGTAGTTCAAGCCAAATCCATTACGCACGCATCATGAGCGAGACAACATAGCCCCTTCTGTGGGGGAGAGGCAATTCATTCCGAGGGTCGGTTGGCTGTCTTTCTCTTGTCACCGGCATCCCTCTCCTCTGCCCGCATCACTCTGATTCACATCCACACTCATCAGTTTTCTTTGGCTCTTCCCCAGAGTCAGGGTTAACTGGTATTGTCAGCTGTGCCTGTCAGGAGCAGAACAGTATGCTCTGTCTCCTCCAACACAAAAGCTACTCCATGATGAAGGGTCGAGACTCGGGCTCTTTCGGGAAACTTCGGTCCTTATGGAGCGTAGAGATCGGCAAGTGCGATGTACAGTCGCTCAAAAAAGTATCCGAACACTATGGTTGATTACAGAATTCAGAAAAAATATCTGGCAAAGATTTATCTTAGAAATATACAGAAAAGAGTTTTATATATTAAAAATATATAGAAATTAGTGATCTGGCAAACTTCGTGTTACGTGACACGAAGTTTGCCAGATCACCGATTTCTAAAGAAATCATTGCCAGATATTTTTTCTTAATTCTGTAATCAACCATAGTGTTCGGATATTTTTTGAGCGACTGTATCAATATCCATAAGCTTTTAATCACTGTACGTCATATTAATTTAAAAAAACTCTGCTTTTGCGTGCCTCAGTAATTTTTTATTTTCAAGATTTAAATCAAACTTAATTTCATCCTCACTGCTATCACTAACTGGAGTTTGTGATAACTTAAAAAGTCTTGTTTAGGGTTAGCAAAGAGTGGATCTAGCTTAAATCCCCATACTCATAGATGTCTTGAAATAAGAAACCTTTTCCAAACCAGAAGTCAAACCGTTGGGTTTCAAGTCTCTTAAAATGATATGATAGAATTATTAGCAGTACTTCTAGGTAGAACTGTTTCCTGCTGGTTCGCATTCACCTGTATCAGAAATAATCCTATCAGTACAGTTACAGATATTATAAATATTGTTGCGAATTACAAAATATGGATATGCACTGGGCATGAGTAATAATAACTATATTTTAAAGCCAATTGTATTACAATGCAAATTGTTACAAAGAAAATATGGATGAAATATCTCATAAACAAATCGACTACTAACATGCAAAAGTCATTAACATTCCTGCACAGAGTACACAAAAACAGCTCTGTCTCTTCTACTAAATACTACCTTTTCATTTTGTTTACCATGTCACTTGAACATCTTCAGTCGTAAACAAACTATCGTCCTGTGCTAGTTTACTAAGCTTAGCACACACTAGCAAAAACCACAGGACCGCCTGCGCACACATCACATAAAAGATCGTTCCTTCTTTTATTTATCGTGCACAAACTCAGACATCTGAACTTCCTTTCAGGTCAACAACTTTAACACACTCTGCACTGCCATATTTCCATTCTTCTCTATTGTTCTCCGTTCCAAATCGTTGACTAATTGAATTTCACGTAGAAGCAGACACGAGGGCCCAAGCCACCCTGTCACGAAGTCACTGTTGCTCGTTCTTCTGTCGTAACAATATTATATCTATTATCACATACACAATAGAATTGTGTATGTGAAAAACCACCAGGGGTTCTCACGTTCCGACATATCATATCGACCTGTTAGCACCATTTGTGATAGTTGTAGGAGCATTTCTGATATAGTAGGTAGGCCTGTCACCTTCCCGGTGTTTCAAGTTCACAACTGCAAAAAATGAAACCAACATTGCTCTCACATAAATTGCAAATGTATCTGAATATTAGAATCATCACAGGGGATCCCATGTTCCACAGTGTGCGATAGAGTGATTATAGGTACTTCTAGATAAAACGGTTTCCTGCTAAGGCAACATTCTTGATCGAAAAGACCAAGAAATTTTTTGATTTATTAATACATGCGGATGCAATAAATAAATTTGGCTGCTTCGCTTTCACCTGTATCAGAAATAATCCTATCAGTACAGTTCCATAAATTATAAATAATATGAATGTAAGGAACACCCCAGGGGTTCTTACGTTCCGGCGTATCATATCAACCTATCAGCAACACTTCCAATAGAAACCCTTCCTGGTGTTTCAAGTTTAGAAGTATAAACAACGAAATCAACTCCTGCTCTCCCATAAATTACAAATGTATCTCAATGTTAGATTCACCATATCGGTCTCATGTTCCACAGTGTGCGATAGAGTGATTAGAGGTACTTCTAGATAGAACGTCCTGCTGGTTCGTTGGTTCCAGCTCGTTCCCATTCAACTCTATCAGAAATAATCCTATCAATACAGTTCCATAAATGAAAATACATCTGAATGCGAGAAACATACCACGGGTTCTCACATTACGACGTATCATATCTACCTGTCAGCAACACTTCTGATAGAAACCCTTACTGGTGTTTCAAGTTCAGAATTATAAAGAACGAAACCAACCACTGTTTTCACAGAAATTATAAATATATCTGAATATTTGAATCACCAAAGGGGATACCATTTTCAACAGTGCGCGATAGAGTGATTAGACGTACTTCTAGATAAAGCGGTTTCGTGCAGATTCGCTTTTACCTGTATAAGAAATAATCCTCTAAGTACAGTTACATTAATTATAAATACATCTAAATGTGAGAAACACCCCAGGGGTGCTCACATTCCGACGTATCATATCGACCTGTTAGCAACACTTTTGATAGAAACCCTTCCTGGTGTTTCAAGTTCAGAATTATAAAGAACGAAATCAACCACAGTTCACATAAATTACAAATGTATCTGAATATTAGAATCACCAGAGGGGATCCCATGATCCAGAGTATGCGATAGAGTGACTAGACATATTTCTAATAGAAGGTTTTCCTGCTTCTTCGCGTTCACTAGTATGAGAAATAATCCTTGAGTACAATTTCATAAATTATAAATACATCTGAACGTGAGAAACAACCCCAGAGTTTCTCACATTCCGACTTATCATATCGACCTGTTAGCAACACTACTGATAGAAACCCTTCCTGGTGTTTCAAGTTCACAAGTATAAAGAACAAACCCAACCATACTTTTCATGTAAATTACAAATGTATTGAATATTAGAATCACCACAGGGGATCGCAAGTTCAACAGCATGCGATAAAGAGATTAGAGGTACTTCTAGATAAAACGGTTTCCTGCTGGTTCGCTTTCAACTGTATAAGAAATAATCCTACCAGTACAGTTACAAAAATGATAAATGCATCTGAATGTGAGGAACACCCCAGGGGTTCTCAAGTTCCGACGTACCATATCAACCTGTCACCAACACTTTTTGTAGAAACCCTTCCTGGTGTTTCAAACTTAGAAGTATAAAGAACATCATCCACTGCTCTCCCATAAATTACAAATGTATCTGAATATTATAATCACCACAGGGAATTCAATGTTCCAAAATGCATGATAGGGTGAGTAGACGTATTTCGAGATAAAACGGTTTGCTGCTGGTTCGCTTTAACCTGTATCAGAAACAATCCTACCAGTACAGTTCCATAAATTACAAATAGTTCTCAATGTGAGGAACACCTCAGGGGTTTTCACGTTCCGACGTATCATATCAACCTCTCAGCAAAACTTCTGATAGAAACCCTTCCAGGTGTTTCAAGTTTAGAAGTATAAACAACGAAATCAACCACTGCTCTCCCATAAATTACTAATGTATCTGAATGTTAGAATCACCATATCTGTCCCGAGTTCCACAGTGTGCGACAGAATGATTAGAAGTACTTCTAAATAAAACGGTTTCCTGCTAGTTCGCTTTCACCTGTATCAGAAATAATATTGTCAGTATAGTTACATAAATTACAAATACATTTGAACGTGAGAAACACCCCAGGGGTTCTCACATTCCGACGTATCATATCTTCCTGTCAGCAACATTTCTGACAGAAACCCTTCCCGGTGTTTCAAGTTCAGAAGTATAAAGAATGAAATCAACCACTGCTAACCCAGAAATTGCAAATGTATCTGAATATTAGAATCATCACATGGGATCCCATGTTCCACAGTATGCGAGAGAGTGATTAGTGGTTCTTCTAGACAAATCGGTTTCTTGCTGGTTCGATTTCACCTGTATCAGAAATAATCCTATAAGTACAGTTACATCAATTATAAATACATCTAAATGTGAGAAACGCCCCAGGGATTCTCACATTCCGAGGTATCATATCTACCTGACAGCAACACTTCTGCTAGAAACCCTTCCCGGTGTTTCAAGTTCAGAAACATAAAGAATGAAATCAACCACTGCTCACGCATAAATTGCAAATGTATCTGAATATTCGAATCACCACAATGGATTACATGTTGCACAGTGTGCGCTAGTGTGATTAGAGGTACTTCTAGATGAAACGGTTTCTTGCTGGTTCGCTTTCCCTTGTATCAGAAATAATCCTGTCAGTACAGTTACATAAATTATAAATACATCTAAACGTGAGAAACACCCCAGGGGTTCTCACATTCCGACGTATCATATCTACCCGTCACCAACACTTTTGATTGAAACCCTTCCCGTTGTTTCAAGTTCAGAAGTATAAAGAATGAATTTAACCAATGCTCAACAATAAATTGCAAATGTATTGGATTAGAATCATCACATGGGATCCCATGTTCCAATGTGTGCGATAGAGTGATTAGAGGTACTTCTAGACAAAACGGTTTCTTTCTGGTTCGATTTCACCTGTATCAGAAATCATCCTATCAGTACCGTTATGTAAATTATATATACATCTAAATGTAAGAAATACCCACGAGTTCTCACATTCCAACGTATCATATCTACCATTCACCTTCATTTCTGATAGAAACCCTTCCTGGTATTTCAAGTTCAGAAATATACAGAATGAAATCAACCACTGCTCACCCATAAATTGCAAATGTATCTGAATATTAGAATCATCACATGTGATTCCAAGTTCCACAGTGTGCGATAGAGTGATTAGAGGTACTACTAGACAAAACGGTTTCTTGCTGGTTCGATTTCACCTGTATCAGAAACAATCCTATCAGTACAGTTACATAAATTATAAATACATCTAAATATGAGAAACACCCCATGGGTTCTCACATTCCGACCTATCATATCGACCTGTCAGCAACACTTCTGATAGAAACCCTTCCCGCGGTTTCAAGTTCAGAAGTATAAAGAACAAAATCAACCACTGCTCACCCATAAATTGCAAATGTATATGAATATTAGAATCATCAAATGGGATCCCATGTTCCACAGTGTGCGATAGAGTGATTAGACGGATTTCTAGATAAAAGGTTTTCTTGCTGGTTCGATTTCACCTGTATCAGAAATAATCCTATCAGTACAGTTACATTAATTATAAATACATCTAAATGTGAGAAACGCCCCAGGTGTGTCCCACATTCCGACGTATCATATCTACCTGTCAGCAACAATTCTGATAGAAACCCTTCCCGGTGTTTCAAGTTCAGAAGTATAAAGAATGAAATCAACCACTGCTAACCCAGAAATTGCAAATGTATCTGAATATTAGAATCATCACATGGGATCCCATGCTCCACAGTGTGCGAGAGAGTGATTAGTGGTTCTTCTAGGCAAATCGGTTTCTTGCTGGTTCGCTTTCGCCTGTATCAGAAATAATCCTATCAGTAGAGTTACATAAATTATAAATATATCTAAATGTGAGAAACACCCTAGGGGGTCTAACATTCCGACGTTGTCATATCTATCTATCAGTAACGCTTCTGATAGAAACCCTTCCCGGTGTTTCAAGTTCAGCAGTATAAAGAGTAAAATCAACCACTGCTCACCCATAAAGTGCAAAGGTATCTGAATATTAGAATCGCATGTTGCATAGTGTGCAATAGAGTGATTAGATGTATTTCTAAAAAAAACGGTTTTTTGCTGCTTCGATTTAACCTGTATCAGAAAAAATTCTATCAGAACAGTTACATAAATTATGAATACATCTAAATGTGAGAAACACCTAGGGATTCTCACATTCCGAGGTATCATATCTACCTGACAGCAACACTTCTGCTAGAAACCCTCCCCGGTGTTTCAAGTTCAGAAGTATAAAGAACAAAATCAACCACTGCTCACCCATAAATTGCAAATGTATCTGAATATTAGAATCATCACATGCAATCCCATGTTCCACAGTGTGCGATAAAGTGATTGCAGTTACTTCTAGACTAAACGGTTTCTTGCTGGTTCGATTTCACCTGTATCAGGAATAATCATATCAGTACAGTTACATCAATTATAAATACATCTAAATGTGAGAAACGCCCCAGGGGTTCTCACATTCCGATGTATCATCTACCTGTCAGCAACAATTCTGATAGAAACCCTTCCCGGTGTTTCAAGTTCAGAAGTATAAAGAATGAAATCAACCACTGCTAACCCAGAAATTGCAAATGTATCTGAATATTAGAATCATCACATTAAACCAGACGCTGCGCTTATCTAACGATTCATTATCTTTTATTTCTAAAGATACATACACGGAGAACGACTCCGAAAAAATTATTTTCTTATCGCAAACAGCTGAATATATATTTTTATCAAATTCACGTAAAACGTATATAGACATTAAGAGTGTTAGTTCGAATTAACCTACCTATAGTCACATCATAGGGAAAAGGAAACGGTGGTCACGGCATCTGATTTTGGTCACCATTTGACTACACTAACCTACTTAAAACCTACATTCATTTATTTTAGACAATGAGTACCTTATATATATCTAAGCAATATTAATTGCAATAGCAGTTACCCATAGACCATCGCTAATTCAGCTCCGAAATGAAACTTGTTAAACCACATACTGTGCTACCTAACGATTCATTATCTTTTGTTTCTAAAATGACATACGCGGAGAACGACTCCCAAACAATTATTTTGTTATCGCAAACAGCTCAATATATATTTTTATCTCCTTCACCTAAAACGTATATAGACATTAACAGTGTTAGTTCGAATTAACCTACCTATAGTCACATCATACGGAAAAGGAAACTCTGGTCACGGCATCTGATTTTGTCCACCATTTGACTACACTAACCTACTTAAAACCTACACTCATTTATTTTAGTCAATGAGTGCCTTATCTATATCTAAGCAATGTTAATTGCAATTGCAGTTACCCATAGACCCTCGCTAATACAGGTCCGAAACGAATTATTGTTAAACCACATGCTGTGCTACCTGACGATTCATTATCTTTTATTTCTAAAGATTCATACACGGAGAACGACTCCGAGTCAATTATTTTGTTATCGCAAACAGCTGAATATATATTTTTATCACGTTCACATAAAAAGTATATAGACATTAAGAGTGTTTGTTCGAATTAACCTACCTATAGTCACATCATAGGAAAAAGGAAACGGTGCTTACGGCAAATCGTTTTGACCACCATTTGACTACACTAACCTACTTAAACCCTACACTCATTTATTTTAGTCGATGAGTGTCTTATATATATCTAAGCAACGTTAATTGCAATACCAGTTACCCATAGACCCTCGCTATACAGGTCCCAAGCGAAACTTGTTAAACCAGATACTGCGCTACCTAACGATTTATTATCTTTTATTTCTAAAGGGATATACACGGAGAACGACTCCCAATCAATTATTTTGTTATCGCAAACAGCTGAATATATATTTTTATCACCTTCACCTAAAACGTATATAGACATTAACAGTGTTAGTTCGAATTAACATACCTATAGTCACATCATAAGGAAAAGGATCTGATAATGCCTTATCTATATCTAAGCAATGTTAATTGCAATAGCAGTTACCCATAGACCATCGCTAATACAGCTCCGAAACGAAACTTGTTAAACCAGATACTGTGCTACCTAACGATTCATTATCTTTAATTTCTAAAATGAATTACGCGGAGAACGACTCCCAATCAATTATTCTGTTATCGCAAACCGCTGAATACATATTTTTATCACCTTCACCTAAAACGTATATAGACATTAACATTGTCAGTTCGAATTAACCTACCTATAGTCACATCAAAAAGAGAAGGAAACTCTTGTCACGGCATCTGATTTTGGCCGCCATTTGACTACTCTAACCTACTTGAAACCTACACTTATTTATTTTAGTCAATGAGTGCATTATCTATATCTAAGCAATGTTAATTGCAACAGCAGTTGCCCATAAACCCTCGCTAATACAGGTCCGAAACGAAATTTGTTAAACCAGATACTGTGCTACGTAACTATTCATTAACTTTTATTTCTAAAGTGACATACACAGAAAATGATTCCCAATCGATTATTTTGTTATCGCAAACAGCTGAATATATATTTTTATCACCTTCACCTAAAAAGTATATAGACATTAACAGTGTTAGTTCGAATTAACCTACCTATAGTCACATCATAAGGAAAAGGAAACTCTGGTCACGGCATCTGATTTTGGCCACCATTTGTCTACACTAACCTCCTTAAAACCTACACTCATTTATTTTAGTCAATGAGTGCCTTATCTATATCTAAGCAATGTTAATTGCAATAGCAGTTACCCATAGACCCTCGCTAATACAAGTCCGAAACGAAACTTGTTAAACCAGATGCTGTGCTACCTAACGATTCATTATCTTTTATTTCTAAAGATACATACACGGAGAACGACTCCGAAACATTTATTTTCTGATCGCAAACAGTTGAATATATATTTTTGTCACCTTCACGTAAAACGTTTATAGACATTAAGAGAATTAGTTCGAATTAACCTACCTATAGTCACATCATAGGGAAAAGGAAACGATGGTCACTGCATACGATTTTGGCCACCATTTGACTACACGAACCTACTTAAAACCTACACTCATTTATTTTAGACAAGGAGTGCCTTATCTATATCTAAGCAATGTTAATTGCAATAGGAGTTTCCCATAGACCCTCGCTAATACAGGTCCGAAACGAAACTTGTTAAACCAGATGCTGTGCTACCTAACGATTCATTACCTTTTATTTCTAAAATGAGATACACAGAAAATGATTCCCAATCAGTTATTTTGCTATCGCAAACAGCTGAATATATATTTTTATAACATTCAACTAAAAAGTATGTAGACATTAAAAGTGTTAGTTCGACTTAACCTACCAATGTTCACATCATAGGGAAAAGGAAACGGTGGTCACGACATCTGATTTTGGCCAATGTTTGACTACACTAACCTACTTAAATCCTACACTCATTTATTTTAGACAATGAGTGCCTTATCTATATCTAAGCAATGTTAATTGCAATAGCAGTTACCCATAAACCCTCGCTAATACAGGTCCGAAACGAAACTCGTTAAACCAGATGCTGTGCTACCTAACGATTCATTATCTTTTATTTCTAAAGTGACCAACACGGAGAAAGATTCCGAATCAATTATTTTGTTACCGCAAACAGCTGAATATATATTTTTATCACTTCACCTACAAAGTATATAGACATTAACAGTGTTACTTTGAATTAACCTACCTATAGTCACATCATAGGGAAAAGGAAAAAGTGGTCACGGCATCTGATTTTGGTCACCATTTGACTACACAAACCTACTTAAATCCTACACTCATTTATTTTAGACAAGGAGTGCCTTATCTATATCTAAGCAATGTTAATTGCAGTAGCAGTTTCCCATAGACCCTCGCTAATACAGGTCCGAAACGAAACTTGTTAAACCAGATGCTGTGCTACCTAACGATTCATTATCTTTTATTTCTAAAGTGACTTACACAGAAAATGATTCCCAATCAATTATTTTGTTATCGCAAACAGCTGAATATATATTTTTATCACATTCAAATAAAAAGTATATAGACATTAAAAGTGTTAGTTCGAATTAACCTACCTATAGTCACATCAAAAGGAGAAGGAAACTCTTGTCACGGCATCTGATTTTGGCCGCCATTTGACTACACTAACCTCCTTAAAACCTACACTCATTTATTTTAGACAATGATTGACTTATCTTTATCTAAGCAATGTTAATTGCAATAGCAGTTACCCATAGACCCTCGCTAATACAGGTCCGAAACGAAACTTCTTAAATCAGATGCTGTTCTACCTAACGATTCATTATCTTTTATTTCTAAAATGACATACGCAGAGAACGACTCCCAATCAATTATTTTGTTACCGCAAACAGCTGAATATATATTTTTATCCCCTTCACCTAAAAAGTATATAGACATTAACAGTGTTAGTTCGAATTAACCTACCTATAGTCACATCATAGGGAAAAGGAAACGATGGTCACGGCATACGATTTTGGCCACCATTTGACTACACGAACCTACTTAAAACCTACACTCATTTATTTTAGTCAATGAGTGCCTTATCTATATCTAACCAATGTTAATTGCAATAGCAGTTACCCATAAACCCTCGCTAATAAAGGTCCGAAACGAAACTTGTTAAACCAGATGCTGTGCTACCTAACGATTCATTATCTTTTATTTCTAAAATGAGATACACAGAAAATGATTCCCAATCAGTTATTTTGCTATCGCAAACAGCTGAATATATATTTTTATAACATTCAACTAAAAAGTATGTAGACATTAAGAGTGTTAGTTCGACTTAACCTACCAATGTTCACATCATAGGGAAAAGGAAACGGTGGTCACGACATCTGATTTTGGCCAATGTTTGACTACACTAACCTACTTAAATCCTACACTCATTTATTTTAGACAATGAGTGCCTTATCTATATCTAAGCAATGTTAATTGCAATAGCAGTTACCCATAAACCCTCGCCAATACAGGTCCCAAACGAAACTTGTTAAATTAGATGCTGTGCTACCTAACAATTCATTATCTTTTATTTCTAAAGTGACATACACGGAGAACGACTCCGAATCAATTATTTTGTTATCACAAACGGCTGAATATATATTTTTATCACCTTCCCCTATAACGTATATAGACATTAACAGTGTTAGTTCGAATTAACCTACCTATAGTCACATCATTGGGAAAAGGAAACGGTGGTCACAACACCTGATTTTGGCCAATGTTTGACTACACTAACCTGCTTAAATCCTACACTCATTTATTTTAGACAATGAGTGCCTTATCTATATCTCAGCAATGTTAATTGCAATAGCAGTTACCCATAGACAATCGCTAATACAGGTCCGAAACGAAACTTGTTAAACCAGACACTGTTCTACCTAACGATTCATTATCTTTTATTTCTAAAGATACATACACGGAGAAGGAATCCGAATCAATTTTTTTCTTATCGCAAACAGCTGAATATATATTTTTATCACCTTCACGTAAAACGTATATAAACATTAAGAGTGTTAGTTCGTATTAACTTACCTATAGTCACATCATACGGAAAAGGAAACGGTGGTCACGGCATATGATTTTGGCCACCATTTGACTACACTAACGTCCTTAAAACCCACACTCATTTATTTTAGACAATGATTGACTTATCTTTATCTAAGCAATGTTAACTGCAATAGCAGTTACCCATAGACCCTTGCTAATACAGGTCCGAAACGAAACTTCTTAAACCAGATGCTGTGCTACCTAACAATTCATTATCTTTAATTTCTAAAGTGACATACACGGAGAACGACTCCGAATCAATTATTTTGTTATCACAAACAGCTGAATATATATTTTTATCACCTTCACCTAAAAAATATATTGACATTAAGAGTGTTAGTTCGAATTAACCTACCTATAGTCACATCATAGGGAAAAGGAAACTGTCGTCACGGCATCTGATTTTGGCCACTATTTGATTACACTAACCTACTTAAACCCTACACTCATTTATTTTAGACAATGAGTGCTTTACCTATATCTAATCAATGTTAATTGCAGTAGCAGGTACCCATAGACCCTCGTTAATACAGGTCCGAAACGAAAGTTGTTAAACCAGATGCTGTGCTACCTAACAATTCATTATCTTTTATTCCTAAAGTGACATACACGGAGAACGACTCCGAAACAAATATTTTGTTATCACAAACAGCTGAAAATATATTTTTATCATCTTCACGTAAAACGTTTATACACATTAAGAGTGTTAGTTCGAATTAACCTACCTATAGTCACATCATAGGGAAAAGGAAACGGTAGATACGGCATGTAATTTTGGCCACCATTTGACTACACTAACCTATTTCAGTCCTACACTCATTTATTTTAGGCAATAACTGTCTGATCTATATCTAAGCAATGTTAATTGCAATAGCAGTTACACATAGACCCTCGCTAATATAGGTCCCAAACGAAACTTGTTAAACCAGATGCTGTGCTGCCTAACGATTCATTATATTTTATTTCTAAAGATACATACACGGAGAACGACTCCGAATCAATAAATTTGTTATCGCAAACACCTGAATATATATTTTTATCACCTTCATCTAAAAGGTATATAGACATTAAGAGTGTTAGTTCGAATTAACCTAACTATAGTCACATCCTAGGGAAAAGGAATCGGTGCTAACGGCATCTGATTTTGGCCACCATTTGACTACACTAACCTACTTAAAACCTACACTCATTAATTTTAGACAATGCGTGCCTTACCTATATCTAAGCAATGTTAATTGCAATAGCAGTTACTTACATACCCTCGCAAATACGGGTCCGAAACGAAACTTGTTAAACCAGATGCTGTGCTAACTAACGATTCATTATCTTTTATTTCTAAAGTGACCTACACAGAGAACGACTCCGAAAAATTAATTTTCTTATCGCAAACAGCTGAATATATATTCTTATCATCTTCACGTAAAACATATATATACATTAAGAGTGTTAGTTCGAATTAACCTACCTATAGTCACATCCTAGGGAAAAGGAAACGGTGGTCACGGCATCTGATTTTGGGCACCATTTGACTACACTAACCTACTTAAAACCTACACTCATTTATTATAGACAATGAATACCTCATCTATATCTAGGCAATGTTAATTGCAATAGCAGTTACCCATAGACCATCGCTAATACAGCTCCGAAACGAAATTGTTAAACCAGATGCTGTGCTACCTAAAGATTCATTATCTTTTATTTCTAAAATGACATACGCGCAGAACAACTCCCAATCAATTATTTTGTTATCGCAAACAGCTGAAAAATATATTTTTATCACCTTCACCTAAAAAGTGTATAGACATTAACTGTGTTATTTCGAATTAACCTACCTATACTCACATCATGGGGAAAAGGAAACTCTGGTCACGGCATCTGATTTTGGCCACCATTTGACTACACTAGCCTACTTAAACCCTACACTCATTTATTTTAGACAATGGGTGTCTTATCGATATCTAAGCAATGTTAATTGCAATAGCAGTTACCCATAGACCCTCGCTAATACAGGTCCGAAACGGAACTTGTTAATCCAGATCTGTGCTACCTAACGATTCATTAAATTTTATTTCTAAAGTGACATACACGGAGAACGGCTCCGTATAAATTATTTTGTTATCGCAAACAGCTGAATATCTATTTTTATCACTTTCACCTAAAATGTATATAGACGTTAAGTGTGTTAGTTTGAGTTAACCTACCTATATTCACATCATAGGGAAAAGGAAAGGGTGGTCACGGCATCTGATTTTAGCCACCATTTGACTACACTAACCTACTTAAACCCTACACTCATTTATTTTAGACAATGAGTGCCTTATCTATATCTAATCAATGTTAATTGCAATAGCAGTTATCCATAGACCCTCGTAATACAGGTCCGAAACGAAACTTCTTAAAACAGATGCTGTGCTACCTAACGATTCATTATATTTTATTTCTAAAGTGACATACACGGAGAACGACTCGGAATCAATTATTTTGTTATCGCAAACAGCTAAATATATATTTTTATCACCTTCACCTAAAATGTATATAGACGTTAAGTGTGTTAGTTCGAATTAACCTACCTATAGTCACATCATAGGGAAAAGGAAACGGTGGTCACGGCATCTGAATTTGGCAACCATTTGTCTGCACTAACATACTTAAACCCTGCACTCATTTATTTTAGACAAAGAGTGCCTTATCTATATCTAGGCAATGTTATTTGCAATAGCAGTTACCCATAGAAATTCGCTAATACAGGTCCGAAACGAAACTTGTTAAACAAGCTGCTGTGTTACCTAATGATTATTTATCTTTTATTTCTAAAGTGACGTACACGGAGAACTACTACAAATCAATTATTTTAAAATCGCAAACAGCTGAATATATATTTTTATCACGTTCACCTAAATAGTATATAGATATTAAGAGTGTTAGTTCGAATTAACCTACCTATAGTCACATCATAAGGAAAAGGAAACGGTGGTCACGGCAACTGATTTTTTCCACCATTTGACTACACTAACCTACTTAAACCCTACACTCATTTATTTTAGACAAGGAGTGCCGTATCTATATCTAAACAATGTTAATTGCAATAGCAGTTACCCATAAACCCTCGCTAATACAGGTCCGAAACGAAACTTGTTAAACCAGATGCTGTGCTACCTAACGATTAATTATCTTTTATTTCTAGAGTGACATACACGGAGAACGACTCCGTATAAATTATTTTGTTATCGCAAACAGCTGAATATATGTTTTTATCACCTTCACCTAAAACGTATATAGTCATTAAGTGTGTTAGTTCGAATTAACCTACCTATAGTCACATCATAGGGAAAAGGAAACGGTGGTCACGGCATCTGATTTTGGCCACCATTTGACTACACTAACCTACTTAAACCCTACACTCATTTATTTTAGACAATGAGTGCCTTATCTATATCTAAGCAATGTTAATTGCAATAGCATTTACCCATAGACCTCGCTAATATAGGTCCGAAACGAAACTTGTTAAACCAGATGCTGTGCTAGCTAACGATTCATTATCTTTTATTATTATTTATTAGTGACCTACACGGAGAACGACTCCGTATATAATATTTTATTATCGCAAACAGTTGAATATATATTTTTATCACCTTCACCTAAAATGTATATAGTCATTAAGTGTGTTAGTTCGAATTAACCTACCTATAATCACATCATAGGGAAAAGGAAACAGTAGTCGCGGCATCTGATTTTGGCCACCATTTGACTACACTAGCCGACTTAATCCCTACACTCATTTATTTTAGACAATGAGTGCCTTTTCTATATCTAAGCAATGTTAATTGCAATAGCAATTACCCATAGACCCTCGCTAATACGGGTCCGAAACGAAACTTGTTGACCCAGATTCTGTGCTATCTAACGATTCATTATATTTTATTTCTAAAGTGACATACACGGAGAACGTCTCCGAATCAATTATTTGTTGTCGCAAACAGCTGAATATATATTTTTATCACGTTCACCTAAAACGTATATAGATATTAAGAGTGTTAATTCGAATTAACCTACCTATAGTCACATCATAGGGAAAAGAAAACCGTGGTCACGGCAACTGGTTTTGGCCACCATTTGACTACACTAACCTACTTAAACCCTATACTCATTTATTTTAGACAACGAGTGCCTTTTCTATATCTAAGCAATGATAATTGCAGTACTAGCTACCCATAGACCCTCGCTAATACAGTTCCCAAACGAAACTTGTTAAACCAGATGCTGTGCTACCTAACGATTCGTTATCCTTTATTTCTAAAGTGACACACACGGAGAACGACTCCGTATAAATTATTTTGTTATCGCAAATAGCTGAATATATGTTTTTATCACCTTCACCTAAAAAGTATATAGACATTAAGTGTGTTAGTTCGAATTAACCTACCTATATTCACATCACAGGGAAAAGTAAACGTTGGTCGCGGCATCTGGTTTTGGCCACCATTTGACTACACTAACCTACTTAAACCCTACACTCATTTATTTTAGACAATGAGTGCCTTTTCTATATCTAAGCAATGTTAATTGCAATAGCAATTACCCATAGACCCTCGCTAATACGGGTCCGAAATGAAACTTGTTTAACCAGATGCTGTGCTACCTAACGATATATTATCTTTTATTTCTAAAGTGACACACACGGATAACGACTCCGAATCAATTATTTAGTTATCACAAACAGCTGAATATATATTTCTATCACCTTCACCTAAAAAGTATATAGACATTAAGTGTGTTAGTTCGAATTAACCTACCTATAGTCACATCAAAAGGATAAGGAAACTCTTGTCACGGCATCTGGTTTTGGCCACCATTTGACTACACTAACCTACTTAAACCCTACACTCATTTATTTTAGACAATGAGTGCCTTGTCTATATCTAAGCAATGTTAATTGCAATAGCATTTTCCCATAGACCCTCGCTAATAACAGGTCCGAAACGAAACTTGTTAAACCAGATGCTGTGCTACCTAACGATTCACTATCTTTTATTATTATTTATTAGTGACATACTCGGAGAACGACTGCGTATAAATTATTTTATTATCTCAAACAGCTGAATATATATTTTTATCACCTTCACCTAAAAAGTATATAGTCATTAAGTGTGTTAGTTCGAATTAACCTACCTATAGTCACATCATAATGAAAAGGAAACGGTGGTCACGGCATCTTATTTTGGCCACCATTTGACTACACTAACCTACTTAAACCCTACACTCATTTATTTTAGACAATGAGTGCCTTTTCTATATCTAAGCAATGTTAATTGCAATAGCAATTACCCATAGACCCTCGCTAATACGGGTCCGATACGAAACTTGTTAAACCAGATGCTGTGCTACCTAACGATACATTATCTTTTATTTCTAAAATGACACACACGGATAACGACTCCGAATCAATTATTTAGTTATCACAAACAGCTGAATATATATTTCTATCACCTTCACCTAAAAAGTATATAGACATTAAGTGTGTTAGTTCGAATTAACCTACCTATAGTCACATCATAGGGAAAAGGAAACAGTGGTCACGGCATCTGATTTTGGCCACTATTTGACTACACTAACCTACTTAAACCCTACACTCATTTATATTAGGTAATGAGTGCCTTATATATATCTAAGCAATGTTAATTGCAATAGCAGTTACCCCTAGACCCTCGCTAATACAGGTCCGAAACGAAACTTGTTAAACCAGATGCCTGTGCTACCTAACGATTCATTATCTGTTATTTCTAAAGTGGCATACACGGAGAACGACTCCGAATCAATTATTTTGTTATCGGAAACAGCTGAATATATATATTTATCACCTTCTCCTAAAAAGTATATAGACATTAAGAGTGTTAGTTCGAATTAACCGACCTATAGTCACATCATAGGGAAAAGGAAACGTTGGTGACGGCATCTGATTTTGGCCACCATTTGGCGACACGAAATAAACCACTGTTCACCCATAAATTGCAAATGTATCTGAATATTCGAATCACCACAATGGATCACATGTTGCACAATGTGCGATAGTGTGATTAGAGGTATTTCTACATAAAATGGTTTCTTGCTGGTTCGCTTTCACTTGTATCAGAAATAATCCTATCAGTACATTTACATAAGTTATAAATTCATCTAAATATGAGAAACACCCCAGGGATTCTCACATTGCGACGTATCATATCGACCTGTCAGCAACACTACTGATAGAATCCCTTCCCTGTGTTTCAAGTTCAGAAGTATAAAGAATGAAATGAACCACTGCTCACCCATAAATTTCGAATGTATCTGAATATTCGTGTCACCACAATGGATCCCAATTTGCACAGTGTGCGATAGTGTGATTAGAGGTTCTTCTACATAAAACGGTTTCTTTCTGGTTCGCTTTAACTTGTATCAGAAATAATCCTATCAGTACAGTTACATAAATTATAAATACATCTAAATGTGAGAAACACCGCAGGGGTTCTCACATTCCGACGTAACGTATCGACCTGTCAGCAACACTTCTGATAGAAATCCTTCCCGGTGAATAGGGGGAAATCGAGAGTTCTGGAACAGTGGCGGATCAATGTTAATCCTATGGGATCCGCCACCCATGTGTTTTAAGCTGGTGACGGATGATTATCAATCACATTAGTCATGCAATGTCAAGAAAAGAATACCTCCCTCCAGTGAATCTGATTTATATTATTCAGTTAAATTGAAGATAATCCATTAGTAATTTCCACCGACGTCCATCTTGGTTTCCACGAAGTCCGAAATTTTTTTTTCAATTCCACCATTTTGAAATCTGACGTCACCGATTAGCAGTTCTGCCTTCTAAAGTATTTTACCCAAATATAAGTATCTAAGTATACTTCTAAAGTATTTTACCCAATTTGGTAAATATATTTTACCCAATAGTATTTTTTCTTTTTCTGCAGGACAGTTTTTTAAATCAGTTTCTGCGGGATAATATATTAATCCGAAATTATATTATTCAGTTAAATTGGAGGTAATAATATATAACAGATGGTATTGGATAACAATTCGGTCATAATTTCCAGAGAAAACTATCTTGGTTTCTACCCTCATCCGAATTTTTGCGAAGTCCAGAGCCGCCATTTTGAATCCTGACGTCACACGGGCCGTGTGACTCATCTCGTAGTTAATAACTCTCATGGTCTCAGAATTCTCCATCCTAATTATGGAGCCATCTAGTGTTTAACGAACATACCCATATTTGGGAAAAAAACTCTTTCCCAGGCGGGTTTTGAACGCGTTACCTTATGGGTCAGAAACTTAATCTGCGCGCTAACGCAACCGGCTATAGCTTGTTACTTACGCGAGTTCCTTAGATATGTCTGAAGTGGGGATAAGCGTTCTTTATTAAACAATCTCGGATGATTCTATTTCCTTCACGAGTTTTATATTGATGTATTTATATTAACATTTTTTATTTTTATTAACGTATTTTTTTTTAATTTTATAACCAGCATATTTTTATTTCTTTTTAATTCGTGATTTTCCTCGTAAATCAACCCCACATATTAATATGCAACCTCTTTATTAAACACTTATTCCATCCCCATCGCACGGCTAACCTCGTAATTTCCACCCTCAAAATATTTAAGTCCAACCAAACTTTCGGTGGCAACCCTTCTCAGAACGGCTGATGCAATCCTCCAAATAATTACAAAGTCTCATATTCATATAATTCTAAGTCCTGCAACGTGTATTTCGCAACAAACGTTCGGTACCTCACACCTACAGGGGATCACGTTTTACTGTCGGATGGTTTTACAAACTTAAAGGCCCTACGTATTTAAAAAATATATATATTATTCCAAACGGTGGAATCACACATCTCTGTATAATAATTCGTATTTTTTAAATATCTACATCTTTTAATCTTGCATGCTCATGCCAGTGGTCTTATCGGTTCATTGCTAAAGGGTGAGTGGAGATTGAACTCGGATGAATGCTATTTGCTACTGCTTATAAATTTCCTTCATTTAATGCAAGAGTTTGAGTAAATAATTCTTTGAACCAAATGATGCCACTATCGTTTTTTTTTCTCCTAAAAATCATTAACATTCATACTAAACCATTTCAAAATAAACATCATAAACGGTTTTTAACATAGTCCTGTGTAAAGTGTGTGTGGGGGGGGGGGGGGGAGTCCTTACTCTGAATGATTATTATCAGCGTATATGGATATACTTTTCCCATTCTGCATCAACAGACCAAGCAATAAATTTATATCTTTCTCTCACATTTTTATTCTCAAGCACGTTTCATAGGAAGACATCACAGTAATCATTGCTTGAAAAAATAATTGTTTTTCAAAAAAAAGTCCCATTTATTGAGTCCATATTCTGCCGGTGGCTGATGTTTTCCCTATCATTCTGCATTTTCACAGAACCACGATTTATTTAGAGTCGTCGATATCATAAGCATTATTTCAACAATCTGAGAACAGTCCTACCATTTACGCAACATAAAATAAACATTTTTTTCAAGTTCACCTATTCCCTCTGTATAATTATTAGTGGTATATTTCATTAAGAGTGATTTTTTTTCTTCATCACATACCCCTCCTACGGACTACGTTTTATTGACGGTTGCCAATAATCTGAGAATTAAATAGAGCAGTAATGAATATGTTATACAACGGGTTTTACACTGTTTGCTCTGTATAATAATTATAAGCGTTGTTTATTTGGAAATACTGCCCCACTCTGTAAAAACAGTCCACGCAATATATTTTTAACCTCTTCCTAGTTTTACCATGTTTCATAGACAGTAATAAATGTTTTAAGTTCCGAATAGGGCATTACACTCCTTGCTCTGAAGGAGGACTTTTTTTTTTTACTACTTATCTCACTCATCATGAGGGACCACGTTTCATTGACGGATGACACCACGTAGGCGACCGTGAAAATGTCTGTAATATTACTCCATATTGGGAATTCCTTGCTTTTTGTCGGTGGCTGAATTCACTCATGCTGTGTTGAAAAATATTTATACTCGCCGGGCTGTATGAAATGTTTACATTGTATCTCACACTTCCTTCATGTCTCGCTAGGAACCATGGTTTAATGACAGATGGTACCATGAAAGTAACCTAGTAATTCTATTTTTTCCATAATGGAATTTACACTCTTAACTCTGTATAATGCAGATCGCAACAATATACTAGTAATATATATTATTTCTGATATCTGTGAATCACATTCTTCGCATATCTGTCTAATACTATTCTTAGCGTCAAAACACACTCTGAATGACCTTGACAGGGGAATTTCTCTCCTAACAGCGGTCTAGTACCCTTTCTCTATCGAACTATGAGCCCTTTGCTACATGTACTAGGCAATTAAATTTAATTAAATTGCTTAGTACATGTAGCAAAGAAAAATTCAATTTAATTAAATTGAGAAAGATTAATTCAATTTAATTAAATTGCCTAGTACATGTAGCAAAGAAAATTTCAATTTAATTAAATTGAGAAAGACTAATTCAATTTAATTAAATTGCCTAGTACATGTAGCAAAGGGCTCATAGTTCGATAGAGAAAGGGTACTAGACCGCTATTAGGAGAGAAATTCCCCTGTCAAGGTCATTCAGGGTGTTTTGACGCTAAGAATGGTGCGGGAGAGTCATACCCTGTGCACGCTAAAGAACACGCTGGATGGCCTTGACGGGAGGCTACCATCTGTCTCCCAACAGCTATTCCAGTGAGTCCCCTCCCTCAACCTTCTCTGAGCCTTTGGGGTCCATGTGACCTGGCCATTCAGCCCATTGTGTGCAAAAAAAGTGCCGCTCAGAGGTAAAACAACCCAACAACAACCTTGAAAATTATGTTCTTCAAAGGGTTAAATACAGACTTTAAAATCCGAAATTTTAAAGCTAGGTTGCACTTTACAAAGCATATGAAATAAATAAACTTCGATTTAAATAAAACTATTAACATTCACTTTTCATCTTATAAGCAGAGACTAACTCCTGTAGGGGGGCGGGGGTGGCTCAGTCAGTAGCGCGTCAGGCTCGTAATCTGTAATTCCCAGGTTCGAGTCCCAGCTGGGTCAGCGTTGAGATTTATCTCCGCAAAATTCCCTGCCCTGCCCACGGTCATTAAGGGACACCGATGGGCTTGGAAAGGCCGCCGTCCGTCGGATGGGACGTTAAGCCGTGACCCCGTGTGCGGGAAAGCCATACCCTGTGCACGTTAAAGAACACGCTGGATGGCCTTGACGGGAGGCTACCATCTGTCTCCCAACAGCTGTTCCAGTGGGTCCATTCCCCCAACCTTCTCTGAGCCTTCGGGGTCCATGTGACCTGGCCATTTAGCCCATGGTGTGCAAAAAAGTGCCGCTCAGAGCTAAAACAACCCAACCCAATTAACTTCTGTAGCCGTTTTGATTTCATAGGGAACAAACTATGAGGGACTTCACCCCCAAAAATCCTAACCTTACGTAGCCATTCATACTGAAAGAAAGAATAAAGCGTTGCCCTAGAAACCATTCTTCCCGCATTATATCATTGTTACAAGGAATAAAGTTCTATGATCAAAACTATCTTTACAATGTTATTTATTAATTTGCTTTTCTTCATTAAAATAGCTGCCTACGATAATATATAATTGTCTTTAACTATATATATATATCGATTCCTTTTTAGGTTTTTAAACGTGACAAAGCTTTTTTTTTTCATAAATTTTGGGAACATCGTCCCCTCCGGAATGGGGCGGGGGTGGCTCAGTCGGTAGCGCGCCAGGCTCGTAATCTGTAGTTCCCAGGTTCGAGTCCCAGCTGGGTCAGCGTTGAGATTTATCTCTGCAAAATTCCCCGCCCTGCCCACGGTCAGTAGGGGACACCGATGGGCTTGGAAAGGCCGCCGTCCGTCGGATGGGACGTTAAGCCGTGACCCCGTGTGCGGGAAAGCCATACCCTGTGCACGTTAAAGAACACGCTGGATGGCCTTGACGGGAGGCTACCATCTGTCTCCCAACAGCTGTTCCAGTGGGTCCATTCCCCCAACCTTCTCTGAGCCTTCGGGGTCCATGTGACCTGGCCATTTAGCCCATGGTGTGCAAAAAAGTGCCGCTCAGAGCTAAAACAACCCAACGTTAAAGAACACGCTGGATGGCCTTGACGGGAGGCTACCATCTGTCTCCCAACAGCTGTTCCAGTGGGTCCCTTCCCCCAACCTTCTCTGAGCCTTCGGGGTCCATGTGACCTGGCCATTTAGCCCATGGTGTGCAAAAAAGTGCCGCTCAGAGGTAAAACAACCCAACATAAGACTTTCAAATCCTTTTCAAAAAACAAGGAAGTAATTTTCTTCTATGTTATGTTTAGATACATCAAACCTTTTTTCTTTTTATATTCCGCTTGCGAAGTGAGAACTTACTCTTAATATCCCCTCATCCCTGAGGACGTCCATGTTTTCTACATCATTAAGACACGCAATCAAACACCATGCATTTTTAGCATTACTAGACCCTAAAGAAACACCGTTCACAAATAACGAACTATATTCACTAATTAAACACTAAACAGAAACTGAAAATGTGTTAATAAGTGCAAAGATTCCTAATGTGAAAAAAGCGTAAATTTATCTTACATTCCTTTTTCCTTTGATGTCCTTTTGGTGTCCTTCTGATGTCCTTCTGGTGTCCTTTGGAGGATCAAATTTGTGGGGGGGGAGCCTTCGAAAACTCTTTCCTTCGTCTTTTGCAAGATCGGCGGATCTCTCCTCTGCTAGATGCGACGCCCAACTAAAAATATCAGTTTCCGGTTACCAATTCTTTTCTTTCAAATCCTTACTCTGTTGCATCAAAAACGATTCTTTGCTCTTATCATTATTGTGCCTGTTTTCCATTGTTCATATCGCATTGTTTCGTTTCGTCTATATCACATATTCAAATTTAAAATCTCATTTCCTGCGCTTAAAGGACACGCCGAAATTTAATCAACGCGAGAAACTTAAATTAGCATTTGAATTGTCATTCTCTTACTAATGCTAAAAATAGTTAGAATTCATATTTTCACTTTTTTTTTCTGCTGGTGTGTTCGACAAATCCGTTTTTGTTTCAAGGTACAATCGCTGAAAAAAATATCCGGACACTGGGTTGGGTTGTTTTACCTCTGAGCGGCACTTTTTTGCACACCATGGGCTAAATGGCCAGATCACATGGACCCCGAAGGCTCAGAGAAGGTTGGGGGAGGGGACCCACTGGAACAGCTGTTGGGAGACTGATGGTAGCCTCCCGTCAAGGTCATCCAGCGTGTTCTTTAACGTGCACAGGGTATGGCTCTCCCGCACACGGGGCCACGGCTTAACGTCCCATCCGACGGACGGCGGCCCTTCCAAGCCTATCGGTGTCTCCTACTGACCGTGGGCAGGGCGGGGAATTTTGCGGAGATAAATCTCAACGCTGACCCAGCTGGGACTCGAACCTGGGAACTACAGATTACGAGCCTGGCACGCTACCGACTGAGCCACCCCCGCCCCTATCCGAACACTATGGTTGATTACAGAATTCAGAAAAAATATCTGCAACGATTTTTTTTTTGGAAATTAGTGGCCTGGCAACCTTTGTGTACTATGGTTAATTACAGAATTCAAAAAGATATCTGGCAACGATTTTTTTTTTTAGAAATTAGTGACTTGGCAAACTTCGACGAAGATTGCCAGGTCACTAATTGTAATTGTATTGAATTGTTTGAGTGAAACATACTATTGCATTACAATCTTATAGTTTTGTTACACCAAGATTACCAAATGAGATGATGACATTACTATTCGTATCTTAATGATGTAGAAAACATGGACGTGCTCAGGGATGAGGGGATACAAACGAATAAGTTCTTACTTCCCAAGCGGAATATAAAAAGAAAAAAGGTTTGATGTGTCGAAACATAACATACAAGAAAATTACTTCCTTTTTTTTCAACGAAGGTTGCCAGATCACTAATATCTAAAATAAAAATCGTTCCAGATATTTTTCTGAATTCTGTAATCAACCATAGTGTTTGGATATTTTTTTCAGGAACTGTACTAAACATTTACAGACGAAACAGGGCAATCTCTAGAAAATGGAGCTTATAATAAATATTTCTATTCTAGGCGTAAACTGGAAGGAGAGCTGTGTACCAATCGCTAGTGATGATGCACAGAACCGGCCAGGTCTAGCACCTAATGTCCGACCCCGCCTTCTCGTGGTGCAGGCCGTTAGTACCTTTCAAAAGAGATATTCTCTTTTGGAAGGGAACGGAAGGGGAGGGCTGCCAGTTCAGTATGGCCTACTGATCTGGTCATCTATGGCCACTTTTTTCTTTTTTTTTCAACCCTGCTGAGGAGTGGTCAACTTCACAGGGTCCTGGTGCTGACCATCTATACCTACTAGACTGGACTTGTTTATGGATTTGAGCTTGATTATGGATCCTGGACTTGTTGCACTGGTTGGCCTCTGTTGAGGGAGAATCTGCTGCTGTGTTTTCTGTTTGCTTCTGGGTTGCCAGCCCTAGGTGAACAGAGGCATGGGATACCTTATACCAGCTGGTGGATAATCCCAATCAGAGGCCATCACAGGTACCTGAACCTTACTTAGCTAGTTGGGCATCGTCAAGCCTAAACTGGAGTAATGTGTCTCAGGCAGGCCATATGGCTCTTGAAAAAGTCCACTTGAAAAGGTGGTGCCTGAAGTTCCTACCAGCATCGGTGACTTCAGCCTTTAGCGGAGGAGGAACAGGTCTTTGCCACATGCCTGCGATCAGGGGGCTGTTTGATATTGTTGGCCCTACCAATCTCAATAAACCTAATTTCT
The DNA here is from genome assembly GCA_038380435.1 of Ryuthela nishihirai. Taxonomy (NCBI): domain Eukaryota; kingdom Metazoa; phylum Arthropoda; class Arachnida; order Araneae; family Heptathelidae; genus Ryuthela; species Ryuthela nishihirai. The sequence goes on from JAWZYU010000022.1 coordinate 39,995,192, forward strand.
TTAAAAATCATACTAATCATTTTCTCTCTGCAGGAACGTGGAACGTGAGGACATTACATAGAGATTATTCTCTTGATGTCCTCATGCAGGAATTCCAGCGCTATAACCTAGATATTCTAGGCTTGCAAGAGACCAGATGGACAGGTAAAGGTGAGATACTTAAAAATAACTTTAAATTTCTCTTTACAGGGAGGGAGCATGTAAAGTACCACCAAGGCGTGGGTCTGTTGCTCATCACACATGCTAGTGATGCTCTTCTAGGATATGAGTGCATTAATGAAAGGTTTCTTACAGCAAAATTTCAGACAAGCATTAAAGACTTGAATGTTATCTGCTGTTATCCCCCACTGAGGATTCTGATGAGGATGAGAAGGATAGGTTTTACGGACAACTTCCCGATATTTTGAATTCTGTCAAGAAAGGAGATATTACCCTTGTCCTTGGTGACTTCAATGCCAAAGTTGGTACCGACTCTGACCTTTGGGGAGGAGTAATAGGCCCCTTTGGTATTGGTAGCTGCAATGGCAATGGGCAACGTCTCCTACAGGTAAGTAAACTCAATGGTTTCAGAATAACTAACACATATTACAAACACCGCGACATACATTGATTTCACCTGAGACACATGGGTTTCACCTAATGGGCTGCATAGGAATATGATTGATTATATATTAATTAACAGCAAATGGGCTAGTTCTGTTAGAAATACCAGGGCATGTAGGGGAGCTGAAATTGGATCTGACCATTACCTTGTTAAAAGTGTCTTGGAACTTAAACTTAAAAAGTGTTGTGCTAGGGTTAAAAAATTTACCTTTAATACTGAAGCTCTGAAAGACCCAGTTATAGCTAAAGCTTACCATGATAGGTTACTTAGTCATTATGACAGTCATGGTTTGCTTAATACTGAAGTTGAGGAAGAATGGGGCCATTTTAAAAAGGCTTTTTTGGAAACTAACAGTACTCTTTTAGGGTAAAAGGAGCAGAGGAGACAGAATTATTTAAGTGATAAGGCACTAGAGCTTATTTCAGAAAGAAGGAATTGCAGGAATGTCCTTAATCAGTACCCTACTAGTCCTAATAGAAAGCATTACAAAGAACTTAATAAACGTGTAAAGGATCAGTTAGCTACTGATAAGAATCTTTGGCTTGATGGCCTGGCTGACAAAGCTGAGGAAGCAGTTAGGCAGCACAACAGCAGAGAGCTGTACCAGATAGTTAATATTTTGTGTGGTAGAAAATGAACAGGTATACAGGGATTGAAGGATAAACAAGGTAAGTTTATAGAAGGTGAGGATTCTGTCATGGCTAGGTGGGCTGAGCATTTCAGTGATATTCTAAACAATGTGGTAAATTCTACTCCCATTGTTTGCAATGATGATAGATGCATTGTTGGCTTTAATGTTGGCCCTATAACACAATCTGAAGTTAGTTTGGCGATTTCTAAACTTAAACTTCATAAATCCCCAGGGGAAGATGAAATTACTACGGAAATGCTTAGAGCTGGGAATGTTTCGGTTACCACTTGGATGACTGAAATTCTTAATATCTTTTATGGTAAAAGCAAGGTTCCTAAGGATTTTACCAGAGCTATTGTTATCCCTATTTTCAAAAAAGGTGATTGCAGTTCTTTTGATAACTATAGGGGTATTAGCCTACTCTCTGTTCCAGGTAAAGTTCTTTCCATGATTGTGCTTAATAGAATTAAGAATCTGGTTGACAGTGAATTGCGTGATGAGCAATGGGGATTCAGAAGTGGTAGGGGATGTGTGGATCAGATATTTTCACTTAGGTAGATTCTTGAGAAATGTTTAGAGTTTCAGAAACCTTTGGTTGCTAGCTTTGTTGATTTCAAAAAGGCTTTCGACTCTGTTGATCGTCATAATTTGTGGTTGATTGTGAGATCATATGGTATACCAGACAAGTTAGTTAACATAATGAAAGCTCTCTATAATAACACTGAGTGATGTGTAAGAGTTGGTAGGTCTTGTAGCAATTGGTTTAGCACAACTTCTGGTGTTCGACAAGGGTGCATTTTTTCTCCTTTTCTCTTTAGTTTAGTTGTTGAGTATGTTATGCGAAATTACCTTCAAGGGAAAGTTTTTGGCCTTAAATGGGCTGGAGATACGAAAATGTCTGATTTAGATTATGCTGATGATTTAGCCCATTTGGCAAATGATGTTGATGAGATGAACTCTTTCATTCGAGCTGTTGATGAGACTGGTAGTACAGTAGGTTTGGTTATAAACAGAGAGAAAACTAAACTGTTGAAAATTGGTCAGGCAGGTTGTGATTCAGTTAATCTGAATGGTTGCAGTCTTGAGCAGGTGTCACAGTTTAATTACCTTGGAAGCTACGTAACTGATACTGGTGATGTGCGGCATGAGATTAACAGACGAATAGGTATTGCTGCCGGGACTTTTAAGAATCTATGGAGATTGTGGAGAAATAGGCGTATACACCTAAAGACTAAAATTAGACTGTATAATAGTTTGGTTCTTTCTAGGGTTAGTTATGGTAGTGAAACTTGGACGCTGTGTAAGCAAGATAACAGGAAACTAGATGCTTTTGATTCTAGATGCTTTCGCAGTATCTTGGGTATTAGGTGGTTTAACTTTGTAACTAATGATGAGGTTAGGCAAAGGAGTCTGCAACCTCCTTTAAGCAGCGTATTGTGCAGAGAGAGACTCCGCTGGTTTGGCCATGTTGCCCGTATGGATAATTATAGATTGGCGAATAGGGTTATGAACAGTGTGCCTAGAGGCCTCAGAAGGAGGGGGAGACCTAGGATGCGGTGGGCTGACAATGTCAAACAGGACCTTGTTAGAATTGGTGTACAGTGGCCGGATGCAGCAGATGTAGCTCAGGACAGATATGCTTGAAGAATTAAACTGCGCGGTCTGGTTGGACCTCCGTAACCCATGGCTGCTTGAGGAGGATGATGATGATGATGATGATATACTAAATACTTAATATTTTAAATTTTATTTTTAATAATTATTTTGCAAAGCAGACATTTTTCTTTTTTAAGGAGTCATTAGTTCCTCGTGGAATTTAAGTGTTTTTACAAAAGCTAATTTGTTTATCAAAATGAGAATGGTGATTGCAACTATTAGATACACAAAACATATTCAAATTATCACATACAAGCAAACACAAAATGTTCTACAAATCCTCACACGCAAAGAAAAACAAATTTTTTACAAATCCTCGCACGCAAAGGAAACACAAAATCTATACAAATCCTCATACACAAGCAAACACAAAATGTTTACAAATCCTCATACACAAGCAAACACAAAATGTTTACAAATCCTCATACACAAGCAAACACAAAATGTTTACAAATCCTCATACACAAGCAAACACAAAATGTTTACAAATCCTCATACACAAGCAAACACAAAATGTTTACAAATCCTCATACACAAGCAAACACAAAATGTTTACAAATCCTCATACACAAGCAAACACAAAATGTTTACAAATCCTCATACACAAGCAAACACAAAATGTTTACAAATCCTCATACATAAGCAAACACAAAATGTTTACAAATCCTCATACACAAGCAAACACAAAATGTTTACAAATCCTCATACACAAGCAAACACAAAATGTTTACAAATCCTCATACACAAGCAAACACAAAATGTTTACAAATCCTCATACACAAGCAAACACAAAATGTTTACAAATCCTCATACACAAGCAAACACAAAATGTTTACAAATCCTCATACACAAGCAAACACAAAATGTTTACAAATCCTCATACACAAGCAAACACAAAATGTTTACAAATCCTCATACACAAGCAAACACAAAATGTTTACAAATCCTCATACACAAGCAAACACAAAATGTTTACAAATCCTCATACACAAGCAAACACAAAATGTTTACAAATCCTCATACACAAGCAAACACAAAATGTTTACAAATCCTCATACACAAGCAAACACAAAATGTTTACAAATCCTCATACATAAGCAAACACAAAATGTTTACAAATCCTCATACACAAGCAAACACAAAATGTTTACAAATCCTCATACACAAGCAAACACAAAATGTTTACAAATCCTCATACACAAGCAAACACAAAATGTTTACAAATCCTCATACACAAGCAAACACAAAATGTTTACAAATCCTCATACACAAGCAAACACAAAATGTTTACAAATCCTCATACACAAGCAAACACAAAATGTTTACAAATCCTCATACACAAGCAAACACAAAATGTTTACAAATCCTAATACACAAGCAAACACAAAATGTTTACAAATCCTCATACACAAGCAAACACAAAATGTTTACAAATCCTCATACGCAAAGAAACACAAATGTTCAACAAATCCTCACACGCAAAGAAAAACAAATTTTTTTACAAATCCTCGCACGCAAAGGAAACACAAAATCTATACATATCCTCATACATAATATGTTTACAAATCCTCACACGCGAAGAAATACAATTTTTTAACAAATCCTCACACGGAAGCAAACACAAATCGACCCCTTCAGACGAAACTTTACGGTCAAAACAAATACAAATTCACCTCGTACACACAATTGCACAAAAATGCATTGATACATAGGAATAATCAAACAAACAAACACGAAGAGACAAAAACCGATAGAATAATCGACTCCGCCTCCCCTATAATTTAAAAAAGATGCCTGCTAAAGTTTCTCTCCTCCATTTCATCCCCCTTCCCTTATATCCGAGAGCAAAAAATCGATTGACTCCCCCCCCCCTCGCTTCACCTCACACTGCTTTGGAATATCCTAGCCGTCAAGATAATTAAAATGAAAAATCTAAAATATCGTTTCGTGAAAAAAACATGAACGTAGAAGCATTTATTTGTAATTCTGTCAATTAACCGAGTCTAGAATCGGCCTGAGATGAAAAGGAAACAAAATCCCCGCCTAAATGAGTCTCATTGAGCAATGTTGTCCGTCCATTGGTCGGTTGTCTGTCTCCTTGGAGATGAGACAGCTCAACTGTTCTCTGCATCTTCCCTCCGATGGATTCGTTAACTGACACCATTTTCAGCGATGGCGTAACAACCCTCGCTGAGAAAAGCCACCGTTCCTATATCCGTCACTTAAGCATCACCCTTCATCCTCCTCATCCTCCTCCTCCTCCTTTTATAAATTGTTATGTGTTTTGCCACCACATTAGCAGTTCCGCTTGACGACTCTTTCTCTAGTCATAAATCCAAATCTTAACACTTCTGCTCATTTTAAGAACCCATTCCGGTTCTCCGGTTCACGTGACGCGACCGACTGCATCGATTGCTCAGAAGCGGTCACGTGTAGCACGTGTACCGTCCTCACACGTGACTCTCCGCCCACGGGACATAGTGTTCTTATTAGCGATTTCACAAGCGATTCATGATAACTTCTCGCTCCTGAATCACTCCCACGTTGTTTACGACACGGATCGGACAAAAACAGAGAAATTCTTTCACGAATAGAAATGTTGACCTGTAAAAGAAGAGGAAACATCGAAGCAGAAACTCAATTTTGATGACGTTTCTTCAATGTCATGATTTCGGTAATTGGCTGTAGGTTTTTCGAATACAGCAGAGCGTTGATTCCCCATATATTCTGCTAACCAAGGGCTCAGCAGTCCCTTAAATAAATGACTTATCCCGGACCTTTTAGAAGCGTTTGACACTTTGTTTGAATTCGTCAGGAATGTACAGTCTCTTGCCCGCACCCGCTCCTTTTGAGTTTTTCACTCTCGAATGCTCATTTCTCAATTCCTCATTTCCTTTCCCCTTATTATTTTTGCACTCTCGAATGCTCATTTCCTTCCCCCTTATTATTTTTTCACTCTCGATTCCTCATTTCCTTCCCCCTTATCATATTTTCACCCTCGAATGCTCATTTCCTTCCCCCTTATCATATTTTCACCCTCGAATGCTCATTTCCTTCCCCCTTATTATTTTTTCACTCTCGATTCCTCATTTCCTTCCCCTTTTTATTTTTTCACCCTCGAATGTCCATTTTCTTCGCCCGTATTATTTTTTCACTCTCGATTCCTCATTTCCTTCCGCTTTTTATTTTTTCACCCTCGAATGTTCATTTTCTTCCCCCTTATTATTTTTTCACTCTCGATTGCTCAGTTCCTTTACCCTTATTATTTTTTCACTCTCAAATCCTAGTTTCCTTACCCCTTATTACTTTTTCACTCTCGATTCCTCATTTCCTTAACACTTATTTTCCCCCCCTCGAATTTTCATTTCTTTCCCCCTTATTATTTTTTCACTCTCGATTCCTCATTTCTTCCCCCTTATTATTTTTTCACTCTCAATTCCTCATTTCCTTCCCCATTATTATTTTTTTCACTCTCGATTTCTCATTTCCTTCTTCCGTATTATTTTTCACTCTCGATTCCTCATTTCCTTCCCCCTTATTACTTTTTCACTCTCGATTCCTCATTTTTACCACTTATTATTTCTTCACTCGCGATTCCTCATTTCCTTCCCCTTATTATTTTTTCACTCTCGATTCCTCATTTCCTTCCCCCTTATTATTTTTTCACTCTCGATTCCTCATTTCCTTCCCCCTTATTATTTTTTCACTCTCGATTCCTCATTTCCTAACCCCTTATTATTTTTTCACTCTATTAATTCCCCCTTATTATTTTTGCTCATTTCCTTCCCCCTTATTATTTTTTCACTCTCGGTTCCTCATTTCCTTCCCCCTTATTATTTTTTCACTCTCGATTTCTCCTTTCCTTCCATCTTATTACTTTTCACTCTCGATTCCTCATTTCTTTCCCCCTTACCCAGGTGTATGACTTCACCACCGGGATTCGGTGGTGAAGGTGTTGGACCCACTCCATCATCAGGCCCTCCGTGTGTGCACGGGGGCCTTCCGCACTTCACCGGTCCAGAATCTATACGTCGAGACCGACGAACCATCATTATCTATTCGCCGTCAGCAGTTGTCCCTGCAGTATGCTGCAAAATTGCGATCCCTGCCTCGCCATCCCACTTGGGACTGCGTTTTCAGTCCGAAGTGCGAAATGCTTTACACAAATTGGCCGACTGCCATTCGTCCATTTGGTTTGCGAGTCCGAGGCTACCTCAGAGACCTCAACACCAGTCTCGATAGCATCGCACAGTCGACAGCTGAGCCACTTCCACCTTGGCTCGCTGTTTCCCCTTCCTGCGATTTTTCCCTGTGAAGGACGAGGAAGGCCTTTACACCCGACTGTCTGTACTGGCAACTCTTTGCCAGCCATCGTGCTGCACACCCGGACTTCTTGCCTGTCTTCACAGATGGCTCGAAGTCCGGCACTTCAGTGGGATCCGCCATGGTCTGCTGTGATGTAATCATTGCAGACCAGATCCCACAGCAGTGTTCCATCTTCACTGCTGAGTTGCATGCTATCAGCTTTGCCTTGGACCATATAGCAGCTAAGCATCATCGTCGGTGTGTGCTTTACACCGACTCGCTTAGCTCGCTCAGGCTTTGATCTCGGTGAGGCATCGGCCTCACCCTGTTCTCTCCAAGATCCGCCAGCAGCTCCATCGTCTGGCAGCCACCACCACGATTCTCTTCTGTTGGGTGCCCGGTCATGTCGGAATCAGGGGCAATGATTTGGCAGATTCTGCTGCCAGATCAGCCACGCCCCTGTCCGACTCTCCGTTGCCGGTTCCATATGTGAATTTCCGGCAGCGTTTCACCATCGAGCTCCGGGCACAGTGGCAGAGATCTTGGTCTGAACAGGTTGCTAACAAGCTCTTCGAGATCAAGCCCATTGTCAATGGGCTTGATCAAGCTATGTTCAAGCATGTCAAGCTATGTCTCGTGGCAGTCTTGTTTTCGCAGGAATCGTAAGGAGGAAGTTGTCCTTGCTCGGCTCCGCTTAGGTCACTCGTTTTTAACCCACTCTTTTCTTCTTAAGGCGGACGCAGTACCTAAGTGCCAGTTTTGTGACACCATTTTAACTGTTAAACATATTTTAATTGAATGTAATTGTTTTAACCTTGAACGACGTATGTTTTTTAACTTCCACGATTTTACGTCCGAGCCCCTTACACTCGGACATCTTTTATCAGATCATTTTCGTTTTAACGCTGTTTTTCAATTTTAAAATTCACTGGATATTTTAATCGAATTTGATATACTATTTATACTGGATATTTTAATCGCATTATTTACCCCAGGTCTCTTACACCTGGGATTATTTTATTTAGTATTCCTACAGTTGTTTTACTCTGTTTATATGCACCTGTTTTTTGTTGTTTTACCCGTCTACAATGTTGAAAATGTATTTTAAATATTTGTTGCGGGTTTCTATGTCTTTTATCTTTTACATTGTCTTTTGTTTGGCGCATTATGGCCTCGTTGCCGATGCGCCATTAAACCCCAAACAACCAACCAACCAACCAACCTTTCCCCTTATTATTTTTCCACTCTAGATTGCTCATTTCCTTCCCCCTCATTATTTTTCCCTCTCGAATCTTTATTTCATTCCTCCTTATTATTTTTTCACTCTCGATTCCTCATTTCTTTCCCCCTTATTATTTTTTCACTCTCGATTCCTCATTTCCTTCCCCATTATTATTTCTTCACCCTCGAATGTTCATTTCCTTCCCACGTATAATTTTTTCACTCTCGATTGCTCACTTCCTTCCCCTTATAATTTTTTCACTCTCGATTCCACATTTCCTTACCACATATTATTTTTTCATTCTCGATTCCTCATTTCCTTCTCCCTTATTACTTTTTCACTCTCGATTCCTCATTTCCTTACCACATATTATTTTTTCATTCTCGATTCCTCATTTCCTTCCCCCTTATTACTTTTTCACTCTCGATTCCTTATTTCCTTCCCCCTTATTACTTTTTCACCCTCGAATCCTCATTTCCTTCCCCCTTATTATTTTTTCACTCCCGATTCCTCATTTCCTTCCCCTTATTACTTTTTCACTCTCAATTACTCATTTCCTTCCCCCTTATTATTTTTTTACTCTCGAATGCTCATTTCCTTCCCAATCATTATTTTTTCACTCTCGATTCCTCATTTCCTCCCCCTTATTACTTTTCACTCTCGATTCCTCATTTCCTTTCCACTTATTTTTTCCCTCTGGATTCCTCATTTCCTTCCCCCTTATTATTATTTCACTCTAGATTCCTCATTTCCTTCCCCCTTATTATTTTTTCACTCTCGATTCCTCATTTCCTTCCACTTTATTATTTTTCTACTCTCGATTCCTCATTTCCTTCCCCCTTATTACTTTTTCACTCTTGATTCCACATTTCCTTACCCTTATTATTTTTCCCCTCTCGAATCTTTATTTCCTTCTCCCTTATTACTTCTTCACTCTCGATTCCTCATTTCCTTACCACTTATTATTTTTCCCCTCTCGAATCTTCATTTCCTTCTCCCTTATTACTTTTTCACTCTTGATTCCACATTTCCTTACCCTTATTATTTTTCCCCTCTCGAATCTTTATTTCCTTCTCCCTTATTACTTCTTCACTCTCGATTCCTCATTTCCTTACCACATATTATTTTTTCGTTCTCGATTCCTCATTTCCTTCCCCCTTATTACTTTTTCACTCTCGATTCCTCATTTCCTTCCCCCTTATTACTTTTTCACTCTCGATTCCTCATTTCCTTCCCCTTATTACTTTTTCACTCTCGATTCCACATTTCCTTACCACTTATTATTTTTTCATTCTCGATTCCTCTTTCCTTCTCCCTTATTACTTTTTCACTCTCGATTCCTCATTTCCTTCCCCTTATTACTTTTTCACTCTCGATTCCACATTTCCTTACCACTTATTATTTTTTCATTCTCGATTCCTCATATCCTTCCCCCTTATTACTTTTTCACTCTCGATTCCTTATTTCCTTCTCCCTTGTTATTTTCTACATTAATTAATAGTTCTATCGACAATTCTCTTTTCATTTCCATCTCTTTCCGTGATTCTTCAGTCAGCCTCTTCCTATCCAGCTGCAGAGAGACAAGCTCAGTATCTGATCTCGCCACTTCTTTCCCCTTCAAAACATCCTTCCATCATTCTCCTCTCCAATCAAATTTTCGTCCACAAGAGTCTGCCACCTGAATGCAAACACCGGAAAAAGAAAGGAAAAAAAACGGAATTAATATTGTCTGATTGTGTTTACAGACACTTTATCTTTCTATTTCCTCTCTCGGCATTCCCTTCTCCTTTCTTCGCAAATTATTCGCATCAATGCTCCTTTTTGTTTGTTTCACCGTACAGTCGCTCAGAAAAATATCCGAACAACATGGATGATTACAGAATTCAGAAAAAGTATCTGGTAACGATTTTTTTTAGAAATGAGTGATCTGGCAACCTTCGTGTCACGTGACACGAAAGCTTCCAGATCACTAATTTCTAAAAAAATCGTTAAAAGAAAACAGAAATTTGGTCATAATTACTTCGAGACAAGGAGTTTTACAACTTTCTACAACAATTAATGGATTTCATTGTCAAGTTCATAAGTGGGCGGTGAACCTTTGTCAAATGGGTTGGATTGTTTTACCTCTGAGCGGCACTTTTTTGCACACCATGGGCTAAATGGCCAGGTCACATGGACCCCGAAGGCTCAGAGAAGGTTGAGGGAGGGGGACCCACTGGAATAGCTGTTGGGAGACAGATGGTAGCCTCCAGTCAAGGCCATCCAGCGTGTTCTTTAACGTGCACAGGGTATGGCTCTCCCGCACACGGGGCCACGGCTTAACGTGCCATCCAACGGACGGCGGCCTTTCCAAGCCCATCGGTGTCCCCTATTGACTGGGCAGAACGGGAAATTTTGCGGAGATAAATCTCAACGCTGACCCAGCTAGGACTCGATCCTGGAAACTACAGATTACGAACCTGGCGTGCTACCGACTGAGCCACCCCCGCCCCTTGTCAAATGGGATTATATAGGTACAAGAGGAAAACGTGAAGCAATAGAACCGGAACAGGTGTCATCTAACGCTCGTGTTTTGCCTCAGCGTGAAAATTTCGTCACTAATCGGTTGGAATAGAGGGAGACTTTGAAATATAACGATTTGAGAAAACATTGGATGTTTACCGTAAAGAGTTGACTTGTCTTTTTAGTGGTGTTTTATATTGAGTATTCTAAGTACGAAGTTAGCATTATGAAACCTAATTTAGTGAGAGTAATGTGTCGAAGAAGTAAACAGTCGGCCCTAAACTTTCGCGGGTTTGATTATTCGCGAGTTTGCCATCAATAATTAAATGGGAATGTTTTTTGGAGTTTTGCGGCGTATTGCGGAAAATCGTAGATGACGCGAGTAGATTAGGAAATGTAAAGATAACTAAAAAACGTTCAGTAAGTCATAAATGCATAAAATATATGCATTATTAATCTATTTTATCATTTACTACCATAAATATAGGGGCGGGGGTGGCTCAGTCGGTAGCGCGCCAGGTTCGAGTCCCAGCTGGGTCAGCGTTGAGATTTATCTCCGCAAAATTCCCCGCCTTGCCCACGGTCAGTAGGGGACACCGATGGGCTTGGAAAGGCCGCAAAGTATCCGAACACTATGATTGATTACAGAATTCAGAAAAAATATCTGGCAACGATTTTTTTAGAAATTAGTGATCTGGCAACCTTCGTGTCACGTGATTACAGAATTCAGGAAAAATATCTGGAGCGTGTACAGCAAACTGTACACGCTCCAGTTACCGTTCACAGCAAACTGGAGCGTGTGCAGTTACTGCACACGCTCCAGAGTGTACAGTTGCACACGCTCCAGCGTGTTGAGCGACTGTACTTGGAAAAGTAAAGGAAATTTGGTGCCGGCTAGGTATTTAATGCGAAATATAAAATTGGAAAGGTAACCTTCATAACTTATAGCTATATCGACAAAGATAATTATATCGTATGTTGAATGTCCTAATGAGATTGGGGCAGGGGTGGCTCAGTCGGTAGCACGCCAGGCTCGTAATCTGTAGTTCCCAGGTTCGAGTCCCTTGATTAACGTTGAGTTGATCACCGTAAAATTCTCCGCCCTGCCCAGGTCAGTAGGGGACACCGATGGGCTTGGAAAGGCCGCCATCCGTCGAATGGGACGTTAAGCCGTGGTCCCGTGTGCGGGAGAGCCATACCCTGTGCACGTTAAAGAACACACTGGATGGCCTTGACGGGAGGCTACCATCTGTCTCCCAACAGCTCTTCCAGTGGGTCCCCTTCCCCAACCTTCTCTGAGCCTTCGGGGTCTGTGACCTGGCCATTTAGCCCATGGTGTGCAAAAAAGTGCCGCTCAGAGGTAAAACAACCCAACTCAACTTAATGAGATTGCCTTTATGCTCTGAATAGAGTATATAAGAATTGCAAACAACTATTCGAAATATAGTTAAGTATTGTGAAATATTTTTTGATGGTTTAACTTCATACTGATGGTAGACAAATTTACGTTCATTTAAATTGTTATTCGTATGTGATCTAGTTACATTTGTAATTAAATCAGTTCATTTATCATTTCGTTTTTTCAACTCACGTTCAGTTCTCTATTTAAAAATTTGTAACAATAGAATAGAGGCGAATTGATAATTGAAAAAAAACAATGTATTGTTGTATAAATATTTATTTATATTCTTCATTTCAGTTTCAGATTTAGATTATACTTATTTGCAGACGCGAATCACTCTTGCTAGATTGCAAATGGAACTTCTCCCCATGATGGGTACCTGTGTGGGGAGGCCCCCTGTAAAGGGGTTACGCTGTAGACAGCTCACCTATTTAATACTGTTGCAAATTTAAAATGGATGAGCACTGACCGTAAGTATAAATAATTATATTTTACAATACAAATTACGATACAATGACCATTATCACAAAAGCATGGATGAAATAACTTATAAACAAACTAAATACTATCGTATGTAAAGTAATAATTTTTTTTTACAGAACAGTGGGTCAGGGGTGGCTTAGTTGCTATCGCGTCAGGCTCGTAATCTGCAGTTCCCAGGTTCGAGTCCCAGCTGCGTCAGCCTTGAGATTTATCTCCCCAAAACACCCCGCCCTGCCCACAGTCAGTAGGGGACACCGATGGGCTTGGAAAAGCCGCCGTCCTTTGGATGGAACTTTAAGCCATGGACTAGTGTGCGGGAGAGCCATAACCTGTGCACGTAAAAGAACACGCTGGATGGCTTTGACGGGAGACTACCATCTGTCTCCCCAATAGCTGTTCCAGTGAGTTCCCTCCCCCAACCTTCTCTGAGCCTTCGGGGTCCTTGTGACCTGGCCATTTAACCTATGGTGTGCAAAAAAGTGCCTTTCAGAAGTAAAACAATCCAACGTTAAAAAACACGCTGAATGGCCTTGACGGGAGGCTACCATCTGTCTCCCAACAGCTGTTCAAGTGGGTTCCCTCCCCCAACCTTCTCTGAGCTTTCGGGGTCCTTGTGACCTGGTCATTTAACACATGATGTGCAAAAAAACTGCCGTTCAGAGGTAAAACAATCCAACGTTAAAGAACACACTGGATGGCCTTGACGGGAGGCTACCATCTGTCTCTCAATAGCTGTTCCAGTGGGTCCCCTCCCCAAACCTTCTCTGAGCCTTCAGGGTCCATGTGACCTGGCCATTTAGCCCATGGTGTGCAAAAAAGTGCCGCTCAGAGGTAAAACAATCCAACGTTAAAGAACACGCTGGATGGCCTTGACGGGAATGGGAAACATAGTGTTCGGATATTTTTTTGAGCGATGTACTTCCTCGCAAATCCCTCTCAGACCTTCCCAGCTAGCAGCAGCTGTAAAGGTGATTTTTTTTCACTTAATTATTAATGTCGTTTGTTCATTATTTCTCGTTGTGCAAAACTGGAATGATAGGTCATAATCATTTTTTTTCCAAGATGCGGATTTAATTCATTTTCCAACTTAAGACGCCATTTTATGTAAAGAAGTTGGTTGTTTAATTTGAAAGTTACCTTTACAACCTTTGAAAACTTATTCATTGACGAACAGACTCACAAAAAAATTTCAATAGTGTCGCAGTAAAGTTAGTGATCTTCGCTGTCTAGTGAATTAAATCCGAGCTTCTGATTTCGCGAACAGGAATTTTTTTAGGCAGTGTTCTTTATTTTCCTGCAGCTCGCTGTTGAACCGGGGACTGATGGGTTGTTTTACCTCTGAGAGGCACTTTTTTTGCACACCATAAGCTAAATGGCCAGGTCACAAGGACCCCGAAGGCTCAGAGAAGGTTTAGGGGAGGGGACCCACTAGAATAGCTGTTAGGAGACAGATGGTAGCCTCCTGTCAAGGCATTCCAGCGTGTTCTTTAACGTTGAGTTGTTTTACCTCTGAGCGGCACTTTTCAGCACACCTTTGGCTCAATGTGCAGGTTACGTGGACCCCGAAGGCTCAGAGAAGGTTGGGGGAGGGGACCCACTGGAACAGCTGTTGGGAGACAGATGGTAGCCTCCTGTCAAGGCCATCCAGCGTGTTCTTTAACTTTGGGTTATTTTACCTCTGAGTGGCACTTTTTTGCACACCATGGGCTAAATGGCCAGGTCACATGGACCCCGATGGCTCAGAGAAGGTTTGGGGGAGGGGACCCACTAGAATAGCTGTTGGGAGACAGATGGTAGCCTCCTGTCAAGGCCATCCAGCGTGTTCTTTAACGTTGAGTTGTTTTACCTCTGAGCGGCACTTTTCAGCACACCTTTGGCTCAATGGCCAGGTTACATGGACCCCGAAGGCTCAGAGAAGGTTTGGGGGAGGGAACCCACTAGAATAGCTGTTGGGAGACAGATGGTAGCCTCCTGTCAAGGCATTCCAGCGTGTTCTTTAACGTTGAGTTGTTTTACCTCTGAGCGGCACTTTTCAGCACACCTTTGGCTCAATGTGCAGGTTACGTGGACCCGAAGGTTCAGAGAAGGTTGGGGGAGGGGACCCACTGGAACAGCTGTTGGGAGACAGATGGTAGCCTCCGTCAAGGCCATCCAGCGTGTTCTTTAACTTTGGGTTATTTTACCTGCACTTTTTTGCACACCATGGGCTAAATGGCCAGGTCACATGGACCCCGAAGGCTCAGAGAAGGTTGGGGGAGGGGACCCATTGGAACAGCTGTTGGGAGACAGATGGTAGCCTCCTGTCAAGGCCATCCAGCATGTTCTTTAACGTTGAGTTGTTTTACCTCTGAGCGGCACTTTTCAGCACATCTTTGGCTCAATGGCCAGGTTACATGGACCCCGAAGGCTCAGAGAAGTTTGGGGGAGGGGACCCATTGGAACAGCTGTTGGGAGACAGATGGTAGCCCCCTGTCAAGGCCATCCAGCGTGTTCTTTAACGTTGGGTTGTTTTACCTCTGAGCGGCACTTTTTTTCACACCATGGGCTAAATGGCTAGGTCACATGGACCGCAAAGACTCAGAGAAGGTTGGGGGAGGGGACCCACTGGAACAGCTGTTGGGAGACAGATGGTAGCCTCCCGTGAAGGCCAAGCAGTGTGTACTTTAACGTTGTGTTGTTTTACCTCTGAGCGGCATTTTTTTGCACACCTTTGGCTAAATGGCCAGGTCACATGGACCCCAAAGGCTCAGAGAAGGTTGGAGGAGGGGACCCACTGGAACAGCTGTTGGGAGACAGATGGTAGCCTCCCTTCAAGGCCATCCAGCGTGTTCTTTAACGTGCACAAGGTATGGCTCTCCCGCACACGGGGCCACGGCTTAACGTCCCAACCGACAGACGGCGGCCTTTACAAGCCCATCAGTGTCTCCTACTGACCGTGGGCAGGGCATGGAATTTTGCGATCTCGACCCTAGCCCAGCTGGGACTCGATCCTGGGAACTGCAGATTACGAACTTGGCCCGTTACCGCCTTACCTGACCAGGCGACTAATAATTCGCGGAGGATCAGTTTGAAAAGCAATGAATAGAAACTTCAAAATTTTCAACTTCATGATTGTTAATTAAAGTATAATTTGTTCTTTAATGAGAATATAAAGAATTACACGAATATGTTTTAGAAACTGGAAAATGCGTTCTTCAACATAAAACTAAAACTAACAGAAATCAACCGCAAGAAATCAGAAATTTGCCCATTCCAGTGAAGAGAATCTGTTGGAAGAGAAGCCTGAAGATTTCTAAACATGAATTTAAGCTCTGAATGAAAGGGGACGATTTCCATTGAACGATGGTTAGGGATTGTGAGGAGATTAGCCTCGCTCTCGCTGAATGCTGAGCTATTCTTGGCACGGGCCACTCTTTCCACTCAGTCATTCCCTATCTGAGCAGACGACGAAGCCATAAGTCAAATGATCCGATGATCTGATGACAACATCACAACACGAAGGATTGTGTTTGCCCTTGCATCCGATATCTGGTTGCGGAGGTGGCTCAGTCGGCAGCGCGCCAGGCTCGTAATCTGAAGTTCCCAGGTCCGGGTACCAGCTGAGTTAACGTTGAGATTTTTCTCCGCAAAATTCTCCGCCCTGCCCACTGTCAGTAGGGGACCTTTTTGTTGTTAATGATCTTCTAGCAACTACAATATTTTTATGTATGCAGATGATTGTCTTTTTTCTTTTTACCTCAAGTTATTTCACCTCTCTAAAACAAGAAATAGAAAATAATATTCATGTGCTTCATTGGTGTACTAAAAATGGATTCACTGTCAATATTACGAAAACCAATATTGTTTTTCTTTCAACTTCAAATTTTCTCTCGCTTGACACAAACATTAAAATTAATAACACCCATATTACAGTTTCCACTTCCATGAAGTACTTATGTTTGACAATAGACAATAATCTTGACTTTGGAATTCCCATTAATTAAACCGTCGCTTCAGCTTCTAAAAGAACTTGTATATTGAGGTACATTTGAAACTATATATCCTCCTATGCCTCAATGTTCTAGAAAATTTACATCCGACCAAAACTCTAATATTGTGCTTCCACTCTTTTTGATATTAATAAAAAGAATTATTATGAATTAAAAAAAGTTCCAAATAAAGCTCTCAAAATCATCAGCAAAATCTATTTTAACAAACGAGAATTTCTAACACTTACTGATATTTGTTTCAACTACCAAATTCCCACTCTTGAATCTAGGCCAGTGATTCCCAACCTCTTCTGGACCATCGCCCCCTTTAGAAGAGAACAAAAATTTCAACGCCCCCCTAGTCCATAATAGTTGATTTTATATGAAATATTAAAATATTGTTGCATATTATCTGTACCTAATTTATCTGTTTATTTATCTATTAAAAATCATAAAGCAGAAATTAATAAAACGACAACCAAATGTACAATAAAACTGTTTATTAAAATTTTAAAAATAAACACAGAATCAATAAGAAATAAAAAATAATGAGATGAACACAAAATTAATAATAAATAAAAAAATTAATGAGATGGTTGAGGCTGGTGGAGTGTTAACAATTTGTTAATGTCGGGTTCCAATTTCGTTAACATCAGTCGCAGATCGCCACGTTCAGTGACGTGTAGTCTGTTCCTCTTCTTTGACAGTAAATTAGCTACTGCACTGAATCCACGCTCAGCCATATAGGATGAAGGAAATGCGATTAAAAACTTCTGTACTATTGCCCACAATCCAGGGTAGAGAACTGGTATTGATGTTTGAAGCCAGAACTCTTGGTATCCATGTTTGAATTTTACTTTGAGTACTTCGTTAGTCGTGAGTTCTAAGAGCTACTCTTCCAAATTTGATGATTCTTCAGTATCTGTGTTTGCGAAAGGATCTAAAACCCAACTCGGTATATTCATGTTTAAAATATCTTGGAAACGCTCCGTAAAATCAACATGAAGAACTTCCAAGTGTTGGCAGTAAGTAAGTAAATCTTCCGGTTTTACAGAGACTGCTGATAATGTGGGAAAGTGGTTGTATTCACCTCTACCTAGATTTCGTTTGAATAGAAGAAGTTTTCCCGCAAAAGCAGCTATGACGTTTTTTGTTTTAATTAAATTCAACTCATCACCTTGCAATTGTAAATTAACTTGATTAAATATTTTAATCAGGTCTGTCAAATAAGCGATGTCATTTTTTGACGTAATCAGGTTTTCGTGCAATTTTTCGTCTCTGTCTTCAAGAAAGTCCAGTACTGAGTCAAATAGATTGAAAAAACGATTCAGACAAACACCTTTAGAGAGCCAACGTACTTCTGTGTGCAGCAGCAAGTGATTGTAATCTTCATCATTTTCATTACAAAGCTTACCAAATAATCGATCTCCGCAAAATTTCCTCGTCCTGCCCACGGTCAGTAGGGGACACCGATGGGCTTGAAAAGGCCGCCGTCCGTCGGATGGGACGTTAAGCCGTGGCCCCGTGTACGGGAGAGCCATATCCTGTGCACGTTAAAGAACACGCTGGATGGCCTTGACGGGAGGCTACCATCTGTCTCCCAACAGCTATCCCAGTGGGTCCCCTCCCCCAACCTTCTCTGAGTCTTCGGGGTCCATGTGACCTGGCCATTTAGCCCATGGTGTGCAAAAAAGTGCCGCTCAGAGGTAAAACAACCCAACCCAACCCAACCAAATAATCGGTCATTCAATGAATTGCTCCTAATCTTATTGATTGCTTTAATAACGTAATGGAGCGACGTATGCAGACGTTCATTCAAATTTTTTGCAACCAAATGCTGACGATGAATAATACAATGTACAGCGAGTACATTTGGTACTGCTTGTTTCAAATGCGCTATGAAACCCTTATGACGCCCTGTCATTGCTGGAGCACCATCAGTAGCAGCAGACAAAATATTGCAAATAGGAATTTCTTTCTCTTGAAAAAACTTTTGCATGGTATTAAATATAGATCCTCCCTTTGTATCAGATTCCAAATTTTAGCAAATAATAACTCTTCATGAATTTTTTCTTCTTTTATAAATCATACGTATGATAAGAGTAGAGCTTCGTTAATTGGTAGAGTTGATTCATCGAGTTGAATGGAAAATTTGCAAGTCTTTAAGTAATCACATAATGATATTTCAACGTCTTTTGTCATTTCATCTATTCTTATTTGCACTGAATTATTATTGAGAGGAATTTTTTGATGATATCTGACGGTGTCTTATGATGAAGAACAGTTTTTAATATCTCTTTGACTGCCGGCAAAATTAATTCCTCGCCAATTGTGTGTAGTTTTCCTGCTTTTGCGATTAACAATGAAACGTTATATGAGGCTCGTAGTCCATTATCATCTTGTTTTGAAGACGACGCAAAAAGGTTTGACATAGTTGGCTGTTTTAAATATTGCTTTTCCAGTTCTTGAAAATAGGATAAATCTTTGTTCTTCTTATCAGCATACATTTTATTTAAATGCTCTTGTAGCCTAGAAGGTTTCATAGCTTCATTTGAAAAAACTTTTCGGCAAATTAAACACATAGGTAATGATTGGTTTGTATGAGAGTACGTAAATCCATACTTCAAATACTCAATACCGTACTACCGGCATTTCTTTTTAGATGTAGATTCAGACATTTTCAAATACAAATTAACTTCTCAACAGATTTATAGATAGTTATAAAAATAATGTTTATAATGACTTCTAACACTTATCCTCACTACTATTTATCACGGCGAAGCACATAAAAATAATAAAACATTCCTAGAGCTATCGCTTTTATAGATTTGATTTTGTGCACGCATTAACTTGTATGTTTGCGATGCTGGCGCACTTGCTCCGTAAACAAGTCATTTCAAGCTCCCATATTCTTGTCAAAACATGTTAAATTGCATGAACCGCGTGTTTGCCTACCAACTTGCAAGGACTTGTCACCGTCAATCTATTCTAAACTAAAACAAATTAGGTATAGGTATACTTAATGCTATTTTAAAAATGCTTATTAACGCGATAATAATAAGATAATTTACATAGCTAGATAAAATATTTATTCATGAAAACAGGTATTTTCAAAGTATTTTATTATATTAAAAAAATTTATAAAAAAATATTAAATGTAATAAATTTATTATTATTATATTATTATTGCATCAAGGTTGATTTGCCTATCAGGACGGACACACATGCCCAACATAATAAGCCTGATATAGTAGTGCATGTTAAGGTATTGAATGAGATTACAATTGTTGAAGTAGGAATAACATCTCAGGATAACCTGCAGACAGTAGAGGTTGAAAAGAAGAGGAAGTATGATCTGCTGGCTAATGAGTTGAGCCTAATTCACAAGTGTAATGTTAATATTATACCTTATGTTCTGACGTGGGATGGTATTGTTACTATGTACCATAAAGCATACTCAAAGCGACTTGGAGTGGGAAAACATATTGAAGCTTATATCCAATCTGTGATCTTGAAGAGAACTTTTGAGAGCATCTCAGTCGACTTCAAACGTGCTAGTAGGCGGTAGCAGGGAACTTATTGTCCAAGCTGCAGTTGAAAAGCTGTACATGACGGATGTGGTAGTGGATGACCAGAATCATCAGGAAGACTCCACAGAATAGAAGAGATAAAAAGGTTGTCACAGAAAATTCCATTAAATTTATTTATTTGTTTGACCGCCCCTCTTGACTGCCTCAACGCCCTCCATTTGCCTCTGGATCCACTACCGCCCCCATGAAATGCTCCAGCGCCCACTGGGGGGCGGTATCGCCCCGGTTGGGAATCTATGGTATATGTGGTCAGCACCAGGACCCTGTGTGGTTGACCACTCCTCAGCAGGGTAGAAAAAAAAAGAAAAGTAGCCATAGTTGTCCAGATCAGTAGGCCACACTAATCTGGCAGCCCTCCCCTTCCGTTCACTTCCACAAGAGAGTATCTCTTTTGAAAGGTACTAACGGTCTTCACCACGAGAAGGTGGGGTCAGACATTAGGTGCTAGGCCTGGCCGGTTCTATGCATCATCACAGGGGATTGGTGCATAGCTCTCCTTCTAATGTATTGCACGTTAAACAATACATTGGATGACAGTAACAGGAGATTTTCATCTGTCTCCTAACAACTGTCTAGTGAACCCCCAACATTCTCTGAGCCTTTTGGGGATCTTTGTGACCTATCAATTTAATCAATTGTGCACGCAAAAGGTCCAGTTCTGAGTCCTTTGGGTCCTTGTGACAAAAGTTGGATCGGATTTGTGGCAGCATTGTTCCCGCAGTTAAATATCCAGATTGTGTTGCATTACTTCTCAGTGGCACATTTCCCACGCAATGAGGTTATTTCCCTCATTGCGTAGGAAATTCAGCATTCAGCCCATTGTTTATCCACCACGCACTTAGCCCATTGCTTATTCCACCACGCACTTAGCCCATTGCTTATTCCACCACGCACTTAGCCCATTGTTTATTCCACCACGCACTTAGCCCATTGTTTATTCCACTACGCACTTAGCCTATTGTTTATTCCACCACGCACTTAGCCCATTGCTTATTCCACCACGCACTTAGCCAATTGTTTATTCCACCACGCACTTAGCCCATTGTTTATTCCACCACACACTTACCCATTGTTTATTCCACCACGCCCTTTGTCCATTGTTTATTCCACCACGCACTTAGCCCATTGCTTATTCCACCACGCACTTAGCCCATTGTTTATTCCACCACGCCCTTTGTCCATTGTTTATTCCAACACGCCCTTTGTCCATTGTTTATTCCAACATGCCCTTAGCTCATTGTTTATTCCACCACGCACTTAGCCCATTGTTTATTCCACCACACACTTAGCCCATTGTTTATTCCACCACGTACTTAGCCCATTGTTTATTCCACCACGCACTTAGCCCATTGTTTATTCCACCATACACTTACCCATTGTTTATTCCACCACGCCCTTTGTCCATTGTTTATTCCACCACGCACTTAGCCCATTGTTTATTCCAACACGCCCTTTGTCCATTGTTTATTCCACCACGCACTTAGCCCATTGTTTATTCCAACACGCACTTTGCCCATTGTTTATTCCAACACGCACTTTGCCCATTGTTTATTCCAACACGCACTTTGCCCATTGTTTATGCCACCACGCACTTATCCCATTGTTTATTCCACTACGCACTTAGCCCATTGTTTATTCCACCACGCACTTAGCCCATTGTTTATTCCACCACGCCTTTTGTCCATTTTTATTCCACCACGCCTTTTGTCCATTGTTTATTCTACCACGCACTTAGCCCATTGTTTATTCCAACACGCCCTTTGTCCATTGTTTGTTCCACCACGCACTTAGCCCATTGTTTATTCCAACACGCATTTCGCCCATTGTTTATTCCAACACGCACTTAGTCCATTGTTTATTCCAACACGCACTTAGCCCATTGTTTATTCCAACACGCACTTAGCCCATTGTTTATTCCAACACACTTAGCCCATTGTTTATTCCAACACGCACTTAGCCCATTGTTTATTCCAACACGCACTTAGCCCATTGTTTATTCCACCATGCACTTAGCCTATTGTTTATTCCAACATGCATTTAACCCATTGTTTATGCAAAAGTGCCTCTTAGATATATAGCCACCCAACTTGAGCTGTAAGGTAAAGGTGTTCACCTTTGATCAATCGGTGTGGCTGATGCAGCAACAACACATGCAGCAACGAAAAGAACCTCCAGTGATTCCAAGTCCCTCGTGTCAGACATTGACTGAGCTTCGTTACGATCGACATTGTTCAGGCAGCGCAAGCGACTCCCGTCAATGCGAGGAGATTAATTTTCAGCATTAGCTGAGACTTCCTCTCCACTCCGCGGAGCAAAACCACGCAGTCGACTGTAGCATTCAGTCTGAGGCTATATATAGCCTCGCCCCGACATCAGCAGCAGGGTGTGCAGCTGGCCGAGCGCATCGGTCGATCTCCTTCGGTCGGGTCTCTTCACTCCGCAGGATATTGATTTTTCTGACCTTGGCTGTTGCCATGAAAGACGCAACTTAAGAAGACGGGGTTTTTTTTACGTTTTTTTTTTTCCTTCTTTTTTTTTCGTTTTTCTCTGTCTTTTTCTCTTCACCACACAGATAAAGAGTTGGGTTGTTTTACCTCTGAGCGGCACTTTTCTGCACACCATGAGTTAAATGGTCAGGTCACAAGGACCCGAAGGCTCAGAGAAGGTTGGGGTAGGGGACCCACTGGACAGGTGTTGGGAGACAGATGGTAGCCTCCCGTCAAAGCCATTCAGTGTATTCTTTAACGTTGAATTGTTTTACCTCTGAGCGGCACATTTTTTTGCACACCATGGGCTAAATACCAGGTCACATGGACCCGAAGACTCAGAGAAGGTTGGGGGAGGGGACCCACTGGAACAGCTGTTGGGAGACAGATGGTAGCCTCCCGTCAAGGCCATCCAGAGTGTTCTTTATCGTGCACAGGATATGGTTCTCCCGCACATGGGGCCACGGCTTAACGTCCCATCCAACGGACGTGGCCTTTCCAAGCCCATAGGTATCCCTTACTGATCGTGGGCAAGGCGGGGAATTTTGCGGAGATAAATCTCAACGCTGACCCAGCTGGGACTCGAGCCTGAGAACTACAGATTACGAGCCTGGCTCGTTACCGACTGAGCCACCCCCGCCGCATACAGAGAAAGAAAGAAGAAAAGATAATTCAGTACAAAAAAAAGAAAGAAGGAGAATGAAGAAGACGGAATGGCTGCTCCGTAATAGCTTCGTCACTTGATACAGATTTTTTTTTTGAAGTTTATATTTTTTTTATGCAAATATCGAAAAAACGATATAATGTTTCTCGAGAAATTCTCGGAAAAGGATTACATCATCGAAAGAAGAGATGGGATATGAAAAAAAAAAAAGATGAACCATATGATCACTGTAATTTAAAGTGAAGAAAATGGTGTTACGCGGTGGTTACCATAGTGATTTACTTCAATTTGGCCATAAGTTAGAAACTATTTTGTAATCCCTTGCTTTAAAGATAATGTCTTCAAATAAATAATTTTTAGAGTTCTGTTAAATGCAAAAAATCTGCTACATATTTGACAGAAATCGACAACCAACGTTTACATTTTAGTTGAGAGTTTGAAAATTGTGAGCAGCGAAATTTAAAAGGAACTAACTCTCGACAATCTAAATTCTAGACAGAGAAGAGGCGAACGCGTTGACATAGCAACAAGGTTTCCCACAATTCTTTGTTGGATGCATAGCGTTTCATATATATCGCAAAATGTGCTTTATTATTATGATTATGCAAATTACGTTTATGGGAGAATCTTCCTAATATTCCTAGATTTGATCTCTGACAACACTGACGTACAGTCGCTCAAATAAATATCCGAACACTATGGTTGATTACAGAATACAGAAAAAATATCTGGCAACGATTTTTTTAGAAATTAGTGATCTGGCAACCTTCGTGTCACGTGACACGAAGGTTGCCAAATCACTAATTTCTAAAAAATCGTTGCCAGATATTTTTTCTGTATTCTGTAATCAACCATAGTGTTCGGATACTTTTCTCAGCGACTGTACACGAAGGTTGCCAGATCACTAATTTCTAAAAGAAAATCGTTGCCAGATATTTTTTCTGAATTCTGTAATCAACCATAGTGTTCGGATATTTTTTTGAGCGACTGTTACACGAAGGTTGCCAGATCACTAATTTCTAAAAAGAAAATCGTTGCCAGATATTTTTTCTGAATTCTGTAATCAACCATAGTGTTCGGATACTTTTTTGAGCGACTGTACTCGTTAAATAACATCTGGATTGCCAACAGAGACTTTAGTTTGTTTCCTGACAACATTCAGTGTATCCCTCCCCCTATTCCTCTCCGAGCCTTAGGGACTTTTGTGACCTAGCAATTTAACCCATTGCGTTGGAAAATGTGCCACTCAGAAGTAAAAAACACAATCTGGATATTTAACTGCGGGAACAGTGTTGCCACGAATTCGATCAAACTTCTGATTGTGGGAGATTCGTTCCTACATGTTCTCAGAAAATGTTTCGAACTGAACTCATGATTTTTTACCTTGTTTTCATGAAAAAAAGGGGGTGAGGGGGTTTGGGTTGTTTTACCTCTGAGCGGCACTTTTTTGCACATCATGAGCACACCATAAGACCCGAAGGCTCAGAGAAATTTTGGGGAGGGGACCCACTGGAACAGCTGTTGGGAGACAGATGGTAGCCTCCCGTCAAGGCCATCCAGCGTGTTCTTTAACGTACAAAGGTATGGCTCTCCTGCCCACGGGACCACGGCTTAACGTCCCATCTGACGGACGGCGGCCTTTCCAAGCACATCGGTATCCCCTACTGACCGTGGGCAGGGCGGGGAGTATTGCGGAGATAAATCTCAACGCTGACCCAGCTGGGACTCGAACCTGGGAACTACAGGTTACGTGTCTGCGCGCAAACACCCGCACAGGGGTGAGTAGGGTCAGTCGGTCGGTACGCACCATAGATTTATCTCCGCAAAACTCCTCGTCCAGCCCTCGATCAGTAGGGGACACCGATGGGCTTGGAAATGCCACCGTCCACCAGATAGTATGTTAAGCCGTGGTCCCGTGTGCGACAGAGCCATACCCTGTGCACGTTAAACACGATGGATAGTCTTAACAGAATAGTAAAATGGGAGGCTGCCATCTGTCTCCTAACAGATGTCCATTAGGTCCTCTTCTGTGAACTTTCTCTCAAACTTCAGGGTCCTTGTCACCTGGCCATTTAGTCCATTGTGTGCAAAAAAATATTCCTCAGAGGTAAAACAATCCAACCTTTCCATATTAATTTTTTAAATCCTTTGATCCTTAATTTTTGCACTTTTTGTGATCTAATTAATCGATCACTTTATTCTAATGAGTTCTCAGCTACATGGAAAAAAGTCATCATCTCACTACGCCAGAAATTGCAAATCCTTGTAATCCTCTTGACTATCGACCTATTTCAGGTGCATATGCATTAAGCAAAATTTTACAAACAGTTGGCAACACTCAATTATCGACTTTTCTTGAAAAATTTCGTTTGCTTTACTGCAGATAATTTGCATTTAAAAAAATCGTTTCGAACTGAAACTTTTATTCCACTTCTCTGTTAATCAATGGAAAATGGCTTTAGACAGCAAAGTAAAACCTGTTCTTGGACTGATTTCGCTGAGGTGGGGGTGGCTCAGTCGGTAGCGTGCCAGACACGTAATCTGTAGTTCCCAGGTTCGAGTCCCAGCTGGGTCAGCATTGAGATTTATCTCCCCAAAATTCCCCGTCCTGCCCACGGTCAGTAGGGGACACCGATGGGCTTGGAAAGACCGCCGCCCGTCAGATGGGACATTAAGCCGTGGTCCCGTGTGCAGGAGAGCCATACCTTGTGCACACTGAAGAACACGCTGGATGGCCTTGACGGGAGGCTACCATCTGTCTCTCAACAGCTGTTCCAGTGGGTCCCCTCCCCCAACCTTTTCTGAGCCTTCGGGGTCCATGTGACCTGGCCATTTAGCCCATGGTGTGCAAAAAAGTGCCGCTCAGAGGTGAAACACCCCAACCCAACTAATTTCGCTTGGCATCTGTCATGTCCCTCTATTTTATTTATTGTTGCATTTTATTGTATTACTGTTATTGTAAATATTTTTAAATATTAAGTGTGTTCTTGGAAGTGCTATTGTGGGGATGTGACTCATAAGATTTTGTTTTCGGGCCTGAGCTGGCTGCCTGTACACATCCGAAAAGCCCTTTTATGGCCTATTACAACTGGCCTGGAGCGCGAGTGTCAGTGTGGGAGAGGCTCCCAAGAACAGTCTTGAGCGTAGATGTCAAACAGGAAGGACGTTTGAACATGCATCAAAAGGACGCTGCTCTTACTCGAACGAAATCCTTAAGGAGAGGGTTCTATTCTAAGTGGGAATCAAGATTCTTGGTGACCCTAATACAGTTCTGTATATTCTGTGCAAACCACATTGTAGGCAAAGGTTAACTATTCTTTCGCTGAGTTTGAGGTTGGTAAAGCGAGAATCTGCAAAGTGTGCGGTTCTCCACCTCATTGCGTAATTGTTTGCAGCAGCAAAGGACTACGGAGTTGAGAGCATCCCCCGCACGTAATTGTATATAGTGTGAATAAACTGTGTCATCTTTATACAACTCTCGTGCTTGAATTGTTCGACATATTTTTATACATCACTTGACACAGTAAGTCTGAGGCATACGTCGGTACGGTTGTAACAGCCCACGAACCTGTCATTTCACCGAAGGGTGAAGATAATTAAGGACAAGTCCATCATCCTCCGGCGGCCATGACATTTGGCCCAGCCTATCACATCCAGAGCAGAGAGTCCATCACATTATGGCGTAGTCCAACAGGATTGGCATGAGTTCATTGCAACATCTCAAAAGCGATACACACACACACACTGAAGAGCCAAAACATTATGACCAGCATGTCTTTATGCAAATCGAAGCAACTCTGCAGGTAAACGACGGTGCATGTGAAAGTCACGAAATGGTGTAAATAACACCTGATACTAAGCTCTGTTAATCAGTGTTATTCTTGTTCTTCAGATGGGAAAAGCAGCAGACTTAAGTGAATTTGACAAAGGCCAAATTGTAATGGTCAGATGACTGGGTCAGAACATTTTCGAGACAACAAGACTTGCGGGATATTCACGATCAGCTGTAGTTAGCACATTCAAAAAGTGGTCCAAGAATGGAAAAACCGTGAACCACCGTCAAGGTGTGGAGCTCAAGAGGAGACTATTATGCGATGCCACTCCATGTCCATAGGGGTGGGGGGTGGCTCAGTCGGTAGCGCGCCAGGCTCGTAATCTGCAGTTCTCAGGTTCGAATCCCAGCTGGGTCAGCGCTGAGATTTATCTCCACAAAATTCCCCGCCCTGCCCACGGTCAGTAGGGGACACCGATGGGCTTGGAAAGGCCGCCGTCCGTCGGATGGGATGTTAAGCCGTGGCCCCGTGTGTGGGAGAGCCATACCCTGTGCACGTTAAAGAACAGGCTGGATGGCCTTGACGGGAGGCTACCATCTGTCTCCCAACAGCTGTTCCAGTGGGTCCCCTCCCCCAACCTTCTCTGAGCCTTCGGGTCCATGTGACCTGGCCATTTAGCCCATGGTGTGCAAAAAAAGTGCCGCTCAGAGGTAAAACAACCCAACCCATGTGCATAATGGTCTCCTCTGTAAGGTATTGTTCCACTAGTCAAGCTCTGTGTGGACGAGCGTTATCGTCTTGTAAGATGAATGTTTCACCTATTGCACCAGCATAAGGACGTACATAAGGATCCAGGATGTCATCTCTATACCTTTGAGCATTGAGGTTCCCACTTGTCAACACACAGAGGTCTGTGCGTCCACCTAAGGAAATGCCACCCCAAACACACACGCTACCTCTGCCGTAACTGTCTCTTTGACGGATGTTACTGGGATGATAGCGGGTACCTCATTCTCTCCATATCAAACAATGTCCGGAATCATTCTGCAAGCAATATCTGGACTCATCTGTGAAGAGTACGGATCTCCATTGCTCTTCTGTCCAGTTAACATGCGTGCGTGCCCAATTTAACCGCTCTCTCCTGTGACGTGACCTGAGGGGGTATTCAAATTACTGGTCTTCTAACGTACAGACCTCCCTCATGAAGCCTTCTACGCACAGTAGAAGCTGATACAACCCTCGCAGTGGCTGCTGCAAGAGAGGATCGTAGCTGAGAGGGAGTAGACGTCCTGCTCCTTCGTGCTGTTAATCGCAGATATTGGTTGTGTACAATGGTTGTAACTCTAGTCTTTCCTCGGCTAAACTTTCGAGACGGAATCCGTGCTAAGAAATTGAGTCCACAGTCTATAGACCACAGAAGGACTCACATTCAGCCATCGTGCCACGTCTGACTGACTTTGGCCTGCTTCGAGCCAGCCAATAGCTGCTTCCCAACGCAGTTGATTTGGCAAATGATGTCTCGAGGTCATTCCTACAAAATGGCTATTTCGAATTTCTTACTCATATTTACAACACAAAATAACGATCCACTCCAAAACATCCGTTTTTATGTAACTATCCGATTACGCAAATTGACGCAACCTAGACTAATTTGCATACGATATGCTCACTCGGCATTGCCCTACTGGTTACATGAACAAGTTTGGTGAGTTGACAATGTTTTGGCGAATTATCGTGATTTTTCTCATATTTCTTTAATTTATGACCAGTGTAAATCCTTTATAATTAGCACAAGAACTACGATCACATTTTTTTTAATTGGGACAATGATAGTTCTGGTAAAATCCTTAGGAAGACACCTTTATCATAAAAAATATTCAAACTTTCAGTCAGCCATGCGACAACACAAATGTTCCCAGCTAGAAGCATTTCAGTGGTGATTTCGTCCACCCCTGGGGATTTATGCAGTTTTAATTTGGAGATAACCAAAGTAACTTCAGAATGTGATATAGGGCCATCAATAAAGCCAGTAATGCATATATCATTCATTAGATACAATGGGAGTAGAAATAATCAGGATTGGACTTCGACCTTCTGAGGCCGTAAAGCTACCTAAGTTTTAAGCTTTTAAAAGTTTAAGTTAAGACAAGTTTACAAAAATTTCGAAATAAAAATATATGAATCAATGAATAGTAAATACACTGGCAAGTAACTGAGGGGCGTAAGTTCGCATGCCACTCACGAGTTTCTCGAAATATATTTTATTTATTATTCCTATTGAAGAGAACATTACAGTCGCTCAAAAAAGTATCCAAACACTATGGTTGATTATAGAATTCAAGAAAAATATCTGGCAACGATTTTACTGGCAACCTTTGTTTACGTACACGAAGGTTGCCAGATCACTAATTTCTAAAAAAATCGTTACCAGATATTTTTTCTGACTTCTGTAATCAACCATTGTGTTTGGATACTTTTTTGAGCGACTGTACAAAATAAATGCGAAACTGATGTGATGAAAACATTATACTAGCATTGGAATATAATAATGACTGAGTAGAGCTGAGATGAACAGTGTTTGCACAATAAATTAATTTAAATTAAAAAATTCAAACACAGTAAATTTCAACCTTCATTTTTGAGGCCCCCTCATAATCATGAAGCCCTGAGCTATAGCTTAGTTAACTTATGCATATGTCCGGCCCTGTGGAACTGACATTCCCTGGAACATCTCTGAAATGCTCGACCCATCTAGCCATAACAGAATCCTCACCTTCAACCACATTGCCACGTTTATCCCTCAATCTCTGTGTACCTCTCTGTTTCTTCCCACATAAGACATTAACAATCTGGTACAGCTCTCTGCCCGTGTGCTGTCTAACTGCTTCCTCTGCTTTGACAGCCAAGCTATCAAGACAAAGATTCTTATCAGCTGTTAACTGATCCTTTACTGTTTATTAAGCTCGTTGTAATGCCTTCTGTTAGGGTTAGTAGGTGTTGATTCATATTAATCCTGCACTTCCTTCTTTCAGAAATAAGTTCCATAGCTTT
The DNA here is from genome assembly GCA_038380435.1 of Ryuthela nishihirai. NCBI lineage: Eukaryota > Metazoa > Arthropoda > Arachnida > Araneae > Heptathelidae > Ryuthela > Ryuthela nishihirai. The sequence continues at coordinate 40,025,529 of JAWZYU010000022.1, forward strand.
ATCACTCAAATAATTTTGTTCCTCTATTCCCTTTTACCCAAAAGAGACTGTTTAAACCGATCCCATTCTTTCTCAACTTCAGTAGTAAGCAAACCACGACTTTCATGATGACTAAGTAACCGATCATTGTATATTTTGTCTATATCTGGGTCTTTCAGAGCTTCAGTGTTAAAAATAATTGTATTAACAACTTTTTTAAAACTTCAGTTGTAAAACACTTTTGACCAGGTAATGGCTCCCCTGTATGATCTGGTATTCCTAACAGAACTAACCCATTTGCTCTTAATTAATATATAATCGATCATATTCATATGCAACCCATCGAGTAAAACCCATGTACATTTATAAATGTCCCGGTGTTTCTAGTATGTGTTAGTTATTCGTAAACCATTAGGTTTTCTTACCTGTAGGAGACGTTCCCCGTTTCCATTGGAACTACCAATGCCAAAGGAACCTAAAACTCCTTCCCAAAGGTCAGAGTCACTACCAACTTTAGCATTGAAGTCACCTAGTACAAGAGAAATATCTCCTTTCTTCACAGAATAAAAAATATCCTGAAGCTATCCTTAAAACAATCCTCAGTAAATGCATACAGTCATGAGCATATTAAGATCATGTAGTCATTTCCAAAATCATTGAACAAAACCTTGACCTTGTACTTTTTTGTATTTTTGAATGTGTACCTGTACTTTTTTGAATTGAAATACCTGTACTTTTTTGAATGAACCTTGTACTTTTTTGTATTTTATTATTTGAATCGACAACAGATGCAATGAATAGCGAAAACACACTACGTAATTCTGCCTAGAATATTCGTACTTGATTTAATAAAAGATTAAGGATCAAAACATTGATCATATTTTCTGTCTTTTATTCGATTATATATAACCCATGATGTTGCACATATCAAATTCTGTGCGTACGAGCTTTCCATCTTTTTATTTTACATAATCGACCTGCTTCTGTTGTCTACGAAAATGGCGATTGCATAATCGAATATGAAACGACTTTTAATGAAAAGACCGATGCCAGATGCATGGAAAACTAATTAACTCTGATCGCTGTTAAAATTTAATAGAGAAAGCGAATAATACAGATTCGCTTTCTCTTTAAGTTTCAATATGATTTTTTCCTACATTTTCCAATGAATAATGTCCCCGATGTAATTTACTTAGTGCTGCTTAATGTCCTATTGTATTGCCAGTTTCATTACGAGAAGGTTTCAAAGTACAATCGCTCAAAAAAGTATCCGAATACTATGGTTGATTACAGAATTCAGAAAAAATATCTGGCAAAGATTTTTTTAGAAATTAGTGATCTGGCAACTTCTGTGTACGTACACGAAGGTGTTACCTAGAACCCTATATAGGTAGAGGTTGGCCATTTCAAAATTGGACACCATGTTTTGTCGTCGCTTGGATTGTTTAGCGTGCATAGCTGAATGGTATTACACTGATACTTATGGATTCCGGAAAAGGGTAAGGTAATGTTTGATACAGGTTTCAGTGTTCACGATTGGAAGCACTTTAGAAGACGGCTAAAAAAGGAAAAGTAAATTTTAGGGCTTTTTTTTTTAAAAGATATAATTTCGTTTGTTGTCTGTCCGTCTGTAGATATCAAACTTTTTTGTTTATACAGATAAATAAAAAATTATTTGTGTTAGATAAGTATTAATGATATATTATGATTTGCATTTTTCGAATCTCCCAAGAGTTGTAACTGCGCCCTCTAACGGTGGAAAATGTTGAAAATTCCAAAATATCAAAGGAATATTCCAAACGATGTAGTTATGCTAGAAGTTTGATATTTTAGTGTTGAAATGTGAAGGTTACGATGTTACCATTGGTAACAATCGCTTGACCCTTTAGACCCAGGGGGAGGTGAATGCAATTATTTTTTTTAACAGAAAAGTGTATGTTTTTAGAGATAAATTAAAAATTCTTTTTAGGTTGAACAGGTATTGATGAAATATTACAATTTGCATTTTGCGAATTTCCCAAAAGCTATAATTGCGCCTCTAACGGTAGAAAAAATCGAAATATCCCAAAATTTAAAACGAATATTGCAAACGATGTAGTTACGCTAAAAATTTTAAATTTTGGTCGTGGAATGTGACAGTCTTGAAAATCCCATTGACAACAATGAATTCACCCTAAGCGAAAGGCAGGTAAGAAACGAAACAGTGTTGTTGTAAGAGATAATTGGAAATCTCTTTTAAAGTTGGTTACTAATGAAATGTAATTCGCATTTTCAAAGGTAGTTTTAATTTAGATCATTAGAGATCATAAATATCAAAACTGCAAAACTTTTAACGAATGTTTGAAGTGATCTGTTTATGATACAAATTTCGGCGTGTAGAGTTCTGTTATGGTAGAAATTCCACTGACAGCAATTGTGAGTTGTTTTACCTCTGAGCGGCACTTTTTTGCACACCATGGGCTAAATGGCCAGGTCACATGGACCCCGAAGGCTCAGAGAAGGTTGGGGGAGGGGACCCACTGGAACAGCTGTTGGGAGACAGATGGTAGCCTCCCGTCAAGGCCATCCAGCCTGTTCTTTAACGTGCACAGGGTATGGCTCTCCCGCACAAGGGGCCACGGCTTAACGTCCCATCCGACGGACAGCGGCCTTTCCAAGCCCATCGGTGTCCCCTACTGACCGTGGGCAGGGCGGGGAATTTTTCGGAGATAAATCTCAACGCTGACCCAGCTGGGACTCGAACCTGGGAAGTACAGATTACAAGCCTGGCGCGCTACTGACTGAGCCACCCCCGCCCTTGACAGCAATGATCTGTCCACTATTTTCATCCACTATTTTCAAAGGAGCGAGAGAAAAGAAACTTTTTAAATTTAAGAACTAAAAAACAAATACTTTTTATGCTTTATAATTACTAATAAAATTCTACTCTGTGTATTTCCCCCATCATGCATTAAAAAATAAAATAACTTTTCAAGCAGCTGCTTATACAGAGGTCAGACAGGAGCCTGTCAGTTTATACGCCATAGTAGAAAGTCCATGAGGATGGCGGGACCTCAGCAGAAAAACAACACGAACATCCGTAATTAAAACTTCCTAAGTAAAAAAGTAGGCAAAGGAAGATATTATACCAGTCCTATATTGAATGACTGCACATGGAGGCTTTCGGCTGGGTTGTTTTACCTCTGAGCGGCCCTTTTTTGCACACCATGGGCTAAATGGCCAGGTCACATGGACCCCGAAGGCTCAGAGAAGGTTGGGGGAGGGGACCCACTGGAACAGTTGTTGAGAGAATAATGGTAGCCTCCCGTCAAGGCCATCCAATGTGTTCTTTAACGTGCACAGGGTATGGCTCTCCCGCACGTGGGATCATGGCTAAACGTCCCATCCGACGGACGGCGGCCTTTCGAAGTCCATCGGTGTCTCCTACTGACCGTGGGCAGGCGGGGAATTTTGCGGAGATAAATCTCAACGCTGACCCAGCTGGGACTCGAACCTGGGAACTACAGATTACGAGACTGGCGCGCTACCGACAGAGCCACTCCCGACCCATAGTTCTTGTGCAAAATTATATATATATATATAGGAAACTGGTTAATATATATAGGTAACCTAATTTTAGCTAACTGGCGTACCTCTTGTATAGATGGATGAAATAATTTCTACATTTAGGAAAAAAATTAATAATAATGTGCATCTCATTTTGTTTTTGGAAAAACGCATTATTTTTAATATTTTTTTTCTTGATTTCGAGTCATCACTTGCACTTTACAGCCCCAAAGGTGCTTTTGATGGAAAGATCAGTTTTGCAGCTTAGAGCACACCGACCATCGCATCCATTACAAACTACATCACAAGCACTAAGGGAAAAGACAAAGTTGGGTTGGGTTACCTCTGAGCGACACTTTTTTGCACACTAATTGGCTAAATGGCCAGGTCACATGGACCCCGAAGGCTCAGAGAAGGTTGGTGGAGGGGACCCACTGGGACAGCTGTTGGGAGACAGGTGGTAGCCACCCGTCAAGGCCATCCAGCGTGTTCTTTAACGTGCACAGGATATGGCTCTCCCGCACACGGGGACACGGCTTAACGTCCCATCGGACTGACGGCGTCCTTTCCAAGCCCATCGATGTCCCCTACTGACCGTGGGCAGGGCGGGGATAAATCTCAACGCTGACCCAGCTGGGACTCGAACCTGGGAACTGCAGATTACGAGCCTAGCGCGCTGCCGACTGAACTACTCCCCCCCCCCCCCCAAAAAAAAAAGTGTACTTAATACTCTAGCCAAAAGGAGAACTTTTATATTTAGAGAATCCTTCTATGAACTCCATTATTTGAACACAGCTGGCAAACTTCCAGCTGTCCCTTTCAGGGCTTCCCCAATCGCATATTTCAATTGCTGTTGTGCGTGTACGAAATAGAGGATAACAAAATCGGCGCTGAAAGATGAGCCGAGTTTCCCATTGACTGAACACACCATTACTCTTCGCACAAGTAGCAGAGATTTTGAATAGCATTTGTTTCGATTAAGTGATTCTATCATTTCTCCCAAATAGCGAAAACAACATGCTATATTTAGACGAATGATGAATGTGATGAAACCTTACAACTTAATGTGCACTTATAAAGCTCAAGCTATTGAGTATTCGAATTTGCATCAAAACATGTACATAAAATGACGTACCAATACACCGTACAATTTAGTTCATGTAAATAATCTTAGTCTACTACTGCCTTACCGGGGGCGTGGGGGGGGGGGCTCAATCGGTAGCGCGCCATGCTCGTAATCTGTAGTTCCCAGGTTTGAGTCCCAGCTGAGTCAGCGTTGAAATTTATCTCCGCAAAACTCCTCGCCCCTCCCACGGTCAGTAGGGGACATAGATGGGCTTGGACCTAATTGAGCCACCCACCCCGTCCCGCCCCTTACCCGGGGCGGGGGTGACTCAGTCGGTAGCTCGCCAGGCTCGTAATCTGTAGTTCCCAGGTTCGAGTCCCAGCTGGGTCAGCGTTGAGATTTATCTCCGCAAAACTCCACGCCCTGCCCACGGTCAATAAGGGACACCAATTGGCTTTGAAATGCTGCCGTCCGTCGGATAGGACTTTAAGTCGTGGCTCCGTGTGCGGGAGAGCCATACCCTGTGCACGTTAAAGAACACGCTAGATGGCCTTGATGGGAGGTTACCACCCGTGACCGTGGCTTCGTTTCTGCACAAATTGTGGCAGCTCGTGTCTCACTTTTAATCTACGTATTCTGTTTCCTCACTAATGGTTAGCTTTGCGAGCCCCACTGACATTTCACATAGTTTGAACACGAAGAATTTCCCCGTGTTGAAAGGTCATTGCTGACTTGGCGCGCGCTCTCAGAGCCTGTGGCAAACGATCGAGATTTTTATTTCGTCAGATTTTCGCATTCTGTACTTCCCGACGTACTTCACCGAAAAGTCCCAAATTTCGTAGGCTGGTTCCCCCTGTCTGACCCCATGTTTGGTTAGAAAATCAGCTCCCTAGCTGCAATGGGAAGCCTCAATAATGCCTTTGGAAACGTGGGGGATCTGGCAACGGCAGCAGATCTAAATGCTATTTTAACTCTTCACTTTCCCAGTTAGGGAGCAATAATTGGCAACAATAAATTTGACGGCGATTCTCGTTTCCCGTAGCAATAACATGGTAATTATTTTTGCTTCTAGCAAGCCTAATTTTGGACTTTCCTGAAATTTGGCACTGCAATCCGGACCCCAAACAAAAATATTCTCTGAAAATTTAAAGCGTGTACGTTGATATCCCGATGAGTTATAAAGCTGCCACAGTCACCTTTTATTATATAGATTTGAAATTTTGTTCAATTTCCTTAAATTATGAATAGCAGTGTAAAAAAACATGGCTTGGAACATCTATGAAAGAACGTTTCGGGACGCTGTCCTTTACTTGAAATGGAATCAGAATCGCTTAATCTCCAAGTTTGCAAATCCCCTTTTATGCTATGTGTCAACGCCGCTTTAAAGCATCTATGTCACGTAGTGAGATTGGCAAAAAGGCGTGCGGCTGTTTGGGTTGTTTCACCTCTGAGCGGCACTTTTTTGCACACCATGGGCTAAATGGCCAGGTCACATGGACCCCGAAGGCTCAGAGAAGGTTGGGGGAGGGGACCCACTGGAACAGCTGTTGGGAGACAGATGGTAGCCTCCCGTCAAGGCTATCCATCGTGTTCTTTAACGTGCACAGGGTATGGCTCTCCCACACACGGCCCACGGCTTAACGTCAATTCCGACGGCCTTTCCAAGCCCATCGGTGTCCCCTACTGACCGTGGGCAGGGCGGGGAATTTTGCGGAGATAAATCTCAACGCTGACTCAGCTGGGACTCGAACCTAGGAACTACAGATTACGAGCCTGGCGAGCTATCGACTAAGCCACCCCCGCCCCGGCGTGCGGCCATGTATAGTGATTCATAGTGGTGTGATTGGTTAGATATTTCACAGCGTTTATATCACGGAGGTAGGAATAGGAGGGGACACCCTAATGCTCTTTTCCTAATGCTCTTTCCCTGTTCAAAGTCGTGATGCCGCCGCAGTTCCCAGGTTCGAGTCCCAGCTAGGTCAGGGTTGGGCTGTTTTACCTCTGAGCGGCACTTTTTTTGCACACCATGGGCTAAATGGCCATGTCACATGGACCCTAAAGCCTCAGAGGTTTGGAGTTGGGACCTACTGGAACAACTGTTGGGAGACAGATAGTAGCCTCCCGTCAAGGCCATCCGGTGTGTTCTTTCACGGCTTAACGTCCCATCCGACGGACGGCGGCCATTCCAAGCCCATCAGTGTCCTCTACTGACCGTGGGCAGGGCGGGGAACTTTGCGGAGATAAATCTCAAAGCTGACCCAGCTGAGACTCGAACCTGGGAACTATAGATTACGAGCCTGGCACGCTACTGACTGAGCCTCCCAGCTAGGTCAGTGTTGAGATTTATCTCCGAAAAACTCCATGCGCATTGTAGGGGACACTGACTCGGAAACGCCACCGTCCGTTGGATGAGACGTTAAGTCGTGGTCCCATGTGCGGCACTCATAACCTTGTCACGTTAAAGAACATGCTGGATGGCCTTGACATCTGTCTCCTAACTACCTGAATCAGTGGGTCCCATCTCCCAAACCTCCATGAGCCTTTGGGGACTTTGTGACCTTGCCATTTAGCTCATTGTGTGCAAAAAAAGTGTCATTCAGAGGTAAAACAACCCACCCAACCGCCTCATTAGGGTGGTGGCCATGTTGCTGCTTCTAAAACAAACTATCTATTGACACAATCAAGCCTGCTCTCCTATATTTACTATTTCTCTTATCAATTTTATATCCCCTCAAAGTTCATTACATTATTTTACTTTAACATATTTTTTTTTCGACAATGAATATTCCTGTATCGAATAGCTGTTGCAAGGTACTGTACATCTTTTCCATTTCATAACTATTACTTTACCACAGATGTTTGATATAAATTTGAATAAAATAAGGAATGATTACGTAATTTTTTTGAAATTTGATTGATATATGTCATCAATAAATAGTTGAAAACAACTTATTCATAGAATATTAATAAACTGTGCATAAAAATATACCAATCCAGTAGGGTTGGGTTGTTTTACCTCTGAGCTGCACTTTTTTGCACACCATGGGCTAAATGGCCAGGTCACATGGACCCCGAAGGCTCAGAGAAGGTTGGGATAGGGGACCCACTGGAACAGCTGTTGGGAGACAGATGGTAGACTCCCGTCAAGGCCATACAGCGTGTTCTTTAACGTGCACAGGGTATGGCTCTCCCGCACACGGCCCACGGCTTAACGTCAATTCCGACGGCCTTTCCAAGCCCATCGGTGTCCCCTACTGACCGTTGGCAAGGCGGGGAATTTTGCGGAGATAAATCTCAACGCTGACCCAGCTGGGACTCGAACCTGGGAACTACAGATTATGAGCCTGGCGCGCTACCGTCTGAGCCACCCCCGCCCCGACGTCTCCGATGAACAGTGAGAGGTTTCACAAAGATATTTCGACAATTGAAAAGCGATATGAAGGGAAGTGGATGCCTACAATGTTAGCTGATTTTTGTTGGAATCTCAAAAAAGACAGCACAGATAAACATAAAATAAAAAAATGATTTACGTTTGGTATTTTTGTTATTTAAATATTCTGTATTTAATTTATTTCTGTATTATCTGTAAAATTTTCTGAATGAATCTATAATCATTTTATGCTAAATAGGCTAAGAATAATCTGTTTTTTCCCTATTATTATTCATTGTAAATCTAGGAATAAAATGAAAAATTAAAAATCGTCTAACACAAAAACTATCCCTGATAGAAAACATCTAAGCACAGATTTGAAGTCTGCACTAAAAAACCTTTAAGAATCACACAACTCTTACTTAAAAAAAAAGATTTTTTTTTTGTAGAACAGTGTTATTAGACCGATGTTCCCACTGTGACTGAGTTGAAATAACCCTTGCTCTGACTTTAGTGGCGAAGGGGATACTGGTGAACTTTGAAAACCTACTGTGCCTTGAACAGAATGTTAACCCTTTCACGACCAAGGGAAACATTTTTCCCCATTTTAAAATTGGCGATTGTCGTATTTAATTATAACCTTATCTGCATTTTTTATACAGAATGTCAAAATAGAACGTATGCCGAACGCAATTACGTAAACGGGAACGTTTAGTCCATGTCCATCTTTGCAATAATGTTGCATCTGTGCAATGTCCATCTTTGCTTCACAAACAAAAGAAATTGCTTCGCAGAATATCATAATTAGCACATCATTTTGTATAGTAATTTTATTTCATAATTTTGCATTATTTTAGTTAACATTTTGTTCTAATAAACCAATAAATAAAAGACATTGCATAATAAGCCTAACTATAATTTGTGTTACCTTTATAGTCCATTGGGAAAAATATTTCCCATAAAATTCCAAAAAAATTACACATTGTTATGTATTTTTCTAATGATTTTTATTTATTTTACGTCTAAACAAACTAAAATAAACAGTTACATACTAATATTTACTCTTAGAAACCTTATGGTCCTGAAAGGGTTAAAACCATACCCTCTGCACATTATATAAATTATTGGGTGACTTTGATCAGTGGGTTCCATTTATTACTTAATAACTGTCCAATATACCCTCCTTTATGAGCTCTGGCCATTTAGCCAGTTTTGTAGAGAAAATGCTGTTTAGAGTAAACAATCCAACCCAAACAACTCTGCAAGTGAGAATAGATTTTCAGGCAGAGCAGTTTTTTTTTGTTCCAAATTACAAACTGAAAACGAATTTTTTTTATTGGTTGTAATAGAAAAAACGTTGACCACATCAATGGTTGTATATTTTGATAAACATCATTGAAGGTAAAAAAAAAAATCTCTAAAATCAATGTCCAGTACAGTGTTCATTCGCATACCCTTAAAACCATTTCAAAATTTCATGTAACTAAAAAAAACCTATAATTAATCGTTATCAATATAGAGATTGCAAATGAATGTAATAATTTGAAAATTTTTAAAACAAACACTCTGAATGCAAACATCAGAAAATCCTATATATTCTGACTGAACAATTAAGAAAATCTTTTGTCAGGAAAAGATTACAAATGTTCAATATGGTAACCATTGGCCACCTAACATATACCCACCCTATTCCAGTGTATTCGTACTTACCTTAGTCAAGATACTGGTGAGGGGGCTCAGTCGGTAGTTCGCTAGGCTCATAATCTGCAGTTCCCACGTTCGACTCCCAGCTGGGTCAGCATTGAGATTTATCTCCGCAAAATTCTCCACCCTGCTCACAGTCAGTAGGGGGCACCGATGGGCTTGGAAAGACCGCCGTCCGTCGGATGAGGCGTTGAGCAGTGGTTCCGTCAGCGGGAGAGCCCTGTGCACGTTAAAGGACACGCTAGATGGCATTGATGGGAGTTACCATCTCTCTCCCAATAGCTGTTCCAATGGGTCCCCTCCCCTAACCTTTCGGGGTCCCTGTGATCTCGCCATTTAGCCCAAGGTTGTACAAAAAAGTGTCGCTCAGAGGTAAAACAACCCAAGATACTGATCATATGGAGCAGTCTGACAGCATAGGGAACAAGAGTTTAATGATTTGGTGGACATAGATCATGATATACAAGTCAGTATAGTCGTAACAGTTGAAGAAATCACCGAAGGAGGTGAGGAAAATGACGATGAACCTGAACAAATTCCAGTTAGCAAGGAGAAAGCTCGCGAACTATTATTTGTTGGAACTCCATTGAAATACGCTAATCCTGCTATTGAAAAGCAATTTAATCTAATTAATGCAATAAAAATATAGTTGTCCGAAACATTATTCTAGATGTTCATCATCGTATGAACTGCATATAGAATTGATATCCATTTTACGACATTGAACGAAGCTCCATGACCATCATCTATAGATTAGACGTTTTTTTTGCTTCATGTACGATCTATGAAAGATTTGTGTTGCTTTACTTATGAGTAACTTTTTTGTACACAATGGGCTAAAATGGCTCAGAGAAGGTTGGGGGAGGGAACCCATGAGACAGCTGACAGGATCCTATCCAGCCTCCTATCAAGACCATCCAGCATGTTCTGTAACATGCACAAGGCGACTCTCCCATACATGGGGCCACGGTTTAACATCCCACCTGATTGATGTGGCCTTTCCACATCCAACGATGTACCAACTGAAGTTCGGTTGTTTTACCTCTGAGCGGCACGTTTTGCACACCATGGGCTAAATGGCCAGGTCACATGGACCCTGAAGGCTCAGAGAAGGTTGGGGAAGACCCACTGGCACAGCTGTTGGGAGACAGATGGTAACCTTCCGTCAAGGCCATCCAGCATGTTCTTTAACGTGCACAGGGTATGGCTCTCCCACACATGGGAGCCACGGCTTAATGTCCCTTATCGCTAGGCTCATAATCTGCAGTTCCCAGGTTCGAGTCCACACATGGGGCTACGGCTTAATATCTCTTATCGTATTAATATTAACTATCTATTTATAGATAGAGGAATGGACGACAGCCTTTCCAAGCCCATTGGTATTTCCTACTGACTGTGGGCAGGGCAGGAAATTTTGCGGAGATAAATCTCAACGCTGACCCAGCTGGGACTCGAACCTGGAAACTACAGATTACGATCCTGGCGCACTACCGACTGAGGACAAGGTAGGAAGTTTTGCAGAGAGAAATCTCGACACTGCCCCAGGCAGGACTAGAACCTGAGAACTGCAGATTACGAGCCTGGTGCACTATCAACTGAGCCACCCTCCTCCATGAAAGGTCTGGATGGTCGGTCTTATGAATCGGTCCCTGTTCGAGGTTGAAATTGGCATTGTGTTGGGAGGTAAAGAAATTAATTCTATATTCGATAATCAACTTTTCATAAGCTGGACACTTATACAACACTTACCAATAAAGGATTTTTTTTTTCTTGTCCAATTGCTTGTCCCATATTCAAATGTAATCTTCAAATGTAGATGTTGCCATTAAAGCATTGATACTCTCACAATATTCAACAGGTATATTTGTTTTTACACCTTTGATCATTTTATGCCTGTCATCAATGGCTTCAGCTCGATTATTTTTCCTACCATATTGCAAGCAGGGCTACAATTCTCTCGTCGTCGTTAAATTGAAGGAACAACTGGCTCTGCCGTAAGGCCACCCCACGTAGTGGGGCCTATTCATACGAGCCATATCTCTGGATATCATGTAAAACATTGAGATGAAAAAGAAAGGAAAAGGATGGTTGATATAATTTTGAATAGAAAATAAAAAAAATAATGGCACCATACATTAAATTGGGGAGAGAGAGAGGAAGCGAGCCTAAAAGAAGAGTTAATAGTAGTACATAAGCCTAATCGAAGAAAGCATTCAATTTGGACAGTATTTCATAATTTTGTCTTCATTACTGGACCACTTTGTACAATATTCTTGGGGAATTTCGATCATCTGGTCCATACGCTAAGGTAGTCTGAGGTTGCTGAATGGGTCTATGAGACTGGATCTAACGTAGCGAAGAACAGTGTACACACATTTTAGCGAAGGCGTTTGGCCGCAGGCCGCCTTTTGATGAAGGGTGAAATCGGCAACAAGGATGTCTTATAATGTCTGTAGACCGTAGGAGAAGGGAAAAGTGGAGAGAAAGTTCAAGTACGTCCAGAAAAGGTTCAGAGGAATGTGTGTCCTGTGTGGGCACTGTAGAAAAAGCCTAAAAATATAAAAATGTCCCTTCTCTCTGGAGAAAAGTGGAGGGGGGGTGCAAATGGGGTGGGGGATAGAGGAGGTGGGTAGGTGGAAGAAGGTGAAAGAATTTTGTAGAAAGGGAAAAATTCTTTAATGGGTGCCAGGGATAAAATTTAAATTTTTTTTCCATTATTTTCATCCCCCTCGGGCAGGGGGCATGCCCGAGGGGTGAAATTTGGTGGAGAGGGGGATGGTGGGTATAGTCAACTAACCCATAATTTTGGGGAAGTTACCATAAAAATTGTGGGAGGGAGGGGGCAAAGTATGGTTAGGTAAGTTAGCATTACCACGTGCACCGTAGTACAGTGAAAACCAGGTACAGGGGTAATGGAAAGAAAGGCCAGACAAAGGGCCTTGCAAAATTAAGAAAAAATGATATAAATTGAGTTAAGAAATTGGGTTTTGGGTAATGGTGGGTATTGTGTCTATGTAGGGGAGTTGAGGGAGAGATGGGTTTCCAGAAAAGTGGATAACTGTTAGAATATGTTAACAAAAAAAGAACAATTTTGAACAAAAAACATTAATAAATAACAGGAAAACTCTAAAAAAAACTTAAATTAGAGTAAAATAAAACAATAGAAAAGGAATTAAACTTTGAGAACTGTATAAACACATAACAGGAGGTCCCACACTGAGAAGTTTTCTTGTAGGTCTCCAGACTGAAGTGCTTTAAATATACATTTTTTTATATTTGATTTTTCCTTCTTTAGTTAAAGTTCTCCGAAGGAAATTGAGGGTAGTTGGGATTTCCCAAACTGAATTTGCTTTAGGACAGGCAAGGTATTTAAAAACATCAGCAATTTCATCAAAGGTTTCCTGAGTTTCGTCGCTGTCGAGAACACAGTCTTCTCGGAGGTCCGGAAGCTTGTCCATGACTAGGTCAGAAATGGCAAGAATTAAATTTGCATGAAGTTGGCTTTTTGAAACCAATTTTTTTGGAACTGAATCAACTAACACATTTTTTCCAGGTGGGGAAGGAGGAACACAGGAGATTTCTTTCTATTTGGCGATGGTAGATCAATAGCAAGATTAGAACACAGTTCATTTGCAGAATCGGAAGTGTCAACTTGACACTTTTCAAAAACAGAAAGTTGAACAGAATCAAAATCCGATTCTACGCTTTTTGAGACTGGGGGTTTTTTAGCTTGGACTTTTTTCTTAGAATTGAGTACTTTTGCAAAAGATTCACAATGTTTAATCATGTGATCTTAGCTCTTACACCATTTGCAAAGTTTTAAAATTCCGTTGTACCAAACTGTGGCATTAAAGAGTCCAACTTTAAGAAAGTTTGGTACTTATTTGAGCATTTGGAAAGAATTTTTGTACCTGTTCTATAGTCTCCAGATCTTCTGTAGAGTGGAACTCATCTTGACAGTCAATAACTTCGCCATAAGGCTCAAGAGCAGCTTGTAAATCCAAAGGAGAGATGAAGAAAGGAAGTTTGGCGATGTAGACTGTCTTGACTGGTGGTGAAAGTCGAGATGAGATCCAGTTACCGTTGACGCTGAAAGAAGGTGAAGCAGCGAAAACGTCGGCACTAAGTTCATTATTGAACGTTATTACTGAAGTCACATTAGAAAGTTTCTGTGCGTAATGCACGTTTTTGGCACCATGTAGATCAGCAATATGCTGCACAAGAGTTTCATACTTGACACATTCATGGCGAACTTTAAAAGACCACTGGAGTCTTTCATCATTTGTCACATTATTAGGATCCATGACCGAGGTCTAGGCCACTTCAGGAGCGAAACGAAATCACGTCCGATCTCTACGAAGTCTAGGAGAGAGCTCCGCTATAATTTTCTCTTTAATCCATTGCTGGTCAAAATTCTTAGCTGAATGGTTGCATAGAAAACTAAATTGAATGGTGGAACTTCAAAGAATTGTGTAGTGAAAGCACAATTTATTATACACACTGTACCCATCCACAACTCACTCTACTCTGCAACAATAAGACAGCCAGCTGTAACTCTTTGCTGGCTATAACTGGATCAGATACCTATCTGCATTGGGTTGGTTGTTTTATCTCTGACAAAAACTAGCAAAAGGCAATTTTTTGCACACAATGGGCTAAATGACCAGGTCACAAGGACCCCGAGGGCTCAGAAAAGGTTGGGGGAGGGACCTACTGGAACAGCTGTTGGGATATAGATGGTAACCTCCCATAAAGGTATGTTCTTTAACATGCACAGGGTATAGCTCTCCCACACACGGGGCCACAGCTTAACGTCCCATTCAACAGACGGCAGCCTTTCCAAGCCCATCAGTGTCCCCTACTGACCCTGAGCAGGACGGGAGCTTGGAGATAAATCTCAATGCTGATCCAGCTGGGACTCGAACCTGGAAACTATAGAAATAAGAGCCATGTGTGCTACTGACTGACCCACCCCCCCATCTATCTACTGTATAACATACCTGTAACTCTTATGATGGGTAAACATGGCCAACTGAGCGATGATCGTGGGCAGATAGTCCTTGTGAAGAAAATGGCATGCTCCACATCCATGACTGCAGAATGTCTGTGTTTTCCACATGCTATAGTCACACATATACCGGGACTACATCAAAACTAGCAGCTGCCAGTTGAAATGTGAAAGTAAATGGGCTGTTAATGTTAGAGGTGAGCACCACTTCTCCCATATTGTAATGTGGAGGGTGACAGTGCAGATGATATTGGTATTGAACAACAGGGCCGCTAAGATGGTTTGTGCACACCATTCGACATGAGATGGCACGACTGGGCTATGACAGCCAATGCACACATCGGTGCATTGGCTGTCAACAGTACATCACCAGGGGATGAAGCTGCAGTGGACAAAGGAACATCATCCATGGATGATGAAATGAGTTGCTTGGTCTGACAAATTGCAGTTCAAATTACAACCAGCCAACAGGAAGTTGTGAGTGCAGTGTAGACTAGCTGAGGCCAACCCAAAATGTCAAGTGAGGATGTCATGAGCCATTGTAATTTTCTGGGGCCTGCTTACATGGGCAACCTGGGGCACATTCTACCTATTGAGACTACCATCACTGCAAAAGGCTATTGTTGACATATTCACTGACCACCTACTTGTGTTCAAGGCTATCCATTTCCTACTCCAGGATGCCTTCTTTCAACAAGACAATGCCCCATCTCATCACTCCCATTTGGTGAAGGACTGGTTGAAGTATTCCAGTGAGTTCACAACCCTAGAATGGCTCTCTCACTCTCTGTATTTGAATTGTATTATGCAACTGTGGGACGAAGTGAAGCAATGCATTTGAGCCTGAAATTCATCACAGGCAACTCTTGCCATTTTACAGACGTATATCCTGGAATGATGGGCTGCAACAGCCCTTCTGCCAATGAGGAAGTTCAAATGGAATTTCACAGTCACTGCAAACATACTATATGTTTTCTGATGAACTAAGGAGTGGCCCCTTGAAGGAAAAAAGTGCATACGTTTCAGGTCCTCAAATACACCTTTATTCCACAATCCACCAATTGCTAACCAAAATTGCTTCTTAAACTTTAATAGCATGTATATAAAAACATATCTTGCCAAATATCAACCCTATTTAAAAATTAGTACACTATTTTTAAAATTATTACAAATTAGTTACTGATTCTAGTAACTGAAAATGTGATTCCAATAAACAAAATATAGTGCATTTTGATTATTTAAATCCGTTCTCTGAAATTTGATTCTATTAAGCAGCTGATTCTAATAATCAGTGATCACAATAACTGGACCTACTGTACTTATATCCAAGGATGCCTTTATAATCAAATTCCCTTTCAGTATCTAAAACTTCAGTACCCTGAAAATATGTCAATTGACATTCTATATATATAAGGGGGTAAGAAATATGCCCATTAACATTCTATATGTATAAGGGTGGTAGGGAATATGTCCATTAACATTCTATACACAGAGTGGTAAGGAGCACATGAAACTGGTATTAAGAAGTATGGCACAAATACAGTGTCCTTGTTGGAATACTTAAAAACTTGTCAACTCAACTTCAAAACCATGACAAATATTGAAAAAACTCAAAATTCAGCAGTTATGAAATAAGAATACATCTTGAGAATAATAGATTATTATTATTATGGCTCTGCGAGGTGTGAAGATCCAAATTCTCCTGGTCCTATGCAGTGTGAGGACAAAGTGAAGTTTAATAGGCACAATAAGCATTATTGGGCACTGGAAAATTCACCCTACAAAAGAGGCATACCATCACAAATGAAACGTTTGTCTAATGTGTAGTGGGTCATTTCCAGTAACCAGATTGGAAAAACTTTCTTATAATGGGAATATATAAATTGGGAACATTACTCACAAATATTGAGGAATCAGTGGACAACTAGCAAGTCAATTAGGACATTTGAATTAATTGGACTTTTTCTCACAAGGTTACCTTAAATATACATTTATGCAATACTCAAATAACTCAACAAGACACTGAAGAATAAATAATTGCAACATATTGCACGGTTGCATCACCATCCTGAAAATGCGTTTGGAAATGTAGTTAAGCTGCATTGTAACCTACAGAGTTTATGGTTGACTAATGACATCAAGAGGTAACATTACTACCATTGGAAGAATAGTTTTTGATTCAAACATTCGTAAGTATTATTTTTCACTGTTGACCCTGAATATGGATGTATTGATTTCAGTTGGCACTTGTGCCAGTATTAGTTAAATAAGTTAGTTAATTAAAGTTAGTTAAAAATCCTATATCACAGGATTTCATAATTCTAAGCCAAGTATATTACTTGGCTTGCTAGCTCAATAGTTAGAGCAGCTTGCATCTCATCTAAGTCACAAAATCTTTTCTTTCCAAATATTAATAAAATTATTTATAGAAAGCACATTACTTGATTTGTTTGCAAATAAAATTTCAGTTAATACATCACAATATTAAAGTTTAATATTTGTGTTCTTGACCAGACAGAGAATTTTGCCATTAACACTGCTATATTCTGAATAATTGCTAATATATTTGCAATCCATTGCTATGTTCTGAATAAAGTTATTGATCAACGTATGTTTGGTGCCAAACTATTGGCAGGATTTAATTGTGATTGGAGTGGTGATAACCTGTGAATAAACTTATTGATGGCAAGAGTTATCAATCTTCTTCATGCCAAACTTTTGGCATGGATTTAACTAGTATTATATAATTTGTTCTTGCAAGCTTTGCAACGTTTTAGATTGAATTGAACAACTCCTAAAGTATGCAGTTACTCAAATAATATAACATAAAATCTTTATGTGATTTACCAAGTATTATAATGTAAAATCAGTTATTAATCAGATACATGTTTCACAGCACTTCATAGTTCTGCAAATCACAGATGAAATTTTACTCTTTGCAATTTTTGAAGATGATATACCTTTTACTGCAGTGTATCCAGTAATGTGATTCAGCAGAAAGAAATTTTACTTGTTTATGCCTTCAGCCATCCAATAAATCAACAGCCAATTTCACAGCTCCACTGTTAGGTTGGTTTGCTCCAAGCAATATTTCTTGCACACATTGGGCTAAATGGCTATGCCACATGTACTGCACAGAACAGTTGTTAAGAAACAACTGGAAGCCTCCAACTAAGACCACACAAGTGACTACAGTTTATCATCATCACATCAAATGGCTGGTAGTGTTCTAAAATGTTTTGTGCAGTTAATTAACCATAATGAAATCAATTCGAATCTTAGCTGTTTTTTCATTTTTACAATACTTCTATCAATATAAAGAAAGAGATCCAATGTTAATTCACTTGAAGTTCAATGAAAGATTCTTGAACATCAAACTCAAAGTTAATGAAAAAAATGCTTCATCTTACTGTCTCCTGACATGTTGTCAGGAGATCATGGTTTATATTCCACTTGAATAAAGATAATATTTCCTTGGAGTTGAATGCTCAAAAGTGCTTTCATCAAATTTCAACATTCATTCTTATTTAACCATCTGTAGATTATGGAATATTTCACATTAGTGTTGCCAAACAAAGAATAACAATGTAAAAATCAGAGTAAATAGCAGCTAAAAAGTGCAGGTTTAATTTTTATATCAATATTCAAAAATAATTCCATTAAAAGTATATCCTATAGCTATACAACTGAACTAAATTTATGCTAAAATAGAGTTTATAATGGGTTAGTTTACCTCTGAGCAGCACTTTTTTTGCATGCAATGGGCTAAATGGCTAAAAAAATGTAAGGACTCCAAAGGCTCAGAAAAGGTTGGGGGGAGGGGACCCACCAGACAGCTGTTAGGAGAGAGATGGTCAAAGCCATGGTTCCTGTCAAAGCCATCCAATGTGTTCTTTAACATGCACAGAGCATATGGCTCTCCTACACAAGGGGACATGGCTTAACATCCTATCTGCTAGATGACAGCTTTTCCAAGTCTATTAGTGTCCCCTACTGACCAAGGGCAAGGTATGGAGTTTTGCAGAGATAAATCTCAACACTGGCCCGGGCGGAACTCGAACCTGGGAAGTGCAGATTATGATCCTAGCATGCAACCGACTGAGCCACCCATGCCTGAGTTTAAAATGATGTAATACCAAACAAGAGATGGTAACAATCCTTAAAGATGTAAAGAAGACTAATGAACAAGGCATGAGTCAAGTCCATGAACATACAGATGTTATTAATCAGTAATAATTTCCATGCTATAAAGTTATTCAGGTAAGTTTAAATATTTTTGCAGCAATGATCATCACAAAGACAAACATGATTTTGAGATGTAATGAAATAAATGTTCAAGGGATTGATGATCTTCTGAAGGTTAGTAAAATTAGCAAACAATTGGCTATTTAGCAGCAGTTGAGATGATGAATGGCAACTATGGTTAAAGTCCAGATAGTGAGGGATTAAATATTAACAAAGTCTGTAGAATAGAAGACAAATTATTTACATGCCAAAGTTAATTTAAAAAGTTAAATTACCACCACAAAGGTATTATAACTTGATGCACATTACCAAGAAAACTAAGTGCATATCAACTGCAGAAATTTTTTTTTTTTACAATTTAGATAGAATGTATATAGGAAGATGAGCATTTTTAAAATTTATATTTTATTAGTTTTACAGAAACTGGAAATGAAGAGTTGCTATGTCATATTCCTACCCATTTTTGACTTTATTTTCTGCTGTTAACCTTAAATTGGCATGGAAATCAGTATCAAAATCTTTTTTCCACGGGGATGGAGGAGGTGGAGAGGGGGAGGAGGAAGATTACTCCTTTGAAGGAGAGGCAGTTGGTAATTGCATAAGATAACGATCCAGAGAAATTTGCCGTTTTCTTTGCTGGAGAATTTTGCGAAAATGGGCCATTACATTATCATTTAAAATTTCAACTGCTCTGCTGGTAACAGTTTTATCAGGGTGATGTTTCTCAATAAAAGCCTGCACTTCACTCCGCTTACTACAAATGTCCTTTATTTCAGCAGTTGAAGCATCTGGCACCTCTTGCTCTTCTGCTGAGTGTTCCTCCTCCATAGCTTTCACCTGCTCAAGTTGCAATTCAATAAGTTCATCTGGGGTGAGTTCTTGGCTATGATCCTCCAGCAGCTCCACCACATCATCCTCGTTGACTTCCAACTCCAAACTTTTGCCAATGCTTACAATGCCTTGTACCACATCTGCCTCTTCCTCAAAGCCTTTAAAATGTCTGTCAGGCACAGAAGCTGGCCAAAGTTTCCTCCATGCTGACTGCAATGTGCGGTAAGAGACATTGTTCCAGGCTTTATCAATGAGATTTATGCAGTGTAAGATATTAAGGTGATCCAGAAATCTCGCAGGGTCAAATCTGTATCATTGGTGACCTGGAAACACCTTGAAAAAAGAGCTTTCGTATATATTTTCTTAAAGTTAGAAATTACTTGCTGATCCATTGGCTATAGTAGAGGTGTGGTGTTAGGAGGCAGAAATTTGATCTTAATAAAGTCGTATGAAGGATCAAGGTCTTCTTCACCATTTCGAGGATGAGCAGGAGCATTGTCCATAAGCAGCACAAATTTAAGGGGTAATTTCTTTTCCTCAAGATATGTTTTAACAGAAGGAGCAAAAACATCATTCAACCACTCCCTAAAATATATTCTGGTAACCCAAGCCTTAGAATTTGATCTCCACATTACTGGAAGCTTACTTTTTATCACTATTGCGCTTAAAAACACGCGGATTTTCAGTGGTACACTAAAAGGGGCTTTTTTTTTTAATTTCCACTTGCATTCGCACACAATAATAGTGTAAGCCTATCCTTCATTGGTTTGTGGCCAGGTAGTAACTTTTCCTCCTTGGTTATGTATGCCCTTTTTGGCATTTTTTTCCAGAATAGCCTCGTTTCATCGCAATTAAAAACTTGATTCGGGACGCAACCTTCTAAGTCTATAAACTTACCAAAGTCCTCCACATATTTCTCTGCTGCCTTTTGGTCCGAACTAGCTGCCTCTCCATGCCTAACAACACTATGAATTCCAGTTCGTCGACAAAATTTTTCGAACCATCCTCTACTTCCCTTAAATTCCTTGACACTAGTATCACTTGTATTTGGCTGGTTCGCCAATAAATATTGATGAAGCTCTAAAGCCTTTGCACATATCAAAGCCTCGCTCACACTATCTCCCTTAAGTCCCTTTTCATTAATCCAAACTAACAACAATTTCTCTACTTCTTGTAACACTTGAGGCTTTTGCTTCGTTAACTTAGTCACTCCTTTAGATACATCAGCTTTCTTCAGCACATCTTTATTTTTTAAAATAGTACAGATCGTCGATTTCGCCATGTCGTACTCCTTGACGAGATCTGAAACACGAACACCACTTTCATGTTTAGCTATAATTTCTTTTTTTGTATCAACAGTAAGTTTAGGATTCTTAACACCACCTTCACTAACACGTTTCTGGGAGCCATAATAAGGGATAAATTTAATTAAATAAAGAAAAAACTAAAATATCAACACTTGTTGTTGGGACTCTACTGCACCCATGCGAGATGGGCGAACTGGGCTGCTGCTGGGGGCGTGGCTGTGCGCAGGGTTTTGTGCGCCGCGAGTCATGTGCGCTTCGTGTGTGCGTGTTCATGAAGCGAAGCATCGTTCGTGAAGCGAAGCAAAATTTGTTCGCAAATGGTGTTCGTAGACCGAGACGTTCATGATCCGAGGTATCACTGTATACATTTATATAAAACTCACACATACCTTTAGATAACAATTTTTAATTTATTATGAGCAATGAAATATCTTTCAGCATTTATAAATGATGATCTGAACTTATATACAAATTAATTATAAGAAATGCATTGTTGACTGACAAGAACATATACACGATTTTTATTAGAAAAATTAGCTATGATACTGTATTGTGCTGTAGAAAAGAAAACCTCAAAAGATCCACTTCTATATCTATGGAATCCCTTTTATGGCGCTTGTAAGAGCGTGGCAAATCAAATCTTAGTTGAGCAATACTTTCCATTTTAACATTCCAATCACTGGCTTTCTTTTTGATGTGCTGTAGAAATGTAAAATAAGAATGCCTTTAGCAGAGACTACCATAAACTTTTTTTTAAGCTATTCACCACCTACATTTCTAAAGAATGATATATACTTTATCATCATAATTCCATTAAAATATATAATATAGAAATTGTGCTTTAATGCTTATTAAAAAATTTTTATATATAAAATTTAAAAACTATAGAGAATTTTTTTCAACATTAATAGTGCAATAAATTATAACAAAAATTAGATCAGAGGTACACAGTGCAGTAATTAAAATTAAAGCAATTTAATTCTCTATGACACTGTTAAATGTTTTTAAGCACTTCAACACATGGCCTATGCTATCAAGTATCAATAGTTATTAAGGAGAGATTTACTTACCATGCCATAGAGTATGGGTAGTAACAGGAACATCTTGGGATGCTTTTGGTCTTTGGATGTTTCAGTGCTTTTCGGTTTCGAATTTTAAATTTCT
This sequence comes from Ryuthela nishihirai, assembly GCA_038380435.1. Lineage (NCBI taxonomy): Eukaryota > Metazoa > Arthropoda > Arachnida > Araneae > Heptathelidae > Ryuthela > Ryuthela nishihirai. The sequence continues at coordinate 40,047,749 of JAWZYU010000022.1, forward strand.
CACCAAAAGCATCCCAAGAAGTTCCTCTTACTACTCATCTTCTACGGCATGGTATGTAAATCTCTTTTTAATACCTATTGATACTTGATAGCATAGTCCATGAGTTGAAGTGCTTAAAAACATTTAACAGTGTTATAGAGAATTAAATTGCTTTAATTGCAATAAATTATGCATTGTAACTCATATACATCAGTTATAGAGGATCACATTACAAAATATACAATTGTTTTGGTTTTAGGCAACTTAGTTACACATTAAAGTAGTCAAAAAATTTCCATACACCAATTTCACTAAGCAGTGGTAATGCTATCAAGGTGAAATGAAGTGAAGAACTCCCTTTAGAGCTCCCACCCACCCCTAAAAATATAAATAAATAAATACATACATATACTTTTCCCCAGTTAGTTTTTTGATATTTATAATACTCAAATCTAATCAGATCAACAGTAGATACCTAGCCGTACAGCTAGTAATAACGAACATTAATTGCATATTATGCAGTATTCAAGTCTGGCAGTTCTGACTCTTATTTTGATAGAGTATGTAATCACTATAATTAAATATATGCATGCAGCAAAGACAACAGAGTCACTGAGACCCTTAGAGATTTGAATTATATAGTAATCACACAAAAGAATTAAGTGAACCCCTGAAATATAAGTTTGACGGAAACTGCTTGGTTTGCTTTGTCCTAAAGTTACTACTTCATCATCATCATCATCCTCAAGCAACCATGGGCTACGGAGGTCCAACCAGACCACGCAGTTTAATTCTCCAAGCATATCTGTCCTGAGCTACATCTGCTGCATCCGGCCACTGCACACCAATTCTAACAAGGTCCTGTTTGACATTGTCTGCCCACCACATCCTAGGTCTCCCCCTTCTTCTGAGGCCTCTAGGCACACTGTTCATAACCCTATTCGCCAATTTATAATTATCCAGACAGGAAACATGGCCAAACCAGCGGAGTCTCTCTCTGCACAATAAGCTGCTTAAAGGAGGTTGCAGACTCCTTTGCCTAACCTCATCATTAGTTACAAGGTTAAACCACCTAATACCCAAGATACTACGTAAGCATCTAGAATCAAAAGCATCTAGTTTCCTGTTATCTTGTTTACACAGCGTCCAAGTTTCACTACCATAACTAACCCTAGAAAGAACCAAACTATTATACAGTCTAATTTTAGTCTTTAGGTGTATACGCCTATTTCTCCACAATCTCCATATATTCTTAAAAGTCCCGGCAGCAATCCCTATTTGTCTGTTAATCTCATGCCGCAAATCACCAGTATCTGTTACATAGATCCCAAGGTAATTAAACTGTGACACCTGCTCAAGACTGCAACCATTCAGATGAACTGAATTACAACCTGCCTGACCAATTTTCATCACTTTAGTTTTCTCTCTGTTTATAACCAAACCTACTCTACTACCAGTCTCATCAACAGCTCGAATGAAAGAGTTCATCTCATCAACATCATTTGCCAAAAGGGCTCAATCATCAGCATAATCTAAACCAGAAATTTTAGTATCTCCAGACCATTTAAGGCCAAAATCTTTCCCTCTAAGTGAATTTTGCATAACATAATCAATAACCAACCTAAAGAGAAAAGGAGACAAAATGCACCCTTGTCGAACACCAGAAGTAATGCTAAACCAATTGCTACCAGACTTACCAACTCTCACACACGAGTCAGTGTTATTATAGAGCACTTTCATTATGTTAACAACTTGTCTGGTATACCATATGATCTCACAATCAACCACAAATTATGATGATCAACAGAGTCAAAAGCCTTTTTGAAATCAACAAAGCTACCAACCAAAGATTTCTGAAACTCTAAACATTTCTCAAGAATCTGCCTAAGTGAAAATATCTGATCTACACATCCCCTACCACTTCTGAATCCACATTGCTCATCACGCAATTGCTTGTCAACCAGATTCGTAATTCTATTAAGCACAATCATGGAAAAAACTTTACCTGGAACAGAGAGTAGGCTGATACCCCTATAGTTATCACAAGAACTGCGATCACCTTTTTTGAAAATAGGGATAATAATAGCTCTGGTAAAATCTTTAGGAACCATACCTTTATCATAAAAGGTATTCAAAATTTCAGTCATCCAAGTGGTAACCGAAACATTCCCAGCTATGAGCATTTCTGTAGTAATTTCATCTACCCCTGCGGATTTATGAAGTTTAAGTTTAGAAATAGCCAAAATAACTTCAGATTGTGTTATAGGGCCAACATTAAAGCCGCCAATGCATCTATCATCATTACAAACAATGGGAGTAGAACTAACCACATTGTTTAGATCACTGAAATGCACAGCCCACCTAGCCATAACAGAATCCTCCCCTTCTATAACCTTACCTTGCTTATCCTTCAATCCTTGTATGCCTGTCCGTTTTCTACCACACAAAACATTAACTATCTGGTACAGCTCTCTGCTGTTGTGCTGCCTAACTGCTTCCTCAGCTTTGTCAGCCAAGCCATCAAGCCAAAGATTCTTATCAATAGCTAACTGATCCTTTACACGTTTATTAAGCTCTCTGTAATCCTTTCTATTAGGACTAGTAGGGTACTGATTAAGGACATTCCTGCAGTTCCTTCTTTCTGAAATAAGCTCAAGTGCCTTATCACTTAAATAATTCTGCCTCCTCTGCTCCTTTTTTCCTAAATGAATACTGTTAGTTTCAAGAAATGCCTGTCTAAAATGGCCCCATTCTTCCTCAACTTCGGTATTAAGCAAACCATGACTGTCATAATGACTAAGTAACCTATCATGGTAAGCTTTAGCTATAACTGGATCTTTCAGAGCTTCAGTATTAAAAGTAAATTTTTTAACCTTAGCACAACACTTTTAACTAGGTAATGGTCATATCCAATTTCAGCTCCCCTATATGCCCTGGTATTCCTAACAGAACTAGCCCATTTGCTGTTAATTAATATGTAATCAATCATATTCTTATGCAGCCCATCAGGTGAAACCCATGTGTACTTATGTATGTCACGGTGTTTGTAATAAGTGTTAGTTATTCTGAATCCATTGAGTTTACTTACCTGTAGGAGACGTTGCCCATTGCCATTGCAGCTACCAATACCAAAAGGGCCTATCACCCCTCCCCAAAGGTCAGAGTCAGTACCAATTTGGCATTGAAGTCACCTAGAACAAGGGTAATATTTCCTTTCTTGACAGAATTCAAAATATCCTGAAGTTGTCCGTAAAACCTATCCTTCTCATCCTCATCAGCATCCTCAGTGGGGGCATAACAGCAGATAACATTCAAGTTCAAGCAGGTAAATTTAATGCTTGTCTGAAAATTTGCTGTAAGAAACCTTTCATTAATGTACTCATATCCTAGAAGAGCATCACTAGCATGTCTGCTGAGCAGCAGACCCATGCCTTGGTGAAGCTTTCCATCCTTCCTCCCTGTAAAGAGAAATTTAAAGTTATTTTTAAGTATCTCACCTTTACCTGTCCATCTGGTCTCTTGCAATACTAGAATATCTAAATTATAGCGCTGGAATTCATGCGTGAGGACATCAAGAAAATAATCTCTATGTAATGTCATCACATTCCACATTCTTGCAGAGAGAAAATGATTAGTAGGATTTTTAAAGAAACTAGGTTTATTGAGATAGGTAGGTCAACAATATAAAACAGCCCCCTGATCGCAGGCATGGGGCAAAGACCTTTTCCTCCTATGCTGAAGTCACCAATGCTGGTAGGAACTTCAGGCACCACCTTTTCAAGTGAACTTTTTCAAGAGCCATATGGCCTGCCTAAGACACATTACTCTAGTTTAGGATTGATGATGCCCAACTAGCTAAGTTAGGTTCAGGTACCTGTGATGGCCTCTGATTAGGATTATCCACCAGCTGATATAAGGTATCCCATGCCTCTGTTCACTTAGGGCTGGCAACCCAGAAGCAAACAGAAAGCACAGCAGCAGATTCTCCCTCAACAGAGGCCACCAGTGCAGCAAGTCCAGGATCCATAACCAAATTCAAATCTATAAACAAGTCCAGTCTAGTAGGTATAAATGGTCAGCACCAGGACCCTGTGAAGTTGACCACTCCTCAGCAGGTTTGAAAAAAAAGAAAAAAGTGGCCATAGATGACCAGATCAGTAGGCCATACTGAACTGGCAGCCCTCCCCTTCCGCTCCCCTCCAAAAGAGAATATCTCTTTTGAAAGGTACTAACGGCCTGCACCATGAGAAGGCAGGGTCGGACATTAGGTGCATATTAAAAAAATGCAGTTTATTTTAAAAGAAATGTTCGATCATATTACTGATTTTACACACATTGTGTAGCAGTGACAATGACATACTCAAAAACTATGGTATGCCTATGTTAAACACAGTAACAAATGATAATAAATAAATTACCCCTCAAGCAGAGGCTTTCCACAGAATTCAGACAGGAGCCTGTCAGCATAATATGCCATAAAGGAGACTGGAAGGCAAGACCTCAGCAGAAAGACAGCAGATGACAATAAACATCTATATATTATTTGAGGCTTGAACCTATGTCACTTTGATCAATGTCTCCAAGTACACTAACCACTTGGCAAACCTAGTTAGTAAGTAACAAATAAGGTTGGAGAAAAATGAAATTTTGCATAAACAAGTGTTGTTAACTACCCGTTATGGATGCTTTTATCTTATTTTTTATTAGCCCACTCATGAATATCAGCTTTTCAAGAATGATAATATGAATCAGTAATGTATTAGGTCTTGATGGATCTTCATTTAAACAGATTTCTCCGTTTATTTGCACCTACTCATTTTTGGACTGTCTAAGGTGACAATGTTACTATGTCAGCTCCTGGAATCATTGTAGATACAGGGATCAGTAGAATGCCAAAGGAATATGGATACTGTGTTTCTACAATGTTTATATATATGCAACTGCAGTAATTGTGGGAGCCAGATGCAATTAGTAGCAGTCAAAAACATTAAGGAGTTTTGTTCTGTGGTGATCATAGTATCAGAGATGACCTTATCAAAAATAACTATCAGTGAAAAGTTTATTTTTAAGCTGATTATTTGGAGATTCTGGATTCTTTATGTGTGTTACATTTTTAAATAATAATTAGTCATTGATTTGATTAATGACAGGTTGAGTGCATATTTTGAACCAATCTCTATAAGAAAAGCATACATTCTAAGCTACTTCTGCAATTTATAAAATAGTAGAATCTTAATGAATGAAATATAATGAAAACAGACAAAAATACTGGAAAATAAATTTTTACAACCCTAACACACAGAATTTACAAAAATAACAGCATACATAGAAACAAATGATTTCAGGCAGGCAGTTTCTTAAGTATTACTGTATAATTATTAACACCAGAATGAGAATAGTACTTGAAAAGAAAATTTATGCCATTAAAAACTATTCACCTTTGGGAAGATGGAACAAAGCCAACTTATAGAATTTATTAAGGAAATACATTTTTTTGCATATGAAATTACAGTATTTCATTAATGATTTCAACAATTGATTGCATGATGATTGCAGATGGAAAATGTCCTTCTGCAATCAAACATGCCTGAACTCTTTTTGCTTGGTGAACTGGTACTTTTCTCAAAACTGTAAGAAAAATTTCTTGAATAGCTTTAATGATGCTGATTTTTAAGTTTTCAGTGGTCTGATGATGATTATTATAGTCAGTTTCCTTCAAGAACCCCATAAAAATCACAAGGAGTCAAACCAAGTGATTTGGCAGCCAGTCCTTTTAGAGATCAATATATTACCAAAATATTCATGCAAATAACCAAATTTCATTAGCTATGCAAACAGTTCTTCCACTTTGTTAAAACAACCTAGGCTCATCATTATCCAGCTGCTGAATAATTTCTTCAATAATCAGGTTGATATAGTGCTGCAAATTGGTTTCTTTGGGGGAAAAAATTGGTCAATGAGTCTTCTCAAAATTGCATAACACCAATTATTTTGATCGTATAAAGAAATTTTATGAATTGTGCCAGGTTTCTTGGCTGACCAGATGACAAAAAGGAATGCAAGTTTCAAAGTCAGGAGAGAGCAATTTATTAACAATATTTAGCCTTGTATACTTCTTTCAAATATAAGAAATTGAGTCTTTCTGTGCAATTCTCTGCTGACATTAAGTCAAATAGTTAAGTGACAAGATGTTCTTAGACTGTGATTAATTCACAAATTACCTCCAATTCTTCATTTGTCACAGCTCTTCTGGAATAACTCTATTGTGGAGACTTTATGCAGATCCTGTCTTATGATTCCCTGTCGAATGTTTACTATTCAATGAACCATTAATTTACTGGTTACTGTCAGTCTTGGAAATTTCTCTTGAAACTCATTTATACATCACTTAACTGATGACTAAAGTATTGTTCTACAATGAAAGCACTTTGTTGCACAAAATACCACTTTCAATTTGTTTTCCTTTAAAAAAAACCTTTTAATGAAACAAAAACCAAGACATTATTAAACTTGGTTATGTTTGACAGTGATTAGGCAGTTTTCAGTTTGAACAGTGTTGCTGCAGTTCAGAAACAAAATATACAATGATTGCTTACAATCAATTTCCTTACATAGATAAGGGTTCAAATCTTAATCTGGTTACTCAGTATAAAATCTCATTTGCATGTTTGACTGTGAAGGGGCCTGGATTAGAGTCCAGATGCATGGATTTTTTTCTTTCATTGTTTTTTACAATCAAGATCTCACCTTCTTCAAAGATGTCATCTAATTTAAAGTAACTACTGCCATACTTACTATACACATTTGTTTTCATTTTGTTAATTAAATTCATAAACTAAAAATTTCTTGAAAATACATTTTTTCAAGATGATACTGTCATCCATGTTATGCCACTGGATATGATAATATAAAATCTTGTTAGCATGATTGGCTGTTGAGTGAAAGGACCTGAATATAAGTCCCAGATAATGCATGAATGTTTCTTTTTATCATCTTTCAGCCAAGTCTTACCTTCAACACAGATCTCTTCTGTAGCAAATTATACTGCTAGGTTCCTGTCCGACATCTGTGGGAAGTAGCTGCTTACAAAGCATTTGTTAATTACTTTAGAATATATATATATATTTCATATTACAATTTTAACTGGAAAACAAAATAAAGGTACTTGCCTCTCTTGTGCTACTTTTATGCAAACTATAAACTGATTTGTTTGCTAACAACAGGGCTGTTTTCAAAAATGCCATATCAATACCTGAAATGAATATACAAAATACTGTGTAGGAAAATAAAATAAAAATTAGTAAAGAGGCAATCAGAAAACATGTAAAATATATAGGAAAACAATTAATATTAAATATAACAATAATTTCAATCAAACCTGAAGACATTTCAAACACACAAATAGAATAACTATATTTAGTATATAGGTATATATATATACACACACACACACACACCTATATACTTAATTATATCTATATTTATATATTATTTACATATATATGCAGTTCCATTATCAGGTATTAGTTAAGATCCTTAAATTCTAAGTCACTAATTCCCACCATGTAGTGAACTTTGCATAACCAAACAGAAAAGTCATTTTTTCAAAAAGCATTAGAAACATAAACCTTGCACAGATTTTTCAATTTTTTTCTTTTGGAGAGTCACCAGTTTCACCATATTGGCTCTTAGAGTGCAGCTTTATCTGCTGTTAGAACTGGCACCCTGTAATGCTATGCATATATTCACTTAGATGGTTTTGTAGCCTACATCACTTCAACTGGAAAACACTACAGAGAGGTCATTACCATTATATTTACCATTAATTTAAAATATACTTACTGAAATTTTTTGCATAAATTTAATTTACATATAATCACTACATATACTCGAATATACTATTTATTTTTATTTTACTTTTAATCTATTACCTTACACCAAATTAAAGAAGTTGAAAATACAGTTGTTCCAATTAATCAATTAATAATATTGCAGTAAATAGAACTTTAATAAATAAAGCTATTACTGTTAAATGCATGAAGATTTGATGTAAGTAAGAGAGTAAGTACTAGTTCTTGCACAGGCCAATCTTTAATATTCTGAAAATGTTGATGCACTCCATAGTCACTTGTTACTGATTATGCAATATTCAATGCTACTCATCAGATATTGATGATGTCTTTTTATGGTGCCTGGATGTTATTACAGCCTTAAGAAGGTAATAGAGTCCATATTGAAGTTCTTGATTAGATGCCAGTCTAAAAATTTTCATGTTGATGTTTAATTGCCAGTGGCAGAGTGTCCATGGATTCTCATAAACAAAAACATGATAAATACATTTTGGTTGGTTGTTTTACCTCTGAGCGACACTTTTTTGCACACCATGGGCTAAATGGCCAGGTCACAAGGATCACGAAAGCTCAGAGAAGATTGGGGGAGGGAATCCAATGGAACAGCTGTTGGGAGACAGATGGTAGCCTCCCATCAAGGCCATCCAGCGTGTTCTTTAACGTACACAGTGTATGGCTGTCCCACACATGGTGTAACGGGCCTAAGAAATGCAAAATACTTTTAAGTTTGGACCCTTTTTCTGATCCAATAAGTTTTATGCTCCGGATAGCTGAGACGGGCGCCAGGCAATAATTAACAAATTGCCAAAAAAAAAATAAAGTTAAATTTGGGGTTCAAAATACCAGCGAGTGTTAATGAGTAAGAATCCAAAAATGACTGTCAAAACGTAAAAAATATATGCTAATCAAACAATTAACACTGCTCAAGAGAAAAAATCAGTAAAGATTCAAAAAGGTTTAAATAACAAACAAATTTATTTCCAAAAATCATTCACCAAAACTTCAATGAAGAAGATACATCAACTGAGCACTCTTCCGTGCTACATGCTTATGCTCTACTGAGCTCACTCACTTCTGTGCTGCTCTTCTACTGTCTACATGCTACTGTCTGTTCTACTGTGACAACATGTCACCAGTTTTAACAAGACGTACAGAGCTGCACGTGTCATGTTGCACGCCGGGAAAGACATTTACATAAATTGGCGAGCGACGCAAGCTATGATGCAAGAGTGAGCGTGTCCTTGTGCACGCGCTTTAGCGGGTGACAGTCGGAAGATTGGAGTTGGTCTTGGAAACGAGAGCTGTGATGCCAAAAAGGAAATAAAAATCCCCAAAATGATAAATATAATGTAAATTAAACAAAACTGGTTAAGGTAAAGCAAACATCCCATCCGACAACAACAAGACATCTTGACAACAACAACAACAAGACAACAACAAGATCAACAAGATCAACAACAACAAGACAACAACAAGACATCAGACATCCAAGACAGCTTAACATTCCCTCCGATGGATGGCGGCCTTGTCCAAGCACATCGGTGTCCCCTACTGACCATGGGCAGAGCGGGGAGTTTTGCGGAGATAAATCTTAATGCTGACCTAGCTGGGACTCGAACCGAGAACTACAGATTACGAGCCTGGTGCCCTACCGACTGAGCCCCCCCCCCCCCCCCATGATAAAAACATATAAACATTTTGACATAAAAGTAAAAGTATTTTCATAATTTTAATACTTTATTGTAATAGAAATTTTACATTTATGTAATATTATTTGATAAAGAAGAATATTGGAACACTCTGGCATGTTTCTGGGAGAAAATGGGTTCGAATCCCAGATGTCGGCGAAACTTTTTTCCACAAAACCATTTATTAACATTCTTCAAATTTTCCTGTTATATTATACAGTATAATAAATAGAAGCACCAGTTTGCTAGGCTAGTCGAGATAAGAGTATATGAAGTACCTCGCTTCATTGCTGCTGCACTGGCCATCTTATCACACAACCGAAGTTCCATTTTCCAGTAATGGCTGTAGCCATTACTGGCAGCATCATTCAAGACACAAGGAGCAGCAACCAGTTATTAAAGATAAGTTTAATTATTTTTAGATTTTTTAAAAGAAGAATGAAGAGTAATCCTCCTTTATCCTTAACAGTCCTATGTCTGGCTCTCACTCATTCCAAATTATAAATAGATTTCTTTAGTAATGCTCTGTTAGTGAACATAATTGTGAATTGTGCCTTTTCCATTTAGATGCCATCTAAGCCTAATTGCCTCAATGCATATTTCCTGAAGTGATTTATAACTTTATTACTACATTTCACTGTTCTCATCATTACCATAATAACTACAAATAATTTTATACCATAGGAAAAAAGAAAACATACAAAATACTAAATCAATTTTTTGCGGACAAAGTAGAGAACTTACTAATACCACAATTCATCAAGGTTATCTCCGTATAATATGAAAAATATATCTCATGACCCATTTCACTCACATCAAGATTATAACCAATATTATTCACTAAGTTGAATGTTGTATCACTATACCCTATGCATTGCACTACATTCAAATACTTGTAATTAGATGCATCAAAATGTTTTGAAAATGCAAGAGGAGCATATGAAAATTCAGAAAATTTGAAACTGACGAGTTAGCAAATAAGCATGAAACTATTTAAAAAAGAACTATAGGCAGTAGTCTGAATCAAATTTATTAATGATAGTATCTCTACAATTGTAAATTTCTATTTCGTTATTATTTTTAACTTACAGATACGAAATGTATTTAGGGGAATCACTATGGTACCTATCTTTTATACTAATCAGCCTTCAACTACATTAACATAGTTCTTGTAAATGAATTGTCAGGAGCAAGTTTTAAAACAGCTGAAAACCAGAAATGTTGCCAGATATTAAGTTGATATAGAAACATTTGCTACTAATTTATAACGCAGAATTGTGCATCGTTTTGCTTTACTTCAGTATTAACAAATTACTACTGAGCACACATATTGTACGTCATGACAGAGATTTAATTAGCAATTTTTTAAACATATAGGTATAATGTGGGGACTAGCATTACCCACTTTTCCTATTCAATGTTTGCTTATACCGATGCTTTGCAAGAATACATCACTCAGCATAAGCTGTATCATATTGTCTGAATATTCAATTCATTACAAAAATTACAGTAGAGGTTAACAGTGCAGTAATTAAAATTAAATTGAAATATTTAACTCTCTATGACACTGTTAAATGTTTTTAAGCACTTCAACAAAAGTTCTATGCTATCAAGTATCAAAAGTTATTAAGGAGAGTTTATGTACCGTACCACAGAGAAACCATAATAACTTTTGATATTTGATAGCATAAAATTTGTTGAAGTGCTTAAAAACATTTAACAGTATCAGAGAGAATTCAAGATTTCAATTTAATTTCAATTCATTACTTAAAATAGAATCTAGATAGAACTTGAAACTAGAACTATGATGTAAAATCTAAATAAAAAGAGAAATAAAAGACAAAAATATCAAAGTAGCAGGAAAGTTCAAAACAGTTCATATAAAAAAAAATTCTGCCACATTTGAAAAGTGATTGTTTAGAGCAAAATTTTATATTGAATTTTCAAGCAGTAGCCATCCTGTGGCTGAGAGGTTATCATGCTTGGCTACTGATCAGAGGGACCTGGGTTTGACCCCAAGTCCCTCTGATCAGTATCTGTAGTTTGTGTTGACTTTCTGTTGAGGTTCCACCATCCTTACAGACTTTCTATTATAGTGTACAAACTGACAGGTTCATGTCAGACCTCTGTGGCAAGCAGCTGCTTGAGGGGGCATTTATTTATTTATTCAACTAGTACAGTTCAATTTAAAAAATGCATTGACAAACCAAAAAACTTAGTCATGGGTAGAGGCCCTCATTAACCACTGCAATGGTAAATAAAACCTATTGTTCACTCGCAGCTCTTGAGCATAAAGAATCTCGAAACATTAGTTTATTTCAGGATTACAAAAGTAGGTGTCTGTGGCATAAGAAATACATTATTTAGCTCTTTAAAATTCTGAAAAATACAAAAATATCATGCTTTTGAAAAACAAATGGCTGAAAATTGTGAAACATTAAATGTCTGTAATTTTATTAATTTCGGCTTTTGCATTCAAGCCATAGTTCTTTTGGCTTTTTTTTTCCTGCTTACTGATGATACAAGTTTATTCAATATAACGACATATTGGTGTTTTTACATTAGTTCAATGTGTTCAATTTCAAAGATTGAATTTAGGCTAAATAAATGAGAATCAAATTAATTCTCTGTCATTTCCACTTAATTTTGGAATGCCCATACTCAAAACTATACAATGCACACATTTGTACACTTCTCACTAGCAAAGAAGTTCAAGCTCATGCTTTGTTGGGCTGAGCCTGAGCCCGGCCAGGACCATGTGGAATTTGGCTCAAAATAATGCAAAACAACTTCAGGCTCAAGCTCAAAATTTTGGAAAAATAGGCCAAAATATAAAATATTTTTGATTATAATTATAACCTTTTAATCAGTCTTTAGTAACTAAAAATAAGCACCACACAGCTTTTATTTTTTTAGTAGTCTCTTATTTTTAATAAATTAATGGCTCTCTTCATTTATAATGATGCTAACCAGGAAAACTTCAGTTTCTGCTGTTATTTCTAATATTCTTCGTTCCAAATAATATTAACATTCAATTTTGTCATAAAACTATTTTAATTAATACCATAAGAATAAAATAAATGATTAGCAAACTTGCATTTCTATATATATATGTTTTATGATGTGTCAATTTTTTTTTTCATGAGCAGGCTCAAACAATTGAGCCCAAACTCATCCCTATTTCTCCACAGATGGTCTCTTTTGACGTTTTGCATAATTTTTTTGGACTTGCCAATCAATAGTCATCAGAATAGCCTTTGCATACAGCATATATGATTGGGGGTGGCTCAATTCGTAGCACATTAGATTAGTATTCTGACATTCCCAGATTCAAGTCCCAATTGTGATTTATTTCCATTAAACCAGAACTAGTTTTCTGAGAGAAAGGAGACACCAATAAGCTTGGAAAAACTGCCATTTGTTAGATGAGGGGTTACGTCATGACTCCATGTTCAGGAGAGCCCTACTATAAGTAGGTTGAAAAACATGCTAGAGGATTTTAATAATAGATTTCCATCTGTACTGGACTAGGGGGGGGGGGCTTAATAACCAAAGAAAAGTGCCACTCAGAGGTAAAACAATTCAAATCTTGCATAGCAATGGACTGTTTTTTGGATGGTGACAAAATTCTGCATCTTTTACACATATATCTGTTCATAGAATTCAATATTGGAAGGAGAAATTGTAGCGCATTTTTTAATAATAATGCCTTCATTCAAGTGCACACATTATCAATTAAATGAAAAATAACAAGAATAAAATTTATAAATTATACATTTTTCATATATATAAGCATGGCATAACCAAGATTATCCAAAATATTTGAAATATGGGGGCTTTAAAAATTTTGTTAACATTTTTATTAACAGAAGATGAACTCTCCTGCTAAATTATTTAGTTTATTTAAAATAATGATTTGAAAGATCACAGAATTTGTAGTTTAAAATTTATAATTTGAAGTTTTGAAGATTACAGTTAATGCATAAATAAACTCCCTCTCAAGCAGTTCCTTGCCACAGAGGTTTGACAGCATCAGCCTGTCAGCATAATACACCATAAAGAAGGTCTGTGAGGAAGCGAGACCTCAGCAAAGAAGACAACAGAAGGAAAAAAAAAACATCCATGCCTTATATCCAAGACTTGAACTCAGGTTCTTAAGATCAGTAGCGAAGTATGCTAATCACTTTGCCATTGGGATGAAAATAAACAAATGATTTCTTAAAAATAAATTTCCTGAATGAGGGGGAGATTGCACCCTTAATCCCCCCACCTTCTTTGTTACTAGGATATATATATATACAGTAGATTCTGGTTAATTAGGACACTTAAGAACTAGAACACTTTGGCCCAATTAAGCAGCTGCCCCAATTATGGAAGTTCCACATAAAGAATTAAAAAGATATAAAAACAAAAGACAAACTGAGAAACAAAAAATACAGCAAATGAATTGTGAAACAAATGGTACAGATCAGAGAAAAATATTTACACTTAAAACAATTTCAGTTTAATGTATATATCAAACATGCATGTATTAGTTCTTAACAGTTAATTATGTTGAAGGAATTGATCAAGTGTACCCTGCAGTGTGCTCTTGATTGAATGCAACTGAACAAAATCAGCACAAGTATCTAGTTCAGATATAGGACTGCCTTTATTGTCTTCATGCATGAAGTAGCATTGTAATCCAGCAATAAATTTCCTGTCATTCTGGTTAGTCACTTGCTCAAGCTCAGGTGTGCCATCTTTATCACTTTCTTGGTCTCATAACTTTTGGTGTTTGCTGGAATTTGTTCAACAATTGTGTTCTCACAATCTTCATTTTCACAGTAACAATGAAGACTATTGTCAATGCATACAAACTCTTCATCGCACTTCCAAAATGGCATCATTTTCACTATCATTTGTGTCTGGCATTTCCAAGCTTTAATGTTTAAAACCACAGTGTCCAACTATCAGTGACTGTCCCAATTAAACAACATGGTGTCTTAAATAATCGAAGCAAATTCTGCTAATTTTCTCGATTTGATTTTGTTCTGTAAGATTTGTCCCAAATAAATGGTTGCCTGATTAACTGATGGCCCAATTAACTGGAATCTACTGTAAACCAAGGCTTTTCTTCTGGGGATATGAAGGTATACTGTGTCCCCACCTTTTTTCACATATAAAAATAAAATTTTATTATTTTCTTTTAGTTGAGTTTGATAATAACAGATTTTTAATGTACAGTTGGTGATATTTTGATTTACCCTATTTTCAATTGGACTACAATTCCACAGTGTCAGCACCAAAATCAAATCTCAGAAAAGCATGACTAAAATTTGGAGTTTGTTATAAAATTTTCTGAAGGTCATTTTGTTAACTTTTTACAATATGAACTTGCACTTTCATTCCAGCTTCCCAGTAAGTAAAATAATTTATTAAAATATATGTTTAACTTTTTTTTATGTGCTTAGACCATTTTTCTACCATCTCACAACAAAATTTTGCAAGGTCACAATATCTCCACATTTCTTTACAGAAAAGAAACAATGTATAATGCTAATTTTCAATAATATTTGACTTAAAAAGTATAGAACCATTTTTACTCAAGGATTAGGAAACATCAAGTAGTGAAACAGCATTTCCGTTCAATGATTCGGAAACACTGATTACCTTAAATGATATTCTGGTTCAGTGATTTGGAAACATCGAGCACTGGATTTAATTGTAGCACTGCTTTTGATAATTATCTTCCCTATGCAAAAAGACATCATTGTGATAAACTAAGTTTTTACATATTTGTGCCCCCTAGTGGGAACCTAATGACTCAAGAGTCAAGTGAATTAAGAGTAATATTCATGCTGACAGTATTAGATTAATATTTGTATTACATAGATAATTTATTTATATGAAAATGTCTTAAATAATTTAATTGAGACTTTATGGTAGGAGAAGCAATTATTTTAGGTTGCAGTATGCCCTTTAGTTAAACTGTTATTTAATTTGTGTTAAAGCAGTTTTTCCTCAGTTGTTCTTTCAGTAGTATTCATGTTTTTTTTAACCATGTTGCCATCTGTTGGTAAGTTTTTCCTACATATTTGTTTTGACTTTGCAATTCATTATCTGAATCATCTATTTCAATTAAATACACTCCTCCCATAGGAAAATTTCTATCTCTCTCATTAATTATTAGTGATTTTTACATTATCTAGTACATTTAGAGGTATTATTTTAAGTTTTTTTTTTATTTTGTTTAGTATATTCGAAATTTTAGGAATATATCAAAAAAAAGAGATAGTATATATAGTTTTATCTTTTGAAATTTATGCAGGAGAAGGTTGAGTGGTTAATTCAATTTTATATTTAATTTTATTTTGCATTTTTGAATACTTATGTGTATAATAAGTAACCTGTTTGGTTTCTTATTGTGTAGATGTAATTTAATTCTGATTGTAAATATTTTCTTTAGTTGAACAGTATATGTAATCTCTTCAAAAATGAGTTCAATGCAGATTTTTTATAACTTTTGCAGTCTTTTTGGGATGATGTTTGGAACATATGTCAGTTTTCTGCATACTGTTGTAGAGTCATCTCATGTCAATTCAACCAACCAACCAACCAACCCATCACAGTTTTCAATGATATTTGCATAAACGTTATTACATATAAAATGTGTAATTGCCCAAAATATTTAGAATCAAAAAATTTTGTAAGAAGTTATATAGTAATTTAACTTAAGGAGGAAATAAACTAACTGCAATTGTGTTACAGTTTTTTATTTTTTTCATTGCTTCTCATCCTCTTAGACCTTCTACTATGGCATATTAAACTGACAGACACTAAACTTAGTGTTCTGGTGTAGATTTTGATTATGAATTAAAAGAAAAAAATTTGCAAAATGTATTATAGAGTTTTAAAATGTGAGAAAAAAAGTGATGTGGCAGTATAGACAAAAAATAAAAATTTACATTTGTTGTACATTATACTCCATATAACCTTAATACCAAATCTGGAGTATGATCATTCTTTTGATAATGAGGAAAAAATTTTAAAGTTGTACTATGTTATCGCTAATGATGCACTTCAGGGGACTGCATGCTGCATAAGCTGATGCTCTTTGCACCTGAGCAAATTTGTTCCTTGTTACCAAAACAATATCCACACTCCAGATTTGGCACAAAGGTCATATGGAGTATAATGTAAAATAATACGTTTAAATAATTAGTTGAAAAAAATTGATTGTCCTGAGTGGGACCCAAACCCTCGCCTCCCAGAAGAAAGCTGGGCATCCTAACTTCCTTTTTCAACTAATTATTTCAAGTGTTTCTTGTCTACAGAGTTTTTTCCTGTGACACTTTATTACTGAAATAGTTTTGATTTTTTGTCTATAGGGCCACATATACCTTTTTTCCCACAATTAAAAATTTTGTTTTTCATTTTTTTTAAATCCATAATAAATAAAATAATCACTCAAGCAGCTGTTTGTCAGAGAGGTCTAACAGGAGCCAGTATATTTTGCAAATTTTATTTTTTTTAAAATTAATACATAATCATAATCTATACTAGAACACCCAGTTTAATGTTCTTATCTACCATAAAAGCAAAGAAAAAAAAAACTTTAGGTCACAACTGCAATTTCCATATTTTCTGCTTAAGTTAAATGACTATAACTCCTTACAAATTTTTTTTATTATAAATATTTTGGGCAATTACATATCTTATATGTACTATCATTTATGCCAAATATCATTGAAATCTGTGATGGGTAGTGAACTTTTTCCAAAATTTTGGTTGATTTGGCATGGAATGACCCTGTATCACATTTAAGTTCTTTCCTAGTTATCAGAATATCCAAGTATGGCATCCCCTCCCCCGATTCAAAAATAAATTTAATACATTATTAAATATATAGAATATTGCCTTTAATTGATACAAACTAGGATCCTGGAGGACAATCACAACATCTATATACCTATATCCTAGCATTTTAGCATTCAACTAATTATTTAAACATGTATTATTTTACATTATATTCCATTGTTTTTACAAATACAGTGAAATTGTGAGTTAAATTTTTAATTGACAATTATTGAAAGAATTACTTAGACAAACTTCAGAAACACAAACTTATTTCTTTCAATGATTAAAAATAATACTTGTATTTCCAGCTTTAATAACTACTGAGGTAAATTCTCATGACTAGTATTGTTGTTGTAAATATTCAAACTTCCTTTATGCTTAAATATTTAACAAATATACCTTAAAAATGAAATTTAGATACATTTGAAGAGATCTTTGATTTCCCTTGAGTCAATTTTTGCATAATATTTTATTTTACTAAGTAATAGAGAATGGGATTTGGTTTTGCCCAGATTTATAATGGAAATACTCTAATTTTTTGTTTAAAGCAGTGTATTACCAATAATTTGAAAATTAGACTATAAGATGTCAAGGAGCAAACAAAAAAAGACTTACATGAAGTTTTTAGTTGTGGGGTGACCACATATCCCTGGATTAAAAAAGGTCTGTCCCCAATAAATAAATGCCACCGGAATTTCGTTTTAGCCATTTTTCAAAGATTAAATTGACTATACAGCTTGAGCAGATCTTTATTAATAGAATAGTAGTGGCAACATTGTTAACGAAAAATTTCAGTTGCGATGCAGATAACTGAAAAATTGAGGCTAGAATCATCATTGCAATTATAGTAGAATCAATGTGAACACCAATAGAGAATGCATGTCTTTCTTCTACTTGCTGATACCATCACTAGCCTTATGTTTGCCAATGACTTAATCATAATGTTAATTTTTAGCTCTGTTTTAACAGATTTCAGCATCATGTAGTTCCCCAGATACTTGACCAACAGGTTCCAAATTTGGAACACAATTTATTTGTTTTGGGTTAAAATTTTGAGTCCCAACCTGTAATAGGATGGAGTTCAGAACCCTGAATGGCTCTGCAAATGTGGGAGATCTGGCAATGGTGAGGCATCTGGTATTGTTTTGCCATGATTTTCCCCACTTATGAACAAAATGAATGAAGAAAACTGTCAGGAGAATTTCCATTTCCATCCAATTGAAAGAATTTTTTTCAAACATGAATATAATATGGACGGATGAGAAATAACATAAAAGTGGACACTGTGAAGACTTTGCTGCAAGTGAAAACATATTTTCGTGTGAAATCTTCAGCAAAAACTTGCTGAAAATGAAAATATTTTACAGAAAATTCACCCATATGAAAAACATACCCAATAACAGTGATTTTTGTTAATTAACCTAAAAATTATTCAAGTTTTATTTTGTGCTATTGGATATTAAAGGTTATTATGTGCAGTTACATATAAAATATGATCTAAATGAAAAAGATTGTGTTTCAGTCCTTCAGATTGAATTTTCAGAAGTTCCTGGATCTTCTTCTCTAAATCTGGTCACCTTATTTTTAGTTTATTACTAACCTTTATTGTTTTTAGTCCCAAATGGTGGATTCATGATCACTACATCAAATGTTTTATGCCATCGATGATTTACCATCTGTGTAATATCTTCTTGAAAAAAATCTACATTTTGGCACTGCAATTCCATGCTATTTGATCTAGAAATTTTTAAAGCATCTTCATCAATATCAATGCCAATGCAAAACCTATAGGAAAAAAATATATTACTTTAAAATTCCACACCAGTATTAGGCTGCAATATAATTCAGTATATTGACAATCAAATAAAATATAGTAAATATATTACACATACAGTCCAAGAAACAATGAAATTCACTGGTAATGAAAGTACTAAAACTGTTTGATAATAGGTAAGTGTGAAAAAAATTCCCCACACTATCTTCCGGATTTGAACACAGGATATCCTGGTTACGCAAATTTCTCTTACCAATTCAGCTAAGGCAGTGGAAATTCACACTTTCTTAAATAAGGTTAAAAAGGATGATAGCAGATGTTGTGAGACATTTCCACATAATTCAAGCTGTCAGGGTGCAATCATGTGCTATTTAAACCAATAGGAAACAGTAATTTTTAGCACAATATGATCATAATATAGTCATCTTTAAGGGTTGCCTGATGGAAGATACAGACTAAGAAACATTAAAATTTGCAGTATTGAAAGTAATAAAAACCATTCAATAACAGACAAATGTGATAAAATTTACTTAGCTCAACTGTTACAGTAACTGGCACATTACTGAAAGATATTGTATTGGAATTTGAAAGGCAGATTGTAAAAGGCAAGTGTGAAGAAAGCCCATCAGTTACTATTGAATAGTTTCACTATTTTGTCTTGGCATTCTGTACCTATGGGCTTCATTCTGTGGGATTGCTCAGAGTTCTACTAGCTGCAAACTAGTGGAACATTAAGTCGAGGCAGTAGCATGTCTTGCCTTATAATGCCAACCCTCTTCACCTGATTTGTCTGCCAATGGAATCATTCACATATCATGCTGCATTCACCTTGCCCTCTGCATAAAAATCACACCAATATTCTGGGTGATGCAATTTAAATGCCATTGTATATACTCAAAAACTCAAAAACTGGTTTAAAATTAATACATAATTATTTATTTTGATTTTAATTTATTATAAAAGATTATTATCAGTAATGGCTTTTTATGTTTTTGCTGAATAAAAGAAAAACAGCTGTGCCTCCAGATTCATTCTAATTTTTCAAGCTTGACACTAGAAAGGTTACCTAACAGAGACCATTTATTTACAGTAAGAGAAAGATGGCTTCAAATAAGTTCTAGGCAATAGGATGTATTTTCAATATTAAGAAACTATTAAGATGTCATCTTGGGGTGGGGATGGCTCAGTCAGTATGTAACGCTCCAAAGAAATGAAATACTTTTAAAGTTTGGACCCTTTGTCTGATCCAATTACTTTTATGCTCCGGATAGCTGAGTCAGGCACCAGGCAATAATTGACAAATTGCCAAAAATAAAGTTTAATTTTCGAAATACCAGCGAGTGTTAATGAGTAAGAATTCAAAAATATTAAATGATTGTCAAAATGTAAAGGTTAATTCTAATCAAACAATTAACGTTGCTCAAGAGAAAAAAATTAGTAAAGATTCAAAAACGTTTAAATAACAAAACAATTTATTTCCAAAAATCACTCACCAAAACTTCAATAAAAAAAATACTACATCATTTCTCAACTCTGACTACACACACTGCACTAACTGTGCTCAACTAACTTCTGTGCTACTGTGACATGTCACCAGGTTATAACAAGCGCTACAAAGCCCACACATGTCATGTTGCACGCCGGGAAAGACATTTGCATAAATTGATGAGCGGCGCAAGCTATGACGTAAGAGTGGGCGTGTCCTAGTGCACGCGCTTTAGCGGGTGACAATCGAAAGTTCGGAGTTGCGCATGCGCAACTTCTAACTCTTGGAAACGAGCACTGTGATGTCAAAAAGGAAATAAAAATCCCCAAAATGATAAATATAACATAAATTAAGCAAAACTGGTTAAGGTAAAATAAAAGTGAACAAGGGGGCATCACAAGTAGTGTGCCAATCTTGTAATCTGCAGTTCCCAGGTTTGAGTCCCTGCTGGGTCAGCATTGAGATTTATCTCCACAAAACTCCTCACCCTGCCCTCAGTCAGTAGAGGACACCACTGTCTGTTAGATGGCATGTTAAGCTGTAGTTCCAAGTGTGGAAGAGCTATACCCTGTGCACATTACAGAACATACTGGATGGCCTTGACGGGTGGCTACCATCTGTCTAATGGGGTCCCCTTCCTCATACTCGTTTGAGCCCTTGGAGTCCTTGTGACCTGACCATTGAGCTCATTGTGTGCAAAAGAAAAGTGCCACTCAGAGGAAAAAAATCCAACCCAACTATCACTGTTATGAAAGGGCAGGAAATATCAGTCAAGCTAGCAGCAAAAACAGTTTATTGTTCTGCATTCAATACTAATAAAAATTAAATGTGAGATCAATGCAAAATGAAAAATGGGCCCTGACACTGTGCTGATTGATAATCAGGAAAAAGTCCTAGTTAAATCTGATATAATATTAATAAATGAGATTTCCTATAGTGAGAGATAATCTCCTTCTTAGTACTAGGGGTAGATGAAATTACTACTGAAATGCTTAGAGCTGGGAATGTTTCAGTTTACCACATGGCTGACTGAAATTTTGAATATCTTTTATGATAAAGGTATTGTTCCTAAGGATTCTATCACAGCCATTATTATCCCTATTTTTAAAAAAGGTGGTCACAGTTCTTGTGATAACTATAGGGGTATCAGCCTACTTTCTGTTCCAGGTAACGTCCTTTGCATGATTGTGCTTAATAGAATTAAGAATATGGTTGGCAGGCAATTGCGTGATGAACAATGTGGATTCAGAAGTGGTAGGGGATGTGTAGATCAGATATTTTCACTTAGGCAGATTCTTGGGAAATGTTTAGAGTTTCAGAAACCTTTGGTTGCTAGCTTTGTTGATTTCAAAAACGCTTTCACCTCTGTTGATCATCATAATTTGTGGTTGATTGTGATTCTTATGGCATACCCGACCAGTTAGTTAATGGAAGCTTTCCATAATAACACTGAGTCATGTGTGAGAGTTGGTAAGTCTTGTAGCAATTGGTTTAGCATTACTTCTGGTGTTTGACAAGGGTGCATTTTGTCTCCTTTTCTCTTTAGTTTGGTTATTGATTATGTTATGCAAAATTCACTTAGAGGGAAAGATTTTGGCCTAAAATGGTCTGGAGATCTGAATTTTTTTTATTTAGACTATGCTGATGATTCAGCCTTTTTGGCAAATGATGTTGATGAGATGAACTCTTTCATTCGAGCTGTTGATGACACTGATAGTAGAGTAGGTTTCGTTATAAACAGAGAGAAAATTAAAGTGATGAAAATTGGTCAGGCAGGCTGTGATTCAGTTAATCTGAATGGCTGCACTCTTGAGAAAGTGTCTCAGTTTAATTATCTTGAAAGCTATGTAACAGATACTGGAGATGTGCAGCATGAGACTAACAGACGAATAGGGATTGCTGCCAGGACTTTTAAGAATCTATGGAGAGTGTGGAGAAATAGGCATATACACCTAAAGACTAAAATTAGACTGTATAATAGTTTAGTTCTTTCTAGGATAAGTTATGGTAGTTAAACTTGGACACTTTGCAAACAAGATAACAGGAAAATTGATGCTTTTGATTCTAGATCAGGCATCGGCAACCTATGACCCGCGGGTCACCAAGTGACCAATTTGATAATTTCAAGTGACCCACTTGAGTTCCGCAAATAAAGTATAATATATAAAAATAAATTATAAAACATAAACATGAAACAAACACTTTGAGAAGTGTTTGTTTCAAAGTCTGGTTGGACCTCCGTAGCCCATGGCTGCTTGAGGGTGATGATGATGAAACTTCATTTAAAATACATTTTTGGCAACTTCATTGTCAATACGATACATATTATTTGAAGATCATTGTCCAACTATGGATTTCCTTTTAAAGGTGTGCAGGGGATGGATCTTTTTCTGTTCACAAGAAAGTTCATTATAAATTCTTGGACCTATGTAATTTGTATTTCATACAGAAATTCCTTTACAGAAGGTAAAAAAAAAAAATTTGTTTCTCTTAATGGGATGTAATATTTTTTCATTGAAAATGAATTGCATTTTTATGGATGTATTCTATTATCTTGAATACGTACTGTTTTGTTACACAGGCAGTATTTGTAGAGCATTGAAGATGGGTAGTGAGCTGGATGTTGTTGTATTATTCTAGTGAGAATTTTTGCAATACTATTAATCTATGCAGACACTCTTTGGAGCTCCACCTTATGTTCTAATTGCATATACTATATATGGTTAGGTTGTTTTACCTCTGAGTGGCACTTTTTTGCACACAATGGGCTAAATGGCCAGATCACAAGGACCACGAAGGCTCAGAGAAGGTTGGGGGAGGAGACCCACTGGGACAGCTGTTAGGAGACAGATGGTAGCCTCCCGTCAAGGCTATTCAGTGTGTTCTTTAACGTGCAGGGTATGGCTCTCCCGTACACGGGACCATGGCTTAACATCCCATCCAACAGACAGCAGCCTTTCCAAGCCCATTGGTGTTCCCTACTGACCGTGGGCAGGGCAGGGAATTTTGCGGAGATAGATATCAACGCTGCCCCAGCAGGGAAGTGCAGATTACATGCCTGGCGTGCTACCGACTGAGCCACTCCCGCCCACATATACTATATATGGATGTATACAAGAATAATAAAAACATCTGTTGTTTGAAATATCTAATATTGATCTCAAAGCATATAATTTTAATATAATATTAATTTTGTGACATATTAGATCTATATGGTTGTTCCAATTGAGTGTCTCCTCAATCATAGCTCCTAGGTATTTTACATATTTTACTGGGTTTTTTTTTTTCACATTTGCATTCATTAAAATCTACACAGTTGATATGATGAACTATTTTAATTTCTTATAATTTAATTTTGCTTTGGTTCACAGTGAAAATTCTATATACTGCTTTACTTCTGTTGAGAATTAAGTTATTGCTCTTTAGCCAAATTTAGAGTTTTGGCATGTCATGATTTGCCATATTATACAATGCTTCTGTGTTATTTGACTTGTATAGGAATGCTGTATCATCTGCAAAGGAGATTATTATTTCTGCCTCAAAATTTGCTTCAAAAATATCATTAACATAATAAAAATAGCATCGGTTTCAGGACCAAACCTTGAGGAACTCCCCTCATTACATAAAGCATATCACTTGTTGTGTTTGATATTCTGACAACTTGTTTTCTATTATGTAAATATTATTTCATCAAATTATAAGGGATTCCCCTAATTCTGTAGCTGTATTTTTTTTTTTCAATAAAACACTTGGTTGGCCAAATCAAAAGCTTTAGATAAATCCAAAAAGAGTGCCATAGATTTTCTTTTTCAGTCTAATTCTCAAATAACTATTAATCAAATATTCTATTGCTATCTCAGTAGTTCTACCTTTTTGAATACATATTGTTTTTCGCCAGAATTTTTTTACTATTTAAATATTCAACCAATCTTTGGTAAAATATCTTTTCGAATATTTTTCCAATAATAGGCAATATTGATATAGGTCTATAATTATTGATATCTCTTTGACTTCCTCTTTTAAAAATTAAGTGGACTATTGAACATTTCAAAACTTTGGGAAACAGTCCTTTCAAAATTGTATTCTTTCATCTTCTTGCTATGTATCTTCCACTTAAGAAATTAATTTTGCTTGCAACTTCATTCCACAATACAACTATCATATATATTATGGTTTCATGATATACAAAATGTTCAACTTCATGGCACATATTAACAGCATGGCAAAATAGAAAGGTAGCAGAATGAATATCTTTAAACAAATAACACAGTTTTTGGGACCACTCAGTTTATCTTCTATACTAGTTTTGTAGATCCTAAATTTAAACCCATTCTTAACTCTTCCAGGGTTAAGGATGTCTATAGACATTTATTTGTACAACACATGAAACTTCAATTTAAAAAAAAAAACTTGCCATTTGAAAATTATCTTACATATGTCTTTTAAAAATACATAATTCAGCTTGAAAAAATATTTTGTTTTTCATTTGATGCATATTTTATTAAACTACAAATAATTTGATAAAGCCATCTGATTGCCCTATTTTAGAAGCACTATACGTTATTGCTGATTTGTTTGTTAACATTACTCTGAATTGAAGCAATCACCTGATTTAAATTCAGAAGTTTGATTTGAACTATTATCAAGAAATTTTTCCTTCAAGTTTCTAAAACCTCCTGATAATTAACAAAAAAAAATTATATTTTTAAAAATGGAATATTTTGGAAGTAATTATGAAATATGTACCTATTGTTTTGGTACACCAAAATAAAACGTCTATTAAAATTAATATGTTACTACAATGTTCAAATTTTTTACTTCAGTAAAATTCAGAATTAAATTCTCTTTAATTTGTTATATAACATGACCAATTTCTGCCAATTAATTATTTATTAAAAATATAGGGATTGCTGCCGGGACTTTTAAGAATCTATGGAGAGTGTGGAGAAATAGGCATATACACCTAAAGACTAAAATTAGACTGTATAATAGTTTGGTTCTTTCTAGGGCAACCTCCTTTAAGCAGCATATTGTGCAGAGAGAGACTCCGTTGGTTTGGCCATGTTGCCCGTATGAATAATTATAGATTGGCGAATAGGGTTATGAACAGTGTGCCTAAAGGCTTCAGAAAGAAGGGGAGACCTAGGATGCGGTGGGCAGACAATGTCAAACAGGACCTTGTTAGAATTGGTGTGCAGTGGCCAGATGCAGTAGATGTAGCTCAGGATAGACTTGCTTGGAGAACTAAATTGCACGGTCTGGTTGGACCTCCGTAGCCCTTGGCTGCTTGAGGATGATGATGATTCTAAAGTTGACTTGTTTATTAGACTCTGCAACAAGCCTGGACTTTTCTCAAAATATGATATGGAGAAAAAAATTACAAAATGGAAGAAATGTTTACTTTAAACAAGAAAATAATATTTTTTTTTTGTTATTCTGAAATAAATAGCCTTTCTATTCATGTACATTATAATCATTTCTGTCTATTAGCGTTTTTTAAATAAATTTTTATTTGCATTGCCAGATGTGCATTTTTTACTACATGACTAAAAAAACTCCTATTAAAATAAAACAAGTAATCTTTTTAGTGAAATATTTTATTTTAAGAAAATCAAAAATTAAATACTATTTAATTGGCATATAACATGCCACAATTCATTTCATTGGTTTTTTTCGCAATAAAATTCTGAATTGAATTGTTTTTTTTGGCTGAGCATAGGGAGAAAATAGCATGGCCTCTGGATGGAAACCAGATTTTCAGGCTGGACACTGGAAAGGTTATTAATATTTTTTTCTGAAAGAAAAGGAAATTGTTCCTAATTTCCAATAATAGTGATCATATCAATTGATGCTCTATAACAGAGTTATTCCACTTAGCTGAACTTCAGTTAACAGAAAATAGAGTAGATTTTTCAATCAGGAAGTACCTATGACACATCTTACTGATAGGCAATGGAAACTGATAGCTGGTACAATGAACACTTTGCAATCATGGAATCAACTCTGTAGCTTTTCATTAGCTGGAATTGAATGACAGGGTTTATCAAAATAATGAAAACACCAACAGTGACTAGAGTACATGCAATGCGCCATATGCATATCACAGGGATGACATCATCCATGATGTGAGGTATATAAAGGGGAGAAGTATGATGTCGGTTATCATATAACAGTGCCGCAGGAGAAATAGCTGCTGTAGTGTACTTGTCGACAATGTCAGATCTCAGTGACCTCCAAAAAGACATGATCATTGGAGCACATCTTGCAGGAGCTTCAGTAACCAGAACAGCAGAAACAGTAGGTGTAACATGAGGAACTGTATCGAAGATTATGACTACCTATCATAAAGGGCAGGGCATTGCCTCCAAAAAATGCAAATTGTGGTTGCCATATGAAGTTGTCAGATAGGGATAAGTGAACTTTGGCACGGATTGTACAATGGAAGCACAAGACTACCACGGCACCGCAAATAGCTGCAGAGTTGAACACCAGCCGGAATGATCCTGTTTCCGTCATAACAGTTGATTGGGAACTTCATCGTGCCAGTATTTATGGCCGTGCTGCAATCCACAACCTCCGACTACCAACATCAATGCAACAAAACATGCAAAGCACATAAAAACTGGGATGCTATGCCAATGTGTCATCTGGCCTGATGAATCTTGTTACACACTGTTTCTCACCACTGGTAGAGTGTACATCTGGTGAAAACTTGCAGAAGTGTACCACCCAGACTGACTCTGACTGTGAAGGATGGAGGTGGATCCCTGATGCTATGGGGTGCCATATCACAGGATTCTTTAGGACCATTAGTTATTCTGCAGGGTCGTATCACATCCATAATGTACGAATCCATTCTCGGAGACCACCTGCACCCAATGTTGTGGGCATTGTTCCCTAATGACCAACCCTGGTTTCAAGTGGATAATGCATTGTGAATTGTGCAATACGTGTCAAGTTGTGGTTTGCGGAGGTTGAGGTAAGGCAGCTACCCTAGCCACCTCACTGTTATTGAACATTTGTGGGAATATCTGGAGCACAAGGTCAGATCACGCTTTCCACTCCAGCATCACTGGCACAGTTGGGCCATATTTTACAGGAAGAATAGTCCCACATTACATTACCATATGTGCATGACTTGTTTAAGTCAATTCCATGTCAAATTGCATCTGTTCTGAACACCCGAGGTGGGTTTACAGCTTATTAATAAAATGTTCTCCACAAACAGTACGTATTTCCATTATTTTGATAAACCTATGTAGGTGGGATAGCTCAACATAAAAGAGCATCTGAAGTACATTAAAGAAGTTGCAAGTTTGATCTCCATCCTTAACAATTCAGTTTTATCAGGTACTCTTCAACTGTTATAAGGCAACACAACATTCACTATCTGTAAGTTCACTATTGTTGAATATATTACCAGTGGTTACATAATTTCAGTATTAAAAATGTAATTTGTAAATACATAGCTTACCCTGCTTCCAAAAGAGTAGCTCCTAAAGTTAAAACACCACAACCGCAACCAAAGTCAGCAATAAATTGCCCATTTATTTCATCATACACAGTATCAATTATGTGTAACATCCGAGCTAGATGAAAGAGAAAATATTTCCCGTAACTTGCAATCATTATTCAATGAAAAGAAAGTCGTAAGTAATGATAGTGAAAATTTTGATGTCATAGAGATATTTGGAGTAACACTAATTTTAAGACACAATATTGCTCTTTCAAATAATTTGAAAATATTTATTCTTAATCTAATCAAATATTTCGTTCCTGAAGAACAAACTTTTTGTACTATTTCTTTACATTAGGTATGCCCAGATGCAGACTGGCAATGGGCACTGACCACTGTTGGCATCCTGGTCCCTCAAGTATTGTGGGCTCCTGGAAGCTCATACAAGAAATAATATTTTAATAGTAATAATAATACTTATTTTACACAAGTTCCAGAGAACTGGGGAAAAATTATTTTAAGTGGTTTAGTATGAGCAATCAAAAGAACAAGTATTGAAATCTTTCAAAAAATTTCTTATCGCAGCCCTGCTCTAGTTACCTATCTGAAAAAAGAAAAAGTGGCAATCTGCCCCTGTATATGCTACAGAAAGACAGAAAACAAAATAAAAATTTAATTTTTCTTAGAACCAAGGGTCCTGAAGTTAATTTGAATAATTTCATGATTACATAATACTTCATCATCCATCATCATCAATCAGCCATGGGCTGTGGAGGTCCAACCAGCCCATAAAATTTAGTTCTCCAAACATATCTGTCCTGAGCTATATCTGCTGCATCTGGCCACTGAACACCAATTCTAACAAGGTCCTGTTTGACATTGTCTACCCACTGCATCCTAGTCTCCCCTCTTTCTGAGGCCTTTAGGTACAGTGTTCATAACCTTATTTGCTAATCTATAATTATCAATATGGGCAACATGACCAAACTAACAGTCTCTCTCTCTGCACAATATGCTGCTCAAAGTAGTTGCTGACTCCTCTGCTTAACCACATCATTACTTACAAAGTTGAACCACCTAATGCCAAAGATACTACAGAAGCATCTAGAATCAAAAGCATCAAGTTTCCTGTTATCTTGTTTACAAATCATGCAAGATTAACTACCATAACTTATTCTATAAAGAACTAAACTATTATACAATCAAATTTTAGTCTTTAGGTGTATATGCCTATTTCTCCAGTCGCCATAGATTCTTAAAAGTCCCCAGCAGCAATCGCTATTCGTCTGTCCATCTCGTCTCACATCAACAGTATCTGTTACATAGATCCCAAGAAAATTCAACTGAGACACTTGCTCAAGGATACAGCCATTCAAAGCAACTGAAACACCATCTGCCTGACCCATTTTCATCACTTTAGTTTTCTCTCTGTTTATAATCAAACCTACTACCAGTCTCATCAACAGCTCGAATGAAAAAGTTCATTTAAACAACAATGAAAAAATTCATCGAATTAAAATGAAAAAATTCATCTCATCAACATCATTTGCCAAAAGGGCTAAATCATCAGCATAATCTAAATCAGAAATTTTCGTATCTCGAGTCCATTTAAGGTCAAAATCTTTCCCTTGAAGTGAATTTCGCATAACATAATCAATAACCAAACTAAAGAGAAAAGGAGACAAAATGCACCCTTGTCGAACACCAGAAGTAATGCTAAACCAATTGCTACAAGCCTTACCAACTCTCACACACGACTCGGTGTTATTATAGAGAGCTTTCATTATGTTAACTAACTTGTCAGGTATACCATATGATCTCACAATCAACCACAAATTATGACGATCAACAGAGTTGAAAGCCTTTTTGAAATCAACAACCTAGCAATCAAAGGTTTCTGAAACTCTAAACATTTCTCAAGAATCTGCCTGAGTGAAAATATCTGATCTACACATCCCCTACCACTTCTGAATCCACATTGCTGATCACGTAATTGCCTGTCAACCAGATTCTTAATTCTATTAAGTACAATCATGCAAAGGACTCTACCTGGAACAGAAATTTAGACTTTACCTGGAGGAGATAATGGTGTGGTAAAATCCTTAGGAACAATATCATAAAAGCTATTTAAAATTTCAGTCAGCCATGTGGTAACTGAAACATTCTAAGCATTTCAGTACTAATTTCATCCACCCTTGGATCCACCCTTGGATGTACTATTTCTTTACATTACATTCCTATTCTTTTCCTTGCGGATTTATATAATTAATTTTAGAAATAGCCAAAATAACTTCAGACTGTTATAGGACCAACATTAAAGCCAGTAATGCATCTATCATCATTACAAACAATGGGAGTAGAACTAACTACATTGTTTAGAACATCACTGAAATGCTCAGCCCACTTAGCCATGACAGAATCCTCACCTTCTATAACCTTACTTTGTTTATCCTTTAATTCCTCTATACCTATTCATTTTCTACCACACAAAACATTAACTATCTGGTACAGCTCTTTGCTGTTGTGCTGTCTAGCTGCTTCCTTGGCTTTGTCAGCCAAGCCATCACGCCAAAGATTCTTATCAGTTGCTAATTGATCCTTTATACGTTAATTAAACTCTGTGTAATGCTTTCTTTTAGGACTAGTAGGACTAGTAGGGTTTAGGACATTTCTGCAGTTCTTTCTTTCTGAAATAAGCTCAAGTGCCATATCATTCAAATAATTTTGCCTCCTGTGCTCCTTTTTTTTTTTCCTAAATGAATACTGTTAGTTTCAAGAAATGCCTGTCTAAAATGGTCCCATTCTTCCTCAACTTCAATAATAAGCAAACCATGACTGTCATAATGATTAAATAACCTATCATGGTAAGCTTTAGTTATAACTGGGTCTTTCAGAATTAAAGGTAAATGTTTTTAACCTTAGCACACTTCTTAAGATCAAGTTGCAAGACACTTTTAACAAGGAATGGTCAGATCCAAATTCTGACCCCCTATATGATCTGGTATTCCAAACAGAACTAGCCCATTTGCTGTTAATTAATATGTAATAAATCATATTTTTATACTGCCCATCTCGTGAAACCCATGTATACTTATGTATGCTGCGGTTTATGTATTAAGTGTTAGTTATTCTCAAACCATTAAGTTTACTGACCTGTAGGAGAAGTTGCCCATTGATATTGCAGCTACCAATATAAAATGGGCTTATCACCTCTCCCCAAAGGTCAGAGTCAATGTCAAATTTGGCATTGAAGTCATCTAGAACAAGGGAAATATCTCCTTTTTTGACAAAATATCCTGAAGTTGTCCGTAAAACTTTTCCTTCTCATCCTCATCGGCATCTCAGTGGGAACATAACAGCAGATAATAATCAAGTCTTTAATGCTTCTCTGAAATTTTGCTGTAAGAAATCTTTTATTATGCACTCATATCCTAGAAGAACATCACTAGCATGTCTACTGAGAAGGAGACTTACACCTTAGAGGTACTTATTATCTTCCCTCCCTGAAAAGAGAAATTTAAGATTATTTTTGACCTATATTTGTCAATCTGGTCTCTTGCAAACTGAGAATATCTAAATTATAACAGTGGAATCTTGTGTGAGGACTTCAAGAGAATAAGCTCTGCACAGAGTCCTCACATTCCAACTATCTATGGAGAGAAAATGGTCAGTGGGATGTTTAAAGAAACTACGCTTATTAAGCGAGGGAATGGCAACAATATCAAACAGCCTCATAATCACAGGCATGGGGCAAAGACCCATTCTCCCACCACTAAAGACTGAAGCCATCTACACTTGAAGACTTATTCCAATGTAGAATTTGATGATGCTAGTAAAAGTAAGAATTCAGGTGCCTGCGATGACCTCTGCTCAGGATTATCCACCAGCTGATAAAACATATCCTGTGAATCTATTCACTTGGGGCTGTCAACCTGCAAACAGAAAACACAGTGGAAGATTTTTCACTGTGTTTTCTGATACTACTAATGAGCAGTACAGCAAATTCAGGATCCATAATCAAACTCAGAGCCTTATTTCAGTTCAGTAGGTTTATATGGTCAGCACCACTCCTCAGCAGGATAGAAAAAGAAAAAATGGGTACAGATCAGTAGTCCACACTAATCTGGAAACCTCCCCTTCTGTTTACTTCCACAATAGAATATCATTTTTGAAAGTACTAACGGCCTGAAGAACACAAGAAGGCAGAATCAGACATTAGGTGTTAGACCTGGTGAGTTCTATGCATCATCACAGGGGATTGGTGCATAGCTTTCCTTCTAGTGACTATCTAGTTACCATTAACAGACTAAACACAAATATTAATAACTTTTATTTTAATTTGGTGGTCTTTTAAATTATTCATATACAGGGGTGAGAAAACTTAGAAAAATATTAGCAGATAACAGCTTTTACCATAAACCAGAGTGAAGGGATATAACTTGCAGGAGAGATGGGCAAAATTTTAAGCTTTAATGTGCAATTAAAAAATTAGGATTGTTATTTTAAAGGGGGGGGGGCACTAGAGTAATATTAGGACATTGAGGACTGGAAATATGAAAACTTATTTTTCCATATTTGGTAAGCTTATAGCCAAAATCAGACATTTGCCTTCACAAACAATGGAAAACAGCTGACTCAAATTCAAAATTAAAACTTTTGCCAGCTTCCTCAGGAATATCATTCCTATTCTTTCCCCTGGAAATATTTAATGCCTTTTTTTAGCTTTTAATTATCTTGTAATCTCAAAGGTGAAACTGGCAACCCTATGATAGAGTCAAGTAAATATAGTTTACCATAGAGAACACTGCAATACATCAGGTTAAATACAATGGGAGAGAGTTGAAACTATTGGAGCTTAGATATGAAAGGTGGTTCAATATTCAAAGTTCAATATTGATAATGTAGGCTATATTTGAACATATATGTAATACACGTATGACTACTACTGTAAAATAAATATTCCAGAAAAGAACAGAGTAAACATTAGAGTCTAAAATAAGTGAAAGTTGTAAAAACTATAACCATCTTGGATGAATTTAACAGTCAATCTTGGGAAAATTATCTCTCAAAATTAAGAAAACCAATAGCACTATTTGTAAATCTTAAGATGCCAGTGTGTAAATGAACTGAAAACAAAATCTGATGCAGGGATTTCTTGCAGTCTATTATTAATCAATACAACACCATAAACTTTATTTTTTAAACACAAAATAAGATTTAAAATCAGGGTTTTTTAGACTATTAAACAGTAGTTCCTAAAACAGAAGTTCATGATAAAACATGGTGATATATGGAGAAACAACATAAGCAAAGAGTGAATGTGGCCTATGATGCAAAGGTTTGTGATTTTTTACAGACTGAATGGTTAATGTATCATCTGCTGCTAACATTTGCCAAGCCTTTCAATTTTGTGTTTTGATATTTTTCTGGGTTTATAAAAAGTCAGGTATGATGTGAAGAGAACTTTTATAGGTTTCTATAAAATATGATAGGGGAGGTAAAGAACTTTTATCCAATGGAAACCAGCGTGAAATTTATAAAAGCTGCAAATTAAAAATGTTTACAGTAATATGATCTACCTATGTATCTAGACCACTACCAACTGCATTTCTTGGCTCTTTAACAGTCTGCTAAGCAGGAATGTAATTTTATGTGTTTATCCTTTGATTTTCATCATCATCGTCCTCAAGCAACCATGGGCTACGGAGGTCCAACCAGACCGTGCAATTTAGTTCTCCAAGCAAGTCTATCCTGAGCTACATCTACTGCATCTGGCCACTGCACACCAATTCTAACAAGGTCCTGTTTGACATTGTCTGCCCACTGCATTCTAGGTCTCCCCTTCTTGCTGAGGCCTTTAGGCACACTGTTCGTAACCCTATTCGCCAATCTATAATTATTCATATGGGCAACATGACCAAACCAACGGAGTCTCTCTCTCTGCACAATATGCTGCTTAAAGGAGGTTGCAAACTCCTTTGCCTAACCTCATCATTAGTTACAAAGTTGAACCACCTAATGCCCAAGATACTGCGTAAGCATCTGGAATCAAAAGCATCCAGCTTCCTGCCATCCTGTTTACAAAGTGTCCAAGTTTCACCACCATAACTAACCCTAGACAGAACCAAACCATTATACAGTCTAATTTTAGTCTTTAGGTGTATACGCCTATTTCTCCACACTCTCCATAGATTCTTAAAAGTCCCGGCAGCAATCCCTATTCGTCTGCTAATCTCATGCCGCACATCACCATTATCTGTTACATAGCTCCCAAGATAATTAAACTGTGACACCTGCTCAAGACTGCAACCATTCAAATTAACTGAATCACAGCCTGCTTGACCAATTTTCATCACTTTAGTTTTCTCTCTGTTTATAACCAAACCTACTCTACTACCAGTCTCATCAACAGCTCGAATGAAAGAGTTCATCTCATCAACATCATTTGCCAAAAGGGCTAAATCATCAGCATAATCTAAATCATAAATTTTCGTATCTCCAGTCCATTTAAGGCCAAAATCTTTCCCTTGAAGTGAATTTCGCATAACATAATCAATAACCAAGCTAAAGAGAAAAGGAGACAAAATGCACCCTTGTCGAACACCAGAAGTAATGCTAAACCAATTGCTACAAGCCTTACCAACTCTCACACAAGACTCAGTGTTATTATAGAGAGCTTTCATCTCTCTACCTGTCACTGATTAGCAATATGCTCTGCTCAAAATAATTGCCACTGAGGAAATTACTTATTTTTAGGGACTACCTTTTAAGTGCAGAATGAAAGTTTATTGTTTAGCAATATGTTCTGATTAAAACAGTTGTCTCCAAATATTTGTTTTCTGCAGCTCTTTACATGTAGAATGAAAATGTGTTCTTTAGCAATATGCTCCAATTAAAATAATGGTTTCTGATGAAATCATTATTTTTTGAATTTTTGAATTTATAATTTGAAAAAAAAACCCAGAAATACTGGGGGGCTTTTTCAAATGTGAAATGAAAATGTGTTGTTTACTAATATGCTCAGTTGATATAGTTGTTTCCGATGAGATATATTTTTGGGCAGTTTTTTAAGTGTGGAACGAAAATGTGTTGATTAACAATATGTCTGGTTAAATAAGGAGGTTTAAAGTGTGGAACCAACATTTGTTTACTGACATGTGCTGTTCAAACAAGTGGCCTCAGATGGCATTGTTTATACACTGCACAACATTGAAAGTGCCCCACCCAGAAGGAATGAGGAGACAGGGATGAAATGTAGCACAGACATAGCAATACATACTGACATACCATGATTTAATTTGCAGCCTTTTACATCAGTTAGGAGATGAAATAATGCAGCACAATGTGACTGCCTCAGTAGGTGGTTGCACCACCATGAATGGCAATACAGGCAGCAATATGGCGTGGCATGGAGTCATACAGTCGATGGATATGGTCCTGAAGAATTGCACACCAAGCACCATTGACTTGCTCCCATAATTCATCGAGATTACCCACCAGCTGGTGAGAGGATTGCACATGTTATCCAATAGATCTCCCAGCTGCTGAGAGGATTGCACAAGTCATCCCATAGATTTTCTATTGGGGCTAAATCTAGAGATTTCTATTGATATATAAACTATCCATGGCAATACTTGAACATGTTGCAAACATTGTCTGGAGACTCTAGCAGTGTGTACACAGGTGTTGTCATGCTGGGAAATGGGCTGCTGCATGCCTCCCAGGAATGGTAACAAAATGGGCTGCAGAATTGCGCTAACATATCGTTGGGTTGTTTTACCTCTGAGCGGCAGTTTTTTGCACACAATGGGCTAAATGGCCAGGTCACAAGGACCCCGAAGGCTCAGATAAGGTTGGGGGGAGGGGACCCACTGGAACAGCTGTTGGGAGACAGATGGTAGCCTCCTGTCAAGGTCATCCAGTGTGTTTAACGTGCACAGGGTATGGCTCTCCTGCACAAGGGGCCATGGCTTAACATCCCATCCAATGGACGGCAGCCTTTCCAAGCCCATCGGTGTCCCCTACTGACTGTGGGCAGGGCGGGGAATTTTGCAGAGATAAATCTCAACACTGATCCAGCTGGGGCTCGAACCTGGGAACTGCAGATTACAAGCCTGGCGCACTACTGACTGAGCCACCCCCACCCCATGCTAACATATCGTGCAGCTGTCAGTGTTCCCATGATACGGACAAGAGGTAACCTGCTGTCATATCCAATAGCACCCCATACCATTATGTCTGACTGATGGTGGTGTGACGGTCATGAACGAAAGCTGGATCCATTTTCTCACCAGGTTGTCACCATACACGAACCCATCGATTGTCAGCACCCAAACAAAAATGGGATTCATCACTAAACACAACAGTGTTCCATTCGTGACCCCAGTTCACATGATGTCAGCACCAAGCCAGACGAGCGCTGCGATGGTTTGCAGTCAATGGCAGTCGACGTAATGGCTGCCTAGAGCGTAGGTGTGCCTCATGCAACCTTCGATTTACCATTCGGGTCATTATGGGGACATCCATGGCTGCTGACACAGCCTGCTGAATATTGCATGCAGTGCTCTGTGGTGATGAACGAGCATGTTGAACAATGCACCTATCAAGCCATGCTGACGTCTGTCGGACGGCACCACTCCCTCTGCAATGCACACTAGAACCTTCATTTCGCCATTGTTGCCAACAGTTCGTGCATCCTGATGAACATGGACAATGACACGACGTGTAGTCCATCCAGCTTCACATAGATCTGTAATTATTCCTCTCTCGAAAGCATCCAAATGGCGATAAACCTGACGACAGTATGTACCAGGCATTTTCGGTCTTCCCTGAAAAATTTCCAAGCGGAACCACCTATCTCAACCATTTGCATGACTTCCATCTGCATAAACACAATAGCATCCCTGTTCCTTCTTGCACCAGGGGAGGCTCAGTTAGTAGCGTGCCAGGCTCATAATCTGCAATTGTCAGGTTCCAACTGGGCAGGAGAAAAGATTTTTCTCTGCCAACTCCCTGCCTACAGTGAATAGAGGTCACTACTGGGCTTGAAAAAGCTGCCGTCCATCAGATGGGATGTTAATCCATGGTCCCATGTGTGGGAGAGACACACCCCATGCATGTTAAAGAACATGCTAGGTGGCCTTGACGGGAGGCTGACACCCTTCTCCCAACAGTTGTCCAGTGGGTTCCCTCTCCCAACCATCCTCACACCCGTGAGAGCTTGGAACATGGACATTAGTCCCAACTATTTGAACTCTTGGTAGCAATAACCTTTTTTTTTATAACATAAAAAAAAGCTCGAACCTTTCCCTTTGATAATAGTCATCTCTGGGCACAATTCTATTAGAGAGTTATAGTACATATTCTGAATTTATCGCTACCAAATCTTATTGGCAATAATTCCTGACAAGCTCAAAATTCCAAAGTTTCCATTTTCTTGAATATACAGACGGAATTAGAAAACTATTGTGTAATGCAGATCTTTTGGATAGGTTCCATTTCCGCTGCTTCGCAGCAATAATGTCAGTTTTCCTTTTGCGTCAATCAGCACACGAGAGTGTCATATGGTGCCTTCCATTAGATGTAGTACTATCCTGTATAGTGGAGCATCGGAAGGCATCACTCAACCATATTTCCACCTTCTTGCACCACGAGTCATTGGTCTGGATTATCATCATTTGCTTATCTGAACTGCATGCACACACCCTTCTATTTACATGCTTGTATAACATCCTTCTGGGTGGGGCACTTTCAAGGTTGAGCAGTGTATATGGTAGTCTATTAGAGCATGTTGACAATGTTCATTGTTTAGTGCTATGAGCTGTTATGAAATTGAATTGGACATTATATAATCTTTTTTAATTAAATTATTTATTATTAATTTTATTTTATTATTAATTTTGTATTATTCATTATTGATGGTTTTGCTTTATGTAAAAATAAAATAAATGCCCCATCAGCAGATACTTGCCATAGAAGTCTGACAAGAGCCTATCAGTTTATATGCCTTAGCAGAAAACCGATATGAACATCCATGCCTTATTCTGGGGCTTGAACCCAGGTCCCTTTGTTCAGTAGCCAAGCACACTAATGCAGAACTAAAATTATAAATAACTGTTTATCAATATACACCCACTTCCTGACTAGCATGATAGATGCATTCTACAAAAAAATCCATGTAAGGTGAAAATGTGTTAGTCAGACACAAATTTCTTATAAGAAAATATGTAAATAGGGATATATGAATTTCAGAATCCTAACGTGACTGGCATATATTTTTTTCATTTTATTCTTCATTTTGGTTATACTTTGTAAAAAACACTTTTATATTATGTAGATTTTCTACATGTAACACTCATTTTTAGAGAAAGGAAACAATAAATGTAGAAACAAAAAACAGCTGTATGCAGTTTTATTTCAATACATGGTATGTATATGTGGTTGTTAAGGTAATGAAAATTGAAAATGAAATCAGGTGACCAGTTTGCTACTGGATAATTCGCTATTAAAAATAACCTAAAATTCTCTGTCACTGAACAATAAAATTTTAAAGTTTATCCTTCAACTATTTGCATATTAAAAGGTTTTAGGAGAAACCTCAAAAGCTTTTCACAGCAAGGACAGTGCTCTGTCTTCAGTGAAGTGACCTACATGGTGATGTTAGAACTGTTTAGAGCTTCTGTCCAACTGTCATGAAGGGTGATTCCAATGTCTCAGTGGCAGGTGGGGATGGGCAATGTCATTATTTCAATAGCAGACCATGGTTCTGTAGAAAATGGATGCACATGCAAACAGTGTGGCGTGCTCCCAATCTATGGTTGCTGCATTTTGTATTGCTAACTAAGCAGCAGCTGTCATTAACCTTGTTTTGGCTGACATCTGTTTGATGCTCTGTGAAACTCTCTTGTAAAAAAATGCATGGTTTTTCCAATGTAGTAGAAAACAGAATTACCTGGAAAATATTGGGGAAATTTGAATACACCTGATGTTTGAAGTAGGCTAAATTTTTCTCTGTCCCTTTTGATAATTTTCTTCAGATTTGGAGCTGGGTTGAAAACTATTTTGATTTTTTGGACTCTAAGTAACTTGCAGGCTGATTCACATAAGATATAAGTCCAGCTAAGGTTGCCCATTTGGAGTTGGTGATTGGGAGGGGAGCTGAATCTCTCCTGTTGTCATTTCTATATTTATTGATTAGCTTTTCTATAGTTATTGGGTGGAAACCATGGGATGCAAAAATGGAATGGATATTCTGAATTTCTTTTTTAAGCAACTGCTCATCTGATGATATGGTGAAGGCCCTGTGGATGAGGGTATGGAAGGTTGTAATTTTGTACACCCATGGGATGCACGAGTTTGTGCATATGACGGAGGGGACATAAATAGGCTTTCAGTATACTAATGTCGTCAAGGCTCCTGCATCATCTTTTTTGATGAAAACATCTAAATAGAGGATGGCACTGTTATTTTCTTCCTCCTTCATAAAAATGTATTGTATGATAGCTATTGTTATCAGAATTAATGAGGCAGTTTAATTGCTCATTGCTGCTATTCCAAATTAAAAAAATATATCGTCAACACAGCGACACCAGAAGATGGGTCAATTGCTGCATGAGTTGATTGCAGTGCCATCTCCTATTTAGATATTTTCATCCAAAAAGATGACAGAGGAGCCTTGACGACATCGTCATCACATCATCCTCAAACAGCCATGGGCTACAGAGGTCCAACCAGACCATGCAATTTAGTTCTCTAAGCAAGTTTGTCCTGAGCAGCATTTGCTGCATCTGGCCACTGCACACCAATTCCAATAAGGTCCTGTTTGACATTGTCTGCCCACTGCATCCGAGGTCTCCCCTTCTTTCTGAGGCCTTTAGGCACACTGTTCATAACCCTATTCACCAATCTATAATTATTCATACAGGCAACATGGCCAAACCAAAGGAGTCCCTCTCTGCACAATATGCTGCTTAAAGGAGGTTGCAAACTCCTTTGCCTAACCTCATCATTAGTTACAAAGTTGAACCACCTAATGCCCAAGATACTGCGTAAGCATCTGGAATCAAAAGCATCTAGTTTCCTGTTATCTTGTTCACAAAGTGTCCAAGTTTCACTACCATAACTAACCCTAGAAAGAACCAAACTATTATAGTCTAATTTTAGTCTTTAGATGTATACGCCTATTTCTCCACATTCTCCATAGATTCTTAAAAGTCCCGGCATCAATCCCTATTCGTCTGTTAATCTCATGCTACACATCACCAGCATCTGTTACGTAGCTCTCAAGGTAATTAAACTGTGACACCTGCTCAAGACTGCAACCATTCAGATTAACTGAATCACAACCTGCCTGACCAATTTTCATCACTTTAGTTTTCTCTGTTTATAACCAAACCTACTCTACTACCAGTCTCATCAACAGCCCTAATGAAAGAGTTCATCTCATCAACATCATATGTCAAAAGGGCTAAATCATCAGCATAATCTAAATCAGAAATTTTCCTATCTCCAGCCCATTTAAGGCCAAAATCTTTCCTTTGAAATGAATTTTGCATAACATAATCAATAACCAAGCTAAATAGAAAAGGAGACAAAATGCACCCTTGTCGAACACCAGAAGTAATGCTAAACAAACTGCTACAAGCCTTACCAACTCTCACACATGACTCAGTGTTATTATAGAGAGCCTTCATTATGTTAACTAACTTGTCAGGTATACCATATGATCTCACAATCAACCACAAATTATGATGATCAACAGAATCGAAAGCCTTTTTGAAATCAACAAAGCTAACAACCAAAGGTTTCTGAAACTCTAAACATTTCTCAAGAATCTGCCTAAGTGAAAATATCTGATCCACACATCCCCTACCACTTCTGAATCCACATTGCTCATCACACAATTGACTGTCAACCAGATTCTTAATACTATTAAGCACAATCATGGAAAGAACTTTACCTGGAACAGAGAGTAGGCTGATACCCCTATAGTTATCACAAGAACTGCGATCACCTTTTTTGAAAATAGAGATAACAATAGCTCTGGTAAAATCCTTAGGAACCATGACTTTATCCTAAAAGATATTCAGAATTTCAGTCATCCAAGTGGTAACAGAAACATTCCCAGCTCTACGCATTTATGTAGTAATTTCATCTACCCCTGGGGATTTATGAAGTTTAAGTTTAGAAATAGCCAAAATAACTTCAGATTGTGTTATAGGGCCAACATTAAAGCAACCAATGCATCTATCATCATTGCAAACAATGGGAGTAGAACTAACCACATTGTTTAGAACATCACTGAAATGCTCAGCCCACCGAGCCATGTCAGAATCCTAACCTTCTATAACCTTACCTTGTTTATCCTTCAATCCCTGCATACCTGTTCATTTTCTACCACACAAAACATTAACTATCTGGTACAGCTCTCTGCTGTTGTGCTGTCTAACTGCTTCCTCGGCTTTGACAGCCAAGCCATGAAGCCAAAGATTCTTATCAGCAGCTAACTGATCTTTTACACGTTGATTAAGTTCTCTGTAATGCTTTCTATTAGGATTAGTAGGGTATTGATTACGGACATTCCTGCAGTTCTTTCTTTCCGAAATAAGCTCAAGTGCCTTATCACTCAGATAATTCTGCCTCCTCTGCTCCTTATTTCCTAAAAGACTACTGTTAGTGTCCAAAAAAGCCTGTTT
Source organism: Ryuthela nishihirai (assembly GCA_038380435.1). Lineage (NCBI taxonomy): Eukaryota > Metazoa > Arthropoda > Arachnida > Araneae > Heptathelidae > Ryuthela > Ryuthela nishihirai. The sequence continues at coordinate 40,089,515 of JAWZYU010000022.1, forward strand.
AAAATGATTCCATTCTTCCTCAACTTCAGTAGTAAGCATACCATGACTGTCATAATGACTAAGTAACCTATCATGATAAGCTTTCGCTATAACTGGGTCATTCAGAGCTTCAGTATTAAAAGTAAATTTTTTAACCCTAGCACAACACTTTTTAAGTTTAAGTTGCAAGACACTTTTAAAAAGGTAATGGTCAGATCCAATTTCAGCTCCCCTATATGACCTGGTATTCCTAACAGAACTAGCCCAATTGCTGTTAATTAATATATAATCAATCATATTCTAATGCAGCCCATCAGGTGAAATCCATGTGTACTTCTGTATATCACGGTGTTTGTAAAAAGTGTTAGTTATTCTGAATCCATTGAGTTTACTTACCTGTAGGAGACGTTGCCCATTGCAGCTACCAATGCAATCACCTAGAACAAGGGTAATATCTCCTTTCTTAACAGAATTCAAAATATCCTGAAGTTGTCTGTAAAACCTATCCTTCTCATCCTCATCAGCATCCTCAGTGGGGGCATAACAGCAGATAACATTCAAGTCTTTAACACTTGTCTGAAATTTTGCTGTAAGAAACCTTTCATTAATTCACTCATATCCTAGAAGAGCATCACTAGTGTGTCTGCTGAGAAGCAGACCCACGCCTTGGTGATGCTTATTGTCATCCCTCCCTGAAAAGAGAAATTTAAGATTGTTTTTAAGAATCTGACCTTTATTTGTCCAACTGGTATCTTGCAAGCCAATAATATCTAAATTATAACTGTGGAATTCTTGTGTGAGGACATCAAGAGAATAATCTCTGTGCAGAGTCCTCACATTCCAACTATCTATGGAGAGAAAATGGTTAGTGGGATGTTTAAAGAAACTGTTTATTGAGAGAGGGAATGCTAACAATATCAAACAGCCCCCTAATTGCAGGAATGGGGCAAAGACCTATTCCTCCACCTCTAAAGGCTGAAACCATCAACACTGGAAGACTTCTTCCAATGTAGAATTTGACGATGCCAGTAGATGTAAGAGTTCAGGTGTCTGCAATGACCTCTGCTCAGAATTATCCACCAGCCGATAAAACACATCCTGTGAATCTATTCACTTGTGGCTGTCAACCTACAAATAGAAAACACAGTGGAAGATTTTCCCTCCATACAAACTCACCAATGCAGCAAATTCAGGATTCATAATCAAGCTCAGAGCCTTATTTCAGTCCAGTAGGTTTATATGGTCAGCACCGGGACCCTGTATGGTTGACCATTTCTCAGCAGGGTAGAAAAAAAAGAAAAGTAGCCATAGATGTCCAGATCAGTAGGCCACACTAATCTGGCAGCCCTCCCTTTCCATTCACTTCCACAAGAGAGTATCTCTTTTGAAAGGTATTAACGGTCTACACCATGAGAAGGCGGGGTCGGACATTAGGTGCTAGGCCTGACATGCTAGGTCTGATGACATCAGTATACTGAAATAATAATTTAAACTACACAGCAATTTGTTTAAAAAAATGTTTAATTCATGATTATGCTGTATGACTATAGACTTTTGAGCAACTAGTCTACATTAAGCTTAACACTATTTTTACATAGTCAAGTTATGAGTTTTATCTATCATGGTAAACTATGACTTAAGGATACTTTTATATCTGTAAAAAGTTTCCATGATGTAAATTGTTACCATTTCTTAGATGTCTTCCAGAATTCCTGCTGGCTCATCCGGTTGTGCTATCCTCCTTGTGTTATTCTTGCTGGGCCCTGCTTTCAAGATTTCATCTGGATTGGTTCCCATTGGCAATTGCTGATGTACAGCACTGATGTTTTCCTTTCAAAGTCTGGATACCAGCCCAGAATTTTGTATTAAAGACACTGAGTGTGATCACCACCACCACATAGGCTGCGTTCCACATTCTTCTGAACTCATTTCATATAACACAGGTTGGTCAAAAAGATCCCGTTATTCAACATTTGAACATCTTAAAAGAATATTAATCATCTTAAAAGATCTTAAATCTAAACATCTTTAAAAAATATTAAGATGCCTAAAAAAAAATTAAAACACTTTTTTAAGCACTCTATGCTATCAAAGGTATAAATGGTTATTTCCTTTGGCAAGGTGGGTAGACCATTGGCAGCCGTTATCCTTCTTTTAATCTCCACTGAGATGTCACTTGCTGGCAAGAACGTTGATTATTAAATTTGTCACCGAAAGCATCCGGGAAGTTCCTGTTACTACCCATCCTCTACACCATGGTACGTAAATCTCTCCTTAATAACTGTTGCTACTTGAAAGCATAGTCCATGTGTTTAAGGCTTAAAAACATTTAACAGTGTCATAGAGAATTAAATAACTATAATTCTAATTACTGCACTGTGTACCTCTACTCTAATTTTTGAATTATAAAAAAGTAATAATTGCCACCAGAGATCATAGATGGCGCCAACAGTTGGCCCAAAAATCTCAGTGAAGAGTTTAGTCTTAAAATTAGTGGAGAAAAGACATTAGTTCACTAGTAGAATATTCTGGAATGTTTCTGGTGAGATGCAGGTTCAAGTTCTGTATGTCGGCGAAATTTTTTCCACACAGTAGTTATTGATTTCTCAATGTCAAAAAGTCAGCACGTAACACTGTGATTGTCATCTATGTTTATGAAATAGTTGCCACTTGAAATTGTAGATGGCACCTAAAGGAGGTATCCAAAATTCACGGGAAGAGTGATAGTCATTATTAGTGGAAAAAAAACTGAGCCGGCATTAGTTCAACAGGTTAGAATACTCTGGTACGTTTCTGGAGAGATGCAGGTTCAAATCCCGTATGTCAACGAAATTTTTTCCACAAAAACATTTATTGTTTATTAACATTAATCTGTATTAAAGCAATCACCTGATTTAAGACCACAAGTTTGAGCTGAACTATTATCAACATATTTTCCCCTAAATTTTCAAAGAACTTAAAATTAACAAAAAAACTGCTATTTTTAAAAACAGAAGATTTTGGAAGCAATTATGAAATGTGTACCTATTAAAAAAGTGTTATTAAAATTAATATGTTACTACAGTGTTCATATTTTCTACTTCAATAAAATTCAGAATTAAATTCTCTTTAATTTGGTATAGAATAGGCCCTATTCTGTTGATTAGTTATTTATCAAAAATATTCCAAAGTTGACTTTTTATTGGACTCTGCAGCAAGCCTGGGCTTTTCTCAACGTAAGTATGGAGAAAAAAATTGCAAAATGGAAGAAATGTTTACTTTAAACAAGAAAAATGTTTGTTTTTTTTTGTTCAGAATTAAATAGCCTTTCTATTCATGTGCATCATAATCGTATCTGTTTATTAATGTTTTTAAATAAATTTTTGTGCTGCCAGATACTTTTTTTACTACATGACTCTAAAAAAGTCCTATTAAAATAAAACTAGTAATCTTTTTTGTTAAGTATTTTATTTTTGGAAAATCCAGAATTAAATGCTGATTAATTTGGCATATAACATGCCATAATTCCTTTCATTAGTTATTTGGCAAAAAAAGTTCTAAAGTTAATTGTTTTTTGCCTGATCAGAGTGAAATAGCTGGACCTGGGAAGGGTTAAAAAAGAAGTTCAAAACATCCATTCCATTGTTGCATCCCATGGCATGTGACAGCTAATACCCCCTCCCCCCCACACACACACACAGACCAACAACATAGGTGCACTACTTTGAAGTTTCATGACAACCAAAAAATTAGCATTATTGTGACATGAGTATGAATTTCACAGAAATCTACAAGGAAGTTTTACCTCAGTAACTATAACATAATTAACTGTGTATGAGATAAATTTCTTCTCAGATAGCCCTTTATACAGAAAACACACAAAAAAAACTCGCAGTAGAAGCCTCATTAAGAGCTGAAATTAAAAAATTACCTCTCAAACAGTTGCTTTGTCAGAGAGGTTTGACAGGAGTGTCAGTTTAATACCCCATACAGATCTGTGTGCTTAAAAATATATATCCCCTCAAACAGCTGCTTACCACGGACATCTGACAGGAACCTATCAGTTTAATACACCATGAAAAAGATGTGTGAAGGCCAGATTTCGGCAGAAGACAATGCAAACATCCAAGCTTTACCGATACTCGGGGGGGGGGGTTCAGTCGGTAGCGCCACAGGCTCGTAATCTGCAGTTCCCAGGTTCGTCAGTCGTTCGACGTCCCAGGTCGTTCCTGCGGGTCCCAGCTGCGTCAGCGTTGAGATTTATCTCCGCAAAATTTCCTCGCCCTGTCCACGGTCAGTAGGGGACACCGATGGGCTTGGAAAGGCCGCCGTCCGTCGGATGGGACGTTAAACCGTGGCTCCGTGTATGGGAGAGCCATACCCTGTGCACGTTACAGAACACGCTTGTCTCCCAACAGCTGTTCCAGTGGGTCCCCTCTCAAACCTTCTCTGAGCCTTCGGAGTCCTTGTGATCTGGCCATTTAGCCCATGGTATGCAAAAAAGGCCCGCTCAGAAGTAAAACAACCCGGTGCTCGGGTAAAGGCTTCAGGAGCGTCCTTTTTACTAGTAGCTCTCCTACTCTGACCTGGTACATGCTTACCGTGCGCTCTTACTATTCTGCCACTAGTACATGCTTACGGTGTTTTAATTCTACACTTACCAGCTATATGAGGACTTGTTGCATACTGTTCCAATTTAATATCTGGATCTGAAAACACTTCCACATTCTCTAATATACTTTCAAGTTTCTTTAATTTCATATTTCTTAGGTGTAGTTTTGTAACAACGCTGTAAAACAATTACGGTTAACGGTTTATATGTAACATTTCTTGAAAATGATTTTTTGGATATTTAACACGTTCGGCAATTAAAAGATCCCATAACCTTCTCCATTTGAGGGTATTCAATACGTGGCATGAGTCGCAAAGGACAAGACAAATACACCAAAAGCTGAGCCCCAAGGGACAGAAAAACAATGATAAATATGGTAGATCAGGGTACTAGACCAAAAAGATTTCCTGATCGAAAACCAATGGTCTAGCCCTTTTGAATCTGCTCATAGGATCATGATCATACTTTTAACTGTTAGTAATGAAATCGTGAGGATAGAAATGCCCTTAATCATGGCCGTCTAAATGCCTACCAGGCCCGAAAGTTCTGTTTATAACATCACCAATGTAGTGCTATGGAAAAGTCGTATACATGAATAAGATATAGAATTCAACGCTTGTTTTGGGCAGAAAACTATGTTTTAAACTTATTAATTCACCGCAAAAATGCTGAAATTAGTATTCAAGTATTTTTAATCTTGATTACTAGGAAAGAAATGAGAAAAAAATGCGTTTGTCATATTATATATAGTGACCACACCAATTACAGTTTTACAGCAGAAATCTTTCTAATTTTGTCTAATTTCTTTTATCCAATTATATGTCCATCTGGAAAAAACAGATAACAATCTTAAACGTTTCAGAAAAGGATCCCAAAATACGATATGTCAAGTCCCAAAATACGATGTGTCAAGTCCCAAAATACGATGTGTCAAGTTAAGTCATACAAAATCATGTTCGTTGATATGGCAACACGTAACCGGCACGTTCCATGATTTAGCGCTACGAAGTAATCAAGATGGCGAATGTAAGTGATGTATTTGAAAAGGCTGAAGCTCTAGCAATAACTGATAAACAGACAGCAATAGCTATGTTGAATAAAATTGGTAAGTGTAATGTCTATAATGTTGTTTTAATATTTTTAATTGTTCAAACCGTTTTTATTGTCATTTGTTCCCACGTGTAATTGCGTTTAAATTAGGCCTAAGGATGCTTTAGGTAGAAATGTATCATTTTCACCCTTCTTATTTTGCATAGTGTTTAATTTGTGAACACAAATGTTTATTGCATTTTAGAGCAGATGAGAGGGAAAATCTTTCGCTGTGTTTTCTGTTTGTTTGTGGGTTGACAACCCCAAGTGAAGAGATTCACAGGATGTTTATCAGCTGGTGGATAATCCTGAGCAGAGGTCATCGCAGGCACCTGAACTCTTTGCTTCTATTGGCATCGGCAAATTCTACATTGGAGGAAGTCTTTCAGTGTAGATGGCTTCAGCCTTTAGAGGTGGGGGAATGGGTCTTTGCAGCATGTCTGCAATTAGGGGGCTGTTTCATATTGTCGGCATTCCCTCTCTCAATAACCATAGTTTCTTTAAACATCCCACTAATCATTTTCTCTCCATAGGTAGTTGGAACGTGAGGACTCTGTACAGAGCTTTTTCTCTTGATGTCCTCATGCAGGAATTCCAGCGCTATAACGTACATATTCTAGGCTTGCAAGAGACCAGATGGACAGTAAAGGTGAGATACTTAAAAATAACTTTAAATTTCTCTTTACAGGGAGGGAGGATGGAAAGCATCACCAACGTGTGGGTCTGCTGCTCAGCAGACATGCTAGTGATACTCTTCTAGGATATGAGTGAATTAATGAAAGGTTTCTTACAGCAAAATTTCAGACAATCGTTAAAGACTTGAATATTATCTGCTGTTATGCCCCCACTGAGGATGAGAAGGATAGGTTTTATGAACAACTTCAGGATATTTTGAGTTCTGTCAAGAAAAGAGATATTACCCTTGTTCTTGGTGACTTCAATGTCAAAGTTGATACTGATTCTGACCTTTGGGGAAGAGTAATAGGCCCTTTTGGTATTGGTAGCTGCAATGGCTGGTTGTTGGTCGGTTGTTTTACCTCTGAACGGCACTTTTTTGCACACCATGGGCTAAATGGCCAGGTCACATGGACCCCGAAGGCTCAGAGAAGGTTGGGGGAGGGGACCCACTGGAACAGCTGTTGGGAGACAGATGGTAGCCTCCCGTCAAGACCATCCAGCGTGTTCTTTAACGTGCACAGGGTATGTCTCTCCCACACACAGGGCCACGGCTTAACGTCCCATCCGACAGACGGCGGCCTTTCCAAGCCCATCAGTGTCCCCTACTGACCGTGGGCAGGGCGGGAAATTTTGCGGAGATAAATCTCAACGCTGACCCAGCTGGGACTCGAACCTGGGAACTACAGATTACGAGCCTGGCGCACTACCGACTGAGCCACCCCCGCCCTAGCTGCAATGGCAGTGGGCAATGTACAGGTAAGTAAACTCAATGGATTCAAATAACTAACACTTATTACAAATACCGTGACATACATAAGTACACATGGGTTTCACCTGATGGGCTGCATAATAATATGATTGATTATATATTAATTAACAGCAATTGGGCTAGTTCTGTTAGGAATACCAGGTCATACAGGGGAGCTGAAATTGGATCTGACCATTACCTTTTTAAAAGTGTCTTGCAACTTAAACTTAAAAAATGTTGTGCTAGGGTTAAAAAATTTACTTTTAATACTGAAGCTCTGAATGACCCAGTTATAGCCAAAGCTTATCATGATAGGTTACTTAAGTCATTATGACAGTCATGGTATGCTTGCTACTGAAGTTGAGGAAGAATGGGATCATTTTAAACAGGCTTTTTTGGACACTAACAGTACTCTTTTAGGAAAAAAGGAGCAGAGGAGGCAGAATTATCTGAGTGATAAGGCACTTGAGCTTATTTCGGAAAGAAAGAACTGCAGGAATGTCCGTAATCAATACCCTACTAATCCTAATAGAAAGCATTACAGAGAACTTAATCAACGTGTAAAAGATCAGTTAGCTGCTGATAAGAATCTTTGGCTTCATGGCTTGGCTGTCAAAGCCAAGGAAGCAGTTAGACAGCACAACAGCAGAGAGCTGTACCAGATAGTTAATGTTTTGTGAGGTAGAAAATGAACAGGTATGCAGGGATTGAAGGATAAACAAGGTAAGGTTATAGAAGGTTAGGATTCTGACATGGCTCGGTGGGCTGAGCATTTCAGTGATGTTCTAAACAATGTGGTTAGTTCTACTCCCATTGTTTGCAATGATGATAGATGCATTGGTTGCTTTAATGTTGGCCCTATAACACAATCTGAAGTTATTTTGGCTATTTCTAAACTTAAACTTCATAAATCCCCAGGGATGGATGAAATACTACGGAAATGCTTAGAGCTGGGAATGTTTCAGTTACCACTTGGATGACTGAAATTCTGAATATCTTTTAGGATAAAGTCATGGTTCCTAAGGATTTTACCAGAGCTATTGTTATCTCTATTTTCAAAGAAGGTGATCGCAGTTCTTGTGATAACTATAGGGGTATCAGCCTACTCTCTGTTCCAGGTAAAGTTCTTTTCATGATTGTGCTTAATAGAATTAAGAATCTGGTTGACAGGCAATTGCATGATGAGCAATGTGGATTCAGAAGTGGTAGGGGATGTGTGGATCAGATATTTTTACTTAGGCAGATTCTTGAGAAATGTTTAGAGTTTCAGAAGCCTTTGGTTGCTAGCTTTGTTGATTTCAAAAAGGCTTTCGATTCTGTTGATCATCATAATTTGTGGTTGATTGTGAGATCATATGGTATACCAGACAAGTTAGTTAACATAATGAAAGCTCTCTATAATAACACCGAGTCGTGTGTGAGAGTTGGTAAGGCTTGTAGCAATTGGTTTAGCATTTCTTCTGGTGTTCGACAAGGGTGCATTTTGTATCCTTTTTTCTTTAATTTGGTTATTGATTATGTTATGCGAAATTCACTTCAAGGGAAAGATTTTGGCCTTAAATGGGCTGGAGATACGAAAATTTCTGATTTAGATTATGCTGATGATTTAGTCCTTTTGGCAAATGATGTTGATGAGATGAACTCTTTCATTTGAGCTGTTGATGAAATTGGTAGTAGAGTAGGTTTGGTTATAAACAGAGAGAAAACTAAAGTGTGAAAGTTGGTCAGGCAGGTTGTGATTCAGTTAATCTGAATGGTTGCAGTCTTGAGCAGGTGTCACAGTTTAATTATCTTGGGAGCTATATAACAGATAATGGTGATGTGCGGCATGAGATTAACAGACAATAGGGATTGCTGCCTGGTTTTAAGAATCTATGGAGTGTGTGGAGAAATAGGCGTATACACCTAAAGACTAAAATTAGGCTGTATAATAGTTTGGTTCTTTCTAGGTTTAGTTATGGTAGTGATACTTGAAAACTTTGTTAACAAGGTAACAGGAAAGTAGTGCTTACGCAGTATTTTGGGCATTAGGTGGTTTAACTTTGTAATTAATGATGAGGTTAGGCAAAGGAGTTTGCAACCTCCTTTAAGCAGCATATTGTGCAGAGAGAGACTCCGTTGGTTTGGCCATGTTGCCCGTATGAATAATTATAGATTGGCAAATAGGGTTATGAACAGTGTGCCTAAAGGCCTCAGAAAGAAGGGGAGACCTAAGATGCGGTGGGCAGACAATGTCAAACAGGACCTTGTTCGAATTGGTGTGAAATGGCCAGATGCAGTAGATGTAGCTCTGGATAGACTTGCTTGGAGAACTAAATTGCACGGTCTGGTTGGACCTTCGTAGCCCATGGCTGCTTGAGGATGATGATGATGCTGTAATGCAGTTTGAACGGCTACGCTGCAGTATAGGGTCCTCAGCCGCCATGTACTTTTCCCCAGGAAAACCTGTAACATTGAGTTGCAATACGATATCCATCAGCATGTTCCAATGTTTATGACGATGAATAGTTCTCTCTAATGAGATTATTTGTTTTCGGGGCTTTTCTTAAGTTTATTCTTGAAATTTACTTTTAGTATTTATTTTAGGGGCTTTTTTTAAGTGCAAAATGAGGTTTCATTGTTTAGCAATAAGCGTTGTTAATGAAATCTTTTGATGAGATTATTTATTTTTGGGGCTTTATTTCAGTAAGGACCAAGGAGTTATTTTTTAGCGATAAGAGCTGTTAATTAAATCTAGTCGATGAGAATATTAATATTTGGGGCTTTTTTTTAAGTGCAGAATGAAGGTTTATTCTTTAGCGATAAGTGTTGTTAATAAAATCTAATTTTGATGAAACTATTTAATTTTCGGGGTTTTTTAAAGTGAGAAATGAGAGTTTATTTTGTAGCGGTAAGCATTATTAAATCTTGTTTTGATGAGATTATTCTCAGTAATTTTTTTAAGTGCAGAAACATGATTTTCTTCTGTGTAACGTTGCATATTTCATTTTACTTATATATATCCTTTAAATTATATATATCCTCAATATGCATCTAAAGGTAGATGCGGAATGGACTACTTTTACCATTAGGACTTTTTTTTCACTGCGGCGAAATATAATAAGATGACGGCTGAGGACCCTCTACTGCAGTTCTGCCATTTGAACTTATCGTGAAAAAATGTTGCATTATTCATCAGTGTAGCGTTTGAGGCGACCTAAGTGTAGGGTTGCTACCTTGGAGTACTAAAAGTTTTAGGTGTTTTTTCGAACCAAGATGAAAAAAATCAGGGCATTTCCAAATGAATTTCTTATAGATTTTTGCCCACGAAAAATTAGCGAAACTTTTGCATGATCTTCTCTATTCTCCTGTGGTGTACCACATATATTGGATGATACCGCGTATGGGATTTTGTGATGATTGCAATTTCAATTGAATAGTATTCAGTGGTGAAAGTAGGCTGATACGCAATACATGTAAAACAATTTTCAGTATATCAGTAGTGGTATAGTTAAGATTTCTTTTATACTTTAATGATCTTTCAACTGTGCATGTAAATAAAAGCAAGCAGATCCTTTCAGTTAAGAAAAATTAAGGGGTGGGAAGCTGTTTGGATTTCCATTACAGTGTCACATTTTCTGCTTCACTTTAGAGATTTCTTTTAAAAATTTGTGAAAATTTGTGTAAAATATGCTCATGTTCAATAACTTTTGGAATCCTTTACCCCTGTCAGCAGCTCAAAGGAGGGAACATGGCCCCGTGCCCTCCCCATGATAGATCCTGCCTTGGTTTAACCCTTTATATACCAAGTTTGTTGAAACCAAATACTTAAAGTTCTATTTGTGTTAAGTAGTACATTGAACGATAAACAAGGATACTGGGTATTTTGCTGGCCATACATGATGCTGTTTGGAGCCACACCAGGCTCCAAACAGCAAGTTAACTGCACCAAGCACGTCCTGAACTTATCCATACACATTCGTCTTTTGTTTGTGCAACAGCGAATTGCATACATTCATTGGAGTTTTTCTTTTCATAATATCTTTTTCACTGCATTCGTAAAAGAGAGATGTTTTTATTGAATAAGACAAAAGTAATTGTTTTAATAGCTGCTCTGCAAAATACAGAACTAAAGCAAAAATAAAAAATGGATGAATTTTGGACTTTGAAACACGGAACTAAAATGAAAATAAAAAGTGGATGCTGAATTTTGGACTTTATAAAAGAGCAACAAATTTTTTGATATTGGTTTTTAACAGCTCTTGTTTACTCTGATGCATGATAAAAGAAACATAAGTGGAAGTATACAACAGATGATAATTCAATGATTAGAACATATAAACATGTTATACTGAAAACACTTATGTTTTATATTTATTGTCACAGAAACCCCTAAACATTCACCCTGCTGTTAGTCAGAAAGGAGACCGATTGGCTTGGAAAGGCTGCTGCCCAATGGAGGGGACTTAAAACTGCCTCTGTATTTAGGAAAGCTATACCCTGTGCACCTTAAAGAACACTCTGAATGGCCCTGACAGAAGAGTGTTATCTGTCTCATGACAACTCTCCAGTGGGTGTCCTTCCCCCAACCTTCTCTGGGCCCTTGGGGTCTATGTGACCTAGCCATTTAGCTCATCATGTGGGGAAAAGTGCAGAGGTAAAACAACACAAAGGTCTTGATCAGGACCAGTAACTTGGTGGCCAGAGCTTCTGACGTATTTATCAGAAGGTCATAGGTTCGTATCTCCCTGCCTCAAAATAATTTTTCCTCTAGATTTGATATTGACATTAAGCTAAGAGTGAATACTTCCCTGCTTGTTGAACAAAAATGTCAAAATATTTCTTCAATTTAAAAGTTACTCTAAATCTCCGATATATATATGTTATTCTAAAAAATGCTTAAACTTTGCATCTGGGTTTAGAATATTCAAGTTGAGTGATAAAAATATGAGTGAAAAGTTAATTTTTTTCTAAAAATTTTCTTCTAATTTTAAGAAAGAAAATCAATTTGAAACCATTACCAGGGGGCGTAGCTGGTGGGGGGAGGTTCCCCCCCCCCCCCCCCCAAAGTAACTCGGAGTTGGCTAAATTCGAAGCCACTTAGTAAAATACAGGTGAGTTGGCAAAATTGGGGAGTTGACAAAATTTGGAGTGATTTGGCAAAATCATGGGGGGGGTGGCAAAATTCAGGTGAGATGTAAAAATTGGGATTTTTTTTCTGTAAAAAATTATGGCAAGTTGGCAAAATTTGGAGTGACTTGGCAAAATTCAGGTGTGTTGTAAAAATTGGGATTTTTTTGCTGTAAAATTATGGCGAGTAGGCAAAATCTAGGGGCAGTTGGCAAAATTCGGAGTGACTTGGCAAAATCATGGAGAGTTGGCAAAATTCAGGTGAGATGTAAAAATTGGGGGGGGGGGTCTGTAAAATTATGGCAAAGTTGGCGAATTTTTGGGGAGTTGACAAAATTCGGAGTGACTTGGTAAAATCTTTGGGAGTTCACAAAATTTGGAGTGACTTGGCAAAATTCAGGTTTGTTGTAAAAATTGGGATTTTTTTCTGTAAAATTATGGCGAGTTGGCAAAATCTAGGGGCAGTTGTCAAAATTCGGAGTGACTTGGCAAAATTATGGAGAGTTGGCAAAATTCAGGTGAGATGTAAAAATTGCAATCTTTTTTCTGTAAAATTATGGTGCGGTGGCAAAATTGAAGCAACTTTGCAGTATCTAGGAGAGTTGGAAAATCTTGGGTGAGTTGGCAAAATAAAGGTAACTTGGAAAAATCTAGGGCAGTTGGCAAAATTCGAATCCACTTGGTAAAATATGGGCGAATTGTGAAAATTGGGATTGTTTTTGTGAAATTAAGGAGAGTTGACAAAATCGAGAAAACTTGGCAAAATGTAGGGGAGTTGGCAAAATTCGAAGCCACTTGGTAAAATACAGGGGAGTTGTGAAAATTATGCCTTGTACAATTAAGGAGAGTTGATAAAATTCAAAGTGACTTGACAAATTCAGGGAAGATGTAAAAATTGTGATTTTTTTTTTTTTCTCTAAAATTATGGAGAGTTGGCAAAATTTGAATCCACTTGGTAAAATATATGCGAGTTGTGAAAATTGGAATTGATTTTGTAAAATTAAAGAGTGGTGGACAAATCGAGGAAACTTAACCAAATGCAGGGCAGCAGGCAAAATTAGAATCCACTTGGAAAATACGGGCGAGTTGTGATATTTGGGATTGGGTTTGTGAAATTCAGGATAGTTGACAAAATCGAGAAAACTAGGCAAAATGTAGGGCAGTTTGCAAAATTCGAATCCACTTGGAAAATACAGGTAGGTTGTGATAATTGGGATTGGGTTTGAGAAATTAAGGAGAGTTGACAAAATCGAGAAAACTGCAAAATTTGGGGGGTTTGAAAATTTTGAAGTGACTTTGTAAATTTAGGAGAGATGTAAAGATTGGGATTGGTTTTGTGAAATCAAGGATAGTTGGCCAAATCAAGGGGAGATGGGAAAATTCATACTGACTTGCTGCAAATCAGATGAGACGTAAATATTGGGATTATTTCTGTGAAATTATGGCTAGTTGGCAAAATGCAGGAGAGTTGTGAAAATTGCCTCTAACCCCCTCTCCACGGAGCAAAAAACTAGGTACAAACCACACAGAGACATTATTTTCTTAGTTGGCAAAATTTGATTTTCTAGTTGGAAAATTTTCGATTCCTCTCCCCCCATTAACCCCTAAATTATTTGTTTTTTGCTGAAAACATAGAGAAACAGAAAGCACTGAGATACTATGCTTTCATCACTAGACATGTTCTTTATTGTCCCTGTAAGATGACTTCAGTGGAGTGACTGCCTGTGCGTAATTTTCCTCACACAGCTATGCTTTGAAACATACTAATAAGAAATAAAATGGACTTTCATCACTGATCCCAGAGTTGCATATAGCCTGGACTACAGTATACAAGACCTTGCTTGTATCTGGCTAAAATTAAATTAAAACTAGCTGAGACTTGCATAATTACTGGGTGGTGGTGTTTTTTTTTTTTCAATTTATGATTACATAAAAAAAATACTTAAAACTGCACCATTACAGAAGGCAAAAAATCTCTTGAATAATATCAAAATGTCAACAGTTTGTTCCCTGCCCTTAGGGGGTCTACATATTATTTTAAATACTTCAGAATGTTCTGAGGGAAATAGTACATTTGCTGCAATTACATAAGTGCATTAAATGTTATTGGTTTTGAATGAGATTTTGTCAAATCAGTATAGCCACACTGCCTATTTCATGCTGATCACAAATTGAAATGGCAGTTGATGACATAAAATTTCTGGAGCACTAAATTTCTCCACTGAAATTTTCAGATTCATATTGCAAATGGGCAAATTAATGAACAGAAGATAAAGAACTAGAGATATAAACCATTCCTGGAATTTTTTGGAAGTTCTCATGAGTATCTTTAGAGTAACAAAATGCTTTGTAATAATGAGAAGGGGCAAGAATGAGAATTTTTAGGAGGTCCATGACATCAAAAAAGTTGGAAACCGCAGCTCCAGAAGCAGGACATTCATTATGCCATCCTGGGTGAATTTTCAATTCAGGATAACATTTTCCCCTCCATTTTAAATCTCTCTACATGTAGTTTTCAAGAAATTTTTTAATATACAGAAGCTTAATAGTTTTTGCTTCCATTAACCTTACTAGCATTCTCATGGTGGGGGTGCTTCCCTCACCTGAGTGATATTTAAGTTCAGATAAGTGTTATCAAAGTCAAAAAATGGTAATATAAGTAACAAAAGTAGCTAGCTTTTTGATGCATATTTCCTATCCCAGTGATTTCCTGTCTTCATTAATATGACTGCATTTTAAATCTTGCAGCATCTCTGCAGAGGATACTAATCAGCAGCCCAACAGTAAATAGTATCATCTTTCATTTTTGTCACGTTTCATATTGAACTGAACGAAGTGTGCCAGGTTCATAATCTGCAGTTCCCAGGTTCAAGTCCCACCAGGGCCACCATTAAGATTTATCTCTGCAAATCTCCTGCCTTGCTCTTGGTCAGTAAGGTCACCGACGGGCTTCAAAAGACCACCATCTGTTGGATGGGATGTTAAACTGTGGCCCTGTGTGCAGGAGAGCCTTACCCTGTACACAAAGAAAACATTGAATGGCCTTAACGAGAGACTACCATCTGTCTTCCAACAGCTGTCCAATAGCGCCCCTCCCTTGAACTTTTCTGAGATCTCGGGGTCCTTGTGATCTGGCCATTTTAGCCCATTGTGTGCAAAACAGTGCTGCTTACAGGTAAAACAACCCTGATTGAATGAAAGGAGCAAGTGTGCTGAGGCAGGGAGTAATTTTTTATGTGTAGATGTGATTTTTTGAATATTTTCATAAAAACTATGTAACATTTGAGCAGAAAATCCTAAAAGCATTCTTAGAAACTCTACTGTAATGCCATATATTGGGCTTTCAGAATGGTGGCACAGGTTCTTTATGCCACTGCTGATAGAAATTCACCATATATTAAAAAGGTAAATATTATTTAAGAAATAAAATATAAATTTTTACAAGTTTATTTTAATAAAAAATAAATACCCCCTCAAGTAGCTGCTTGCACAGAGATCTGACAGGAGCTTGTCAGTTTATATGCCATAGTGAAAGGTCTACGAGGATGGTGTGACCTCAACAGAAAAACACCAGCAACATCCATGTCTTACTGGGGCTTGAACCCAGGGTCCTTTGATCAGTTGATCAGCAGCCAAACATTCTAATCATTCAGATATTTCTATTTTTTATAAAGTTAAGTTTCATGTGCTTTACTAGGAATAGCTGTATTCATTTCTGGACTATCATTTAAACCTGTCAAATGATTTATGTGAATGATGAAGACCCTGGAAGGTCAATAGAATTAAACCTCAATCGAACTGTCATTCCTGGATTCATCGATCACTTTATAGTTCCTACTTGTATAATATTAAATTTTCCCATATTAACTCTTCCTCAAACTGACATTTTCAGACATCTATCACTCAGAATTCTTGTTCATCTCCCAAAATTTTTCTTGGTTGTTTTTTAGAAATACTAATTGCTAAAATGCAAAATAGAAATGGCCCAACAACAAATCATGTCTGTGTACTTCGACACCTTTGATGTGGATGCCAGAGTCAATTCTCACAAGTAGAAGTGTCTATTAATAGAACATTTCTACTAATGTTCATTTTCTATTAATGTTCTTGAAGCATTTGCACTTTGAACACTTTGCCACAAAATTTTCAAGAACCAGTATACTAGTTTAGTTAACAAAGTTTAAACTTTCAGTGTTCAGGTCAAAACATTAATATTTACCTTGCACAAGCTACTTTCAAATCATTTAAAGCAATTTTTTACTCACACGTTATTTTGTAAATCAAGAAAAATTGTAATATTGAAAAACTACTATTTGAATTAACATGCCATGCTGTAAATGAGCAATTTGACATTCATATTTATATGAAAAAATTAAATTTTATTTTGTAAACAAAATTTCCTTGAAAACTAAATTAGTATTAAGGTTTTTTTTTAAACTTTTTTTGTGGTGTTTCATTTCATGCTTTCTTGCAGCTCTCATATTTCCATGCCTTTTTTAATGATTCCTTCAAAAATGATAGATTGAAGTTTCATTCTATTGGTCTTGTAATTGGTACATGAGTTCTGTGTATTAACCATGAGATTTTTCATTCAGCTACTTAATGCATATTGATGTGTGATTTAAGAATGGAAAAGTAAATTTGCATCTTTCAACCACAATTTAAATATCAACAAGTGTCCCATGGCCAAGTGGTTAGCGCACTTGGCTACTGATCTAAGGGACCTGGGTTCGAGCCCCGGGTAAGGCATGGCTGTTTGTGTCGTTTTTCTGCTGAGGGCCTGCCATCCTCTCAGACCTTCTACTATGGCATATAAACTGACAGGCTCCTGTCAGACCTCTGTGGCAAGTAGCTGCTTGAGGGGGGTATTTATTTTTTTTATTTATTAGATGTTGATAATTTTGTTTTTTACCTTATTTAATTTTAGTGGAAGCTGAAGATGGCCTTAATGATGAAGAGCAGATCCGTGTTAAGGAGCAAAGTATCTTGGAATTGGGACAGTTGCTCAGTGGAACAGGAAAAGCACAAGGTTTGTTGTAAACTGTACATAGTCATAAGTTGTTGTACCAAAAGTATTTTTAAATGCTAAACAAATTTCCATTCACATTATTATTATTCCTTCTATCATATGTGTTCATCAAGTATTAGGGAAAGGAATAAGTTTTTGCAGGAAGATGGGAATAATGACAGGTTATAATAATTACTGTTGACGGGATACTTGGTACTTCTACCAGTTGTTAATGTGAATTTCCTGGCATGACTTTTGCTTTCAAAGCTAGGAAAACTTACAACAGTAAAATATTTCCAAGGGAAAGAACATCAACTTCCATCTTTGAATGCAGTATCATTAATTATATTTCACGCTCTTTGTTTTAATTCATATGAAAGCAGTGTAAAGTTTTTGCCCTTCCTTCCCCAATTTAATTTATGTCTTTGGCTTGTTTAAAAAACTGTTAGCCGGTCAGATTTTTCTGAATTTCCCTATCCCTATTGTTGATTGTAATAAATCCAGAGTGTTTAATTTGTCAGGCTTTCACCCTGGATAAATTTTCAGGAATTAGACCTTTTGAGATGTACAGAAGTTTTGAATAAAGCTTGATTTGGTTGATGCTTTTTGAAGGATTGTTACATAGTATAGAATAACATTAACTTCATTTGTGGTGTCCTTGTTATACTTCGCTGCAATATATATATTGTTTCACACTTACCTCATCAATATATTGAAGACAGCAACATTAATTTCCCCCTCACTTTGTTGTTTATATCAATTGCTTAGATTTAAATCTCATGCCAGTACTGCATCTTAGAGCACTAGCAGCTTTTATTTTTAAAAAGGATATTCCAGCATACTCTGTGATGCTTCTCAATCCCAATTTTTTTCTCTCAGTTATAAGTAGAGGTTCAATTCATGATCTCTACTGTTGTTCATATCAGGTTCTAGGCATAGCAAAGTCCTCTGACACTCAGCATGCACTCTCTAACCCAAAGAAGTTACAAGGGACAATAAAGGGGAAGCTCCTTAGAGATAATGTAAGACACATGATCAAGGCACTCTCATACTTGATGGTTTAGGCAGTTATGCAGAAAAACTTGCTTTACAGGAGGAACGAGGCAGGTCCTCAATCCTTTGAGACAAAAGGGTGTCCTTACCACTGAGCACCACCAGATGCACTAGTAGTAATCGTAATTTGGTCTTTAGAAAAAAAAAGCATGTTCCCAGCTGATATCAAACCAAGGACCTAACATGACTCAGAAACAAATGTTTTTACCAATGTGCCATTCCCTTTATGTGGCTTGGTGCTTTTTGTAATAAGAAACAAAGGTATGAAAATTCTAAAAGTTTGAAAATAATGACAGATTCTAAATAAATTAAAACATTCAATTAATTATATGAACTGAAAGATTCCATTTAGTTTACACTTTGGTATGTTTTAGAATTTATTATACACTCCAAGGGAGGTTCTTTGAAACGTAAAAGTCATAGCTGTCACATCATTTTCAATTTACTTTTTAATATACTGAGAAAATGTTTTATTTTTTTTTACAAATATTGTTCAGCATATTCAGAATTGACTATTATTGTTACAAAATTCATTTAATTAGATTTGGTTTAGATGTTCAGTCCTTATATATCTCTAGTCCATTGCATGTGGAGTAGTGCTGCATTTCAAACTTTTCTGTGTGCCGGAACATTTTGTAATGTGATAAATTTAGTGGAACACTCAATCAAAAGCATATATCTTTATATATAAACTTTATTTTCTTAATTCAATACAGTCTAAATAAATTGCTCTTTTTGAAAAAACATTTATTAATTTAAAAAAAAGTCCTTTTTCAACAATATGTATTGAAATAAATTAGTTGCCCTGACTGGTATTCGAACCTAGAATAGGTCTTGCAGAAGCATGCTGGGCATCTTAACTGCTAGACCACCGAGAGCTCTCCAACTAAGTGACATATAAGCTTTCCTGTTTGATTCTGGTTAAGACCCCCAGTATGCTTCTGGGAGACCTGGGTTCAAATCCCAGTTGAAACAACCAATTTTTTTCAACTTGCTTTTTCAAGTGTTCCTTGTCTACAGGACTTGTGATAATTTATTACTGAATAAGTATTGAAATATTTAAATTAATAGAAAATTTTAATTTTTTGTGGGACATATTCCAGAATATTTAGGACAGGCTCTAGTAACACTGATTTAAACATTGCTCATATTTTGAACCAACTACTGATCTGGACAACTATGGCTACTTTTTTTTTCTACCCTGCTGAGGAATGGTCAACCATACAGGGTCCTGGTGCTGACCATATAAACCTACTGGACTGAAATAAGGCTCCGAGCTTGATTATGGATCCTGAATTTGCTGCACTGGTGAGCTTCTATGGAGGGAAAATCTTCCACTTTGTTTTCTATTTGTAGGTAGACAGCCACAAGTGAATAGATTCACAGGATGTGTTTTATCGGCTGGTGGATAATTCTGAGCAGTGGTCATCGCAGACACCTGAACTCTTGCTTCTACTGGTATCGTCAAATTCTACATTGGAAGAAGTCTTCCAGTGTTGATGGCTTCAGCCTTTAGAGGTGGAGGAATGGGTCTTTGCCCCATGCCTGCAATTAGGGGCTGTTTGATATTGTTAGCATTCCCTCTCTCAATAAACATAGTTTCTTTAAACATCCCACTAACCATTTTCTCTCCATAGATAGTTGGAATGTGAGGACTCTGCACAGAGATTATTCTCTTGATGTCCTCACACAAGAATTCCACGGTTATAATTTAGATATTCTCAGCCTGCAAGAGACCAGATGGACAGATAAAGGTCAGATTCTTAAAAATATTCTTAAATTTCTCTTTTCAGGGAGGGATGATAATAAGTATCACCAAATAGATCTGCTTCTCATCAGACACACCAGTGATGCTCTTCTAGGATATGAGTGCATTAATGAAAGGTTTCTTACAGCAAAATTTCAGACAAGCGTTAAAGACTTGAATGTTATCTGGTGTTATGCCCCCACTGAGGGTGAGAAGGATAGGTTTCATGGACGGAGAAGGATAGGTTTCATGGATGGAGAAGGATAGGTTTCAGGATATTTTGAATTCTGTCAAGAAAGGAGATATTCCCTTGTTCTAGGTGACTTCAATGCTAAAGTTGGTACTGACTCTGACCTTTGGGGAGGAGTAATAGGCCCTTTTGTTATTGTAGCTGAAATGGCAATGGGCAATGTCTCCTACAAGTAAGTAGACTTAATGTTTTGAGAATAACTAACACTTATTACAAACACCATGACATAAGTAAGTACACATGGGTGTCATCAGATGGACTGCATAAGAATATGATTGATTATATATTAATTAACAGCAAATGGGCTAATTCTGTTAGGAATACCAGGTCATATACGGGAGCTGGAATTGGATCTGACCATATCTTGTTAAAAGGGTCTTACAAGTTAAACTTAAGAAGTATTGTGCTAAGATTTTAAACCTTTAATACTGAATTTCTGAAAGACCCAGTTATAGCTTAAAGCTTACCATGATAGGTTACTTAGTGATTATGACAGTCTGCCTTGTTAACACCTTGCAATTTAATATTTAATTCATTTAAATGTAAGCACAAATCAGTAATAAACATTAATTTGGAAAGCTATTCGATGTCCAATAATTGATTATATATTTCAATGATTTTCTCATTATGTAAAAAAAGTAAGTTCATCTAAACACTCAACGAATCTTTGAAGAACGCATCCACGATTTAACCATCGGACATTGTTGTACATAAGTAAACTATTGTACACTGATTTTATTTCATTTAATGATTCTAGAAATTTTCGTTTATTTCAAATGCGTGCAGATAAAATTGAGCAATTTTGTTACAAGGCTTATAACATCTTCCAACGACTTGAAACTGGCCTTTGTGCATAAAACCTGTAGATGTATAATGCAATGAAAACCCGGAACTGATGTCCAATACGTTCCAGAAATAAATTGACAAAACCATTTTCCTTTCCAGTCATGCACACCATCAGTAGTTACTGATAGAATTTTGGAAAGATCTATTTCTCTTTCAGCGAGTGCATTTACAACTGTGTTGCAAATATCTATTTCTTTTGTTGTTGTTGCTGCTGATGATGTTAAACTGATCAATTCTTCTTTGATATTATTCCAAATTCTTCTAAAATTCTTCTTTGATATTATTCCATTCAATAACAAATAAAAATTGCTAAATGAGCTGGCCCAGTTATGTCAGTACTCTCATCAAGGCAGAGAGAAATTAAACCAGAAGAATTTATATCTATTTTTTGCTAATGAGTTATATTTTTAGCCATTTCCAAGATTCTATCTTTCACCGCATATCTAGCCAAAGGAATATTTTTGATTCTTTGAAAAAATTTTTCCTAATTTTCAAAATGTTCAAAGAGAACTGGTGTGCATTTTAACTATTCTTCTTTCATATATTCCCCATCACTAAAAGGTTTCCCGTATTTGACAATTATGTTTGAGGCAAAAAAACTAGCAGCAGTTATAGTTGAACGCCGATAAATATCATTAGGGATGTTGACTATATTTCTATTTTTAATTGCCAGAGCAATAAATTCTTTTTGTTCTTCCTTGTTTTTCTCAAGGAGCGATTTATGGTTTGTCTCATAATGCCATTTTACTGACAACGTTCTGCATATAACTGTCCTGAACATAAAACACATACTGCTTTATTGCCTTTGTTAATCATGCCATATTCTTCAGTCCACCTACTTTGGAACTCTCTGCTGCTTGATTCTGATAATTTTTGTTTTTCATTTTCACTAGCCATGGTAAGTAGAACTGTAATAAATTTATTCAAAAATGAAATCAAACATTTTATTAAATGCCTAAATTAAATTACCTTTATAATTCACACATACAGCAAAAACAGTGCACATATGCAACAATAATACACTTGCCGCTGCTTTCTGCTTACTTGCGGACGCGAAGCGCGAAATGCATAAGAACGTATGTGAGATTAGAGATGAGAAAAGTCCAGGAATTCTATGCATGAGTTAGTAGCCACTAGTTATCTACAATGTATCAACCACAGAAATAGAGAAGGGGATAGAAGGCGAAAGTACGCTTTGAGCAGCTTATCACTCACGATTTCTTCAGGGCAGCCATTTGTACGCATCGTTTAAGTTGCCATTATGATAATTTTATATTATGGCTGATGTTGCCAACTATATCAAGCAAAAAAGGAAATTAAAAAAATTAAATTATTTATATTACCACTTTATTACATATTAAAATTCTTATAATTTTTAATATGCAAAACCTGGCGTCTCAAACGGAAAACATACAAGTTGTCAAAACTCATGAACTGTCAGAAAACCAGTATTTAATATTGGAAACTGATTCGCCGTACGGTCGTAAATATAACAAAACAATCAACCGGCTACACCAACACTACCACAAATTTTGCAATTGCATACATGCACACTGCTAAGATGCATAAAATGGCCACATTCAATTTTAGATGCGTCACGTGATCAAATTCGTGTTCTATCACTTTCTCTATTTCTGTGGTGACTGACACGAGGAAAAATCATATCTGTTTCTTTCGTTAAAACAAAATTTTACTTGTACATTTTATAACAATTAAAAGAAATTAATTCGCAAAACGCAAGTGCTGAAAGTAACAAGCTGTATATCAAACAAAAGCTTGTGACCTGGAGAGCGTTGTTGGTAACAAAAATATTCCCCCGTTTGGTCTTCCCTGTTAAAAATAGGAATTGTAATTGTTCTACTATATCTTCTGAGCATGAGAGCCTACGAATTTGGTGTCAAATGAAAGCTCATATAAAGACCATCGTAAAGCATTTTGAATTTTGCCTCCACCCTTGTTGATGAGGCAGGTTTTTTGCAGGGGTCGACCTTAATGATTTATATCTCTAATTAAAGTTTGTGATGTCTTCATGTCGTGGTCTATCTCAAACACGACTCTGAAAAGTAGGAAAAATGTGGTCTATTATTTATCAGTAGGTATATCAAAGTTTCTGAAGGTAGTTGCTTTTAGTAAAAAAAAATATCTTTTTATAGGAGCCTAAAAAGTAGAAAATAAACCTAAAACCTATCAATAGTGCAATCAGTCATTGAGTTCGTATTCACTTCAAAAGAAGATAGGGCAATGATTTACCTACTCACAACAAAATTGCTGGTGCCCTATCTTCCTTTGAAGTGAATATGAACTCAGTGACTGATTGCACCATCAATACGCTTTAGGTTTTTTTATTTTTTATTTTCATAGTGCCTATAGGAAGATAGGTGTTTTTTAAGATCTTTAATTTTTTTTTTCTTTGTAATACTTCAAAACATGGACCAGAATTGCATAAGATGACATTACACTGTTCATGAATTCATGGGATTTTTCAGTCCTGGAAGTGGAGGATCACTTTGTTTTTTGTTGTTTTTGTGCTATGCATTTTTTTCCCCCCATTATGTGGTACATTTTGGGGATCATGGGAAAATTGCTGAAAAGTTAGTACACCAAGAATAAAAAAGTTCAATACCATCAGAATGGTACAGCCAAGGACTTTGTGTGTGTGTGTATGTATATATGTGAGAGGGACTAAATTTCTTTGAAATGAAGTTTTGTCAAAGGAAGGGGATTAAAATCCTCTCAGCATAGGGTGTGTGGTTAAAATGTCCTTAACGAAATACCCCTTCCAACCTTGGCAGGATTGATTTATGTACCAAGGAAGTCTTTTTTTGCTTTTGTATAAAAATATATTAAAAAATATATATATACCCCCCCCCCCCCCCCCCCCAATCAGCTGCTTGCCATAGAGGTCTGACAGGAGCCTGTCAGTTTATATGCCATAGTAAAAGGTCTGTGAGGATGGCAGGACCTCAGCAGAAAAACAACACACACAACTATGCCTTATCCGGGGCTCGAACCCAGGTCCCTTAGATCAGTAGCCAAGCATGCTAATCACTCGACCACGACAGGACTTCATTTCCAGTAAACAACAGATCAGTTTTTTGACTGGAAAACAAAGATGTAATAGAAAAATTATCATGTAACCTAACAAGATGTTAAAAAATATCTGCATGCAACAAGTTGTCAGCCAGCCTTTGTCATATCTATGTAGCATAACTTTGAGAGTTCTATAATGACATAAATCTGAGGAAATAAAATCAAAATAGAGTTATCCACAGCAGCAAGCTATCCATTGTGATAACTAGTGATGTAGCACAAGATCAATATTAACATCTAAATCTGCAGAAATAAAATCAAAATCTATATGCAGTAGCAAGCTGGCCATCTTCATACCTAGTGATGTAGCCCCAGTGATGAGCTGAAGTCTGCTTGCGTGAGTCATTTGTTAATTTTTTTTAATTTATATTTGGAATAATATTTATAATATATATTGGAATAGTCAGTTGTATAAATTTCTTATTTTTATGTATTACTTATCTATATTATCCAGTATTAAAATAATCATATCAATATTAGAACAATGAATCATGTAATGCATGTTCTGTTCATTATTCAAATTTGATCAGTTCTTGGTGCAATTCGCACTGAAGATTTGGAAAGGAGAAAACAAATTGCAAAGTCTGTAAAATAACCATATATAAAGCTGATGTAAATGATTTTAGAGACTTTGTTGATATGAATATAGAATCAAAAACTCCCATCAATAGTAATAAGAGCACAAAAACATAAATAAAATTACAATCTGTAGTGGGGCAGCTGAAAGAGGCTTTAGCCATAAGAATATAATTTGCAGTCGGCAATACTGCAGTTTACAGTTGCAATGCCATCATCTTGTTTTTTATATAAAGCTACCTTGTGTTTTGACTGAAATGCTCCCTTAACAGCCACTAATAGAAACTAAAAAAAAAAATTCTCAATATACATAAAAAAAACTTCCTAAATTACTGCTGTAAAGAAAATTAATACTAAATACACAACAGAATGAAAGAAAGCATAGCAATTGCACATTACAAAGAATATTCAAGTAAGTTGTTCTTATAATGGCCTAGAACTTACATTATCAGCTAGTGAAGGCACTGTAAAGTGCAAATATGTCGAAAAGAATATAATGATAAAACACTTATTTTTAAATGCAAAATTTTTGTTTTGCATATAAAATACTGGGAAAAATAACTGCATATAATGAATTTTTTCCCCTTTACTGAGCATATGAATGATAATATAAATTCATTGGACACAACTATTTTGGCTAAATCATATCACTAAACAGCAAATTTTCATTCTGCACTAGAAAAAAACCCAAATGATACATATAATCTCATGACACAATTATTTTTACTACAACATATTGCTACACACCAAATTTCATTCTATACTCAAAAAAATCCCCAAAAGATGTATAATCTCATCGGACATAACTATTTTGACTAGAGAATATAACTAAACAACAAATTTTCACTCCACATATGAAAAATACTCCTCAAAATAAATAATATCATTGTGGGCAACTATTTTAACCAGAACTTATTGCTAAAGAGTAAATTTGGCTTCGCACTTGAAAACCCAAAATAACTCATTAAACAATTAGAAGGTAGAAAAAAATTATGAAATCAAAGGATGAACACATGAAAGCACTTGTAAATGGCTAAAAATCCAATAATTTCCATTGGTTGGAATCAGGATACATCATCTGGATTACTAAAAACATTTTTCATTTTCGTAGTGTGTGTAAAATTTGCACAAGTGAAACTCCTCCACATGGTAGTTTAAAACAACTCACAAATATTCATACTTAAGACTTTATAAATCTAAAAAATATCAAAATGCAGGATTCAGAGGCCACCACAAATCTCAGTAGCAGATGACATGTTTTCCATTCTGTTCTACAAAAACCTTCAAATGCCGTATTATATGTTAAGTCCTTACATTGTGTTTATTCACATGTTCTCAACTTGCATCCTGCATATCCAATACTTCTACTTACATTACATTTTTTTCAAGAGGCATCATATTGTAACTATGAACTGCAGGCTAACCTCTGGATCATTTCTTTCAAGTTTTTGACCAAACATTTTTAAGTGCATAACTAAATGATTTTGCCAATTAGCAATATTTCTGAAAAATATTTTCTCTTGTCATTTGTTAGTTTATCAGTTTGTGGATTTGTTGAAACAGTTGTTCCATTGTATCTTTCAAATGCAATGGATAAACATAATGAATTATGTGTCATAAATGAAAGCTTGTGAAGCAAGGAGTGTCAGGCTATAAAAAATTATCCTTTGATGCTTCCTTCCTCCTAAAAAGGGGAAATATGAAAACAATTGTTCAACTATATCTTTGGAATGCGAGGGCCATAACAGTCTGTGCATCAAATGAATATTTATGGAATGGGGAGTGTCACAGGTTATAAAAATATCCAAAAAAGTGAAATACGTGAATTGTTCTATATATTTCTAAAGTGATGGCAAACTGTAACAAGTTGTGCATCAAATGAAAATTTGTGGTTTGTAATATTATGGGCAATAAAAATATAACCCCCTTGCTTTCTTCTCCCCTAAAAAAGAAGAAATTGGTAAGTTATTCTTTTACAATATCTTCGAAATTACAATTGCAAGAGGTGTCAAATGAAAGTTCATAAAAGGACCATCGTAGACTTATCTCAAATTATACCCCACCACCATTCTCCTCTCCCCCAAAAGAGGACGGATTTTTTTTTTTTTTTTTTTGAGGGGGAATGTTTTCAAATTAAAACTTGTGATCATGGGTTTCCTCAAATATAACTGAAAATAAGGGAGGGGAAATGTGATGAATGTTTATGCATCATATCAAATGAAAGTTTCTGAAGATGCTTTTACAGATAAAGAGAAAGGTGCCTGAAAAAATATAAATGAAAATTTTAAAATATACCTATCATCCTATATGCACCCTAAAAAGTAGAAAGTAAACCTAAAACATATTGATGGTGCAATCAGTCACGTCAAAGGACAATAGGACACCGATTTACCTACTCAACAACTAGTGAAGAACCACAAGATTGGAAGCACCCTCCTTTCGTGGAAGTGAATATGAATTCAGTGACTGAATGCTTCAACAGTATTCTTTAGGTTTTCCACTTTTTAGGACTCTTATAGGATAATAAAATAAATACCCCCTCAAGCAGCTGCTTGCCACAGAGGTCTGACAGGAGCCTGTCAGTTTATATGCCATAGTAGAAGATCTGAGAGGATGGCAGGACCTCAGCAGAAAAACGACACACACATCCATGCGTAATCCGGGGCTCGAACCCAGGTCCCTTAGATCTGTAGCCAAGCGTGCTAACCACTCGGCCACGGGACGTAGGTATTTATTTTCTTGGATTCTGTGAGCAGGTTCTTAAAAAATTTTCAGCTCATCTCTGAGCATAACTCAGAAAGATCAATAATGACATAAATCTACAGAAATTAAAACAAAGGTGTAATTATATTAAGAATATAAAATAATAGATGAATGAAAACGATATCCAATAAGCATCCAACCAACTATGGATGCCACAGAATGTATGGTTCACACATCTAAGTAATAGTGAGGTCTGTGCCTTACACTCTGTTGTGACAGTTCTCTTAATTTTGGTTTCAATCTTGGGATATGATGCATTGAATACTAAGACAAATGATAAAAATAATTCTAAAGAGAATGAAAGCGTAAACAAAAGAGTAAAACATAAATAAAATTATATACATGCATACTTCGTAATTGCTTCCAAAATCCTCCAATTGTAAAAATAGCGATTTTTGGTTAATTTTGGGGAGAATTTTGAAACTTTAAAAAAATTACTTTGCAGTAGTTCAGATAAAAAACTAGTGTCTTAAATCTAGAGGTTACTTCAGTGTAGGAAAACAGAAGCAAGCGAATTGGGTGTAAAATAATACTCAAAATTCTCAGTGTAAATTGCAGAATTAAAAGATTAAAAATCATATTTTAACAGAACAAAACCTTGTTGTGCTATTTAAATCAAAATCTTGTTAATGGAATTGTGACACAAAGTCAAGATGAAGGTCAATCATCATCATCCTCAAGCAGCCATGGGCTACGGAGGTCCAACCAGACCGTGCAGTTTAATTCTACAAGCATATCTGTCCTGAGCTACATCTGCTGCATCTGGCCACTGCACACCACTTTTAATAGGGTCCTTTTTGACATTGTCTGCCCAGCGCATCCTAGGTCTTCCCCTCTTTCTGAGGCCTTTAGGCACACTGTTTATAACCCTATTCGCTAATCTATAATTATCCATACGGGCAACATGGCCAAACCAACGGAGTCTCTCTCTGCACAATATGCTGTTTAAAGGAGGTTGCCAACTCCTTTGCCTAACCTCATCATTAGTTACAAGGTTAAACCACCTAATGCCCAAAATACTGCGTAAGCACTAGTTTCCTGTTACCTTGTTTACAAAGTTTTCAAGTTTCACTACCATAACTAAATCTAGAAAGAACCAAACTATTATACAGTCTAATTTTAGTCTTTAGGTGTATACGCCTATTTCTCCACACTCTCCATAGATTCTTAAAAGTCCCGGCAGCAATCCCTATTCGTCTGTTAATCTCATGCCGCACATCACCAGTATCTGTTACATAGCTCTCAAGATAATTAAACTGTGACACCTGCTCAAGACTTCAACCATTCAGATTAACTGAATCACAGCCTGCCTGACCAATTTTCATCACTTTAATTTTCTCTCTGTTTATAACGAAACCTACTCTACTACCAGTGTCATCAACAGCTCGAATGAAAGAGTTCATCTCATCAACATCATTTGCCAAAAGGGCTAAATCATCAGCATACTCTAAATCAGAAATTTTCGTATCTCCAGCCCATTTAAGGCCAAAATCTTTCCCTTGAAGTGAATTTTGCATAACATAATCAATAACCAAATTAAAGAAAAAAGGAGACAAAATGCACCCTTGTTGAACACCAGAAGAAATGCTAAACCAATTGCTACAAGCCTTACTAACTCTTACACACGACTCAGTGTTATTAAAGAGAGCTTTCATTATGTTAACTAACTTGTCTGGTATACCATATGATCTCACAATCAACCACAAATTATGACGATCAACAGAGTCGAAAGCCTTTTTGAAATCAACCAAGCTAGCAACCAAAGGCTTCTGAAACTCTAAACATTTCTCAAGAATCTGCTTAAGTAAAAATATCTGATCCACACATCCCCTACCACTTCTGAATCCACATTGCTCATCATGCAATTGCCTGTCAACCAGATTCTTAATTCTATTAAGCACAATCATGGAAAGAACTTTACCTGGAACAGAGAGTAGGCTGATACCCCTATAGTTATCACAAGAACTGCGATCACCTTTTTTGAAAATAGGGATAATAATAGCTCTGGTAAAATCCTTAGGAACCATGCTTTTATCATAAAAGATATTCAAAATTTAAGTCATCCAAGTGGTAACCAAAACATTCTTAGCTCTAAGCATTTCTGTAGTAATTTCATCTACCCCTGGGGTTTTATGAAGTTTAAGTTTAGAAATAGCCAAAATAACTTCATATTGTGTTATAGGGCCAACATTAAAGCAACCAGTGCATCTATCATCATTGCAAACAATGGGAGTAGAACTACCCACATTGTTTAATACATCACTGAAATGCTCAGCCCACCTAGTCATAACATAATCCTCACCTTCTATAACCTTACCTTGTTTATCCTTCAATCCCTGTATGCCTGTCTGTTTTCTACCACATAAAACATTAACTGTCTGGTACAGCTCTCTGCCTAACTTAACTATCCTTAACTATCTGGTACAGCTATCTGCCTAACTGCATCCTCAGCTTTGTCAGCCAAGCCATCAAGCCAAAGATTCCTATCAGTAGCTAACTGATCCTTTACACATTTATTAAGCTCTCTGTAATGCCTTCTTAGAACTAGTAGGGTACTGATTAAGGACATTCCTGCAGTTCCTTCTTTCTGAAATAAGCTCAAGTGCCTTATCACTCAAATAATCCTGCCTCCTCTGCTCCTTTTTTCCTAAAAGAATACTGTTAGTTTCCAAAAAAGCCTGTTTAAAATGGCCCCTTCTTCAACTTCAGTAGTAAGCAAACCATGACTGTCAATAATGACTAAGTAACCTATCATGGTAAGCTTTAGCTATAACAGGGTCTTTCAGAGCTTCGGTATTAAAGGTAAATTTTTTAACCCTAGCACAACACTTTTTAAGTTTAAGTTGCAACACACTTTTAACAAGGTAATGGTCAGATCCAATTTCAGCTCCCGTATATGCCCTGGTATTCCTAACAGAACTAGCCCATTTGCTGTTAATTAATATATAATCAATCATATTCCTATGCAGCCCATCGGGTAAAACCCATGTGTACTTATGTATGTCGCGGTGTTTGTAATAAGTGTTAGTTATTCTGAAACCATTGAGTTTACTTACCTGTAGGAGACATTGCCATTGCAGCTACCAATACCAAAAGGGCCTATCACCTCTCCCCAAAGGTCAGAGTCAGTACCAACTTTGGCATTGAAGTCACCTAGAACAAGGGTAATATCTCCTTTCTTGACAGAATTCAAAATATCCTGAAGTTGTTCATAAAACCTATCCTCATCCTCAGTGGGGGCATAACAGAAGATAACATTCAGGTCTTTAACGCTTTTCTGAAATTTTGCTGTAAAAAACCTTTCATTAATGCACTCATATCCTAGAAGAGCATCACTAACGTGTCTGCTGGAGAAGCAGACCCACACCTTGGTGATGCTTATTGTCGTCCCTCCCTGAAAAGAGAAATTTAAGATTATTTTTAAGAATCTGACCTTTATCTGTCCATCTGGTCTCTTGCAAGCCGAGAATATCTAAACTATAATGCTGTAATTCATGTGTGAGGACATCAAGAGAATGATCTCTATATAACGTCCTCATGTTCCTGCAGAGAGAAAATGATCAGTAGGATTTTTGAAGAAACTAGGTTTATTGAGGTAGGTAGGGCCAACAATATCAAACAGCCCCCTGATTGCAGGCATGGGGCAAAGACCTGTTCCTCCTCTGCTAAAGGCTGAAGTCACCGATGCTGGTAGGAACTTCAGGCACCACCTTTTCAAGTGGACATTTTCAAGATCCATATGGTCTGCTTGAGACACATTACTCCAGTTTAGGCTTGACGATGCCCAACTAGCTAAGTGAGGTTCAGGTACCTGCGATGGTCTCTGATTAGGATTATCCACCAGCTGATATAAGTTATCCTATGCCCTGTTCACTTAGAGCTGGAAACCCAGAAGCAAACAGAAAACAGTGGCAGATTCTCCCTTAACAGAGGCGCACCAGTGCACAAGTCCAGGATCCGTAATCAAATCCATAAACAAGTCCAGTCTAGTAGGTATAAATGGTCAGCACCAGGACCCTGTGAAGTTGACCACTCCTGAGCACCGTTGGAAAAAACATAAAGTGGCCATAGATGACCAGATCAGTACGCCAAGTCCATTTAATTTCATTGGACCATAACCTTAGTAATAGGAACGATAGAAATCCTTGATGAACAAACTTGTTGCTACTATTCTGAAGCACTGAAGAACAATTTTATTGTAACTCATGCACAATATTTACAAAACAACAATGATGATTAAATAATATTGTAAAAACTAGGTAAAAACATATCATTTACAAAGTATCTAGATTTTGAAGTGTACATTAGTGCCGCAAGTAGTAAAATTGAGTTGTCCACCTGTGCAAGCCTGCTATTCTGTAATCACAACACACCTCGAGCTTTCTCTTCAACAGTCACCATCTTTATGTTGCTGGTAAGCGATGACAACTCTCTGACATTACATGCGATACTAACTCTGTACTATCAAAACAAGGAAACTTTCAGAATTCCTTGCCATTTTGAATGCTTAATTGTTTATGGAAATATAATAAATAAAATAAATACCCCCTCAAGCAGCTGCTTGCCACAGAGGTCTGACACAAGTCTGTCAGTTTATGTGCCACAGTAGGTCTGAGAGGATGGCAGAACCTCAGCAGAGAAACATCACAAACGTCCATGCCTTACCCGGGACTCGAACCCAGGTCTTTTAGATCAGTAGCCAAGCGTGCTAATTACTCGGGCATGGGACTGGCTATGGAAATATAGCACTTTAAAATACGAATATTCATTTATAAAACTGTATTTGTCTAATGATATATTTTAATTTGGTATCCAGAAATTTGTTTGAAACAGAAGCTTGTTCGAAACGGTAACTTGTTTGATGGAAATTTCTTTGGAATTTTGTTTGAAACTGAAACTTGTTCACTGGAAATTTGTTCGAACAGCAGAGGCTGCTAGGGGAGGACTCCTCATAAGGCATTAGCATTATAAGCCTATGTTTTACCATTGAAGAACTTCTGGAAGGGGAGGGGGGGACATGGGAACCGATGAATGGCAACTGAAAAGGATCATGGTTTACATATTTCTTATTAAGTGTAAAGTGCAAACCTTCTTGTTTTTGAGTCAAACTTGCCGCCATTTATTTCTTTGCAGTTTTCGCTATTGTAGCTACAGTCAGCTTCTTATAGAAAGAGTTGTTTGAAATTTTAAACTGCAATATTTTTGAAACTTTATAAGTTGTTTTCTAATAACACTAGTACCAGTATTTCAAAAAAAGATAATATAAATATATTTAAAAATTTAAAAAGTACCCATCTTTCTATATTTGCCTTAAAAATATTAAGCCTTAACAATTTAAAATATCTTAAGCGATTAAAAAACAGTTCCATATACCTAATAAGATTAAGATTTTTTTATTTGGCCTTCCAATAATAATAGTTTTTTTCTTCTTCAAAATATGTAATAGCCAGGAATAGGTCGAATTAGGAAATTGGTTTAGCGGCCAATTTGTATATAATATTTTATGACATCACGGAGAAATATTTCCACTAACCACACACTGGCGGTCTCTGACTCAATGATTATCCAAATGGTTCCACTCTAGGCTCAATAACTGTGGCCTCGAGCTTGAAAATTTGAGCCTGAACTTATTTCTAACACCCATATATTCATATGAAGTCAAATGCACACTATGCCACACAATCAGACTAGAAAAATAATAAATAATACATAGTTTCTGGTAAATATGGGATGCTCGTTTTCAAAAAAGTATTTTATTTTTCGCTTTTAGCATCTTCTAGTAGTGGAATTTTTAAGTAATTGGAAAAGGGCAAATAGAAAAAATTCATTGTTTTGTAAATAACCTACATAATTTTTCCCTTTAACTCTTAAATCAAAAAATTGCTTTTCCATTCCTGGAGTAATGGACCAAATCATTGTTGTGGAATGTAAACCTCTTGACCATGGAACTCTATTTAAATTTATATTATTAATAGATCGTTTGCAATATTCGTTAAAAATTTTGGCATTTTCTGCAATTAGAGGGTGCTATTAAAGCCTTTGGGAAATGTGAATCGTAATATTTCATTGTAGGTAAAGAACATGCTGGATGGCATTGAAGGAAGATTTCATCTGTCTCTTAAGAATGGACTAGTGGATTTCCTTCTCAAATCTTCTCCGAGCTTCTGAGTCTTTTAATTTGTTCGTCTAAAGTTTAATTATTGGGAAGTTCCAAACTTAAATTTAAAGGTTTGAGGATATTCTTGTTGCTCCTTTGCTAATGTTATGGCAAATGTATGAAAGTTCTCAAAAATGTTTAGTGGCTTTGTATATGTAGTTATCATGCCTTTTACAATTAGCATGATTGTTCCTTTTAGTGTTCGTTGAAAGTGCAATGAAGTGAAAAATAATGGCTATATATGTATTAGACAAATCATTCATCACTGATTTGCAATAAAAAAAACTTTTCTTCCATAATAAACTGTGAATTGTTCCTTATAGCCATATTCTAGAACAGTATTTGTCAGAGAGATCTATCTGACAGGAAAGACTTGCTAGTAAAATTTATGTGTCACAGCAAACATGGTATAACAAGATCTAGACAGAAAAACTGCAAACGTTCTTATATCTGAGCTGGGAATCTAGCCCCTAGGTCTCTGTTCGACAACCATCCTGGATTCTAACCTGAGTAAATTTGTTTTAGAGTCATTTTGAATTTGCCCCTGGGTCTCTTTGTTTCACTGTCGTTTTGAATTCCAACCAGGATGCTCTTGTTTGCATCTTAGTGACCTTGGATTCGAAACTGATTCCTCTTCTTTTACAGTCATCCTAAATTTGAACCTCTACCTTTGTTCTGCTACCATTATGAACTCAAACTTGGATTCTTTTGCTCGACAGTGATCATTGACTTGAACCTGGTCCTCTTGTACTAGTTCTTCCTTATTCAAAACTGGGTCCTTTTGCTCAACCCCATTGCTGATTAGAAGGGATCCCTTTGTTCCACAGCTGTTCTATATTTGATTCCTGTGTTCTGCAGAAATCATCAATTCGATCATATGTCCTTTACATCACAGCCAAATAGTTATAAATTTATAGTTCTTGAGCCTTTGTGCTAGTTGCCAATTGCAATTTTTGAGGGGATTTAAAAATCATTGTGTTTTTTTTTGTCCCCCCCCCCCAAAAAAAAAATCATAAAAAAAATATTTTTTTTATGGGTGATGAGGATATTTAAATCGGTTTTAGAAAAATAATCAGGTTGATTGTTTCTCTCCTGTGCCAAAGGTCTTGATGCGATTTTAATTGGAGGGTGGGGCAGATTTTGCTTTCCATTTCCTCTGTTGCTTTTTTTTTAGTTGTGTTAAACAGTGTATTTGACTACATATAGAAGTGTGGATAGACATATGCATAAAGCTCACATATATAGTTATGAAGGCTAAGCCGCATGATACAATAAAAGGATATTCTGGAAGGGTGGGGTTCGACTCTCTCCACTTCTAGTTTTTCTCTTTGAAATAGTGGTATCAGAAGTGCCGAATCTTGGAGGAAAGGGTCAAGGGATCCAAGGCTGACCTTTACTGTTTGCCACACTGCCTCCCTCTTTGAGGATTGCCCGATGACAAGCAAAAATTAATGCTACTGCCCTACAGATAACCCATAGACCAAAAAGTCCATTTGCCAACTACCAAGAAAGAAGGTGCAGTGGGGCAGTGGAGGGGAGAGGGGAATTGCTCAGTTTTGTGCCAGTGTTATTTGTTTTGTGCACAATGTTAGATGGGGAGGGAAGGGACACAGAGATGATGCAGTAGTATAGAGAACAAGTCAAGATGTCACGATTATAAACATCTTACTGTTAGAAAAGACATAATTTTGAAAGATAATCCAGATTTAAATTCAAACATAATTCCTCTACTCCAAAGATTTGAGTGTATAAAAATAAATAAATAAATATCTTCTCAAGCAGCTGCTTGCCACAGAGGTCTGTGGAGGTGGCGGGACCTCAGCAGAAAAACAACACAAACATCCATGCCTTATCTGGGGCTCGAACCCATGTTCCTTTGATCAGTAGCCAAGTGTGCTAACCACTTGACCTAGCTTATAAGAATAATGAAAACTGAAAGAAATTAAATGGTACTTAGATTGTCTGGGAAACAAGTGTTTTATTATACCTAATCTAAAGAAGCCTTCTCTTTTGTCACTGCTCTTCCCAGATCCACTCCCTCTCCAATAATCTCCCAGTAACAAAGCAGAGAAGACCTTATTGAAACAACGCTCCTATCAGCCTCTCAAACTGTTGACAAAATATTGCTTAAACAACTTTCATTCGAACAAGTTTCTGTTGAACAAATGTTGTCAAACAAATTACGCCAAACCTTTTAATTTGTTGATATGGGGTCTGGAATCTTCATAGTTATTACAGAGCTGCCAACTACTCTAATTCTTGGTTTAAAATCCAAATTGTCATTGAAAATCTGAATTTTAGGGGGGGGGGGTTCAGTTTTTGCCTTTACAAAAATTGTTCCCAAATTTTATAGCTTTTTTGCTCTTTTCCCCAAAAGGAGAATTTTAATGAAAGGAAAGAATTATTTTTGATTTAGCTCTTTTACTATAATAAAGTTGCAGCTGTGTCTCCACTCCTTAATCTATGCTTGTGGGGCTCACCTGCAACATCAATCAAAGGATATCTATAAGATTTCAGCTGACCATTTCTGGACAGAACACATTGTAAAGTCCGTCCATAAATTCTTCTACAGAGTTGAATGTCATAGATTGTTTCTAAATGAGTGTTTATTGAACTTATACACACCTTTCCCAGCTCAACTAAATGGTAATAGAATTACTTAGAATCAAAAATTTTAAAGTGAAGGAAATAATACAGATTAGGAAACTTGATATACGGGCCATGATTGACATTGCAACTTAAATAGATCTCATGCATGTATGTATTGTTATCTTTTCTGTCACTGATGTTGAGGCAAGTTGATATCTGGGCTACTGTTCTGATCTTTTGATTGGCTGATCAAAGCTCCTCTCTGTTTCAACACTGCATCAATATTGTCTCGGCTCTTGCCTCTGCGTTTCATCATTTGCTGTTGTGTGTAAACAGTTCCATTACTAGTTTTGTGTTAAATTTTTACACCTCCTAAACTGTTTGCACAATTTGAAATATTTGGCAGAATATAACCAGGAATTTGAATTTGTGAAATCTTTGCATAAAGGAGAAATTTTTTTTTAAAATTCTTTAACTGTGATATTAGCATGAGGCATGGAGGCTGGAGAGATATTTTACTCCATAGCAAGATGGCAGAGCATACATTAAATTACACTAAGGCTAAAAATGTGCCCAAGTTGGATCAATTTTTAAAATGTGATGAAAATCAACAAAACAATGTCAAGGTATTAATTAAATTTTTATTGGAATACAACATCGTGTTATCAGCTGCTGATCATGCTGGCAAGCTTTTGCTGCGATGTTTTTGAATTTGCCTGATGTGAAGTATGCATGCAGTTAGACCAAAACAAATTTTATTGGTCAAGAACTTACTACTAGTTACTCAAGAAAACTTTTAAATTCTATTATAAAAATTTCTCCATTTTCTATTGCAACTGATGGCAGCAATGATTCTGATGATGAATTGTTTCTCCTGGTAGTCATTTGATGTCAAATGAGTGAAATGCAACCTTTTATCATTTCCATACTTGAAGGATGGGACACAGGGGGAGGGGAATCTAAAAAAAATAATAAATACACCCTCAAGCAGCTGCTTGTCAGAGAGGTCTTACAGAAGCCTGTCAGTTTAAGATGCCATAGTAGAAGCTTGCCATCTTAATATTTTTTTAGTTCAAGTGTATGGGCATTTTGTGGTCAAATTGTTTGTCAATGTTGTCTGACAATGCTCCTGCTGATTTCGGTAAAAAGAAAGGAGTAATTGCTAAGCAATCACAGTTAATTTCCTTAGGTTGCCTATTCCCTTTTCTCTACCTGTCTGCTAAAAAAAAAAGCTGCCAAGAAATTGCCATAGCTTTTTAGGAACAACCTCAAAGGCTTTTCAGAACAAGGACATTTCTCCATCTTCATTTAAGAACTTGCTCCAACAAACTTTTAATATGCAAATAGTTTTAAGGAGAAACTCAGTAATTTTATTGCTCAATGATAGAAAACTTTTAAGTTATTTTAATTATTTTCTGATCAACATCTTTTTATGTGTATTCAAAAATTTCAAAAAAAAAATCAGTACTCTGCCACTGGCTGGCAATTCAAGTACTTTCTAAAAAAAAATCATCATAGAAAAGGGTGAAACATTTGTTGTTATTCCCTCTGTATTGTAATACTAACTTTTGCAATATATTGAGTGATCTAGCATTGGTCATGGGATGATACCTATTTATTAATTATTAGTAATTAAGTTAACTTTTGTTAATATCAAAAATGTATGGATGCAGTAATTTTGCTGCATCAAGTCACTGCTTTGTGTGCCGCATGACAAACTGCCACTGCTGACGATCCAAGTGCTTTCCCAAAAAATCACTGTAGAAAAGGTCACAATAACATTTGTTCTTATTCCCTCTGTATTGTAATGCTAACTTTTATAATATATTGATTGATCTGCTGTTGATCAGAAAATGATGCCTACATATTGATTATTAATTATTAGTGATTAAGTAAACTTTCATTAATATCATAAACATATGAATGCTGTTAAGTTGGCTGCAGTGAGTGCCATTTCCCCATGCTTGCATACAAAGCTTTCCACTGCCAATGAACCAAGCACTGTAAAAACTCGCTGGAGAAAGGGTGCAACAGTTGTTGCTATTCTCTTTGTATTGTAAATGTTAGCTTTTGCTGCAATATATCTATTGATCTGTTGTTTATTATTGGATGATGCATACATGTATTGTTGATTATTAGAGATAAGTTAAATTTGGACTTTTAAGAATCTATGGAGGGTGTGGAGAAATAGGCGTATACACCTATTTCTCCTTTGTCAAGGGTGCATTTTGTCTCCTTTTCTCTTTTGGTTATTGATTATGTTATGTGAAATTCACTCGGGGGAAGATTTTGGCCTTTAATGGTCTGGAGATACTAAAATTTCTGATTTAAATTATGCTGATGATTTAGCCCTTTTGGCAAATGATGTTGATGAGATGAACTATTTCACTCATGCTGTTGATGAGACTGGCAGTAGAGTAGGTTTTGTGATAAATAGAGTGAAAACTAAAATGATGAAAATTGGTCAGGCAGATGGTGCTTCAGTTGCTTTGAATGGCTGCACTCTTGAGCAAGTGTCTCAGTTTAATCTTGGGAGCTATGTATCAGATACTGGTGATGTGAGGCATGAGATTGACAGACAAATAGGGATTGCTGCTGGGACTTTTAAGAATCTATGGAATGTGTGGAGAAATAGGCGTATACACCTAAAGACTAAAATTAGACTGTATAATAGTTTGGTTCTTTCTAGGGTTAGTTATGGCAGTGAAACTTGGACACTTTGTAAACAAGATAACAGGAAACTATATGCTTACACAGTATCTTGGGCATTAGGTGGTTCAACTTTGTAACTAATGATGAGGTTAGGCAAAGGAGTCTGCAACCCCCTTTAAGCAGCATATTGTGCAGAGAGAGACTCCATTGGTTTGGCCATGTTGCCCATGTGGATAATTATAGATTAGCGAATAGGGTTATGAACAGTGTGCCTAAAGGCCTCAGAAAGAGGGGAAGACCTAGGATGCGGTGGGCAGACAATGTCAAACAGGACCCTATTAGAATTGGTGGGCAGTGGCCAGATGCAGCTCAGGACAGACTTGCCTGGAGAACTAAATTGCACATTCTGGTTGGACCTCCGTAGCCATGGCTGCTTGAGGATGATGATGAATGTCAAAAAGTAGGCATGCCATTGATTTTCTGCAATGCAAAATTGCACAGAAAATCTATGGCATTCCAAGCTGCTCTTGAATGTCAGCAATTGGTGAATTTTAATTTTTCACTTATTTTATTTTGTGAGGACTCTGAGTTTCTCACAAAATAAAATCTGGGTATATTTTTGTTCTTATTTGGTTGTGAGGGCATGGCTCATTCACTGTGTGGGTTTGATGCCTGGGCAGCCCTGGCACCCAATTGGGTGTCCCTTTGTTGGACTCCGTGGTGGACGGGAACAATGTGTACTGAAAACCCTAAACACAAACATGAATTCCATTAAAGGTAATTCATTGGCTAATGCCACCAAGAGGGCTCACCATGAGCCCCATTTTCTCTGTCATCTTCATTATGATCGCCTTCGTCATCCATGCCTGTCCCTTCATTCCAAAGGTTCCTGATTTATGAACCTGATCCTCCTAGATCGAACCTATTTATTGATAAAAAAATAGGGACATTACCCCATTTTTTATCAATAAGGGATTAGAAGGTCTTGTAGGAGCACCAAAACCAGTCAAGTGTCTAAGATCTGGTGACTTGCAGGTGAAAATTGCTTGCTCGAAGTATTCCAAGCTGCTTTTGAATGTCACAGTGATGATGGAGTGGCAGTCACTGTCACTCCACACAAGATGCTTAATTCCTGTCGGGATGTGATTTCTGAGGAGGAAACCCTGTCATAGCTTTCATTCCAGGGAGTGATAGTAATTCACTGGATTTTGCAACACCATGATGGGAAATTATCCACAAAGGTACTATTTTTGATGTTCGACATGCCACACCTGCCTACTTTCATTAAAGCAGGGTAATTACAGTGCGAGTTACAGCTATATATGCCAAACCCTCTGTGTTGTTTTCAATGCCAGAGATATGGCCATGCCTGCTGCTGGTAAGTAGATTTAATTTTTTTCTTCTATAAGATAGGAAATTTAATTCATAATCATCTGCATCACAGTGATAACCAGTTTTATTTGAAGCCACTATCTTTGCTGTTGTATTTTGCTATCACTTAGTAAGGGGAAAAACTGTATCCTGCCGGGTGGTACTGAACTCACAACATCCTGATTACATCAGGTGCTCTGCCAATTAGTTTACAGGCCACTGATCAAGATTACCCCTTTTGTGTTGTCTCGTATCTTAGTTTCAAGTAGCTGTTATGATTGCAGATAAAGCCTCCATTCATTGGAGAGCTATACTGCTCACAAAAATTAGGTGATATTTCAAAATGAATATGAAGCGATAATATATCCCCTAATTTTTGTGAGCAGTATATTTCAGATTTGTGCACAATGCAAGAAATACAACATGGAGATCCAACTGTTATTTTTTTTAGCATATTTGAACATCTTCATGCATAATGTATGTTGGCATGTGTTAGCAACCCATAATCATTTTCTGAATTTACAGTGATCATCAGGTTTATTTGAAGCCACTATCTTTGCTGTTGTATTCTGCTAATACTGGGTATATCCGGGGGGGGGGGGGATATTGTCTCTTGCCAGATGGGATCCGAACCCATGACCTCATGGTTAAAGTTAACTTAATTAATAATCAATATGTAGGCATCATTCCATGATCAATAATAGATGTCATTATACACTGCTGGCCATTAAAAGTACAAAACCAGGAATAACTCATCAGATTGTCCCGAAATATGCAAGATGGGTAGCCCATGGGAGAGCACATAACGATTCAAAACGCAGCACATATGCAAATCGTGTGTGACAGTAATGTCCCCTGGAAGTGGTATAAGAGGAGATTACAAAGAGCTGGTGTAAAGCACTGGAATTGTGTTTGCTCGGAATTCTTGTGCACTAATGTCCGACCCCGCCTTCTCGTGGTGCAGGCCGTTAGTACCTTTCAAAAGAGATATTCTCTTTTGAAAGGGAACGGAAGGGGAGGGCTGCCAGTTCAGTATGGCCTGCTGATCTGGTCATCTATGGCCACTTTTTTCTTTTTTTTCAACCCTGCTGAGGAGTGGTCAACTTCACAGGTTCCTGGTGCTGACCATTTATACCTACTAGACTGGACTTGTTTATGGATTTGAGCTTGATTATGGATCCTGGACTTGCTGCACTGGTGGGCCTCTGTTGAGGGAGAGTCTGCCGCTGTGTTTTCTGTTTGCTTCTGGGTTGCCAGCTCTAAGTGAACAGAGGCATGGGATACCTTATATCAGCTGGTGGATAATCCTAATCAGAGGCCATCGCAGGTACCTGAACCTTACTTAGCTAGTTGGGCATCGTCAAGCCTAAACTGGAGTAATGCGTCTCAGGCAGGCCATGTGGCTCTTGAAAAAGTCCACTTGAAAAGGTGGTGCCTGAAGTTCCTACCAGCATCGGTGACTTCAGCCTTTAGTGGAGGAGGAACGGGTCTTTGCCCCATGCCTGCGATCAGGGGGCTGTTTGATATTGTTGGCCCTACCAATCTCAATAAACCTAATTTCTTTAAAAATCCTACTAATCATTTTCTTTCTGCAGGAATGTGGAACGTGAGGACATAGAGATTATTCTCTTGATGTCCTCATGAAGGAATTCCAGCGCTATAACCTAGATATTTTAGGCTTGCAAGAGACCAGATGGACAGGTAAAGGTGAGATACTTAAAAATAACTTTAAATTTCTCTTTACAGGGAGGGAGGATGGAAAGCATCACCAAGGCGTGGGTCTGCTGCTCAGCAGACATGCTAGTGATGCTCTTCTAGGATATGAGTGCATTAGTGAAAGGTTTCTTACAGCAAAATTTCAGACAAGCATTAAAAACTTGAATGTTATCTGCTGTTATTCACCCACTGAGGATGCTGATGAGGATGAGAAGGATAGGTTTTACGGACAACTTCAGGACATTTTGAATTCTGTCAAGAAAGGAGATATTACCCTTGTTCTTGGTGACTTCAATGCCAAAGTTGGTACCGACTCTGACCTTTGGGGAGGAGTAATAGGCCCTTTTGGTATTGGTAGCTGCAATGGGCAACGTCTCCTACAGGTAAGTAAACTCAATAGTTTCAGAATAACTTACACATGGGTTTCACCTGATGGGCTGCATAGGAATATGATTGATTATATATTAATTAACAGCAAATGGGCTAGTTCTGTTAGAAATACCAGGGCATATAGGGGAGCTGAAATTGGATCTGACCATTACCTTGTTAAAAGTGTCTTGCAACTTAAACTTAAAAAGTGTTGTGCTAGAGTTAAAAAATTTACCTTTGATACTGAAGCTCTGAATGACCCAGTTATAGCTAAAGCTTACCATGATAGGTTACTTAGTCATTATGACGGTCATGGTTTGCTTAATACTGAAGTTGAGGAAGAATGGGGCCATTTTAAACAGGCTTTTTTGGAAACTAACAATACTCTTTTAGGAAAAAAGGAGCGGAGGAGGAAGAATTATTTAGGTGATAAGGCAATTGAGCTTATTTCAGAAAGAAGGAACTGCAGGAATGTCCTTAATCAGTACCCTACTAGTCCTAATAGAAAAGATTACAGAGAGCTTAATAAACGTGTAAAGGATCAGTTAGCTACTGATAAAAATCTTTGGCTTGATAGCTTGGCTGACAAAGCTGAGGAAGCAGTTAGGCAGCACAACAGCAGAGAGCTGTACCAGATAGTTAATGTTTTATGTGGTAGAAAACGGACAGGCATACAGGGATTGAAGGATAAACAAGGTAAGGTTATAGAAGGTGAGGATTCTCTCATGGCTAGGTGGGCTGAGCATTTCAGTGATGTTCTAAACAATGTGGTTAGTTCTACTCCCATTGTTTGTAATGATGATAGATGCATTGGCAGCTTTAATGTTGGCCCTATAACACAATCTGAAGTTAGTTTGGCTATCTCTAAACTGAAACTTCATAAATCCCCAGGGGTAGATGAAATTACTACAGAAATGCTCAGAGCTGGGAATGTTTTGGTTACCACTTGGATGACTGAAATTTTGAATAACTTTTATGATAAAGGCATGGTTCCTAAAGATTTTACCAGAGCTATTATTATCCCTGTTTTCAAAAAAGGTGATCACAGTTCTTGTGATAACTATAGGGGTATCAGCCTACTCTCTGTTCCAGGTAAAGTTCTTTCCATGATTGTGCTTAATAGAATTAAGAATCTGGTTGACAGGCAATTGCGTGATGAGCAATGTGGATTCAGAAGTGGTAGGGGATGTGTAGATCAGATATTTTCACTTAAGCAGATTCTTGAGAAATGTTTAGAGTTTCAGAAACCTTTGGTTGCTAGCTTTGTTGATTTCAAAAAGGCTTTCGACTCTGTTGATCGTCATAATTTGTGGTTGATTGTGAAATCATATGGTATACCAGACAAGTTAGTTAACATAATGAAAGCTCTCTATAATAACACTGAGTCATGTGTGAGAGTTGGTAAGTCTTGTAGCAATTGGTTTAGCATTACTTCTGGTGTTCGACAAGGGTGCATTTTGTCTCCTTTTCTTTTTAGTTTGGTTGTTGATTATGTTATGCGAAATTCACTTCGAGGGAAAGATTTTGGCCTTAAATGGGCTGGAGATACGAAAATTTCTGATTTAGATTATGCTGATGATTTAGCCCTTTTGGCAAATGATGTTGATGAGATGAACTCTTTCATTCGAGCTGTTGATGAGACTGGTAGTAGAGTAGATTTGGTTATAAACAGAGAGAAAACTAAAGTGATGAAAATTGGTCAGGCAGGTTGTGATTCAGTTAATCTGAATGGTTGCAGTCTTGAGCAGGTGTCACAGTTTAATTATCTTGGGAGCTATGTAACTGATACTGGTGATGTGCGGCATGAGATTAACAGACGAATAGGTATTGCTGCCGGGACTTTTAAGAATCTATGGAGATTGTGGAGAAATAGGCGTATACACCTAAAGACTAAAATTAGACTGTATAATAGTTTGGTTCTTTCTAGGGTTAGTTATGGTAGTGAAACTTGGACGCTGTGTAAACAAGATAACAGGAAACTAGATGCTTTTGATTCTAGATGCTTACGCAGTATCTTGGGTATTAGGTGGTTTAACTTTGTAACTAATGATGAGGTTAGGCAAAGGAGTCTGCAACCTCCTTTAAGCAGCATATTGTGCAGAGAGAGACTCCGCTGGTTTGGCCATGTTGCCCGTATGGATAATTATGGATTGGCAAATAGGGTTATGAACAGTGTGCCTAGAGGCCTCAGAAGGAGGGGGAGACCTAGGATGTGGTGGGCAGACAATGTCAAACAGGACCTTGTTAGAATTGGTTTGCAGTGGCCGGATGCA
This sequence comes from Ryuthela nishihirai, assembly GCA_038380435.1. Classification (NCBI taxonomy): domain Eukaryota; kingdom Metazoa; phylum Arthropoda; class Arachnida; order Araneae; family Heptathelidae; genus Ryuthela; species Ryuthela nishihirai. The sequence goes on from JAWZYU010000022.1 coordinate 40,134,169, forward strand.
GCAGATATAGCTCAGGACAGATATGCTTGGAGAATTAAACTGCGTGATCTGGTTGGACCTCCATAACCCATGGCTGCTTGAGGATGATGATGAAAGGATCAAGTATGCCCTGCCAAAGAACGCGACATCCATTCAACCAGGTTTCTGACTTTGATCGGGATATAATTGTGGGATTATGGGAAGGCGGATTATCGTACCAAGACATCAGTGCTCATGTTGGATGGAATACTGCCACAGTTATGAGAATATGGCGTCAGTTGTTAGAGGAGGAATGAACTCGCCGACATGAGGGATTTCAATGGTTCTGTCACACAAACGAATGAAAAGACAGACATCTCATGTGCATGTCTTTAAATGATCATACAGCCACATCAAACACCTTAGTTCAATAGTTAGGGTGTGTTTCACATCAATCAATATCCACACTTATGGTTTGATGTGCAGCATCGGGGCATCTTTGCTAGGCAGCCATTGCTTCAGCTACCATTGACTATAACACAGGTGTATGCAACTGCAATGTTGCCAAGAACATTGCTCATGGATGTGCAAATGGTATCACATTGTCTTTTCAGACGAGTCCCACTTCAGTATGCAGCACCTTGATGGACGAATCCATATCTGGCAGTACTGTGGCGACAGGCTCAGTGACATATGCATGATGCAGCACCATACAGGTTAGTCCCCTGGTATTATGGTATTGGGTGCCATTGAACTCCACTCACACACGCACCTCATACTCATTACTGGTACTTTGGATAGCCAACGTTACATCAGTGAGGTGTTGGAGCCTGTGGTCATACCTTATCTTCAGGGGCTCTCTGGTGCCATTTACCAATAGGACAATGCCTGACCACATGTGGCATGCATCATTCAACAATTCCTGGATAGCTAGCTACCATGTGACACTTCTGCCTTGGCCTGCACTGTGCATTCACCGGATCTGTCCCCAATTGAACATGTCTGGTCCATGATCTCACGACGACTAGCACACCAGACACTAGCAGCTACTACAACAGATGAACTTTGGCTACGTATCGAAACTGCATGGACTAACATTCCCCAAACACACATCCGATGTCTCATCCTCTCAATTCTGGACCGTGTAGCAGCTGTTATTGCCATTCGTGGTGGCTACACAAGATACTGATTTCTTTGTATTCCACAAGTCTAACCGAGTTGTATTTGTAATCGTTTGATCCCTGTAACATAAGCTATGTTTTCTCTAAATATGGCTTTGATATCTCTTCTCTTTCCTGGTGTTGCACTTTTAATGGCCAGCAGGGTTTCCAAAAGTTAGCATTACAATGCTAGCACATACATAGCAACAAATGTTATCAGGTCATTGGTTCAGATCCCACCTGGTAAAGACAATTTTTTCCTCTATACCCTTTCTTTTAAACTCCTGTCTTTGCCTTTTTGCATTTTACTGGATATTTTAATCGCTTTTTGATGTTTTACCTTCGATTTTTTTTTACACTTCTTTTTGATTTTTACATGGGTCCTCTGCTCTCATTGTTCTTTTTGTATTTTACACTTTTTAATGGTCTTTTTATCCCCATTTTACTGGGTTTTGTAGTTGTATTCTTTGTGTTTTGTTTTTAATTCTGGCTGTGGGTTTATGTTATTTTTATTGATTTGTTTTACAGATTTGTTTTGTTTGGTGCAGTATGGCCTAGTTGTTCTTGTGCCATAAAACTCCAAACAACCAAACCTCTATAACCAGTGTTAGCAGCTTGCAACAGTGAAGATAATGTCTTCAAATAATTCATAATCTATAAAATGATAATTGCTAAACTCAGATTGTTTGAATAGGAAGACTAATTTGTTTTCACCCATAACTGAACAATGCTCACAAGGTAGCAAGACTTTTTTAATATTATGTAAATTTATTTTAATTGCTAATAACTAGTAACTAATAATTGATATGTATTGATACATTGATTAATAATTGATATATTACATAAATTCTGCAAAATATGGGAATTTATTAGCTTTCATAAGTGCTTTGATTTCCTCCAATTATTTCATTTCGACAATTTCACTGTAAATAGGTTAATAAATATTTTTGTGAAAAAAATGTTTCACCGACATGCAGCTTATGAACCCATGTCTTTCCAGAAACATGCCAGAGTATTCTACTGCTGGACTAATGCCAGCTCTTGTCTTTTTTCTCCACTAATATTGTGTAAATAGGTTAATTTCACTAAAATAATTCAAAGAAATTGGTGAAATTATAATTTGGACAACTAGCAGTGTGATAATAACTTTTAAATTTCCTCCAATTTTTCATTCTTCCAAAAGCTTGGCAACTCTTGTTTATTAGTTTGTCAACCTATAACACAGTCTGAATAATTGGGCTATCTCTAGGTTAAAATTGCATAAATTACAAGGGGTAGATGAGATTAGTATTGAAATGCTTAGAGCTGGGAGGGTTTCTGTTGTCATATGGCTGACCAAAATTTTGAATATTTTTTGTGATAAAAGTTGTTTCTAAGGATCTTTACCAGAGCTATCATTATCCTTTTTTTTTTTTAAAAGAAACTCTCTGTTATTCCTCTAACAATATGCCATTAGTGTCCTTGAATTTCTCAATCACATTATCACTGGAGACAAGACATGGGCTCATCACCATACCCTGGAGACGAAATGTGCAAGCATAGAATGGAAATATCCTGGGTCCTTGCTATTGAAGAAGTCCCAGATTGAGAATTCTGCTGGCAAATTGATGGCTACCATGTTTCGGAACCATAAAAGTGTGTTGGTAGACTTCATGCAAAAGGGAAAAGCAATCAATGCATTTGCGTACTGTATGACAATGGAACAGTTAAAAGCTGGTATTAAACAAAAATGCCCTGTGCTGTGTACAAAAAGTGTTTTGCTTCTGAATGACAACACTTGGCCATACAGTGTCAACACGACTAGGTAACTCATGCTGCTCTTCTGGTGGGAAATTTTCGGATATCCTGTGTAGACCCATAATCCGACACCAAGCAACTACCATCTGTTTCCTGCTCTAAAGAATCCTCTTGGCAGCCACAAATTTCATAGTGATGACACTCATCATCATCCTCAAGCAGCCATGGGTTATGGAGGTCCAACCAGACTGCAATTTAGTTCACCAGGCAAGTCTGTCCTGAGCTGCATCTGGCCACTGCACACCATTTCTAATAGGGTCCTGTTTGACATTGTCTGCCCACTGCATCCTTGGTCTCCCCCTCTTTCTGAAGCTTTAGGCACACTGTTCATAACCCTATTCGCCAATCTATAATTATCCATACGGGCAACATGGCCAAACCAACGGAGTCTCTCTCTGCACAATATGCTGCTTAAAGGAGGTTGCCAACTACTTTGCCTAACCTCATCATTAGTTACAAAGTTGAACCACCTAATGCCCAAGATACTGTGTAAGCATCTAGAATCAAAAGCATCTAGTTTCCTGTTATCTTTTTTACAAAGTGTCCAAGTTTCACTATCATAACTAACCCTAAAAAGAACCAAACTATTATACAGTCTAATTTTAGTCTTTAGTTGTATACGCCTATTTCTCCACACTCTCCATAGATTCTTAAAAGTCCCGGCAGTAATCTCTATCCGTCTCATGCTGCACATCACCAGTATCTGTTACGTAGCTCCCAAGATAAACTGTGACACCTGTTCAAGATGCAACCATTCAGATTAACTGAATCACAGCCTGCCTGACCAGTTTTCGTCACTTTAGTTTTCTCTCTGTTTATAACCAAACCTACTCTAGTACCAGTTTCATCAACAGCTCAAATGGAAGAGTTCATCTCATCAACATCATCTGCCAAAAGGGCTAAATCATCAGCATAATCTAAATCAGAAATTTTCGTATCTCCAGCCCATTTAAGGCCAAATTCTCTCCCTTGAAGTGAATTTCGCATAACATAATCAACAACCAAACTAAAGAGAAAAGGAGACAAAATACACCCTTGTCGAACACCAGACATAATGCTAAACCAATTGCTACAAGACTTACCAACTCTCACACATGACTCAGTGTTATTATAGAGAGCTTTCATTATGTTAACTAACTTGTCTGGTATACCATATGATCTCACAATCAACCACAAATTATGACGATCAACAGAGTCGAAAGCCTTTTTGAAATCAACAAAGCTAGCAACCAAAGGTTTCTGAAACTCTAAACATTTCTCAAGAATCTGCCTAAGTGAAAATATCTGATCCACACATCCCCTACCACTTCTGAATCCACATTGCTCATCACGCAATTGACTGTCAACCAGATTCTTAATTCTATTAAGCACAATCGTGCAAAGAACTTTCTCTGGAACAGAGAGTAGGCTGATACCCCTATAGTTAGCACAAGAACTGCGATCACCTTTTTTGAAAATAGGGATAATAATAGCTCTGGTAAAATCTTTAGGAACCATGCCTTTATTGTAAAAGATATTAAAAATTTCAGTCATCCAAGTAGTAACCGAAACATTCCCAGCACTAAACATTTCTGTAGTAATTTCATCTACCCCTGGGGATTTATGAAGTTTAAGTTTAGAAATAGCCAAAATAACTTCAGATTGTGTTATGGCCAGCATTAAAGCTACCAATGCATCTATCATCATTGCAAATAATGGGAGTAGAACTACCCACATTGTTTAGAATATCACTGAAATGATCAGCCCCACCTAGCCTGACAGAATCCTCACCTTCTATAACCTTACCTTGTTTATCCTTCAATCCCTACTTTTAGGAAAATAAATTCTCTTTGATAATGATGATCTATGATATTTCCTGGCAAGTTATTTCAGTTTTAATAAGTAAATAGCAAAATGTTTTTCTTTGGTGTAAAAAAATGGATAATATTAAAAGGAGAGCATTATCTCTTTTTCTGTCTTTACTATATAGTCACCCTAATCGTGGTAGTTGTATGACAGTTAAAATTTGGCTATCTAATAGTTTACTCTCTTCTAAAGTTTGTTATGATAGAATAATGGATAGTTTGCTTTCATCACTCTGGACCCCTTTTGAGCAAGATTACAGGAAACTTGATGCCTTTGATTCTACGCTGAGATAGCTGTGCATTGACAGCAACCCTTGTGTAAGAATGGACTTGTCTGTGGTGCTTGCTCAAGGTCGGGAATGCTCAACAGTGGTCTAACAACCTGCTGAAAATTGCACATGGGACAGCCACATGTGGTTGATAGCTGAGATTAATGATGTGTGTCCCTCTTGTAACATGGCAGCAGCACAGTGGCCCAGCTAACCATGCCATACAATGTGGAATAAAACCAATATCCACATGGACAATGTGCCAGACATTATCTCAGGACTATGACAGTCAGCAGCCAACATGGGGTAGCTAGTCATGTCAGCACCAACACCAGCCTACCAACATGTGGAAATCTTTCCCTAGGTCAGATGAATCTCATTTCCAAATCCATCATGCTCATGGACATATTTGGAGAAGCAACATGAGGCCATGGCACCAGATGTACCATCTGTGTTCGGCAGGCTGGAAGCAGTAGTGTTATGGTACGGGAACTGTTTCATAATATGCCTTGTGTCTACTGTGCACAGTGAATCAACAAGACTGCCTTACCTTATTATCTATTTTCCAACTAAGTACACCCCTTCATGTTTTGATGGTGTATCCAGACAACTACAGCCTCTATCAACAAGATAATGCTCCATGTCACATGACCTGGAAGGTTACAAGCTGATATTAGGAATGTGACAATGAATTCTCTCTCCTCCCATGGCTATCCAACTCATCAGATCTAAACCCCATTGAGCATGTTTGGGATTTCAATCAATGCTCTGACCTTTCACCTGGCAGTGTGCAGACATTACAGGACACATTGTGGAACACATGGATAACATTACCACGGGACACTACTACTTCTGGAATCCATATCCTGATGTGTACTAGCTGTGTTATGGGCAAGAGGTGGTCCCACAAGGTAATAATAATGTAATAATCAACCACCTTGAATAGTATCTTGTGTAGGACTGCATTGGTTTGTGTTAGACTGCAATGGTTTGGCCACATGGTTCACCTGCCAAACTATATATAGATTAGTAAACAGAGTTATGAACAATGTACCAAAAGTTCTCACAAAAAAAGAAGGATGCAGTGGGTGGACAGTGTCAAACCGTAGCCTCCGTAACTAGATGCCTACCGATTTGCCAGCGTCACCGTTGAACGCTTGGCAACACACAAGCAGGTTTCTGCCACAAGAGGGCAGTAGCTACGGGTGACAGCATCATACGCTATTGCATTGTGATACACTGTATAAAGTAAGTCAGAAGCAGTTATATTCAATAGGACTACATATTTTGAGCTTCTTAGAGAAAATTGTAGTAAACTTAAGAAATATTCAATTTGGTGGTTGGTTTTCAAAATATATATTGTCTGCGTATATAGATCTTGATCACAAATAGAAAATAGAAATAACAAATTCTGCCATCCTCAGAGACTTTTTACTTTGGCATGTAAACTGACAGGCTCCTGTCAGACCTCTGTGGCAAGCAGCTGCTTGAGGGGGTATTTATTTTTTTAAGCAATGCATGATCATACTTAAAATATTTCTGCTTTCAGCCACTGAGAAATATGACTATAAATACCTCATTATGAATGTCAAAATTGTTTATCTGCCATGTTTTCTATCAGGTGGCCAACCGCAATAAGATATTTACCAAATAACAGCTTGGTACATTGATGGGGGAGGGGGTGGAATACCTACCTAAAAGTTCCTCAAATTACATTCTTCTCTTTCGTGAAAAGAGGAAGGAAATTTCCACAGCAATCGATTTTAACGCGTTTTAATTTTCTTCCCCAAATTAGAGGATACATATTATTTTTATTACTAGAGAGCAAAAAAATATTCTGGAAGGAAAAAACAATCTTTTGATAGGGGCCTTTAATTGTGAAAGATATGCATAAAATGTAATGGAAATTCCTATTAATTGCTAATAAGAATTGGGTGATTGTCATTTACTTTTCAGTGAATTTTTTTAATTACTTTTTAATGAATCTACCAATAATTTCGCAGCACTTTTTTTTTTTGCATTCTACATTATAATGAATTTAGAAATGTTAAGATAGTGAAAGCTGAATGAGTGTTTCATTCCTTCAAACCGATAGTGCAATTGAAATATGCACATTAATCGAAAATAGGCCCAGTTATAGGGAGAAAAAGGTTAAGGGGGTGGGGGTGGGGACAAGAAACTCAATCGAGCAAGTAAAAGGGCCAAGAAAGTGGATTTTCATTCCAGTATGGGGTTTCCCCTTCCGTTTTACAGGTTTAAGAAATTTGTGCATCTATTACCATTACTAACATTTTCAAAGGGGATGGTGGTACATGCACATCCCTCCCTCAATCCTGCCCTGATCAAAATAATAAGGAATCATGTTTTATGTGTAAACTTGAATAAAATAAAATGCATATCAGAAAGAAAGTTACAAGCTTATACAAAAATTTTAATTAATTATACCTTATTATTATAATATACCTTATTGCTAAATATATAAATTTTTATCTCTTTAAACACTAAACAAATAGTGTTAATTAAAATTCAGTTGACATCTTAATCATCTAAATTCAGAAGAATTTACCTTGTCTAGATATAGCTCTTAGCCATTTTTGATGCAAATCACAATGGCTAGGAATTTCATGAGAATAAATTTTATCTTTACGAGTATCTGAATTACAATAGGGAACAACGCAATACACTATTGTAAATGTGATGTGTTGTAATTGAAGTACAAAATTTCACGTAACAACTGAAAAAACTTTCAAAGTAACTACTGCTACCACTAACTTTACGCAATGGTATGAACCTGTAGCCAACGACATCTAGCCGTAGATCCAGTAAACAGGTGTTGCCAAGGCTTGGTTTAATACGGTAGGCATTTAGTTACGGAGGCTACGATCAAATGAAACAGCCATATCCAAATGAAACAGCAGTAGGGTATGAGTAACTAAATTTTAGACTCTGGTTGAACCTTCATAGCCCTTTGCTGCTTAAGAATTGTGTGTATGTGTGGGTATGCATGCATATTTACAGGTGTATAATTTTGTAACCAAATGGATTAAGTCATGCACTTTATTGTGGTTATATAAAAGTGATTTGTTAATCGTTGTTGGTAACACTGCATGTAGATTCATCCACCATTTACTGTTTATTGTATGCATAAATTAGTTGAATATGGTCACACAAATGGAACATTGATCAAAGAAAAAAGTCAATGCTGTAATTCAGTTTATGATTGCAAGAAACATGTTAATGGCAGAAATTCATCGCCAAATCGTGGAATTTATGGTGAAGCTGTGTGTTGACAGAGTATAGTGAAATGGTATGCAAAATTTCATGGCAAAAAGTACAGAGGACTGTGAACAGAGTGGTAAGAACCACATCAGAAAGAACTGCTGACAATAGTGCATCCATAGAAAATACAATTCATTAGCCAGTAGGATCAGTTCGATGCAGTTGATCTGTCTTTTCCAGACTGAAGGACCATCTTGGAGGCCACATGTTTCAAATGATGGCACTGTAGAAACAGGGAAATGATGTCTTTGAGAAAGGAACAGACTTCTACCAACAATGAATAGAAAAATTTGTCTCACAATATAAGTATCTCCATTTTTGTGGAGATAATGCTGAAAAGTAGTGGAATTACATTAAACTTACCCTGCATATAATTCAATGGAAATTTAAAGTGCCAATAGATGAACTTTCAGTTTTTAAAAAATCTACAATTACCCTGTTGTTGTTGTTTTTTTTTTTTTTCGTTGTTTTTTTGTATTGTTCAGAATTAAATTATTTCTTTTGGTATGTAACACAACCTATTTCTGTTCACTAGTTACTTCAAAATAAGGTCTAGGAATAGAATCACTTAAAATGAAACTCGAGCATTTAAAGGTTGATTGTACTCAGCTATCATCATTGTCTTTTTCTTTAAATGTTTTCATTGAACTATACTTTTAACCACAATAATTGTTTTTGCACAAGAAAATTTACCAAATTAGAATATTAAAGATAAATATAGGGGAAAATTTTTCATTAGCCGAATGGGATATGAACCCACAACCTCCTGGTAACATGTCTCTGACAGCTGAGCTGCCAGCCACTGAATATTCCTCTAATAGTGGCTTTTTCTAATATTATACCAAAGAATTAGTCATTGGGAATGTAGTTGACTGTAATTGAAGATGCTGTTGAAGATGCTGGGCCAGAAGGCACTTCCCAGGTTAGTGTGCACGACCAGCCCACATCAAACCGCAAGTGGCATGGTATTTTTAATTTTTTTTATTTCCGTCAAGCAGCTCGAAGGTTCCTTCTGGACCATTGTCTTCAATTACACTCAACTATGTTTCCAATGAGTAATTCTATGATATAATGCTTAAAACCACTAATAAAGGATGATTGTTCAGCAGCCGGTAGCCGGTCAGAGCACTTGACATGTTAGGTGATTGTGGGTTCAGATCCCACCCAGCTAATGACAATTTTTCCTCTATATTTATCTAACATATCACAAACAGGTGTATATCTCTGAGATCCTAGTATTTCTAGAATATTAAAGTATCAAGAATTTCACTGTTTTAATAAATATTTATTAATAATTTAAAAAATTAATATATTAAAAAAATGGATATGCCATTTATTTGGCATGGATTAATCTTACAAACCACTATTAAGTACAAGATTTCAAGTCATTATTTGCGGCAGTGAAGGTTTCTCTGATTCATAATAAGTCATTTAGACCAGTATGGATTCCTTTACACTAAAGAAAGTTCCAGACATGCAATTAATGTGTAATTCTATCTTTCACCATATACCACATATATATATATTGAACTGTGTGCAGCATCAGACTTTAATTTTCACAACTTTAAGTAAAAAATTGCTAATTTTAAGAGTGTTATTTTAGATTTTATTTTAAGTTTAATTATGTTGGCCACCACTGAAGTTACCATCAACTGTTATTTCATCATTTAAAATTCAAAGAAAACATTCTTATAATCAAACTCAAAGTTAGAGGAAAAATTGTCTTCAGCCATTTGGATACAAACCCACAACCTCCTACTGATATATCATTGCTTTGCTGCTTAAGAATTGTGTATGTGGATACAAACCCACAACTTCCTAATGATACATCAATGCTTTGCTGCTTAAAGAATTGTGTGTGTGCATCCATCTTTTTTGATGTTATGAACTATCTGGCAAGCAGTACACAATCATGTGTCCACATGAAGGCAGTACTTCTACAGCCTCTTACACTGTGGAATATACTTTCTATCTTCATGACACTGTGAAAGCAAAGTTCTTGTCTTCATGTAACAACACACTTATGATTATGCACTGCTGGCAGAAGAGTCATATTGGTAACAGAGTAAATCATGACTGGCAGCTGATAGCTCAGTGATTAGAACACGTATGTTGTCAGAAGGTCATGAGTTCATCATATCTCACCCAACTTAAGACAGTTTTCTCTGAGTTTGATGTTCCAGAGTGTATTTATTGAATTTTAAAGGAATCAACATCTCAAATCTTATATCTTCTTTTATTTTCAATTAAAGTTATCATTCAGAATTGAAAAATGTTTTCTTATATTTACATTGATTTGCATATATCCAAAAGATATAATTTCTTTATTTGCTTTAATAGAACTTGGAAACTTGATAAAAAACACAAGGCCATTTTTGAATCACATCAGCAAAGCTAAAGCAGCAAAGCTAGTGAGGGCATTAGTTGATTTATTTCTAGATATGGAAGCTGACACAGGCATGGAGGTAAGACACTATCTGTTAAGCATTACATTTCATATCTTAAGGATGAGCATGGGCATTATACACCTATCCCTCGATTTACACGGTACTCAGTTCACACAATTTTGGCTTTGTACGGTCAAAAAATGCAACCAGTTTCGATTTACATGGTACTGACTGAAGACGTACATAGAAAGGAAATCTCAGTCAGTACCGTGTAAATCGAAACTGGTTGCATTTTTTGACCGTGCAAAGCCAAAATTGTGTGAACTGAGTACCGTGTAAATCGAGGGATAGGTGTACTGAGAAATTGCATTTTTATATATATGAATCATTGTTTTTGCCTCTTTCAAATACAAAATGAGGTCTGTTTAAATGAAACTGTTTACTTCTTGAAATTTTGTTTTATTCATATTAAATTATAAGATAGTATATGCAAAATTCCCAAGCAGTTGAAGGCTATGTAGGAATGGAATGTAGTTTTATTTTTAAAACATGAGTCCTGAGAAAGAGTTATGATTAATCCATTGGCAACATTTCAGTAAGGTCTTATTTGGCATTATTAGTCATCTCATTTTTAACTACTCATCTTTCTCGACTATTAATCCTTCCAGTGTCCATGTCATCTGTATACATTGACAGAATTCGCATTGAGAGGCCAAGGAAGTATGCATCCATTTTTAGTACAACAAAAAATTCAATTTAAAAAAATAAAAAGTGCCATTTGAAAATTTTCTTATATACATTTAATCCACGATAAAAGCTGTATTACATAAATTTTTTCAAACAACCTGACACAAGGATGAGGTGTGCTTACAAGACTATGGCTATATGAGCCAAATTGAGCCCCTTGGCTATAATCTAAGCTCATTGCCTATTCAGACCTAAAAATTGTCCTAACTCATTCTTTTCCTTTACCATACTATAAAGGAGATAGAGATTGACAATCTGCTTGGGGATGTGGAGTTATTATTTTAATTTTTAACTAGTTGGGCTTTGAATGTCCTTTTTAAAGGTTTAAATATGAGATGTTTAAATAACTGGAATAAGCATAGTGTTGTGCAGTTTGTGACCACCAGTACCAGTTTAAGTAACAGACAATAAGGACAGCCAAAAAATATCCATTGGCAACTGTTGATAGAACATTACTCTGTGCTAAAGCAACTACCTGATTTAAGCTCACAAGTTTGATTTGAACTATTGTTGACAAATTTTTTCTTAAATCTGAAAAATAATTATGAATAAAATAATTTTCAAAAATCTGAAAATTAACAAAAAAAATGTAAGATTTTGGAAGTAATTGCAAAGTACCTACCATTATTTTTTTTTTCCTGTTTTACTCTTTTCTGCCCTAAACCTATTGCACTATTTCTTGAATTGTTTTTTAGGTCATTTATCTCAGCATTCTATGTCTTTCCCGCTCTTTAAATCAAAATTGTAAGTGAAAAAAAAGTCTTCAGAGCCATAGCTTCAAGGGTGAATGCCAGGGCACAGCATCACAGAACACCGGACAGGAAGTAGAAGGTGTTTGAATTGCTTGCTCACACATGCAAGTGTGGGGAGAGCCATCTGCTAAGTGGCTGTATGTCAAATTGTTTATATAAATGATTTAAGTCATCATTAAGTTAGTATTTTGTTCCTTTTATAATTTAAACCTTAGTTTTCCTTTCTGTGGATTTATTTCTGTAAATGATTTTTCAGAGTTATGCTACATCTGATGTCTGACTTTCAACTTGTTGCTATGGGTATTTCAACATCAAATTAGGTTATATGCTGTTTTCTGAAAATGAATGAAGTCTTCGATACGAAGGCAAAAATGACTTCCTTGCATGAAATCAGTCCTCATGTGGGAGGACTAATTTCACTGAGGATGTTTTACTCCCTCTTTGCAAAATTTAATATTTTTTAAATTGTGAGATTTTGTTTTTTAAAGCACCCCCCCCCCCCCAATATCTTGGCTATGTCATTCTGATTTTTTTTTCCATTGGTGCACTAACTTTTTAGCACTTAGTCAAAAAACCCAAAATATAACACCTAAAGGAAAAAAACAATGTTTAGTATAAAAGGGTGCCAAGAAGTGTTCCTCCATTTCATAAACAGGAAAGGAAATCCCATTAATATGTGAGTAATCCAAGTCACCTTGTATAATGCTGGCCTGTGTTTTAAATTATACAACACTGAAAAGAATCATTAAAATAAAAAATAATGTTTCAGGTAAATATTATAGTTATTTCAGAAGAAATTTCCTTTCAATTAATATATAAGGCATATAAACTGACAGGCTACTGTCAGATCTCTGTGGCAAGCAGCTGCTTGAGGGGGTATTTATTTTATTTTATAATTTAACTATTTTTATTCAATACGTTTTTCAACATTAAACTGTAAACTTAGTCTGATCTATTTTTCCCTATATCACTGAAAATGCCTTATTAAAATTACAAATAATTATTATTAAACTCAACTATTAAGTATCCACTAATAATTTACAGAATGGGAATTATTACTGGATACTTTTAAAATTAATATGCTTGTAACTTTTTTTTAATTTTTAATTTTCATAAGGTTTTGGAGTTAAATTCTGTTTAATTTAGTATATAATATGACATTTCAATTGATTGGTTATTTTTTTTTTAATTTCTAAACTTGATTTGTTGATATAACTCAGCACAGATGACAAAAAGCCTGGACTTTTCTCAAAGTATGGTACTGAGAAAAATATTACAAAATGGGAGTAATTTTCTTGCTTCAAGTAAATATTAATTTTTTTTATATAGTCAGAAATAGACTTTTCATTCATGTGCATTATAATAATTTCTGTTTATTAGTTTTTTTTAAATGAATTTTTATTTGCACTTCCAGATACATTTTTTTACTACATGATTCTAAAAAAAGTCCTATTAAAATAAATCTTACCTTTTTTGTTAAATATTTTATTTTCACAAAATCAAGGTTTAAATGCTGATTAATTTGGCATATAACATGCCATAATTCCTTTCTTTAGTTATTTGGCAAAAAAGTTCTAAAGTTGTTTTTTTTTGGCTGAGCATGGAGAGAAAATAGCTTAGCCTCTGGATGTAAACCAGTTTTTCAGGCTGGACAGTGGAACAGTTAATAACACTGTTGGATTGATGTTTTTGCTATTTGTTAGTTTTGTTCTTATGGTATGAACAGCATTAATGCTGTTGTAGTCAAGAATTTTTTTTAAAAGATACATTTTTTAATTAAATGTAAAAATTTGCATATCAAAGTGTAAAACAGGTTTTAATCTGCTAATTTCAGCTTGAAAAAATGATTCTAAACAATAAAAAAAAGTTCCTTCATCCATTGATCAATGTTATTACATTTTCCACAATAATTTGACATCATCCCAGTTCTTGATTGAACTATTCTTTTTTGTCAAATGTTTCTGCAATATTTTCAAAAAAAAAAAATTTTTTTAACTCACAATATATATTATTAGAGAAATTGTATCATCTGTAGAGGTATGCTTTTCTTACAAATAATTTTTTGCATCTAATAATATGATTATAAGTGTGTAAATTACATAATAAAGGTTAGTTTTATTTTTCACATATTTTCAAGATTTTCTTTACAAATACAAATGTACAAAATTACCTCTACAATACTATTTACTGATTAAAAACAAGTATTTTACATGTTATAGATTTCAAAATATATATAAATTAAAAAAAAATACCTATCTATATACAGTACCCTAAAAACTGGAAAATAACCCTAAAACATATTGATGGTGCAATTAGTCAATGAGTTTGTATTCGCTTCAAAGGAAGATAGGGTGCTGGCAATCTTGTCAAGTAGGTAAATCAGTGCCCTCTCTTCCTTCGAAGCAGTTACAAGCTCATTGACTGATAGCACCATCAATATGTTTTAGAATTATTTTCTACTTTTTTAGGGCACTGTAGTAAGATAGGTATTTTTAAAATTTTTTATCTTTTTATTTATTTTTGTTGTTGTTGTTGTTGTTGTTGTCACTAAAAACACCTACCTTCCAGAACTTTGATATGCAACCCATAAGCATTGAACAAAAATATCCCCCTTTTGGAGACACATTTGAGGTAGACCATGACATTGGTGACATCACAAATTTTAATTTGAGATATGACTCATTAAAGTCTATCCCAGCAAAAATCTGCCCCACCACATTTTATCAGGGGGAATAGTGGGGGCAAAATTTCAAATAGTTTACAACCATTATTATACGAGTTTTCATTTGACATCTAACTCGTAACTGTATGTAATTTCCTATTTCTTAGGGGAGAGATGAGCATAGGGGGTCATTTTTTTATAGCCTGTGACACTCCCTGTGCCATAAGCTTTCATTCGACACATAGCTCATTACTTTCTACACTCGCATTCAGGGGATATACAGGAACATTTTCACATTGTCCTCCTTTTTTTAGGGGGGAAGAAAGCACGGGAGTCAATTTTTCATAGCCTACGACATTCCCCACATTACAAGCTTTCATTTGACATATAGCTTGTTACTTTCAGCATTTGCATTCTAGAGATTGAACATTTTAGAGATGAACAATTGTTTTGAATTTTCCCTTTTTTAAGGGAAAGAAAGCATGGGGGTCATTTTTTTCTAGTCTGTGACACTCCCACACCACACAAACTTTTATTGAACACAGCTCATTACTTTCTGCACTGGGGCGGGGGTGGCTCAGTCGGTAGCGCGCCAGGCTCGTAATCTGTAGTTCCCAGGTTCGAGTCCCAGCTGGGTCAGCGTTGTGATTTATCTCCGCAAAATTCCCCGCTCTGCCCACGGTCAGTAGGGGACACCGCTGGGCTTGGAAAGGGCGCCGTCCGTCGGATGGGACATTAAGCCGTGGCCCCGTGTGCGGGAGAGGCATACCCTGTGCACGTTAAAGAACACGCTGGATGGCCTTGGCGGGAGGATACCATCTGTCTCCCAACAGCTGTTCCAGTGGGTCCCCCTCCCCCAACCTTCTCTGAGCCTTCGGGGTCCATGTGACCTGGCCATTTCGCCCATGGTGTGCAAAAAAGTGCCGCTCAGAGGTAAAACAACCCAACCCAACTTTCTGCACTTGCTTCAAGAGATATAGGGGAACAATCATTTTCGTATTGTTCCCCCTTTTTTAGGGGGGAAGAAAGCATGGGGTCAATTTTTTGTAGTCTATGACATTCCCCGTGTCAGTAGCTTTCATTCGACATACAGCTTGTTTTAGCCTTTTTGTTCTGGAGTTATAGCTTAAGAACAGTTTTCACGTTTTCTCTTTTTTTAGGGGGAGGAAGAAAGGCACAGGGGTGAATTTTTTATAGCCTATGACACTCTCCACATCACAAGTTTTCATTTGGCACATAAATCTAAGTTTCTCCATTGTGTTTGAAAGATATGATTGAACAACATTTTATCAAATCCATAATCTGACAATGACAAACTGACAAATGTCAAAGTCAAAAGCAGTAGGAAGATAGGTGAAAAGGCTTTTGACCCTATTAATTGATAAAGTTTGTAGTTTATCGTTTTGATCATATGAAATAAATAAAAATAAATATCCCTTCAGCAGCTGCTTGCCACAGAGGTTTGACAGGAGTCTGTCAGTTCATATGACATAGTAGAAGGTCTGTGGGCATGGCTGGATCTCAGCAGAAAAATTATATGAACATCCATGCGTTATCCAGGGCTCGAACCCAGGTCTGTTTGATCAGTAGCCTAGCCCTCTAACCCAGTCGGCCACAGGACACCTGACAAGTTAGTTTTGCATAATGAACGCTTTCTATAATAACACTAAGTCATGTGAGAATTGGTAAGGCATGTAGTGATTGGTTAGCATTGCTAGTGGAGTTAGACAAGGATTTGTCCCATTTTCTGTTTAGTTTGGTTATTGATTATGTTGTGCAGAATTCTTTGCAAGGGAAATATTTTGATCTTGTCTAGAGATTTCAAAATTTCTGATTTAAATTTTGCGGATGATGGCTTTGTTAGCTAATGATATTGATGAGACTGGTAATAGATAGAGACTTAGTGATAAACAGCAAGAAAACTAGAGTGATGAAAATTGGTCAGGCTGATGGTGCTTCAGTTGCTCTGAATGTTTGCACTGTTGAGCAAGTGTCTCTGTTTAATTCTCTTGGAAGTTGTTTAACAAATATTGGTGATGTGTGGCATGATAAAGAGACAAATAGGAATTGCTGTTGGGACCTTTAAGATTCTTTGTAGAGTGTGGAGAAATAGACATATACACCTTATACATTTAAAGACTAAAATTAGACTGTATTATAGTTTGGTTCTTTCTGGGGTTAGTTATGGTAGTAAAAGCTTTGACTCTTTGTAAAGTGATTTCACTTTGTAACTAATGAGTTTAGGCAAAGGAGTAGTCAACCTCAGAGCATCTTATTGTGCAAAGACAGACTTCATTGATTTATCCATGTTGCCCTTATGCATAACTTTAGGTTAGGAGGCCTTAAGGTCTGATAAAATCCTCAAGAAAATTATGGTTAGGAGGCCTTATGAGGCCTTTAAATTATGGTTATGAGGTCTTTAGGCCTCATAACCATAATTTTCCTGAGGCCTAAAGGCCGGGGCAGGGGTGACTAAGTCGGTAGCATGCCAGGTTCGAGTCCCACCTGTGTCAGCTTTGAGATTTATCTCTGCAAAACTGCCTGCCTACCCACTTCAGTAGGGGATACCAGTGGGCTTGGAAAGGCTACCATCGTCGGATGGGATGTTAAGCTATGGCCCCGTGTACTGGAGAGTCATACCCTGTGCATGCTAAAGAACACACTGTATGGCCTTTACAAGAGGCTACCATCATTCTCCAACAACTGTTCCAGTGGTTTCCCTCCCCCAACCTTCTCTGAACTTTGCAAAGAATTCTTCACAATATAATCAATAACCAAACTAAAGAGAACACGTTAAGCCGTTGCCCCATGTGCAGGAGAGCCATACACTATTCACGTTAAAGAACACACTGGATGGCCTTGACAAGAGGCTACCATCATTCTCCAACAGCTGTTCCAGTGGGTCCCCTCTCCCAACCTCCTCTGAGCCTTAGGGGTCCTTGTGGCCTGGCCATTTAGCCCATTGTGTGCAAAAAGTGCCACTCAGAGGTAAAGACAAACCAAAAGCCTAAAGGCCTCAGGAAAAGAGGAATATCTAGGATGTGATGGGCAGACAATATGAAACATGACCTTAGAATTGGTCTACATTGGCCAGATGCAACAGCTGTAGCTCAGGACAGACATGTTTGCAGAACAAAATTGCAGCTGGTAGGATCTCTGTAGCCCATGGCTGCATTAGGGTTTGGTTGGTAGGTAAAAATTTATTTTCCTCTGATTCACTAATAGCCTTTCTATTCATATGCATAATTATTTTTCTCAGTTTTTATTTGCATGGCCACTGTATTTTTTACTATATGACTCAAAAGCCCTGTTAAAGTTAAACTTGTCATTTTTGTTATTTTGTTTTCATAAAATGCAAAATTAAGTGCTGATTAATGTGGTGCATAATAACATATGCCATAATTCCTTTCATTAATTATTGAGCAAAAATGTTCTAAAGTTACATTTTTTTTGCTGATCACAGTGAAAAAAATCACTTGCTCTGTGGTTACAAACCAGTTATCAAGCTTGGCACTGGAAAGGTTAAACTAATTAAACTGTTTGAAATATATAGTAGATGATAATCTTCATGTCATAAACATTTATTTGATAAATAACTCATCAGAATTGACCCCCATGAACTTTCCTTCCCCCCTCCTTTTTTAGGGGATGAAGAGGGAGGCGTTATGGAAAGGAGGGAACATAAATTGAGATAGTCTGTGATAGTCTCCATATCAGAAACTGTCATTTGTCACATAACTCGTTACACTTGGTAATCATTTTGACATTTTTCCTTTTTTAGGGGAGAGGCTTTTTATCAGGGGGGAAAAACATGTGAATCAGAGGAAACCATGTGTATCTGAGCTCTTGCCATTTATTAACCCCTTCCTCTTTTTTTGTGGGGTGGGGGGGGTTATTGTTTTCCGTGGCCGAGTAGTTGGCACGCTTGGCTACTGGTCAGAGGGACCTGGGTTCGAGCCCCGGATAAGGCATGAATGTTTGTGTTGTTTTTCTGCTGAGGTC
The DNA here is from genome assembly GCA_038380435.1 of Ryuthela nishihirai. NCBI lineage: Eukaryota > Metazoa > Arthropoda > Arachnida > Araneae > Heptathelidae > Ryuthela > Ryuthela nishihirai. The sequence goes on from JAWZYU010000022.1 coordinate 40,153,026, forward strand.
CTGCCTTCCTTACAGAACTTTTACTGTGGCATATAAATTGACAGGCTCCTGTCAGACCTCTGTGGCAAGCAGCTGCTTGAGGAGGTATTTATTTTATTATATTAAGCTAAAATAAAAGAAGCTGTATACTAAATTTGGTAGTGTAGCTATTAGCTTATAGGAGTACCCCCTTTTGAGGTGGGAGGAAAATTGGACAAAAGCATCATGAAAAATTTGGTTATAATATCTTAATGGGTCTGAAAATGCATAGTGAACAGACAGCTTTCAAAAATGTTTGTAAGAGTACACAGCATTTCCTTGTGTAAAAACATACTGTACTATTATATAATAAAAATATTATATTAAATATTGTAAATTAGTTTTTTCAGTGGTTTTTAAATTAATGTGGAATTAATATTTCACAAGATAATTCTGATGTCTTGAACTTTTCTGCCAACTTTTCTGCTGTTAAACAGAAATGCCAAAGACAATTCTGTTTAACAGGCCAGCATTAGCTGAAAAGAAAAAGTTGCTACTGTTTATTATTTTGATAATTTATATTTTTCTGTTAGGTGGAACTATGCAAAGAATGCATCGAGTGGTCAAAGCAAGAAAAGAGAACTTTCTTAAGGCAATCTTTAGAAGTAAGCATAATTATTTAAATATAGTAATTTTTAGCTCATTTTCAGAAAAAACGAATTGATGTTTTATATTGACTGTCTCTCTCTCTCTCTGTCGGTTGGTCTGGATTCAACTTTGTTTTTAGAGATAAATTAAAAACTCTTTTTGGGATGAAAGGCATTGTTGAAATATTACAATTCACTTTTTCTGAATCTTCCTACAGCTGTAATTGCCCCTCCAACAATGGAAAAGGTTAAAAATGGCAAAAATTTTAAATGAATATTAAAAACTATGTAATTATGTTAGAATTTTGATTGTGAAATGTGAACATAATAAAGTTTGCATTGACACTGCTTTTCACCTTGACTACCAGAGGAGGTGAGAGAGGGTGCGAAAACACAATTTTGGTCTTTTTAGAGATAACTGTTTTTTCTTAGAGATAAAATTCTTTTAGGATTGGATACCTATCCGATATGCAATACTACATGACTAAACGATTTTGCCACTCAATTGGTAAACAGTTACAATTCACACTTTTTGAATCTCTGTGAAGTTTTAATTGTGACAGTGGGAAAAATTGCGAAATTTTAGACAAATATTACAAATGAACTATATGGTCTAGAAAATTGATACTTTAATGGTGAAGTGGAATGATAAAGGGGTAGAAAAACAATAATTTTATAACATTTTAAGGTGAATATTTTGATTTTTTTTTTATTTAAAGAGAAGATGGTACTACTCTACACAAAGGATAGAAATAACTAGAAGCTTTAAGTAGCTTGTCCTGGTTTCTCATAGTACAACATACGAGCACACAAGGACATGAGGGGCGGGGTGGCTCAGTTGGTAGCGCGCCATACTAGTAATCTGTAGTTCCCAGGTTTGAGTCCCAGCTGGGTCAGCGTTGAGATTTATCTCCTCAAAATTCCCCGCCCTGCCCACGGTCAGTAGGGGACACCGATGGGCTTCGAAAGGCCACCGTCCGTCGGATGGGACGTTAAGCCATGATCCCATGTGCGGGAGAGCCATACCCTGTGCACGTTAAAGAACACGTTGGATGGCTTTGACGGGAGGCTGCCATTAGTCTCTCAACAGCTGTTCCAGTGGGTCCCCTCCCCCAACCTTCTCTGAGCCTTCAGGGTTCATGTGACCTGGCCATTTAGCCCATGGTGTGCAAAAAAGTGCCGCTCAGAGGTAAAACAACTCAACTCAACTCACAAGGACATGCTTGCTGGTCTTAGTAGCTGGGCATGCTAATCACTAGATCAGGTGGAGTTGTTTCTTTTTAATGTTAGTCTAAATTTTTTCTAGCTCTTTCTAATGGTTTGTTGCTTAAAAGCACCTAACAAAATATATGAAGGGTTCAGGGGCTAAGTGAACCAACTGCAACAAATGTTGAGAAAAAACACCATGAAGGTTTTTTATACATTGTTGAATTACCACTCTCGATACAGTTATTATTCAAATTACCACTGTGAAGTCAATTCAACTTTTAGAAGAAAATTGTCTTGAGTTGGGTGGGATACGAACTTTCCATCTACAAGGCAAAGAAAGCCGCGTGTGGCTAGATTGCCTGAAAAGCGCTTATATGTGACATAAATAGAATGTTCATAGCGTTAGAGGAGATCTTGATTGGCGGCCGGTAGCTTAGTGGTCCAGAGCACCTGACATGTTATCAGGAGGTCATGGGTTCGTATCCCACCCGGATCAAGACAATTTTTTCCTCTAAGAGTTGAATGGACTTCAAAGTGGTAATTCGAATACTAAATAAGTCGAGTTTCTTTCATTATTTACCACTCTTGAACTTGCTGTAACTTATGAGAAAACAGATCAACTCATTGCAACATACAATATACATAACTTTAATATCATCTTTAATAGCATTTGTATTGCAATATGTAAATCCAAGAAAATGCAAGTAATTTAAATGCAATTGACCTATAAGGGAACTTCTCACACAGTGTGATCACTTTAATACAATTTTCACACCAAACTGTGTATGGGATTAGCCAAGGCATTCCAGAAAGAAGTGAAATTGCATATCAGGTTTTGTTTTGCCTTGTTCTGACATAGATTTTCATCTCTTAAATTTTTTGGCATTGCTGCTGTAGTTCTGAATTGTTTAGGATAACAATGAGTGGAAATGGCAAAATTCTACTAGGCTGAATTGAAGAGCAGAAATTAGATATGAAAAAAGTATGAGAACAGTGAGCACATATGGATTATGATAACTAGAACAAGGTCTTTTTTATTTATATGTTTAAAAACTTGTATTAGTAGTATAAGCTAATATGTCTGTAGGTGGAATGAATAAATTTAATAAATAATTTCATTATTAAAAGTCCTAGTGCAAGCAGACTTGACCAACTTGTGGCACAATGATCCACATGCAGCTTAATAATAACATATGATGTATGTAGTAGAAATTCATCGTTTTTTTGTAAAGTTTTTAATTTTATCATTTATGATTTGATGTTTTTGATTCAAACTTGAAACTATGTTTAAAATGCCTTTAAGAGTATCTTTGAGAGTGCTTCAATCGAAGTTGCCCAGAGAATAACTCCATCTTGGGTTGAAGTGATGTCTTGCATCAGTAAATGCCTCCATGTGGGGGGGCGGTGGGGCTCAGTCGGTAGCACACCAGGCTCGTAATCTGCAGTTCCCAGGTTCGAGTCCCAGCTGGGTCAGCGTTGAGATTTATCTCTGCAAAACTCTCCGCCTTGCCCACTGTCAGTAGGGGACACCGATGGGCTTGGAAAGGCCACCGTCCGTCAGATGGGACGTTAAGCCATGATCCCATGTGTGGGAGAGCCATACCCTGTGCACGTTAAAGAACATGTTGGATGGCTTTGATGGGAGGCTGCCATTAGTCTCTCAACAGCTGTTCCAGTGGGTCCCCTCCCCCAACCTTCTCTGAGCCTTCAGGGTCCATGTGACCTGGCCATTTAGCCCATGGTGTGCCAAAAAGTGCCGCTCAGAGGTAAAAGAACCCAACTGAAAGCCTCCATGTGCAGCCATTCAGTATAGGACTGGTTTAGCAATTATTCAACAACAACAAACATTGCCAACCTTCTTGTGCATGTGCCAGCCTACATAAGTAAAACATCAGTTACTATAACATGGACTGCTCATAACATCTCAGCTGTTAATTAATTCAATATCTCTTCAATATGTCACCATTCAGTTCATATCAAGAGCCTTGCAGTAACAGTGGTGAAAATTTCACATGCCATGGTGTGACTCAACTGTACTATATTCAGCTAGAGAGTATATCTAAGACTCTTGTATTCACCTATCTCTCTGGTACCATCTGGCATATGCTGCTTCCTTTATTTAGAGTAATAATTATAATTTTGCTACTTTGAGCATTAAGTCACTTATATGCCATGACAATTTGACTATGCAAGACAACTAAAGTTTTTGAAATGTAACTCTCGTAAGAAAGTTATAAGCTTAACTGGAGAGCATTTGAACCTTTTTTAAACAGTGAATTGGGGATTAAATTATATTTCAACTATCTACAAAAACTCTTGATACAAGCAATTACTCTCTTCGAAATTCTCCCCTGAAACTTGAAAGTGGACTTTTAAAAGATTGTCAATTGTGCAGATACATATAATTATATTGCCAAATGTATTGGGATACTTCCATGTTATGTGCATGAAAAACCTTATTCAGAACTCCATATTGTTAAAAACTAGTTTGTTTGTTTTTTTGCTTTACCAAAAAATATTTCAAGAAATACAGATCTCAATCAGATTAGTAATATTTGTTTAATATTTAAAGAATTACTAAAACTGAAAAATTTGACAATAGATGATGTTACATTCATTCTAAACACTGTTTTGAAATTGATGGAAACTGGAAAACATGACTCAAATTTCTAAAATTATAGTTATTTTAATAAACATTTGTTAACTTTTGAGATAAATTCTTATGTGTAGCAACAGTGTTGTCAAATGTTTGTTTCCAGAACTCTAAATGGTGCACAAATATTATTCATAATCATGATTTTGGGGAAATTTTTTAAGATTTTAATTTTATGTGACATTTTGCTACCAAAGGCTTATTTCATACTTAAGATGCTTTGAATATAACTTTCCGTTCATACACATGGAAATATCCCAAATACTCTTAATAATTTTGTGTAATTTGCTCCTTCATAAAGCAAAAAAAAAAAACTGGAAAAATGTTTAAATATGGTGTTAAATATTTGATATTGTAATTTATTTGCTGGTATATTATTAATTTATCACATTAATTTTTGCAGTATTTGGTAATAAAATTAATACTGATCATTAAATTCTCACATCAATTTCAATTACATTATTTCTTCATGGTTGCAAAAGAAAAAACGTTTGTGAATTGACTATATGCATATGGATGCACTGCTACTTTGCATGTATCAAAACCTGTAAAGTGCAAATATGATCCTATATGATAGGTAAATTCTCAGTTTTCACTTAATGTTTTAAAGATTAAATATCATTAATTTTCGTTATATAATTAACCCTTGATCAATGAGTGAACAAATTTAACGTAGTGCTGTTAAATTCTTTTTAATAGATTAAAATAGCTGGGAAATTTGTTTACGAATAATCAACACTCATCAAGTTGGAAAGTCATTATTATAAAATATGCAAAATAAAATTGTTTATGAAGTGAAATCATTTTTCAGTGACTCAATGACAATGATTTTTTTTTTATCTTGAATGATCAAAATTTAGTTTCCAATCTTTTAAGTATTAAATGTAAAATCTATAATAGTATCACCAATAATTACTGTAATGAAAACAAACAATCATATTTACATATTGATTGTTAGTTACTAAATTAAACTATTAAAATTAGCTATTAAGTTAACTTTCGTTAATGTCAAAAATGTACAGATACAGTGACTTGGCTGCGGTAAGCCAATGCTTCCCATGCTGCAGGACAAACTGCCACTGCTGGTAATCCAAGTGCTTCCAAAAAAAAAAAAAGTCGCAATAACATTTGTTTTTTCCAATGTATTATAATGCTAACTTTTGAAATATAATGATTGATTTGCTATTCATCAGGGAATGATGCCTACATATTGAATATTAATTATTAGCGATGAAGTTAATTTTCATTAATATCAGAAACTCTTATACTGGTATATTGGGTAAAACATACAGATGCAGTTGAGTTGGCTGTAATGAACACCATTTCCCGTATTGCATATGAAGCTTGCTACTGCCAACAATCCAAGCACTGCACAAAAAAAACATTGGAGAAAGGAGTGCAATAATTGCTGCTATTCTCTCTGTATTGTAAATGTTAACTTTTGCAATATATTTATTGTTAATCATTTGATGATGCTTACTACATATTGTTAATTATTAGCTATTTACTTAAATTTCATTATAATATGAAGAAATGGATGCTAAAAATGTAACTAAACTCCCATTCATAGCAAAACCAATTTTTTTAAGCTTATTATTTATCACATCCTGTGATTCTATACTACTGATTTATGCTTTTTGTTTTATATTTCCTATTCTTATAAGATGGGAAATTTAATTCATATACAGTTAATGATACCATAAAATGATCATCGCTTAATTCAGATTGTTTGAATGCGAAAGCTAATTTGTTTCCACTCATAACCAATCAGGGTTCAAAAGGTTCTGAGATTTTTGTGTTAGGTAAGTATATTTTACTTGCTAATAATTTAGTAACTAATAATCAATATGAAAGTACACATGCAGTTCACTCACTCACTAGATGGTGCCACGAGAGGCAACAACTTTCTTAGGTGTGTTATTTTTGGAAGCACTCTTAGGTGTGTATTTCACACCTAAGAGTGCTTCCAAAAAAAAAAGTCGCAATAACATTTGTTATTTCCAATGTATTATAATGCTAACTTTTGATATGATTTTGATATATGCACAGTGATAAAGTGAATAAATACAGTATAATAGTTTTTCATCTTATCAAATGATTTATTGGATTGTCTGTTGCTATGTTTTCTGTGGCCTCTGGTTCTTGATTTTTTTTTCCGGTCTCACCCTCCTAGGTGAATAAAAGTTGTGAATTTATTTAACTAGAAGGGGTGGGCTATTCATATAAATATATTTTTTTTTAATGCAGTTTGAATTTAATTCCCATATATGTAGGATAACAGTGTAATTTTGCCTCAGGTGAAAGTTGAGTTGCAGACGATTTATGATATTTAGTTGATGTATATTTCCTATTGTGTTAAACAGGAAATGGGATAATTTCTTTAGCGATATGCTCTGTTTAAAATGGTTTTCTCTGATGAGATTATCTTGTTCTAGTATTTTTTTTAATAATGCAGATGGCAGTGCATTGTTTGCGATAATTGTGTTTTTTAAGATTGTCTCTGATAGCATTATTTAATTCTGTGGGATTTTTTATACTGCTGGTAAGCAGTAAATTGTTTACGATGATTCATGTTTTTTAAATACTTGTCTCTGAAGGGCTTATTTAGTTCTAGGGGGGCTTTTTTATACTGTGAATCGGTGATGAATTGTTTACAGTTTTGTTTTTTAGGCTTGTTATAAGATTAGTATATTCTGTGGGATGGGTAAAGGACAGACCGGTGGTTCGTTGTTCAGGTTAAAATGTTTGTCTCTGGTAATTTTGTTTTGTGGTTTTCTTAAATTGTGGAATGGTAATTCATTGTTTTGCAGTATGCACTTGTTATAATAGCTGTCTCCAATGAGATTATTAATTTTTTTTCAGTATTTTTAAATTACAAAATGAATGTTAGTGATAATAGGCTACGGAAACAAGTAGCCTCAGATGGTACTGACCGTCATTTGTTTTATAATATTAGAAAATTATTCCTTAGAACAATTGGGAAATTATTCCTTAGATACTATTACTTCTGTTGGCTTTCTTCTGTTTGGGGAAACAAATTTTTATGATACGCTTTAATTTCGTTTTATCATTGCATACGTTACACAGCATATTTTCATCGTACAACCCTTTCTCTGCTACTAATAGGATTGTTTAGGTTATTATTTATAGATATTAATTTAAACTGCACAGCAATTTGTTTAAAAAAATTTAATCACAATTATGCTGTATTACTAAAAAAAACTTTTGAGCAACTAGTCTGCATTAAGCATAACACTATCTGCACATAATCCAGCTACTGGTATTATTTATCATGGTGAACTCTCATTAAAGGAGACATATATCTATAAAAAGTTCTCAAGTAAAGATGTAAATCATTACCATTTCTTAGATGTCTTCCAGAATTCCTGCTGGCTCAGCCGGTTGTGATATCCTCCTTACGTTATTCTTGCTGGGACTTGTTTCAGGAGTTTTTTATTATTATTATTATTATTATTTATGGAAGTTTCCAAGAAGTTGAATATTCTTTCTAATGTGATATTGAAATGTGTTTTTCATTAGTTTAAATCACATATTTATCGTTTTTCTTTACGAAAGTAATTTAAAAAACTTGGTATAATTTTCAAAAAATTAAATTTTCTCATTGCCATCGGTTGCCGCTAGGAGTCCAGAAGTTGAGTGTTGGTCCAGACTTAATGCATTATCGTGATGCATTAAAAAAAGGTGCCATCATAAACTGCAGAACTGTTGTATTCTGATTTCCCCTGATTTTCCCCTTCTTCCAAATCGTAATTTCCTTTTAGCAAGGCCAAAATTTTAAGAGCACATTCCTAATAGTTCCAGTATATATTAATGGGAGTTATGTCTATATAAATTTGAAAAAGTGTAATAGAATTACAATTTCACAATTTAATATTTTATTTTTGTAAGTTAGGTAAATGCAGTTATATGGCAAATAAGAATATGCATATTTTGTTGGTGGTGGTGGAGGGGAGAGGTACTTTGCATAAAGGTGCTACCTTAGCTAGTACAAGATATTGATAAGTTTTCATACATTAATGTAACTGTAAATATTTTGCTCAATAACACTGGGCAACAAATTTTCATAAAAGTCATGCGTCTGAGATAAAAGTCATCATCATCATCATCATCCTCAAGCCGCCATGGGCTACGGAGGTCCAACCAGACCACGCAGTTTAATTCTCCAAGCATATCTGTCCTGAGCTACATCTGCTGCATCCGGCCACTGCACACCAATTCTAACAAGGTCCTGTTTGACGTTGTCTGCCCATCGCATCCTAGGTCTCCCCCTCCTTCTGAGGCCTCTAGGCACACTGTTCATAACCCTATTCGCCAATCTATAATTATCCATACGGACAACATGGCCAAACCAGCGGAGTCTCTCTGCACAATATGCTGCTTAAAGGAGGTTGCAGACTCCTTTGCCTAACCTCATCATTAGTTACAAAGTTGAACCACCTAATGCCCAAGATACTGTGTAAGCATCTAGAATCAAAAGCATCTAGTTTCCTGTTATCTTTTTTACAAAGTGTCCAAGTTTCACTACCATAACTAACCCTAGAAAGAACCAAACTATTATACAGTCCAATTTTAGTCTTCAGTTGTATACGCCTATTTCTCCACACTCTCCATAGATTCTTAAAAGTCCCGGCAGTAATCCCTATCCGTCTCATGCTGCACATCACCAGAATCTGTTACGTAGCTCCCAAGATAATTAAACTGTGACACCTGTTCAAGATTGCAACCATTCAGATTAACTGAATCACGGCCTGCCTGACCAATTTTCGTCACTTTAGTTTTCTCTCTGTTTATAACCAAACCTACTCTACTACCAGTCTCATCAACAGCTCAAATGAAAGAGTTCATCTCATCAACATCATTTGCCAAAAGGGCTAAATCATCAGCATAATCTAAAACATAATAGCCAAGCTAAAGAGAAAAGGAGACAAAATGCACCCTTGTCGAACACCAGAAGAAATGCTAAACCAATTGCTACAAGACTTACCAACTCTCACACATGACTCAGTGTTATTATAGAGAGCTTTCATTATGTTAACTAACTTGTCTGGTATACCATATGATCTCACAATCAACCACAAATTATGATGATCAACAGAGTCGAAAGCCTTTTTGAAATCAACAAAGCTAGCAACCAAAAGTTTCTGAAACTCTAAACATTTCTCAAGAATCTGCCTAAGTGAAAATATCTGATCTACACATCCCCTACCACTTCTGAATCCACATTGCTCATTACGCAATTGCCTGTCAACCAGATTCTTAATTCTATTAAGCACAATCATGGAAAGAACTTTACCTGGAACAGAGAGTAGGCTGATACCCCTATAGTTATCACAAGAACTGCGATCACCTTTTTTGAAAATGGGGATAATAATAGCTCTGGTAAAATCCTTAGGAACCATGCCTTTATCATAAAAGATATTCAAAATTTCAGTCATCCAAGTGGTAACCGAAACATTCCCAGCTCTGAGCATTTCTGTAGTAATTTCATCTACCCCTGGGGATTTATGAAGTTTAAGTTTAGAGATAGCCAAACTAACTTCAGATTGTGTTATAAGGCCATCATTAAAGCCACCAATGCATCTATCATCATTGCAAACAATGGGAGTAGAACTAACCACATTGTTTAGAACATCACTGAAATGCTCAGCCCACCTAGCCATGACAGAATCCTCACCTTCTATAACCTTACCTTGTTTATCCTGCAATCCTTGTATGCCTGCCCGTTTTCTACCGCATAAAACATTAACTAACTGGTACAGCTCTCTGCTGTTGTGCTGCCTAACTGCTTCCTCAGCTTTGTCAGCCAAGCCATCAAGCCAAAGATTCTTATCATTAGCTAACTGATCCTTTACACGTTTATTAAGCTCTCTGTAATCCTTTCTATTAGGACTAGTAGGGTACTGATTAAGGACATTCCTGCAGTTCCTTCTTTCTGAAATAAGCTCAAGTGCCTTATCACTCAGATAATTCTGTCTCTTCTGCACCTTTTTTCCTAAAAGAGTATTGTTAGTGTCCAAAAAAGCCTGTTTAAAATGATCCCATTCTTCCTCAACTTCAGTAGTAAGCATACCATGACTGTCATAATGACTAAGTAACCTATCATCATAAGCTTTGGCTATAACTGGATCTTTCAGAGCTTCCATATTAAAAGTAAATTTTTTAACCCTAGTACAACACTTTTTAAGTTTAAGTTGCAAGACACTTTTAACAAGGTAATGGTCAGATCCAATTTCAGCTCCCCTATATGCCCTGGTATTTCTAACAGAATTAGCCCATTTGCTGTTAATTAATATATAATCAATCATATTCCTATGCAGCCCATCAGGTGAAACCCATGTGTATTTATGTATGTCGCGGTGTTTGTAATATGTGTTAGTTATTCTGAAACCATTGAGTTTGCTTACCTGTAGGAGACGTTGCCCATTGCCATTGCAGCTACCAATACCAAAAGGGCCTATCACCCCTCCCCAAAGATCAGAGTCAGTACCAACTTTGGCATTGAAGTCACCAAGAACAAGGGTAATATCTCCTTTCTTGACAGATATTTTGAATTCTGTCAAGAAAGGAGATAAAAGTAGCCATTTCTTAAAGATTTCAAGGTGCTGAACACGAATATGACAATGAAAATGCAAAATTGGGTACAATATCTGAGAAATCAGTAATAGTTTCTTACATAATAGAGTAATATGTACGTATGACATGTATTGGTAAAACTCCGCTATGTCCGTTGCTTTTACAGCTGCTCAGAATCATCTCTGGCAAGCGTCCAATAGTAATCAGCCAACATGAAGTGGACCAGTTTCCATAGTATCATTTCTCCATCGTTGCAATGTCCTGGTGAAAACGTTCACCATGCTCATCACTAACCATGCCACAGTTGTTGGGGAAGAAATCTTAGTGAGAAAATAGAAAGTGGATCTTCAAGGACATATTGCAGCCAAGTTTGTGATACAGAGACATGTCCTTAACCAGTTACTTGTAGTTGTCTGCCCTGACATTCCCATAGAATTTAGTTGACACCAGACGAAATGCATCCCAAGCCTTTTTCTCATCGCCCTGAAGCAGGTTGTCGAACATCTGGTCTCTAAACAGCTCGCAAATCTGAAGACCCACAAAAATTCCCTCTTTAATTTTAGCTTCGCCGAGTCGAGGGAATTTGTCAGCCAAGTATGTGGAAGCTGATGCAGTCTGGTCCATGGCTTTTACAAAGTTTTTCATCACACCGAGTTTGATGTGTAGGGACAGTAGCAGGATTTTGTGCATTTCTGCCAGTGCTGGGTGTTCCACATTCTTCTCTCCGAACTTCAGAGATTTCCTCTGAGGCCAGTTTCTCTTCACATATTGCAAAGTCTTTGCTCAACTGTCCCATTCACATAGGAAACAGCAGTACTTTGTATATCCCAAGTACAGACCCATCAACAGAGCCACTGCATTAAAGTCACAACAGAGATGCCAGCCATACTTGCTGTATTGAAGACAGTTAAACAGCTGTGTTAGGTTATCGTAGCTTTTTTTCATGTAGACAGCGTGTCCGACCGGAATGGATGGAAGTCGATTTCCATTATGCAGCAACACCGCCTTGAGACTCAATTTCTAGGAATCTATGAATAGTTGCCATTCTTGAGGGTCATGCTTGATTCCGAGGGCATTCATCAGGCCATCAACATCGGAGCAGAATACATACAAGGTCATCTTCTTTTCTAAAGTAAAGTGTCAAACTGCCCATGACGAGTTCGAAATGAAGTCGCTTGGACATTTTCCTTGAGAAGATTCCTTGAATTTCCTACATTGTATAGAAAAAAATTCTCTCAAGCAGCTGCTTGCCACAGAGGTCTGACAGGAGCCTGTCAGTTTATATGTCTTAGTAGAAGGTCTGTGAGGATGGCATGACCTCAGCAGAAAAACAACGCAAACATCCATGCCTTACCCAGGGCTCGAACCCAGATCCTGTAGATCAGCTGCCATGCATGCTAACCACTCGGCCACGGGAGCATGTAGGAAAAAAGGTTTTTTGGACCTCTGTAGCCCGTGGCTGCTTGAGGATGATGATGAAGATGATGATGAATTTTTTTTTTATTTATAAATTCACTATGCTGAGCAAAAAAAAATAGATCATTATTGCCAAATAGCTAATGAAATGAATTTTGGCATGTTATATGCCAGATTAATCAGTGCTTGATTTTCTGAAAATACAATACATCCATACATACAAAAAGCCAACAGTAGTACCAAGCTGAAAACACCGGTTCTCATCCATTCACCGAAGTTAAGCAGCTTTGGGCACTGTCATTACCTGGGAACACCGTGTGCAGTTGGCAAAAAATATGCTGAGGACCCGCCATCCTCACAGATCCCTCCACTATGGCGTATTAAACTGACAGACTCCTGTCAGACCTCTGTGATAAGCAGCTGCTTGAGGAGGTATTTTTTTTTTTTTTACACATACAAATCTATGCAGCCATGGACTACAGAGGTCCTACCAGACTGCATAATTTTGTTCTCCAGGAATGTCTATATTGAGCTACAGCTGCTGTGTATTCCAATTCTAGCAAGGTACTGTTTGACATTGTTTGCCCATCACATCCTAGGTTTCCCCCTTTTCCTAAAGCCTTTAGGCACACTGCTCATAATCCTGTTTGCCAATCTGCAGCTACGCATGTGGGCAATATGTGGCCAAACCAACACAGTCACTCTCTGCTCAAAATGTTGCTCAAAGGAAGAATGACTCCTAACCTTATCATTGCTTACAAAGTCAAACCACCTAATGCCCAAGATATTGTGCAAATATCTAGAATCAAGGCCATAAAGTTTCTTGTTATCCTGCTTACAAAGAGTCCATTTTTCTCTGCCATATAAAACCTTAGAAAGAGCCAAACTATTATACAGCGTAATGCTAGTCTTTAGGTGTACACTCCTATTTTTCCACACTCTCCATAGATTCTTAACCTTTCCAGCGTCCAGGCTTAAAAACAGGTTTCCATAAGTCACTATGCTCAGCAAAAAAAAAATCTTTAACTTTAGAACTTTTTTTGCCAAATAACAAATGAAAGGAATTATGTGACATGTTGTATGCCAAATTAATCAGCATTTAATTCTGGATTTTCTGAAAATCAAGTATTTAACAAAAAATACAATATGTTTTATTTTAATAGGACTTTGAGTCATGTAGTAAAGAAATGCATCTGGCAACACAAATAAAAATTTATTTAAAAAAAAACCTAATAGAAATGATTACAATGCGCATGAATAGAATGGTTATATATTTCTGAATAATAAAAAAAAAATTTTTGGTTTTAAGTAAATATTTCTCTCGTTTTGTTATTTTTTTTCTCGGTACCATACTTTGAGAAAATTCCAGGCTTTTGGCCAACTATGCCGAGTCAGATAAAAAACAATAAAATAAGCTCGACGTATTCCAAATCAACTATTAAATCAGCACTCTAGCATCGATTTAAATATTAGAGGAAAAATTGTCTTGAGCCGGGTGGGATATGAACCCACGACCTCCTAATAACATGTCAGGTGCTCTAAACCACTGAGCTACTGGCTGCCGATCAAGATCTCTTAATTAGCACTATGAAATTCCTTTCATGTTTCATATTGGCGCTATTCAGGCAATTTTTAGCCACAAACGGCATTTATATTTGCCAATAGATGGAAGCAATATAAATGCCATTTGTGGCTAAAAATTGCCTGAATAGCATATTGATTTTAATAAGACTTTTTTCAATGTGATGCAATAAAAAGGATTGCACTATACAATTAAGGCTTCACTTTGGAAAACCTGATGATAAAAATAATTGAATTATATATTTATCGAAAGGAAATTTCTTCCCAAATAATATAATATTCAACCTGAAATATGATTTTTATTTCATTTAACGATTCTTTTCAGTATTGTATATTTTAAACACGGTCGGTGTTATACAACATGACTTGGATTTCTCACATTCACGGGATTTTCTGAACTGTTTATAAAATAGAAAAAGCTTCCTTGGCTGCCTTTTTTTTTACTAAACATTATGAATTTTTTCTTTGGGTGTTGAAATTTGGCAATCTTGGATAAATGCAGAAAGGTTTGTGCACCAAAGCACCAGCCCTTCCCGAAATTGCCTTCCCACATGACTGCCGATTTCGATAGCAAAGAAGTCTATTTTGCTTCCATATCCAAGACATTCGTTTTCAGAAAATGGTACAACCTCAAAGTTGTTTTACTGAATAAAACAAGAAATAATAAAATGAAAATTACATATAACCTAATGGAATGTTAAATAAAATATCCACAACAACTTTAAAGCTGGCCTCCGATCTAGCATAACTTGGAAAGATCGCTAACTAGTGGAAGTAAATCTACAGAAATTAATTTGCTTCCATATCCAAGACCTCTTTTATTTTCGGAAAATATTATATCAAAGTTTACTGGAAAAGTGATAAATAATAAAATAAAAATTAACATTGTAACGGTTGTCTCTCCTGGCTGTCAGCCGCTACTGTTATCTCAGGGCGCCGACACTTCTGTAGGGAACAAAGGGGTCTCGAGCAAACGCGAGATCGGAAATGAGCGGACTACCGACACTGGTATTGGATAAACTTAACCAATGTTTAATTACTACAGACTATTACATCCAGCATATAACATACAAAACACTTCCTGCTTACAGGATACTACGAGCTTCGGCAGTTATTGATGCCGTTTCTCGACAAAGACAATCCGCTCCTTCTCCCCGAGCCACGCGTACCTCTCTCACTGTCCTCTTGGCTGCCACGCCGAGTTCCTCTCACCTCTTTTCCCCCTCAAGGTTGCTGCCTGCTGTCTTCTTCCTTTCTTCTCCCCCTCTGGTCACTTCCGCTCACGTGACCTCTGTTAGCCACAGCCAAGCAGCCGTGATACGGTGCTCCTAACTGTCCAAGGCTTGGGGGACTGACCCCTTAGTTAGGCACAGATAATGCTTGCAGTTTTCTTCTCACCCTTTTTCCAAGTGACCTGCATGTTATTGGTGAGTACTCTGCAGATGGTGAACAGTTTAGCATGGCAAAGGTCATCTGATCATGACAAACATACAGCCTAATGTGATGTTAAAATATCCACAGCAACAAATTGTAGGCCGGCCATACGAATAACTATGAAAACATCAATACTTATTGATTGGCCAAAAGATCACTAATTTCCAAAAATAAATCTACTAAAATGAAAACTAACTAAGGTTTAAATATAAAAAAATACTAACTTCGCAAAGAGTATCCAATATGTTGGACCAAAACTGTAAAATACACTTTTAGCACACGGAACAGAGATAGCATGTGTCATCCATCTGCATCTTGTTTTACTCAGTGAAGCATAACTAATTAAATGCAGGTGCAACCAAAATTTCTAAGAAGGATGCGTTTACTCTCAGTTTCAATTTGAAGGTGGGGAAGATGCATAAAATGCTGGGAAAAATTATAAAAATAACTTGGGAATACTGAAATAGGTTTATGACAGAAAAGAGTGAAACGGAAAAAAAAAAAAGTGGTACGTATTTTGTAATTACTTCCAAAATCTATTACTTTTAAGAATAGTGGGGTTTTTTTATTAATTTTTAGATTTTCCAAAATTTAAGGAAAAATTTGTTGATAATGGTTCAAATCAAACTTGTGAGCTTAAATTAGAAGGTTGCTTCAACAGATAGGAACATTAACAAGCAACTCGACAATACCGTTTAGTGCTTCTAAGAAATGGCAATCAGATGGCTTTATAAAATTATTTATATTGTAATTTAATAAAATATGCATCAAATTAAAAAACAAAATTTTATTTTTGAAGCCTGAATTATATATTTTTATAAGTTATATATAAAAAAATTACAATGGCAGTTTTTATTTTTTTTTAAATCGATATATTTTTGTTGTACTATAAACGTATACATGCATCCTTGACCTCTCAATTCAGATTCCGAATGTATACAGATGACATGGACACTGGAAGGGTTAAATACTAAAATTAGGCTTTATTTTATGATGGTTTATTCTGTTCTAATGTTTACTCTAGTAGTAAAATTTGAACCTTTGTGAACAAAATAGCAGGAAATGTGATGCTTTTTATTCTAGGTGTTTTGCACAGTACTTTGGGTGTTAGGTGGCTTGACTTTGTAAGCAATGATGAATTAGACAAACGAGTCATTAACTATGGGTTCGAGTCCCACTTGGCCAGCATTGAGATTTATCTCCAAAAAACTCCCTATCCTGCCTCAGTCGAGGACACCACCTTGACTAACCCATGGATACTTGATTCCCTGCCCATGAATCAATTTCCATGAATGGAAATTGATCAGTGAGGGCCCTTCTATATTAAAAATTGTATCTATTGGCATTCCAGAGGTTTGAAGTAAAATCACTTTAATACATGAAAATCCTCATTTTTGTACAATTTTATTCTTGGGGAAATTTTACTATAAACTATTTTGAACATACATGACAAGACAATTGATACCATACTCCATTACTATATTTTCAAGGAAAGCAAGTTTAATAGACTTGTACAGCTAAATAAAATGGTCTTTAAATTCCAACACAGACATGTTTCATATTGTGTTCCTTCTACTTTCTATTCTTATAAATCAATAAACAGCATAAAGTGTGAAGAAAATGACTTTTGTGAATAGCATATATGGAGGGTAATTCAGAAAGTATGGTTCCTAGTTTGTTCCCCACCAAACTAATAAACATCTGGAGCTGTACCACCACATGTTAGTACTAGAGTCACTAAGTGGCAGCAGTCATCACTATTATACACTACGTTGTGAGGTGCAGAGTTGAAGCAAACATGGCAAAGGTATTTCACATATATATGCTATGAAGCTGAGATCTGAGTAGTAATTTAGTTTCTATGGGCACAAGAGATGCAGTCTGTGAAAATCCATCAGCAGCTTGTAGCTGTGTACATGTCCTGTCACTGCTTCGTTTTCTGCTATTGCACAATAATGTCCACCTGCACATTTCTCCACAACAGACTTCCATACCTGACAATGGGCCACTGTCAGATTTTTACCTGTTTCAGAAGCTGAAGAAGCATCTTCAAGGACAATGCTTTCCATTGGAAGATGGCGACAAAGAGGAAATCATAAAGTGACTTCAGAAGTAGGGTGCATCATTCTATCAGCAGGGCTTTGATAAACTGATCAACTGTTATAACAAGTATTTCTACAAGTCTTTCACCAAGTCTGGTTGAAAAATAATGTATGTGTGGGGACATTTTCCATGTATTGTCATTGGTATAATTACTTCTTCTCACAAAAATTAAATTTTTGAACCATACTTTCTGACTTTCCCTTGTAGTTTGTGGTAATTTTAATCCTGTTTGGCTTTATATGGAGTTATTTGCTCTGAATGTTTTTTATTACTCTGTTTGTCTTTTTTACAAATCTAATAATAAGAAAAAAATTTGCTGTTACTAAAATCAATATAGCACATTATATATATATATGTATTTTTTTACAGTCAAGGTTAATAGCATTATTCTATGACACAAAAAGATTTACAGATGCTTTACATTTAGGTATGTTTGTTTTTTTTTACATTCTTTAATAAAAACTGTTTTGAATTTTCAAGCATATTAATGATATTAAAAAAATTCAGAATGTCAAATTGTTGAAAATTAGTAATAATGCCTGCAAATTAAGTGCTATAAAATTATAAATATTTATGAAGAAAAATTATTTTTGCTGATACATGGGACTCGAACCCACATCTCTCCAGATTCATGCCAACATGTTCTAATTGCTAAACTAGTACCAGTTCCATCATTTATCCACTAATGTCCACCCATTGTGTCGTTTATGATCAGAAAGGCAATTTCATTTTCCAGTGCATTGGCAAAAGTAATTTTATTCTCATAATATTTAGGTCATAAAAATAGTTACACTTGAATTGCTGTAGTAGTAGCAGCTATAAATAAATATATAAAACTAGAAGATCTCTACCCAATATTGTTTGGGTAGTAGATCGCACTCCTCACATTGCAAGCTTTCATTTAGAATAAAGCTTATTACGATTGATACTTCCTCCCCCTCCCTCATTGGTAACCCTTTTCTCTCCCTCTTTTAATGGAGGTTTGAAACCCTCTATATAATAGCTGGCATCTCCCCATGAAGTTATATCTCCTCTCAAAACTTTCATTTGACATAAAATGCATTGCAATGGTCCCCCACCTTACAGTTAATTTTTCACTCTCCTCTCTCGTTTAGAGGAGAAAAGAAGTGGACATATTTTGAGGTACTACACGATTATTGACATGTCAAAATGAAAACAGATTAACTTGTGCCTTGCTCAGATAATTGAACTTTTCCAATCTTTTAAATGTTTCATACCCACCAGAAGTGCTCAGATACAATTTGTTAGGCATATATAACTTTACAGCAAAAGAAAATTAAATATGAGCAAATTGTGTATGGTGGGTCTAAGTTGTGCAAAAAATGTGTACATACTAAGAATATAATGTATGATGAAAAAGAAAAGCATTGTTTATTTCTTAACATATTTAAAACATTAACATATTTTATGAGATATAAGTTTATTAACTTTTTATATATTTTTAAAATTAACTTAATTCTTAGTTTTCAAAGTCTTCATTTCAGCAAAGAATCTCATATCCTGCTTATGCTTAATTAGAATGACTTCAGTTTCCCATTGAGCACTTGTGCTCTTTATCGCCTTTTGAAACAATGACTATATCATGCAAAAGTAGAAAGAAATCAACTGATTCATTCATTCTTTTAAATTTATTGATGACAGCAGTTATTTTGAATAGCTTTTAGCTGTTGATGTTAAGTCTACGAGTATTTCAAGAAATTCAAACTGGTCCACATTGGTTTTGGTTAACCCCAGCAGTTTCACATGTAGCCACTGGATGAAGGGAAAGTTCATGCAAAGTTTGGTGCCTCTAGCTCTTTGGGAACTGGCTGCCTAAGAGACAAGATGCACAAATACCAAACTTCCTACTTTATTAGATTATTACAAATTTCTACAACAACAATTTGAAGTGTTACCCAGTTTGGAAATTAACAAGTCACTATCAAGAAGTCATTCAGAATGCACTGACTTACTGAAATATGCAGAAATAATCTGTTATTTAGCAGAAACAATCACTTATGTCAAGGAATATCCTCAAAAAGTGTAAACTGTCCAAAAATAAAAGCAAGTACATCATGTCCAAGTATCTACACATAAGTGTGGGTGATAGCTGTGTTGCTTATTGCAGTATGGTTCAATCATAGTAGATGAAGTGGGGAATGTGAAGTGGGTAAAATGAAGTGTAAAAGCATCAGCTTGTAATTCCCTTCTTTTGATTCTAACTCTTCAAGGGTCCAGCCTGAAAAACTGTTTTACATCCAGAGTTGTATAAAATAAATAAATAAATAAATACCCCTTCAAGCAGCTGCTTGCCACAGAGGTCTGACAGGAGCCTGTCAGTTTATATGCCATAGTAGAAGGTCTGAGAGGATGGCAGGCTCTCAGCAGAAAAATGACACTACCCTTGGCTCGAACCCAGGTCCCTTAGATCAGTAGCCAAACACGCTAACCACTCGGTCATGGGACGGCAGAGTTGTATATTCATAATAAGTAAATAATAAATACCCCCTCAAGCAGCTGCTTACTACAGAGGTCTGACAGGAGCCTGTCAGTATATACACCACAGTAGAAGTTCTGTGAGGATATCGAGACCTCAGCAGAAAAACACAAACATCCATGCCTTACCCGGGGCTCGAACCCAGGTCCCTTAGATCAGTAGCCAAGCGTGCTAACCACTCAGCCACTGGATTTGGTTAAAATAGTTGTTTCCGGTATTTTTTTTTTTCGCCTGTAGCACAAAAAACCATTGTCTAATGATAAGTTCTGGTTAACATTGTATTTGAATAGTTAATTTTGTGATTTTTTTTTACCTGTGGAAAGAGGCCAAGCTTTTTTTCATTGTGTTCAGCCAGAAAATATTTAATTTTTGAACATTTTTACCAGATAGCCAATGAAAGGAATTATGGCATGTTATATACCAAATAAATCGGGATTTTCTGAAGATAAAATATTTAATGAAAGGAACAACTAATTTTATTTTAATAGGGTACTTTTAGAGTTATGTAGTAAAACGAGAATAACACATATCACCTCTAGTGCATATAATAATATTTTAAAAAACGTTTTTCATTTACCAACTTTTTCACTCCTTAAAAGTTTTAATTTGAACTAATGGATGGTGGAGAAAATGCAAATAGTAGTATTTTATTTGTACTTACATAACATAAACAGTATTTGTCTTTTGTTCTTAAAATAAAAAGTTGTTTTCTCACACCCCTCTGAGAAAAGGAGACAGATTGTTGCTATCAGTGAAATAACTCTTGATACCCTACAATCAAAATTTCTACCATAAACAGATCACTTCCAGTATTCATTAAAAGTTTTGACTTTTCAATATTCAGTGACCTTTAAATTAAAACTGCCTAAAGATTTAAAAAATGCAAATTATATTTCCTTAGTACCAATCGAACTAAAAAAGAACTTTTGAATTATCTCTTAAAATAAAAAAGTTGCATTTTCTCACTCACCCTGGAGGTAAGGAGTCAACTTATTATTGCCAGCGCAAACCTCATAAACCTTCATAATCCACTAACAAAATTTTGTAATTTTCAACTTTTCACACTGTTAGAGGATTATAATTCACGTACAGGCAGCTGGCACATACTGATGATGGTTCTTACTGCTTACAGAACTGTTGCTGGTTGATGTTGGAGTTTCTGATGGTTGCATTGGTGCTTTTGCAGGTTTATTTGGGAAAAACTGCATGTTGTTATGATGATGTTTCAGTCTGGGTTCTTTCATCATTATGCTGTTATCATGACTGTTCTACATTGGCTAAACAATATGGATTCTGTAATAGCAAACTTCTCCATTTGAAATGTGTATAATGAGAATATTAACATGTAATAATAATATTTACAATTAATGAAATGTTATTTACATTTAAAATATCTTAAAATTTCCTGCAATATGTTTCCCACATGCTGCAGCAGCTTCCTCAGGCAGGGGAAGAGTGTTAAGTAAATATCATTTAAGAGTGAGGCCCTCTACCTGTGTTGCCAGTAGTTTGCTGTGCTTGACATAGCAAAAGATTCCATGGTGGAGGTAAAGGTGTGAAGTTATTATTACATAATGTATGTATGATGTATGTTAATTCAAATATTTTCATGATAATTGATATTTGGAAGGGGGAGCAACTATAATTACCTATCTTCCTATTGCTTTTTGCTTGACATTTGTTATTTTCTCTGTTTTTGAATTTCTCAAAAAGGTTGTTCCACCATAACTTTTGAACACTATGGATAAACTTAATAATGATTTAAGTGTCAAATGAAAGCTTGTAGCATTGGGAGTGTCATAGTCTGTAAAACATTGACCTCCATGCTTTCTACCACCCTAAAAAGGGGAGAAATATGAAAATTGTTCTTCCACTATATCTCCAGAACATGAGTACTGAAAGTAACAAGTTATACGTCAAATGAAAGCTTCTGACACAGGGAGTGTGGCTATAAAAAAAATTGACCCTGTGTAACACTCCAAAGATAATTAACTTTTCAAGTTGGACCTTTTGTCTCATCCAAATTTATTCAAAATTACGGATAGCTTGTCGCACACCAGACAATATTAACTTGCCAAATAAAGTTGAAATAGGATTCATTTTGTATATCTAGTGTTACTTATTGAGTAAGAATTCAAACAAGATTGTCAAGGTTAATTAAAGTTTAAATCTAATCCAAAATCAATCAACGTTGCTTAAGAGAAAAATAGCAAAAATTCAAAAGTTTTTAAAACAATGTTTATTTCCAAAAAATTAAGACTCACCAATTCAGTTTATTAATACAAAAAGTTGGAACAATTCACATCTACCTAAATCTCTACTAAGAACCCCTTCTCTACATACTGATTCAACATACTCCACATACTACTTCAACATACTTCAGCTCCTATTAACAATACTTCTTACTCAACACACTACTGACTCTGTGACCTAGCATCACTTAGTTATAACATGCGGCATACAGTCAGCACGTGTCTGTTGCACGCCGGGAAAACATTTGCATAATCTGATGATCGCACTAGCTATGAATGCAAGAGGGGTCGTGTCCTACATGTGCACGCATTAACGGCTGACAAGAAAAAGGTCAGAATTGTGAATGCGCAACTCCTATGACTCGGAAGTAAGAATTGTGATCATCCAAAAATGGAATAATAATCTCCAAAATGATCAATATAGTGTAAATAAAGTAAAACTGATTAAGGAAAAGTAAAAGTGAATGGTGGATCATCACAACTCCCCCTCCCAAAGGGAGTCAAAATTTGATCTAACAGATTTTGATGAGTAAATTTGAATAATAGGACACTTCTGAAAACTCAGAAAAATAGAATAATAGGACACTTCTCATTTCATTTACACATCGCTGAAAATAAGGTAAAAGTATGCTTACACAGATTTTGATAAGACTATCATCTACTCTCACTTCGACACAATTTTCTATCACAACCAAAGGTACCTCCTCCCATTCCACCTGACAAGAGTGTAAAGCTACCTGACTATATACATATCAGTGGGTGTGGCAGTTAACTGCATGCTAGCATTATCGGACTAACTAGCATCACATTCTGGTACAAACTTCAAAAGTTGCATACAATAACCTGTACAAAAAGCTTATTCACTTATTCCCCTAACAACAAATCTTATACACAAAATCTAATTTTTCAAATTTTACTAACAAGCGGGAGTGTAATCATCTGCTAAATCTTCACCTAAACACAATAAATCACGAGCTAGCTGAAATGAAAAAATGCATTAGTTAACTCCCCTCATTGAACTTTACGTCCCCCTCCCAAAGGAGATGGCGGTGACCATATCTTAGCTACCAGACTTTGTCATTGGGGACAGCTCAATGAAGGTACAAAACTTCAAGGCATCATGGTCAGCTCATATATATGCAAACAAATGCCGCCAATGCCATCCCAATAATTGCACATCATTGACGCATCAATATCACTGATGACACCGAACAGATTTAAACATATGCATACACGGTATCTAAAAGTAAAGAAAAACATGTATCAATAATATATGATGCTATAACATTTCATCTAATACAATTCCATCCACTTATTATATGAAAATACACTTTGCATACAAAAAACTCACTTCAGAATGCAAAATACACCTCAAAATGCAAAATATTTAAATCACTGTACTATAAATTCTCTTCCATTCTCATCATTTGCATCCATAAACATTTTATAGCTCCTAAACTCTAATTTAATGTTAACTTAAAACATTCAATTCAGCTTTCAGACAGCTGAAACGAAAAAATCTACAAAAATGCATAAACCCATTTTAAATCGTGTTAATACAATACATAATTCTTTATTGTTCAACTAGAACTTCAGATAAACAAGAACACAAAAAATTCTATTCACATCACATTATAAACTCAAACTATAAACCTTGAATAGTAAATTCACTTTTCAAAAATATTAATATCATAAGTTCAGAGTTTCAACAAGAAATCACAATAAATATTGCTTCACTCTTCTCCATCTTCATCTATTCCAGAGAAAAGAAATAAAACATCATGAATCATTATGACGAAGTGGAGGAATAATAATATACTTAAATTTTTATTGTTGGCACTCTATTACGATAAATCATCATCCAGTCATTTCCCGGTAACTTCCCGCGTCAATTGATAAGTTAGGTGTAGGCGCTTCTGAAGATCTTGTTGGTGACATCATCTATTTTATGTTGACTACTTCAATACCAGTTGTCACTCTGCAAGCTGTGGTCATTTCGTTGACATCTCATCACTACGTGCTTGTCTTTGTTGATGAGAAAAGTTTGAATTAGAGGTTTTAAGAAAAAATAGTGTTAATAAAGAAATGTTAGGTGAAACTAAGCCAAGCAACTCAGAAATTGTTTTGAGTATAAATAATCCTGATGAATCTAACCTGGAAAGAGCCTGGTTTTGTGCTTTCCAGATTTATTGCTGCCTGCTTCTAAATATCACTTCCTTAGTTGAAAATTCTAAACTTGTTAGATTCATCAGGATTATTTATACTCAAAACAATTTCTGAGTTGCTTGGCTTAGTTTCATCTAACATTCCTTAATTAACATTATTTTCTCTTAAAACCTCTAATTCAAAACATTTCTCATGAACAATTTCAGCACTGTTTTCATTTAAGACTTCTAGTTCAAAAACTTTTTCATCAACTAATTTTATACTCTTTTCCTCTACAACTATATCAACACATTTCTCATTATCTACACTGCTGGCCATTAAAAGTGCAACACCAGGAAGCACACATCAGATTGTCTCGAAATATGCAAGATAGGTAGCCCATGGGAGAACATGTAAATAATTCAAAGTGCAGCAGATATGCACATCATGTGTGACAGTAACACCCCCTGGAAGTGGTATAAGAGATTACAAAAGCCAGCATAAAGCACTGGAATTGTGTTTGCTCGCAGTTCTTGTGCACTAAAGGATCAAGTATCCCCGTCAAAGAACACGGCATCCATACGACCAGGTTTCCAACTTTGATCGAGGGAGAATTATGGGATTACAGGAAGGCAGATTATCGTACTGAGACATTGGTTGGATGGAATGCTGCCACAGTGATGAGAATATGGCGTTAGAGGAGGAAATGAACTCACCGACATCAGGGATCTCAACAGCCCTGTCACACAAACAAACGAGAGGACAGACATCTCGTGCACATGGCTATGAATGATCATACAGCCACATCAAACACCTTAGTTCAACAGTTAGGATCTGTTGCACATCAACCAGAGTCTGCATGTAAGGTTCAATGTCATCTGCAGCATCGGGGCATCCATTGCTTTGGCTACCATTGACTCTACAATGGTGTATACAATATATAACACAGGTGTGTGCGACTGCAATGGTGCCAAGAACATCGCACATGGATGTGCGAAAGGCATCTCCATGCAGAAAGCCCGCTGGACTGCTGCTGCAATTTCAATTGGCAGTTGTCATAAATATTTAAAAGTTGTTCATTTGAACATGAAAGATTGGCTTCTGTATCATTGCGATCTATTCAGTTTTTTCGTGACAAGGTTTAACAAAGCATAAACCTATAACATTTTGTGTACCAACAATGGGAAGACTAAACTTATGAGAGGGCTTTTCTTGAGGAACTTTTGCCTCTCATTTAAAATGATCCTAAATTAAGTTTCCCAAATTGCCATTTTTTCTGTAGCAATATTGCTCTGTGTGCCCTTGTTGACCATAAAAATTGCATCAGAAAGTTTCTGTATTATTTGTAGAAAACGTTTTTGGGTCTAGTTTCATTGTTCAAAGCTTGACGCAGAACATAATCTCTGTTTTGTTTGTTCTGCATCATTGTTGGCACTTTCGACACAAATTGTCGGGACCGTGTAACTTCCAGTCATATGGGAGTCATTTTATGAGACTCAACCTAATAGCACTGCTTTGGTGAGGATTGCATCCCTTGTTGATTAAATGCAGTTTTTTCAGATTCTCTTCTTGTGGTGTACTGCCAAGCCAATTTGACTAAAATTGAAATTGAATTTACATTTCGGACTTCTAAAATTTCCCTAATGGGCAAAAGCAATTGAGACAGAATGCAGTTTAAAATGTTAATTTCAGTGGATCAGTATCATACAGCTGGTAGTACTCTATTGTACCCCAGATGAATTTTTTGATATCATCTCCTTCCCTTTGTCTTCATGAAAACAGTTCTGTAGCTAACTGTATGAAATCATTATAAGCTGGATAGATTTTCAAGAGTTCGCTTTTAAAATCTTCCCAAAACTATTTCATGATGACATCCTACATTATTCCACCATTGCTTAGCACATCCAATTAAACAAGATATTGCTAAAACCACCTTTTTGTTGCCGGCCACTTCATGTAAACAGAAATGCTCTTCTGTGGACTTCACAAATGATCATGATGACGGACATTTTGAACCATTGAACCTTATCTCAGGTAAAGGCCAATGAACATAAGGGCTATAGTTAATGAATGAATTGGCAACTCATTGTTGAGGTGGTCGATAATACTCTGTTCTATTCATTTTCTTCTAATGGAACAAAAAATGGAACCTTGTGTTCAAAGTTTATATGTTCATGAGATGACATTGCATTGCCAGCAAATTTAGGGTTTGTTGTCATTCCCCTTTTCTCCCAAGGCTCTTTAAGCAGATTCATTACCACTTCTGCTTCTTTCATCACATCCTGCAACCTATCTTTTACTTTTTCCATGTCTGGAGTCATTATGGTGGAATCAGCTATATTACTAGCAGACATGTTTAGTGGTCTGCCAAAATTTTGAATTTTGGAAATGTTTAAACTTTATCTTGAGCAGCACTCAAAGGTATTGCTATACAACAATACAATATTAAAGCTATACTAAGCTTGCAAATAAACTTGCTTATCAAAAAGTTTATCTGTCTTGGTCCGGACACTTCTAATCTTTACATACATGCAATATAGATCTTAACTATCAGCAATAACTGTACTGAAACTTCAGTACCTTTTACTAATACAAAAGTTAAAGCTTCTTCCTCAACAAAAATTTCGGCTTAAACTGCCATTAAATCTATGAATAGTACAAATAACTAATGAGCTCAAAAATTGTTAACTTTGACAGTCACATTAAATAATATACAATTTATACATATATATATATACAGTCTGTGTTCGGCGTGCCACTTTCTTTACTTATCTCTGTAACACCCAAAGATTATTAGCTTTTCAAGTTGCACCTTTTGTCTGATCCAAATTTATTCAAAATTCCAGATAGATTGTCAGGCCCAGGCAATATTAACTTAACAAATAAAGTTGAAATAGGATTCGTTTCATATATCTGGCATTACTTATTGAGTAAGAATTCAAAAAGGATTGTCAATTTTAATTAAAGTTTAAATCTAAGCCAAAAACAATTAATGTTGCTCAAGACAAAAATAGTAAAAATTCGAAAGTTTTTAAAACAAAATTTATTTCCAAAAAATTAAAAGACATCAATTCAGTTGATGAATACAAAAAGTTGGAGTACTAACAACTCCTTTTATGTACACATACTGTTTCAACATACTCCACATACTACTTCAACATTCTTCAGTTCCTACTAACAATACTCCTCCTTACTCAACACACTACTGACTCTGTGATCTAACGTCACTTAGTTGTAACATGTGGCGTACAGTCCGGCATGTGTCTGTTGCATGACAGGGAAAACATTTGCATAATCTGATGATCGCGCTAGTTATGATGCAAGAGGGGTCGTTTACATTTTGGCTTCCCAAAATGTTTTTTGCGTGCATTAGCTGCTGACAATCGAAAGGACAGAGTTGCACATGCGCAACTCTTATGGTTTGGAAGTAAGAATTGTGATCAGTCCAAAAAGGAAATAATAATCCCCAAAATGATAAATATAATGTAAAGTAAAACTGGTTAAGTAAAAGTGAATGAGTGGACCATCACACCTGATGCTGTGTGTGTGTATCTTGTGACTGTGTGTATCCTGCAGGATACACACAAAACGTCTTAGATAGATGGGATAAAAACGCAAAGCTTAAAGTACTAAAATGTTCTCAACCAACTCCAAATCAGGGAAATTCTAAGAAGATATATGCACATAGTTTTCCATATACAAAAAACTTAACTAAATCAATGCAAAATATTCTTAGAAAATACAACATCACTGTACATACCACCATAATGCATACCATCAAAAATCTATCAATAAATGGCAGAGACAAGAAGGCACCAACAGGAGGTGTATATGAAATAAAAATCCCATATCCATTAGAAATATTACAGGGAAAAGACAAATACATTGGAAAAACATATAGACAATTCCAAACACGAATGCAAGAACATCAAAATGATTTAAGAAAAGGATTTCAAAACACCACTTTAGCTCAAACTGTTATGAACAATAAATTGGAAGTAAATAAAATAGACTTTAAACCTATAATAGCCCCAAAAGCAAAGTTTCAACTTTCATATGCATAAAAATTGTTAATACACAAGAATCTTAATCAAATATTCAAAGTTTTTAATTATTAATATGTATTGTGCATTGAGTTTTAAACCTCTTTTAAGATGTTAAACATAAGTTTTGAGTGATGTGCACATAAGTTCTGAACTTTGCCAGTACAAGCACCAATGAACATTGCCTCACAAAAGATATAGAAAGAGAATAAAATGCTTTAGAGCATACTAAAGAATTGCTTACATAGCCTAAACAATGGTAAATAGCATCCATCTTAGGATCAACAAAATTAGTTTTTTAAACCCAGAAAGTGAGAGGGTTGTTTGAGGGTTGTGAATTCACTTGTGTGTGGAGCATAATGCCTTGTAACAACAGAACATCATGACGTGCGTTAATGAAGGACTGGTATGCTATGGAAAATGTCGTCTTCAACTAAAGAACATCAATCAGCTGAATGGAATAACAAGCTGAACTTGAACTCCATCGCCACTGTACCAGCTGATATCTACTGGTAATTACCTTTAAATTATCTACTCTAAATTCCCATTGTATTTGATAGCAAAGGATAATATTATGAGATATTGATAATAATGGTAAATTAACTTGAGAATGGTGAAAGCGATGATATCAGGCCTTAGTGCATATCTGCATATGTTAATTCACCTATTCATCAAAATGTACTTCTCAATCCATGTTATTTAAAACTTTTGTAACAGCTTTCATCGTGGAAATAAATTATTACATAGGAAGATACATATTTTTTAAATTATCGATTGTAATTAGGTTACAGGCAAATTGTATTTTAATATGTTTTGAGTTAATGCTGTATTACCAGTTTTATTTTTAAGGTCCATTTGATGTTCATTAATTCTTCTAAATGTCTATACAGTTATATGATACACACTGAAAGGACAATTTATTATACTCACTTACTTAATAACATGTGGGTCCATCTTTTGCCCTCACAACAACAGCAACACATCATGGACTACCAGATTTTGGAAACATTTGGGTGGTATTGCAGCCTATGATTCCGGGGCATTTGTACATAAAGTTCCAGGAGTTGCCAGTGGTGGGTTTTGGGCTTGAATGCATCGCTCCACTTTGCCTTGCAGATTTTTTTAAACCCAGAAAGTGAGAGGGTTTTTTGAGGGTTGTGAACTCACTGTAATGCTTCTTAAACCAGTCCTTCATCAAATGGAAGCAATAAGATGATGTCTTGTTGAAAGAAGGCATCCTGCTGTGGGAAATGGATAGTCACAATTGGGTGTAGGTGTTCAGTGAGTACATCATTTTAGCTTTGTGCAGTAATAGTAGTCCCCTAGGTTTTATAGGACTGTCTAATAATATCCACTGCTTCATGGTATAACTTCAATATGTATATCATGGGGGGAGGGATGAAGTAGTAGAAGAGTACTCATTCTAAGTTATAAGTTAGTGCTTTTCTTTTAGAAACTTAATGATCAGAAGGGTAAGTTTGGTTTGTGTAATTAAATTTTTCTGAATATATAGGAGGTTTACTTGTTTGAACTAGGGATGTAGGTAAGAACCTTAACCTCTTCAGTTTATTGAAGGTGAAGAGAACAGGGTCTTTATGTAATGGGTGGCATTTTAAGTCTTGTAGAGTGTTCTGAATTATATTGCCATAGTCTTTCCAACTAATAGTTGATTTTTTCTGCTAACAAGATTTTAATGTTAGGATTTTTCTTCAAAGTTTTTGAAGTTTTACATTTATTTTCTAAAGGTTTTGATATTTATTTTAATTCATTATGTTTAAGGCTCTATAAATTTTAAAGTGAGTAGCTTCTTTCTGCACAGAAGTTACTCTGGATAACTTGCTCAACATTTGGCATTGGTTTTTTTTTCCAGAATGGAGATTGGACTAGGGTACTCAAACTTTGTGCACCGTTCAATGCCCTCTCTAATTCGCTAGTGACAAAATTGTATTTAGTTTTTTATATACTTTGTCAGGGTTTGTTCATTGTTGATTGTTTCAGTAATATTCAAAATTTCCCGTGGTTTCAATCATGTGTAGCAACTTTAGCAACTTGGTTGTCCATTTCCCAACATAGATGGTGCCATGAGTGAAGTGAATCAAATATCTGGGAAAGTCTATAAGTCATATTAGCTGTTGAAAAAGTTAGCTGGTGATGGTGTAGTGGTTATCATGCTTGGCATGTTACTGGGAGACAAGGGTTCGAATCCCACTCACAGGAAATAAATTTTTTTCAGTAAACTATTTTGTGAGTAATCTATTTTGACTGGATTTTGTACTTTCTGGTCTTGTAATTTTGATAATGTAAGTTTACACTTTTGGGTTTTAGTAATTCTGTTTTTATTTTTTGGTGAGGGTTGACCCAGATTTAAAACGTTTGTGGTAAGAGAAGTTATAATTAAGGTTAGAAATGTGTGTTACTTACATTGTTCATGTCCATAAATTTTATAAACTATGTTGTAAATAAGCTATATAATTTTGAGCAGTGCAAATTTATATAATCACATATTGCTTGTTTTTTTTTATAGTCATGCACTTATATCTAGTATGTTGTTTACATATAAAATCCATTTACTACTGGTATTGTTTCCCCGCCCTGCCCATGATCAGTAGGGGACACCGATGGGCTTGGAAATGCCGCCGTCCAGTGGATGGGATGTTAAGCCATGGTCCCGTGTGTGGGAGAGCCATACCCTGTGCACGTTAAAGAACACACTGGATGACCTTGACGGGAGGCTACCATCTGTCCCAACAGCTGTTCCAGTGGGTCCCCTCCCCCAACCTTCTCTGAGCCTTCGGGGTCCATGTGACCTGGCCATTTAGCCCATGATGTGCAAAAAAGTGCCACTCAGAGGTAAAACAACCCAACTGATATTGTTCATGTAAATGAACTGTAAACACATACATTTGGCCTCTTTTAAAATTTCATAACAACATGAAGGTGTGCTCCCACATTATAACAATAGTGTGGGAGAAGTCTCAGTGCTGAATTACCTAGATTAGGGGTTCTCAGCGTGGGGTACGCAGTAAAATGTTTTGGGGTACGCCATGAGAGCTCAAAAGTCACTAAATTTAGTAACAAAGTAAAAATACCATTGTTATACTATAACTATAGTTTTATCTACCTATACAAGGGGTACACCAGTTACACACACATTTCCTGGGGGTACATGAAGCATAAAAGTTTGAGAACCACTGACTAGATCAATGGGATGGAGAAGGAATGTAGAGTATGAACCCTGTTTTTTTTTTGTCTAATACTACTAGATTTCTACTTGCATCCTCTAATAAGACACTTTGAAACTGAAAATCAGCGAGATGTCAGATGGAACTTGCCTTTACTGTTATTCCACTAACAGTATGCTTTAATGTGTATTAGTCTGTTGGGACATATTTATGATAATTGTGGCTGATGATATGCATTTTGATGTAAATTCTACAGCAAAGGACTCGTGCTTGTATATACACCAAAGAGCCAAAACATTATGACCAGCACACCTTTATGCAAATCAAAGCAACTGCAGGTGAACAAA
Source organism: Ryuthela nishihirai (assembly GCA_038380435.1). Classification (NCBI taxonomy): domain Eukaryota; kingdom Metazoa; phylum Arthropoda; class Arachnida; order Araneae; family Heptathelidae; genus Ryuthela; species Ryuthela nishihirai. The sequence goes on from JAWZYU010000022.1 coordinate 40,185,087, forward strand.
GTCGTGTGTGAAAGTCATGAAATGGTATAAATAACGCCTGATACTGAGCTCTGTTAATCAGTGTTATTCTTGTTCTTCAGATGGGAAAGGCAACTGACTTAAATGAGTTTGACAAAGGTCAAATAGTAATGGCCAGACGACTGGGTCAGAGCATTTACGAGATAGCAAGTCTTGTGGGGTGCTCAGGTCAGCCATCGTTAGTACCTTCAAAAAGTGGTCCGAGGAGGGAAAAACTATGAAGCGCTGGCAAGGTGTGGGCCGAATCAATGTTAGAGGTGAGCGAAGACCTGTGTGGTATGAGCCAACAGAAGGGACATTTGCCCGTAATTTGAATGCTGGTGACGAGAATAATGTGTCACAACACACAGTGCGTCAAACCTGCTGAAAATGGGACTGCGTAACAGCAGCCTGCTCTGTTCACCATCGAAATCGCCTAGAATGGGTATGCAAGCATCAAAACTGGGCCTTGAATGATTGGAAGAAGGTCATCTGGTATGATGAATCTCGTTTCTTGTTGCACCATATGGATGGCCAGGTACCTGTGCATCATTTACTTGGGGAAGTGTTGGCACCAGGATGCACAGTGGGACGAAAACAAGCTGCTGGAAGGAGTGTAATGCTTTGGGCAGTGTTCTGCTGGGAAACTCACACTCATGGGCAGAAAACTATGACATCTACCACATACCTAAACATCATTGTAGACCAGATACATCCTTTCATGGCAACGGTATACCCCTTTAGTGGTGCATTCTTTCAGCAGGATAATGTGCATGCCACACTGCCCGGATTGTCCGAGAATGGTTCACGGAACATAAGGGAGACTTCCAGGTGTTGCCATCCTCCAAATTACCCACATATCAGTGTGGGTAATCATCTGTGGTTTGTGTTGGAACAGCGTATCCGATCTGCGGCATCTCAGCCACATAACTTACAAGAGTTAAAGGATCTGCTGCTAATTTGTTGGTACCGGATACCACAAGACAATTTTAGAAATCTTGTAGTGTCTATGTCTTGTCAGGTAAGAGCTATTTTGATAGCATGTGGAGGACCAACATCATATCAGGCAGTTGGTCACAATGTTTTGGCTCCTTGGTGTATATACTACAGGCTGAAAGTGTGTATGCATTTTATTGGGACACTGTAAACTATCCTTAGTGTCTGCTACCATTGTAACAAATCTCTTTTTCACTTTCCCAAGTGTTGCATGCTATTAGACTGCTTCTCTCTACACTTTTTACTATATATTCTCTCTTCCTTTTTTCTCATCACTTCCATCACACTATTGCTTTATTTCCATATTTTATTTACTAATCATCCATCTTATCCATATGTTCATACCATCTGTCTTTTTCTTTCAGTGTCCTCTCAAAATCTGTCCTCATAGTTTTTTTAATTTTCTCATTTCACATTTTATCCAATTTTTTCCACGGGTCTTCAGAAGTTATTTTGATCACTCTTACCATAAATGCATAGGTCTAATATCCATGATCAAAATAAATATCAGTGGATCATGTAGTTGATTTAAATGGTCAGGACCAAAGACCCTCAAAATTGGTTTCTCTCAGCAGAGTGAAAAAAAAAGTTACCATGGAAGATCACTCTTACCATAGATGCATAGGTCTAATATCCACGATCAAAATAAATATCAGTGGATCATGTAGTTGATTTAAATGGTCAGAGCCAAAGACCCTCAAAATTGGCTTTTGTCTCAGCAGAGTGAAAAAATGGAAGGTTTAGGTTTACTTTGATACCCCAAGCTGCTCTGGCAGTGCTTTCTTCCATTTCTCTTTGGAGAAGAGAATATTTGCTTCAAAGGACTAGCTGCCTGCAACAAGAGAGAGTAGGATAAGATGGATGCTATGCTTGGCCAGCTCTCTGCATCATCACAGGAGAATAATGCACCGCTCTCTTTTTAGTAATGCTAAATTGTCATTTACAATCATCATAGACCCTAGTACTCATTTCTTCAACAACAATATTTGCATCACTAGGACTTGCAATTTCAAAACTTCATTAATGACATTCACCTAGTTGCCAGAGAAAGCCACTGGTGTGGACAGTTCACAAGAGTTAGAAAAATATTCTTGTCTGCGGAAGTTACTCTTCGATTTTTTCACTTCTAATAAAATCAGTAAATTATTTAGTCATGTCACATGGCTTTCTCACCTTTATTCTTTGAATTTCTTTTTAAAAAGACAATATAGACCTCAAAATTTGCAGTTGAGGTGTAAAAAAATGCAGTTATTGTAAGTATCAGTAACTTGTGTTGTTTTCCCTTTAGCCCCAGAATCATTGTCCTGAATTTCTTTTTAGAAAAATTGAATAGAATTCTATTCTAAAAAGAATGTATAAAATATCTGGAAAAATTGTAGTTTCCATTTCTCAAATTATTGGAATAAAATATTACCTGAATGAAACTTTAAAAGCCACTCTGCTCAGAGCAAGTAGTTGTCTTCAAAACTGTATATTGCCAACTCTTTTTTATATGCTTAATTAAGTTCAACAGTTTATAATTTAAACATTAGTATACAAATCTTAGTTATGTATTTATTTTTTCAGGGAGTATACTACTTCGAGAACTGAAGAAGTTAGATGATAAAAACCTTTTGGTTGAGGTACAACTCTTAGAAAGCAAAGTATACCATGCCTTGAGTAATTTACCTAAAGCAAGGTAATTCGTTATTGTCTTTGCAAATTTAATGTAAATTGTGTAAAAGTACTCATTTAATCTTCTAATCTGCTATAAATAACTGTAAATAGTCAAAACCTTTGTTCAAGTTATGATCTGTATTAGCCTTTCATATAGTCTCTCCTATTCCCTTGTATTCCTCTTTTTTCCAGGTAAATTCTCACTCTCTTGATGTCTCCACCACCTCCCCTATATATGAGAATTATATTAGGAAAATGCTGTGGTATCTGCAAAATGTTTTGTCAGGCATGTTAAAACAAACACAATTGATGTTACACAAATAAATGATTATTTACTCTTACTGTAATTATGATGATACTGTAGGCACAGTACAGAGCTGCCAACTACTCCGATTGTATGATGATACTGTAGGCACAGTACAGAGCTGCCAACTACTCCGATTTTTGGTTTAAAATATGAACATTCGATTTTGTCTTTGAAAAACTGATTTTTAGGGGGTTTTCAGTTTTAAATAAAAAATAAATAAATAAATACCTCCTCAAGCAGCTGCTTGCCACAGAGGTCTGACAGGAGGATGGCAGGACCTCAGCAGAGAAATGACACAAACAGCCATGCCTTACCCGGGGCTCGAATCCAGGTCCCTTAGATCAGTAGCCAAGCGCGCTAACCACTCGGCCAAATTGTACAGTATTTTTGACCTTTTCCTAATAGGTGAATGTTAATGAAAGGGAAGAATTGTTTCTGATTTAGCTCTTTTACCATACTAAAGGTGCAGCTGTGTCTCCACTCCCTAATCTGTGTTTGCTTGTGGGCTCACCTGCATACCAATCAGAGGAAATATATGACTCCAGCTGACCATTTCTGGACAGAACATGTGGCAAAGTCGGAAGTCCACACCTAATTCTTTTACAGAGCTGAAGGTCATAGATCGTTTCTAAATGTATGTTTATTGAATCTATACCCAACTCTCCTGGCTCTGAACTGCTAAACACTAATTGGGTTACTTAGAATCAGAAACTTCACAGTGAAGGAAATAATACAGATTAGAGAACTTCCCTATCAGTGGGCCATGACTGACATTGCAACTTGAATGGGTCTTGTGCATGTCTGTTTTGGCAGTAACCCTGCAGTTTACAGCACTCAGCTCACGAGTGACTAACCTTCTTAAGGTGTGTAAAGTAAGGTTAAAAGCCCTAACGTTTGTTTTAGTAGGTAATAAGGGTGGAGCGGTTGTTTGGCAGTATGTTTAGGTTAAAATGGTTATCTCTGATAACTTTGTACTGGAGTTTTCTTAAATTGCGGAATAGCAATTCGTTGTTTAGCAGTATGCTTTTATTTTTGGAATAGCTATCTTTGATGAAATTATTAATTTTTGCAAGTTTTTTTTTTATTACGGAATGAATATTTGTTTGTTAGTGATAATAGGCTGTTTGAAACAAGTAGCCTCAGATGGTACTGACTGACATTATCCATATAACGATATGCACAGTTAGGAAAATATGTCTATGCACTATTACTTCTAGTGGGAACAAAATTTTATGCTTAGGAATCATTATATTTTTTACTCAGCATATTCTTCTTGTATGGCCTCTTTGCTGCTGGTAATATGATAGTTTAGGTTATTTGTTGAACTTTCCAAGAAGTTGAATATTCAGCAAAATGCTGATCTGAGGACTCTTGGTTTTAAAAAGTAAAGATGGCTGCCATCGCCGGATCGGCACTTTTGCCGAATATTCTTCCAAATGTGATATCGAAACACTTTTGTGATTAATTTGAATCATGTATTTAGTGGGGGGGGGGGGGATTTTTCTGATTCCTCTGATTTTTCACTCTCCCAAATCATAATTTTCATCATGTGAGGTTGGCAGGCTCTGCACAGTACAAAAGACTCATAGTGACAAGAATATTGGACAGCTAAAAACAGTATAACTACTAACTATGTTTTGGACTCACCATCATTTCCCTTTTTCAAGTTAATTGGCTCTGTGATTGGAGCTTCCTTTATACTTCTTGACATTGTTGATGTCATCTAGGCACTTTTCTTGCATGTTTGTGGGTATGGAGTTGCCAGTTGTTTAGAAATTGGTGAAGTCCTCTCAATGTTGGCTGATACTTTCAGTTTTGCTTGTTTGCTTTTAGAAAACCTTCAGAGTCTATAAGTAATTTCCACGTGGCTGGAACGAAAAGTATTTCATTATTAACATGTGTTTCGATATAAATAAATAAGCAAGTTTCCATTGTTTCTAGCTGTTTGTGATTATTAGGTGATGCCAGTATTTCTATGTTTTTGAAATAGGGTAGTATTGATCCTGGATAACTTTTACTGATAATGCTGTTGCAGAATCTTTCTTCTCTATGTTGCATTTACGTTCATTAATTCTTGGATAGGGTGTCAATAAACATCTTTTGTACAACACATAAATAAAGCTTTCTTTTTTTTTAATTGCTGTTTAAAAATTTCTTAGATGTATCTTTTAAAAATACATACTTCAAGCTTGAAAAATAATATTTTCTTTTTTTAATTTGATGTATAGTTTAATAAACTACAATATAAATAATTTGATAAAACCATCTGATTGACATTTTCTAGGAGCACTAAACAGTATTGCCAATATGCATGTTAACATTCCTCTTTGCTGACGCAACCTTCAGATTTAAGCTCACAAGTTTGATTTGAATTATTATCAACAAATTTTTCCTTAAATTTTAGAAAATCTCCTTTTCCCAACATTATAATCATCTTTGCTGCTCTTAAAATCGAAACAGGAAATATAATATCCTTCTTAGAAAGAAGACTGGGTGCAGCTGCACTTAATTACATTATGGCTCACTGCACAAGAGGCAGGGTGACTGATACATGCTATCTCTGTTCTGTGTGCTATAAGTGGCTCCATGTTGTTTACAGTTTTGGTCCAGCCTATTGGATACCCTTTGTAAAGTTGTTTACTTTTTATATTTAAAACTTAATTTTCATTTCAGTGGATTAATTTTCATAAATTATCAATCTTTTGGTCAATTGATAAGTATTGATTTTTCATAGTTATGCTACATCAGATGGCCTGCCTACAACCTGTTTCTGTGGATATTTTAACATTGCATTAGATTATATGTTAATTTTTATTTTATTATTTATTTTTTTTTCTAGTAAAAAAAAATATCTAGTATCATTTTCTGAAAACAAATGAGGTATTGGATACGGAAACAAATTCATTTCTGTAGATTTATTTCCATAAATTAGTGATTTTAGTCAGCTGATTTATCTACCTTTTTTGAGCTATGCTTAAAAGCCATTTATGGCCAGCTTAAAAGTGATATATTGGTGTGTCCCCAACTCTTCAAAGTCTATACCTGTAGTTGTTGTTAGAGTAGCAAGGATATTGGAGTTGACCTACTCCTCCTGTAGGTGATATGTAGTCATGATATTTAAATGCAATATTCTGTATTGTATTGGGTACTGTATATGGAATTGTAAAATATTCATCCATAAAATTTTTAATTTTCTTGTACACTACTGGTATATATGGACAGGTCTTGGTATACTTATTTTGTTTTTATTGCACAGGGGTTGGTTGAGATGATTGTTCCATTTTTTTTTTGTGTTACCTTCGTGTGTATCATCCTAATATATTTGGTAGAGTATCCTGCTTGCTTACCCTGCTGGTACAGGGTAGTTGCATTTTATATGAGGGATGCATTCCTGAAGACCTCGCATAATTCAAGACTAATTTTCCCATAGGAATAAATGTAAAGTAGGGAGATGTGTTCTTGGAAAGTGTAAATCTACAACCATTGTAGGAATGGGGGGGGGGGGTTGTCATCATATTCCAATGGCATTGAAGGAACAGAAAATGCAAGAGGTGCCTAATTATCATGCACTATCACCCCACTTGATATTGAAGGCAGTTTGATTCCATTGAAAGTCTTTTTCTGAAAAAAATCTAATACAGTTCGAGTTTTTTTCCTTTGCTTTTTCTCTGAGAATTTTTTGGTTTGCAAATACGCATCCCATCATCTACTACCACCAAGGAAACTCCATCTTTGGATCGTCTTCTTCAGAAAGGACAATATCTGCTGAAATGTGGTAAAAAACCTGCCACTTTACCCTCAGTTGACATGGTGGCTCAAACTGATTTGCAGTGTCCTCTTCTCCTTCCTGCTGCTTTTCCTTTTCTTATTCTAGCAAATCTTCATTTGTTAATTCTTGGGTTCGACTTCACCCAAACTTACCGTCCATGCCTCTTGTACAGACTCTTTATTAATTGTCTTCAATGTTAAAAAACCTCTTAAGTAGTGGCAAAATTGGGGGCAAATTGTCTTCCATATTCCATTCATACACTGCCTAAGGACCTGTTGCCATGCGGGGCAGGGGTGGTTTAGTCAGTAGTGCGCCAGACTCGTAATCTGTAGTTCCCAGGTTCGAGTCCCAGCTGGGTCAGCATTGAGAGTTATCTCCGCAAAATTCCCCGCCCTGCCCACGGTCAGTAGGGGACACCAATGGGCTTGGAAAGGCCGTTGTTCATCGGATGGGACGTTAAGCCATGACTCCGTGTTGGAGAATCATACCCTGTGCACGTTAAAGAACATGCTGGATGGCCTTGACGGGAGGCTACCATCTGTCTCCCAACAGCTGTTCCAGTGGGTTCCCTCCCCCAACCTTCTCTGAGCCTTCAGGGGTCCATGTGACTTGGCCATTTAGCCCATGGTGTGCAAAAAAGTGCCACTCAGAGGTAAAACAACCCAACCTGTTGCCATGAAATTTTGATGATATTAATGTCATCTTTGATGTTAAATGTTTTCAAAAACTCCTTCACTGTTGTGCTGCTGCTGTCATCATCGCCTTGAGAAGTGCATCTAATGTTGACCTTAAATAGTAAAATTTCAATGTTTTACACCTTGATGCAGAGGTTGTAAAAGTTGTCTTTCTGCAAATTGTTTAATTGGTTGTTGGAGTATTCAGATATAGAAGATAACATTGACCAATTGTCCCAAAAATATGTCAGTGTCACTGAAGTTTTCAATAACTTTACTTTTGATGTAGTGCATAACAATGTCTGAAAGTAGTCCAAATAAGGGGCTCCCCATTGCAGTGCCATATTGTTGTTGATATACCTTGTTTCCTACCCTGAAACAATTTTGCTCTGTGGTAAATTTTAATGCATCCATTAATGCCAAGTTATTTTTGGGGTGTGAGAAAAGTTCTTTTTCTCCATAGTAGTTGATATTATCTCCAAAAGCAAATCTATTGGCATATTGGGATACAATGCTTAAATGTCAAAGCAATAGTAGCTAGTGTAATACAAACCATTCTGGAGTATGTTATGTGCTACATTAAAAGTAAAGTTATTGAAAACTTCAGTGACCCTGATGTATTTTGGGGTGGTTTGTCAATGATGATGTCTTCTTTATCTGAATACTCCGATAACCAATTAGGCAACTTGGGGGAAAGAATTAAACCATGTAGTTCCAACCATAAAACTTTAAAAAAATTAATGGAAAAAATTAGCAAAGTCATTTCTAGATGTTCATACATATATATTTATTACAAAAGTAAAATAAATTATATATACCATCAGAGCAAGCAGCATGTTCTGCCACATATATTAAGATGATACACATGGAGGTAATACAAAAAAAAAGCATCTCAACCAACCCCTCTGCAGTGGAAGTAAATTAAATGTTCCAAGACCTATTACTATTACAAACACCTGAAAAAAATTACCGCTAACATGGTAGGAATCAAACACAAAACTCTCCAGATGCATGCTAGAGTGCTCTACCCTTAAAACCATGCATCAGAGGCTAAAATCTTGCAGAATAAGACTTATAAATCTTTCACTGAGATGTGGCAGACATTGTGCCGTCTATACTTCATAAGAGATTTTGGATGAATTTTTAATAATAAACAAATAAGCTTGATTGACCTCCTCATTAACATCTAAATCATTAGCAACAGTTGGAAAAGTTACCTCTCACGAAGTATAAATAGTGCAAGGTCCGCCACATCTCAGTGAAAGATTTATAGGTCTTATTCTGGAAGATTTTAGCATCTGATGTGTGGTTTAAGATTAGAGCACTCTGGCATGTATCTGGAGAGTTGCAGGTTTGATTTCCGTCATGTCAGCGATAATTTTTTTCAGATGTTTGTAATAATTGTTGAAGTCTATTTCTACAGTTAATCTGTGTATTTACTATGGATACCAAGACTTGTCCATATATACCAACAGTGTATCAGAAAATTAAGTTTTATGAATTAATGTAACTTTACAGTGCCATATATAGTATCCAATACAATACAGAATATTGCATTTAAATATCATGACTGCCTACCACCTACAGGAGGAGTTTACTCCAATATCCCTGCTACCAGCACCAACCACAGGTATAGACTTTGAAGAGTTGTGAACACAACAATAGATTGGTATAATTTACAGAAAAATCCAAGAAAGAATTAATGAACATAAATCAATGTAGAGAAGAAAAAATGCTACAACAGCATTATCAGTAAATGTTATCCAGGATCAGTACTACGCTGGTTTCAAAAGCAGAAATACTGGCCTCCCTTAATAACCACAAACAGCTAGAGATAATGGAAAACTTGTTTATTTATTGATATCAAAACAATTTTAATAATGAAACACCTTTCATTCAAGCTGCATGGAAATTACTTTTGTAGGAGTACCGAATCCTGAAACTGAAAGTACCAGCCAACATCTATAGGACTTCACCAATTTCTGAACAACTGGCAACTCCTTGCCCACACCAGTGCAAGAAAAGTGTCTAGATGATGTCATTAACACCAAGAAGCATAAAGAAAGTGCCAAGCACAGAGCTTATTAACTTGAATAAAGGAAAGGATAGTGATTCCCAAAGCATAGTAGCAGTGTACTGTTTTTAATTGTCCAAAATATTCTTGTCAACTATGAGTCTTTTGTATTGTGTATAATGTCATCATCATAACAATAAGAGTAAACAATCATTTATTCTTGTAATGTCAATTGTTTTTATGTGCTTGACAACTTTTTGCAGATACTATGGTTTTTTCCTAATATGATTCACATAAATGGGGAAGGTGGTGGAGACAGTGAAAGAGTGGGAATTTACCCGGAAAAAATGGGAATGTCAGGGAACAGTAAAGAAAGTGGCATTTAATATGGATTATATAACCTGAACAAAGGTTTTGATTATTTACTGTTGCTTATAGAAGGATAGAAGATTAACTTATATGCTATAAAAAATGTCAAATTGAAGTACTCATTAATTTTTGGTATTGATGACTTACTACTAGTTTGATACTAGCATTAGATTAGCATCAGTAGCAGCTTGCACGTAATTAGCATTGACCAGTCGACAGCCAAGTCAGTCCCTTTGCAAGATGGGGAAGACCTTTATACCCCACTGTGTATACCAGCAACTCTTTGATAGCCATTGTGCTTAGTATTTGGACTTCTTGCCTGTCTTCACAGATGGCTCTGGGCAAACCTGTGGGATTAGCCATGGTCTGCTGTAATTCTATCATTACAGACAAGATCCCACCACAATGTTCCATCTTCACTGCAGAGTTGCATGCTATCAATCTTGCTTTGGATCACATAGTGGTTAAGCATCATTGTCGGTCTATGCTTTACACTGACTCACTTAGTACTCTATAGGCTTTAATCTCAGCGAGACTTTGTCCTCAACCTGTTCTTTCCAAGATCCATTAGCAGCTCTATCATTAGGAAGCCATTATCATTTTTTTCTGTTGGGTGCCCAGACACATCATCATCAGTCATGGGCATATGCAGCTGCCAAGTCTGCTATGCCCCTGTCTGGAACTTTACTGCCAGTTCCATACTTGGATTTCTGGCAGTGTTTGTCCACTGAGCTCCAGACACAGTGGCATAGATCTTGGTGTGAACAGAATGGTAACAAACTTTTTGAGATCTAGCTTATTGTCAAACTGTGGCAGTCATGCTTTTGCAAGAATTGCAAGGAAGTTGTACTTGCTTTGCTCTTCTCAGGCCATTCATTTATATCACATTCTTTTCTTTTATGGACTGATGACTAACCTAAGTTCGAGTTTTGTGACACCACTTTAACCATCAGATATCTTTTAATAGACTGTATTGATTTAACTGTGAATCCTAAATTTATATTAACTTTCTTGATTTTTACATCTGAGCTCCTTACATTGGGTATCTTTTATCTGACTATTTTTGACTTTAATCTTTACTACTGTCTAAAGGATTATGATTTTATTTATATTTATTCTATTTGATATAGGTGTAAAAACCTGGGTTGGTTTTATCTTATTTTTACATACATATTTATTGTTCTATAGATTTTTACTGTTTTCTCTCTCTCTTTACATTCTTGGTTTTATTTTTGTCATGTTTTCTGTTTATGCTTTTAAACTTTGGTTGTGGGTTATTTGTTTTTTACCTTGTTTGACATGTAATAGCCATTGTTGCTGATGCACCATAAAAAAAAAAGATTCCCTTCCTCACCCTTCTGAGCCTTTTGGAGTCTTATGACCTGGACATATACCCCATTATGTGCTAAAAAGTTCCACTCAGAAGTAAAACAATCGAAAACCTAAAATAAGCATCATGTTTTCATCCTATGCCTTTTATAGATTCTCTTTATATTAACTGATCATTTATGCTGTTACATAACAAATTACTTCATAGCATATTTCCATTATTGCACAATAAAACTAGTAGAAATTAAAAATAAGAAAAAGTCAATAGTTAATATCTAATAATAGGGTAGATTTATCCAGCATTGCTCAAGTCTTTAATTTCATTAAACTCTCTAATTCAGGGTGTCCACAAAATAAAGGTGGGATTTTTGAGAACCAGTATGTAGGAAAATAATATACATGTTCAAGAAAGTAATATTTTAATTGAAAGCATACCTCAAATAGTTTGGAACATAATTAGTGAATTTCAACAGGTGCACCATTCATGACTCTGCATATGTGCAATCAGTATTATACTTCTTGCCATGCATGCTGCAGCATATCTCCTGTTACTTCCTCCATGTTGCTCCTCTTATTTTGACATTTGGATGATTCAAGTCTCAAATTTTGTCCATATAAACACAACAAGTCCCACAAGAAAAAAAAATCAAGGGTCAATCAGTATTCCTTGGTGGCCATAGAATTGGACCACACCTGCCAATCAATCTGTTTAGAAATAACTTCCATAATATCGCTTGAGAAATGTGGTGCTCTGTCTGATGGCCGCCCATAATACTGTTTGAGTGGGAGAATATACAAATACAACATTCAGTGTTCTGCCTTTTTGTGTATTTTGGGACAGTGCTCCCAAAACCCTACCATTTTTTTTAACTGATTTTATTTCAAAAAAAAAAACCCAGCCCCAATATTTTGCAGTATTTTCACCTTTTTTAGAAGAAATTGCTAATAAAAGGGAAGAATTATTTCCATTTTAGCTCTTTTACTGCAATAAAAGGTGTGACTGTTCCCACTTCCTGTGGACTGAACTGCAGTAATACCCTGTAGGTCTGAAGGAATCTAGTTTCATTTCTTGCTGACTATTTTCAGACAGAATACCAGGAAAAGATCACCTACACATTATAGTTGAAGGCCACAGATTGTACCTAAATGGGTGTAATCAGGGGATATATGAAACTTGAATCTTCCTCTCTCTGGACAACTAATTGCAAGCGTTGTTACTCTCTTCACCCTGATACTTCAAGGCAGAAGGGAATACCTTGAAACTTCAGGGTTAGGGTGGTCATGCTCACAGATTAAGAAAATTCCCTAATCTGTGTGGGGGGGGGGGTCATATTTGGAATTGCAATGGAACCCATTTTGTTGGATGAGTTTTTTTTGCAGGTTATTTAGTTTTTGCTCATTTGAATGTTAAAAATTTCAAGTTCAGCTTATCCTTATGGTAAGAGAAATAAAGGGTTATAAAACTTTTCTCTCTCTCTAGTTGGACTTTGGGTGACTGCTCCTGATCTATTGATCTGATTTCTACTCATAAAAAGTCAGTGAAGCATATCTTAAATTTCATAAGGGATGTATGAAATTTAAAAAAAAAATCTGACTAGTCAGCTGTTTCTACCACAAGCCAGAGCAAAATCATATGCCAACATAAGAGGAAGAGGCAAAAACTTTTCCTTGCTTTTATTTCCATTAAAAAGAAATTAATGATGCTGCATTCAAAGTTGAAAGAATGTTCTTTCTCTGGAAATATTTTATAGTTTTAATTTTTCCTAGCTTTGAAACAAAAGCTACACCAGAAAATTTACTTGCTGTTGGCAAGTAGACAAATGAATTTCATAGCCTTGGCTAGGAAAGGGCTCCCTTATTTTCTCTTACAACTGATGGCAGTAACGATTCTGATGACAGCACTGTTTGTACAATTTTATTTACAAATTCAAATCCATATTATTGACTTTAGAGGGGAGGTGTGATTCAGAAATTTTGTCCCATTATGAGAATTCTTAGTTCTAATACCCATTGGTCTTTTCTCTTACTCTTTAGGAGAAGCTGTTCTCTCCTTTTTTGGTGGAGGAGGTGAGAAGTAATGTATGATAGAGAGAAAATCCTTTGTTGCTTTCAGTTATGATAAGAGAGGCTGTGGTCAATTTGACTGTTACAGCTCTTATCACTTAGATGTTTGTAGGGCCAGAAATGTTAGAAGATCAAACCCTGATGTTGCTTTATCATCAGAGGAAGCTGTATGCCAAATTGGATTATCCTATATCTTACCATTTAGGATAGGTTATTCCTCTGATTTTTTATAAGGGGAGTGGAAATGTTGAAGTGCCAAGTCCTCATTTATTTTAAATCATGATAAGAGAAAGTTGTTACACTGATCACAAAATAACGTTATCAACACAGCATGAGGTTCAATAGTTTGTAAATGTTCACTATATTGTTGTATGCAAAAATACGTATATACGGCAGCCGCTGGTGTTAACCAACTCAATTACGCTGAACAGCTTGCAATATGTAGGAATCAAGAACATAGCATCAACAAAGAAATTTACACCATCCCATCAGCCTGGAAACTTCTTCTTGATAATCATACGAAAAAACCCATATTACCCCATACTACAATCCAGAATCAACCAGTCTACGGACCCACATCCGAAACATTTGAGTCTGAAATACACCATTGCACATGCACCGCCTTCGGACCGAGATCAACTTCCACGTGCCCCTGAACTGTAACCTTACACTTGATGAAGCTCCTGCCGAAGAAGGAGCAAAACTGGTCATGCCACCCATGCATACGACAGCCTCAAAGGGAGAGGGGAACAAGAAGCAGACTTGACCACAACGCTAATGCATTGAAATCAACTCAGAGTTAGTGCTTCTTTCATCCCTCTGCAACACATCCTTTGGACACTAATAACACCAGCAGCTGCCGTATATACGTATTTTTGCATACAGCAATATAGTGAACATTTATGAACTAATGTTACACTGAGTTTCATTGTTCTAGCTTTTACAGTTTAAGAAGAGTTGATCAAACAAACAAGAGAAATTCTTGTATATATATAATAGATAATGCGAAGCTCTCAGAGTGCAAATATTTAACATTTAGGACATCAGTCTCAAGTGTCTTACACGTAGAATCTTTGAAACTTTGCAAATGTAAACTATCAATATATCAGCATAGAAATTTCTAAATAAAATTAACAAATTATTTTATTTCATGAGAAATATTATTGTTTTTGGTAACTTTACAAAAAAAAAACATTTTGCTGAAAATGATTATGTGTGCAATGTCTACCAACCAGTCGTCAGCATATAGAAAAACTATTTAATCCATTTAAGAATGAATTTCTCAGCTATTGGATACATCTGATTATTTTGCTATAAGTAACAGAAGGATGAAAAAAAAATGTAAGTTGGAGCCAGGAAAATTTTGTAATATATTTTTTTAGGTCTATCAAAAACTAACTATTCCAAGCAATTCTAGCTCCAGAGCCCTGGTGATAGTAATGAAAGTGAAACTTTCATCTTTGAAACAAAAATGCGATGATATCAGATGATTCTTTGCTATCTTTAGATATTCAACTGAAATATTTTAACTTCTTAATGACATATTCACCTAAAAACTACTATCACAATCATATAAATTTTTTGATTGGATGTTGAAGTTCTATGTCTTACTGAATGAGAGCATAGAATAATTACCCATTCAACCAACATTTTCTCCCAATGCAAAAACCCTTAAAATGCAAGAATATGAGTTTTGTTAGTATCTGTTGTTCTAAATATTAATTAAAATCTCCCAAACATTGAAAGCTCAGGGTTGGTTAAATTACACCTAATCTTATATCTTTAAATTTAAAAGTAGATAATTTGGCAGATATAATTATTATTTACTGAACTGCTCAAAATGTAGTCTTTCATTTATCCTGTATCTTGGACAAGACTTAACTTTTTGGCCATTCCCAAAAAGCAGCAGAATTACAGCAGACCATGGCACAGCCAATTAATAATCACCTTTGCTTTATAATAGGAATTTGGTTAGAGTGTAGTTTACATAGTTATGTTTTGGGGTTCATATAAAATGTAATATGTTTAGTTTTATAGTCTTGATTTCTTCACAAAAATATTTTTTAGTATTCTCCATTTCACTGGTACAATCAAATGAAAATTTTGGCAAAGTAACAAGATTCTACTTAGGTTGATTATGTTACGTGGCCTCTACGTCACCATCAATCATCCTCAATTTGTTGCCTCTGTTTTGCAACAATTACACTGCAGCATACTTCCCATTGTAGTAGGATTTAAAGAACACTGTCATAGCTAAAGGACCATTTCAGCAGAATAGAAAGGTTAGTACATAAAATGATGATCCCAAACAACTATACAAGCATCGCAACTTCTCATACTGTTTAACCAGGCAGGTCTGGTGGCAGTATATCCCATTCTTCCCAGAGAGCAGATTGGAGTTTATGGAGGGTGCTAATGAAAATGTGTCTCACCAGTGCATCTCACATGTGTTTAATGAAAAGCCCAGAGAATATGGTCATCAATTCATCAACTGGATATCCTCATTATCTGAGCCCTATAAACCTCCATAGTCCATGGCTGCAAGTGGCTTTTGTATGTATAAAGGCAGGCATTATTGTCCATCAAAATAAATGAAGCCAACAGTACCCCTGAAAAGCTTCACATAGAGTTGAAGAATATTGTCTCTATGCCATTGTTTAATAAGAATGTCCGACAAAATTATGGAGCAGTATGCATCCATTTGACATAATGCCAACCCAGACCTTTTGTGTGCTTAGGTGATTTTTGGGAGATGAATGACTAGATATTTTATTTTTTTGACCATTTGTGAATTATACTTAATTTTTTGGACACCACTGTATACAGGGTGAATCTGAAAAAGTGGGCAAAACTTTACGAGGTGGTAGAACGCAGCTATACGAGCAATATTCGTCATAGAATGTATGGTCGGAACGCAAGCGGTGAGAAGTTAAAAGGTAGTTTTCCACTGTCACATTTAAAGAATGAACACAAGAAGAAGAAGAGGAGATACTTCAGAAAACATTTTATTAACAGGAATGTAATTGAGGTACATGCTCAAAGAAATTGCTCAAAAGAGCTGCCGCCAGCTGTAATGCAAGCTTCACACCTGCGGGATAGGGACCGACGCACATTTGCGAAGACACCAGGCATTTCCCGAATATCGCCTGCAACAACGGCGATCCTGGCGACTAGATCCATATTGGTTTCAATGGGGCACTCGTAGATTAGGCTTTTCAAGTGCATATCCGCCATTTCGTGGTTAGTATAACCAGCCATCCTCTCGGCAATCCACGGTAGAAATGCCGTTGGGTGCGAGGACCGACCCTTTTATACCATTTCCAACGCCACCTATCGGCTCGCCATTTGCGTTCCGCCCATACTTTCTATGACGAATATTGCTCGTATAGCTGCGTTCTACCACCCCGTAAAGTTTTGCCCACTTTTTCAGATTCACCCTGTATAGTGGTTTTCCAGTTTGCCTTGTGTGCATACCAATTTTAGTGCAAATGAAAATGCTTTCATATAAATATTGAGATTTTACTTGTCTTTGTGTTGTTTTTCTGCTGAGGTCCTGCCATCCTCACAGACCTTCTACTATGGCACTGACAGGCTCCTGTCAGACCTCTGTGGCAAGCAGCTGCTTGAGGGGGTATTTATTTATTATTATTTTTTTTCCAGATCAAAGCATGTTGAGAATTACTGAAGACTGAATCACAATTCAGCAGGGAAGAACATGTGCCCATTATTCTGTAGTTTAGTCATGATGTTGCGTGCACCATGTTAGTTAGCCTCTCCTGTGGGAGGGATTTAGGGGAATGCAAATTGTCAGTCACCTGGCATAGAGTTCTTCCTGGTGAAGACTTCTATAAACAGTTTGCCTCAAAACTGTTCTCCCAATAGCTTCAGAAAGCTTGAGAGAGAATTGCCTGGCTGACATCTCCCTATGATGTCAAGCTGTTAGTGAAATAGAGTAGTCATCCTGCACTGTTGTCATTCTTGGATGACATTGCATTCATCTATGTCTAACATTTCCTATCTGTTGCAACATTCTCAAAAATTTTGAAAGCACTCATTGGGTCTAATTACAGTTTAGCCAGATCAGTCAGATTCTTAACACACCGAAGTGCTCTGCCACATATATATGCCATACCATTGTTACATAATGCTCTACCAACATGAATAGGGGCAGGAGCGACTGAGTCGGTAGCACAACAGGCTTGTAATCTGCCATTTCCAGGTTTAAGTCCCAGTTGGGCTAATGTTGAGATTTATCTCTACAAAACTCCCTACCCATGGTCAGTAGGAGACACCGATGGGCTTGGAAAGGCCACAATCATCAGAAGAAATATCTGATGAGACTGAGTCGGTAACACAACAGGCTTGTAGTCTGCCATTTCCAGGTTTAAATCCCAGTTGAGTTAGTGTTGAGATTTATCTCTACAAAACTCCCTACCCATGGTCAGTAGGAGACACCGATGGGCTTGGAAAGGCCACTGTCCATCAGATGGGTTGTTAAAGAACATGCTTGATGGCCTTGACGGTAGGTTACCATCTGTCTCCCAATAGCTGTTACAGTGGGTCCCCTTCCACAATCTTCTGTGTGTCTTCAGGGTCCTTGTGACCATAGCCATTTAGCCCACGTGTGGAAAAAAAGTGCCACTCGGAGGTAAAAAACCCAGCAAACATGAATACAGTGCTTGCTTAATAGCATAAGTCCTTGGCATGGTCCTGGACAACAGGCTGGCTGACCTGGAGACCTTGCATCCAGCATCTTAAGACAATTGCCACAGCACAGAGAAATATATTGTCTTTCCTTGCTGGTACCCACTGGGGAAGTTCCTGCAAGACCCTCCTGGTCTTGTACCGGCACTTGATCCTCTCCCTTGTCAACTACAGTGGTCACCTTCTGAGTAATGCTTCTGCTTCACTGCTGAGCAAGTTGGCCACTATACATACTATATCTCTGTACCTCTCTCTTGGACTCTGCCCTAACACACCAAATGTGTCTGTCATTGCAGAGGCTGATAATATGCCTTTCGCCTACACTGGAAGAGAGATATACTGTGTCATCTCTTGAGGCTCCATTCCCTCCACTTTAACCATGAGCTTCTCAGGAAGTTGCAAGACAGGCTAGACTCTGCCACTGACTTCTATGACCGAGTCATCCCTGCCAGCTCCACGGCTGGCAATACACTCTTCCCTGACCTTCCATCCTGGAGAAACAGGGATTATGATCAATGTCACTGTCCCTTCTCTAGGTTAAAAGAGAGACTCAGTGTAACTGGCCAAAGATACGCAAAATACTTTTAAGTTTGGACCCTTTTTCTGATCCAATTTGGTTTATGCTCCGGATAGTTCAGTCGGGCGCCAGGCAATAATTAACAAATTGCCAAATAATGAATAAAGTTAAAATAGGGTTCAAAATACCAGCGAGCGTTAATGAGTAAGAATTCAAAAAATGATTGTCAAGTTAAATATCTAAATATAATCAAAACTTAATTCATGTTGCTCAAGAGAAAAAATTAGTAAAGACTCAAAAGGTTTAAATAACAAACAAATTTATTTCCAAAAATCACTCACCAAAACTTCAATGAAGAAGATACACACTGCACTGTGTGCTCAACTGAGCTCACTCACTTCTCTACATGCTTCCAACTATGTGCTATGCACACTTATTATGCTGTGTTACTGCTCTAGGGGCCGGGGTGGCTCAGTCGGTAGCACGCCAGGCTCGTAATCTGTAGTTCCCAGGTTCGAGTCCCAGCTGGGTCAGCGTTGAGATTTATCTCCGCAAAATTCTCCGCCCTGCCCACGGTCAGTAGGGGACACCGGTGGGCTTCGAAAGGCCGCTGTCCGTCGGATGGGACTTTAAGCCGTGACCCCGTGTGCGGGAGAGACATACCCTGTGCACGTTAAAGAACACGCTGGATGGCCTTGACTGGAGGCTACCATCTGTCTCCCAACAGCTGTTCCAGTGGGTCCCCTCCCCCAACCTTCTGAGCCTTCGGGGTCCATGTGACCTGGCCATTTAGCCCATGGTGTGCAAAAAAGTGCCGCTCAGAGGTAAAACAGCCCAACAGCTACTGCTCTGACTTCTATGCTGTGCTCTACGTGCACTCACTGTGTGCTATGTGCACTTACTATGCGCTACTGTGACAACGTCACCAGACTTTAACAAGAGCCGAACGTAACGTGTTGCACGCCGGGAAAGACATTTACATAAACTGACGAGCAACGCAAGCGATGATGCAAGAGGGGGCGTGTCCTTGTGCACGTGCTTTAGCGGGTGACAGTTGGAAGATCGGAGTTGCGCATACGCAACTCCTAACTCTTGGAAACGAGCACAGTGATGCCACGAAAGATACGAAGGAAATAAAAATCCCCAAAATGATAAATATAACGTAAATTAAGCAAAACTGGTTAAGGTAAAGTAAAAGTGAACGATGGGGCATCACATCAGATCCAATGGCCGTCAGAATTCTCTGCACCTCCTATGTCACTGCACGATATGAGAGATGTACTGAGGTCTACATTGGATCTGTGGACCAGGAGATGCTGCCTCTGCCTTTGCCATCCCTGATACAGGCATTCAAAGGTTTCCATCTCCCACATCTCATTTCCTCCATCTATGCAGAACTTTATGCTATCCTTGAAGCTGTACTCTTTATCCTCAGCCTCAAGAGTGGCAACTTTGTCATCCTCTGTGACTTGAAGTCAGCCTTGGAAGCTCTCCAGAAGCAAGACAGCAAGAGTTGCAACCCCTTACTCATCCAGAAGATCATGGAGACTTGCTACAAGGTCATTTCTGCCAGAATCACAGTTCATTTCCAGTGGATCTCTTCCCATGTAGGGATACCTGGCAATGAGCTCGCTGATCACACCGCGGAGGCACTGGAGAGTCAGGTGTGTGTAACTAATTGCCCTCTCTCGCTCAGCGACTGCAAGAGTTGTCTCACAACTGATGAGCCAGTATTGTCTTGCCCACTGGCAGAACAACAGCAGCTCATTCAGGTACCTGGTTGATCCTTCTCTCACTGCTCCTAACCTCAGTAATCTCCACAGATCTGAGGAGACCCTCCTTCATAGTCTCCGAGTTGGTGTCATCTACAGCAACTCTACGCTTCACACTCTTGGCAGAGCTTACAGTCCAAACTGTGCCACTTGCAATACACCTGAGACTGTATCCCACATTCTGCTCAACTGTTCCCACTACAATACCGAAAGAGAAGCTTTCTTTCGGGAGCTTCATGCTATCGGAACCACCGACTACTCCATCACCTCCCTTCTTGGTAATCACCACAATGTGAAGCTGCAGCGAATGCCCTTCCGACTGGTCACTGATTTCTTTCAGAACATTGGCCTCTTCTGTATGGTCTAATGATTTCTTTTTTTTTTCTTTCTCCTGATTATTACTCTTATTGGCTTCGAGAGATAGCTGAGAGGCAGTTTCAGTGTAGGGAGCCCCTTATTGGAGGCTAATTTCACCAAAACTTACAACACCTTGAATCTTGACCCTTAATAGGAAATGAGTGGCACAGAATCAGAGCCAGCTTTTGTAACTCTGAGTCCTCAGCCTCAAGAGTGGCAACATGCATTACCATTCTTGAGGCTGAGGATAAAGAGTACTCTGCACAGATTTATTTTTTAAGTCGTATGCAAAATTTGTCTGATTAGGTGAAATTTAGTAGATGAATAACCTTATATATTCTGTTTCTTTGATATGCAAAATGTAATGTTAATAATTTTAGTGATCTTTGTAGATGCTTAACAGTTTGGACACCATTGTACATAATGGTTTTCCAATTTCCAGTGTGTCTATATCAATTTTGGTACAAATGGAAAACTAGCTTCCACCATATTGAGGGTTAATAAATAGTAATGAGTTGGGCAGCAAATGTTAATGACTAGAAATAACTTGCATTTTAAATATTAATTACTAAACTAATATGGTTTTCCATCATTGATTTTTGTATTTTCTTGCTTTTAATATTTTAAATAAGTTGCCTTTGAATGTGTAAAATAATTTTTTGAGTGAAGAAATATTCACTAACAGTTTTTATTCTTTTATTGTAGAGCTGCATTGACTTCGGCCAGGACTACAGCCAATGCCATATATTGTCCTCCTAAGCTACAAGCTGCTTTAGATTTACAGTCTGGAATTCTCCATGCTGCAGATGAACGGGATTTTAAGACAGCTTTTTCTTACTTTTATGAAGCTTTTGAGGGTTATGATTCTGTTGATTGCCCTAAAGCTTTAATTGCTTTAAAATACATGTTGCTTTCAAAGATTATGCTTAATGTGTAAGTACGTAATTGTTAACTAAATTATTGTATTATATGAAATGAACTTTGAACTGGTTTTAAGTATGTTTTTAATTCTGTTATGTTTTTCGTTAAAATTATCTTGCAACTTAAACTTAAGAAGTATAGTGCTAAGGTTAAAAAGGTTATCTTTTAACACTGAAGCTAGAAAGACACAGTTATAATTAAAGCTTACCATGATAGGTTACTTAGCCATTTTGACAGTAGTAAACTGAAGTTGAGAAAGAATGGAATCATTTCAAAAAGGCTTTTCTTGAAACTAACAGTACTCTTTTGGGTAAAAAGGAGCAGAGGAAGTAAAATTATTTAAGTGATAATGCACTGAAGCATATTTTGGAAAGAAAGAACTGCAGGAATGTTCTTAATCAATACCCTACTACTCCTAATAGAAAGCAAGGATCAGTTGGCTGCTGAAAAGAATCTTTGGCTTAGCTGACAAAGTCAAGGAAGCAGTTAGACAGCATAACACAGAGAAGTGTACCGGATAGTTACTGTTTGGTGTGGGGGGAAAACGGATAGGCCAACAGGGATTGTACAATAAATGAGGTGAAGATTCTGTTATGGCTAGGTGGGCTGAGCATTTCAGAGATGTTCTAAACAATATGGTTAGTTCTACTTCTGTTTTTTCTAATGATGATAGATATGCTTATGATAATGATTTGGCTTTAATGTTGGCCTTATATCGCAGTCTGAAGTTATTTTGGCTGTTTCTAAACTTAATTTCATTTCCCCTTGTGTTTTTTTTTAGTTTATTACTGAAATGTTTAGAGCTGAAAATGTTTCTATTACCACATGGCTGACTGAAATTTTGAATATCTTTTATAGTAAAGGCATTGTTCCTAAGGATTTTATCAGAGCTACATTTTAGGGCCCATTCAGTAAGATAGGTATTTAAAAAAAAAAATTTTTATTTGGGGTTCAGGTTGCATGAGATCCAGCAAGCATAAATTATTGCCCTTTTCAAGTGCTACAACAGTATTGCATGAATACTGCCATCAGAAAAGCCCATCTTTGTTGCTAGTAGGCACAAGGTTGTTGTGTAGTCTTTATTGAGAATATTCGGGGCTCAGGTGATTTGTTTCACATTGATGGAAATGCTTGGTTGTCCTGATCTTGGGTCATCCTTCACAGAACTGCACTCATCTGTGAAGTGTTTGTGGCACTTGAAAAACCTGCATCATTTCAAGCACTATTCTGCATACACTTAGTCATATGATGTGACTGTCTGTGTGCTATTTAAGCTTTGTGAAACACACTAACATATCACATGCCACTGCTTATTTTTTATATCGGCCATAGCCTGCAAAAAATTACACAAAAATGAGCACTTTTTCAAAGTGAGAAAATACAAACTGACTATATACTGTTCTGTTGTTACTTATGACCATATCACATGTTTCAACTTATGCACATTGCTCTGTGTCTTTTATGAGTCACTGTGTAAGTCACAATAAAAAAAATATATATACCCCCTCAAGCAGCTGCTTGCCACAGAGGTCTGACAGGAGCCTGTCAGTTTATATGCCATAGTAGAAGGTCGGAGAGGATGGCAGGACCTCAGCAGAAAAACAACACACACATCCATGCCTTACCCGGGGCTCGAACCCAGGTCCCTTAGATCAGTAGCCAAGCGCGCTAACCACTCGGCCAAGTCACAATATAATGTACTAATTGATACAAAAAGCTGCTAATTGTTGGCAATGTTAGTCCACATATTAAATGATTCACTTGCATATTAAAAATATGACTGATATTGACTCTTATAGTTTGTAAATAATTATATATTAACTTGCTCTCAAAATGTTTTGCCTATCACTAGAGGATATTCAGAAAATGCCTAAATCATTTGAATTGAGGTTCAATGTAGCATTCTCTATTATTAGTCTATAATTACTATATTATATTTATTCAATTACTATTTAATAATCAATTCTTTTTCATAATATTGTCAAGATTCACTCAAGTTGTTACATGGAATTTGGGTACTGATAGTTTGTAAACAGTCAATTAGTTATATCGTATCTTTTTATGTAATTATTGTTATACATCACATTTCTAAAAATCGATATTGCATAAATGCAACAGTAATATTTTGCATGAATAGAATTAAAACAAATGTTGGAGCAATCATCAATAATTTCTCTCCTCTTTTCATTTGAATCTCTTCCCAAAAGTTCAACAATATAAAAATAGGTGGGAATTTATATTATATTTTAATGAATTCCAACTGAATAATTTTGTCTTCAAAAATTCATTACTGGTATTAAGTGGGCCAAAAAAAAAAGTGCTGTACTTTGTTATGAATTAAACCAAATATGTCTTTTTTTTTTCACTATAGCTGTACAGAATGCAAATGTTGATTTTCAGTGATAGGAACACAATTCATGAAACAAAAACAAAAAAAATTTGCTCTATATGTACACTGACTGTGACTTATAAGTAATTGTCCTGTACTAAACTTTTGATTTTTAAAATTAAAAGTGAAAAAATGAAAAAAGTTTTCCTTTTTTGGTTGTTGTTAAAAAAAAAAGCATGTTATCTTTTTCTGACTTTACTGCATAGCCACCCTAACTATAATCCCCTTGGTTGTTCCACTATCAGCTATTCTGAATTGTTCTCAAATATCTGCTGTGGTGTTTTAGTTGAGGACTTGGTGCTTCTGAAAGATAATTCTGAAGGAGCTACAGGCTTATGGAATATATAAATTTTCAGCTGAGTGAATTTCTACTGTTGCTTGTAAATGTTGTAATGGAACAAAATATAAGAATTTTCTACTAAAATGGAGCAAGCTTGTGTCTTTTTTTTTAAGACGTTATGTATACACAGGACATTTAATTCTCACAATTTTAGCTGTATTTACAATCTAAGTTTAAATCTGAGTAAGGCCTAAATTACTCTTTTTTGCTACTTTCTTTCCATTGCCTCAGTGCAATGTGTGTAGCGTTTCTTAGTTTACAACATTCTAAACTTTTTAAAGTGCCTCTTCTATACAGAAAAAAATACCAAAGTCAAAAATAGTTTGATTAGTATTACTGTTCTTTGCAATGGTGACAGCTGGCTCAGACAATGCATTCTTGGCTAAAATCTGGATAATGATGTAATCTCCTCTGCTATGTATTTACTTTTCTAAATGTTACCCTTTGTTGTGTAATCTCCTCTGCTGTGTATTTACTTTTCTAAATGTTACTTTTAAAAAGTCTTTTAAAGGAGTTTAGTTGTTTAATTATTAGTAAAAGTGTGGGAGGAAGAGTATAGTGCCCGAATAGTAAATTACATCGAAACCATTTGGATTACATCATAAGCTGTGAAAATAGTAATTACTTATGCATCTTCTACTGCAGAGATCGACCAAGAATTGTGTTTGAAACAATGGGGTCAATGTGCAATCTGTTTTCTCAGACAAGCAGCAGTAACAACAGTACATCAATTGAAAGGAAGCTCTACAATAATATAACTTGCCAACAGGCTGGTATACAAAAAGTATTGAAAGCATTGCATCCGAAAGTAAGAAACCTAGAGAGAAGGCCAAGGCACTAGTCCAGTGATGTCACAGAAGCAGATCTGGAGTTAGAACAGCAAGCAACTGTCTAACATTGTAATCGTTGCATCGCTTTATATGATATTCATATTTTTTGTCATTAATTATACTATAAATAGTTTAAAAGTTTATATATTGCATATTTTTTATGTGATATTCACTTTTTTCCAAAATAACATAATAACTCTACCTGATTATGCGTAACTTTTAGCTAGTTTTCAAATAAAAAAAATGAGCAAATGTTTTCACTTTATTATCTGGCTCCACACATTCAATTTTCTTATATTTCGAGATATTGTTTTTGGTTTGGATGGGTACGTTTCTGAGTTGGTAAAGTTTACATTGTTCATAATGATTGACCACTTAACTTTAGAGCAATAATTGAAGTTTTTTTGTTTCAAGTGAAATCAAAAGTCTTTGTATACTAACATAATATTAACATTCATATTTCCATAATTATCCATTAGTTGAATTTACACTGGTAGATGCAGAATGTAAAAACTATCTTCTTGAAAACAGACATCCCATATTCACTAGAGGCAATATATTTTCCTAGGATTATTAGTGTATGACATTTAAGAAAACACGACTAATATCACAAAACCAATTATAATTATTAAAGTTAAAAAAATTGCACAATTTACAACCACAGTCCAAATATCCGTCAAGTGCTTACGATCTGGCGACTTGCAAGTTGAGACCGCTTGTTCCAAACACTCGGAACTGCTCCTGAAAGTCTGATTGGTTGTGTGGCTATCAAGGTCACTCCCCACAAAACTTTGAATTCCTCTCGGGGTGTAACACTTGGTGGGGCTTCCTCAAAGTCACCAAGGAGGAAATCCTCTCGGAGCTCACGCCTCAAGGAATAGCAGCAATCCATTGGGTTTCGATACGCCGTGATGAGAAATTGGTACCCACCCGGGTACTTATTGCCACATTATATGGGACATTTAACATGCCTTGATGAAAGAAGGCAGGCCACGCCTGCCTTCTTCCATCAAGGCAGGTTATTTGCATTTTGAGGTACTGTCATATATACTGAACCCTATGCACTGTTTTCAGTGCCAGATATATACGGTCATGTCCACACGCCTTGACAGGACAAACCCAACTGTGCTCGCTGTAGCAGTAAGGATCACCTGGATCCTGACTGCACAGCAGAAAGGCAAGCTGTGTGAACTGTAATGGTGAGCATCTGTCATATTCCCGTGACTGTCCCAGGGGGAAGGAGGTTTAATGCTTGAAAATAATGAACATCTTTTACACTGAAGCGAGAAAGCTTGCTGCACATGTTGACCAAAATGATATTCACAGAAGAATTACAAATAAAATAGGAGTTGATAAACGACAGAAAGTCTTGATTTATTGGTGTTAAGAATATGATCCTAGAGTTTCTTTACTTTCTGGTTCAAAATATTGATTAACAGAGAAATATAGATTCGAAATCCAATGGTTTCCAAAAAAAAATATCTTGGGTCCTATGCTTAACTGCACGAAATTATAGTTTTATATTATTATACTTTTGATGAAATTAATCCACTTGTCAATGAATTAAAATTCCACATTAACCAAATAGAAATGAAATGCTTCTTACAAAACAAAAAAATTTTAATATATAAAATACGAAATATCATCAAAATGAATCAAGATATCTGTTAACATCAAAATAATAAAAGACTTCAGATTTATGCTCCTTTGGTTAGCGCGCTTGGCTACTGATCTATGGGACCTGGGTTCGAGCCCCGGGTAAGGCATGGCTGTTTGTGTCGTTTTTCTGCTGAGGTCCTGCCATCCTCTCAGACCTTCTACTGTGGCATATAAACTGACAGGCTCCTGTCAGACCTCTGTGGCAAGCAGCTTGAGGGGGTATTTATTTTATTTTTATTTATGTTAAAAATTTCAAAGAAAAATTATAAACAGTGTATGTTTCGTAGTGGTATATATGTTAAATAGCTGAAAGTTTGTAGCTGTTCAATTCTTTTTATTTTCCCCTTCTGCTCTGCCTGGACCATCTCCTTTACCCAAGTACAACGTTTATGCTCCTAGCAGACTTGCATTCCTTTCCTACCCTCCCCCCCCCACCTCCTTTGGCATTGACACCCTCCTCACCCACTCTACTTAATCCCCTTTCCCAAAGCCTTAACAGGAAGAGTTCTGAACGGTGACCTCTGTCAGTGCCAGCAAAGTTAAACTTAAGCTTCTTTCACTCTTATTTGAAATATAAAAAGTAAATATTCATTTCCAACCAATCTCAAAATCTTGTCTCTATTCCCACTTTATATTAATTCCCAAATTCTATTTCTCTTTTCCCATTTTTAACATATATATGTATATATTTTTCATTTTTTCACCCTTTTCTATCTTTTTCCTTCTCTCTCTCTCTGCTTCCCCACTTTCTTTCTCCCCCCACTCCAATGAGTTCTCTACTTACATAAATTCATAAACTCAGTCAGTAATTATATTTACCCTCAAAAGCCATTTCTGCTGGCCTCGACTGAATTTCTTTACCTTACATTAAGTTTCAGAATTTGTCTTCTCACTTTTGCACACATTTCATTCAGATCTTTATCTCTCTGCTGCTGTATAAGGTGCTTTCGCCCAAACTCAAATATGAAAAAAAAAAAATCTTTAAGAGCGAAAAGGCGGAAAAAATTCTTTTATTTTCCCATATTTTTCTTTCTTTTATTCGTAAAATTATTATTAACAAAGCTAATAATACCAATATGGTTCTGCACATTTTAAATACGGTCCTTAGGGTCATTATGTACACAAAATCTTAAAAATATTTTTAAAAAATAGAGTCAAGCCTATTTTTAAAATTACAGTAACAGTATGTGTTCCATAAACGTCTACTTGTAAATTTATTTCTTTTAGATTATCCAATGTGTCTCCATGTTTCACTTCTTTCCAAAGATCACAAGTTTATTTACAAGACAGCCACTCTATGCATAAGCTCTAGCAGGCTTGCATTCCATTCCTTCCCCCCCCAACTTCCCACCTACCCTTGGTATGCAGTCTCCAGTCAAGGTCGGACAATGCCTGTCAGGGAACACCTCAACTTGTGCCGTCCTCCAGGTGACTGCTCAACCAAGGATGCCCGCACAATCTCCGATATGCCACAACTTGCGGAGCACTAACGGCGTCCGTTCCTCATCTCAGTTTGGCGTGGTTCGATGTTTGTGGCTGTACCAATCCACGTTGAGATGTATTTTGTGAACGGATTCGCCGCTACCTTCCTTCTACACTTTACTATACTTCGTATCCTTCCAAAATTAAAATTAATTATATCAATAATAATAATAAATATTTCTTAAAATTTAGAAGTATTCTCATGATTGGCATTTCTAACCATAAACACATACCATAAACACATAACAAATTCAAACACTATCTGGGCTTCAATCAAGATTTTATATCTGTTCCTTCAATCCCCCATCTTTCTTATTTTATTTCTCACTATTTCCATCCCTCCTCTCTCCCCCTTCCTTTACTTATTATTTTTATCACTAGTATCTTATCATTTTATTCTGCCTCTTTACTATTTCTTCACCTATCTTTTTGTCACCATTTCTCTTTTCCTTTTCCCTCCTCCTTTCTATTTTTCTCTCTTTTTTTTTTCTTTTTATCGGGACAGGGGAGCCTCAGTTGGTAGCGTACCAGGCTCGTAACCTGCAATTATCAGGTTCGGGTTCCAACTGGACAAGTGTAGAGATTTATCTCGGCCAAACTCCCCGCACTGCCTACAGTGAATAGGGGTCACTGTTGGGCTTGAAAAGGCCGCCGTCCGTTGGATGGGATGTTAAGCCATGGTCCCGTGTGTGAGAGAGACACACCCATGCACATTAAAGAACATGTTAGATGGCCTTGACGGGAGGCTGACACCCTTTTCCCAACAGCTGCCCAGTGGCTCCCCTCACCCAACCATCCATTACACCACAAGAGCTTCAAACTTGGACATCTGTCCCAAATAACTGATATTTAAGTAGCGAATATCATGTTTTTAAAATTAAAAGAGCTCGAATTTACCCTTAAAAATGGTAGACTTTCGGAACAATTCATGTACAGAGTTGCAGCAAACTTAGACCACAATTCTACCTAATCATATTGGCAATAAATCATCGGCACGGTTCAAAATTCGAAAGTTTCATAATTAGAAATATGAATGAACCGACTGATTTCAATAATATTAAACTAATGTAGATGATAGGTACTCTCCCAGCTGCTCCACAAGCCTTAATTTCTGCGTTCTGATAGGCATCAACCAGCACACAAGGCTCAAAATTCGAAAGCACCAAAATTAGAGATACGATTAAACAGATGATTCTGATAATATAAAAGTAATGCAGATGATAGGTACTCTCTCTGCTGCTTCGCAGCCTCAATGTCAGCGTTCCAGTAGGCCTCAACCAACACACGAAGGTGGCTTTTGGTGCCATCCACAAGATGTAGTGCTGTCCTGTATAGTGAAACTTCGGATAGCATCATTCAATCATATTCAAGCACTGCCACCCCACCTGGCAAGGTATCCTATGCCAGTGCAGATTGACATCAGTGTACCACTTACTAAGTCTTCACCCACTGCTAAGTACCTCCTGATGCAGGTGAAACTGAGATTGGTGTCAACTTCGACATCAACCCCTATAAATAATTAATGAAGTAGGCTCGAAGTATTGCGAATCAACTCATAATAAATAGGCACTTTAGCGTTGATTAGATTTTTTATTTTTATTGCCTGCACAGCGCTTATATGAAACATGAAAGGAATGTTCATAGCGCTAGTTAGAGGAGATCTTGATCGGCGGCCGGTAACTCAGTGGTCCAGAGCACCTGACATGTTATCAGGAGGTCATGAATTCGCATCCCACCCGGCTCAAGACAATTTTTCCTCTAAAATTTAAATCGACGCTAAAGTGCCTATTTATTATGAGTTGATCAACCCCTATTTCCATTCCTGCAACTCAGGTTCCCATCTCCACCAGAAGGCCTCCTCCTTCCCATCCTCAGACAGCTAGACCTTCCAAACCAAAGGGGCCCCCACCGGGGCCCAAAAAGAAAATCATCACTCCTCCACAAAGAGCGGTCACCAATCCATGTCCCTTGGACAATTCCGAGGATATGGATACAGATTACCCCCTATTCACTAAACTATCATTCTTCTCGCCAGAACTCTCATTCTTCTCACTGCTTTCTTCTTACTCCCCCGAGTTCTGGCCCAGAAGAGCGGGTGGAACGCTTTCCACTGTCCTTCCACTTGAATGGCCTGGAGCCTTACAACAGGCTATTCAAGTGGAACATTCAAGTGGAAGACAACTGTAAATTGCCCTGAACAATCACAGTGGAGAAGCTTCGCCTTGCTCTGCACACCTCTCATGCATCTGATGTCCATTATGCCATGCTCCAACATTTCTCACCATCGAGTAAGGATCAGCTGCTCCATCTTTTCAATCGCAGTTTTCGGACTCCTAGCAGGAGGCCATCGTCTTGGCCTTCCCAAAGCCAGGAAAGGATTCCAAGATTCCTTCCAATTATCGTCCCATTGCGTTGATGAGCTGTGTGTGCAAAGTGTTAGAAAGAATGGTAAATGCCAGACTCATCTGGTATTTAGAACACCACAACCTTCTTTCCCACACACTGTGTGGCTTTCGCATGCAATGGTCAACTCTTGACCATCTGATATGCCTCGAATTGGCTATCAGATTTTTTTTTTTAAGTAGAGCGCACCTGGTGTCAATTTTCTTCAACATCGAAAAAGCATACAACATGGCTTGAAGATTCAGCATTCTTCATGACCTCCATAGCTTCAGCTTGAGAGGTCGCATACTGATCTTGATCTCCAACTTCTTATCGGCACATTCTTTTCATGTCCATGTCGGCAAAACACTCTGTCGTAGCCGTACCCCCAAGAACAGGGAATACCACAAGGCTGCGTTCTTAGTGTTACACGAAGAACGCAACCTTGCATTCTTAGCGACCTTTGTGTTCTTGCGAACTTTTAACTTTCAAGATTAATTCTATTACTAGACAACTTCCTCCATCTGTAGGCAATGCCCTCTATGTTGACGATATTAGCATCTTTTGCTCTTCGTCTAGCATGAGGGTCATTGAAAGACAACTGTAAATTACCCTGAACAATCAGTTTGGGCGATGGCAAACAGGTTTCGGATCTCCCCACAGAAGACTGCTTGTATGCACTTTTGCCACAAGCGTAATCTTCACCTGGATCCCGAGCTACGGCTCAGGGGTAACATTATTCCAGTTGTGGCGGAGACCAAGTTTCTTGGTCTCGTTTTCGATCAGAAATTGACCTTTTTACCACACACACACATAATCTCAGGTCCAAGTCCTCGCGGGCATTGAACATTGTCAGGGTCCTCTTCTCTCTCCCTCCTGGGGAGCTGACCGATGTTCTCTGCTCCACCTGTACCATGCACTTGTTCGCTCGAAACTGGACTATGGATCCCAGGTGTATGACTCCACCTGGGATTCGGTGGTGAAGGTGTTGGACTCCATCCATCATCAGGCCCTCCTGTTTGCAAGGGAGCCTTCCTCACCTCACCGGTCCAGAGTCTTTAAGTTGAGACCGACGAAACATCTTTATCTCTTTGTCATCAGCAGTTGTCCCTACATTATGCATCTAAATTGCGATCCCTGCCTGGCCATCCCACTTGGGACTGCATTTCAAGTCCAAAGTGGGAAATTCTTTACACAAATCGGCTGACTACCATTCGTCCTTTTGGTTTGAAAGTCCGAGGCTACCTCAGAGATATCAACACCAGTCTTGATAGTGTCGCACAGTAAACAGCCGAGCCACTTCCACTGTGGCTCGCTGTTTCCCCTTCCTGTGACAGGACGG
This sequence comes from Ryuthela nishihirai, assembly GCA_038380435.1. Taxonomy (NCBI): domain Eukaryota; kingdom Metazoa; phylum Arthropoda; class Arachnida; order Araneae; family Heptathelidae; genus Ryuthela; species Ryuthela nishihirai. The sequence continues at coordinate 40,216,957 of JAWZYU010000022.1, forward strand.
GGAAGGACTTTACACTTGACTGTGTCTACCAGCAACTCTTTGCCAGCCATCATGCTGAGTACCTGGACTTCTTACCTGTCTTTACAGATGGCTCGAAGTCCAGCACATCGGTGGGATCAGCCATGGTCTGCTGTGATGTAACCATTGCAGACCAGATCCCACTGCAGTGTTCCATCTTCACTGCTGAGTTGCAAGCTATTAGTCTCGCCTTGGACCACGTGGTGGCTAAGCATCATTGTTGGTGTGTGCTTTACACCGATGGGCTTTGATCTCGGTGAGGCATCAGCCTCACCCAGTTTTTTCTAAGATCCGCCAGCAACTACATTGTCTCGCAGCCACAACAACCGTCCATTTCTGTTGGGTGCCCTGTCATGTCGGTATCAGGGGCAGTGACTTGACAGTTGCTCCTGCCAAGTCAGCTACACCCCTGTCCAGCTGTCCATTGCTGGTTCCATATCTGGATTTCCGACAACGTTTTACCATTGAGCTCTGGGCATGGTGGCAGAGATCTTGGTCAGAACAGTTTACCAACAAGCTATTTGCGATCAAACCTATCATCAAACCATGGCAGTCTTTTTACCACAGGAATTGCAAGGAGAAAGTTGTACATTCTCAGCTCCGCTTAGGTCATTCGTTTCTTCTACGGGCGAACGACAAACCTTAGTGCGAGTTTTGTGACACCATTTTAAGTATTAAACATATATTAATGGAATGTCCTTGTTTTAATGTCAAACAACGTTTGTGTTTTAGCTCTCATAATATTATGTCCCAGCCTCTTACACTCAGACATCTTTTACCTGATCACTGCTTTTTACCATTGGTTTTTTCCTTTTTAAAATAGTGTGGATATTTTAAGACTTTTTTTTCCCTATTTTTGTTCATCATATAACCCAGGTCTCTTACACCTGGGATTTTTTTATTTTGTATTGTCAAGTTGTTTTACTCTGTACTTATACACTTGTTATTTGTTGTTTTACCACTTTACAATGTAGAATTTGTATTTTAAATTTTGGTTGAGGGGTTATACATCTTTTATCTTTTATATTGTCTTTTGTTTGGCTCATTATGGCCTTGTCACCGATGCGCCATAAAACCCCAAACAAACAACCAGCCAATAATTAGTGCGAGACAGGTATCCCGGCAACTGCAACTTCCATGGTCAACTGTCCATAAAATTATACGGTCCATCCTGAAATGGTATCCTTATAAAATTCATAGGGTGCAGCAGCTGCAACTACGTGACCCTGAACAGTGCACCGACTTTGCTTTGTGATTTCTGGCAAGGATGCAGCTCGATGACATGTGACCTTCAAAAGTCTTATGGACCGATGAGGCACATTTTTCCCAAGTTCCACAGTGAATACGCACAACTGCCGAATATGGGGACCTACACATCCATATGATGTGCCCCTACATTCTGACTGTGTAACTATATGGTGCTGGTTTACCGTTAACTTTATAGTCGGGCCATTTTTCATTGAGGAGATCATGCCTCAAGGCCCCTGTGCATCAATGAGTGAATGGACCACATTACACTGATCTTCTCCACTGCAAGATTATTCTGACTTTGCAAGAAAGAAATTGCTTAGACTCCATAACCTTCATGTAGGATGGGGTGCCACCCCATATTGCACGTACTGCAATGCAATTGTAGTGTACAACATGTGGTGAGAACAGAATAATTTCTCAAATGTTTTTCAGTGCTTGGCCACCACGTTCCCCTAACCTAGACCCGTGCAATTTTTGGTTATAGGGTTATTTGAAAAGCCGAGTTTACCAAGGCAATGTGAATCACTTGCTGAACTGAAGGCAAGAATAACACAGCATGTTAGTCCTTCCCTGAGACATGTTTCAAGCAATTGTGGACCATGCTGTATTACGTTTCCAGCACATTTTGCATACGAATGGTTCACATATTGAGAATCTTAATTTGTAAAATAAAGGTTATGTTTGTTCAACTTGGTATTTTCTTTATTTTAGCGCACCCATGCCACCTGGTGGCACTAACACTATTTTTTTCTTTATTTGCAAATTCTATACCCCATGTTCTTATTAAGGTAACCACCACTTTTCACTGTGATCCCGGTAGCGTGCCAGGCTCGTAATCTGTAGTTCCCAGGTTCGAGTCCCAGCTGGGTCAGCATTGAGATTTATCTCCGCAAAATTCCCCGCCCTGCCCATGGTCAGTAGGGAACACCGATGGGCTTGGAAAGGCCGCTGTTCATCGGATGGGATGTTAAGTCGTGGCCCCGTGTGTGGGAGAGCCATACCCTGTGCACGTTAAAGAACATGCTGGATGGCCTTGATGGGAGACTACCATCTGTCTCCCAACAGCTGTTCCAGTGGGTCCCCTCCCCCAACCTTCTCTGAGCCTTCGGGGTCCATGTGACCTGGCCATTTAGCCCATGGTGTGCAAAAAAGTGCCCCTCAGAGATAAAACAACCCAACCCAATCACTGTGATCCATCAAGTAGATCCTTCTCTACATTGCTTCTGAGTACTGTCAGTTTAATTATAACCACCCTGTACATCATTGCAGTAAGCTCATTTTAATCTACATGCCTTCTGAAATAGAGTTTACCAGAATTTTAGCATTGAAACCTTTTTTTTTTTAAGTACATTAGTAGCCGAATTTTTACACCCATAGTGGTCAGCCAAAATGATGTAATTTAAATATAACAAATTTCATTTACTCGAAATCCAGCTTGACAATATATTCCAAACAAACCACATTGATTCATACATTATTTTCCAACATAATATAGATACTGGGTATTTATTAGGTTTTTTTATAGATAAAAGGCACAGTAATATTTTTCTGTAACTTTTTTTTTCCTAAATTACAATTTATTGCTTGAAATTTTAAACAAATATATCAGTGGTAATTATTATCAATATACAGCATTTTAGGCATGATCAAAGCTTTTGGGTTTCAATGCCAAAAATCATACAGACATGAAACCCAGAAGGATAATTAACCTAAATAGTTGCTCTAAATCAGACCCATCTAACATAAATTTAGTGAAGAGCAAGAAGGGGAAAAAATTATATTATTAAAGAGTCACAGAAAAAATTTTCTACTTAAAAAACAAAACACACATTTCTAATAAGCAAAGAATTAGGAAAAAAACACTATTTTTAAGGAACAAAGAAAATATCTTACTTAAAAAACAAAAATATATATTTTAATGAGTGGTATAAATTGAAAAAATTGCTTATTATTGGACAAAAAATTGGAAGAAATGAGCCCAATTCAATGTATTGATTATTTGCTTTACTAACCGTAAGTTTCTTTCCAATGAGCTGCGGATTGGTTGGGCTGCTCTAAATAATGGAATTCTCAAAGATCTATATTTAAATAAACTATTAAACTTAAATTAAATATATTTAAATTAAGTTAAAATTAATTATATTTAAATAAACTATTAACTTAAAAAAAATTAAATATTTTGTAAAACTATTAAACTAAGAATTGACTTTATTTATGAGGAATAGCTAAAGATGCTGGTATCCACACAAATTAGTCACTAGAATGCATAATAAAGTTAACTATAAAAAGCAGCAAGATTCGCACCCCCCATTATTTATGGTACTATAAAGTACCTTAAATAATAATATTAAAACTTTAATAATCAATGACCGAGATAAACTTTCCCCCACAGGAGGTGTTTATAATGTTGAGATAAATGAACCTGAGAATTAAATGAAAAAAAATACTTATGTTGGAAAAACATATACTTATGATCAGTTTATAAGAGCATGAATACGGTGCAAAAACCAATAGCATTAATACAGCGGTTACCGGCAGATAAACCTGAGAATAAATTAAATGGAAAAAATACTTATATAGGAAAAAATATCGTACGTATGATCAGTGTATAAGAGCATGAATATGATACAAAAACCAATAGAGCTAATATGGCAGTTACAGTCCATATTAGAAAATAAGCTTAAAATTAACAATTTAAAGCATACACCTTTGGCTGCATCTTCTACCAAATTTCAGCTGCAATATGTAAAATAGTTATTGGTTAATTTGAATAAAGTGACTATCTGCAATATGGAGATTCCACCCTTGCAGCACGGAAATTTGTTGCGTGGCTTGATGACATCATCGAAAGAGAATATGTAGGAACTGAGTGATAGTGACACTGGGGAAACTTGTAGATTGTCTAACATCGGTACAGAGCAGTAGTCTGAAGAAGACCCAAACTGGTTCAGGTGAAACTAGTAGCAACAGAAGTTTCAACTCTTTTAAATGTTACTTTTAAAAAGTCTTTAAAAGAGTTTAGTTGTTTAATAATTAGTAAAGTCTGGGAGGAAGAGTATAATGCCTTAATAGTAAATTACACCAAAACCATTTGGAATACAATGTCATAAGCAGTGAAAATAGTGATTACCTGTTCATCTTCTAACTGTAGAGATTGACCAAGAATTGTGTTTCAAACAACAGTGGTCAGTGTGCAATCTGCTTTTGCAGACAAGCAACATGAACAGCAGTGTGTCAACTGAAAGAAAGCTCTACAATAATGTAACTTACCAACAGACTGGTATACAAAAAGTAATGAAAACATTGCACTGCTGCAAAAGTGAGAGACAGCAAGTTCAATACCAGCACAAGAGAATAATAATTTATTTCATGCAGGGGGTTACAGTAAAGCCAAGGTACAGGTAATTTTGGATATTAATTCAAACGTTCAAGTGGCTCGATGCCCCAGTACATTTAAGAAATTAAAAAGAAATATTGATAGTACAAAAATACAAGCATTTTACAGGAATTGCATAATTATTTGATACATGACAAAATGACAAGTTGCACAGATGAAGACAAACATATAATATGGAATATGATTTGAAAAAAACATAGTAAACTTAAGGGGAAGAAAAGAAAGGTTAAGACAACAGAGAGCAATATTAAATGAATGAACTGGGTGGGGGGGAGATTGGATAATCTAGACAAAGGGCGAAGATGGAGATTGGGAATAGGGGTGAGGAGATGTTGTTGGTCAAACGTTTTAACATTCTAATAGGAAGGGAGTAATATAATTTTTGAATTTTGTTTTAGAATTTAAAAAAGTGATATCGCTTGATAGAGTTCCAAGTTAAGGTTGCTTGAAAGGCAAAAGAAATTTCACCATACTTAGCTTTGAAAAGCTTGGGAGTAGAAAGCATTTATTATCAGAGCGAAGGATGTGGCAATGTAGTAATTGAATGAAGGTGATGAGACTTGTTATAAATAGTGTCGTGAATAAGGGTAATAAACCGCAGCTTTCTTCTAGATTCAAGAGTGGGAATTTGATAGTTGAAACAAATATCAGTAAGTGTTAGAAATTCTCGTTTGTTAAAATAGATTTTGCTGATGATTTTGAGAGCTTTATTTCGAACTTTTTCTAATTCATAAGAATTATTTTTATGACTCATGCATTTCCATCATTTTCTGTAGAACTGCAGGATTTACAGAATGTATTATTTAAAACATTAGCGATATCTTTAGCATAATAGAAGGAGTTGTCATTGTAAATGATCTTGTTAATTTTGGTTTGGTTTCATAAGTTACTAGTAATAGAATCAAAAATTCGAAATATTTCATTACCATTTGGATTAATAACGGAAAGTCGATTAATATAAACGCTTGGCATTTTTAATATTACTGTTGGCCAGATTATGGAAAGTTTTATAGTTTTCCATTGTGTATGGATGATTAGGGTTAATAACATTCTTAGATTGTTTATTTTTTAATGTGATCATTTTCAGAAACTCTTTTGTAATTCAAGACGTTCGAAAAGGATGAACTCTGAAAGATTTATAAGGAGCATAGGTAGCAATTGCAAAATTGATTAAACAGGAGAGATGTTGTGTTTTTGTGTTAGGAGTTGTGCATTCGGAAGTACTCTTGTGGAAAGGGAGCTAGCTATTTTGCAAACTCAAAAAACTCATCATTGTTGAATATTTAAAGAATCTTTTTGAAATAAAAAAATTAGGTGCACAAGGTGAATAATACAACACAGATGTGCTAATAATAAAATGATCACTAATGTCTTCAAAGAGAGTAAGTATATGCTTGTGAAGTAAAGGTCTATTGGAAAAAATCATATCAATGAGAGATTTCAAAAATTAGAGTACAAGTACACAGTACAGTAATTAAAATTAAAGTGATATAATTCTCTACGACATTGTTAAATGTTTTTAAGTACTTCAACACATGGACTATGCTATCAAGTATCAACAGTTATTAAAGAGAGATTTATATACTGTAGAGGATGGGTAGAAACAGGAACTTCTGGGATGCTTTCAGTGACATTGAAGGATGTCTTCTGGGATGCTTTCAGTGAAGTTGAATTTAATAATCAACATTCTTGCCAGAAAGTGATGTCTCAGTGAAGATTAAAAGAAGGATAATGACTGCCAATGGTCTGCCTGTCTTGGCGAAGGAAATGGCGAAGGAAATAACCATTTATACCTTTGATAGCATCATCATCATCATCCTCAAACAGCCATGGGCTACAGAGGTCCAACAAGATCACGCAATTTAGTTCTCCAAGAATATCTCTCCTGAACTTCATCTGTTGCATCTGGCTACTGCACACCAATTCTAACAAGGTCCTGTTTGACATTGTCTGCCCACTGCATCCTAGGTCTCCCCTTCATTCTGATGCCTTTAGGCACACTGTTCATAACCCTATTCGCCAATCTATAATTATTCATACGGGCAACATGGCCAAACCAACGGAGTCTCTCTCTGCACAGTATGCTGCTTAAAGGAGGTTGCAAACTCCTTTGCCTAACCTCATCATTAGTTACAAAGTTGAACCACCTAATGCCCAAGATACTGCGTAAGCATTTAGTTTCCTGTTATCTTGTTTACAAAGTGTCCAAGTTTCACTACCATAACAAACCCTAGAAAGAACCAAACTATTATACAGTCTAATTTTAGTCTTTAGGTGTATACTCCTATTTCTCCACACTCCCCATATATTTTTAAAAGTCCTGGCAGCAATCCCTATTCATCTGTTAATCTCATGCCGCACATCACCAGTATCTGTTACATCATCACCCTCAAGCAGCCATGGGCTACAGAGGTCTAACCAGACTGTGCAATTTAGTTCTCCAAGCAATTCTATCCTGAGCTACATCTACTGCATCTGGCCACTGCACACCAATTCTAACAAGGTCCTGTTTGACATTGTCTGCCCACCGCATCCTAGGTCTCCCCTTCTTTCTGAGGCTTTTAGGCATACTGTTCATAACCCTATTCGCCAATCTAATTATTCATACGGGCAACATGGCCAAACCAATGAAGTCTCTCACTGCACAATATGCTGCTTAAAGGAGGTTGCAAACTCCTTTGCCTAACCTCATCATTAGTTACAAAGTTAAACCACCTAATGCCCAAGATACTGCATAAGCATCTGGAATCAAAAGCATCTAGTTTCCTGTTATCTTGTTTACAAAGTGTCCAAGTTTCACTACCATAATTAACCCTGGAAAGAACCAAACTATTATACAGTCTAATTTTAGTCTTTAGGTGTACGCCTATTTCTCCACACTCTCCATAGATTCTTAAAAGTCCCGGCAGCAATCCCTATTCGTCTGTTAATCTCATGCCGCACATCACCATTATCTGTTACATAGCTCCCAAGATAATTAAACTGTGACACCTGCTCAAGACTGCAACCATTCAGATTAACTGAATCACAGCCTGCCTGACCAATTTTCATCACTTTAGTTTTCTCTCTGTTTATAACCAAACCTACTCTACTACCAGTCTCATCAACAGCTCGAATGAAAGAGTTCGTCTCATCAACATCATTTGCCAAAAGGGCTAAATCATCAGCATAATCTAAATCGGAAATTTTCGTATCTCCAGTCCATTTAAGGTCAAAATCTTTCCCTTGAAGTGAATTTTGCATAACATAATCAATAACCAAGCTAAAGAGAAAAGGAGACAAAATGCACCCTTGTCGAACACCAGAAGTAATGCTAAACCAATTGCTACAAGACTTACCAACTCTCACACAAGACTCAGTGTTATTATAGAGAGCTTTCATTATGTTAACTAACTTGTCTGGTATACCATATGATTTCACAATCAACCACAAATTATGACGATCAACAGAGTCGAAAGCCTTTTTGAAATCAACAAAGCTAGCAACCAAAGGTTTCTGAAACTCTAAACATTTCTCAAGAATCTGCCTAAGTGAAAATATCTGATCCACACATCCCCTACCACTTCTGAATCCACATTGCTCATCACACAATTGACTGTTAACCAGATTCTTAATTCTATTAAGCACAATCATGGAAAGAACTTTACCTGGAACAGAGAGTAGGCTAATACCCCTATAGTTATCACAAGAACTGCGATCACCTTTTTTGAAAATAGGGATAACAATAGCTCTGGTAAAATCCTTAGGAACCATGCCTTTATCATAAAAGATATTCAGAATTTCAGTCATCCAAGTGGTAACCGAAATATTTCCAGCTCTAAGCATTTCTGTAGTAATTTCATCTACCCCTGGGGATTTATGAAGTTTAAGTTTAGAAACAGCCAAAATAACTTCAGATTGTGTTATAGGGCCAACATTAAAGCCACCAATGCATCTATCATCATTGCAAACAATGGGAATAGAACTAACCGCATTGTTTAGAATATCACTGAAATGCTCAGCCCACCTAGCCATGACAGAATCCTCATCTTCTATAACCTTACCTTATTTATCCTTCAATCCCTGTATACCTGTCCGTTTTCTACCACACAAAACATTAACTCTCTGGTACAGCTCTCTGCTGTTGTGCTGTCTAACTGCTTCCTCGGCTTTGTCAGTCAAACCATCAAGCCAAAGATTCTTATCAGCAGCTAACTGATTTTGTACACGTTTATTAAGTCTCTGTAATGCTTTCAATTAGGACTAGTGGGGTATTGATTATGGACATTCCTGCAATTCTTTCTTTCCGAAATAAGCTCAAGTGCCTTATCACTCAGATAATTCTGTCTCTTCTGCTCCTTTTTTCCTAAAAGAGTATTGTTAGTGTCCAAAAAAGCCTGTTTAAAATGATCCCATTCTTCCTCAACTTCAGTAGTAAGCATACCATGACTGTCATAATGACTAAGTAACCTATCATGGTAAGCTTTGGCTATAACTGGATCTTTCAGAGCTTCCATATTAAAAGTAAATTTTTTAACCCTAGTACAACACTTTTTAAGTTTAAGTTGCAAGACACTTTTAACAAGGTAATGGTCAGATCCAACTTCAGCTCCCCTATATGCCCTGGTATTTCTAACAGAACTAGCCCATTTGCTGTTAATTAATATATAATCAATCATATTCCTATGCAGCCCATCAGTTGAAACCCATGTGTACTTATGTATGCCGCGGTGTTTGTAATAAGTGTTAGTTATTCTGAATCCATTGAGTTTACTTACCTGTAGGAGACGTTGCCCATTGCAGCTACCAATACCAAAAGAGCCTATTACTCTTCCCCAAAGATCAGAGTCAGTACCAACTTTGGCATTGAAGTCACCAAGAACAAGGGTAATATCTCCCTTCTTGACAGAATTCAAAATATCCTGAAGTTGTCCATAAAACCTATCCTTCTCATCCTCATCCTCAGTGGGGGCATAACAGCAGATAACATTCAAGTCTTTAATGCTTGTCTGAAATTTTGTTGTAAGAAACCTTTCATTAATGCTCTCATATCCTAGAAGAGCATCACTAGCATACCTGCTGAGAAGCAGACCCACGCCTTGGTGATGTTTATTGTCGTCCCTCCCTGAAAAGAGAAATTTAATATTATTTTTAAGAATCTGACCTTTATCTGTCCATCTGGTCTCTTGCAAGCCGAGAATATCTAAATTATAATGGTGGAATTCTTGTGTGAGGACCTCAAGAGAAAAAGCTCTGTGCAAAGTCCTCACATTCCAACTACCTATGGAGAGAAAATGGTTAGTGGGATGTTTAAAGAAACTATGTTTATTGAGAGAGGGAATGCCGACAATATCAAACAGCCCCCTAATCGCAGACATGGGGCAAAGACCCGTTCCCCCACCACTAAAGGCTGAAGCCATCTACACTGGAAGACTTCCTCCAATGTAGAATTTGACGATGCCAATAGAAGCAAAGAGTTCAGGTGCCTGCGATGCCCCTGCTCAGGATTATCCACCAGCTGATAAACATATCCTGTGAATCTATTCACTTGAGGCTGTCAACCCACAAACAAACAGAAAACACAGCGGAAGATTTTCCCTCCACAGAACCCACCAGTGCAGCAAAATCAGGATCCATAATCAAGCTCAGAGCCATATAACTGTCTAGTGGGTTTATATGGTCAGCACCAGGACCCTGTGTGGTTGACCACTCCCCAGCAGGGTAGAAAAAAAAGAAAAGTAGCCATAGTTGTCCAGATCAGTAGGCCACACTAATCTGGCAGCCCTCCCCTTCCGTTCACTTCCACAAGAGAGTATCTCTTTTGAAAGGTACTAACGGTCTGCACCACGAGAAGGCGGGGTCAGACATTAGGTGCTAGGCCTGGCCGGTTCTATGCATCATCACAGGGGATTGGTGCATAGCTCTCCTTTCAGTGACTACCTAGCTACCATTTACAGACACAGTATTTTGTAAAGTGTGTTACAGATCACAATATACAGGATGATTCAAAAAGATTAACACAATTTTAATTGTCTGTATTTCCTGAACTATACGTTTTATTTGAATTCTGTAAATTACATTTGAAAGAGGATGTTGTAAAGTTTCGAATGTGATGTGCAGTTTATGTACCAACTCTTCCCACAAATTTGAATGACCTAAAAAACCGTATCACAGCTACAGTGAACTCAGTGACGCAAAACATTCTTCGAGTGTGGGATGAATTCATCTACCGTCTAGATGTTACCATGCAGCCAAAGGGGGGCACATTGAACATCTATAAACTTTACTCTGTGTATAATCAAATGTAATTTACAGAATTTAAATATAACGTATAGTTCAGTAAATATAACCAATTGAAATTGTGCCCATCTTTTTGAATCTCCCTGTATTATAAACATGGGTAAAAATATATATACAGGTACACAGACAAAATTATTTTTAAATTAATTTTAAAGTTCATTTAACTCATTCTTTGATTTAGTAAAGCATTTGTTACCATTTTTACCACTGTTGATCCATCTTGAGTCCAAACATTGCATTGACCAAATTTCTCAATAGCTGAATGAAGCACTTTAAGTCTTTCTGACTCATCATTGTATAGTGATTCTACTGTCTTTAAGTTTACTTTTAGTACGGAACAGGGCATTTCTTTTCCGATATGAACAGAATTTTTCAATGATTGGTCAGGACTTGCCATTCCGACCATTCCCCACTCGGTGACTGCAGTCAATATCATTTGCGGAAATGTCATTGTTTAATTTTTCATTGAAGATTTTCATGGCAAGGTCATCAGTAAGCATAACTACCTCTTCCACTCCAAAAATCCTGATAAAGTTTCTGTGTTGATACTGTTCAAGTTAATTGCACTTCTTAGAGATCTCAGAATGTAGTTGATTTATTACTACATCTTTCTCTTTAAGCTGATCTCTTTAGCTCATGTATAACCTCCGTAGAAAATTCAATAGTTCTTTTTATTTCTTGCAGAACAGCAGAAGTAACTGCTTCAGTGAGTAATGAGACAATCGTCAGAGTCTTGGGATTTGAAGAAAGTTTCAACACATTTAGAGGCTGACGCCAACAGATCGTCGTCCGAAAGCAACAAATCAGTGCTAGGGGGAAAGGGTGACTTTGAAGGGCTGCTTCTACCCACTCTCGAGCTTGATGCTTTACTAGCGAGAGCTGCATTCTTTAGCGAGGTTGCTGTCTTGTTTTTAGGCGCCATGATCTTAACAATAAATGCAAGGAGATAAAGTACAATACCTGAAGTGTTTCAAAAAGAGGCATGAAACTTATAAGGAAGGAACACAGCTTTTCAAGACACTAAGAACTGACAAACGCCTACAAAATATAATACTAAAGAGTACAAATGAACCAGATGTTACATTACCGCTTTGCGACATTACCACATTGACATCATTATGCATAGCTGAGAATACGATGTCTGAGTCAGCTGTCACTATTGTAGAGAATGGTAATACTAATCAAACTGTATTTGACTTTGGTACTTTTTTGTGTATGGAAAAGACATTTGAAGTTTCAACTGTTGTAAATTAAGAAACACTACATACTGTATTTTAACGTGTATAAGGAACCCCTTTTGCCAAAAATTGGGTCCCAAAAATAGGGGGGGAGTTTCTTATACATGGATAGTATTCTTAAATAAATGATTATATCTTAAAATAAAAATATTTTTGATGAAAAATCAGGGGGTTCCTTATACACATTAAAATACGGTACATTGCACTGTGGCAATGGAAAGAAAGTAGCGAAAAATGGTAATTTAGGATTTACATAGATTTAAACCTTAGATTGTAAATACAATTAAAATTGTGAAAATTAAATGTGTTTAATATTACAGTGGTTGATTTTTTTTTTTTTTTAATACACAAGACACTCATGCTGTATTATTAGCATAATCAAAACAGCTTTGGGGCACCAAAAAGCAGCTTATTTACAGAAAGTTATAAAACCAGTATCTTATGCAACAATTGAGAGCAAACTGAGAAAGTAGTGTGACCTTCCTTGACTCAACAACTTTTACTGAATTGAAAACTAATCAATCCACTTTCAGTGCAGGGCAAGTGGGTGTTGTCTGTAACATCTGAAGTCTGTAAAATTGTGGATTTACTGTATATATAGCTTATAGTAATGGGGGATAATGCTTATTCTAACTATGATGCAGAAATTGTTGGGCTCTGAAAATGTATACCTAGGGATAAATGCAGGTTGCACATTTCTTCTCCAAGATCATAGGTCTGAGGGAGAAAGCATAAAATTTGTTATACAATAAGTAATTACCACTTTTGAGTTGATATAAATTTTAGAGGAAAAATTGTCTTGAGTCAGGTGGGATACGAACCCACAACCTCCTAATAACATGTCAGGTGTTCTTGCATGTTATCAGGATGATGTGGGTTCATATCCCACTGGGCTCAAGACAGGTTTTCCTCTAAAATTTCAATTGACTCAAAAGTGGTAATTACTTAGTGTTCTTCAAGGTCAAATACATGCCAAACCTTGATCTCCAAGTGCTAGAAATGTGAAAATTGGTGCATAAGAGAATTTTGGGTCATAGATCTTAAAAATATATTACAAAATTTCATATCTAATGGATCCATCATGGTCGGAGACCAAATTTTCATCTGTTTGTGCTACAAACCTAAAAATTGATACCTAAGGATATTTCTGTTCCTACATCAGAAACATTCAAAGTTTCTTACCTGACAGGTTCCCTATGTCACAGATTAAATTTATAACTACTTCTGCCATAAAGATGAAAATTTTGGATTGTGAATATTTCGGGTCATAGTAGGTCTCAGTTTTCTCTTTTCAGGAATTCTTTATTGCTCATTCTTATATTATATAGACAGATGAAAAACCTACATGCGAGTTTTGTGGCACTGTTTTAACTCTTTAAACACATTTAATCAAATTATTTTCTGTTAATTGTGAACATTGAGTTTTAGCTCTCTTCATTTCCCATTCAGGACCCCCACAGTTGAACATCTTTTCTGATACTTCGTTTTTAATTCTAGTGTTTTAATTTTTTAAATATGACAATTGCAACAATTCTGGTCAAACCAGTCAACCAAACAGCCTGTTGCAACTGGCACAGGGAATGTGCCAAAAGATTTCCCAAAGTTTTCATGTTCATTGCCCAATATGAATTGGAACTATAATGGCTATAATAGGAAGATGCAAATATATAGGGTAGAAAATGCAAAAATAGCTATAATGGGAAATAATATGGTTATAATGGGAAGATGTAAATATATAGGGTGGAAAAGAACAACAAAGTCAACTCTATTATTAGACAAATGTTCTGGAGCCAGTACACCAGGACAAATTGCCTGCCTTGTATGTTATGGACATTAACACCGTATGGCTGCTTTGAATCATACCTCAGCATCTATATGCACATACTTCAATGGATGGCAGAGGAAATCAGAATCTGCTCCATGCCATTCAAGACCATTCCACTGAAGTCATTGGATGCTTTTCCTATGGGGACTTTTACATATTTGTAATCCTGAAATGAGTTCTGGGTAAGCATCAAGTAGAGCTATTGTTATTCATATTTTCAAAAAAGGTGATCGCAGTTCTTGTGATAACCATAGGGGTATCAGCCTACTCTCTGTTCCAGGTAAAGTTCTTTCCATGATTGTGCTTAATAGAATTAAGAATCTGGTTGACAGTCAATTGCGTTATGAGCATTGTGGATTCAGAAGTGGTAGGGAATGTGTGGATCAGATATTTTCACTTGGCAGATTCTTCTTGAGAAATGTTTAGTTTCAGAAACCTTTGGTTGCTAGCTTTGTTGATTTCAAAAAGGCTTTTGACTCTGTTGATCATCATAATTTGTGGTTGATTGTGAGATCGTATGGCATACCAGACAAGTTAGTTAACATAATGAAAGCTCTCTATAATAACACTGAGTCATGTGTGAAAGTTGGTAAGGCTTGTAGCAATTGGTTTAGCATTACTTCTGGTGTTCGACAAGGGTGCATTTTGTCTCCTTTTCTCTTTAGCTTGGTTATTGATTATGTTATGCAAAATTCACTTCAAGGGAAAGATTTTGGCCTTAAATGGACTGGAGATACGAAAATTTCCGATTTAGATTATGCTGATGATTTAGCCCTTTTGGCAAATGATGTTGATGAGACGAACTCTTTCATTCGAGCTGTTGATGAGACTGGTAGTAGAGTAGGTTTGGTTATAAACAGAGAGAAAACTAAAGTGATGAAAATTGGTCAGGCAGGCTGTGATTCAGTTAATCTGAATGGTTGCAGTCTTGAGCAGGTGTCACAGTTTAATTATCTTGGGAGCTATGTAACAGATAATGGTGATGTGCGGCATGAGATTAACAGACGAATAGGGATTGCTGCCGGGACTTTTAAGAATCTATGGAGAATGTGGAGAAATAGGCGTATACATCTAAAGACTAAAATTAGACTGTATAATAGTTTGGTTCTTTCTAGGGTTAGTTATGTTAGTGAAACTTGGACACTTTGTAAACAAGATAACAGGAAACTAGATGCTTTTGATTCCAGATGCTTATGCAGTATCTTGGGCATTAGGTGGTTCAACTTTGTAACTAATGATGAGGTTAGGCAAAGGAGTTTGCAACCTCCTTTAAGCAGCATATTGTGCAGAGAGAGACTCCGCTTGTTTGGTCATGTTGCCCGTATGGATAATTTGAGATTGGCAAATAGGGTTATGAATAGTGTACTTTAAAGGCCTTAGAAAGAGGGGGGGAGACCTAGGATGCGGTGGGCAGACAATGTCAAACAGGATCTTCTTAGAGTTGGTGTGCAGTGGCCAGATGCAGCAGATGTAGCTCAGGGCAGACTTGCTTGGAGAACTAAATTGCACGTTCGGGTTGGACCTCCGTAACCCATGGCTGCTTAAGGATGATGATGATGAGACTGTTGATGAATTGTGGAAAGCTTGCAAAGAGGAATGGGACCAATTAGATATGACAGTGATCTGCATAAGCTAAATACAGTGAAAGGTATGCTATATGGAAATTGTTGCACAAGCAAGACACCAGATTGAGATGATCGATGGTGGCATAAAGGTATATGTAAATGTTCTATGGGCATCTGTAAGCAGCACCATGAACATAATCAATGTCAGTATAACAAATTAAGCATGACTTAGGCTATATAAAAGTCCACATCATTCTTCCCTTCAAAAATAAGGAAAATATGCAAACCATTGTTCTACCATATAAGTTTTATATATCAATCTAAAATTATAATATGGAAAGAGATGCCATATCTGTATACTCGCATGCTAATTGCCATTGTCACCCTCCAAAGTAGCCTTCCTAAGCAGTACACTTAGCCCAATTGTTTCCACTGCTGGAACTTCATCTGAGAAATGTAACTTAGGGAAGCCATCACATTATTTTCAATGTTGTCAATGTCTGCAAATCTATCAAGGGAAACATTCCTCTTAATTTAACATTGATATCAGATGTTAGAGGAAAAATTGTCTGAGCTGGATAGGATACGAACCCACATCCTCCTGATAACATGTCAGGTGCTCTGACTGCTTGAGCTACCGACTGCCGATCAAGATTTTCTCTAATTGATGTTAAGAACTGTCTACCTACAGTACACAATTTTCTGTGTCTTGCAGGGATTGTCCCAGCTGCTCACAGCCTCTAGAAACAACTGACAAGTGTGTTATGAGGATGCATTGAATATTACAAAGAAATTTCTCTATCCTTATATTCAACTAACAAGGGAAACATCACTCTTAACCCGTAACTGCTACCGATGGGGTCTCAGTGACCCAACATTAGAAAGATTTCCCAATTCCATATTTACTCGGGTGGTGGGGGAGCTCTGCTTTCAGGTATTCTTTAATAAATCAGAAACAATTCACGACATGTAGCGAGTGGTTGTGTTTATTTTACCGTTATCGCTATATACACGTAGACGGGTCACTGTGACCCATCTGTAGTATTTACGTTAGTGAATTAATTTTTCCGAACACAGGTATTTATACATTAGTTATTGTTGTTTCTGTTTTATATTGTGGAATTTTATCTTAGTTTGAACTACACAACTGTTAAAAAAAAATCTATAAATTGACAAAAAATTTATTATAATATAATGGCATCTTCGAGCAAATATCTGACCGACGCGGAATTAGAGGAAATAATAAACAGTAAAGAATTTTGGGAGGATATGGAAGATGAGGCTGAGACCCCTGAAAATATTGCAGAAGTAGATGACGAGACGCAAGCTGGCCAAATGATATTGAATAATGCAGATGTAAGTGATGAGGATGAGCAAGATCACGAAATATTTAGTGATCACGACTCTGATAGTGAGTTTGAGTATTTGCCTGCTGAGAAGAGTATCACATCTAGGAACGATCAATATGATTCGAATAATAATACTTCAAAAAGACCCAGAGCTACTTGGTATGGAAAAGATAATACAAAATGGGCTAAAGAAGCACCCAAAAAAAGCAAAGTAAAATCTCACATTATAATATTCATTTTGCCTGGACTGAAAGGACCTGCTCATGATAATCCACCTTCATGTCTGCTGGAAGCTATTTATCACAGATAATATGTTGGAAATAATAATCAAATATACAAACGATAAAAAAAAATGGTTAACTCAAAGTACAGCAGTTTCAAAAGACTCAAAAATTCTCACTCCAAATTTGCACCAACATTTATTAGTGCTACAGGCAAAATTGAAATTGAAGCTTTGATCGGTTTGTTGTTTATGCAAAGTTTATTCAAATCTGGTCATGAATCGTTATGATGAGATCGTTATGGTCATGAGATCTTTATGGGCAACAAATGGCACTGGAAGAGATTTGTTTCGATGTACAATGTCTCTTGCACGTTTTCTTTTTTTATTGTCTTGTCTTAGATTTGACAACCAACTTACAAGACTAGAGAAGGTGAAAAATGATAAATTAGCTGCAATTTCGGACTTATTTGATGATTTTTGTCAAAAACTCTAAGGAAAACTTCGTTCCTGGACCTCACATGACTATAGATGAAATGCTGGTTCCATTCTGGGGAAGATGTTCGTTTAGGATGTACATCCCAAACAAACCTGCGAAGTATGGTATCAAGGTTCAAATATTGGCCGATTCACAAACCCACTACATGCTAAATGTGGAAGTTTACACTGGAAAAAGTTTAGGTGTTACAAAAAAAAAAAAACTTTATCACATTCAACTGAAGTTGTGCTCCACATGATAAAATCCTATTGAGAAGACGAACCAAAACATGACAGGTGACAATTGGTACACATCGATGGAATTGGTTGACGAATTAAAAAAAAGGTCTAACCTATGTGGGAACTGTGAAAAAAAAAACAAAAGAATGATTCCTCCAGAATTTCTTCCCAACAGGAAATGTCCAGTACAATCATCGAATTTTGGGTTCACTTCAGAAAAAAACAATAGTATCATACGTACCTAAACAAGGAAAGGCAGTTGTTTTAATTTCCAATATGCATCATGATGATAAAGTTGATGAAGTCGGCAAAAAACCAGAGATTATATTGTCTTATAATAGCACCAAAGCAGGTGTAGATGCTTTGGACAAGAAATGCGCCACATATTCAATATCGCACCGAACATGCCACTGGCCTATGTCAATTTTTTATTGCATTTTGAATATATCAGGGGTAAACAGTCACGTAATTTACCAATTTTCACAAAACTAACAAATATCGAGTTATTATTATTTGAAGCAACTGGGAATTGCTTTATACACTTCTCATATGAAGTGAAGAATTTACAACAAAAAAGTGCCCCGCAAACTACGTTGCCTTGCAGCAGACATCCTTGGGATTGCTATAGACAATCAACCCAACTCAGTGCAAGCTCAGGAATTAACAAAGAAAATGGTGTGCAATATGTCCTGCGAAAAAAGACCGAAAAACAAATATATATTGTTCAATGTGCAATATACCAATTTGCGGGCAATGTGCATTGAAAGTATGCCCAAATTGTAAATAATTCTTTTTTTTTTTCTTATAATAATTATGTATATATGTGACTTCACACTAAATATTAAAAAATAAAAACTTTGTGTCAAAATTTCTTGCTTTACTTCATAATTTTATAATGGGTCCCTATGACCCATCGGTAGCAGTTGCGTCATAATGATTTGTCGGTAGTAGTTACAGGTTAATTTAACTCTAAAAATTAATTTTTTTCTCATCACTGGTATATGTAAGAAGATAAAATTAATACTCTATTTTAAATAACGATGTTTATTTAGGCTGCTTGCTATTAGGCAATTTATACCATATGGTCTGAACGCTTTCATGCAGTTCTAATGTAGCTACATATCTTAGGCTATTAAACACGTTAGCTAATTGTTTAGTTCTATAATAACAATAAAGTCTGCAGTAATGCTGCTGTCACCTTGATTTTGCCCGAAGAAGGTGACATCAGCTGGACTGCCAACTCAACGAGTGGCAGCCGCAGCCAATATATGGCCATGAGATGAACAAAGTGATCCCCAAGCTTTACCTCTACATGCAGTGGGCCAAGGTGAAGTTAAATATCTGGACAATGCCGAAAGAAACCATTTGTTATGCATATTGAAAAAGCTTTAAGATCCAGACTCGAAATAGTTACATGTGCTGTGGTGTATAATAAGATCCCAAATTTATTGTTATTATAGAACCAAAAAATTAGCTAGTATGTTTAATAGCTTAATATATGTCTCTGAAGATGTGTAGCTACATTAGAGCTGCACAAAAGCACTCAGACTATATGACATAAATTGCCTAATACCGAGCTGCCTAAATAAACATTGTCATTTAAAATAGAGTATTAATTTCATTTTAGTTTAATGTTGATATCAGATATGCCTGCAAGAGACAGAAAATTGTGTACTGTAGGTAGACAGTTCTTAACATCAATTAGAGGAGATCTTGATAGGTTTGCCTGTAGCTCAGTGGTCAGAACACCTGACATGTTTTTAGGAGGATGTGGGTTCATATCCCACCCAGCTTAGACAATTTTTACTCTAACATTTGATACTGACATTAAACTAAGTGTGATGTTGTCCTTAATAGTTGAACATAAGTGTTGAGAAATTTCTTTTGAGGTCTGCAAATCTACAGCCCTTCAAAAGCAGTCTTAAATTTTCAGAAAATCCAATAATCACAGGGAGCTACCATATCCAGAGAATTAGATAGGTGGTCCAATTTTGTGATTGATTTGTTGGCCAGAAATTGCCTGATAAATGAGTGCATCATCAGCTGTGGGTAACCAGTGATCACTCACAATGGGTCCAAGAAATACTCTTTATTGACTTCACAAGGACTGACACAATTGTTTTTACAACGTGTTGCAACATATGCAGCATAAGGAAGCATAGACATGTTGTACGTAAGCATATTGCATAATAACATTCAAGCAGCAAACTGGGGCGAAGGTTGCTCAGTCGGTTGAACGCCAGGCATCGTAATCTGCAGTTCCCAGGTTCAAGCCCCAGCTGGGTCAGCGTTGAGATTTATCTCTGCAAAACTCCCCACTCTACCCATGGTCAGTAGGGAACACTGATGGGCTTGAAAAGGCTGCCATCTTTTGGATGGGAACGTTAAGCTGTGGTCCCGTGTGCTTCCCGCAGCCATACTCTGTGCACGTTAAAGAACACCTTGGATGGCCTTGATGGGAGGCTACCATCTGTCTCCCAACAGTTGTTCCAGTGGGTCCCCCCCCCCCAACTTTCTCTGAGCCTTCAGGGTCCTTGTGACCTGGCCATTTAGCCCATGATGTGAAAAAAAAGTACCGCTCAGTGGTAAAACAACCCAACTCAAGCAACTAACAATGAACTGTAAAAGCATTCTGGAAACTGTATTGTCACAGTGTTATGAATATATATCCTCTTCAAATGGCCAGCCAACACCTCAATTCTCCACCACATTGATCATCTGTATAAGATATTGTGCAATAGGCAATCTGTTAGGTTTTAACCAATGGTCTCTGTTACACAATTGTTAGGTACTTAACAGTAAGCTAGCAGAATCTATCTCCGGTGTATTATAATTTAGTAGCAACTATGCCACATTATGTTAGGCAATCATTTGAGCCCAAAGAGTCCTCACAATGTCTACTGAGTCTATAATCCTTGATAATGTGTGTGTGTGTTTTACTGTTATAAAAATAACTAAGTATTTATAACTGATTACATATATAGAAACTTTAATACTTCTTAATGGTGTTTGAAAAATGTATTTATAATCCCTATATATGTCTAATTGGCATAATCTCTAAAGCTAAGGACTTACAATATTCAAAAATCTTAACAGCAAAATATGATTCAGATGTTTATTTTTATTCTTGAAATTGTGTAATCAAACTCTCTGTTATAAATGATAACATTAATATCGCATTGTACAGATTTAAATACTTTTTTAGCTATATGAACATTGTTTATCTTTTAACAATTCTATATCAGGATTTATAGAACTAATAATGATAATTGATGCTTCATTATTCTTTTATATAATTTGTGCAAAACATCTATTAAAAAATCTAGTAATTTTGAATAGGGTTCTTGAAACATAAGTAGCCCAGGTTCACAGAGCAAATTAAAAAAAAAAACTGACTTTGAAGATTTAAAGAACTCATTCTATTTTGAAATAATTTTTAGCTCATTTTTTGAAAATGAGTCAACATTTTCACTTTATTTCCCTATCTGTCCTGAAGACATTCAACTTTCTTGTTTTTAGAGATAACTTAAAATTTCTTTTTGGGTTGGATAGGTATTGAGTAAACATTAAGATTTGCATTTTCACATTCTCCTAATAAGTATTTTTTACCCTCTAACAGTGTAAAACGGTAGCAAATGCTAAAACTTTAAAGAAATATCAATCTATAGTAGAAATTTGAAATTTTTGGTAGTAGAGGGTGCTAATGGGCAAGAGTTTTATGTTGGCAACCATAATTTTCAACTTTACTAGGGGGAGGGGAGGCAGCTGTTTTAATTTATGAGAAATTCTTTTTGTGTTTTATAGGTACTAATAAAATATACTAATTTTTCTCAATCATCCACTAGTTTGAATTTACACTGTTAGAGGGTGCTCAAAGGTTATTCGATAAAAAGCAGAAAATAAACTTCATTCTCTTTGAAAATGATGGTCCCATGTTTGCCAGAGGCAATATTATTCTTCTAATTAAGGATATAATTATAAATGCATCTTAGTGTGTCACACATGTAACCTTCTAAGCTAGTGTAACAGCAAAAACTCATTGTAAATTTTAGACTTGGACTATTTGTTCGGAACACCCCAATAGTAAAAATTATTGTTAAATTTGCTGTATGTTCTGAAACATAAAATATTTGTCATCTGCTCCTAATTTTGACTGTATGAATCCAAATGTTTCAGTCCTGATGATGTGCAGTCCATCATTATGGGCAAATTAGCACTAAGGTATGCTGGACCAGAAGTAGATGCAATGAAAGCCATAGCGCAGTCAAGCCACAAAAGATCAATGGCAGATTTTCAAAAGGTAACTAATTAATATTCTAATATTCTTATTTCGATCATTCTGAAGTATTTACATTTTTATAATTTGTATTTATATAGACAGAGATTCATCAATAGAAGATGCAAAGCTTAATTTTGTAAACGGCAAAAGTTGACTTTTGAAGACTAGTTTATTTTTCTGCTAAAAGTTGCATTGTGAAGCCTGTGTTTTGGAAACATATTTTAATTGTGGGGATTACCATTTCTCATAGTGTGAAATGCATGGCATCTAATAAATCAAGATTTTATTTAGAAAAAATTAGTTTTAATAGGGGTTTTATAGAGGGATGTAAGGAGAAAAGGATCTGGCAATGTAAATAAAAATATATTAAAAAAACTACTAGACAAAAATAACTAATACTTACGAATAGGAAGGAAATTACTTTCTTTTTTGTAATTTTGATCCTTGGTATGATACTTTGAGAAAAGTTGAAGCTTTTTGTCAACTGTGCTGAGTCAAACAAATCAGCTTTAGAATTATTTTAACATATCAACAAAAATAGTCCATATTATATACCAAATTAAACAATTTAATTCTGAATGTTATAAAAAAATAAATTTAACTATGCAATTATAAAGACCTTCTTGCTCAAAAATTAATTTAAAATAATTTAAAATTCTCTGTCATTGAGCAATAAAATTTTAGGGTTTATTTATCCTTCAAACTATTTGCATGTTGAAAGTTCTTAGGAGAAAACTCTCAGAAGCTTTTCGGAGCCAAGACAGCGCTCCGTCTTCAGTGAAGTGATACTATGTATTGACGTTAGGTCTGTTTAGACAAAGAGCTTCTTTCCACATGTGAAGGGCAATTCCAGTGTCTCGGTTGCAGGTGGGGATGGACGAGGTCGTTATTTCAATAGCCTCGCGGACTAATGTTCCGTAGAAAGTGGATGCATGCGCAAGAAGTGTGGCGTGCTCCCAGTCTATTGTTGCCATGTGTTGCACTGCTAGCTTCTTTTGGTTGACATCAGTTTGGTGCTCCATGAACCTTTCTTGTAAAGAGCAAATGGTTTTGCCGATGTAGTACACAACGGAATTATCCGGCAACTGTAGGGGAAAACGGTATACGCTCGATTTTTGAAGTAGGCTATATTTGTCCCTATCCCTTTTGACTAATTTCTTCAAATCTGGTGCTGGGCTGAAAACAATTTTGATATTATGGGCTCTGAGTAATTTGCGGATCGATTCACATAGGACAGGAACGTAAGAAATAGGTCCTGCAAAAGTTGTACGTTCGGGGTCAGCGATTGGGAGGAGAGCCGAATCTCTTCTGTTTTTGTTTCTATATTTACTGATAACTTTGTCTATTGCTGTTGAGTTGTAGCCATGGGAAGCAGCGATGGAATGGATGTTTAAAATTTCTTCTTCAAGCAGCTGCTCATTTGAAAACACGGCGAAAGCCCTATGTGTGAGGGAACGGAAGGCTGCAATTTTGTACGCCCATGGGGCGCATGAGTCTGCACGTATGACAGAAGGGACATAGGTAGGCTTCTGGTATACCGACGTCGTCAAGGCTCCTGTGTCATCTTTTTGGATGAAAATATCTAAATAGGGGATGGCACTTCTATTCTCCTCCTCTTTCATAAAGTGTATTGTGGGATATATATTGTTGGCAGAGTCAATGAAGCTGTTTAATTGCTCATTGCTGCCATTCCAAATTAAAAATATATCGTCAACATAGCGACACCAGAAGAAGGGTAAAATTGCTGCTGAGTTGAACAATTTTGTTTCAAGATCTTGAAGGACAATTTCGGATAGGATACCGGAAAGGGGGGAGCCCATGGGGGCCCCTGAGTCCTGCCTGTAGATTAGGTTGCTGAACTGGAAATAGTTGTTTTCGTTGACAAGTTTTAGAGCCTCATGAATAGCGTTGATTACGGAAAGGGAAAATTTTTGCATTTCAATAATTTTTGTCCGAAACAACATGACCCATCAAAAACTGGAGTGGATGGGATAGAGACAATGTCAAGTGTGACAAATTTGCTATCGGGAGGAATGGACAGATCCTTGAGTCTGTTGAGAAATTCCTCCGTCGACTTTATAGAAAATGGGTGATCGGAAATGAAGTTGGATAGAAATTTCGACAAACTCTTTTCAAGAAAGAAAGTTGGAGAAGTTCTTTTGCACACGAGCGGCTGGATGGGATAATTATCTTTGTGCACTTTGCACTGGGCAAACATTTGCTTTGCTTGGCAGTTGGATGGCACTGAGCTCTTCTTAAGGTCCTTGGGGAACCACCTGTTGTTTTTTAGCCTGCAGACCTTGTTTTTGATGCTACTGGTGGGGTCAATATTTAAACTAGTGCAATGGGAGCTATTTATGAAGTCCAAAACTTTGGCATCATAGTCATTCTTGTCCATTATGAAAAACTGGCATGTTTTATCGGCTAAGGTGATAACAATGTCAGGGGTGTTTTGAACATTTTTTAATGCCTGAAATATTCGGATGAAAAATTCCTATCTGAGTAGGATGGAGAATTTTGTCGGGATTTCATGAATTTGAGGACTTTTTGTCTGATAGCATTAATTTTATGCTCTTCCAAATGTCCACGTGCATTGCTAATGATATTTTCAACTTCGGAGATTATTGCTTTTTCTAGCAGTGCAACACACGGCAACAATAGACTGGGAGCACGCCACACTTCTTGCGCATGCATCCACTTTCTACAGAACCATAGTCCGCGAGGCTATTGAAATAATGACCTCGTCCGTCCCCACCTGCAACCGAGACACTGGAATCGCCCTTCACGACATGTGGAAAGAAGCTCTTTGTCTAAACAGACCTAACGTCAATACATAGCATCACTTCACTGAAGACGGAGCGCTGTCTTTGCTCCGAAAAGCTTCTGAGAGTTTTCTCCTAAGAACTTTCAACATGCAAATAGTTTGAAGGATAAACTCTAAAATTTTATTTCTCAATGACAGAGAATTTTAAATTATTTTAAATTTAACTAATTAACGAACATGCTAATTTTAATAATACTTTTCAATAGTGACCGTGAAAAGAAATGGATCTGACTAGGCAATTAAAGCTTAATTTGGAAAATCTAATAAATATAAAAGAAACAAATTATTTATTGGTGGAAAGGAAATTATTCCTGAAGAATAAAAATTTACCTGAAACGTGAATTCCCCCCCCCCCATGTGTTGCACTTTATAAACATGGGACAGTGTTACACAAGGTGACTTGATACTGATCACATACATAAGATTTTCTGATCTACAGAAATGGAAATGCACTTTTTTTTGTGGGGGGGGGGGGGTGTTTTGGATATCCTGGAAAAGAGTTTGTACACTGTTGAAAAAATTTTAATATCCCAGAGTGGCAAAGACAAAACACTGGGAGGAATTAAAACTTATTTTTAAATCACTCAGTATAAGCTTATGATTTCTTTGCAATAAAACTGAAATAAAATTGCACGTCTGTGGTGGTCCATCATAAGGGAACAACACAGATTTTTTTTTCATCACGTGAAATTAGATATCCTGCTTGAACTGCACCAAATGTGGTGGGCAGAGATGGCGAATGCTTACCCACTCTATAGTAGAGGACGATCAATTATTCCCTTGATTAGATTCACCGTTGCAGAATAGATAACAGGTTCACGGGTTGTTACATCCGTACTGATATATGCCTCCGACTTGCTGTGCCAAGTGACGTATATAGATACGTCCAACAATTCATGTACAGCAGAGTTGTATAGGAGTGACACAGTTTATTCACATTTATATACAATCGTGTGCTGGGGATGCACTCGATTCCATAGGCCTTTGCTGCTGCAAACAATTATGCAATGAGGTGGAGAACTGCACTTTGCAGTTTCTCGCTTTACTGACCTCAAACTCGGCAAAAGAATATCCAACCCTTGCCTACAATATGATTCACACAGAACTCACTTCAGTTCCATAGAACTGTACTTGGTTCACCAAGAACTGTATCTTGGTTCTCACTTAAAACAAAATTTAATACACGATTTATGCTGTTTTAAGGGAGTGAGCCTAGGAGCAAATCCCATTAACACACTGACTATCTCATGAATAGTCATGGTAAGAGTTGTTACATTTGTATGACAGAACTTAAAGCAATCTTTAAAACGATAAAGGTTCAAAGTAATAGTCATAACATTTTATTTTAATTTTTAATTAATATTTCCACGAAATATTACCATATTTCGTGGAAATTCCGGCTGGCTGCAGCTGGTTAAGTGACATGATATGATCCCTTTGGTGCTGTCTTCATTATGGATGTAAGCACACATAGATGTGATCATAGAGAGTAGCACATATGCTGTCAGTTCCCAAGTATTAACCTTTGATATTCACATATAATACTCCAGATACCAGTCCAGGACTACATTGATCTTAAAGATGACATATTTCAATGGTATTGATGCTTGGAATTTTCAACAAACTCTTTGATTGATACAGTTTAAGCTCAGGAAGCAGCTCCATTTGTCATTGTTCAGTATAATCAGGCTTCAGATTTATTTTCAAGTATGCATCCCACAGACTCCACGAACAAGCATATATCAGTACAAGTTAAAAACAGGGTAAAAGCACTAGATTAAAAACATTAAAAACTTATGGCCCACCTTTCCCGTATACCAACAAATATACGATAATATTTCGTATTTGTATTTCATATTATTGATCCTAGATTTGCTGCGCTGGAGGATTTCTGTGGAGGGAATATCTTCCCCTGTGGTTTCTGTTTATCGGTTGACAGCTACAAGTGAATAGATCCACAGGATCTGTTTTATCAGCTGGTGGATAATTAAGAACAGAGGCCATCGCAGGTTCCTAAACTCTTGCTTCAACGAGCATCATCAAATTCTACATTGGAGGAAGTCTTCCAGTGTAGATGACTTCAGCTTTTAGTGGTGGGAGAACAGGTCTTTGCCCCATACCTGCGATTAAGGGGCTGTTTGATATTGTCGACATTCCCTCTCTCAATAAACATAGTTTCTTTAAACGTCCCACTAACCATTTTCTCTCCATAGATAGTTGGAATGTGATGACTCTGCACAGAGCTTTTTCTCTTGATGTCCTCATGCAGGAATTCCAGTGCTATAACCTAGATATTCTAGGCTTGCAAAAGACCAGATGGACAGGTAAAGGTGAGATACTTAAAAATAACTTTAAATTTCTCTTTACAGGGAGGGAGGATGGAAACCATCACCAAGGCGTGGGTCTGCTGCTCAGCAGACATGCTAGTGATGCTCTTCTAGGATATGAGTGCATTAATGAAAGGTTTCTTACCACAAAATTTCAGACAAGCGTTAAAGACTTGAATCTTATCTGCTGTTATGCCCCCAATGAGGATGAGAAGGATAGGTTTTACAGACAACTTCAGGATGTTTTGAATTCTGTCAAGAAAGGAGATATTGCCCTTGTTCTAGGTAACTTCAATGCCAAAGTTGGTACTGAATCTGATCTTTAGGAAGAGTGATAGGCTCTTTTGGTATTGGTAGCTGCAATGGGCAACGTCTCCTACAGGTAAGTAAACTCAATGGATTCAGAATAACTAACACTTATTACAAACACCGCGGCATACATAAGTACACATGGGTTTCAACTGATGGGCTGCATAAGAATATGATTGATTATATATTAATTAACAGCAAATGGGCTAGTTCTGTTAGGAATACCAGGTCATATAGGGGAGCTGAAATTGGATCTGACCATTACCTTGTTAAAAGTGTCTTGCAACTTAAACTTAAAAAGTGTTGTGCTAGGGTTAAAAAATTTACCTATAATACTGAAGCTCTGAACGACCCTGTTATAGCTAAAGCTTGCCATGATAGGTTACTTAGTCATTATGACAGCCATGGTTTGCTTACTACTGAAGTTGAGGAAGAATGGGGCCATTTTAAACAGGCTTTTTTGGACACTAACAGTATCCTTTTAGGAAAAAAGGAGCAGAGAAGGCAAAATTATTTGAGTGATAAGGCACTTGAGCTTATTTCAGAAAGAAAGAATTGCAGGAATGTCCTTAATCAATACCCTGCTTGTCCTAATAGAAAGTATTATAGAGAGCTTAATAAACATGTAAAGGATCAGTTAGCTGCTAAGAATCTTTGGCTTGACTAACAAAGCCGAGGAAGCAGTTAGACAGCACAACAGCAGAGAGCTGTACCAGATTGTTAATATTTTGTGTGGTAGAAAACGGACAGGTATACTAGGATTGAAGCATAAACAAGGTAAAGTTATAGAAGGTGAGGATTCTGTCATGGCTAGGTGGGCTGAGCATTTCAGTGATGTTCTGAACAATGTAGTTAGTTCTACTCCCATTGTTTGTGATGATGATAGATGCATTTTGGTGGCTTTTTAATGTTGGCTTTAAAACACAATCTAAAGTTATTTTGTCTATTTTCTAAACTTAAACTTCATGAATCCCCAGGGGTAGAAGAAATTACTACGGAAATGCTTAGAGCTGGGAATGTTTCGGTTACCACTTGGATGATGGAAATTCTGAATATCTTTTATGATAAAGGCATGGTTCCTAAGGATTTTGCCAGAGCTATTATTACCCCTATTTTCAAAAAAGGTGATCGCAGTTCTTGTGATAACTATAGGGGTATCAGCCTACTCTCTGTTCCAGGTAAAGTTCTTTCCATGATTGTGTTTAATAGATCATATGGTATACCAGACAAGTTAGTTAACATAATGAAAGCTCTCTACAATAACACTGAGTTGTGTGTGAGAGTTGGTAAGGCTTGTAGCAATTGGTTTAACATTACTTCTGGTGTTCGACAAGGGTGCATTTTATCTCCTTTTCTCTTTAGTTTGGTTATTGATTATGTTATGCAAAATTTGCTGCAAGGGAAAGATTTTGGCCTTAAATGGTCTGGAGATACTAAAATTTCTGGTTTAGATTATGCTGATGATTTAGCCCTTTTGGCAAATGATGTTGATGAGATTAACTCTTTCATTCGAGCTGTTGATGAAACTGGTAGTAGAGTAGGTTTGGTTATAAATAGAGAGAAATCTAAAGTGATGAAAATTGGTCAGGCAGGTTATGATTCGGTTAATCTGAATGGTTGCAGTCTTAAGCAGGTGTCACAGTTTAATTATCTTGGGAGCTATGTAACAGATACTGGTGATGTGTGGCATGAGATTAACAGATGAATAGGGATTGCTGCCAGAGCTTTTAAGAATCTGTGGACAGTGTGGAGAAATAGGCGTTGTAGATGACAATTTTCTCTGCCTGTCTGGGGTGAGTTCTTTTTCTAACTATATGTGTGAGAGCTTTTGTAGAACGGTACCTGTCCCTATCTCATCAGTATGAATAATTCAGGTAGCCGAATACACAAACATGAATTTCGCATATATGCAACATTTATTTACATTTAATTATATATATACAGTGACTGTCCACCCGGTACAGTCACTGGCTGAATACACACAGGCTATATGAGCCTCAGCGGTCCCACTGCTAGATACGAAGAAAGGTTATCTTAGCTACAGACGGTTGTCTCACATCCGAACTGTCTCATAGTCCGCACGCAAAGTCTGTTTCAACCACCCCGCCACGTGGGGTCACGTGTCTTTCGGGGATGTTAGGGTGTCTTAGCCAATAGGGAATGGACATGGTCACAGTACCAGGCTGACTCTGGTCGCCTTTCTTCGTCTGGTTTCCCAAACGGGATCAACCACCAGTGCTCTGTCGCTAGATGAGAAAGCCTTGCCACTAAAATGGCGGTTCTTGCCTTCATCCCTTCCGCTCCAGCTGCCGAGTCCCTACAGGCGTATACACCTAAAGATTAAAATTAGACTGTAAAATAGTTTGGTTCTTTTTAGGGTTAGCTATGGTAGTGAAACTTGGACACTTTGTAAACAAGATAAAGGGAAACTAGATACTTTTGATTCTAGATGCTTACACAGTATATTGGGCATTAGGTGGTTCAACTTTGTAACTAATAATGAGGTTAGGCAAAGGAGTTGGCAACCTCCTTTAAGCAGCATATTGTGCAGAGAGAGACTCAGTTGGTTTGGCCATGTTTCCCATATGGATAATTATAGATTGGCGAATAGGGTTATGAACAGTGTGCCTAAAGGCCTCAGAAAGAGGGGGAGACCTAGGATGCAATGGGCCGACAATGTCAAACAGGACCTTATTGGAATTGGTGTGCAGTGACCAGATGCATTTGATGTAGCTCAGGACAAACTTGCTTGGAGAACTAAATTGCACAGTCTGGTTGGACCTCTGTAGCCCACGGCTGCTTGAGAATGATGATGCATCGTCCTTGGACGCTGTTGAAATGTCCTTCCTGTTTGACAGCGATGCTCAAAACTGTTGTTTACTCTCTTTGCCATAGTCTCCAGTGCCCACACTCGGGGGCGGGGATGGCTCAGTCGGTAGCGCGCCAGGCTCGCAATCTGTAGTTCCCAGGTTCGAGTCCCAGCTGGGTCAGCGTTGAGATTTATCTCCGCAAAAATTCCCCGTCCTGCCCACGGTCAGTAGGGGACACCGATGGGCTTGGAAAGGCCGCCATCCGTCAGATGGGACGTTAGGCCATGGCCCCGTGTGTGGGAGAGCCATACCCTGTGCACGTTAAAGAACACGCTGGATGGCCTTGACGGGAGGCTACCATCTGTCTCCCAACAGCTGTTCCAGTGGGTCCCCTCCCCCAACCTTCTCTGAGCCTTCGGGGTCCATGTGACCTGGCCATTTAGCCCATGGTGTGCAAAAAAGTGCCGCTCAGAGGTAAAACAACCCAAAGCCCACACTCGTGCCCAAGGCTAGTTGTAAATAGTCGTAAAAAGGGCTTTTGGACTCGTCAGCCCATGCAGGCAGCCAACTCAGACTCAAATACAAAAACTATGAGTCACATCCCCACAATAGCAGTTCCAAAAACACACTTAATACATAAAAATATTTCCAACAACAAAAATACAATAAAAAGGCAACAATAAATAAATAACTTAGAGGGACAATATCTAAACCCTCATTCATTCTTATAAATTGAGAAAAAAAAAATCAAAGATTGATAATGATTTATAAAACTATGGAATGAAAATGTATGCTTATTAAAAATAATTTCTTCCTTTGTTTACAACAGGAATCTTATACACTACAATCATACATATGTGTTCAGCAGTTTTTTTGTCAGTAGTTCTGTCACTGAACCTTTCCAGCTGCATGGTTTCTTGGTGTGTCATCAGCATCATCCTGCTCGAGGATTCATTTCATGACAGAATACCGAATGCAAAAACACCGCCAATAAAAACGCCAGCTCTACATTATGGTGTACAAAAAATCGTACAGCAAAATGCTGCCTATGCAAAACACCACAAACGAAAACACTGCCTTTACAAAATGCCTTGAACAAAAATGCCACCAGTACAAAACACTGAGAGCAAAAACGCCACCCAATAATTTGCTTTGACCAGCTTGCTACTGTCCTTCCTATTTCTTTTCAGTCTTTTCTGCATTTAGTAAAATATTTTAAGAGATAAAAATTCTTTTTGGGTTTGATGGGTATTATGAAATATTCCAATTTGCACCTTCCGAATCTTCCAGAAGTTTAAATTGATTGCTCTAATGGCGGAAATTTTTGGAAATTGCAAATGATGTATTTACTAGAATTTTTAAATTTTGATGATGAAATGGGAAGGTTTGCATTGGTAACAATGAGTTGAGCTATTATCCCAGAATAGGTGGGAAAATGCAACTTTTTTTATTTTAAGAGATAATTCAAAAATTCTTTTTAAGTTGGGTTGTTATTATTGAAACATTATTATCGGTATTTTTGAAATGCTTTGGTAGTTTAAATTACATTGTTAGAGGTCACAAAATATGGAAAAAGCAAAGTTTTTAACAAAT
This sequence comes from Ryuthela nishihirai, assembly GCA_038380435.1. Lineage (NCBI taxonomy): Eukaryota > Metazoa > Arthropoda > Arachnida > Araneae > Heptathelidae > Ryuthela > Ryuthela nishihirai. Next base: position 40,248,958 of record JAWZYU010000022.1, read on the forward strand.
ATTGCAAGTGATCTGTTTAGGATAGAAATTTGAAATTTCAGTGCCAAAAAAATATTCCATTGACAGCAACAAATTTTCTCAGAGGGATGTGAGAAGAGCACTGTTTTAATTTTAATAGAAAAGTACTTTATTATTATAATTTACTGCAAATATAATAGAATAGTACTCTTTTTCATTTTCTCATGATCCATTAGTTTGAATTTAAACTTTTAAGGAGTGAAAAAAGTAGGTAAACGAAAAACCTGAAAATTTTAAAAATGTTAATTATAACTTTTAGTACCCATGTGATGCAAAAAAAATTAAATTATATACCAATCAAAATTTCAAAAAAAAAAACAAATTTCTAGCATAAATACATTGTTTTGTAACATTCATTTGAAATTTAGCAATTTTGAACTTTTCCAACATTAGAAGGCGTATTTTAAACTTTTGGGGAAAGCCAAAAGTGCAAATCATAAATATTTCATTAATACCTATCAGACTCAAATTTTTTTAATCTCTAAAAACAAAACTGCTGAATCCATACAGACAGACAATAAAGTAAAAATATTATATATTTAAATTCTAATAATATTAGATTAAAAAAATTGCAGTAAGAGCATATAATCATTGTAAATGCCTAATGCCATTAGGCCTTAACCTACATAATAACTCTCAAGCTACTTGCTCATTAACACGAGTGAGGTGACAGCTTATTACCATTTGGTTGCTTACACTTTACATTAGAAAGTGAGAAGAGAGATATTTTACCTTCCAAGAGGCTATCAGATCCTTGGGCATAATGTTTTACCTTTTCCATCTTCCAAGTCAATGTTTAATGACTTGGGCATATGTTTTATCTTTTCTATCTTTCAAGTCAGTGTTTAATGGCTTGGGAATTATATACTTCATAATTCCTTCCATTATTGGCTGATGCACTCGGAGATTGTTTATCAGACACACTTGATGGTCAAGGTTGGTACTTCAATCTGAGACTTTCATCAGCATTCACTCTATGTCACCTCTTCTACCAGAAAACCATCTGATTATTACTACTTGTTCCTTTGACACTCCCAAACCTAAGAAAGTGCTTTTCTTGTAACACGTATTATTGTCGTTCATTTTGCAGTGTCAGCATTTTCGGCGTAATGTTTGTGACAGCATTTATTTTCTTGGCATAATGTTGTGATGATATATTTATTCACAGCAGTATAAAATGCATTTTATTTTCCATGATTTTTGCTGTATTTACAATAAAAAGTTTAGCCTGAGTAAGGCCTAAATTAGCATTTTTTTTAATTTTCATCAGTCAAAACTTAAAAATGCTAAAAACCAAAGTCCTAAATTTATTTGGTATTACTGTTCAATGTGATGGTGATAGTTGACTCAGATGTTGCATTCTTGGCTCTGGATAATGATGTTTTCTCCTGTGCTGGTATTAAACTTGTTTCACAGTTTGGGAACAGTTCAATGTTATTGTTGCTTTGTATTGTATACTAGTCTTTTCTTTAGTGCAAAGCTTGACTTTATATTGTTGTCACTGCTGCTTGCAAAAGTAGATTGCATTAAACATATCACTTTTATTTCACACACACACTACTTGGTAAAATTATGGAAGTTGCTTGGGTAATCACTGCTTTCACTACTTAGAACAATGTGATGTTAACAATGTCGAATGTGAATTGCCTTAATTTTATCAACATTTAAACATCTAAACTTCAATAAAAAAATTTCTAAATAAAAATTTACGATGTTTAATGCTTCCTTTGTTGTTTAATATTTATTGTTAATTTCCCAGCTGGGACTCGAACCTGGGAACTGCAGATTATGAGCCTAGTGTGTTCAGACCCCTAAATATTTCCCTCCCCCCCCCCCTGAAAAGGGATAGGAACTACTTCTAAATGGTAAGCACTAGTTAACAGCCAAACTCAGTATACAGCTTCCTCTAATCATAACTTACATCAATGTTAGGTATATGACCCTCCAAAATTTTTCTCTCTCCCCCCCCCCTTTTTTGAAAAAAAAAGTGGTATGAACTGCTTCTAAACAGTAAGAGCTAGAACTTCAAAATTCAGTATATGGATTCTTCTAATCAAGAATCAGAGCAAATATCAGTGCTTAGGACCCTTAATATTTTTTTCTCCCCCGAAAAATCCCCCCACCCCTCCAAAAAAGTGCTACAAACTGCTCCTAAATGGTTAATAGCTTGGACCACCAAATTCAGTATTCTGTTTCCTCAAACTGCAACTTAACCCTTCCAGGGTTCAGTATAAAAAACTGGTGTATATCAAGAGGCAAAGCTTTTTTTTTTTTCACTATGTTCAGCCATAACAATTTTTAGAAATTTTTTGCTAAATAACTAATAAAAGGAATTGTGGCATGTTATATGCCAAATTAATCAGCATTATATTCCATATTTTCTGAAAATAAAATATTTAATGAAGAAGACAACTGGTTTTATTTTATAGGGCTTTTTTGTGTATTTAAAAAACATCTAGCAATGCAAAAAAATTATTAATAAAACTAATAGACTAACTATAATGCAAAATGAATAAAAAGCTATTTCTGAAAAAATAAAAAAATTATTTGAAACATGAAAATTATTTTGTTTTTGTAATTTTTTCTCAGTGCTATGAAAAAAAAGTCCAGGCTTTTCACCAACTGTGTGTGAGGCTTATAAACAAGTCAACTTTACAGTATTTTTAACACATAACAAATGAACAGAAATAAATCATGTTATATAACAAATTAAAATTATTCTGAATTTTATGAAAATTGAAAATTTAAGCAAATTACGAACATTAATTTTAGGATAACTTTTGTTGTGATATATTATTTTTAAAAAGAGGAAGAAGGTACTTCTCTATACAAAGGAAGGAGATAACCTAAAAGCTATATTAGGCTTGTCCTGGTTTCTCATACAACCATTTACACAAGGACGTGCCCCTCTGGTCTTAAGTAGTCAGGTATGCTAACCACTAAACCCAGGTAGTGAAAAAAATGTAAATTAAAAAAAATGCATATCTTCCTATAGGGCTCTAAAACATAGGAAATAAGCCTAAAGCATATCGATGGTGCAGCCAGTCACTGAGTTTGTTTTCACTTCAAAGGAAGATAGGACGCCCGGCCGGCAATCTTGTTGAGTAGGTAAATCAGCACCATGTCTTCCTTTGAAGTAAATATGAACTCTGTGACTGATTGCACCATCAATATGCTTTAGGTTTATTTTCTACTCTTTGGAGCCCTTTAGGAAGATTAAAGATATATTTTTAAAAATTTTAAATTTATATATATATATTTGTTATCACTACAAACACATGCCTTCAAAAACTATCATTTGATATATGACTCGTAAAGATCAAGCACATTTACCACCCTTTAGGATTCAGGTTTGAGGTAGCATTGGAGAAGTCACAAGCTTTAATTTGAGATATGACTTGTTAAAGTTGACTCCTGCGAAAATCCCCCCCCCCACACACACACACACACCGCATTTTATCAGGGGGAATAGTGGGGTACAAGGCGAATTGTGCTTTGAGTACTAACAATTCAGAGTCCAATGGGCTAAATCACACTAAAAAGTTCACAAGCATATCTCAAATTTATGCACAATTTGAAGAAGTTGGTCACCTTTACCTGACCGATTACCTTACCTTATCAAGGTTGATAAAAACAACCTAAAGATCTTTTTACCTGGCCTATTACCTTACCGATGTTCTTTCATGTACCTTGTTAGTTGTAAAGTACTAACATGGATAAACATATCGATATCAGGTAATGCACTTAGGGAGAGAGTTCCAATTTTCTAAGTTCAATTTAATAATCTAAAACAATCTTATCAATGGCACTGATTTAAAGAATCAATAAAGCATTACTGTGCTCATCAGACACTGCGGTTTCATCATGGGCCAACGTGTTTCATGACCCAGGAGTTTGGTCCCATTTTGAAGGCAAGTGAAAGAAGTTATCATCAACTATTTATAGGCCCAGCACTGTGCTAATTTACATAGTAACATGCTTCATTTTTCAGTGGGAGTTGATAGTCTTTAAGTAGTAGTTTTCATGGTGACAGCAAAGTGTGGGGGGGGGGGATAAACTGTTTCAAAACTGTTCATATAAACTCACAAAATAAATGTTTTTAAAAAATTGCCTTTCTTGGGGGGAGGGGGCGAATAGAAAGACTGATATTCCATGCCAAGACTTTTTTGCATCTGTATCCAAGACCACATTCATTTTCAGGAAATGATAAAAGATCAGTTTTATCTTGCAAACAGAGATAATAAAACAAAATTAACATATAACTTATATACATTTAAGAAAAATTATCCATACAAAACATAAGTCAACTATCATCATAATCAGTAATATGTTTTAACTCTAAAAAAATTGATAGTGACACTTCAAAGGAAGATAGGATTCTGGCAATCTTGTTCTATGGGTAAATCTCTCCTTCCCTTGGAGTGAATATGAACTCGGTGACTTATTGCACCATCGATATGTTTTAGATTTATTTTGTACTTTTTAGGAACTAAATACCATAGGAAATTAGGTTTTTTTAATTTATTCATATTTTTTTTTTGGTCACTAAAAAACACCTTCCATCAAAAACACTCATTCGATATATAACTTATAAACATCAACCTCATTTTCCTCCCTTTTGGAATCTTGTTTGAGGTATCCCATGATACTGGAGATGTTACAAGCTTTAATTTGAGATGACTCATTAACTCTAACCCATGAAAATCTGCCCACCTAAAGGGGGTGAGAATGTCAGAAAGGAGACACCAGTGGCTTGGAAAGGTTGCTGTTTGTTGAATGGTATGATGTAAAGCCCTACTCTTTGCACATTAAAAAATATAACGGGAGGCTTCCATCTGTCTCCTCAACAGCTGTCTTGTGGGTATCCCATTCCTCCAACCTTCTCAACCCTTGGTGTCCTAATGACCATTTAACCCCTTGTATGCCAAAAAAAAAAGTGCTGCTGAGATGTCAAACAATAACCCAAAGTGTGTTAACCAAAGCATTGTTTTTCATTGACCATGTGAAAGTCTGGTGGTGTAGTTTTGCATTAAAATGTCCCAGAATAGAAAAATTCTTAATTGGAAGATTAATTGGAAGAAAGGTGAAATGATAAATAAACGTGAGGAAGGCCAAAAAAAAACTGATGTTACTACAGAATATTAAATTCCATTGAGTTTCTTTTTCTACAATTTATAAAAATAAAGAATTGATGTTGACAGAGCATTCAAAATCAAGAACCTCGGCTTCAAGAAAAAAAGATTTGATCAGTTTTATACCCATTTATATATGTTGAAGTGCTTTTCCAGTGGTTAATATGACCCAGAGCTCAAAATTAACCACTAAGCAATCACTGCTTCAAGTAAAAAAAAAGCACTATTCATTTGATTTGTGGCTTATTAAAAATTAAGTAAGTAGTTGTATTATTTTTACATTTTAACCATTAAAATTAAAAATTTATGTTAATACATAGTATATTTCCTTTTCTAGATAACTTTTCCATTGATACTTCATAGCGAATTTATGTATATAGCAAAGTTTTCAGTTGTTCTTTCAAATTCATTATAAATAGGTTCAACTATATATATATATACAGGGTGTCCAAGACAAAATCTATCAATAAAAAAATGTGCAATTCTCTTGTTTAATGCAGTTGCAAAACTAAAACAGAATTGAAGTAAAAGACATAGAAACTTGCCAAGTTTTAGTGAATGCTAATAAATTTCCAAGTGCCATTAGTGGCATAACAGATATCTAAATGGTACTCCATATCTACTAATAAATCAGCACTTTAACGTTGATTCTAATATTAGAGGAAAAACTGTCCCGAGCCTGACAGGACACGAACCCACAACCCCCCGACAACATGCCAGACACTCTGGACCATATCTTGCCAAGTATTTTCAAGCATCTGTGGAGTGACTTATATAAGCAGTGGTGATCCTATGACATGTCCACCAATTCCATTACTGGAGTTTAGTGGACAGTATCTTTAATGTAAAGGTGTACATAAATGATTACAGTATGCTATAATTATTTAATGAGGAGTCGTATATCCGTTTTCTTTTTGCAGGTGATCTTTTACATGAAGTTTTTGTGCTGATGTATTTCATCTTCATCCACCACTAGGAGTGCTGTAGCAGTTGTGCAGTTAAGATGGCATCTGTGACATAGAAGGTCCAATGTGCCAAGTGGCTGGCAGAAACAAAATCTGTCAGTGTTCAGAACAAAGTATGGCAAAAAACCACCTGATGTGAAGAACTAAGTTGTGGATGACAAGATTCTTGGAAACAGGAACAGTGGGAAAGAGAAGGGGAATTAGCAGACTATCAGTGTCTGATATGATAGTGGGAAATATTCAAACTGCTTTCACACAGTCACCACGGAAATTGGTGAGACAAGCTTCACACTAACTACAGACACTGAAGTGTACGGTACACAAGGTGTTACACAATCATTTGCAGTTGCATGCATACAAGTTACAAATTCTTCAAGAACTACAGCCTGATGACTATCCAAAATGTCAAACTTTTGCTAATGATATTTTGAACTTCATTGCCGAGGATAATGACTTGGATAATTCGAGGTCCAGCTGACCCAGCATTGAGATTTATCTCTGCAAAATTCCCCACTCTTCCCATAGTCAGTAGGGGACACTGATGGGCTTAGAAAGGTCACTGTCTGTTGGATGGGATGTTAAGTCACAGCTCATGTGTGGGAGAGCCATACTTTGTGCATGTTAAAAAACATGCTGGATGACCTTGATGGAAGGCTATCATCTGTCTCCCAACAGCTGTTCCAATCGATCCCTTCCCCCAACATTCTCTGATCCTTTGGGATCCTTGTAACCTGGCCATTTAGTTTGTATGCATAAAAAGTGCTGCTCTGAGGTAAAACAACCCAACCCTGATGATCCTTCACATGCACACCACAACAAAGAAGAGCTGCATCTTTTGGGATTTTGGGGAATGGCTTAGTTATCCAGCATATCCAAGTACACATTTCCATTTATGCTTTTTTTTTATAGAAAAATAAATGGACCAATCACTTTATTCACACTGAGGCCACACCACAGGTTGACCTTTGGACTGTCACATTCAAGCACCCTCACTTCATGGAGGTTTTAAGAACACATTTGGCAGTTATGTTTGTTGACACTTCTGGAAACATAAAGTGTTAATTAATCTGTGAATACCACCTTCCAGAGAAGTGCTCTATCATTGGTTTCAGCTTCTGTAACATTTGGATTTTGTAGGCACAAAGATGTAACCTCTTGTGAACAACATTGTGGATGGCCAATCTTAGGATCCATGAGTTCTCTGCTGGCACAGCAAATGGATTTCCTTAGACTGCAGTGGAACACTTCACAAATGTTATCAACTCTTTGGTCTGACACTTTTTTACTGCTTTCACTTGTCTTTAAAAATAAGCCTATTTTCAAGCAGCTTTCTATGCCATGCTGTTATTTTGTGTCCATCCAGTTGTTCTTGTTAGTATTTTTGTTTGAATCTCTTCTATACTGCCACTGGAAACTTGATTTCAGCAAGCCAACAACAGCACTCCACTTTCTGCTGCACTGAACAACCCCATTTTAGAAAAACAACTGCTGCAGTGAAAACATGCAGGACAGTGGTGCCACACTTCTACAAGCAAAACTTGGTGAGTTTCTCTGTCTTTTAGTGCAAGCTTCATGTTCATAGCAGCATTCAATAGTGAATTGTGTTACTTCATTATTAATAGATTTTCCCCCCTGATACCTCTCTATATGTGTATCTTGACCTATATCACTAAGTATTAAAATAATCATAAAATTCAAATGTTGAAGATTTAAAGTGTTTTAATTTATGACAATGAACTTTACAGCATTACATTTCAAATTGCTGGTGGATTTAAGAGGTCTGTTTTAAAATTCTTTGCTATATTAAGTATAAATAGCACCAGTTAATAAGGAAATTTTTAGCTGTTGTAGCATTCAAGTAAATTTTTTAATATAAATACCTATAGTTGTGTCTATATATAATGCTTGTAAAATATTTTTTTACATAGGCACTTGTTGTATATAAAAAAGAATTAGTAGATGATCCCATTATTCAAGCCCATTTGCATACGTTGTATGACAACATGCTAGAGCAAAACTTGTGTAGGATAATTGAACCTTATTCTAGGGTACAGGTAAGTGTACATTCTCTGCTAAGTGAATATGTAATGACTACATTCATTGAAATCTTAATTGCATAATTTTAGTTAAGGAATATTTTTTCTACATTGCACACATACATTTTTATTTTTTATTTTTGAAAATAAATACCTCCTCAAGCAGCTGCTTGCCACAGATGTCTGACAGGAGCCTCTCAGTTTATGTGCTTTAGTAGAAGGTCTGAGAGGATGGCAGGACCTTAGATCAGTAGCCAAGTGCACTAACCACTCTTCCATGGGACAGAGCAAGATTAATATTTTCGCTTTGTCATCTGTTTGTCTATATTCATGCCTGTCTGTAGACATTCAACTCTGCTTTTAGGTATAAATTAAAAAATATTTTTGGGTTGGATGGTAGTTAGATAATAACTAGAAGGAGAGCTATGCACCAATCTACTGTCCAACCTAATGTCCAACCCCACCTTCTCATGGTGCAGGCCATTGGTACCTTTCAAAGGAGATACTCTCTTGTAGAAGTGAACAAAGGGGGGAGGGTTACCAGATTAGTGTAGCCTACTGATCTGGACAATAGCTAATTTCTTTTTTTTTTTTTTTCTATTCTGCTGAGGAGTGGTCAACCACACAGGGTCCTGGTGCTGACCATATAAATTTACTGGACTGGATTAAGGCTCTAAGCTTGGTTATGGATCCTAAATTTGCTGCACTGGTGAACTTCTGTGGAGGGAAATATCGGCAGCTGTGTTTTTTTATGTTTGTTTGTAAGTTGATAGCCCCAAGTGAAAAAATTCACATGATATGTTTCATCAGCTGGTGGATAATCCTGATCAGAGGTCATCGCAGGCACCTGAACTCTTGCTTCTACTGACATCATCAAATTCTACATTAGAGGAAGTCTTCCAGTGTAGATGCTTCAGCCTTTAGTGGTGGAGGAACGGGTCTTTGCCCCATGCCTGCGATTAGGGAGCTGTTTGATATTGTCGGCATTCCCTCTCTCAATAAACATAGTTTCTTTAAATATCCCACTAACCATTTTCTCTCCATAGTAATTGGAATGTAAGGACTCTGCACAGAGCTTATTCCCTTGATGTCCTCACACAAGAATTCCACCATTATAATTTAGATATTCCCAGCTTGCAAGAGACCAGATGGATAAATAAAGATCAGATTCTTAAAAATAATCTTAAATTTCTCTTTTCAGGGAGGGAAGATAATAAGCATCTCCAAGACATAGGCCTGCTTCTTAGAAGACATGCTAATGATGCTCTTCTATGATATACCATTTTTTACAGGCTTTTTTGGAAACTAGCAGTACTCTTGTAGGAAAAAAGAAGCTGAGGTGTCAGAATTATTTGAGTGATAAGACTTGAGCTTATTTCAGAAAGAAAGAATTGCAGGAATATCCTTAATCAATATCCTACTAGTCCTAATAGAAAGCATTAGAGGGAGCTTAATAAACATGTAAAGGATCAGTTAGCTCCTAATAAGAATCTTTGGCTTGTCTGATAAAGCCTAGGAAGCAGTTAGGCAGCACAACAGCAGAGCACTGTACCAAGTATTAATGATTTGTGCAGTAGAAAACAGATGGATATACAGGAATTGAAGGATAAAAATGATAAGGTTATAGAAAGTGAGGATTCTGTCATGGCTAAGTGGGCTGAGCATTTTTTTTTTGGTTGTTGTTGTTTATTAAGACAAACTAATGTCTAGTATCACTGTTTGTTTCTCCAGACAAATTTCTTCCACAATGTTTAACAAATTCACCATCACTGAACGATTTACTTTCAAAAGCAATCAAATGTACAACTTGATAACTGGCACTTACAGCAGATAAATTCCTTGACTGATATATTTTGAGTGTGTTTTGTTCTTTTTTTAAATCGTTTTGAAACTTTGAACACTTCACAACACTCCTTTATATTGATCATAAGATTTATGCTTGGAATCATAGTGCCATTTTAAATTATATTCTTTAAAAGCTGTCAGTCTCTTTATACACCAAACACACTGCTTTTTCATTGTACTCAATGAAAAAATAGTCTTCAGTCCATGCTTGATTAAAGCACAACACTCCAAATTGACTTTCCTCTTTTGGAACATTTTTAAGGATGATTTTTAATTCAATACAAATTAATAATCCATAGAATGAACAAGTTATATCAAAATAGTAGAATTTCATAATATGTAAAGCTTAAAATAAATTAGAATTCTCTGTCATTGAGCAATAAAATTTTTAAGTTTATCTTTCAAACTATTTGCATGTTAGAAGTTTTTAGGAGAAAACTCAGAAGTTTTTTGGAGCAAAGACAGTGCTCCTTCTTCAGTGAAGTGACACTATGTGGTGACATTAGGGTTGTTTGTGTGGCAGTTGTAAGCATAAACTGTTTTGTGTTTTGGCTCACATCTGTTTGATGCTCTGTGAACATCTCCTGTAGCAAATGTATGGCATTTTCTGATATAGTAGATGATAGAATTATCCAGCAAATATATGGGAAATCTGTATACATCCAATTTTTGAAGGAGGCTAATTATGTCTCTTCCATTTTTGACTGATACATTCATAACTGTATTTAGCATACATATGACTGCACTGGGCTACGTTTGGCACACAACAAACATGACAAAGGTATCTGCTCATCTGTCCACATGGTGAAACAGAAAACGGGATTCGTCTGACCATGCGATCCTCTTCCAGTCTTCTATGGTCCAATGTCAATGATTACATGCCCACTGCAAGCATTGACAACGGTGAATGACTGTGAGCATAGGCACACGAATGGGTTTGTGGCTGCTGAGACCCATATCCAAGAGCTTACAATGAATTGTGTGTTCGGACACATTGGGCCCTTTACCACAATTGAAATTATGGGTAATATCAGCCACAGCAGCTCTCCTGTTGCTGTGTACAAGACTAGATAGCCTGCTCCGACCTCTGGCATCAGTGAGGCGCGGCCAGCCCACGCCTTGTTGCCGGCTTGAAGTGTCACCTGTTTCGAACCATCTTTGATAGGTACTAACTACTGCATAGTGTCAGCAGCCTACCAGTATCTCTGTTTTGAGAGATGCTCTTACCAAGGCGTCTTGCCATAATGATCTGGCCTTTGTCATCATCATCATTAAGCAGCCATGGGCTACAGAGGTCCAACCAGACCATACAATTTAGTTCATGCATATCTGTCCTGAGCTGCATCTGGCCACTGCACACCAGTTCTCTGCCCACCGCATTCTAGGTCTTCCCCTCTTTCCGAAGCCTTTAGGCACACTGTTCATAACCCTATTTGCCAATCTATAATTATCCATATTGGCAACATGGCCAAATCAACAGTCTCTCTGCACAATATGCTGCTTAAAGGAGGTTGCCTAACCTCATCATTAGTTACAAAGTTGAACCACCTAATGCCCAAGATACTGCATAAGCATCTAGAATCAAAAGCATCTGGTTTTCTGTTATCTTGTTTACATAGCGTCCAAGTTTCACTACCATAACTTTCAAGAATTTTAGTCTCTAGGTGTGTACATGTATTTCTCCACACTCTCCATAAATTCTTAAAAGTCCTGGCAGCAATCCCTATCAGTCTGTTAATCTCATGCTGCACATCATCAGCATCTGTTACATAGCTTCCAAAATAATTAAACTGTGGCACCTGTTCAAGATTGCATCCATTCAGATTAACTGAATCACAGCCGGCCTGACCAATTTTCATCACTTTAGTTTTCTCTCTGTTTATAACCAAACCTACTACCAGTCTCGTCAACATCATTTGCTAAAAGGGCTAAATCATCAGTATAATCTAAATCAGAAATTTTCGTATCTCAAGCCCATTTAAGGCCAAATCTTTCCCTTGAAGTGAATTTCGCATAACATAATCAATAACCAAACTAAAGAGAAAAGAAGACAAAATGCACCCTTGTCGAACACCAGAAGTAATGCTAAACCAATTGCTACATGCCTTACCAACTCTCACACACGACTCAGTGTTATTATAGAGAGCTTTCATTATGTTAACCAACTTGTCTGGTATGTCATATGATCTCACAATCAACCACAATTTATGACGATCAACAGAGTTGAAAGCCTTTTTGAAATCAACAAAGCTAGCAACCAAAGGTTTCTGAAACTCTAAACACTTCTGAAGAAGAATCTGCCTAAGTGAAGATATCTGATCTACACATCCCCTACCTCTTCTGAATCCACATTTCTCATCACACAATTGCCTATCAACCAGATTCTTAATTATATTAAGCACAATCATTCAAAGAACTTTTCCTGGAATAGAGAATAGGCTGATACCTTTTTAGTTATCACAAGAACTGCAATCACATTTTTTGAAAATAGGAATAATAATAGCTCTGGTAAAATCCTTAGGAACCATGCCTTTATTATAAAAGATATTCAAAATTTCAGTTATCCAAATGGTAACAGAAACATTCCCAGCTCTAAGTTCCATGTTGAGACGAAACGAAATACTGCCTGTTAGAGCTCCGACCCAGGTATTATATATTCATGACCTGGCACGTGATTCTGATTGGCTGCACATGCTCTTTACATAATTCAGAGGTGGTTTTAATTTGTTGGCTAATTGGTGTATACTTTGTATGCTTTTCAATGTTTAGTTATTTGAATGTATTTTGTTGGCAATAAAGAGCAAATAAGTTTGAATGTGGTGAGACTGAGGTGCCACTGGATATGATGAACCTATTATGAAGGTAGCATCCCTACTATGAAAGTAACAGAACATCTAAAAAGATAGTAGCATCTCACCCTTTACCAGAAGAAACAAATATATTGCACATTGATAAAATCAAACTGTATAATCACAGCTTGTAAAAGTAAGTGCATGTAGGAACTCTGGAGGAAATAGCTTAAAAGGACAGAGTGCATCAGCCATACATATGGAACAACAATGTTGTTCCATATGTATGGCTGAAGCAATGTGGATAAATAATGGTAAACATGTCTTGTTCTCTCATAACTTTAAATAGTTAAAGTATTGTCAGCTAATAACAGCATAACAAGCTGATTGTCATCTCCCTTATAGTATGTGAAGTATAGATAGATAGTAGTTTGAATTAGCATATTCATTGTCATGGTGTTGTAACAGTGATTATATGGAAATGAAATATGATAAAATTCACAATGGCTAAGTAAATTTTTTAACTTCTAGTGTTTTTCTTGTATTTGCAGAAGCAAAATTTTATGGTTAGGAATAAGTGTGTATCATTATAATCTTTGCTCTTTTATACGGCCTCTTTACTGCTAATAATACAATTGTTTAGATTACTATTTGTACAACTTTCAAAAAAGTTAAATATTCTTTCTAATGTTATAATGAAATACATTTTTCATTAGTTTAAATCACATATTTAGTGGGGAGTTTTTACAGAATTAATTTTAAGTATCTTGGTATAATCTTAAAAAATTTAAATTTTTGTTGCCTCTATGAGACCAGAAGTTGAATTAAAAAAAATGCCGCCTGAACACCATAAACTGCCTTGCTCATATTCGTTTTTCCAAATCGTAATTTTCGTCATGCAAGGTATGGTAGCTCTGGGTAGGTATCATGAACACCTATATTATATGCCAGGACAGAGTCACATAAAACCCCACTTACAACATCTAATGTTGCTAGATGAAGCCTGATATGTGATAGGCAAAACACATCGCCTAAAATTTAAGGATTTTATCATTCTGTTTCTTTAAATGCTTCAATTGCAACCATAAAAAACAGAAAAGAAAGCATCAAAGATGCAGTCACAGCAAACTAAAGTCATATTGAAACAGCAAGTTCAGTATGATGGACTGGTGTGATATCAACAACTAGTCTGCTACAATGGACACCCAATAACTCAATTGTCAACAAGCTGTTAAAAAAAGAAGTATGTGAGCCAGCCAAAGAGAGAGCTCTTTGCAAATGGTATGATCCTTTTTCACTTCCAACTTAAAATGTAAAAATTTTCAATTGGCAAATATCACCATTGATGTGGTGTACTATTCTAAAAGTTCCATCTAAGACTCGACAACTTTTATTATGTGAAAGAACAGGGTATTTTTTAAACTCACATGTAAGTTTCTATGATTGCTAAAGTGGCAGTGGATAGTAAATATACAGAGGTTTTAGATGCTTGCTCATAGACAAATTTTTTTAACGATGGTATTATCGTGGTAAATTAAACATTTTTAAACTCACTTCTAAATTTGTGCTAAAATTCATAATTGGCAAAAAATTATAGTTGACAAAATGATTGAGGAGAAAGATTTGATGACAAAGGGATTTTGGGAATGTCACATAACTGTGTGCCATAAAAGTAGTGTTTTGAATAAGCCCAGATCTAGAAAACAAATGAGGAGTGCACAATAGTCAAAAAAAAAAGTAGGGGGCAAAAGACTGGATTTGCATTGCAGTGTAACATTTTCCCCTTTGTTTTAGAGGTTTTAAAAAATTCTTGAAATATGCACAAGTAGAATAATTTTTGGCCTCTGTTATCAGAGCTGCCAACTACTCCAATATTTTTTCTTATTTTCTGTGAAATTGGAGTTTTTTTTTTGTTTATTCAGTTTCCTTCCAAAATTTTACAGTAGTTTCTTCTTTTTAGAAAAGGAAATAATTGTTTTCATTTTTGCTCCTTATGAAAAAGGTGTGCCTTTTTACCCACTTTGCAATCCATGCTTGAATGTGGGCTCACCTACACACTTAATGCCCTGTGGGTCAGGTTGGACTTCAACCATTGCTGCAGCTGACAATTTCCAGACAAAACTCTAGGCAAAATTACACCTAAATGCTTTTACCATGCTGAAGGCCACAAATTTGTATCTAAATAGCTGTATTCAACTTTAATCTATCATACGCTCTTCTCGCTCTGGACAACTAATCTCAAATCAGATTACTTAGAACCCTCATTTCTTGAAACTTCAGGTAAGGAAAGTCACAGTTTGGAAAACTTCCCTGATCTGTGACCTTGCCCTGTCCACGGTCAGTAGGGGACACCGATGGGCTTCGAAAGGCAGCCGTCCATCGGATGGGACGTTAAGTCGTGGCCCCAAGTGTGGGAGAGCCATACCCTGTGTACGTTAAAGAACACACTGGATGGCCCTGACAGGAAATACCATCTGTCTCCCAACATCTGTTCCAGTGGATCCCCTCCCCCAACCTTCTCTGAGACTTCAGGATCCATGTGACCTGGTCATTTAGCCCATGGTGTGCAAAAATGTGCCACTCAGAGGTAAAACGACCCTGATCTGTGAGTCATGAATGGCATGGCTGCCCATTATAAATTAAGTTCAGCTAGCAAAAAATTAGTCACCCCTTGCTGAATGTCACCTAATAGCATGTAATGCCTCTATGTGACCAAAGAACAGCTGAAATTCTGTCTGGTATGGATGCCACCAGTGTGTGGATGTAGTGCACATCAATATTCATCCATTCTTCTAGCAGCAAATGCCGCAGATTGGCCAAATGACTGGGACGGCGCTTCACATGATGCTCAAAATAGTCCCACAAATTTTCTATGGGATTCAAATCCGGGAATTTGTTGAGCCAGTCGAGATGTTCAAAGGCTTCAGAATACTTGTCTTACCAATCCGACACACTTCGAGCCCTGTGCATTCAACAATTGTCGTCTTGGAAGACTGGGGTATCCTTCTGCTGTTGGGGCGGGGGGGGCTCCGACGGTAGCGCGTCAGGCTCGTAATCTGTAGTTCCCAGGTTCGAGTCCCAGCTGGGTCAGTGTTGAGATTTATCTCCGCAAAATTCCCCGCCTTGCTCACGGTCAGCAGGGGACACCGATGGGCTTGGAAAGGCCGCCATCCGTCGGATGGGACATTAAGCCATGGCCCCGTGTGCGGAGAGCCATACCCTGTGCACGTTAAAGAACACGCTGGATGGCCTTGACGGGAGGCTACCATCTGTCTCCCAACAGCTGTTCCAGTGGGTCCCCTCCCCCAACCTTCTCTGAGCCTTCGGGGTCCATGTGACCTGGCCATTTAGCCCATGGTGTGCAAAAAAGTGCCGCTCAGAGGTAAAACAACCCAAATCCTTCTGCTGTTCACTGTGGAGATGCTGCACAAAAGGCAACATGTGGTTGTCCAGTAGCTCCATACAGCCCTTCTGGTTCGAGTGTGATGTCACGGCAACCCAAGGACCCATTTCCTCGTACATGAAACACCCCCAGAACATCATAGATCCTCCTCCAGCCTGAACAGAACCTTGCACACAGTCTGCATGGAAGGTTTCATGCGGCTTACGATGTACCTGTCGCCTCGCTTCATTCGAGTACAAGCAAAAAACATGACTCATCCAACCTGATCACATGCTTCCAAGAGTTGACAGTCCAGTCTTTGTGGTACCATGCCCACTGTAGCCATGCAGCTTTGTGCAGAACTGTTAACATGAGTCTCTTCCATGGTACTCTGCTCCAGATATCCGTGGCATGCAGTTCCCTTCGGAGTGTTCATTGAGAAACAGCTTATTATAGACCTGCATTGATGGCTGGAGCAGTTCCTGCCTCATTGCAAAGCTGTTTGACCTCACAGTATGTGACACACAATTGCAGAGACTCAATACTGAGGCTCATCCCCAATAAATTGGTTGCACTCCAGCCTTTACTTAAATATACCAATTATTTATTGAACCTTCCAAACATGCTTGATAGACAAGGACATATGCTCAATTACATAACATTACATCACCAGCTTACTATGCCTGTTCAGCTGTATTCACAGAGCCCAATGCCGTTATTTCCAGTCGGCATTTACCAGCTTTACAATTTTACGTCTTCACGCGTTCGTCCTTCGACTGGCTCTCCCCTCTCCTCATCGCCAAACCCTTTTTTCCTTTCTCTCTCTGCTTCGGCCATCTGGCAAGGCCGCTTGCCCCTGGGTCACTTGTCAGCAGACGCCAGCAGTTGGGTGACCTTCGTCCCTCCGGGCACTGCTACTTCAATTAACTCTCCAGATGCTGGGACAGAGGGCCTCCCACGTAGCATATGCCTTTTTGGTGAAATCCAAAATAATATACAAAACATGAACAAAAAAAATATTTAAAAAGGCCTCTAGCCTGACAATATATTTGATGAACAATAAAAAATAATGCTAGAAGCAGCAAAGTTAAAGAAAGGTTTTAAAAATCAAAAGTCTACTAAAATACTTACCAGAAGAGATAGATAATATGTAGTTGCTAAATAACACAACTTCCAGTAGTAATAAAAATCAATATCTTACATCAAGTGTTTAGAAAGCACTGCAACTTTGCTAGACAGGAAAAGTCAATCAAATTTGATGAAATTAAACCAATCAATAATCCACATACAGTATAACACAAGAAAGGCACTAATGCATTGCTTCTTGTTACTTTCGCTGACTCAATCTGTGAGTGTGATACTACACAAGTGCAGGGGAGTTATTTTGAACTTCATATTTTTTTCAAGCTGTTCAACAGGTAAAAAGGTATGGATTACATTTTGTTACTGACATTTAATTAAAAACAGTAAAAAAATTGCCAATTTCCATTTGAAAATTTGAAAAAAAAAATAATAATGTTTTTAATTATTTTGTTTTCATCTTTGATGATCCTGCCCGTTATTCTACAAATGAAGATATCATATTTTTAATTTCCTCATGCTAATGGAATGTCAATACTTACCTAGCAATCCTATTGTTTGTATGTTTTTCTGGATATAATGTGAAGTTCCATTGATAATTTTGCAAAGGAATTATACCATTCAATAGTTGGCTCCATTTCAAAGAGGGCAGTGAAATTTTTCGAATACTCCTAAGATTTGTTATGAAATCCCAATAATTTTTTTTGGTAAAAGATCCGTGGATTTTTTTAACTGTTTCAACATCAGACATTCGCAACGAATGGAACGAAATCGGAAATGTCTATTCCATAAATGAGCGGAACACTTTTTATAAGAGTGGCTTGTATTGCATTTGCTGTAAGATTTCAGAATCATGTGCACAACACAGTTGGCCTTCATAACTGTGAAGTTGCAGTGTTTTGAAAAGTGTGTGTTGGATAGATAATTATGCATGTGAAAAGATAATGGCACTGGAAAATTTTCCATTTCTAAACAATCGATGGCATAGCTGTAGTTTAGATTATTAAAATCTGTGTTAAATATCATGTAAAATCCGTGTCTAAAGTCGGAAGATAAATTCTACAGATCATTAGTTAGAAAAGGAAGACAATGTCAAATCGAAGAGTTGCGTGAAATGATCAGAATGAAATTTGTTTAGTTGTGAATCCTAAAATGGCAAAGATATTTGAAAAAGAGTTTTGGTTCTTATGATTTCTTATTTCAAGATTATTTGTATCCAACTTTAGTATTTTACTCTCTTAGCTAATGAACGACTAGGTCAAAAATTTTGTGTCAGAACTGGACATACATTTGGTTATATTGGCACCATTGTTCTGTTCTTCGTGATTAGTTTTATTGAGTGAGGACTCATCATCAGATAAGCAATAAAAGCAACCCAAAGGCTTCTTCATAAGTAGAATATCAACAACATCTACAATATCAGTCATACAATAGTCAGTTTAGTTATATGAGTTGTTCCAAAATCCTCTAGAATCAAATAACGTCTCAAAATATGGATTAAATATGGTTAATAATTAATGTTCCAAAATATGGATTAAATCTGCTTTTTACAACAAAATTCGCAAGAAAAATCCACCAAATCTCACCAACCAATCAATGATTAATATACAAATTCAGGTAATATATTTTTAAAGAATTTTTTTTATTTTTCATTGCAGAGTCATTAGACTTGTTGATAATGCGATAAATTCGCCCAATAAAGCAATTCAGGTTTGTTATGATATATTTTAGATAATGAATTAAACTGTGCAAAGTTTATTCTGCAGGTGAAGAGTTCTAACCTAAAATTAAGTGGAAAGAGACAAGTCCTGAGAGACTCCTGAATTGGCTGCTGTAATTGTAGTTGCATCCTTTTTTTCCCCTCCCCCTGCTTTGGATATTTGTTAGCTCTTGTTTGGAGGAGGAGGATGTTGTGAAGGGATAGAATGTAGGGAATGTGCATCTGTCAGACACTCTTCCATGGGGAAAAAAATGAGTGGCAGAAATTATGGGTTCTGCCTGTTTCTTTCATAGATGGTCTTTAAAGCCTCAATCTTTTATTAGAGAAACATAGCAGACCAGTAAATATTTGAACAACTTACAATCTTCGCAAATAGCTGCCTTACTCAAGTTATTGATTATGTGGTGACCGAGGATGTACCATTTTAAGAAACTACGATCAAAATGTTTTTAGTTTTTCCTTCAAACTCCATAGAAAACTGTGAGTGATGCAAAAGAAGAAAACAGAAATATACCTTATGAGATTCGAATGTGGATTATTGTAATCAATATTTTATCCATGTGAAATTTAGCTCTTTTCCTATATTTTGGATAACAATTTTTCAGCTGTAATCAGTGTCACAGCTGACTTTTGAGATGCCTCGAGTAAATGTTATACTTGAGGTCCAAGAAAGGAATTAGTAGTCTTCAAGACTTAATTCTTCACCTGACAAAAATATTTTCCATTCTCATCAAATTTTCTGCTTCTGGCTGACTTTCCATTTTCTGTGTCACTACTGGAGAATATTTTTTTTAATTTGTGAGGCATGGAAATCGGCATGCATTTTATTAACACGTTCACTCCCACTCATGACCATTGTCACTGAAACAATAATGCCATTTCCAAATTCAGTCTTCAGCACTGTTTCGTAGTCATTGAATTTGGAAATAGAGAGGGCAATTAATATCTGTTTTTTCAATTTCCTCTTCTGATTTGGGAGCAAAAATGGTGTGGGGAACAAGATTCAATGCATCCCTTGCAGTTTCATCTCAACCATCATTTTTGTCATCCCGCAGTGTGAAGCGATCCACTTCACTGAAATCCATCTACAACAGTTAATCAATCACTTTTCATGATTAGATGGTTTTAGTATGAACTCTTTTCCAGTTGATATTTCCAGGTTTTGTTTCATGGATAAAAGAATTATTGGTAAAAACAAGAATATTAGAAGTGGAATTTATCTATCTGGATCGAGACAGCCTTGGCCAGTTTCTATAACTTTATAGTTGATAATCTGAATAGCATTCTGCAGTCTGAAATAATGAGCAGCATTAAGCTGCAATCGCTTTGCTAGTCAACAGATCTAAAAAACCAACAGTAAGGGTAGAAATATATCCATGATGAAGAATTAGATCTGTTTTCTTTCTGGCATCCTTCTTTATTTCTTCTTTTGCATGCAAATATTTTTTCTTGATTCTGGGAAGGTCTGAGTGAAAATATTCAATGTAGAAAGAGAGGAGGGGAAAAAGACCACAATCTTTGATGACCACAAGTAGTTTCACTTTGTCGTCTGTCCATCTGTAGACATCAAACTTTTTTGTTTACAGAGATAATTTAAAAATTCTTTTCGTGTTGGATAGGTATTGATGAAATATTACGATACACACTTTCCGAATCTCTCTAAGCTATAATTATGCCCTCTACTGGTGGGGAAATTTTGGTGGTGTAATGTGAAGGTCGTGAAGTTTCCATTGCTATCAATGAGTTGACCCCATAGACCCAGAGAGGGTGGGAAAAACACACCTTTTTAATTTTAGCAGGTTATTGTTTTTTGAGATAAATTAAATATTCATTTTGGGTTAGATAGGAATTGATAAAATATTATGATTCACACTTTTTAAATCTTCCAAAAATTATAATTGTGGCTTCTAATGGTGGAAAAATTTACAAATTCCAAAATTGAAATAAATATTGCAAATGACGTATTTAATCTAAAAATTTTAAATTTTGGTGGTGAAATGTGAATGCCATGATGTTTCTATTGGTAAAAATGAATTGACCTCTTAGACCCAGGGGGGGGGGGACACATTTCGTTTGTTTTAGCAGATAATTGTATTTAGAGATAAATGAAATATTCTTTTTAAGGTTAGATAGGAATTGATAAATTATTATGATTCACACTTTCAAAAACTATAATTGCGCCCTCTAACAGTGAAAAAGATTGAAAATTCCAAAATTTCAAGCGAATATTGCAGTGATGTATTAATGATAGAAATATGAAATTTTGATGGTGAAATGTGAACATCATGAAGTTTCGATTGGAAACAAATGAAAATGATAATAGAAAACTTTTTCAGTTTGATTGGTTTGGTATTAATGAAATATAAGTTTCATTTTTCAAATACTTAACATCACTGAAATGATGAAACAGCAGAGCTGTTTTCGGGTTTTACAAATAATACACACACAGAGAGAGAGAACACGATTTTGAAAAATTAGTGATAGTTTTTAACAGATATTACACTGCCCACTTTTTTTGATATAGATTTTAGATTTAAGAATTAAAAGACATACTTTTATGTTTTATAATTACTAATAAAATACTATTTGCATTTTCCCATCATCCACTAGCTCAAATTAAAACTTTTAAGGAATGAAACAGTAGGTAAAGGGAAAAACTTCATTCTCTTTATAAACAAGATTCTCTAAGTAATTACCATTTTTGAGTCGATTCAAATCAAGCAGCTGCTTGAGAGGGTATTTATTATTTTTTTTTGTACCAAAACAGTTGAGTTTATTCAGTATTTAACAAGATTTTCATATGCCTCCTTCCAGTTAATTAGTTACAATTAACAGTTAATGCATTGCTGGAAGTTGTACCAGTACTATCTGTCTCTTTTAGTCACGACACCAGGGATTCCATGAGTTTATATTTTTACAGCCTTCACCATCCTGGCAACAAGAGATGGATAGTAGTAGTATCATCATCATCATGTTCAAATATTATTGTTAATTATTCTGCTAGTACTAAGCTTGTAGTCAACATGCATTTTATTTGAATGCGATAAAAGATAAATAATTATTGTAAATACTTGATTTAATATTAATTTATCTGTTGAGAATTATTACAACAAACTGTTAATTTGTATTAATCTTACTTCCATGATAATAGGGAATGCTGCTTTTTTCATAATTTTTTTCATATTATAGCATTTAAACTATTTCATTCATAGAAAATATTAGTTACATGTAATTAATATCATTTGCATTTATGAGTATAATTTTTCATTATAGGTTGAATACATAGCAAAGACTATTAATCTATCTTTGGTAAGTTTTTTTTTTATGTTTTGTATGTTTAGTATGTAATAAATTGCCTTTCCTTCAAAATGTATAGGAAACCTGACTCAGCAGGTACCTGTATGCAATAGGCCTAACCAAACAATCAGTTTTTCTGGCATGAATTGTATGTTCCATAAAGATAAGAATTTGAAACTTGTAGTCCATGACAACCTGCTTGATATGAACATGAATTCTGGCATTCATGGAATTAAAACCTTGAGACTTGGATTACATGGATGTTTAAATATTCATGACATCCATTATAGAAGACAGTCAGCAAATGAGTTGAGCACTTAAGAAATTCCTTTCTAGTTGTTGGTGATACACACATACATTATGTTAAAAAAAATGTCCGGACTTTCAAAGCTCTCTAACATTGAAAATAAACCTTTTACGCCAAAACTGTTATTGGCGATAAATTGTAGATGTCACTCAAAGCTCTCTAAATATATTTCCCACAATATTCGTTAATATTTAAAGAATGAATGGAAGCTGAAGCATTTACCTTCAACTTTTGACACTTGTGAAAAAATACTTCAATAGTTATACAACTGTTGTAACAATTTTTTCACTAACATAAATTAAATATCTGAAGTTTGTATGATGATCTACATTTCATTTGTACTAATGGTCTCACCAGATTTTTTTGCTATAAATGTTTTGAGAGCCAATGTAACCAGCTTCTTGTGAGTATTCAGCCAATTTTTAGGTTGCTTCAAAATTATTGGAGGTATTTTGTACCTCTTAACTTTAGTCTGAAGGGAGGAAATGTTCTGTGTTTGTGACGATGTTCCTACATCATCACTTATGTCATATTCTTCATCTGAAGCACACTGGCTAGAGAGTAAGGAATACTTGTTTTAACTAGTGAATCAATTTGGAGGCAATGTGACAGTGTTAGTTTTCAATGATCTTCGATTAATTTTTAAAGAGTCATTGAAGTGGGACCATTTAACAGCAGATGACACTGTCACATTGCCTCCAAATTGATGAAATTTTAAAAAGTCGTCATACAAACTTGAGATATTTAATTTATGTTAGTGAATAAATTGTTACAAGAGTGGTGTTTTATCTATTGAAGTATTTTTTCACAAGTGTCAAAAGTTGAAGATAAATGCTTCAACTTCCATTCATTCTTTAAATATTAAATGAATATTGTGGGAAATATATTTAGAGAGATTTTGAGTGACATCTACAATTTATCGCCAATAACATATTTTGCGTAAAAAGTTGTTTTCAATGTTAGGGAGCTTTGAAAGTGGCTTTCCATTCACATATAACACGGGAGTGTCTGGATACTTTTTTTCAACAGAGTATAAATAATCCTCAAGTTGCCATGGGCTATGGAGGTCTAAGCAGACCATGTAATTTACTTCTCCAATTATGTGTGTCCGATATGATACTGTTGCTTTAAACACACAATTAAAAAGATCTTGCTCAGAAATTAAAATAACTTAAAGTTCTCTGTCATTGAGCAATAAAATTTTTAAGTTTGTCCTTCAAACTATTTATGTGTTACAAGTTTTAAGGAGGAAACTTTGAAACTTTTTGGTGCAAGGACAACACTCCATCTTCATTGAAGTAACTCTATGTGGTGATTTTTGAGCTATTAAGAACTTCCTTCCACATATTGTGAAGGGTGATTCAAGTATCTTGACTGCAGGTTTGAATGAGTGAGGTCATTATTTCAATGGCCTCATAGATGATGGTTCTGTAGTAAGTGGATGCACTTATTACGGAACCATCATCCATGAGTATTGAAATAATGACCTCACCCACTCCCACTTTAACGCTCACCTGTTCAACATTTCCACCCAGATCAATATATGTACAGGATGCCTTATATCAAATGGTGGATAATCCTGATCAGCGGTTATTGAAGGTAGCTGAATCCTTGCTTCTATGGTGGGCGGGGGTGGCTCAGTCGGTAGCGCGCCTGGCTCGTAATCTGTAGTTCCCGGGTTCGAGTCCCAGCTGGGTCAGCGTTGAGATTTATCTCCGCAAAATTCCCCGCCCATCCCACGCTCAGTAGGGGACACCGATGGGCTTGGAAAGGCCGCTGTCCGTCGGATGGGACGTTAAGCCGTGGCCCCGTGTGCGGGAGAGCCATACCCTGTGCACGTTAAAGAACACGCTGGATGGCCTTGACGGGAGGCTACCATCTGTCTCCCAACAGCTGTTCCAGTGGGTCCCCTCCCCCAACCTTCTCTGAGCCTTCGGGGTCCATGTGACCTGGCCATTTAGCCCATGGTGTGCAAAAAAGTGCCGCTCAGAGGTAAAACAACCCAACAACCCAACCTTGCTTCTATGGCATCACCACATCTACAGTAAAGGAACTCTTACCAGTGTAGGCAGCTTAAGCCTTTAGTAGTGAGGGGGAATAGGTCTTGCCCCATGCCTGTGGGGCAAGACCTATTCCCTCTGCCATAAACCTATTTCAGTGTTTTCAAAATTATTTTTATCGTTTATCCTAGCATTCTATGCATCTTTTATTGCTCTTAAAATTGAAACTAAAGTAACATGAGCCTTAGAAACGAATTCAACAAGCTGAGTTGTTGTTGTTGCAAGGTGCATCACAGCAGCAGGTGTGATTGCTCACATGCAATAAAGTGCCTCTATAGTGGATGTTTACAGAAAGAGTTCTGGTATATAGGGTAATGGCACCATGCTTCTAGTCAGTTTAAACTTCAGCTTCATTTCTATAAATTTATTTTATTTCCGTGAATTATAGTTTCCCTTCAGCTGAGCTATCGATCTTTTAGAGTTATGCTACATCGGATGGTTGGCTTTACAAGTTGTTGGGGATATTAATTAACATCACATTAGGTTATATGTTAATATTTATTTTATTTCTTTCTATTTTTGTAAAAACAACTTTGATCTTGTATCGTTTTCTGAAAATGAATGAGGTATTTCCTCCCAACAAATTGGATTATAAACTCTGCATAGTTAATATTTTATTTACTTTATTTCTGTAAATTATCGATCTTTCTGCTGATTGATAATTATCAATTTTTCACAGTTATGCTACATTGGATGGATGGCTTACAACTAGTTGCTGTGGATAGTTTATGTAGCATTGCTTTAGGTTATATATATTTTTTTATTATTTCTTCGTTTTTCAGTAAAAAGAAACTTTCATCTTGTATCATTCCCTGAAATTTCTGAAAATGATTGAGATCTTGAATATGGAAGCAAAAAAGTACTTCCTTGGCACGGATATCAGTCCTCATGTGGGAGGACAGTTTCAGGGAGCCCTTAAACTCTATGTTTTACTCCCTCCTCTCTCTCTTTTGCAAAATTTCTATTTTTCTTTAAATTTCAAGTTTTTTATGTTCATATTGAATGATTTTCAAAGCATCCACCCCCCACCCCCCCTTCTCAGTTGTGCCACTCTGATGATACAGACAATTTTTTTTTTTGCTAAGATGAACTGACTTTTTGGCACTTAGCAAAGTTCAAAATTTATCAACCAAAGAAAAAAATTCATAATGTTCGGTAAAAAAAAAAGTCAAGAAATTGCTCCTCCATTTCCTAAACTGGACAGAAAATCCCATTAATGCGAGCAATCCAAGTAACCTTGTAAAATGCTAGCCAATGTTTCAAAATATACCGCACAAAAAAAATTACTAAAAGAAATAAAAATCATGTTTCATGTAATATTATATTTTTGGGAAGAAATTTATTTTTGATGAATATGTAATTTAACTATTTTTATTCATCAGGTTTTCCAAAATTAAGCCTCAATTGCATAGTCCGATTTTTTTTTTTACCTTAATGCTGTAAAAAAGTTATTAAAAATTACTATGCTTTAAAATTTGTGTAAATATTTTATTTTCATAAAATTTGTAATTGAATTGTTTAATTTGGTATATAACATTAGATGTTTCAATTGATTAGTTATTTTTTTAAAATTTTCGATTTTGACTTGATGGTATGACGGTGCCTACGTAATGGGAATGCCTGCCGATTTCTGCAATTCTGTGTGTTAGCAAGTGCGCACATGAATTTAGCATAGGGTAGCTTATTGAATTAGCATAGGTGAATTAATATAGGTAGCTACATGAATTAGCATAGGTGGGACACAAGCACCGTTCTGCGGTAAGCTAACCTATGCTAATGGTAGGTAGATAACGATCTGGTCGAAGTCATATGGTAAATCCAAGGACAAGTCGAGAGAAAGAAAGAATCAGACATCTGTCTGCTTCTTTCGTTTTCTCGAGATGGCTAATCAAGTACAATAAACTAAAATCTTTCTCATAGATACAAATGGGAATGATGAATCCTTAAATACTAGACGAATGCTGTTGAAAATTGAGATTTAAAGATAAAATTATAATCTTGAATTTATAGTAAGATTCCCATTCACATAACACAGAAATTCTCTAGTATTTTGTTAGGGCAGTGTAACTCAGTTCCATATATTGTAAAGGTTTCTGCGATTCCAAAATATTATTTATTCAAAAGTGATCTCAGAAATTTTTTCCAATTACTCATGTCATTGTTACGTTGCTGACATATTGATGCAGCCAGCTGTCTTGCAGATCCAGTTTGGAATAGATTCAATAGAAACTGAGTTTCGCTTCTGCAAAACATCACACAATACTGCATCATCGTTCAGACTTCTAATTAAAAGCAGCTGAAAGTAGACAGAATAGTAAATAATTACTTACGAACAAATCCGTATCAGAATCCAATTTTGAAGCAAGTGGAAAACAGCGTAATAACTTGTACTGCTATGAAGCAAGTGACAAGTAAAACAGTGGATCACCAGCGCCAAATGGACGAAAATGTAATTAGCGCTGCTGTTGTAACGCTCCAAACAATGCAAAATAATTAAAGTTTTATGCTCCGGATAGCTTTGACGGGCGCCAGGCAATCATTAGCAAATTGCCAAAATGTAGAATAAGTTGATTTAGGGTTCCAATGCCAGTGAGCGTTCATAAGTGAGAGTCAAAATGATTCTTAACAAATAAGAGTTAATGTAAAAAAGATCCTAGATTAGCGTTGCTCAAGATAAAAACTACAGACTCAAAAGTTTGTAACATAACAAAATAGATTTATTTCCAAAATAAGTAACTCACCAAGACATCAATGAAGAAACTAAAATCTGTGCTACACGCACGGTGCTACGCACCTTACTACATCTCTCTGCTCTCAAGTGCTTCTCTCAAGTGCTTAGTGCTTCAAGTGCTCTAAGTGACTCGCAGGTCACGGTTTTGACAATAGGCCGGCGCATGCCGGAAAAGACATTTGCATACAATGATGAAGGACGCAAGCTATGACGCAAGAGGGGGCGTGTCCTTGGCACGCGCTTTAACGGTTACGGTCGGAAGTTCGGAGTTGCGCATACGCAACTCCTAGAAACTTGAAAACGAGTGCTGTGATGCCGAAAAGGAAATAAAAATCCCCAAAATGATAAATATAACGTAAATTAAACAAAACTGGTTAAGGTAAAGCAAAAGTGAACGATGGGGCATCACAACTCCCCCTTCCAAAGGGAGTCAAAATGATTGACCTAACAAATTTTGACGAGCAAATTTTGAATAAAGGACACATCTTACGTCATTTACACATGGCTAAACATAAATAAGTAAAAGTATGCTAGCGCAAATTTTGATATGATGAACTATTCTTACTTTGACACAATTTTCCAGCACAACCAAAGGTACCTCCTCCCTTTTCCTCCTAACAAAAATATGTATTTAACAGCTAACCTAGTGTACTTACGTACCAGTGGCTGTGACAGTTAACTGTATACTAGCATCATCGGTCTAACTAGTATCACATTCTGATACAAACTCGAAATTGGCATATCTTGAACTGTACAGAAAATAAGGTTAATAACTCCTAACTTTCTAAGTCTAATAAATGTTAAAAAGATGAAAAGAAAAAGTGATTCATTACATTTGTTGTTAGCGGGGTAATAACTTCCGCTTTTCCCCTAACCACAATAAAAAATTCGTGAAAGCTAATTCTTCACCTAAATCACATAAAAAAACGGGTATTCGAACACCGTTATCTCCTCCTAATTACATTCAAATGCGCAAAGCTAAGAAAATTTAAAATTTACAAACAAGCGGGATTGTAATCATCCGCTAATTCTTCTCCTATTCACAGAAATCGCGATCTAGCTGAAATAAAAAATCATTAGTTACCTCCCCCTTCAGAGCTAACGTCCCCCTCCCAAAGGAGTTATGCTGATAACAACTCTGTTATCAGACTATGCCATTTGGGGACAGCTCCAAAAAGGTACACAAAAAAAACAAAATTCTGCAATCATCATCATGGTCATCATCTATATATACCAATAAATACTGCCAATGTCATCCACAAAAATTACGTATCATTGACACATAAATATCACTGATGACACTGAACAGATTTAAACACATATACATAAATCGTATCTAAGAATAAAGAAAAAAGAGTGTAAATAATTTATAATATACGATGATAACATTTCATCCAATAACTTTTACATGAATCTCCTCTTTTTTTTTTACATAAATTCACTTTGGAATGCACGTTATTTTACAATACAAATTCTTAAATCACTAATTCTCTTTCACTCTTCTTATTCATATCCAGAAACATTTTACAATTTCTAAACTTTCCAATATCGACTTTCAAAATTTTCAGCTATCAGTCAGCTGAAAAAAAAAATATCTACAAAAATACATTTTAAATACAATAACTAGAACCTCGATGAACAAGAATGCAAAAAAAAATTCTATTCACACAAGTATAAACTCGAACTACAAAAATTTCACTTTTCAAAAATAAATATCGAACTCTAAAGTTTCAACAAGAAATTAAACATCGCTAACTATATAATTCACAATAAGGCTTCTTCTTCGTCTTCATCTATTCCAGAAAAAAAACATTTTATAACTCAATCAAGTGCCAAGTGAAAGAAAAATATACTTAAATTTCATTGTTGGCACTCCGTGGCGATAAATCATCTAGTCCGTTTCCAATAACATCCTTCCGTCGTCGTTGGGTGGCTTCACGTAAAGTTGTTACTGAAGATCTCGTTCAAGTCAAGTCGTCGCTGTAGATCTCTCTCGTGACGTCATCTTCCCGATGTTCGCTGCTTCGCTGCCGGTTGTCGCTCTGCAGGCTCTGGTTGTTTCGTCGGCTTTTCGTTGCTCCGTGCGGATTTTTGAAGAACCTTTTCTCGTACTTTCTAGGCTTATTGGTGTCCGCCTCTAAATGACGCTTTAATAGTTGAGGACCTCCAGACTTGTGAGGAATACTTGCGGTCGGCACAACTTCTTGGTTGGTTTTTTCTTCACTTAAATCAGACTCAAAATTATTTTTATTATTATTACTTTCTTTTAAAACTTCTACTTTAAAAACCTTTTCAAAAACGGCTTCCTCATACGATTCTTCTACTTCACAAACTTCGTTATTTAAACACTCATTATTTGCACTAACGGGACATTTTATAGGTGCTTCTGAAATAATCTGTTCTAGACCACAAGGTAAGTCAAAAAGTCCACTGGACCGCGGCTGCACTGTCAATTGACATTCGTCATTAGTATCGTCGCAGACTTGTTCCTTAGCAAACTGAAGATCGACTTCTGTATCGTGTTGATCTGTTATTTTAGTTACTTCGTGGCAATCAGTAACAAAAGGTAAAGCCATAGTGGCAAGGTATAACTCATGAGAGGGCTTTTCTTGAGGAACTTTGGCCTCTCGCTTCAAAGATCCCGATGAAAGTTTCCCGAATTTTCATTCCTTTTATAGCAATAATTCTCAGTATGTCCCAGTCGGCCACAAAAGTTACAAGTGAAAGATTGAGGTTGTTTAACCAAAGTTTTAGGTCTAGTGTTATGGTTTGAAGCTTGACGTGGCAAAAAGTCTCTACTTCGTTCATATTCTATAGTTCTAGGCGCGTTCGGCGCAAATTGTCGGGACCGTGTAACTTCCGGTCGTGCGGGAGTCATTCTACGCGACTCAACCTGATATCGCTGCTTTGGCGGGAATGGCATCCATTGTTGGTTATGTGTATTTGCTGCAGATTCTCTTCTTGCAGTGTATTGCCGAGCCAATTTGACCAACTCGGTAACGGAATTCACGTTTCGTATTTCTAGGAATTCTCGGATGGGCAAAAGTAATTGAGACAATATGCAATTTACAATATCAATTTCAGCGGCATCAGCATCGTACAGCTGGTATAACTCTACTGTACCCCATATGAATTTTTCTATGTCATCTCTTTCCCTTTGTCTTCGTGAAAACAACTCTGTAGCTAGTTCTGTAAAATCATTATAAGCCGGATATATGTCCATGATTTCATTTTTAAATTCTTCCCAAAGTTCTATGCCATGACGACATCCTACGTTATTCCACCATTGCTTAGCACATCCAATTAGGCAAGATACTGCTAAAACAACTTTTTTGTTGCTTGGCACTTCATGTAAACGGAAGTGCTCCTCCATGGACTTGACAAATGTCCACGATGACGGACGTTTCGAACCGTCGAACCTTATCTCAGGTAAAGGCGAATTAACATAAGGACTATAGTTAATGGATGGGTTGGCAAATCGTCGTTGTGGCAGTTGAAAATACTCTGTTCTATCGCTTGCTTCTGACGGAACAGAAAATGGAACCTTACGTTCAAAGTTTCTTCGTTGGTGAACTGACGTAGCATTGTCAGCAAATTTAGGGGTTGTTGTCGTTCCCCTTTTCTCCCGATTATCATCAAGCAGATTCATTAGCACTTCTGCTTCCATCATTACCTCTTGCAATCTACCCTTTACTCTTTCTATGTCGGGAGTCATTATGGCGGAATCGGCCATATTTAGCGGTCTGCTGAAATTTGGAATTTTGGAAATTTTGAAAACTTTTTTATCTTGAGCAGCGCTCAAAGGTACTGCTATACAACAATACTAAAGCTATAACTAAGCTTTACAAAAATATAAATTTGCTTATAAAAAAATTTTCTTATCGTCCTACGTACTTGTGTGTCCGGACACTTCTAATCATTACATACAATTATCTTAAATATTCAGCAATATCAAAGCTGAAACTTCAGTACCTTTGAATAATACACACAAAAATGTTAAGCTACTTGCTCAACAAAAATTTTCGGCTTAAGCTGCCGTTAAATCTACAACTAGTACATACAACTATTGAGCTCAAAAAATTACTATCTTTAAATACTGGCGAGTCCCTGTTCGCTGCGCCACTTCTTTTATGCTACTCTGTAACGCTCCAAACAATGCAAAATAATTAAAGTTTTATGCTCCGGATAGCTTTGACGGGCGCCAGGCAATCGTTAGCAAATTGCCAAAATGTAGAATAAGTTGATTTAGGGTTCCAATGCCAGTGAGCGTTCATAAGTGAGAGTCAAAATGATTCTTAACAAATAAGAGTTAATGTAAAAAAGATCCTAGATTAGCGTTGCTCAAGATAAAAACTACAGACTCAAAAGTTTGTAACATAACAAAATAGATTTATTTCCAAAATAAGTAACTCACCAAGACATCAATGAAGAAACTAAAATCTGTGCTACACACACGGTGCTACGCACCTTACTACATCTCTCTGCTCTCTCTACAACTCTGCTCTCAAGTGCTCAAGTGCTTCTCTCAAGTGCTTAGTGCTTCAAGTGCTCTAAGTGACTCGCAGGTCACGGTTTTGACAATAGGCCGGCGCATGCCGGAAAAGACATTTGCATACAATGATGAAGGACGCAAGCTATGACGCAAGAGGGGGCGTGTCCTTGGCACGCGCTTTAACGGTTACGGTCGGAAGTTCGGAGTTGCGCGTACGCAACTCCTAGAAACTTGAAAACGAGTGCTGTGATGCCGAAAAGGAAATAAAAATCCCCAAAATGATAAATATAACGTAAATTAAACAAAACTGGTTAAGGTAAAGCAAAAGTGAACGATGGGGCATCACACTGTAACTTCACATCTTGAAATCTGCAGGCATTCCCATTACATAGGCACCGGTATGACTTAGCATAGTTGGCAAAAACCCTGGACTTTTCTCAAAGTATGGTACTGAGAGAGAAAAGATTAAAAATCAGGAGTAATTTTCTTGCTTCAAGTAAATATTTGTTTTTGCTATTCAGAAATATCCTTTCTATTCATGTGCATTATAATCATTTCTATTAGTTATTTTAAAATGCATTTTTATATGCATTGACAGATGATTTTTTTTTTTTTTACTACATGCCTCTATAAAAGTCCTATTAATATAAAATTAGTTGGCTTTTTTGTTAATTATTATATTTTCAGAAAATCCAAGATTAGATGCTGATTAATTTGACAAAAAAAGTTCTAAAGTATTTTTTTTTTGCTAATCATAGTGAAAAAATATCTGGACCTCTGGATGTAAATCAGATTTTCAGGCTGTACCCTGGAAAGGTTAATAGAATTAAAACTGGTTGACAGATAATTGTGTGATGAGCAGTGTGGATTCAGAAGTGGTAATGGATGTGTAGATGAGATTTTTTCACTTGGACAGATTTTTGAGAAATGTTTAGCTTTTCAGAAACCTGTGGTTACTAGCTTTGTAGATTTCAAAAAGACTTGACTCTGTTGACCATCATAATTTGTGGTGGATCATGAGATCGTATGCTACACCAGACAAGTTAGTTAACATAATGAGAGTTCTATGTAATAACATTGAATTCTGTGTGAGAGTTGGTAAGGTTTGTAGCA
The DNA here is from genome assembly GCA_038380435.1 of Ryuthela nishihirai. Taxonomy (NCBI): domain Eukaryota; kingdom Metazoa; phylum Arthropoda; class Arachnida; order Araneae; family Heptathelidae; genus Ryuthela; species Ryuthela nishihirai. The sequence goes on from JAWZYU010000022.1 coordinate 40,281,925, forward strand.
GTTGGTTTAGTATCTCTTTAGTTTGGTCTTTTAGTTGGACTATGGTATGAGAAATTAAAACTGCAAGGAAAAGATTTTGAGCTTAAATGGTCTAGATATCTGAAAATTTCTGATTTAGATAATGCTGATGATTTGGCCTTTTTCATAAATGATGTTCATGAGATGAAATTCTTTCATTAGAGCTGTCGACGAGACTAGTAGTAGACTAAGTTTGGTGATAAACAGAGTGAAAACTAAAGTGATGAAAAATTGTCAGGCAGGTTGTGGTTCAGTTAATCTGAATGGTTGCACTCTTAAGCAAGTGTCTCAGTTTAATTATCTTGAGAGCTATGTAACAGTTACTGGTGTGCAGCATGAGATTAACAGACAAATAGGGATTGCTACTGGGACTTTTTAAAAATCTGTGGAGAGTGGAAAAATAGGGGTGTACACCTGAAGACTAAAATTAGACTTTATAATAGTTTGGTTCTTTTTAGGATTAGTTACGATAATGAAACATGGACCCTTTATAAACAAGATAACAGGATATTTGTGCTTTTGATTCTAAATGGTTTGCACAGTATCTTCGAGATTAGGTGGTTCAACTTTGTTACTAATGATGGGGTTAGGCAAAGGTGTTGGCAACCTCCTTTGAGCAGCATATTGTGCAGAGATACTGTTTTTTTACCATGTTGCTCGAATACATAACTATAGATTAGCAAATAGGTTTATGAACAGTGTGTGTGAAGGCCTCAAAGTAGTGGAGACCTAGTATGCATTGGACAGATAATACCAAACAGGACCTTGTTAGAATTGGTCTACAGTGGCCAGATGTAGCTGAGGATGGATGTGTTTGGAGAACTAAATTGCAATATGGTTGGACCTCCATAGCCCATGGCTGCTTAAGGATTATGATGATGAAATCTCAGTCTTATATGTCTGGCATGCTATCAACTGAGCTGCCACTCCCCACATTATAATGAAATCATTTGGTTTCAAAAATTAAAGCAAATGTATACCTAGGACAATAGCACATTTTAAGTTCATTTAATAATTTCATTTTTATTAATCTGTATAGAATATTTAAATTAACTTTATTGCACAATACTTGTCATTAACACTGTTCATATTAGATAACAGTGCAAAGCAAAATAAATGATACTAAAGCTGAAGTGAATATTAATTTCAATATTCTACTAAATTAATAGCACTGATAAAGGAATTCACAAGAAATATAATTTTTATAGTACACTAGTAAACCAAAGAACGCTGAGTTCTATTTTTTGGTAGATATGCTTATTATTCTGGTGCTATAAATGACATGATTGAGATTTCTCATAATATCTATCACTGTTTTGAATATTAATATGCTGACTAATGGATTTTTAAAATATATATATAAGCATTCACATTCTTTATGCAACATTCAAATAATCTAAAAAAATTTGCTAATATCTAGGTTATAACACTGGAATTATTGTGCGAGGACATCAAGAGAATAATCTCTATATAACGTCCTCACATTCCATGCCTGCAGAGAGGAAATGATTAGTGGGATTTTTAAAGAAACTTGGTTTATTGAGAGAAGTAGGGCCAACAATATGAAACAGCCCCCTGATCGCAGGCATGGGGCCAAGACCTGTTCCCCCACTTCTACAGGCTGAAGCCACCCATGCTGGTAGGAACTTCAGGCACAACCTTTTCAAGAGCCATATGACCTGCCTGAGACACATTACTCCAGTTTAGGATTGATAATGCCCATCTAACTAAATAAGAGTTCAGGTACCTGCGATGGCCTCTGATCAGGATTATCCACCATCAGATAAAAGGTATCCTGTGCCTCTGTTCACTTAGGACTGCAACCAACAAGCAAACAGAAAACGCAGCAGCAGATTTTCCCTCAACTGATGAAGCTCACCAGTGCAGCAAGTCCAGGATCCATAATCAAGCTCAAAGCCATAAATCAGTCTGGTCTAGTGGGTATAAATGGTCAGCACCAGAGCCCTGTGAAGTTGACAACTTCTCAGCAGGGCAGAAAAAAAAAAGTAGTCATAGATGACCAGATAAAGCCACACTGATTTGTCAGTCCTCCCCTTCCTTTCCCTTCCAAAAGAGAACATCTCTTTTGAAAAGTACTAATGGCCTGCACCACAAGAAGGCAGGATTGGACATTAGGTGCTAGCCCTGATGGGTTCAAGGTTTCATCACTGGGGATAGATACACAGCTCTCCTTCCAGTTTATACCTAGCTACCATTTGCAGGGCCAAGTCAACTTCAGATTTAAAAAAAATCAACAGAAATAGGTCATGTTATATACCAAATTAAAGAACATTTTATTTGGGTTAAAATATATATATATTAAAAGAAAATTACAAAATTTTACTGTTTTTCTTTTTGCATTTTAAATTCAGTAAAGATTTTTTTAAATTTGCTGTATTTTCTGAAGTATTTTTACTACCTTTATATATAATTCATAATATTTCTATTGTTACTTAAATCTTTATTTGCCGGCATATAGGACGCACTTTTTTCCCCGCAAAATACTCCTAAAATATGGGGTTCGTCTTATGCGCCGGTAATCAAATTTATGAGTTGAAATTTCTGTCTAAAACTTTTGATTTATATCAATATACATATATAAGTATTCTTTTGCATTTTGTCCTTTTGTAAAAGAGTGGTTTCAAATAAATCGTTTCCACATTTTTTTTTCTGTTCTGTAAAAATAATAAGTTGCGTGATATATTTTATGCCTCACTACTGACATAGGGAGCATTCCAGTAAAATAGAGTTCAGATCCACTGACATCTCAAGGTTACGATTCATCCAATGTGCGCATGTGTGATCACATTTCAGCGGCATATTTTTTCGAAAAGCGCGAGCAAGGCACTTCGTTACCGATTACAGTGCCTCAAGGCATCAAAAACATAAACTTTTAGTACCGAAGAAGCTTTCTCATGTTTTTGCTGCAAAACATGACTCAAAAACAACGCAGATTCTGCTATGATATTGCATTCAAGCTATGAGTGATTGAGTATGCCAAAGAACATGGAAAGAGGGCAGCAGAGAGGAATTTCGGATCACCACCAACAGAAAAGATGATAAGAACTTGGAGAAGACAGGAAGAAGACCTAAAAAAAGCTATGTATAGTAAACATAATCTGCGACATGGAATTGCAAAATGGCCGGAACTAGAAGAATTAAAATCTTGGATATTAGACCACCAAAGCTCGTGATTTTCAGTTTCCACAAAAATGACTATTCAACAAGCAAGAGTGATAGCTACTAACAGAGGCATCGCTGATTTTACAGGATCAACGTCATGGTGTTCTAGTTTCATGAAGAGAAATGACTTACGTATGCTGACTAAAACAAAAAGAGCACAAAAGATGCCAACAGAATATGAAGACAAGATTATCGAGTTTCATAAATTTGTCATTAATGCAAGAAAAAGAGGAAATTTTGAACTTTCACAAATAGGAAACATGGATGAGGTCCCACTGACGTTCGATGTACCCTCAAACGAAACAGCAGATTCCAAAGGTGCAAGAAGTGTTATTGTTAAAACTTGTGGACATGAGAAAACGCATTACACAGTCATGTTGTCTTGTTGTGCCAATGGAACAAAATTGCCGCCTCTTTCGATTTTCAAAAGGAAAATCTTGCCCAAGGAAAAACTGCCTAAAGGTGTGTTTGTGCACATTCATCCTAAGGGATGGATGGATGAAGGGGGATGAAGTTGTGGATAGACAATGTGTGGTCTAGGCATCCTGGTGGACTGTTAAAGATACCTGCCTTGCTAGTATGGGATCAGTTTCGGAGTCATAGAACAGAAGCTGTAAAAAATAAAATGAACCAACTGAAAACTCGGTTAGCTGTAATTCCAGGTGGACTAATGAGCCAGCTTCAACCTTTAGATGTCTGCATTAATAAACCATTTAAAGGATTCATGAAGGAGAAATGGAACAGTTGGATGCAGTCTACAGATTTTGAAGTGACACCATCAGGAAGAAGGAAGAGGCCTAGCATTTTGCAGATTTGTGAATGGGTCAAAACTTCATGGAATGCTGTGAAACATGAGACAGTTGTAAAGTCGTTTAAGAAATGTGGTATTAGTAACTTACTTGATGGCACAGAGGATGATTTGTTATACGAAGACTCAGTTTCTGAAAAAGAGGCTTCAAGTGATTCTTCATTTAGCTCTGCAGATGAATTTCTGGGTTTTGAGGATGAACATTAAAAGGTACCTAACTACAATGTTCCCTAGTTACATTTTTTTTGTATACAAAAATAACTATAAAATGAGTACAGTAAATCTTTATGGAAATTCATGGAACAATGTGGAATTTTTTTTTTTCCTTAAAAATGTGTCTAAAAAAGGGGGTGCGTCCTATACGCCAGCAAATACGGTAATTTTTACCAAATTGTTGTTTGCATATATGATTTTCCCCCTAATTAATTTTGAAACATGATTAGTTAAATAAAATCTGAAAAATAAAGGACTAAAAAGGAGGATAAAGAGCTGTGATGAAATTCATCATCATCCTCAAGCAGCCATGGGCTACGGAGGTCCACCAGACCGTGCAATTTAGTTCTCCAAGCAAGTCTATCCTGAGCTACATCTACTGCATTTGGCCACTGCACACCAATTCTAACAAGGTCCTGTTTGACATTGTCAGCCCACCGCATCCTAGGTCTCCCCCTCCTTCTGAGGCCTCTAGGCACACTGTTCATAACCTTATTTGCCAATCTATAAATATCCATACGGGCAACATGGCCAAACCAGCAGAGTCTCTCTCTGCACAATATGCTGCTTAAAGGAGGTTGCCGACTCTTTTGCCTAACCTCATCATTAGTTACAAAGTTAAACCACCTAATGCCCAAAATACTGCGTAAGCACTAGTTTCCTGTTACCTTGTTTACAAAGTTTTCAAGTTTCACTACCATAACTAAACCTAGAAAGAACCAAACTATTATACAGTCTAATTTTAGTCTTTAGGTGTATACGCCTATTTCTCCACACTCTCCATAGATTCTTAAAAGTCCCGGCAGCAATCCGTATTCGTCTGTTAATCTCATGCCGCATATCACTAGTATCTGTTACATAGCTCGTAAGATAATTGCTCAAGACTGCAAGCATTCAGATTAACTGAATCACAGCCTGCCTGATCAATTTTCATCACTTTAGTTTTCTTTCCATTTATAACCAAACCTACTACCAGTCTCATCAACAGGTCGAATGAAAGAGTTCATCTTGTCAACATCATTTGCAAAAAAGGGCTAAATCATCAGCATAATCTAAATCAGAAATTTTCATATCTGCAGTCCATTTAAGGCCAAAATCTTTCCCTTGAATTGAATTTCAGATAACATAATCAATAACCAAGCTAAAGAGAAAAGGAGACAAACTGCACCCTTGACGAACACCAGAAGTAATGCTAAACCAATTGCTACAAGCCTTACCAACTCTCACACGACTCAGTTTATTATAGAGAGCTTTCATTATGTTAATTAACTTGTCTGGTATACCATATGATTTCACAATCAACCACAAATTTTTATGATCAGCAGAGTCGAAAGCCTTTTTGAAATCAACAAAGCTAGCAACCAAAGGTTTCTGAAACTCTAAACATTTCTCAAGAATCTGCCTAAGTGAAAATATCTGATCCACACATCCCCTACCACTTTTCAATCCACATTGCTCATCACGCAATTGACTATCAACCAGATTCTTAATTCTATTAAGCACAATCATGGAAAGAACTTTACCTGAACAGGGAGTAGGCTAATACCCCTATAGTTATCACAAGAACTGCGATCACCTTTTTCGAAAACAGGGATAACAATAGCTCTGGTAAAATCCTTAGGAACCATGCCTTTATCATAAAAGATATTCAGAAAATCCGTCATCCAAGTGGTAACCGAAACATTCCCAGCTCTAAGCATTTTCGTAGTAATTTCATCTACCCCTGGGGATTTATGAAGTTTAAGTGTAGAAATAGCCAAAATAACTTCAGATTGTGTTATAGGGCCAACATTAAAGCCACCAATGCAACTATCATCATTCCAAACAATGGGAGTAAAACTCACCGCATTGTTTAGAACATCACTGAAATGCTCAGCCCATATAGCCATGACAGAATCCTCACCTTCTATAACCTTACCTTGTTTATCCTTCAATCCCTGTATACCTCTTTCGTTTTCTACCACACAAAACATTAACTATCTGGTACAGCTCTCTGCGTTGTGTTGTCTAACTGCTTCCTTGGCTTTCTCAGCCAAGCCATCAAGCGAAAGATTCTTATCACCACTAACTGATCCTTTACACATTTATTAAGTTCTCTGTAATGCTTTCTATTAGGACTAGTAGGGTACTGGTTAAGGACATTCCTGCAGTTCTTTCTTTCTGAAATAAGCTCAAGTGCCTTATCACTCAGATAATTCTGTTTCCCCTGCTCCTTTTTTTTTTTTCTAAAAAAAGAGTACTGTTAGGTCCAAAAAAAGCTTGTTTAAAATGGTCCCATTCTTCCTCAATTTCAGTAGTACGCAAACCATGACTGTCATAATAACAGTCATTATGACAGTAATTATAACTGTCATAATAAGTAACCTATCATGCTAAGCTTTAGCTATAACTGGATATTTCAGAGCTTCAGTATTAAAGGCAAATTTTTTAACTGTAGCACAACACTTTTTGAGTTTGAGTAGCAAGACACTTTTAACAAGGTAATGGTTAGATCCAATTTCAGCTCCCCTATATGACCTGGTATTCCTAACAGAACTAGCCCATTTGCTGTTAATTAGTATATAATCAATGATATTCTTATGCAGCCCATCAAGTGAAACCCATATGTACTTATGTATGTCGTGGTGTTTGTAATAAGTGTTAGTTATTCTGAAACCATTGAGTTTACTTACCTGTAGGAGACATTGCCCATTACTGTTACCAATACCAAAAGGGCCTATCATTACTCTCCAATTTTAACCTCTGAAATTTGAGACCAAACCCAGATCAATTTCATTATGTATTCATTACTAAAGAAAAAAGTTGAACTTTACGAAAATAGCAAAAACTTGACTTAAAAATTACATATTCTGAATGCTAGTTATGAAATTTCTTCAATTTAATTAAAAATAGTACTAAAAAGTTCTATCATTTAAGAATTTTTTTTTTTTGTTATAATATCCTGATCTGATGTCTCCTAAAGTAGCTACATTTTAAGTCATGTATGCCTAATGATTTAATTTTGATTCATATCAAATAATTATTCAGGATGCTGGTGCTGACATATAAATCAACTGGACTGCAATAAGGCTCTGAGCTTGATTATGGATCCTGGATTTGCTGCACTGGTGGATTTCTGTGGAGGGAAAATCTTCCCCTGTGGTTTCTGTTTATCAGTTGACAGCTACAAGTGAATAGATTCACAGAAACTGTTTTATCAGCTGGTGGATAATTAAGAGCAGAGGCCATCGCAGGTTCCTGAACTCTTGCTTCAACGAGCATCATCAAATTCTACATTGGAGGAAGTCTTCCAGTGTAAATGACTTCAGCTTTTAGTGGTGGGGAACGGGTCTTTGCCCCATGTCTGCGATTAGGGGGCTGTTTGATGTTGTCGGCATTCCCTCTCTCAATAAATACAGTTTCTTTAAACATCCCACTAACCATTTTCTCTCCTTAGGCAGTTGGAATGCGAGGACTCTGCACAGATCTTTTTCTCTTGATGTTCTCACATAAGAATTCCACCATTATAATTTAGATATTCTCAGCCTGCAAAAGACCAGATGGACAGATAAAGGTCAGAATCTTAAAAATAATCTTAAATATATCTTTTCAGGGAGGGACGACAATAAGCATCACCAAGGCATGGGTCTGTTTCTCAGCAGACACACTAGTGATGCTCTTCTAGGATATGAGTGCATTAATGAAAGGTTTCTTACCGCAAAATTTCAGACAAGCTTTAAAGACTCGAATGTTATCTGCTGTTATGCCCCCAATGAGGATGAGAAGGATAGGTTTTACAGACAACTTCAGGATATTTTGAATTCTGTCATGAAAGGAGATATTGTCCTTGTTCTAGGTTACTTCAATGCCAAAGTTGGTACTGACTCGGACCTTTGGGGATTATATGGTTGGGGTGATGCTGCTCGTACCCGTTTCTCCAACTCAAATCACAAATGCTCGATAGGATTCATGTCTGGAGAATTTGGGGGCCATGGCAATAAATGGAATTCCTGATCATGTTCTAGGAACCATTCCTGAACCTTTGCAGTATGACATGGGGCATTGTCTTGTTGAAAGATGCAATCTCTGCCAGTGAATACAGTCGCCATAAAGGGGTGTACTTTGTCAGCCACAAAGTTCAGGTAGATGAGAGCTGTCAGAGTTTGCTCTACAGGGACAATTTGTCTAAGTGTTCTCCAAAAAATTATTGCCCAGACCATCACACTCCCTCCAGCCATCTGGATCCATCCCACAGTGCATCCAGGTGAGAAGGCTTCCATGGCACTCAAGCTCGTCCGTACACATGGTGTAAATAGAAAATGGGATTCGTCTGACCATGCAACCCTCTTCCAGTCTTCTATAGTCCAATGTTGATGATTGCTTGCTTGCTGCAAGTGTTGACGATGGTGAATGGCTGTGAGCATAAGCACACAAATGGGTCTGCAGCTGCAGAGACCCATATCCAAGAACTTACGATGAACTGTGTGTTCAAACGCATTGGGCCATTCACCACAATTGAAATTATGGGTAACAAAAATTAGAGTTGAAGTACACAGTGCGGTAATTAAAATTAAAGTTTTTAGTTGTGCTAATAGTAGTTTGAGCAAGGGAAAGGTCTTATTATTTTCTGAGACATCAAGTTGAGGAATAAATTTTGGAAAAAATGGCATATTTTATGAGCTCTGAAATATCTATTTTACACACATATAAATTAAAATGTTAGTTCAAAATTTAATATGTTTTTAATTTTTATTTTTTGATAAAAATTAATGTAATTTTTTTATGTCTCCTTCAAATGGAGTGCCAGGTGGCTTCAGTTGGTATCATGCCAGGCTTGTGATTTGCAGTTCCCAGGTTTGATATGGCCATCATTCAGATTTATCTCCAAGAAACGCCCTCCTGCTCTCAGCGAGTAGGAGACTCTGATGGGCTTGGAAAGGCCACCATCCATCAGATGGGACATTAAGCCAGGCCCCCTCGGGGTCCTTGTGACTTGGCCATTTAGCACATTGTATGCAAAAAGGTATCACTCACAGGTTCTCAATACGGTTCTCAATAAGCTTCAGCAATATGTGAGACTGATATTACTCATTGCTCATCCCCCAGGCTCGTAATCTGTAGTTCCCAGGTTCGAGTCCCAGTTGGGTCAGCGTTGAGATTTATCTCCGCAAAATTCCCCGCCCTGCTGTAACGCTCCAAACAATGCAAAATAATTAAAGTTTTGTGCTCCGGATAGCTTTGACGGGCGCCAGGCAATCATTAACAAATTGCCAAAAATGTAAAATAAGTTGATTTAGGGTTCCAGTGCCAGTGAGCGTTCAGAAGTGAGAGTCAAAATGATTCTTAACAATATAGAGTTAATGTAAAAAAGGTTCTAAATCAGCGTTGCTCAAGATAAAAACTTCAGACTCAAAAGTTTGTAACATAACAAAATAGATTTATTTCCAAAAATAAGTAACTCACCAAGACATCAATGAAGAAACTAAAATCTGTGCTACTCGCACGGTGCTACGCACCTTACTACATCTCTCTGCTCTCAAATGCTAAAATCCTTAATCCTTCAAGTGCCTCGCAGGGCACGGTTTTGACAATGGGCCGGCGCATGCCGGGAAAAACATTTGCATACAATGACGAACGCAAGCTATGACGCAAGAGGGGGCGTGTCCTTGGCACGCGCTTTAACGGTTACGGTCGGAAGTTCGGAGTTGCGCGTACGCAACTCCTAGAAACTTGAAAATGAGTGCTGTGATGCCGAAAAGGAAATAAAAAATCCCCAAAATGATAAATATAACGTAAATTAAACAAAACTGGTTAAGGTAAAGCAAAAGTGAACGATGGGGCATCACACTGCCCATGGTCAGTAGGGGACACCGATGGGCTTGGAAAGGCCGCCGTCCATCGGATGGAACGTTAAGCTGTGGCCCCGTGTGTGGGAGAGCCATACCCTGTGCACGTTAAAGAAAAAGGCCGGATGGCCTTGACGGGAGGCTACCATCTATCTACCAACAGCTGTTCCAGTGGGTCCCCTTCCCCAACCTTCTCTGAGCCTTCGGGGTCCATGTGACCTGGCCATTTAGCCCATGGTGCAAAAAAGTGCTGCTCAGAGGTAAAACAACCCAACCCATTGCTTCATCCCCTTATCTATCAATTTCCATGACAACCATCTGTTACAATAAAGCCTTTGAAGTCATTGTAGTCTAGTGACTGTTAGGAAAAGTGATAATGAATGTTTGCATAGTTCAAACTCTTGAATTTGATATATTGCTTTCACATTTCATGTTTCTGTATTTTTAACAGGAGCATGATAATTTTTCCCCTTAAATTGCACATCACAAATAGATTATTGTTTTTTTAAAACACATACACCAAAGAGCCAAGACATTATGACCACCTGCCTAATATGATGTTGGTCCTCCATATGCCACCAAAACAGCTCTTACCTGGTGAGGCATGGACACTACAAGATTTCTAAAGGTGTCTTGTGGTATCTGGTATCAACATTAACATGTTGGTTCAATTAACAAGCAGTCCTAATTAACAGCAGATTCTTTAACTCTTGTAAGTTATGTGGCTGAGCCGCCACAGATCAGATATGCTGTTCCAACACAAAGATCAGATGCTCGATTGGATTGGGGTCTCAATGTCTGGGGAATTTGGAGGCCAGGGCAATACCTGGAAGTCTTCCTCGTGTTCTGCAAACCATTCTCAAACAATCTGGACATTGTGGCATGTCGCATTATCCTGCTTAAAGAAGGCATATACCAGTGCCATGAAAGGATGTACCTGATCTGCAATGATTTTTAGGTAGGTGGTAGACATCATTGTTTCCTGCACATGATGACTGGAACCAGGGTTTTCCAGCAGAACATTGCCCAAAGCATTACACTTCGTCCCATAGTTCAAACGACGCATAAGTACTCTGCTGTCCCTGTGGTGCAACAGGAAACAAGATTCATTAGAGAATTTTATTTTTTTTTTTTAAATTTCATTCACAACCTTTCAATCATTCAAGGCCCAATTTTGATGCTCGCATGCCCATTGTAGGTGTTTTCGACAATTAACTGAGGTTAACATGGGCACTCAGAGTGGCCTGTGGCTATGCAGTACCATTTTCAGCAGGGTTTGATGTACTGTGTGTTGTAACACATTACTCCCGTCACCAACATTCAAATTATGGGCGAGCTGCGCCACAGTATCCCTTCTGTTGGCTCATACCATATGGGATAGCCTTCACTCACCTCTAGCATCAATGAGCCGTGATCGGTCCACACCGTGCCAGTGGTTCGTGGTTTTTCCCTCCTCGGACCACTTTTCAAAGGTACTAATCACAGCTGACCATGAGCACATCACTTGTCATCTTGTAAGTGCTCTGATCCAGTTGTCTGGCCATTAGAATTTGGCTCTTTATCAAACTCATTGGCTATGTCCACACTTGTGCGTTTTACGTGCGCTAGACGCACGCGCTGCGGCACATGCATCTAGCGCACGTGACACATGCGCAAAGGCATGCCTCAAATCAGTTGAACGGTGTCGTTTTTAGTAGCGCACGTACTTCCACCAGTAGTGGATTTTTGTTCAACATTCCATGCAACTTCGTAGTTTGTCTGGAAGATTTCTTTTGGTTTTTGTAATTATTGAGCTTGTTATTCTTGTTCTTTAGATGGGAAAGGCAGCAGACTTAAATGGCTATGTCCACACTTGTGCGCTTTCATCTTCAACTTCACTTTCAACTTTCAATTCCGCTTTTCAACACCGAGTAGTATAGTGCATGCTTTAGATGGAATGCATTGAACGCGTGCCATCTAATGTTCACCAGGTCGTCAGAACAAATATTGGCCTTTATTGAAGATTATAGGATTAATGGATACTCGAGCAAAAGGTAGAAAATCTGTTATAGTAATTATGCCTTGCATGATTACAAGTCCGAAAATTGAGGTTATGTCTTGCATGATTATAGTACCTAAATACACATTTTGAGCCATAATGTTAATGGGTTTATTATATATCAGTGTTAAATAAGTTGGTAGTGTTGGTTTACAATATTTTATGTTTTCTTAATCTAATATCTCCACAAACGAGCTTTGGCTCATGTGGAGTTTTGAATTTTACACTTGCAAAATTGTCTATTTACTTTGGAAAAGAAAAACATTTATTCCTTTTGTTATTATAAGTTTTAAATTACATGTTTGTAATGTATCAAAAGTGTGAAATAAATTTGAATTGAATTGAAATAATTCATCAGAGATGTAAATTATTAAATTAATTTAAATAAATAAAACATTAATTAAATAATTCATCAGAGACATGAATGAATCACCATAGCTGAGTGTGATTGCTAATTTCACTTCAGCTGGTATTGCTTCTCTGAAACGAATATTTTTTTTTCTTCGGATCTTCTGCTCCACCATTCCCAAAAGCATGTCGAAGTTTGTTCTAAACATTCACATAAAGTTAATAAAAAGAACATTTTCATTTAATTCCAATTCCCTTATTATTCCAAAATTCAGTGTTTTAAAATAATCTTTCATCCATATTAATCGCCGGCATTTTTCACGTCATTTTCTCACTTTTTTCAGCACTTATACCCGCTAACAAAGCAGCATCAGTTATGTCCATTGCAACTTCACGTCTACACTGGTGAAAAATTGAAACTATTTGACCCACAGTTGTAGACAGTTGAAGGCATGTGTTCAATGCATTCCATCTAAAGCATGCGCTAGACTACTCGCTGTTGAAATGCGGAATTGGAAGTTGAAAGTGAAGTTGAAGATGAATGTGCACAAGTGTGGACATAGCCATTTAAGTCTGCTTCCTTTCCCATCTAAAGAACAAGAATAACAGCTCAGTACAGGTGTTATTTATACCATTTCATGAGCTTTACACATGCCGTTATTTACCTGCAGTTGCTTCGATTTGCAAAAAGAAGCGCTGGTCATAATGTTTTGGCTCTTCAGTGTATCTCTGAGAAAACATAATCAAGAGCATGTAAAATGAGAACTGGATATATTTCTTTAATTTTATATGTTAATTTTATTAATTTCTTTCAATATACACTGTGGTAGGAAAAAAATCAAGGCACCCTGATAAAATAGTCTCATCAACCGCGAAACTCAGCATGCAAATGATTAGAAATTTGCCAATAAACGTACAGAGCGGTCCCAGTGCACAGGGGAAAGATGCATCCCAGGGTGTAAGAAGTATTGCTCATGTATATTGACTATTCTGATCACTGTTCCAGTTGCAATGACATCAATAGCTGATGAGGATGCCGCAATGATGCACCCAACGACCATACTAACAACTCAGCAAGTTCGAGAGGTTGTGTATCATGGGCCTCAAAGAAGCCAGTTAGGCATGTCGAAGTATCAGCTGCCATCTGTGTTGGAACAATATTACAGTAGGACAATGTTGGTGGCAGTGAGTCCAGGAGATCACACATACCTGCCAAGAAGGCACTGGCTGGCCCAGGCAAACAACTGGACATGAGGATCACACAATAGTTAGAGCAGCCAGAGTAACACAGATGGCATCGCTATCTACCTTCTGAAGACATATAGTCTCCATGGTTTTGAAACCCTCCAATGGCCTTCCAGATTTCCAGACCTCTTGCCAATCGAGCACATATGGGACATGCATTGCAGCCATCCTGGAATGTTGACGCAGCAATTAGAGTACACGTGGCCACAGGACTTCTTGTGGTATGAAGGCAGTGTAACGCTCCAAAGATTTAATTACTTTTAAAGTTTTGGATCCTTTGATCCAATATTTATTCAAGCTCTGGATATCAAAATTGGGCACCAGGCAATAATTAACAAATTGCCAAATAAAGTTCAATTAGGGTTCGAATACCAGTGGGCGTTACTTAGCGAGTAAGAATTTAAAAATTAAATGATTGTCAATATAAAAATATATATAATCAAATCTTATCAAATATAACATTGCTCAAGAGAAAAAAATTGCAAAGATTCAAAAAAGTTTCTATAAGAAACAAGTTTATTTCAAAAGTTATTTTTAAACACTCGCCAACATAAAAGAAAACACCGTCTACATCATTACTATCTCGCTGCTACTAACAACTCTGTGACTAACACCAACTAACTTCTGATCACAACATCAACTCACTAACTCTCTTTCAACTACAACTCTACTACTGTGACTAACATGTCATGGTTATATCAAGCGTACAGGCTCGGCAACACGTGGCTATTGCACCGGTAAAGACATTTGCATAAAATAGGGCGCGCAAGCTATGATGCAAGAGGGGGCGTGTCCTTGTACATGCACGCTTTAGCGGGTGATAATCGAAAGTTCTGAGTTGCGCATGCGCAACTCCTATGCTCTTGGAAACGAGTGCTGTGATGCCAAAAATGAAATTAAAATCCCCAAAATGATAATTATAACTTAAATTAAGCAAAACTGGTTAAGGTAAAGTAAAAGTGAATGAGGGGGCATCACAGCAGAAGTACCCATGGCCACAGGACCACATTCAATTGCTCTTTGACTCAATGCCACACAGGATATTTGGCTGCATCGCTGCCAGAGGTGGCTGTGCTACGTACCAACCTGTTACACTTATGGAGCCATTGTTCTGCAATGCAGAGCCCTATTACTCTAAAGTTTTAATCACTTCTTTATCTTTACATCCTCATTTTCCATGCAAAGTTTCAGCACGATGGGACACTTGCTTCAGGGTGCTTTTTTTTTTGTCATAGAATGTATATATATGTGTGTGTGTGTGTAAATACCATACTTAATATGTGTTTTCTTTCCTGCTAAATATGCTTAATTCTTATTCAATTCTTATATTTAAAGGATAATGTGGAAAAGAAATTGTCACAAATGATATTAGACAAAAAGTTCAATGGTATGTATTTTAAATGATTTGCATATTACTTCATAAAATGAAATATAATTTTAAATTTATCTTTCTGTTTCTTGTACACACCTTCTTCAAAGGAATTTTCACACATAAGAATAAGACAGTGGCATATTAACACATCAAAATAGCTTTATAATGTAAGTTTGCATTCATCAACTTTAATTTGAAAAGATATACTATTTTTAGCCATCCCATGGCCGAGTGGTTAGCGTGTTTGGCTGCTGATCTAAGGGAACTGGGTTCAAGCCCCGGGTAAGCCATGGATGTACGTGTCGCTTTTCTGCTGAGGTTCCGCCATCCTCTCAGACCTACTACTTTGGCATATAAACTGACAGGCTCCTGTCAGACCTCTGTGGCAAGCAGCTGCTTGAGGGGTAATTATTTGATATCCCATTTGTAATCTAAGAGTTACACATCTGTTATTTTGTGATTTTTACAGGTAAAAGAAATAGAGTAGTTAGAATATAAACAACTTTCCATTTTTCAACCAAATGCAAAATTAAAAAGGCTTTATATTTTGGACTGATATAAAGATCAATCACAGAATAAAAACATTAAAATCACCTTTAAACACTTGTATGAAACCCCTCAATACTTGTTAATAAATTTCAGACACATTAGCAAAAGTCCAATTTTGTTGGAGATGCACTTACAGTTCATAGTAGTAGAAACAATGGTAAATCCTAGATAAACAGACTTGTTGCTACTATTCTGCAGTGTTGAAGAATAATTTCATGACAACATCCCACACAATAATTTACAAAACAAAAATGGTGATTAAATCATATCATAAAAACAAGGTATAAACATATTTACAAACAAAGTATCTAGATTTTGAAGTGCATATTACTTTCTTCTTCAGAAAAATGGTTAGTTTTATATCAAACTTTATTATGAGAATGTTTTATTTGAAAAACATTGATGTGAGATATATGTATCATTTTAAAATGCATGCATATGAAGTGTCATTATAGTAGAGAAGAATAGTCAGTTGAACATATCTATTATTGTGGCAGGTTGTGAGGAAATTGGTGGTATTTGTTGTTAATTAAAATATTTGGATTAGGGTAGTCTTTTAGTAGAAGCTTTTAGGCTGTAGGTAAAATTTGTAATTCATCATTGCAGTAGAATTCTTTGCTGATATAGATTATTAATTTTTCACTGTATGAAAATTTGAATGGAGAATCAGGACTGGCAGTGATTCTAGCTTCTTCAAAGATGGGAGTAGCATTATGATTGATAATGATATTGGATAAAGCTATTGTTGGTATTGCTTTTCTTTATATCATATATGTCTTCTTTGATTCTTTCTTGTAAGCTTCTTGGGGTCATGTCAATATATACAAGAGGTGATTTATTATTATTATTCAGATTTATTTCTTTTAAGGAATTGGGTTGACACTACCTGTTGGGATATAGTTATCTATGTCTTTTAAGATGGATCTTAATAAAATGAGGGAAGATTTAGTAGGTACTAAGTAGTTGTAGGTTTTCATGATGTTCTTGATAGTATTATTCAAAGCAGGTAAATATGATATAAAGTTCAAATATTTAAGGACGTCAGTTGTTTTGTTAATTGTATTATGATTATTTCTTTGGATAATAGCTGAATGGGATTTTTTTAATGCAACTGAGTGGATAATCTGCATCTCTTCCAAGGAAGTATATGAATTTGATTTCCCTTTGCAGGTGATAGTTGGTGTTGCATAATTTGACAGCTCCATGAAGTAAACTTTAGACTTGGAGAAAGGTATTAACATTGCTGTGTTCGATATTAAATCGAATAACAATTGTTCAGAGGATTCCCATATGATCAAGATAACATCAGTGTATCTTTTCCTTATTAATGATTTAATATTCTGTTATCAATCATTTTATTTTCGATGTTTCTCATTATGACATTAGTAAGAAGTCCTGATAGTAGTGGGGCGGGGGTGACTCAGTCGGTAGCGTGCCAGGCTCGTAATCTGTAGTTTCCAGGTTCAAGTCCCAGCTGGGTCAGTGCTGAGATTTATCTCCACAAAATTCCCCGCCCTGCACACGGTCAGTAGGGGACACTGATGGGCTTGGAAAGGTCGCCGTCCGTCGGATGGGATGTTAAGCCGTGGCCCCGTGTGCAGGAGAGCCATACCCTGTGCACATTAAAGAACACGCTGGATGGCCTTGACAGGAAGCTACCATCTGTCTCCCAACAGCTGTTCCAGTGGGTTTCCTCCCCCAACCTTCTCTGAGCCTTCGGGGTCCATGTGACCTGGCCATTTAGCCCATGGTGTGCAAAAAAGTGCCGCTCAGAGGTAAAACAACCGAACCCTGATAGTAGTGATCCCATTGGGGTGCCAAAATTTTGTTTCTAGAACTTATTGTCAATTTGAAAAATAAGTATTGTCTTTTAAAATATCCAAAACTTCAACAATTGCAAAAAATTCATAAATATTGTATTTATATATTGAAGAATCTGTTTTCTAATCAGCATGATTGGGCTGAACCTGCTAGGGCCAATTATGCAGAACGATGAGTACCTTGCCACATCCGGGTATAGATTTTCAAGTTTCCCCACACATTTTTATTCTTTTTCAGTTATCCTTTCTTTGTGAGGCCAATTTGGCTCCTAACATTTTTTTGCTTAGTTCCTTTTATGAATAAAGTTTATTTCTTCACACTTCTCTTTTCATTTTCTTTTTGTTTATTTCTGAGGGCTTGGTTCACTGTCTGTGTGGGTACAGTGCCTGTGCAGCCCTGGTTCCCCTTGTTGGGCTCTTTGGAGAGTAGGGACAATGGGCACTGAACCACACAAAAATAATCATGAAATCATCTAATGCAACTGATTCGATCATTGCTAGCAAGAGGGCTCAACATGAGCTCCCCTCTTCATCTCTTAAGATTCCTGATCATCCACTCCACAGGTGATCAGGTAATTGGGGAGACCAGTCCCCATTTTTTGTACATAAAGGTTTGGTAGGTTTTGCAGGTTTGCTGAAATCTATCAAGCGCCTGAGATCTGGCGACTTGCATGTTGAGACTGCTTGTTCAAAACTATTCCTTAAGGCTACAGAGATCGGTGGGGTGGCCATCACAGTCATACCCCTGGAAAACGTTGAATTCCTCTGGTGGGAGGTATCTCTGAGTGGGGACTTCTTAAAGTCACCGAGAAGGAAATCCTGTCAGAGCTCACACCCCAAGGAGTAACATTGGTCCATCTAATTTTACCATTCAACACGTCGTGCCTGCTTTCTTCCACAAGAGGTTATTTACATTGTGAGGTACAACCATATATACCTAACACTCTGCATTGCTTTCAGTGCCAGAGATATGGTCATGCCCACACTGCTTGCTGGGGCAAACCTGCCTGTTGTCACCGTGGCAGCCAGTATCACCTTTATCCTGACTGTGCAGCAGACAAGGCAAGCTGCGTGAACTGTAGTGGCTATCATCCAGCATATTCCCATAACTGTTCCAAGTGGAAGGAGGAAAAGGAAGTTCAATGCATGAAAACAATTAATAACATCTCTTTCTCTAAGACAAGAAAGCTTGCTGCACCAGGCGAAATTTCCTATGCATTACAGTGATTAGAAAGCCTGTCGTTCTAATGATTTCAGTGGTGGTCCAGACTGATATCAATGTATCACATACTGAATCTTTCTCTCCTGCAGTGAAATACCTCCTGACCCAGGCAAAACTGATGTTGGTGTCGACCTCGACATCAACTCTGATTTTCATATCTACTACACGGCCTTCCACTTCCACAACAGGAAAGCCTCCTATTTCCCATCCTCAGACAGCTAGTCCTTCCAAACCGAAGGATCCCCCACTGTGGCCAAAGAAGGAAATTTAAGCCCTCCACAAAAGACAGTAACAGATCCATGTCCCTCAGATGATTCCAAGGGTATGGATACAGACTGCCCCTATTCAGAAAACTGTCCACAGCAGCAATTAAATTTAATAGGAATTCATCATCCACCCATTCTTCTAAGTCCTGAGGTGGTCACACTCCTACAATGGAATTGTGGATCCAGAGGAATGTTCCATCCTCTGGAATCAAGGTTGACATCAAGGTCCTCCTTCAGGCACAGCAGCCAATCTGTGTGTGCCTGCAGGAGACATACTTGCAGCCAGTCACAGATCCTATGATCTGGTATTTTTCACTTGTTCGCCAAGACTGGGGTAAAGATGGTCCAGCTCGCGCACAGGGGGGTGGGGTTGTCATCCTCGTGAGCAACCATTCTCCATTCCAGGTAATACTCCTCACCACCAGCTTAGAGGCAGTACCATCCATCTCTTCATGTGGTTCTCACTGACTGTGTGCTTGGTATTCTTCCACCTGAAAGCATCTTCCTGGAAGATCTTGATGATCTCATCTCACAGTTGCTGCTCCCCTTCCTCATTATAAGGTACTTCTGTGGACAGTACTGACATAAATAGAAAAGGTGGGGTCCTCGAGCAGTGGCTCCTGTATCCTTTGATCGCCCTGTTAAACGCCAGTGTCCGTACATACTTTCGCTCCCCAACCTGTAAATTCACTTCCATTGACCTCACAATCTGCTTCTTCTCAATCCTTTCACTCTTTACATGGGAGGCTGAGGGCAACCCTTATGGAAGTGATCACCTCCTTGTGGTATGTGCCATCTTCCTTGAGGGGGGGGGGGGACCTTCTACCTTGTGACTCTTCATGTGTATCTGGTGAAGAATTGATCATTCTGATTGAAGTGGTTCGAAGTCCTCTCTGAGTTTGATCACCTGAGCAAGGTAGGAGCCAATCAATATAGCAGTGGTGGAGATGACAGACTGTATTATTCATACAGCTGTCTCAACCATTCCTCAAACTTCGAAACAGTTTCCTTGTTTTCCGAAACTGGTGGAATTCAAATTGCACCGCAACTCATAAGGCTCAGAACAAGGCTTGAGATGTGTTTCGGAGATATCCAACATCCTCCAACCTTTGAAACATTCAAACACAGCAGGGCGGAAGCCCGTTTCATCTGGTGCAAAAGCCAGAATTAATCTTGGATGAAATACAAGGCCTCTCATGACCTCTCATAACCATTCTAAGGTTGAATGGGATAAAGTCCAAAAGATGGGTGGGAACTACATGTCCCATCCTTCTTCTGGAAGAACTCATTATCAATCCTGGAGCACAATGGACAGGCAATTACTGACACTTTGGGGGAATCGTTTTTCTCCATCTCTTTGTTATCATCTTATTCCCCCCAGTTTCTGACCCAGAAGAGCAAAGCCGAATACTCTCCTATCCTTCCACTCACTCATAAGACCTGGATAGAACAGGCTTCACAGCAGAGGAGCTTTGCCTTGCTCTACACTTCTTTCATGCATCTGCTGTCAGGCGAGACAATGTCCATTATGTCATGCTCCAACATCTCTCACCATTGAGTAAGGATCGGTTTGCTCCATCTTTTCAACCACAATTTTTTTCAAGAAACAGTTCCTCGACTCCTGGTGGGAGGCTATCATCTTGGCCTTCCCCAAGCCAGGAAAGAATTCCAAGATTATTTTTAATTATCCCATTCCATTGGCATGTGCAAGGTGTTGGAAAGAATGATAAATGCCAGACTCGTCTGGCATTTAGAACACCACAACTTTCTTTCCAACACTCGGTGTGGCTTTCACAGGCAATGGTCAACTCTTGACTGTCTGATACGCTTCGAATCAGCTCTCAGGCTTTTGGCTTGAGAGGCCTGCTGATCTTTATCTGAACTTCTTATCGTCACATTCTTTCCATGTTTCTGTAAGCAACTCTTTGTTGCGGCCTTACCCCAAGAACAGGGGTATCACAAGGTTGCATCCAGAGTGTTATGCTTTTCGTTGTCAAGATTAATTCTGTTACTAGACAACTTCCTATGACTTTAGGCAATACCCTCTATATTGATGATTTTAGCATCTTTTGCTCATTGTCCAGCATGAGAGTCAATGAAAGACAACTTCAAATTGCCCTGAACAATCTTTCGGTTTGAATAATGGCTGATGGGTTTCAGTTCTCCCCACAGAAGACTTTTGTGTGCACTTTTTTCACAAGCATAATCTTCAGCTGGACTCCAAGCTACGGATTTTGGGTAACATCATTCCTTTTGTGGCATAGACAGAGTTATCTCATCTTTGACTAAAAATTGACCATTTTACCACACATACCTCATCTCAGGTCCAAGTGCACATGACCATTGAACATCATCTAGATCCTCTCACTCTCTTGCGGAGCAGACTGATGTTCTTTGCTCCGCCTGTACTTGGCACTTGTCCGGTGGAAACTGGACTATGGATCCAGATGTACAATTCTGCCCAGATTTCAATGGTGAAGGTGTTCGACCCTCTCCAGCATCAGACCCTCCATGTCTACATGGGGGCCTTCCACACCTCACTGTTCCATAGTCTTTACGGTGAGACTGACAAATCATCTTTATCTCTTCGCTGTCAGCAGTTGTCACTACAATATGTATCTAAATTGTGACCCCTGCCGGACATTCCACTGGAGACTGCAAGGTCAGTCCCGAGTGGTACATACTTTACACTAATCGCCCGATTGCCATTCATCCTTTCGGTTTGTGAGTCCGAGGCTACCTCAGAGACATTAACACCTGTCTCGATAGCATCGCACACTCGACAACCAAGTTACTCCCACTGTAGCTTGCTGTTGCCCCTTCCTGTGATTTTTTCCCTTTGCAGGATAGGGAAGGCCTTTACACCCAACTGTATGTACCAGCAACTCTTTGCCATTCATCGTGCTGAGTTCCTGGACTTCTTGCTTGTCTTCACATATGGCTCAAAGTCCAAAGTCCAGTACATCAGTGGAATTAGGCATGGTCTGCTCTGATGTAATCATTATAGACCAGATCCCACTGCAGAGTTGCACACTCTCAACCTCTCCTTGAACACATGGCAGCCAAGCATCATCATTGGTGTGTGCTTTACACCAACTTGCTTAGCTTGCTATAGGCTTTGATCTTCAGTGAAGCATCAGTCTCACCCTGTTCTTTCCAAGATCTTCCAGCAGCTACATCATCTGGCAGCCGCTGCCACCATTCTCTTCTGTTGAGTGCCCAGTCTGCCATGCCCCTGTCTGGCTCTCTTTTGCCAGTTCCATATCTGTATTTCCAGCAGCTTTTTACCATCAAGTTCAGGGCACAGTGGCAGAGATCTTGTTCAGAACAGGTTGTTAACAAGCTCTTGGAGATCAACCTGTTATTAAGCCATGACAGTCATGTTTTTGTAGGAATTGCAAGTTGTATTTGCTCAGCTCCACTTAGGTCATTTGTTTATTACTCGTTCTTTTCTTCTAAGGACAGACAACCAACCTAAGTACGAGTTTTGTGACACCGTTTTAACTATCAAACAAGTTTTAATTGCCTGTATTGCTTTTAACTGTGAAAGATGTTTGTATTTTAACGTTCACAATTTTACGTTTGTACCACTTACACTTGGTCACCTTTTACCTTTTATGCTTTTATACCCAGTTTTTACGGTATACGGGTCATTTTAACAGTTTGTAATTTTATGTATTTGTTATTATTTGCGACGTGGGTCTTTTACACTTGGGTTGTTTTTGTATCTGTATATATATTATTGGTGTTTGCATTCTTTATCCCTTGATGGTTTTTGTCTTTTACCTATTACTGCATTTGTTTTTAACTTTGGTTGAAGGTTATCTGTCTTTTACCTTGTTTGACTTAGTCACTAATGCACCATAAAACCCCAAACAACCAAACAACTGCTGGCATCAGTGAGCAAACACCAACAAGATGAAGGAGATTATATGCTAATAAGGGAAGAATTATTTTTCTCAACTGATGACACTGGTATTCAGTCTGTTTAGTTAATGACACTAGTGATTGACATTGTCCCAGATGTAGTAACTTTTAACCCATAAATGACAATGTGATTACCGGTAACAAGAAAACAGGTGTATAATAGATAGAAAATTGATAAAGTGCATCCTATTACATCTATTTATGCACAATTTTTTATTTTAATCATCACTGTACCATTTGTTTATTTTTATTTATGCATCACTTCACCAGTTAATCCGGAAGTCTAATTCAGCTCGTTGTTGGCATTTTCTTCATCAATAATGTGATTACTACCAGGCAGGAAATAATACATGGCCAAAGTATAGCCTTTGTCCAGGAAACATTCTTCATAAAGAAATCAGATAATTTGTGCAAAGCACACAGGGAAGCATTCACACATTACATTCATGTGATAGAATGCAGGTATATTTGTGGAACTGCCAGACAGCGTTGATCATGTTTTGGCCTTAGGGTGTGAGGAGTGGAAAGAATGAAACCATTTAATTGACTTCTGTAAACAACTAAGTTTAAAGATTATAATTTCTCTATCTTCTATTCACCAAATTGGTAACAGGTCACTGATGGGCTTGGAAAGGCCACCATCCATCATATGAGAAGTTAGGCTATACCCTGTGCATGTTAAAAGAGACACTGGATGGAAGACTTTCATCTGTCTCCTAGCAGCTATTTGGTGGATCCCATTGTATGAAAAAAAAGCATTGCTCAGACGTAAAACAATCCAGCCCTATTTATATAGTCAGGTATTTGGTAAATTGCAAGGGGATCAAAAACTGTTAAAAAAAAAGAAAGAAATCAATCTTTCAACATTAAATTAAGTGTTGCAGGCCTCTCTAGGGCATGTCCCTTGTGATAATTATGAAATTCTACATATAGCATACTACTAATAATCCATTTACATCCGTGTAGTATTCATTCTTCATTATCTACTTGAATAAAAAAAATATTGTAATGCTCCAAAAGATTTTTAAACTCTTTCTCTTTGGACCTTTTGATTGATCCAAATTAAATTAAAACTCTGGATAGCATATTTGGGCACCAGGGAATATTAATTTGCCAAATAAAGTTAAATGAGGGTTTGTTAAGTATATAGCATTTACTTATTGAGTAAAAATTCAAAAGATTATCAAATTTTTAAAAGTTAAATCTTAATCAAAATCAATTATTGTTGCTCAAGTGTGAATACAAAATAGTCTGAACAAATAAAAGCTCATGAAATGATGAGCTGAAAAAAATTTGGTTTTGCCATGAGTGGGATTCGAAACCACGTCTCCAGGAAACATGCCTGTTATGCTACCACTACACCACCAATGGCTAACCTTTTCTCAGTTTATGTGACCTTATAAATCTTCTGGATTTTATTTATTTGATTCGCACTAATGGCGCCATCTATCCAAGAAGTGGGCAACTCTGTTGCCTCATTAGAGATAGAATTAATATTTGTCACTCATGCTCAGGGCATTAAATCAATAAATCAGTAGTAAATAATCACAGGATAAGTCCTGTAGACATGGAACTCATGAAATGATGAGCTGAAAAAAATTTGGTTTTGCCATGAGTGGAATTCGAAACCACGACTCCAGGAAACATGCCTGTTATGCTACCACTACACCCCCAATGGTTAACCTTTTCTCAGCTTATGTGACCTTATAAACCTTCCGGATTTTATTTATTTGATTCGCACTAGTGGCGCCATCTATCCAGGAAGCGGACAACTCTGTTGCGGAAGGTTTATAAGGTTACATAAGCTGAGAAAAGGTTAGCCATTGGTTAGTGTAGTGGTAGCATAACAAGGCATGTTTCCTGGAGACGTGGGTTCGAATCCCATTCATGGAAAAACCACATTTTTTTCAGCTCATCATTTCATGAGTTCCATTCTACAGGACTTATCCTGGGATTATTTATTACTGGAATAAAAGCTCATTTAAACATCTCCAAAACTGACAAACTTCTCAGCTAACATCGTTCTCTATCTCATTCTGACTATCTCCACTATCATTACTCTAGTAACTACATGACCTAACATCACTTAGTATACATGCGGCATAAACTGGCACATGTGTTGCACGCTGGGAAAAACTTTTGCATAATCTTACGATTGAGCACTAGCTATGATGCAAGAGGGGGGCGTGTCTTTAACACGCGCATTAGCGGCTGTCAATCAAAAGTCGGAGTTGCACAACTCCTTTAGTGGGTCGGAAGAGAGAAATGTGATTAAGTCCAACTGAAATAATCCTCAAAATGATAAATATAAATAAAGTAAAACTGGTTAAGGAAAACTGAAAGTAAATGGGTGGACCATCACAGTATTTAAATGGTAAACAGCCCAAAACAACATTTATTATTCTAACTTGCATTTTTCTTATAAGAAAAATATGTATCAGTGGCAAATATTTCAAAGGCTCAATACTGAAACTAGGGCAGAAGTCATAGATCTAATATTGCATCTTGGCAAAAGCAATCTCTTCAAACTGGAAATTTCTAGGGATGCCACTGGACATTCTTCTCAATAAGTTGCAAATAAATGAATATTGGAAACATCATTGTGCCTTTATTTAGAATACTAACAGAAGCTTTTATTTTGGAGAAAAGGCTTTTTTTTTTCTAGGAGAAAAAAAATAACAGGTTAAAAATGCTTTGAAAGACTAATTTAAATTTAAGGTACATAAAAAAAATACCCCCTCAAGCAGCTGCTTGCCACAGAGGTCTGACAGGAGCCTGTCAGTTTATATGCCACAGTAGAAGATCTGAGAGGATGGCAGGACCTCAGCAGTAAACAACACGAACATCCATGCCTTACCTGGGGCTTGAACCCAGGTCCCTTAGATCAGTAGCCAAGCACGCTAACCACTTGGCCACAACATTTATAATAAAATAAAAATCTCACTTAAATTCAGAATGATTTTTTTTTACTCCTTATTTAGTTCAAATCTCTTAAAACTGTTATTGAAATACTATTTTTTTGCTTTGTGGGAACATATTTCTGAAGTCTCCCTACAGGCTAATATAGGCCTCAGATGCAAAAAAACTTGAATGGCAACTAGTAGAAAAAATAACAAACTTCCATCATCAGTCTTTTGTGGTTGAAAGATACTATAGATAGATAAAATATTAAAACCCTATTGTAAGCAGTTACCTGTGAGTGAGTGAGTGTGACATAATACTGGAATCTGTAAAAGTGTGACCTTGTGAAATTATCCAAGGGATGGAAATTCACATAAATGAATGCAAGAGATGTGTAGAAAAAACAAAATACCACAAAAGGTGTTGCATAATGGATACATATATCAGGCTTTAAAAAAAAAGTGTAAAATTCTCTCTGTCTGCAGAATATCAGCTTAATATAGCAGAAGAACTATTAATATATGAAAAAAGAGAAAACTGGGTTAATTATGAAATTGCATTATTTCGTTTTTCATGGAGAATACTGTTAGAAACATAAAAGATCTGATAGTATGGATAAGATGGAGAAATCTAACAAGCAAGTGACTAAGAGGAACCACAGCACTGCTGACATCTTCCTAGAATTTAATAGTAAAAATATGTGGTGCATGCAATATAACTGCTTTGCAAGTTACGAAAAAGGCTGATAATATTGTTCAACAGCAATTTTCTAATGACATTTGGTGACAGACTGAAACATGTAAGCTTCTTATTGTTTTGGTATTTAATCTAGATGTATAAAGCATATCGTGTGATTACAAATGCATGTATAAAGATCAGTACTCTGTACATTTTAGTTTTTTTATCATAAATTTCATAAGTGGAGTTACTAGAATAGGTGTTGGCATGGTGCGGACTTCAACATTGAGTGGAAGCTGCAACATTAACTTTTGGGGACATCCTAGAAATTACACTGGCAGACTGATGAACTAAACTGGAAATTTCTGCTATAAAAATTTTATTTCAATTTTAGATGTTGGCCAAGGAGCTAGGTTTCACAAAATGTGGCAATTGGTGTATTAGAACTATGTATAAGTCATTTTAATATATAAATTATTGCAGTTTTTAAATCTGCTAAATTCCATTAGCAAATTACTGTGTAGTTTTAAATATTGATAGCAATGAAGGATTAACATTTTTTACATAACAGTTCTTTAAATTTAGACAGTGCCACAACACATATTTGATTGCACACACTAGGTGCAGCAGTAGCATCAAAATCTAATGATCTATTATGTAATAAATCTTAATTATTGATTATTTTCACAATTTTAATAATATGTAAAAACTAATTTTATTTGCTGAGTTGTAAATTACAATTATGTGGATTTCTTTTGTAGTGTGTACAAGTTTTTTGAGAGCTGAGATAGATAACTATTACAGTTTATGAAGGCAGACTGAATAAATTCACAGGTCTTCACATCAATAATGTTCAGTGAACTCTGTTGCAGCATTAGTATCTTCATAGATTTTGTGTTGTCTACATCTTCTATTCATGCAAACTGTTTTCAGTGTCTTCACATCAACAATGTTCAGTGAACTCTGTTGCAGCATTAGTATCTTCATATTGATTTTGTGTTGTCTACATCTTCTATTCATACAAACTATTTTCAATTCTACCATATGAAATTTTTTATTGCTGTTAAAATTATGTAAAAGATTTCACATTTTCTGATATATATCAGCTGAGTAACTCCACATTGTTATACAACTTAATTTTCTCTTATTTTTCTTTTTACCTATCTTCCTATTGCTTTTGGCTTTGACATTGTCAGTTGGTCAGTTTGTGGATTTGACAAAGCATTGTTCCACCATATCTTTTGAATGCCATGGAGAAACTTAACAATTTATGTGCCAAATGAAAGCTTGTGATGTGGTGAGTGTCATAGGCTATTAATAATTGGACCCCCCCCCCCCCCCCCCCCCCGTGCTTTCTTCCTCCCTGAAAAAAGGGAAATGTGTAAACTATTCTTAAGTTATATCTCCAGAATAAGAAGACCAAAAGTAACAAGCTATACGTTGAATGAAAGTTTCTCACACAGGGAATGTCATAGGCTATGAAAAATTGACCCCCCCCCCCCCCATGCTTTCTTCTCTCTGAAAAAGGGGGAAATATGAAAACGTTTGTTTCCCTATATCTCCTTAATGCGAATGCTGCATTAAGCTAGTGGGAAAAGTAAAGAGCTATGTGTTGTATAACTTGTGATGTGAGGAGTGTCGTAGGCTATTAAAAATGCTTAACTTCCCCCCTAAAAAGGGAGGGACAATGTGAAAATGATTGTTCCTCTATATCTCCTGAATTGAACTGCAGAAAGCAACTAGCTATGTGTCGAAAGCTTGTGACACAGGGAGTGTCATAGGCTGTGAAAAATTGATCCCTGTGCTCCCCCCTAAAAAACGTAAAATCTGAAAGTCATTCGATATCATTGGAACACAAGGGCCTACAGTTATGAGTTTGGTGGCAAATGAAAGCTCATATAATGACGATCGTATGCTATTTTGAATTAAGCCCCCACTATTCCCCCTGATAAAATGTCGTGGGGGGGGTGGATTTCCACGGGAGTTGACTTTAATGAGTCATCTGAAATTAAAGCTTGTTATGTCTCCAATGTTGTGGTCTACCTCAAACATGACTCCAAAAGGGGGGAGAATATACTCAATGTTATGAGTCATATATCGAAGTTTTGGAAGGTATGTGTTTTTAGTGACAACAAAAAAATATATATAAATATAAAAATTGCCTATCTTCCTATAGGACCCTAAAAAGTAGAAAATAAACCTGAAGCATATTGACAGTGCAATCGATTACTGAGTTCCTATTCGCTTCGAAGGAACATAGGGAACCTATTTACCTACACAACAAGATTGCAGCGCCCTATTTTCCTTTGAAGTGAATACGAACTCAATGACTGATTGCACCCTCAATATGGTTTAGGTTTATTTTCTACTTTTTAGGGCCCTATAGAAAGATGGGTATTTTCCAAATGACATGCCCATCTGATTGTATGGGCAGCTGAATAAGATGGCTTCTTAGAAGTAAAATGCTCAGTTCTTAACATTAAACAGATTTTTGGTTCATTCATACAAATATTATTCCATAGAATATTGCTTTAAGTATTTAGATTTTTTAATGTATATAAAAATTTCTTAAACCTTTTCTGTCTCCTTGTTTAGGAATTTTAGATCAAGGTGAAGGAGTTTTGATTATCTTTGAGGACATTTCTGTTAATAAAACCTATGAAGCAGCCTTGGAAACAATTCAGAGTTTGGGTAAAGTTGTGGATGCTCTATATCAGAAAGCAAAGAAATTGTCATAACCAAATATTGGTGCTTCTAACTATCATATACCATCTTTATTTGCCTGGGATTGTGTTAACCAGTATCATAAATCGTGTATCTGGGACGAACACCCAAGGTGCTCATTCTGATTCATTACCAAATGTAAGGGATTTGGAAGACTGACCATTGCATCAGAGACGATTTGCATGTCTAGTGTACAGGATTGTTTCTACAAAGCAAGAAGGCTTCCATGAGGCAGACTTGTTTGTATCCATCTTGTACATTGCTGTCTTAAACCTTGAAACCCTTAGATTAAAGTGCACTGATATTGCGTAACATGTAATATAAGCGTTTTTAGGGCTCTTTTTTAATGCTTCGAGTGCATCAACAGAAAAAAAAGATCTTCAAAATGTGATTAAGAAACAGAAGACTAACCACATATATTTTGCATGTTTTAAAATGCAGCGTGTAACTTTTTCTAGCCAATATTTAATGGAATAAATTCCATGTTTTCTTTTGTGTGTGCATCTAATGTTGTACATATAGAATATATAAGATCAAAGGTGCATTATTGGGCATTTAATTATTTTGTTATAAAGTTTGAAAGTTCCAGCTGACTGAGCATCTTGTATTTATGACATGTAGACATAGGTTTTTTTTTTTCTTCTCTGTGTGTATGTGTTGCATATGGAAAGTAACAAAGGTGAAGGTGCATTAGTCTTCAAAAGTGAGTATTTCACTATGACTTTTTTACTATAAAACGTTCAATTTTTAGATGATGTAATAAATAATATAAAGTATTATGGATACTATTCTTATAACATTTAGCTTCCATGCTACCATTTTTTAAAATGAGAAGTGTAGGTTTTCACCAGCTTCTTTAGAAGAGTAATAATTCCTTGGTTTACCTCATAAGTGGTGTCAAGGAAGCATAAGTGGATTAAAAACCAACTCATAGTCCAGTGGTGCACAGACATTTTTGGGCATCAGGCTGAATAGAAAAATACGTTTGTTGTGGGCCAATAGTTGTGACAGAAGTGCAATAAAGAGAGCAAAAGCATGTAATTTTTTTTATTATTATTATTTCATTTTACTTGTCATGTGTATAGGATAGGACTGGATTCCAGAAATAAGTTACTGAACATTCAGCTTCATTGACATTGTAGTAGTTGCATAATTTTATTCAGATTTTTGTTTTATTAAAACTGCATTCACTTTATTAGATCTAATTTTCATAAGCGGACCAGATAAAATTGTTAAATGGGCTGGATTGGCCTGAGGTTGTGTGTGCCTATCCACATACCCTATAAGACCTCGTGATGCCACTTACAGGATGATAAAAAAATACTACTATAAATTGCAGATTTTATCATTGTATGCAAGTAAAATTATACATGTTTTATAAAACCATAGAAATAAAATATGTAATCAAATTTAATTAAAGTAGAAACAAATTGCTCTATGTTCAACAAATATGTTTAACCATATTACCCTATACTAAATAAATTATTTTTTTGCATGTAAAGGAACGTTTTTTTTTTGTAACATGCATAATGGAATCTAATTTTGATGTTACTGTAGCACAGTGAGAGCTTGATAGTGATGAAGTGTAGCAGCATTGAAAGGTTTTCCATATTATTATTGGATAAGAAATCAAAAATTAAAATTAGTTTTAGCATTAGACATATGCTTCTTGTACATACAAATATCTGACCAGTAGGGGAGGATATGAAAGCCTCATGATACGAATTCTTTGTATGCCACAGCCAAGAAATGTTATCTGACAGTAGGAACATAGAAAAACTTGTAGCTAGGATAGAAGACCCCAAACTTTTATTAAACCTTTCAGTGTCTAGGCTGAAAAACTGGTTTCCATCCAGAGGCCAAGCTATTTTCTTCCTATGCTCAACCAAAAACAACTAACTTTAGAACTTTTTTGCCAAATAACTAATGAAAGGAATTATGGCATGTTGTATGCCAAATTAATCAACATTTATTCTGGATTTTCTGAAAATAAAGTGTTTGACAAAAAATATGATATGTTTTATTTTAATAGGACTTTGAGTCATGTAGTAAAAAAATGCATCTGGCAACACAAATAAACATTTATTTTTAAAAAAAACTAATAGACAGAAATGATTACAATGCACATGAATAGAATGACTATATATTTCTGAATAACAAAAAAAATTACTTTTTTGGTTTTAAGTAAATATTTTTCTCGTTTTTTAATTTTTTTCTCAGTACCATACTTTGAGAAAATTTCAGGCTTTTAGCCAACTGTGCTAAGTCAGATAAACAAGTCAGCTTTAGAATTTTTTTTAAAATAACCAATCAACAAAAATAGATCATGTTATGTACCAAATTAAACAGAATTTAATTATGAATTTTATTAAAATAAATAATATAAAATTTCCAAGCATATTGATTTTAATAAGCCTTTTTCAATGTGATATGGCGAAAAAAAATTGCACTATACAATTAAGGCATCATTTTGGAAAACCTGCCGAATAAAAATAGTTAAATTATATATTTATCAAAAGGAAATTTCCTCCTGAATGATAGAATTAGAATATTCAACCTGAAATATGATTTTCATTTCTTTTAACGATTTTTTTTTTCCAGTATTGTATATTTTAAACATGTCCAAAGTTATACAACAGAACTTGGCCTTCTCACATTCACGAGATTTTCTGAACTGGTTATGAAATAGAAATAAAACTTCCTTGGCCTCTTTCTTTCTCTCAATTTTTATGCTCTGACAAACTGCTTTCATATCGTTTTACTGAATTTCAGTTAGCATGGTTTTTTTCCCAAATCCTTGCACCATGTCTGTGAATAATTTTATAGTTTTTCAATATTAAAGTTTAATTACACAGCAGCTGAATTAAAAAGTATTTAATGCACGATTATGCTGTTTTTAACTGAGTAAAGCACAAAAGCTACTGTCTCAAATTACACAAGACTATAGTATGTTGTCTGGGTATAAGCTGTTAAATTTGGCGATAATTAGCTTAGGGCATTTTTACACTTGTTAAAAAAGTCCAAAGTAAGATTGTAAAAAAGGTTATCATTATATAGGAGAGTCCTGCTGGCTTCAGCTGAAAGTGCACTTCTTTGATAATTTTGAGTAATTTTTCTTCTAGATGACGTTTGAAGAAATGATGTTAATCTGTAGAAGATTTTAGCAATGATACAGTTGCCTTGCACTTTAGATACCAGTCCGGATTTATGATGTTTGAAGTTGTTATTTCCATAATATTTTAGCAATAATGGTAAAATGCACAAGACATTGATTAGCAGCTCATTTATGTTGAAAACAGTAGATTCATGGAAGAATTCATGATATACGTTCAAATATAGTTCACTATCAGCAGATTCATAGTGGTCAAAAAGCACTCATGAACAGCATATTCAGTGCCAGTTTAAAACAAAAACCAGTAAAAATTAACCATTTAAATGTTAAAACCATAGAACTACTCTTCAGTCTAGACATTCATGGCAACTAGTTTCACCACGAACGTGCAGACTATGTACTATAGTCTTGTGTAATTTGAGACAGTAGCTTGAGCTTTACTCAGTTAAAAACAGCATAATCGTGCATTAAATATTTTTTTTATAATTTTTCAATTTCCAGTTTTCAAAGATACTGTGCTGTACACTAAGACATCCCTGAATATGCATATGTCTTTGTGTGTATATAAACTTTGTGTTAATTAAAAATATACATGAAGCTTAAAGCATAAATTTTATAAAGTATTATACCCAAACATAATATTTTTTTTACCCTTGATCCTCTTCCTACCACTCCTCAATAGATAGAGGGTCTTTGAGATCAGTTTGAGTTGGAAATTGTGTGATAACAAAGGATAGATGCAACATAATTTGCTTTAAGTAATTGAAAGATTATGCTGAACTTCAGGAGATCCCATGATGTTTTCTCGTCTTCCTCTTCTAATTCATCCTCCTTGGCACTCTTGACAAGTTCTTTTACATTGTCTGTTATAGCCTCTTGTGTCTGCATCACCAATAAGTAATATTTCTATATTTCCTTCACTATGTTGAATCCTTCATTGCCTACCTGGCAAGCAACAGTAGCACTCCTCTTGAGGGTCAGAGTGAGCAGTTTTGCATACTCTGAGCTCATGTTCTCTGTTATAAACAATTATAATATCTGGTTTCATTTGGTCATCTAAGTTGGTGATAAGCATATAGCTTCACTGTCTACAGCCCAATGGGTAATATTTATAAGCTTTTATATCTCAGCTGTAATATTGATATATATATATGTTTCTCATCCATATTTTTCTCAATTACATTACAGAGATAATGAATAAAACAAACGAAATACTAAGGAAAGTTGAGTACTTTTATGAAAAAGGTTCTTTTCATAAAAGTTGAGTTACTTTTATTAAAATGGTTCCACCTAATCCTTTGTATTGTGTCATGTTGCTCACCACTAATCTAACTAATATAAGACATCATAGTGTTCAATAGACAAGCTTTGTTCTTGAAAATGTAGGATACCATATTTGGTTTATAATGTGAAATTTGAAAGATATATTCATCATGTGTTAGAGAGCTTAAGTTTGGAATGATATTGTCTTTTATTCCCATTTGGTATTTTGCAAAAAGCAAAATTAAAGTAAAAAATTTTCTGGTTTCAACTTTTAAAACATTGTCATTAGTTGTATTAAGCTCTTGTTGTGAACGTGGCTCAAAATAATCCTTTTCCTGATATTTTTCTTTGGTGACTTCCCTAATAAATTTGTATGATTTAACAGTGATTTAATATTTCAACATCTGCCAGCTACTTTGGTGCAAAGTAAAGAAGTCTAGAAAAGTTTGAACTCTCAAAATACAAATAAGGAAATCGGAATACTTTGTTACTGGTTGGTATTCAACAAAAGCATTGAAAGGGATACTTTATATGGAACCTTTTTTTTTAATCATTCTTTTGCAAAGCTAATGGATTAGGTATTGTTCATTTGAAATATAATTATAATGAACGAATGAAAAAAACTCAATGCACAACTTTTTAAGTTTGGTATTTAACTCAAAAAGATATATGAGCAAGATATACCACCCAGTAAGAGGAAAATTGGTTGAGAGTGAAAAAAATAACAATTTAATTACTTTATGATTGTATTAAAATATCGTTAATCAGAATGCATATTTTCTCATTTTGTTGGTATTGATATACAGGTCTGATATGCATTATTTTGAAGAAGAAAAAATAAGTCTCCAGACACATGTGAATGGAAAGCCACTTTCAAAGCTTCCTAACATTGAAAATAAACATACGCAAAAACTGTTATTGGCGATAAATTGTAGATGTCACTCAAATCTCTCTAAATATATTTCCTGCAATATTCATTTAATATTTAAAAAATGAATGGACTTTAACTTTTGACACTTGTGAAAAAAATACTTCAATAGATAAAATAAAACACAACTCTTGTAATAATTTGTTCACTAACATAAATATCTGAAGTTTGTATGACAATTTTTTAAGATTTCATCAATTTGGAGGCAATATGACAGTATCATCTGCTGTTAAATGATCCCGCATCAACTACTCTATTAATATCGATCGAAGATTGTTGAGAATTGACACTGTCACATTGCGTCCAAATTGATGAAATTTTAAAAAATCGTCAAACTTCAGATATTTAATTTATGTTAGTAAACAAATTGTTACAAGAGTTGGGGTTTTATCTATTGAAGTATTTTTTCACAAGTGTCAAAAGTTGAAGATAAATGCTTCAGCTTCCATTCACTCTTTAAATATTAAACGAATATTGCAGGAAATATATTTAGAGAGATTTGAGTGACATCTACAATTTATCGCCAATAACAGTTTTTGTGTAAAAGGTTTATTTTCGATGTTAGGGAGCTTTGAAAGTGGCTTTCCATTCACATAACATGGAAGTGTCTGGACACTTTTTTCAACATAATTGTATATACATTTTCTGAAATACCACAACACTTGTTAAGGTAAACTTAATTGTAGAGTATTACAGTTATTTTTGCGGTTCCTTAGCAAATCCTACAAATGTTTCAACTTTCAAATGTAGTGCTGCAATACAGAAATTTTGTGCTCAGAAAGAATATTTACGTACTAACAGATGATTGTTTTATCAGAGGTATATAATGAAAGCTGAAGTAATATATATATATTCTATACCAATGGGCTAAGTACCATCAAAGTAACTACAGTTTAAATTGAATATATTTTCTGTATTTCCTTCTCAATTTGTTGCCAGGTAACATTACATTAACATGAAAAGAAAGTCCATTAAAATATGAAGCACATAAACAATCCAGGGGAAAAATTTAGACAAGAGTGCAAAATCTATAAATATCATAAACAGAAATAAATATAGGTGTAGATAGTATTCAGTGGCATAACATCAGTAGCAAGTAGGGAGACTAGATGGTATTTTGATAGTTGCCCATGGTCATTGTTTGGCAAGTGATTGATAGATCATTGACCTGGGATGAATGAAAATTGTCAAAGCATCAATTGTGCAGTCTCATGGTCACTCATACTCTCATGTAGATACTATAAAATTCTTGCTCATGTACGAAAATAATGAATGATGTTTTGGAATGAGAGAAGATAGCAATTCTCAATTTCAAATTCATTTTTTAACTTTTATTGAGAGAAATTATGTTGGCATTGAACAGTGGAACAGAAGCTTTGAAAATTCCACACCATTCTGATATGGATTAGTAGTAGGGCAAGGTCCAATTGTGAGGGACCTTTTGCTTACGGTTGCAGAGAAAGCAGCAAGTATGTTTACTGTGCCTCTCTTTCTTCCATGTCTCAGAAATGGAAATACTCAAAAAATGGAAAAAATTACTTATTCTTGCTGATCACTTTATGTGGTCAGTGAGCAACAGTCATAAAGTAGAATTAATTGGTATGCCTTGATGATTTTTTTTTCACTGTATTAAAGCCACTTAAATACAGATCATTTATGTGTCCCAACAGACCTATCTGAGAAAATGGAAAAGGGGTGAAATATTGAACAACCCCATATATGCGAGACACCTTTCTATACCCCATCAAAATTTATATATTTCTAATTTTTGCTATGTGTATTTCATTTACAAAATAACCTTAGTATAATGAGCTTTTTTTTTTACAATTTAAGATATAGCATTGGATTTATATGGTATTAGGAAAAGAAATTTCATTGAAAACGATATTTTTTTTATATCCCTATCTTTTGAAAATCTTCAGTGTTTATGGTATGTCATCATTACAATGTTCATACACTCTTCAGCTGCTGAATTTTGACTGGTGATATTGTCATGGACAGAAGTCAATTTTTTAATAGTTTTATTTTTTTTCAACAGAGCAGCGAACAAGTGTTTTGCATGCTCTCTAATAAGTTTTTATCAGCTTTTACGGTATCTAATCTTTTCACTGCTCACTACTGGTATTGTTCCTTCACCTTTGTAATCACAAAAGTTACTTTCATTTATTTTGCCAATAAATATTAATTTTTGCAAATTAAATTGAAATATGTGATTGTTATTTATACATGAAATTTAACAGCTTGGGTTTTCCTTACTACTAAACTAATTGTTGCACTTCAAACTCTACATCTTTCAAATGAAATATTTAGGGTAAAATCTACATTGTTAAAAAATGTTTTAAAGAGTCCAACTTTTATATATGCAGATCTTTAACAATTACAAAAGAAAAATTATTATAGCTGTCCTAGCAACAAATGCTTCTTGTATAGCTAATTTCATATATATTTTTCTGATTCAGAAATAATCTGTTCTTCATGACTAATTTTTTAGTAGTAGTGATTCTTGTGTTATATTTATGCTAAAAGTCTGAAGTTTTGTAATTTTAAATACCATTATTTTTAATTTATTGTACTCGATCTCTTCATCCCTCAAGTCCTTGTAATGCAGAATTGGAGAAATGAAATTCAGGGATTTTATGCAGCCGTCAACATTAAATTGTTGTTTTCTTTTTTGTCACTTATAGTTAATTACATAATGTAAATCAAGTTATTTTGAGCAGAGTAATATTTCTTAAATTTGTGTCAAAATAAGACAAACCACAGGGTTTATTATGGTACTTAAAATGAATAAAAAAGTGCTTTCTAACCCTTTTTGTTTATGTACTGAAATTCTGTTCAAAGCCATAAACGTTACTCAGTCTCCTACAGAAAAGGGTTTTTTTTTTTTGTTCTCTGTAATTGTATTGCAAAAATGGTAAGAGAAAATGGCAAGCGAAAAGAAAACCTGAGATTTCTATTTCATATCTCTTTTAATAATTTTTTTCTAAAGCAGTATCCTGAAAATGTTACACTGTCACAATGTATGACAAAATATTGTGAAAATTAAATATCACCAGTAAAAGACTCCCCATCGAATATATCTGAATAGTTATTTCCCTTTTTATTCAATCAAATAGTGGTACGGTAGAATATGATTAACTGAGCCAAGTGAATTTCAGTTGTGGCACAGGAAATCATGGGGGGGGGGGGGGGAAATCCATATAGCCAATTGTTTATACTTGCCAAAACGCTATTAATTTGTTTTAATTAACGAGCACTGTGCAGTAATTGCAGATACTGTGTAAACCAAAATTATTAAAATTGACAAAATGTAGACTGGCTAAACTCTAGGTGAAACATTTTTAACCCTTCAATCAAGATTCGGTAACGTTTTGTACTCGGAACATCTCTTGTAGACTCCTGGAGAGCAGACTGAACATGAAAACATCTGTAGTAGTGATGGATATACAGTGACAAATATGCTTTTAATTTATTTTTATATTCACAAAATCTTATGTGTATTAAATGTTTCATTACAGAAAGTAAAATATTTCTTATTTGGTCCAGGTAATTTAAGGGAGGAAATACAATCTATCTCCGAAACAATTACAACAGATGGTTTTGAACTAAGAATTTGTTGCTCATATATCCAGAATCTGACTTATAAAGGGTTAAATATGAATCAAATGCAACAAATCAT
Source organism: Ryuthela nishihirai (assembly GCA_038380435.1). Classification (NCBI taxonomy): domain Eukaryota; kingdom Metazoa; phylum Arthropoda; class Arachnida; order Araneae; family Heptathelidae; genus Ryuthela; species Ryuthela nishihirai. The sequence continues at coordinate 40,320,044 of JAWZYU010000022.1, forward strand.
TTAAGAGTCAAATCAGATACAAATTGTGATACAGCGTATTTGGTTAGGTACGTTTTCATCTTGCAGCGTTCCATTGTATGTAACCACATCTAGGCGGCCAATTAACGTAATTTTTTTCACTAAAGGCTATAAATTAGACATCCTTTCAGCTCCTTTTAAAAACGTCTCCACTTCGTCCTCGCTGTCTTTCTGTAGATGTACTATTTTTTTTGGTTTTGGTAGGTACAATTATTTTTTTTTTCTTTAATGAATTACCATCTTTTGTAAGTACACCATTTCAGGTGTATTTCCACTGAGACACATTTGGTTGTAGAACATTAAATTACTTCTTTAAAAACAACAATGCAGTGCTGCATTATACAAATTATTCTATGCGAGATGGGAAAATTTTCTGTTACCACTTGCAAAAAACGAAATTTTGCACAAACATTTTTATTATTTGGCGCCAAAAAATTTTAATTCCTTACCGATTATAATTCGGAATGAAACTAATTTTATGCATTTCAGATCTCTCACTGCTATTTATCTAATGAGCATTACTAATGCTGACAGCCTGTTTTCGGTGTTAAAGTAAAACTAATTCGTTTTTATAAATTCTGTATTGTTTTTGTATATATTTTTTTTCTCTTTATGCAAAGTTGAGTGTCAATGTTGCCAAAATGTTGTATTTAAATAATTGGTAACTTAACCTACATGAACTTTGATGCTCCTGGGTTAATAAGAGTATTACAAATATATGCTGTTTCTAACCTTATTATTGTAATGAACTGAAAATGCATCTCTACCCAAATCATGTCAACTCTTAAAAACGTTATTTCCCCCCTTAAATTATAAGAAAATAAAAAATTTATTTGGATTTTAACACCACTTAATATACTGTTATCGCATTCTATATACAAAACGAATTAATACAGTTTAGTTAGAAGAAATTAACATAATATTGAAGTATTGGGTTGTTGCAAATGAAATGGTCTTTGAATGACGTCAGGTTTCTACAGGTTGCGGAAGAAAGCAAGCGCTCAGATTTTTAGCATTTTTTTTTATGTCGTGACAACGTCACACGTGTGTGATGCAATCGTAGTATTTGTTTCGTTCAACGAGCATCAAATATTGAATACTACCAACATCAAGGCAATCATGGAACCCAGTAAATTAAGGTTGCTATACCTTTACAAGTTCAAATTGGGAAATTCTGCAGCGGCTGCAACAAAAAACATCAATAAAGCATTCGGTGGATGAACAACTAATGAGAGATCCACTCGCCGTTGGTTTGCAAAATTTTGCTCAGGAGATAGAGGCTACAAAACGAACCCCGTGGCCATCGTCCTTCCTCCATTGATTCGAATGAATTAAAGGATGTGGTTGTATGATTTGTTACTTTTGGGTAGGTAACGTGAAGTCGGGTGTGATTTGACGTGAATGTGACGTTATGTTTCCTTTTTATTTTTTCACCATTTTTACTGTAACTCTGGATAAGATTTCCATGCAGTCACAGGTGAGTGGATATGTATAATATATTTAACGAGGGATTTTTAATAATAGGCAAAATAGGAGTTATTAATGTGCTCCCCCTTTTTTTCCGAAATTTGGTATAAGTTATTTTAGATACTTTGGAATTGAAATTATTTAATACTAGCTGAACATACCTGACACTGCCTGGGTGTCACTTTTAACCTGTATTTTCACTGCACTAAAGGTAAATTTAGTAAGAAACTCCCCCCCCCCCCAACACTTTAGCACAGATTTTGAACATGAAGAAATTTGCTCGGATCATCGTTGACGTCAGCGGGTACGCCTCATAGTTCATTGCTTAGTTTCTGCGTAAGCTACCGAGATTTTGCCACCCTATGGCTCCCGTGATATTCCTTCGCACGATCCAAATTTCCTGCACAGCGTCATCCATGTACCCCAGTGATTGGTTTAAAAAACTTCTCACTTGGCCCGTGGCTTCGGTTCTACACAAATAGTGACAGCTCGTGTCTCACTTTAAATCTGCATATTCTGTTGTTTCCTGCACTGAAGGTTAGTTTAGTGAGTATCCCTCCCCCAACATTTTATCAGTTTGAACACAAAGAATTTCCCTGTGTTGCAAAGGTCATTGCTGACTCGGTGCGCACTCTCAGAGCCCGTGACAAATGATCGAGATATTTATATCGTCAGATTTTTGTAATTCCCGACATACTTCACAGAAAGGTTCCAAATTTCGTTGGCAAGTTCCCCTGCCCGACCCCTTGTTTAGTTAGGAAATCAGGTCCCTAGCTGCAATGGAACACATCAATAATGCCTTTGTGGCAATTTTGTGGGGATCTGGCAATGGCAGTAAATTTAAATGCTATTTTAATTCTTTACTTTCACAGTTAGGAAGCAATGGCAACAGTAAATATGACAGCGATCCTTGGTTCCCGTAGGAAGAGCGTGGTAAATATTTTTGGTTCTAGCAACCCCCCTTTTGGACTTTCGACCTGAAATTTGGCACTGCAATCCGGACCACAACCAGAAACATTCTCTGAAAATTTGGAGCATGTTGGGTTCCCGATGAGTTATGGCTGCCACAGACAGACAGAAAAAAGTTACAAGTGTAGTTAAAAGTATTATCAACTGTTTTTTAATGTTATAGCCACATCCTTTGGAAGTGGAGTTCGGTAGCTTTTTGCGGCTATGGGTGTGGAGCAATGTTTTTCATAAGTTCATTGGAGTGAGGGACATTTGAAGGGAAAGGGAAGAGTGGTTAGAACCAGTTAGAATTATTTTTAAAATATTTGTGTTTAGTACAATGTAGTATCTGTTTTGTGAGTGTGGAAGAAAATGGCAAAGGTTTAGAATGTGGGGAAATTAAAGTTTTTACTGGGTGTTAGGGTTTGAGGAGAATAGTTTTTGGTGAAACATATAAAGTGAGTTTTCAGAAAATTCTAATATAGTGGGGGGTGTATGTTTGGGGGAAAGAATGCTGGAAGATTTGCATATAGGACTGAACATGGAGGTAGTAGGGTTGGGTTGTTTTACCTCTGAGCAGCACTTTTTTACACACCATGGGCTAAATGGCCAGATCACATGGACCCCGAAGGCTCAGAGAAGGTTGGGGGAGGGAACCCACTGGAACAGCTGTTGGGAGACAGATGGTAGCCTCCTGTCAAGGCCATCCAGCTGTTCTTTAACGTGCACAGGGTATGGCTCTCCCTCACACGGGCCACGGCTTAAAGTCCCATCCGACGGACGGCGGCCTTTCCAAGCCCATCGGTGTCCCCTACTGACCGTGGGCAGGGCGGGGAATTTTGCGGAGATAAATCTCAATGCTGACCCAGCTGGGACTCGAACCTGGGAACTACAGATTACGAGCCTGGCACGCTACCGACTGAGCCGCCCCGTGGAGGTAGTAACGAACGTGTATTTCATTATACTAGTTTTGGATAAATTAGATTATTAGTAGTTACATACAGTAATTATCAGTGCATTATAAAATATATTAATTCTGTTAAATATTTAAGAATCTTTTAAAGTTACTAATATGATTATATAAAAATTGTGGGTATTGTAGAATTGGTGTGAAAAATGGCATCTTTTTTCAATTAATTAAAGATTCCTTCTTACTCAGCGCAATATAAAAAGAAATAACTGCCACCCTTAGATCATAGATTGCACCAATGTTAAGCACCAAAAATCATCGGTGAAGAGTTTAAAGTCTTAAATTAGTAGAAAAAATATGAGCCGGCATTAGTTCAATCGGTAAGAACACTCTGGCATGTTTCTGGAGAGATGTGGGTTCAAGTCCCGTATGTCCGTGAAATTTTTTCCACAAAATATTTAGTGATATATTGATATTAAAATGTCAACCAGGTAATGCTGTGATTGTCACCTATGTTTAGATTAACGAGTAATTCAGGGGAAGGGTCTTTGAGCTATATGATGTGGAGGTATATTTTTTGCTGTCTCTGGATGAGATTATTTGGTTTTGGGAGCTTTTTTATAATTTAGATCTGCATTGAAAACAATTTTCTTGTTTTTAATATTTGGGTTCAATTTGATTAATTCTGGTGATTTATTCAGATTAATTTTTGTGTGTGACTTGATTTATTTGTTTAGTTTGTGAAAATATATTTATGGAGTGTTTTTAAGTATTGGGAAAAGAGATGGGAGATTTTTTTGGAAGTTTAATTTTTTTTAGTAATTTGAATTTGTGAGGGATGTTTTTAGTGGAATTGCATTTTTTTGTGTCATTGCATTTGTTTATGACGCAAAATAACATTACCATGGTAATGGTACGATGCGTTTGACACAACGTACCGTAACAAGTTATCATTATCGTAGTAAAGAAAAAAAAAACACCGTATATTTCCGCAGATAAGACGATAGTTGAATCATAAAAAAGCCCCCCGAAATCCGGGTCTTATAGGACAGATAGAAAAAAAAATGGCTTCAATTTATATAAATTTCAATCTATTATAAAATAAAACAAATCACTTACCACCGACTACGACTGATCTTGAAAATTACTACAACTTATCGAAAAATCTATCATATTTAAATACGCTGTATGATAATACATTACATTGTAATAGTAAATAATACATTATATTGTAATAGTAAAACAAAATAAATATTAAAAGTTATGTTTATTGAGCTACTGAGGAAAAAACGGACAAACCGTAATTATTTACTAGTACAGAGTAGGGTATGTCCACAAAATAGAATAGGCCATACAACGCTCTTGTGAATTGTCAAGGTCATTGCCCGAATCAGTGCGAATATTTGCGAATAGGACATAATTCCTTATATGCTATACAGTATTATCCAGATGATCGCCGATCTAAACTAAATTCATAGGCCGTTGATAGTTTGGGGTCGTCTTATAGGACAGATATAAGCTAAAATTATAAAACTTTGACGAAAATTTATACCTCGTCTTATCTGCGGAAGTATACGGTAATCATTTTTCTAGAAAACCTTCTTTGGGTTAAGGTCTGGGGGGTTGTGGGAATAATAAAAAAGGGCCCGTTAGGTTGCGTCAAAAAAAATGGTTGAAGAGCACATTGATGTGCACTACTGCCATACGAAATATTTCTTTATCAAGAAATAAATAAATACCCCCTCAATCAGTTGCTTGTCACAGAGGTCTGACAGGAACCCATTAGTTTATACCCCTTAGTAGAAGGTCTGTGAGGAAGGCAAGCCCTCGGCAGAAAAAGGCCACAAACATCCATGCCATATTTTGCAAATTTGATCGTTTTGACTTGCAAATTAAAATCAGATGCACTCTCATCCACAGAACAAGGAAGATACAGATGCGCAACTCCCATAGGGCCAATGGTTACCGCGAGGCGATGGCAGCGCCATCACCGGTGGATTTCCGAATTACAATGCGGTTATAATTACTTTCTCTTCCATGTTTGCGATTGTTTTGAGTTAATATGTACAAATGGGTGTGAACTAATTTCGTCCGTAGTGTATACTTTTTTAAATATAATTTTAAGTGTTGGATTTATTTCATGCTTGATTTTTTTCAAAGTTTATACGATACAAGTTTGTTATTGATAATCAGTGGTCTAAAGGTAATTTGATTGGTGTAAAAAAAAATTTTATTGAGAATTTTTTTAATATTCGCGTATATTACCCAATTGTTGCAAACCTAACAGTTTCATATTTGTGTATTCTTTCATATATATATATGGTATTTTAGCAAAACACTAAATTTTCCGACTCTACCTTTTGCTTTAAAACATATTGCAAGAAAGATCAATTTTCCCCTAGTTTTTAAATAAAAAGTATTTCAATATAAATCGAAAATTAATTTTCTCAGGGGTTGGACCAAAAGCGCATGACCCCCCACACACACGCGCGCGCACACACACACACACACACACAAAATGTTATTAAAGGTAATAGAGGCACACATTAAACATTTATATTTCACATATTTTTCAAAATTTTAAGTGCAGTAAAACGGGGCTGAGGGGGATTTATATTGAATTGTAAGTCAAGTTTCTTGCTCCCTCTTACATTTTTATCAGCTCGACTGTTTCGTAGGCTCCTATTAATTCGCCCCCCCCCCCAGATCCATGCTTGCATTTTCCTATAAATATTATAATTTTGTTTTAATAAGTATTATGAAGTTATTAGAGAAATTAAAATCTCAGTACCCTAAAATCGTTTTATTTAAAGCAAATGCATTTGAATTTTTTAATACTTAAATTTTGCAGAAATAAAATAGGAATTGAAATGACACACAATTACTAGAACTTATTTCTTACTCAAAAAACAAACAATATCCAATGTACAGAAATACAGGTACTGGACAAAAAGATGGAAGCAGATCCATGTTGTAATAAATACACACTCAAGCAGCTGCTTGACACAGAGTTCTAACAGGAGCCTATAAGTTTAATACGCCATAGCAGAAGATCTGTGAGTATAGCAGGATCTCAGCAGAAAAACGTCACAAATATCCATGTATTACTCGGTTCGAACCCAGAGCTCAATAACTTCTTTACTGTGATTTTTAGTGAAAAAAATGCCTAAAGATGAATTAAAAGATCTCGATCTCGAACAATATCTGTTCAGTTTTCAAAGAGTAATTAACACAGGAATCTCAACAAGCTACAAAAAATTAACCTCAAAACCTAATTAAAACAGGGTTGAGTTGTCTTACCTCTAAATAATGGGCTAAATGACCATGTTACATGGATCCCCAGACAGCTGGGTGAAGGAGACTCATTGGATAGCATCAAGCATGTTCTTTGATGTGCACATAGTATGACTCTCCCATAGACAGGTTAATGGTTTAATGTTCCATTTCATGGACGGTGGCATTAAACCAGATTAATTTATCATAGTTGAACTGCAGTACAGTGTATTATACCCTGTGTTGATGTCTTAGCCTATTTCAATGTATTACATAAATTTTGAGGTTAATTTTTTTCACTCTTTTAAATATTTAGCATTTATCTCCCTGAATACTAAATAAATATTGATTAAAATTGAGATATAGAAAGATTTCACTGCATCTATATCTTTAGACATATTTTTTGTTAAAAATCATATTGCAGTTATTCATTCAAAATGGACTCATTGAGATAACAAGAAACTGTTTCCATTTTTCTGTCCAAAGCCTATATAATATATATTTTCTTACAAATGTGATATTAAATTAATCAATGACAACACATGTATACTTTCTTATATGAGATAATAGGATATTAAATTCATGAAAATACAGTATTCAATGTAAATATGGCATCTATCTATACTCCTACAAACCTTTTAGTGAATTTGCATGTTATGTCAATGAGAAACTTTGAATCTGTAAAACTTGAGCTTTTTTCGAGGAAAAAAATGTTGCATATAATGTCTTTTTTATATTTCTCTATAACTTAGAAATTAAATAAGAAATCAAAGATACATTCATATACATTTTCCTTTAAGAAAGAAAAAATATTTAAACATTGTAAAATAATATGTTTAGTGATAAATTATCACAGAAGCACACTATATCTATTTGCATATCATAAAATAAACAACTATAACATAAAAATAAAATTATTCAATGCAAAATTGCAACCACTATGGTTAGAAAGAGTACGGTAAATAAGTCGGTTATTATGACTGATTGATATGAAGATTTGGATTGTTTTACCTATGAGCAGCACCTTTATTGGACCCAATGGACTAAATGACCAGGTCACAAGGACCCAATGGCTCAGAGATTGAGGGAGGACCCCACTGGACAGCTATTAGCCTCTCATCAAGGCCATCCATGTTCCTCAAGATGCACAAGGTCTCTCCCACACACAGGACCAAGGCCTAACATCCCATCTGATGGATGGTGTCCCCTGCTGACTGAGTGCAAACCAGGAAATTTTAGTGGATAAATAATATATTACCAAAAAATTTTAAAATCGTGTCATTTTAAGAATAATGCCACAGAATGAACTAGTTGCAACAGAAAAAGGATATATAAATATTACAGTGAGAGCTCTCCTGTATGGGAAGAGTTATTAGACACAAGAAAAAAACTATTGTAAAATAAAATGCAAAAATATAATATATATTTTCTTAGAAATGTGATATGATATATAAATTAATGACACATACATTATATGCTTTCCTATATAAGATAATGGGATAGTAAATTCATGAAAAAAACATTGTTTAATGCAAATATATCATCGATCTACACTCCTACCAACTTATTAGGAATTTGCATCTAATATCAATGAGAATTTTTTGAAGCTCTATTACTGAGCTTTTTATGAAAAAATGCTAATAAAATAAATAATACTCCTTCAAGCAGCTGCTTCCCACCAATGTCTGATAGGAGCCTGTCAGTTAACATATCGTAGCAGAAGTTTTGTGCGGATGGCAAAACCTCAGCAGAAAAACAACATGAGCATTAATGACACATACATTATATGCTTTCCTATATAAGATAATGGGATAGTAAATTCATGAAAAAAACATTGTTTAATGCAAATATATCATCTATCTACACTCCTACCAACTTATTAGGAATTTGCATCTAATATCAATGAGAATTTTTGAAGCTCTATTACTCAGCTTTTTATGAAAAAATGCTAATAAAATAAATAATACTCCTTCAAGCAGCTGCTTCCCACCAATGTCTGATAGGAGCCTGTCAGTTAACATATCGTAGCAGAAGTTTTGTGCGGATGGCAAAACCTCAGCAGAAAAACAACATGAGCATTAATGACACATACATTATATGCTTTCCTATATAAGATAATGGGATAGTAAATTCATGAAAAAAACATTGTTTAATGCAAATATATCATCGATCTACACTCCTACCAACTTATTAGGAATTTGCATCTAATATCAATGAGAATTTTTTGAAGCTCTATTACTGAGCTTTTTATGAAAAAATGCTAATAAAATAAATAATACTCCTTCAAGCAGCTGCTTCCCACCAATGTCTGATAGGAGCCTGTCAGTTAACATATCGTAGCAGAAGTTTTGTGCGGATGGCAAAACCTCAGCAGAAAAACAACATGAGCATTAATGACACATACATTATATGCTTTCCTATATAAGATAATGGGATAGTAAATTCATGAAAAAAACATTGTTTAATGCAAATATATCATCTATCTACACTCCTACCAACTTATTAGGAATTTGCATCTAATATCAATGAGAATTTTTGAAGCTCTATTACTCAGCTTTTTATGAAAAAATGCTAATAAAATAAATAATACTCCTTCAAGCAGCTGCTTCCCACCAATGTCTGATAGGAGCCTGTCAGTTAACATATCGTAGCAGAAGTTTTGTGCGGATGGCAAAACCTCAGCAGAAAAACAACATGAGCATTAATGACACATACATTATATGCTTTCCTATATAAGATAATGGGATAGTAAATTCATGAAAAAAACATTGTTTAATGCAAATATATCATCTATCTACACTCCTACCAACTTATTAGGAATTTGCATCTAATATCAATGAGAATTTTTGAAGCTCTATTACTCAGCTTTTTATGAAAAAATGCTAATAAAATAAATAATACTCCTTCAAGCAGCTGCTTCCCACCAATGTCTGATAGGAGCCTGTCAGTTAACATATCGTAGCAGAAGTTTTGTGCGGATGGCAAAACCTCAGCAGAAAAACAACATGAGCATTAATGACACATACATTATATGCTTTCCTATATAAGATAATGGGATAGTAAATTCATGAAAAAAACATTGTTTAATGCAAATATATCATCTATCTACACTCCTACCAACTTATTAGGAATTTGCATCTAATATCAATGAGAATTTTTGAAGCTCTATTACTCAGCTTTTTATGAAAAAATGCTAATAAAATAAATAATACTCCTTCAAGCAGCTGCTTCCCACCAATGATGTGATCAGTAGCCAAGCACGCTAACCACTCGGACAAATTATTTTCCAACAAATCAATTACATTTGTATGTACCCTTTTCTTCAGGAGCGAAGACTTATCAAAGAGAGAAAACACATTTTTGAAATTGCACAGTAATGCACCATATCTATCTACCTGCAAATCATAAAATAAATAACATAAAAATATGTTACTCAATGCAAAACTACACCCACTGAAGTTAGAAGAGTACAATAATTTTGAATAAGTTTCATGGAATTGTGAAAACTATTAAACTTTTCTTTAGGGAAGAATAGTTGTTTAAATAAGGCAAACCACAAATCAAGTTTATTTTCAACTATATTAGGAGCAAAAAAATTAGACTGACAATAATAAGCAATCATTAAAATGATCTTTTCCTGCATATTGTAGTAGCATAATTTTAACATTAATTCATTTTCTCTCTTTGGGAAATAATTTAATAGTTAAAGATAGTTGCACTTTTCTTTTTTTATGAAAGGCATTGTACACAAAGCTTATGAACTCTACAATAACTTAGGGTCAGGGCCAGATCTGACCCCTCCCCCTTTCGGGATGCTAATGAGTAAGAGGCCAAAAATTATTAAGCAATTATTTTCATGCATTTTCCAAAATGCTGTATAAAGACATATAACAAAAAGATGGGGAAATGTTATACTGCATTGAAAATCCAGTCTGTTGTCCCCATCTCTCCCCCACACACACACACATTCTGTCTCAATTGTTTCTTGCTCCCACCCTTTGCTTTTTTTCTAGATCCAGGTCTACTTAGGGTAATACTAAATTTTGATCATTGATGAGTAATGCCATCTTACAATATCACTAATAGAATATATTAAGATATAATGGAAAACAAATTGAAAATTTCACAAAAATTCCTCTTTGGCAAATCATTTATTTTAAAATTGTCATTTTTTCCTTAAGAGGCAGTGATATAAAACAGAAAATGGCAGATATCAAATCCAAAATCATTGTGGCTTAATTTTGTACAGAGCATCATTAACAGTACACCAATTAGAAATTATGCTTGGTTGTGTAAAAGTTCCATAATTTAAAACTTGAGTGCAAGAAACAATGATTCTATGCAACTTGTTCATAAATTTGAATCTTATCACTATTCAACATATTTACTTCCAAAATACTTTACATATATGTTTTACTTCTAAAAGAATTATGTAAATATATTTTTTAGTTTTTTGATGAATTTCTGAGATTATTTGTACTTACCCTGTATAATACTTCAGAGAAAAAATTAGGAATAATAAACCTGTTACCTTATCAGTATACATTGGTACACAAAGGCAAGTGTCAGCTGCAGTGTCAGAAGCTACCATGATCAACTGTAAGATTTTTTTTTTTTGGAATAGTAAAAATTCTTATTTTACATCAGTTTCATGGAATTGGGAAAAACTATTTCTAAAACTGCTTTCCTTTAAAAAAACACAAACATTATTCAATCACTGCAAAATAAACTTAAGCACAGCAGTATACCACATTTACATGCAAATCATTTTCTCTGGATAGGATATTGAGAATTTCAGTTCATTATAGTTGCAGAATTTTTTTTTTCATGTAGGGCATTCTACAGAAAGCTCATAAACTTTCGAATATATTATGGTAATATCAGATATATTTTAAACATTGATGAGTACTACTCATCAATCATATATTTCGAAACCAAATTAAAATTTTCAATGTAAAAACCCTTTTACATCATCATCCTCAAGCAGCTATGGAGGTCCAACCAGACCGGGCAATTCAGTTATCCAAGCATTCTCTGCTGCATCTCGCCACTGCGCACTAATCCTAATAAGCTCCTGTTTTACATTGTCTGCCCACCGCATCCTAGGTCTCCCCCTCCTTCTGAGGCCTTTAGGCACACTTCGCTAATCTATAATTATCCATACAAGCAGCAGGGCTGCGCAACATACTGCCTAGAGGAGGTTGCCGACTCGTTTGCCTAACCTCTTCATTGCTTACAAAGTTGAACCACCTAATGCCCAAGATACTGCGTAAGCATCTAGTTTCTTGCTATCTTATTTACAAAGCATCCAAGTTTCACTACCTTAACTAACTCTAGAAAGAACCAAACTATTATACAGTCTAATTTTATTCTTTAGGTATATACACCTATTTCTCCACACTCTCCATAGATTCCCAAAAGTCATAGAGGCAATCCCTATTTCACCTGTTAATTTCATGCCACACATCACCAAACACATTTAATTTTACTTACAAATTTGTATATTATCCACTTCAAAATGCTGACCATAAAAGAGAAAAAGGAATATTTGAAACATAAAAAGCAATGCTTACATTATTTGGTACAGGTTTCATAAACATTGTCTGCCATGGATATCATATTTTATGTATATATATAAAATCCTCTCGTGCAGCTGCTTACCACAGACCACAGAGATCTGATCGCAGTCTACACACCATAGAGATGTGACCTCAGCAGAAAGACAACACAACATCCATGCCTTAACCAGGAAGGGGCGGGGGTGACTCAATCAGTAGCGTGCCAGGCTCCTAATCAGTAGTTCCCAGGTTCAAGTCAGCATTGGGATTTATCTCTGCAAAATTCCCCGCCCTGCCCACGGTCATATAGCGGACACCAATGGGCTTGGAAAGGCCGCTGTCTGTCGGATGGGACGTTAAGCTGTGTCCCCGTGTGAAAGCCATACCCTGAGCATGTTAAAGAATACGCTGGATGGCCTTGACAGGAGGCTGCCATCTGTCTCCCAACAGCTGTTCCAATGGGTCCCCTCCCCCAACCTTCTCTGAGACTTCGGGGTCCTTGTGACCTGGCTATTTAGCCCATGGTGTGCAAAAAAGTGATGCTCAGAGGTAAAACAACCTAGGGCTTGAAACCAGGTCCATTAGATCAGTAGCCAAGCACAATAACCACTCAGCTACAAGATTGCTTATACAAGTAAAAATGAAATTTTGAAGTTTACAACTTAAATGAAGTGCCAGTAACAAACAAACAATTATATGCTATTAGTTTCTTAACTTTAATGCTTATCAATAGCCAATAACATGTTTTCTTAAAATAAAATAATAAACCAAGAAAGGGCAGGATTTATTTTTTTCAAATTAATGGTAGTAGCAAAATTCTATTTGTGAAAACAGTGCTTAGATCAGGGGAAATTCTCCTACTTAACCAAAAACTAAATAAAGCTAAGGTAGAAAAAATGTTATGGCATGACATTTGCCGTATAGATAGATATTAAACATGATATTAAGCAATTAAGAAATTTCATCAAAAAACAAAAGCAAAATGAAACATCATTCAAAAGAACCACTAAAAATAGTACCCCATTGAAGTTCAATGTATGTTCTGTTACTTTGCACACATCTAATATTCATTTTTCTGTCAAACATTTTTCAGCACATGATCATTTTTTGTATGATAGAACCTAGGGCTACATCATCCAAAATAGCAATCATTTCTTATTGAAATATTATATTGGCTAGAAATACGAAAGCTGATATACCAATTGATAAGAACATAATAAAACAGGTAGGCTAAAGAAAAAAAATAGTTTTAACCTTTCAGCATCATTTCTGTCTGAATATTCTGGATGAAGGAATAGCAATGTAATTTAATCATCTTCGAAAAGTATCATGTAGTATAGATTCGAGCTTAAAATGCAAGCTGCACAACTTAACTGCACATAGTTTCTGCCAAAATCCTTCATTGTATTGCTGCATTCCCATAAATGTAATCTGTAATAACGCACAAAATATAGTGAAATTATTTGGTTCCCGCAGATAAAACAAAGTCATACTTAAGGATAATAACATTTTAAATTCATTTTTACTTATTCCGGATTCAACAGCTGTACTAAATTAAGTTTTATTGCATACCACTGGACAAAACTAGTTCATATTTTTTACTGAAGAAAATTACCACAGCAGAATAAAAAAATACTACCTCAAGTAGCTGCTTGCCACAGTCTGGCACGAGCCTATCAGTTTATACTCCATAGATAGATCTGCGAGAGAGACAAAATACTATTTATAAACACATTACATGCCACATATGTGTCATACATATTTTTGTTCTTTCATTACCATTATGAAATCTAAAAGGAAAACTATTCGAATGGCTAACTGATATCCATTGTATGATGCACAATGGTACCTTCACACCCAAAAGCGTAATGTAGATTTTACTAAATATACATTACCTTTGACTTTTTTCGGAAATTTATCAATTGCTTGTTGTAACCTGCAGCAACGAGTAATCTTTTTCTTCATCTGAAAGCACACTACGCGTGCTTCTCAACTCAGCCCCAGCTGCGACAACGGCTCGGGTTCAAATGGGCAGTTAGGCTTTCCCCGAGTGAGGGCGCCACTTTCACCCTTCGAGAGTCTCGTATCTGTTCTAATTTATCTGTGCTCTCATCTATCGGAGAAACAAAGAAAATTTTAAAAATAAATCAAAATTGTTAAATAACTATAACTCACTATAAAAACTGTTTAGACTCAAAGTATTTCGAGGTATTTATGCCAAATATCATCGAAATGTATGATGGATAGCTGACGATTTTGTATTTTTTATTTCACATGGATTGACTACACGAGATATTAACGCATGTGAATGGAGAATGGCAATTACCAAAATACTGCAAATGACGAAAGGCAATGAATGCTGTATTGAATAGAAAGTTTTTAAACTAATTTACAAACCCAGTAGTCCTTTGAATCATAATTTTTCATAGCATCTGAATATCGGGCATATTTCAACTAATGTTTATTGATCATTATTCACTTTGTTATCGGCTTAGCACCAGTAGTTGTAACATACCATTCTGTATTAACGTTTATTACAATACGATAAATATATATGAAATCAAACATTTTTCAATAACTAATGTCCCGTGATTTGACTTACCTCTTAATTACCGCTCAAATAGTTCTTTAAAGAAACAAGAACTTTTTAAGTTCATCAAAATTCTACAGTTCATACTAAAAAGATCGTTTTTGAAAGTAACACATTTAAACTAATGCCTGAAAATATAAAACATGCAAACACAAAGCAATAAAACAAACGCGTTTTCACATGCTTTCAAACTGTCTGACTAAACACAATCCTCACTACGATAATAACCAGATAGATCGCGGTTCATTGGTTGACATGTCACCGTTGGCGCGAAATTCTAACATAGGGATTATAACATAATTATAATACAACTATCTCATTTTTAAAATGTTTTTTAAACAAGCGTATTTCCATTTATCTGACTGAATTATAATTAAATTAAAAAATATTTATTTTCCTGAATCGATATATTTTGAAAATCACAAAAATGGATCCTTCTCATGATGTAATTATTAAAAAAATTACTTTAGAATTGGGGGAAAATTTTAAGATTAATAGATAACTTTATTCACAAGTAAGTGGTCTTGTGTTGTTTTGTGAAATATTTATAATGTATAAACCATTATTGTGGCTGAATGACCAATGTTTAATTTATTCACTTCGCTGCAGATAAGCTACTTTGTTATGCGGGTCAAATGGCAAATGTGCTGTACTCTTTACTTTTACGAATAAAAATCAATAATAATAAAAAATTGAACAAACTGGACTCAAGTAAAATTTAATGACAATTCGGTCTAAACTTAGTTATTCTTTCATTTGGCAAAAATAGGCTAA
This sequence comes from Ryuthela nishihirai, assembly GCA_038380435.1. Classification (NCBI taxonomy): domain Eukaryota; kingdom Metazoa; phylum Arthropoda; class Arachnida; order Araneae; family Heptathelidae; genus Ryuthela; species Ryuthela nishihirai. The sequence continues at coordinate 40,335,582 of JAWZYU010000022.1, forward strand.
TGAGGGTTTACCAGCAGAACATTGTCCAAAGCATTACACTTCATCCACTGGCTTGTTTACATCCCACGGTGCATCCTGGTGTCCATTTCCCCAGGTAAACGACGCACGCGTACCCGGCTGTCCACATAGTACAACAGGAAACGAGATTCATCGGATCAGATGACCAAATCATTCAAGGTCCGATTTTGATGCTCACGTTCCCATTCTAGGTGCTTTCAACGGTAAACTGAAGTTGGCACTTGGAGTGGCCTGCGTATTGTGTAATGCAGATCTTTTTGATGGTAGTACTCTCCTATATAGTGCAGCATCGGATGGCATCACTCAACCATTTTTACATCCTGTGACATGCTGGGTCTCTTAATGAGATATTTCCGTCTGTCTCCTAACGATTACCCAGTGGATAACTACTACTCAACATTTAATTAATAAACCCCTACTTAACTCTGTTCCCTTGGGGGGACCTTTAGTCCATTTTGTTCCCAAAAATACTGCCAAGGCGACAATTATCGCATTTTGGCGGACTTTCATCCTTTTTTCTAAGGCAGTCCTTTGTTACGTGATTTCCAGCACATTTCACACAGCGTGGATGATTAAAGCATCCACTTTGTGCATGGCCGCTATGGCCATGCTGGCAATTATGGCACTGTGTCAGAGTTTTCTTAGTCCTGTAGCTCTTAATGTGAATCTTCAGATGAAAGAGGTCGGTGACATCGTATATCTTTTTTGTTGACTGTGTCTTTATGTAATTCAACCAAAAAGACAGGGATCAGGCTTTTATCTTTGCCACGTCTCATCTGTGAAATTTTTATGACTGTAAAGTCCAAGTCAACTAGAGCAGTAGGCACGTCGTCAGAAGTTATGTCATGGGGTAGATTTTTAATGACTATCCTGAGATTCTTCTTTTAATTTGTAGGTATGGAATTTCTGTTTTGAGGCTTCGAAGAATCGAACAAATGACCTATAGTCATCTGAACATCTAGTTTGTAATCTGACTGTTTCGCCAGAGGTCTTGGCAGTAAATGCTTCAACAGCAATTTTAGTTAGTTCTTTGTGTGTGCTCACCAAGTTCTTGAGAGTGCGAATAATGATAGGGGGAATTTTTCCTTTATTATTTCTAATTTCCGTAGAAACAGAAATAGATTCTGTAGCTTCCATTTCGGTAGCTGGTGTATCCAAATATTCCTCCTCTAAGTCTGAAAATTTGGTCTTAGAGGAATATACGGAATCGATGACTGGGGACAAGGTCCTCTTGGGCCCCTTTTTGGAGTTTTTGCCAAGACCCTTCTTTTTGGGTTTATTGGCAATTTTAGTGGCATCGTGTAATAAATCTAACCCATGCTTTGGGGCAGAATTGAATCCATGTATGCCCTCCAAAACAATTTTTTGGGAGGAACATTGACCGGAGCAGAAATGCTATGTAAGTCTTTCATAGCTGAAATATTGGAAATAGCAGAATTTAAATCGTAAATCCTATCGGAGAGAAACAGACTCCGATAGGAAAGTGCAAATTTGTGCACTATAAGTCAATTGTGAAGTATCAACAGAGACTTGGCCTTCAGAGGTCTCTGAGTGGTCCTCAATGACATCACTGGCAGAAAAGCTCTCTGTCAGGACCGGGACAGATAAATCCATTTTGTCAGAACTTGACATTTTGGATCTTAAGAATTTGAAATATCAAATTCGAATCAATATAAAAACAATGAAATAATGGTGAAAAAGATATAAGTTAAAGAAAAATAATTAAATTTACATATAAATATGCAAACAATTCAAAATTTTCGAAGAATAAAAATGGCAGTTGTAACTGTCAAAATCGGTACAAACCGAATGAAATAGGACAGATTCCTGTAATATACCAGAGAATCTGCCTACAATACTAAAACTCAGAACAAGTTATAAAATCAGTATAAAATAGTTAGTTTTTAAAACTAACAACAAATGAGATATAAAATAACAATAAATTCTAGTTGCGACTAGAATCGGTAAATACAAGGACTTAAAGCTAAAATAAACGGGAAATAATACCACAATGGAGGATTTGATGTGTGTAAACTTACTTTAGAGTGTATACTTCCGACTCAACAGCAGCTAACCACAGATTCAGCTATCAGTACGAACTATTCCGCTATCAATATCGGCCAACGCTAAGTCGGCTATTGGCAAGTACTATTCCAATACTGACAGCGGCCAAATCAGGTCGGCTATTGACCCGTACTAATACTTATTGAAATGGCGTTGAAGTGGTGTTACATAATCCAAAAGTCAGCTTTATTCGGATATGGTGAAAATTAATCTGAAAGGCTATCTAAAAAGCTAACAGTTTAAGTAAAAATTTAAGTATTCTAGCTAAACTTCCTGCCAAAGGCTCCACTGGGATTTTAAACCAGTCTCGCCTAAGGCTAGTAGGAAAGTTAAGAATTAGCTAATAATGAATACTAGAAGTAATCCAGGAGCGATGCGAAAACACGTCATGACTGTAAGAAGTCAGAGCTCCAAGTCTTGAAGATTCTCGTAGATCGTAGATCGGTTATTCATTTTCAGAGTACCAGGTACATGGGTACCCATAACCTCTTCCATCTGAATATGTGCCTAGTTGGCATCAGTGTAAACACAACATAGTAAAATAAACCACCAATGGTGGGTCCTGAAGGACAATAAAGATCAACAGTAAAAACAGTAAGGATGCACAAGAGACCTAAAATGGATGACTATCTTTGCTGAAAGCCATCATTTTAGGCCTCTTGTAACTATTCATGGCTTCATGATTGTACTCGAATAAGCAAGAAATATTTCCATGTGGATTGCTTTGAACAGCTTCAAAGAAACCACGTGATAAAAACTTGATATAAGAGTAAATATGGTTGATGCCCAGATCTTTACGGATTTGTCTGTTCGTTACACACCAATGGGCATCGACCGCACATCTCAAGATCTTGTTCTGCAAGACCTGATTCTTGTGTATATTGTTTGCAGTAGTGTTCGCCCAAATAGGGGAAGCATAGGAAATAATGGGACTGTGACCATGTCGTAGAGCAAAAGCTTGTGGTCAATCGAAAGGGCGGAGTTCCTTCTGAGAAAAGGTCCCAGCTGTCATCGGACGGTGTTCACCTTAGTTATGATCCCGTGAATGTGGGGGATCCCATTTCAGTTTCTTCTGCAAGGTGACTCCAAAGTATTTGACAGTGTCTTGCCATCTGATGTCTTCATCCATAAAAAGTAAAGTCTGAGGGTTATTGATCATCTTGCCACTAAAAAGTATGGCGTTACTCTTGTCAGCAATGATTTTCATTTTCTAAGTATCATACCATGAATCTAACTCATCTAAACAATTCTGGAGTCTTCTAATTGCATACTCAACTCCCAAGGAAGGGGAGAGGAGTGCAATATCATCAGCATACTGGGCAATGACAATCCGGTCAAAAGAAGGGATGTCGTAAAGGTACAATGAGAAGAGAGTGGGGCCTAGGAGAGAGCCTTGTGGGACTCCAGCGGCCACCACTCTCTTTGTGGAAGTAGAGGATTTGATGCGAACCTGGAAGGTTCTATCTGAAAGGTAAGATTGAAGGATACCAGTCAGGCCCGAAGGAATTCCAATCTTGATCAGTTTACAGATGAGGCCGTCCATCCAGACGAGGTCAAAAGCCTTGGCCACGTCTAGAAAGACGGCAGCAACAATTTCCTTTTTATTCAGAGCCTCAGCGATAGTCTCCCACTACTCTGAGGACTTGATGCTGAGTCGATCTTTTACGTCTGAATCCAAACTGTGACTCAGGCAGGATAAGATGGTTTAAAAGGAATTCATCCAGTCGATTGAGCAAAATTCGCTCAAACAACTTCCCCAAACAGGATAGAAGACTTATAGGTCGATAGCTGTCAGTTAAGGATGGGTCCTTACCCGGTTTGTGGATAAGCCTAACGTAAGCATTCTTCCAGACCTCCGGAAATATGTGATGCCGGAGAAGGAAATTGTAAATGTTGCACAGATGCCTGATAGCTTTTATCGGAAGGTTCTTCAGCATCCTGTTGGATATATCTTCAGGACCTGAAGCCTTATTGAGTTTCAGTTTGCAGATGACCTGAGTCAGTTCAGGTGGAGATGTAAAATGAATTCTGGATCTGTCCACTTGAGAGAAACGGAAAAGAGTTTCCTCCACTTTGTCACAGGTGTTATCGTTGGACAGATCAGAATTTTCCTGAAACTGGATCCAAAGGGCATCCGCAAAAGCTTCGCATTTATCATCCTCATTGTAACATAACCCATCCTTTCCATGGATGGGGGTAGTTAATAAAAGGATTCTTTAAGGTCTTAACCATCTTCCAGATGGAGCCATCACTTGTAGAGAGTGAGGTAATCTTCTTGTTCCAAGTAAGACCTCGGTAATCCGACAGCTCTTGTCTTACTTCTATTTTAAGTGCATAGTAGGCATTCTTGTCACGAGCCTCTCTCGATCTTTGCCATTTATGCCTAGCTTTATTTTTCTCTTTGACAAGATCAGAAAGAAATCTGGGAAGAATGTAGAAATCCTTACGAGGTTTATGAATGGTGCTGGCATCAATTCTAAATTGATTCAAAAGATCAGTAAAGGTGATAATTGTATCTTCAATCCTCCTGAGAGATAGAGGATTACAGGATCCGGAGACATTTCCATGACCATGTCGTAGAGCATGTGGATGCTCTACATGATTCACATGCTATGCAAGGGAATCCGTTGACTGTAGTTTTAAAGAGTTCCCAGTTTACGACTCTAAAATCGTCTGGGACAAGGGTGACAGACGAGAAAAGAGTCAGGCAGACTGGTAAATGGTCAGAGTTCAAAACTTCATGAACACAGAGGTCATAAGACGGTAAAAAATTACCGAACATGACCAGATCAAGTATATCTGGTCGGTGCATGGAGTTGTAAGGATAAAATGTGGGCTCACTGGGAGCATCCACAATAATGCCTTTGGCTGTGGCATAGTCTAAAACAGGCGTCGGCAACCTATGACCCGCGGGTCACCAAGTGACCCATTTAATAATTTCAAGTGACCCACTTGAGTTCCGCAAATAAAGTATAATATATAAAAATAAATTATACTTTATTTGCAGAACTCAAGTGGGTCACTTGAAATTATTAAATGGGTCATTATACTTTATTTGCGGAACTCAAGTGGGTCACTTGAAATTATTAAATGGGTCACTTGGTGACCCGCGGGTCATAGGTTGCCGACGCCTGGTCTAAAAGGTTTTTTCCATTTTTGTTACAAGATCTGGAGTTCCACGTAAAATTTTTTGAGTTTAAGTCTCCTGCTAAAATTGTAGGAGTACTGGTATTAAAAATTATTTTGAAATCATTCAAAATAATATCAGAATTGGGAAGTTTATAAGCCGCATATATATTCCGATTTCCAAAAAGGATATCGTCGACTGCAATAGCAGTAACCTCCAACGTATCGAAGTCTACAGTTTGTAAAAGATGGTGTTTGATGGATCTCTTGACGATAACAGCAGTACCTCCACCTCTGTTATGCTGTCGATCCGATCTGTAGACCTCAAAATTAGGAAACTTCAGATTGTCAGAAGCCCTAAGGTGTGTTTCGCACAAAAGGACAATATCAGCTTGGGAGTAAGTCAAAAAGTGACTGAACTCCTATAAATCGTTGAGAATGCCATTCGCATTCCAATAAAAAATCTTGAGATGGTTCTTTTTACAGTTGTGTTCCATTTGAGGACAGCGAAGAGAGTAAATAGTCGAACGCTTTAAGCCCAACTGTGAGTTTGCCCATAAGGCCGTTGGCATTCTGATATTCATTAATTAATGACTTACCATTAATAAAATATTGGAGACATTCAGATTTTTGAAGATCAAAAAGATTTCCTTCAGATCGTTTAAGATGGTTGCTTCAAACTGCTCGCTTGTAGAAGGAGCTGGTTCAGGAGGTATGGCAGTTGGATGCTTTCTCTTAGGTAAAGGTTTCTCTTTTTTTTTTTGGGGGGGGGGGGACAGGTGCGCCTTTCGCAGCAACACTTGCGTAAGATAATCCGGGTGTGACAGGAGTACTAACAGCCTTTGAAGGTGGGGCAGTGTTAATTTTTTCCTTTGGAGTTGTCACAACCTCCTGTTAATAATAATATCTTTATTAAGCCTTAGTATGGTTATATGCATAGATTACCCCGCTAAGCCTTATGGCTTGTCAGCAGGATGGTAGGATAGTAAGAACAGCCTTTGTAATTGGCCTATGACCAAGGCCACAATTGGCGCATTTTGGCGGACTTTCATCCTTTTTTCTAAGGCAGTCCTTCGTTAAGTGACTTCCAGCACATTTCACACAGCGTGGATGATTAAAGCATCCACTTTGTGCATGGCCATAGCACTGGCAATTATGGCACTGTATCAGAGTTTTCTTTGTCCTGTAGCTCTCAATGTGAATCTTCAGATGAAAGAGGTTAGTGACATCGTATATCTTTTTGTTGACTGTGTCTTTATGTAATTCCACCAAAAAGACAGGGATCAGGCTTTTATCTTTGCCACGTCTCATCTGTGAAATTTTTATGACTAAAGTCCAAGTCAACTAGTGCAGTATGCACGTCGTCAGAAGTTATGTCATGGGGTAGATTTTTAATGACTACCCTGAGATTCTTCTCTTCTTTTAATTTGTAGGTGTGGAATTGCTATTTTGAGGCTTCGAAGAATCGAACAAATGACCTATAGTCATCTGAACATCTGGTTTGTAATCTGACTGTTTCGCCAGAGGTCTTGGCAGTAAATGCCTCAAGAGCAATTTTAGTTAGTTCTTTGTGTGTGCTCATCCAGTTCTTGGGAGAGCAAATAATGATAGGGGGAATTTTTCCTTTATTATTTCTAATTTCCTTAGAAACAGAAATAGATTCTGTAGCTTCCATTTCGGTAGCTGGTGTATCCAAATATTCCTCCTCTAAGCCTGAAAATTTTGTCTTAGAGGCATATACGGAATCGATGACTGGGGACAAGGTCCTCTTCTGCCCCTTTTTGGAATGTTTTCCAAGACCCCTTCTTTTGGGGTTTTTTGGCAATTTTGTTTGCATCTTGTAATAAATCTAACCCATGCTTTGGGGCAGAATTGATTCCTTGAATGCCCTCCAAAACAATTATTTGTGAGGAGCATTGGCCGGAGCAGACATGTTCATTTATGTCTTTTTCTATATAGAATCTCTCTAATATAGCATCGTTAAATCTGACTCGTTCATCAGGTAAAATGCAATGTAAAACTTTCATTGCAGGAATATGAGAAATATTGAAGATTCTGACTGATGGATGTCGCATTTATACTAGAAGAGGGACTATCCCGCAGAAACTGAAATAAAATAAAATGGCTGTGGTGCAGAAAATGAAAAGAAAAAATGTTATTGGGTAAAAATAATTTAAAAGGTAAAACTTCTAAATGGGTGACGTCGGATGATGTCACCTACTAGAAACCAAGATGGTGAACTCGGAATATTTCGTACCTTTGTGGCATCGGAAACAAAGATGACGGACGAATACCAAAGTTTGTGGCATGAAGGTGATGACGTCGGAAGCCAAGATGGCCGTCGGTGAAAATTACAAGTGGGTTGTTTACTTCATCCAATACCATCTGTCATATATCAATTATTATCTCCAATTTAACTGAATAATATAATTTCAGATTAATACATCACTAGAGGTAGGTATTTAATTTAGCATTGTCCGACTTCAGTCTTAAAACAGCGAGAGTTCTGACTTATAGGTGTGACAACGATCCGCCTCTGTTTTAAAACACATGGGAGGTGGAACCCATAGGATTAACATTGATCCACCTCTGAGTAAGAACCCCCATTATCTCCCTACTGTCATAAATGTAGAGGCAATCGGCTCCAGCTCCACGTTACTTTTCTTCTTAATTATCCATTTTTCAAGGCACTTTAGAAACACTTTCATTTAACTTCACAGTAAACTGAAGACTAGAAATAACTTTAAACACAGCAAGTGAAATAAATCAGAACAAATACATAGAGCAGTAAGAAGGCACATTCACTCACTAAGAATGGATGTTTTGACTGGGCGATGGATGTTCAGGTAGGTTCGCTCTCAGGTAGGGAAGGGAGGATTGACAAACGTGTATAGACATGAACTACAACGCCGTACCCCAAAAGATTTTACTGCTTACCCCACGTTGAGAACCTCTATGTTATAGGGATGAAATTTTTACAAATGTCTCAAAATCAAATACCTTTTCTTCAAAATGCTTAACATAAGTTCAGACATGTTAAATCTCAGACAGTGTATTCCCAAAATACAGTTGTAGTATATTATTGGAAGTGTGACTCTGATATATAAATTCTCTTTTTAGAAATAGAATATCTGCCATTGTTTCTTCATAATTTTGAATCAAAAGGTTCAGTGTAGCACGGTGTTTCTGATTTATTTCCTGCTAATAAACCCATTAGTTTCAAAATATTACAGAAAATCTTCAGCTAAGGTGTAACAAGATTAGTATCAATAAAAATAAGGAGCATAAACCTTGTATTAAAGAAATAAAAATGTGTAATATGCCATATTCATTTTGATAAAGTTCTCTTTTTCTTCATATGTAGGAGTGTGCTAGCATCGAGATTTATCTCTGCAAAACCCACAGCCTGCTTTCACTTGGGTACATCAAATGGGTTTGGAAATGGCGTCATCCATCGGATGGGACATAAAGCGGTACCCCAATATGCAGGAAAGCCATAACCTGGGCATGTTAAAGAACACACAGCTGTCTAGTGGGAGGCCTGGTCATTTAGCCCATTGTGGGCAAAAAGACTGTCGGATTATTTAACTCTGAGCAACACATTTTTACAAGCAATGGACTAAATGGCCAGATCACAAGGACCCTGAAGGCTCAAAGAAGGTTGTGGGAGGGGACCCACTGGAACAACTATTGGGAGATAGAAGGTAGCCTTCCATCAAGGCCATCCAGCATGTTCTTTAATGTGCCAACTTTGAGATTTATCTCTTCTAAAACGTCACCCTGCTCCAAGTGAGAAAAGGAACACTGACAGCTTAAAACGACCTTGAAAATGTTGTCCATTGTATGGGATGTTGAGACATGATCCCATGTACAGCATAACCATTAGGGTGTTTTACATCTGAGCAATAACGTTTTTTTGCAGTGAGGTAAATGGCCAGGTCATGAGGACCCCAATGATTCAGAGGAGGTTGTGGGAAGAGAACCCACTGCACAGCTGTTATGAGACAGATGGCACCCTCCCTTCAACACCATTCAATGTGTTCTCTAATGTGCACAGTGTATGGCTCCCCTTACATGGGGCCATGGCTTAATGTCCAATCTGATTGATCGCAGCTTTTCCAAGCCCATTGGTGTTCTCTTTCTGGCAGAGGACAGCTTTGGGTTCAGCAGATATGAATCTCAACCTGAAGCATTTGGGACTCGAACCAGGGAGGTATTTATTTTTACAATGAATGAATTTTTCATTATATTTATATATACCTGAGAAGGCCAAAGACATAAATCATATATGAATAATTCAGTAATATAAAAATAAGTACCTCCTCAAGCAGCTGCTTGCCACAGAGGTCTGACAGGAGCCTGTCAGTTTAATTCGACACAGTAGAAGCGATCTGTGAGGATGGCGGATCCTCAACAGATTTTTTGCCAATTGCACGTGGTGTTCCCAGGTACTGACCGCGCCAAAAGCTGCTTGACTGCGGTGATCAGACGAGAACCAATGTTTTGAGCTTGGTACTGCTGTTGGCACATACAAATATAATAAAAGCAAAATTTTTTTCAAATTTTAAAAAATTTTGCCAAGCAATTAAATGTATTTTTTTCTTCACAGATGTTCCTTATCATAGAGAAAAAGACACATTACGAATTTTGTGGTAAAAATTATTGAAACTAAAATTTGTATACAAATTACTTGTGGAATGAAACGAAACTAATTAACGCGTTCTTTTAAATAAGCTAAATTAGTAAATTCCATTTCATCAGTAAATTTCCTGTATGTACTGGAAGAACTACCATCCATCAGATGGGACATTAAACCATGACCCTGTATGGGAAATGGGCCAGATGACCAGATGGACCAGATGGATTTGTATCCTAACCAGTGGGTCACCTTCGCCAATCACCTCTGATCACTTGGCGTCCTTGTGACTTAACCATTTACCCCATTGTGTTCCAATAAAAAAAAGTGGCACTCGGGGGTGAAATAAAAGGCAAAATCATCTACGAATTTGCATAAAAATGGACTCTGAAATTCCAGAATGAAATGGAAATATCTTTAATGGAATATTATAATTTGTTGCTTAAAGCAAATATATCTGCTTTAATCAAACACCAGAACAAAAATTTCGGTTACCAAATAAAATTATTTACCAAAGTACTTCTAGATATACATATCATTGAATGAGAAAAAGACATCTTCATTCTTGAAATCCAGTATCACTTTAAATTTAAAATGAAAATTAATATTTATATTATAAAACCATGTTCATATTTCATCATTGATTCATTAGTGCATTACACCTAAAGAAATGGGAAAATCTGCTTAAATTCAGAAAGGTTCTAAACGGAATTAACACTTAAATTTCATTACTGCATAAATCAACATAGAGGTGTGTCGCGTTTTATAATTTATTATATTTTGATTATTTTGATAAATTTAGTAGTGAAATACAATTTCCGGTACCTGTTTTGAAGGGCGATTTGTACAGGATAATGCTGAACAGGAAGCCATAATGCAAAAATCACGAATTGTCAACTTTTTACAGAGCAGAAATTGTTCCATTACAAAAGCCACAGCTAATGTTTTGAACAGAACAAATTGGCTGCCACACAGTCGCTCTAGCATCAGGTTTAAGTGCTTAGGCCGTCTCCTCTTCCTTTCTTCCTCCATGAATGTAGCAGACTAGAACACATCTGCATGGAAAATGATGATGAAACACCCTTAGCATTTTTGATCAATAGCAGTGCCGTCGTAGTATGGTTGGCATTCAGAGAAATGTCTAGTGCGCCATTTGGATAGGGGCGTTTCACCGTTTTGCACATTATTTAATTTTAGTCTAGTTAAAATTTTGTAAATGGAGACAAATGCTTGATTTGCCTAGGGCTGAAAAACATCTCACGATGTCACTGGTAATAAGTGTTGACACTTTTATTTGGAATTGTCATCATCCTAAAGCAGTCAAAGGCTATGGAGGTCCAACCAGACCGTGCAATTTAGTTCTTCAAGCATATCTGTCCTGAGCTACATTTGCTGCATCTGGCCACTGAACACCAATTCTAACAAGATCCTGTTTGTCATTGTCTGCCCATCGCATCCTAGTTCTTCCACTCTTCTTGAGGCCTTTAGGAATGCTGTTCATAACCCTATTCGCCAATCTATAATTATCCATACGGGCAACATGGCCAAACCAACTGTCTCTCTCTCTCTGCACAATATGCTGTTTAGAGGAAGTTGCCGATTCCATTGTCTAACCTCATCATTAGTTACGAAATTGAACCACCTAATGCCCAAGATACTGGGTAAGCATCTAATTTCCTCTTATCTTGTTTGCAAAGCATCCAAGTTTCACTACTATAACTAACTCTAGAAAGAAGCAAACTATTCTACAGTCTAATTTTAGTCTTTCAGTTTATAGGCCTATTTTTCCACACTCTCCTTAGATTCTTAAATGTCTCGGCAGCAATCCCTATTTGTCTGTTAATCTCAGGCCGCACATCACCATTATCTGTTACATAGCTCCCAAGATAATTAAACTGTGACACCTGCTCAAGACTGCAACCATTCAGATTAAATCACAGCCTGCCTGACCAATTTTCATCACTTTAGTTTTCTCTCTGTTTATAACCAAACCTACTCTACTACCAGTCTCATCAACAGCTCGAATGAAATAGTTCATTTCATCAACATCATTTGCCAAAAGGGTTAAATCATCAGCATTTTCTGAATCAGAAATTTTCGTATCTCCAGTCCATTTAAGGCCAAAATCTTTCCCTTGAAGTGAATTTCGCATAACATAATTAATAACCAAACTAAAGATAAAAGACACAAAATGCACCCTTGTCGAACACCAGAAGTAATGCTAAACCAATTGCTATGAGCCTTACCAACTCTCACACACGACTCAGTGTTATTATAAAGAGCTTTCAGTATGTTCACTAACTTGTCTGGTATACCATACGATCTCACAATCAACCACAAATTATGACGATCAACAGAGTCGAAGGTCTTTTTGAAATCAACAAAGCTAGCAACCAAAGTTTTCTTAAACTATAAACATTTCTCAAGAATCTAAGTTAAAAAAAACTGACCCACACATTCCCTACCACTTCTGAATCCACATTTCTCATCACACAATTGCCTGTCAACCAGATTCTTAATTCTATTAAGTACAATCATGCAAATAACTTTAACTGGAACAGAGAGCAGGTTAGTTTTACTCTTTAGGTATTTTCAAGTTATATTTATAATCTTATGTATTTACAAATTATAGTGATATTAATAACCTATAGTTATCGCCTTCGAGAGTCTCGCATCTGTTCTAACTTATCTGTGTTCTCATCTATCAGAGAAGCAAAGAAAAATTTAAAAATAAATCAAAATTGATATATGTATATTTTCCCCTTATGTTAAATAACTATAACTCACTATAAAAACTGTTTCAACTCAAAGTATTTCGTGGTATTTATGCCAAATGTCATCGAAATGTATGATGGGTAGCTGACGATTTTGTATTTTTTATTTCACACGGATTGATTTGGATTTCACATGGCCACGAAATATTAGCGCATGTGAATGGAGAGTGGCAATTTCCAAAATACTGCAAATGACGAAAGGCAATGAATGCTGTATTGAATAGAAAGTTTTTAAACTAATTTACAAACCCAGTAGTCCTTTGAATCATAATTTTTCATAGCATCTGAATATCAGGCATATTTCAACTAATGTTTATTGATCATTATTCACTTTGTTATCGGCTTAGCACCAGAGTTGTAACTTATACCATTCTGTATTAACGTTTATTACAATACAATAAATATATATGAAATTAAACACGGTGTATCCTGGTGCCATCATCTCCCCAGGTAAACGACGCACACATACCCGGCTGTCCACATAGTACAACAGGAAACCGAGATTCATCGGATCAGATGACCTTCAAATCATTCAAAGTCCAATTTTGATGCTCGCGTTCCCATTGTAGGTGCTTTCAACGGTAAACTGAAGTAGGCATTTGCACTTGGAGTGGCCTGCGTGTTGTGTAACGCAGATCTTTTTGATAGGTTCCTTCTCTGCTGCTTTGAAACTTTAATGTCAGTTTTCCTTTTGCGTCGATAAGCACACGAAAGTGACGTGGTGCCTTCCATCAGATGTAGTACTCTCCTATATAGTGCAGCATCAGATGGCATCACTCAACCATTTTTACATCCTGTGACATGCTGGATGATCTTAATGAGCTATTTCCGTCTGTCTCCTAACGATTGCCCAGTGTTTAACTACTACTCAACATCCAATTAATAACCCCCTACTTAACTCTGACCCCTTGGGAGGACCTTTAGTCCATTTTGTGCCCAAAAATACTGCTCAGAGGTAAAACGATTTAAATCTGGCATACGAATGAAATTTTTTGGTGTTATGTGGTGTTATGTTCTTCGATTGCCTCATTTAAATAAATTTCCCTCACCTTTATCAAAAAAATCCCATTGTGGCAATTTTAAAAGTAGACAATTCAATTCCCCAGGAGACCATCTTGGATGGAAAAACAAGTAGACAAAATTTCTCTACAATATATATACTTTGAAAAATCCAGTCTGAACTAACTCAACCCAGCTGTTAATGAGAAACGTCTTGCAAACCCATGGTATCGTCTTCCTTTAGATACTTTATTAAATAAAATTGGGCTCCATCTTGTTGAAATATCGTGTTCAGACAGGTTCCACCTTTAGACATTGTAGCAGGCATTCCGAGGTGTGATATCACCCTACTGTGCCTGGACTTTTTAATGTTTCCATTTCAATAAACCTTCCTATTTCCAACACTTTCCTTTCAATACTAAGTTCAACCAATAGATTTCAAAGGTATTGTGATTGCTTGACTAATTTGCTACATGAATCATACACGACAGAAGATATACCTTATAATTTCATTCTAAATTTCGAACTCACTTTACTCTTCAATCTCCTTATTTTTATTTACCCTTTTAATTCCATTAGGTGATTCATAGGTAAGAAACACACGTTTCCAAAAATCTAATTTTATTCTAAATTCTCTTTCCATTGAAGCTTCGATATTTTTTATTCTACTCCCTTACTTTTATTTCACTTTTAATTATGGTGTTTCAAAGACATCGTGATTGCATCAGCAAACTGTGACAATACATGATTCACAGATGGGATATTCTTAAGTTCTCCTTAATTTCATTCCTCTCTACGAAGTAGGTAGACCCTCTAGTAACTATTAAAATCGGCTTCATTTCTATTCCCACACAGATGCAAAAAAATATTCTCTTAATTTGTTTTTCTTAATTTGAAGTAAATGAAAAACATCCTTAAAGCATTTTAAAAATCGTTCTTTCCATTTACTACCAAACTTGTGATCGGGTCTCCAGACCGCTGTGACTCATCGAGCTGATGGAATTTTGTTTCAGTCTTCTTCTTCTTATACATCCTTCTTTCTAAGCTGGACCTATTTGTAAAGGGGGCCTCGGCCAGCCAGTCGTTAATACTTAGGTGCGTCTGATTGGTTCATTACATTTGTTCATTACGTTCATTAGTTAGTTTCTGTCATGAATGATTGGGGAAATACCTGCATTCATGGAGGGATTACACTTCGCATAAGCACAGGATGTGGTAGTGTGCCCATATCATCTGTGTAGGTTCGTATTTTGTCTTATATTTAAGCAATCAAGCCTGACGATGTGAGAATTTTAATTATAAGTAACATTGTTATCAATTATTGTAAATATTAATATAACAAATTAATATTATAGACAGAATATAATTTGTAATATTCAATATGAAGTAATGCTTAAAATTTTTGATTTTCGCAAAAAAAGAAAATAAAATTAGTATCTATATTTTAGCATTTTTTCTTAATTTTATTGCTGCTCGGAGAATGAAAAAGTTTCAATTAAGAATAAAATAAATTTCTATGTTGATGAATGGAAAATTATTTTCAAAACTATCTAACCTTCTAATAGGTTTTTTTCGCTACCTATTTACATTAAGGCAATTCTTAACTAATTTTTATTTCTTTTAAGAGCTGAAATGGAGGTAATTTTTCCGTTATTTAAATGTATAGACTGCAGCAGTTAAATGCTGGTGCCCAGAGCAATGCAATGTCTTATGAATTGAGTTGGGTTGTTTTACCTCTGAGCAGCACTTTTTTGCGCAACATGGGTAAATGGCCAGGTTACATGGACCCCGAAGGCTCAGAGAAGGTTGGGGGAGGGGACCCACTGGAACAGCTGTTGGGAGACAGATGGTAGCCTCCCGTCAAGGCCATCCAGCGTGTTCTTTAACGTGCACAGGGTATGACTCTCCCGCACACGGGGCCACGGCTTAACGTCCCATCCGATGGACGGCGGCCTTTCCAAGCCCATCGGTGTCCCCTACTGACCGTGGGCAGGGCGGGGGAAAATGGTCTCTGAATGAATTGGGAGAAAGGGATCTGTAAGTCAACTAATGGAAAGCAGATGAAAACCACTGTTGAGAACACATTAGAAATGTGAAATTGTCTGCGAATAATCAATATAATTGATCTCAAAATCCAGTAGTTTTTTGAACATTTGTAAATATAAAATTTTTAGTGTACGATATAAACTTGCTAAATATCTAATACTTCGCGTATTGTTTATCCCCCATCGTTGAAATTAAAAAGAAATTATTCCATAGAAATTTATTTCATTTCATTAAGGCTAGTTTACACTGGTATGGATTTCTGATGTCAATAACCTACTGACGAACTACTGGCTCCATGTAAACGTGGAACTGATTTTGGCATGCTAGAAAACTTAATGTTGGGAAGTACCCACATACACTGGGCAACAAATTTTCCAAAAGGTTATGCCTCTGAGACAGAAGTAGCCATTTCTTAAAGATTTCAAGGTGCTGAACAGTTATATGACAATAAAAATGCAAAATTTGCTACGATTTCTGAGAAATCCGCAATAGTTTCTTATATCATAGAGTAATACGTACATATGACACGTATCGGTAATACTCAGCTTCTACTTCCGAGCGTCCAACAGTAGTCAGCCAACATTCAAGTGGATCAGTTTCCCTGGTATTGTTTCTCCTTCATTGCAATGTTCGCCGTGCTCATCACTAACCACGCCGCGGGGAAGAACTCTAAGTGGGAATGGAGAAAGTGGATGTTTAAGGACATATTGCAACCAAGTTTGTGATACAGAGACATGTCCTTAACCAGTTTCTTGTAGTTGTCTGCCCTGACAATCCCAAGGAATTTAATTTACACCAGATGAAACGTGTCCCAAGCCTTTTTCTCGTCACCCTGAAGCAGGTTGTCAAACATCTGGTCTCTGAACAGCTGACGGATATGAGGACCCACAAAAATTACCTCTTTAATTTTCGCTTTGCTGAGTCGAGGGAATTTCTCAACCAAGTACTTGAAAGCTCACGCAGTCAGGTCCATGGTTTTTACGAAGATTTTCATAACACAGAGTTTGATGTGTAGGGACTGTAGCAGGATTTTGTGCATTTCTGCCAGTGCTGGGTGTCCCACATTCTTCTCTCTAACGATCAAAGATTTCCTCTGAGGCCAGTTTCTCTTCATGTAGTGTAAAGTCTTTGCTCAGCTGTCCCATTCACATAAGAAACAGCAGTACTTTGCATATCCCAGCTGCAGACCCATCAACAGAGCACTACCTTCAAGTCACAACAGAGATGTCAGTCATACTTGCTGTATTGAAGACAATTCAACAGTTGTTTTAAGTTGTTGCAGGTTTCTTTCATGTAGACAGTGTGTCCGACCAGAATGGATGGAAGTCGATTACCATTTTGCAGCAACACCGCCTTGATACCGAATTTCGAAGAGTCTATGAATAGTCACCATTCTTGAGGGCCATGTTTGATTCTGAGAGCATTCATTAGGCCATCTACATCGGAGTAGAACACAAGGTCATCCTCCTTTCTGAAGTAAGGTGAAAACTGCTCATGACGAGTTCGAAATGAAGTCGCTCGGACATATTCCTTGAGAAGAGTCCATTGTTTAAGTCTTGATCCAAGTAACTCTGCTTTGGTCTTGGTAAGCTCCATATCGTGAACATGATCGTTCATTTCTTCTTTGGTGAAAATGTGTGGAGCAGATGACGCACAGTGGCAAATGTATGGATCATCATTAGACACCGAAGGCTGTGGAGAACCCGACGTCAGTTCCCCTCCCTCCTCATCGTCTGAATACATGGAAAGTTCTTTTGGAGTTCAGGAACGGGAAGGCCTTCGCCGTGCAGAACTGGTTGGAGAGAGATTGTATATTCGTGTACACTATTGTCCATTTCTTTTTCCTTGTGATGCTTCCAGAAACAAGTGGAACCATGCAGAAGTAGCAGTCATTTGCATGATTGCTTGGCTCTCTCCAAACCATAGGAACAGCAAACGCCATCGCCACTTTTTCGCCTTTCGGCAACTTACGAAGATTTCTTGCACACGTACTGCAGCATATGTGTGGGATCCAGGCCTTGTTCTGATCCCCAATCTTGCATCCAAAATAAAACTAGTACGCCGCTTTCATTATTGGAGTGAAGGACCTTCTCTGGCTTGCAAACGTCGCTTCCCTGCAAATGTATCAATATGTATCTGCACTATTAACACAATTACGAGGCATCACTACTGCTGGATTGAAACTACAAGGATCACTTGTATTGTACTAATGACTCCGGGGTAAATGGGAGTCACTCAAGACTTGCTCACCCTACCAGATGTCGCTTACAACTAACGATGATAAGCCGCGATGTCATGACTCAACTACATTGCATCAGACAATGATGCAATACCTCCAGGGGTTGTGTGTATGGCGGGCTGATGCAATTGAACGCAATACGTTGCTATCTAGAGTTCAAAATACAGCGTTGCGAAATGGTTGCCTATATATTCAATGCGGACTGAGTTGTTTACATATGACCATATTTGTTTCTCTTAAACAAGAGGCAATCGACAAATTTTGTTGTCATTTTCGTGTTTAGTACCTGGAAATTAGTAAAGATTGGCTATTATGATTTCAAAACCTTTTTCTGTGTTGCCCAATTATAATGGGAGTTATGCAACAGATACTGGTGATGTGCACAGCAAGAGATTAACAGACAAATTGCTGCTGGGACTTTTAAGGATCTATGGAGAGCGTGGAGAAATTTTCGTTTCAAGGTCTCTTTGTGTGTTGCCCAGTGTTACTGGCCCCTGATGAACTGGAGTCAGCAATTCATACCAGTATAAACAAGCCTGAAAAGTGAAAGAGAATCCTATTTCAATCTATGATATCATATGCGAGAATTTTAAATTTTCCATTCTAGGCATAATAGAATTAAAAAAAGTAGAATTTTATTCAGTTTATTGCCTGTAAAAATACTAAAAAAATAACATATTGCCACTGGTGAATATGAGATTCTCGTTTTCAATGGAAAGAAGTTTATTTTCATCCTTTAACACTTTCTGACAGTGGAAATTCGAAGCTAATGGAGGATTGAAAAAAAATGCAAAAATATTTTATTAGTGCCTACTGTCAGACCTCTGTGGCAAATAGCTGCTTGAGATATTATTATCATTTCGTTATTACAGAGACACAACAGAGAGAGAATGTTTCATTAGTATTTTAAAACAAAAACGCTGCGCATTCCTTCACTCTCGGCAGCAAACCGATATAAATCTCTTGACCATTTGAGGCGAAACGCAGCTTTTTCAGTAGGGGAAACAATTATCAAAAGCAATGCTGAACTAAAACGCAATGCAGTTCCGGTAGTCGATATATCTGATTCATTGAACTTGATTTGAGGTTTTTGAACATCTAAGCCCAAGTAATTATGTAGAAGATTGCGCCTAGGCAGGTGAGAGTTTGCCAAATCAAGGGAGAGTAGAGCATCTGCTCTCGGCTCAAAAACAATCTCGGACGCAATTTAAAATTATTAAATAGATCGTTTTCATTATTATGTGCAAAACTAACTATTTGACTGGGTACAACACAAATCTTGACTTAGGCGAGATGATCTCCATAGCTTGCTCAGTGAGCAAAATTACCTAGGCAGCGCCCTGGTTATACACGTTTTAAATCAAATATTACAAGTAACGAAGCGTGACTTTTTAAATAGTGGAAGCAATCATCAAAGTATTGTTAAAATCAAATAGGGAATGCAGTTTCAGCATTTATGTTTCCAAATTATTGAACTGGAACCTCATTCTGATACTTGAGAATTCAAATCATTAAAGTGGAACTCCGTTCCAATACTTATTATTTCAAATCATTAAAGTGGAACTCCGTTCCAGTACTTACTTCAATTATTCAACCGGAAAGCAATTCTTTTAACTTTTCGAATAATTACAACAGAACACTATTCAGGTGTTTAATGTTTTCGAATCACCGACTAAAGGAAGTGTAACAGTTTTCGAAACAAATATTTCGGTAATATGGTATATATATATATGCATGATAGAGAAGTTCTTAATTTCCAAATAGAGAGTACTTTCCCCTATGACGTCACAAGCCACGCCTCCTTCCCCCATCAATTTATTAACATTCATAAACCCACATAACCAACTCCTATTAATTAAAAATCGTTACTAATTTTATTCACCACAATAATAAAATTTCTCTCTTTCTAAAGAAAAAAAACCCCTCATATATGAGGAAGTAAACAACCTGTCTGGATACCATTTTGTTTCCAAAAGTATGAAATAGTCAATCATTCTCCAAATTTCCAAAGTTAATCATCTTGGATGGCGAAAGATACCTATAATGACTTTGAAAATAAACAACCCTTCTGAACTACATCTTATTTAAAAACCCATGGTTATGTTCTTGGATTGCCTAAATTTAAATAAATTTCCCTCCCCTTTATCAAAAGAATTCCATGGTGGCAATTTTAAAAGTAGACAATTCAATTCCCAGGAGACCATCTTGGATGGAAAAACAAGTAGACAAAATTTCTCTACAATATACAGGGTGATTCAAAACTTATCGTTCAAATTTCGTGGGGAGGTAGGGAATACGTCAGCAAACCGATTTCACATAGGAAAGTATGTCCGCAAACGTCATCTACATGAACAAAATGGACAAGTAAAGTGAACACAAGGAAACAGTAGAGTTAAGTGGTAACGAATGTGACTTTTATTCCAACAAGGTAAAGTACAGGTTCACAGTAGGTGCTCAAAATTGTGACCATTTACAGGGACACAGGATTCACAGCGTCGTTGCATTGACCGCCGAACATTTTCAAAAACGCCTGGTATATCACGGACAATGCCTGCGGCACCCACTATTCGTGCAACACGGTCCATTTCACTGTCGACGCCCCCGTCGACAGTGAAATGGACCGTGTTGCATATGGACCGTGTCTCATACACATGGACCGTGTCTCATACACATGGTATTCACACAATGGACCGTGTCTCATACACATGGTATTTCATGGCCCCCCACAAAAATAAATCCATGGGCGATAAATCAGGTGACCTGGGTGGCCAAGCGATCGGTCCACCTCTACCGATCCATCGAGCTCCGAATGTTCGGTTCAGGTAATCACGCGCAACAATTGTGCTATGGGCTGGAGCCCCGTCATGTTGATACCACATATCTCGGCGGATATGCGCAGGAACAGCGCCCAGAAAAGTCGGAAACACTGTCTCGAGAAATATTAGGTATTTCCGGCCGTCCAATCGGGGCGGTAGCAAGTAAGGTCCCAACAAACAGTCACCAATGATTCCAGCCCACACATTTACGGCAAAACGAAGTTGCGCAACGTGACTTCTCATACCATGCGGGTTGTCGTAAGCCCACACATGTGAATTGTGTGTATTGAACACACCTTCACGACTGAATGAAGCTTCATCTGTAAAAAGGACAGAAGCTGGAAAACTGGGGTCCACGGCACCTTTCTGCATGAACCATTGTGCAAATTCCACACGCTTCGGATAATCGTCAGGATGCAGTAACTGCAACCTTTGCAGATGGTAAGGATGCACATGCACACGTTCCTCGTGCAGTATCCGCCACACTGCTGACTGAGAGACCCCAAGCTGTTGAGCAATAGCTCGTGTGCTGGTATTCGGATTATCTTCGATGGACTGTAGGACTTGTTCTGCGACGTTGACAGTCCGCGTCAGTCGTGTTCTCCCCGTATCCTGCATGTTGCTGTGCAGTGAATCACATTCGCGCAGATTGCGATGCACATGTGCAAACATTTGATGCTGCGGTATTCTTCTGTTGGGGTATCGGTCTTCATAAACTTGCCTAGCTCGGCATCCGCTTTCGCCAGCTGCCCCGCCCCATATGCGAGATGCATATCCGCTAGCTCTTGATGCGTAAAACGAATCATCTTAGTAAGTCAGCTCGTACACTGATGACAGCGGGAGTGGTCAGGCGAGCTGTACACTGGTTGGGTACACACAGCGCCCTCTACATACGCATGCGTACATTTGCGGACATACTTTCCTATGTGAAATCGGTTTCCTGATGTATTCCCTACCTTCCCACGAAATTTGAACGATAAGTTTTGAATCACCTTGTATATATACTTTGAAAAATCCACAGTCTGAACTAACTCAATCCAGCTGTTAATGAGAGACGTCTTGGCAAACCCACGGACGGTATCGTCTTCCTTTAGACACTTTGTTAAATAAAATTGGGCTCCATCTTATTGAAATGTTATGTTCAGACATGTTCCACCTTTTGACATTGCAGCAGGCATTCCGAGGTGTGATATCACCCTACTGTGCCTGGACTTTTTAATGTTACCCATTTCAATAAACCTTCCTATTTAGGGGGGTCGGGGGTGGCTCAGTCGGTAGCGCGCCAGGCTCGTAATCTGTAGTTCCCAGGTTCGAGTTCCAGCTGGGTCAGCGTTGAGATTTATCTCCGCAAAATTCCCCGCCCTGCCCATGTACAGTAGGGGACACCGATGGTCTTGGAAAGGCCGCCGTCCGTCGGATGGGACGTTAAGCCGTGGCCCCGTGTGTGGGAGAGCCATACCCTGTGCACGTTAAAGAACACGCTGGATGGCCTTGACGGGAGGCCACCATCTGTCTCCCAACAGTTGTTCCAGTGGGTCCCCTCCCCCAACCTTCTCTGAGCCTTCGGGGTCCATGTGACCTGGCCATTTAGCCCATGGTGTGCAAAACAGTGCCGCTCAGAGGTAAAACAACCCAACCCAACCCTTCCTATTTAATTCCAACTCTTTCCTTTCAATACTAAGTTCAACCAATAGATTTCAAAGGTATTGTGATTGCTTGACTAATTTGCTACATGAATCATACACGACAGAAAATATACCTTATAATTTCATTCTAAATTTCGAACTCACTTTACTCTTCAATCTCCTTATTTTTATTTACCCTTTTAATTCCATTAGGTGAATCATAGGTAAGAAACACACGCTTCCAAAAATCTAATTTTATTCTAAATGCCCTTTCCATTGAAGCTTTGATATTTTTTACTCTACTCCCTTATTTTTATTTCACTTTTAATTATGGTGTTTCAAAGACATCGTGATTGCATCAGCAAACTGTGACAATACATGATTCACAGATGGGATATTCCTAAGTTCTCCTTAATTTCATTCCTCTCTACGAAGTAGGTAGACCCACTAGTAACTTTTAAAATCGGCTTTCATTTCTATTCCCACACAGATGCGAAAAAATATTCTCTTAATTTTTTTCTTAATTTGAAGTAAATTAAAAATATCCTTAATTAGAGCATTTTAAACATCGTTCTTTCCATTTACTACAAACTTGTGATCGGGTCTCCAGACTGCTGTGACTCATCGAGCTGATGAAATTTCGTTTCCAGTCACAGCCAGTCATTAATACTTACGTGCGTGCGATTGGTAAAAAAAAAATGATAAAAAAATGCTAAAATATAGATACGAATTTTATTGTTTCATTTTTTGTAAAAACTAAAATTTTAAATGTTACTCCATATTGAATATCACAAATTATATTCTATGTATAATATTAATTTGTTATATTAATATTTACAATAATTGATATCAAAGTTACTTATAATTAAAATTTCCACATCCGTCAGGCTTGGTTGCTTAAATCTTATATTAAGGCGCCCATATCATCTGTAAGTTGTACCAACCTACAGATGATATGAGCGCACTACCACTTCCTCTGCTTATAAAAAAAATAAATAAATACCCCCTCAAGCAGCTACTTGTCACAGAGGTCTGACAGGAGCCTGTCAGTTTATATGCCATAGTAGAAGGTCTGAGAGGATGGCAGCACTTCAGCAGAAAAACGACACAAATAGCCATGCCTTACCCGGGGCTCGAACGCAGGTCCCTTAGATCAGTAGCCAAGCTCACAAACCACTCGGCCATGGGACGGCTTCCTCTGCTTATGCGAAGTGTAAATCCCTCCATGAATGCAGATATTTTCCCAATCATTCATGACGAAGCTAACTGATATATTTAAAACCTGAATATTTAGAGAACTTTGCCATTAGATCAGATTACTACGAAGAGTGGGACTTAAAAAACATCGATGGATTAGAACCCCTGACAGACGCCATCACAAACAAATATTTAGAAACCGGCCAGTAACTCAATATATTTGAGCACCTGAGTGCCCTGCAATGCGATTGGGTACGTTTCCGCCAATTATTAAGGAACTGAACAACAGAAAACGTTGAGGAGTAGCGATTGGAGTCATTACCGTAAATTAGAAGACATAGTCGTAGGAGAGTCGCAGGCATTCACAGCAAACACGCCGAAACAAAATAACGTATATAAATTAACCTATATACCAAAAAAAAAAGGAAACCTATATAATTAAAATATATGATATATAATTAATATACCTATGTTAATTATTATTAATATGTGTTTTATGCACGTTCTTTTCATAGTACAATTGTTCATCAATCGACATGTAGAGGCCGAATATAGTCCCGAATCCTGTTTCTATGCAATTACGCAATTCGTTTAGTATCAACGGAATTCATACTACATCATTTGCTTTGACGTCATACAAGTATATAGCCCTTATAGAGCTAACTAATATATTTGAACTTGAATATGGAGAGAACATTATCATTGACAGTAGATCAGATTGCAACTTAACAACCATTAATGCGTTAGGTCCTGTGACAAAAGGCATCATAAAAAATTCCTTATCAACCGCAACCGGTTCGTAACTCAGTATATTAAAGAACTTGTTATCCTCGTAATATGATTGGATAATTTGTGCTGATTGTAACTGTCTTTCCGAAATATATTTCTTTTACCGTAAAGGTAACTCAAATGAAATATAAGATTAGGTTCGTGGTGTTCCATACGATAATAATTGGGATAAGTTTATTAATATCTGAGTAGAAGGGTCTTTTCAGTAGTCTTTCAGTATCTTTTAAAGGAGATAGAAGCTTTGTAATATGTGAAGTGGAGATGAAATCTTGCCTACGAAAAGCCAAAATCGATGAACCGAGTAAATTCATTAGTAATAAACTAATTAGGGGATCATGGCAATCAGAATTGTGACTGTTTAGGGAACAGTAGGCTTCTTTTCATACACGACAATTAAAATATCTTATTTATTAGGTCACTGATTGGCAGTGAAAAACAATTTCTAATTTTCATTGTTTCATGTTTGTCAAAATCTATTTATTTCTTGGTACTGCCTTGCGTCACCTCGCGTCGGTTGGCCGACCACTTACCATTGTTGGCAGCTCGTGCGTTTTGCCAGTGGGAGTGAACGAATCAGACACAGAGTTAGAATAGCATAAGAATTACATGGGTGCTACTGATATGTTTTAAAATGTTAATTAATTTCAAAAGTTCTACTGATATTTTTTAAACGCTATTCCAGTGGCTGAGTGATTAATGCTCTTGACTACTGATCAAAATGACCCATGTTCAACCCTGTAAAAAGCATGGATGTTTGTGTTGCCTTTCTCTTGAGGTCTCTCCTTCCTCACAGATTCTATCTAAGGCATATTAAATGGACAGGTTCCTGAAAGATCTCTGTGGCAAGCAGTTGCTCTAGGAGTCATTAAATGGTTTTTTTTTAATTTTAAATATGCTACTGATATTTTTTAAACGCTATTCCAGTGGCTGAGTGATTAATGCTCTTGACTACTGATCAAAATGACCCATGTTCAACCCTGTAAAAAGCATGGATGTTTGTGTTGTCTTTCTCTTGAGGTCTCTCCTTCCTCACAGATTCTATCTAAGGCATATTAAACGGACAGGTTCCTGAAAGATCTCTGTGGCAAGCAGTTGCTTTACGAGTCATTAAATGGTTTTTTTTAATTTTAAATATGCTACTGATATTTTTAAACTGCTAATTATTTTTAAATGTGCTACTGATATTCCTTTGAAATACAATATGAAGAAACCGTGCATTTCAAGTACTATTAAAGGTAGGAAAAATGAGAAAAGTTTGAAAAATTTCGGTGCTTATTTTTGGAAATTATATATTTTGATCTACAAATGCAGTAACACCTAGTAACTATACGAAAGTACACTGGAGCTCCAAAACCTCGTGACTACCTGCCTAATATGATGTTGGTCCTCGACGTGCCACCAAAACAGCTCTTACCTGACATGGCATGGACATTACAGGATTTCTAAAGGTGTCTTGTGGTATTTGGTACCAACACGCTACCAGCAGATCGCTTAACCTTTGTAAGTTACATGTTTGAGCCGCCACAGATCAGATATGCTGTTCTAATACAAACCACAGGTGTTCGATTGGATTGATGTCTGGAGAATTTGGAGGCCAGGGCAATACCTGGAAGTCTTCCTCATGTTCGAAAGGATGTACCTTATGTGCAATGATGTTTAGTTAGGTGGTAGACATCATAGTTTCCTGCGCATGAATGACTGGACCCAGGGTTTACCAGTAAAACATTGCACACTGCTTGTTTTTGTCTCACGTCGATTTCTGGTGCCAACATTTCCCCAGGTAAACAACGCACACATACCAGGCCGTTTACATGGTGCAACAGGAAATGAGATTCATCAGGCCCGACGATCTTGTTCCAATTATTCAATATCCAATTTTGATGTTCGCGTGCCCACTGTAGACGTGTTCGATGGTGAACCAAGGTTATCATGGAAACTTGAAGTGACCTGTGGTTACGCAGCCCCATTTTAAGCAGGATTCGATGCGTGGTGATAAATCACTTTCGTCACCTCTGTGTGGTGACAAATTACTTCCGTCACCAGCATTCAAATTATTGGCGAGTTGCGCCACAGTATCCCTTCTGTTGGCTCGTACCATATGGGATAGCCTTCGCTCACCTCTCGCATTGATGAGCCGTGGTCAGCCGACACCTTGGCAGCGGTTCATGGGTTTTGCATCCTGGGGCCACTTTGTTGTCTCACAAATGCTCCGGTAAAGTCGTGTGGTTATTACAATTTGGCCTTTGTCACTCACTAATCTGCTGTCTTTCTCATCTGAAGAAGAATAACACTCATTAACAGAGCTCAGTATCAGGAGTTATTTATACAGTTTCATGACCTTCACATGCGCCGTTGTTTACCTGCAGTTGCTTCGATTTGTATAAAGACGCTCTGGTCATAATGTTTTAGCTCTTTCGTGTATAATGTATGCAGTGTACATATCATTTAGAGTATGTAAGGTTTTCTGTTACTAAGTGAAATATAACAAAACTCTTTTTGCAAGTGATTGTACATCGAATAATAGCATATTTTCGAATTGTAAATGTAGGAGGAGAAAAAATCAAATTTTTTTAGACTGGGTGGGGGTGGTGAGATAAGACCTTCCTTAGTGGGTGGATTTCAAACGAAGACCTTTCAAACAGAAATTTTAATCCGTGATATATTTATATCTTTATTTTCCCTTCTTATACAACATAAATTAAGTGTAAAAAGCCTTTGAAGATACCTATTCACGAAGAGAACTTATATTTGAGTAGTAAAAAACAAACACAGATTTATCAATACAAAGCAAGACATAAAAATGACTGCAACTGAACAATCTTAAACTTCCATAAAAGCAAGTCGGCGGCAGTGCCAGCTTGCGGTGATTTCGTTTAACCATTCTTCACTATAATAAACTGTGGACCGAAACGTATCTTCAATTCCAGAAGTGCCCATCAACCACATCTTTAGTTGCTTAGAGAAACTTCTATAATTACTAGCCATGTTAATTTTATAAGGTAGGGAAGTAAAAAAACTTTGGTACTGTGTAAAGGTGAAATTTTTGAATTTGGTTGAATTTGTCCCTTGGTTAAGGGTCAACCCTCCCTCTACAATTATTTTCCTATATTCCATAACGATTCATAAATCCATTACCACTGTTGTTAAAAAATATTTTTACAACTGTGTAGATATAAAAATCCCTAATTGGCAGAATAGGTAAATTCTGAAAAAGTGGGAACGAAGGTCCAGTTCAATGACGAAGTGTCACATTTTGAGCAGGGAAGCAATTAGCAAAAGCAGTGTTGCAACTAAATCGGAACACCGTTCGGGAAATCAACGGTTCCGAATCATTGAACTGATTCGCTATTCGTGTATCTGATGTTACTCTTTGGCTGATAATGTTATGAACCCTTAGTTTAAACCCCGGATAAAAGACATGAATGTTTTCTTTCTGCTATTATCTTGTCCTTCTCTATGGCGTATTATATTAACATGCTGCCGTTAGATATATGGTGTTTGAGGGTATATAATCAGTAATCTGGTATTAATGAAACGTTAAGAAAATTTTTGAAAACCCCGATACCACCAAATGGTTTGGTTAATTTTTGCTATGACACTGATTGTATATGAAAAATTCCTAAAGTTTATTTTTGCTATTTTCTAA
The DNA here is from genome assembly GCA_038380435.1 of Ryuthela nishihirai. Taxonomy (NCBI): domain Eukaryota; kingdom Metazoa; phylum Arthropoda; class Arachnida; order Araneae; family Heptathelidae; genus Ryuthela; species Ryuthela nishihirai. Next base: position 40,363,557 of record JAWZYU010000022.1, read on the forward strand.
ACGCTAGAATAATGCTATTGATCTCTATGTTGCGATCCTGTGCAACCACGGCAATTCCCGGTTCCGCCTGACAGCACTACCTGGTTAAAGAAAAGCCATGACTATCTAGAGCCGGGGGCAAGGAATACGCCCTATAGGCGCACCTCAACCCCAGCCTCACATGGCAGCAGTCCTATAGAAGGAAAGCTGACCACCGGAAGAAACCTAACTTTAATCTATTCCCCGGTTTGCAAATGTGCAAGGATATAAAGATCCAAGCTCGATCGGCACCCGGGGTGGAGACTCTTAGTAAGACCCAGACTTTTTGGACGGCTCGTGCCTACTAGGCAGGAGGAACCTTTCGACCGAGCCGTCGAACTGACCACCCAAGGTCCCTGAAAGGTGAGGTCTCCGACGCCGTCACCACCCGACCGGCAATCAAGCCGGCCAGCAGCGTCTTCAACCTCGGTTGGCCTTGGCCATGTCCAACCGGCGCCCAACCCGGTCGGCACAGCCTTCAGCCGGGTTGCTGGGCCCTAGGCCCCCCCCACCACGACAAGGTGGTCCCCTATCGGGGGGGAGAATAATGCTATTATTGTTATTTCAAAATGTTGTACAATTTGTCCTTCCAATGCTAAATTCGATAAACACACATGTGTGGAAGTTGCGAAAGTTTTTCGCCGTCATTCCTATGCCAAATTTAAATCGTTTTACCTCTGAGCAGTATTTTTGGGCACAAAATGGGAGAAAGGTCCTCCCAAGAGATCAGAGTTAAGTAGGGGGTTATTAATTGGATGTTGAGCAGTAGTTATCCACTGGGCAATCGTTAGGAGACAGACGGAAATATCTCATTAAGAGCATGCAGCGTGTCACAGGATGTAAAAATGGTTGAGTGATGTCATCCGATGCTCCACTATATAGGAGCGTACTACATCTGATGGAAGGCACCACATGTCATTTTCGTGTGCTTATCGACGCAAAAGGAAAACTGACATTAAAGCGGCAAAGCAGCAGAGAAGGAACCCATCAAAAAGATCTGCATTACACAATACTCAGGCCACTCCAAGTGCCAACTCAGTTTACCGTTGAAAGCACCTACAATAGGAACGCGAGCATCAAAATTGGACCTTGAATGATTTGAAGGTCATCTGATCCGATGAATCTCGTTTCCTGTTGTACTATGTGGACAGCCGGGTACGCGTGCGTCGTTTACCTGGGGAAATGGACACCAGGATGCACCGTGGGATGTAAACAAGCCAGTAGATGAAGTGTAATGCTTTGGACAATGTTCTGCTGGTAAACCCTCAGTGCAATCATTAGCCTATTTTTGCCAAATGAAAGAATAACTAGGTTTTAAAGATCGAATTGTCATTAAATTTTACTTGAGTCCAGTTTGTTCAATTTTTTATTATTATTGATTTTTATTCGTAAAAGTAAAGAGTACAGCACATTTGCCATTTGACCCGCATAGCAAAGTAGCTTATCTGCAGCGAAGTGAATAAATTAAACATTGGTCATTCAGCCGCAATTATGGTTTATACATCATAAATATTTCACAAAACAACACAAGACCACTTACTTGTGAATAAAGTTATCTATTAATCTTAAAATTTTCCCCCAATTCTAAAGTAATTTTTTTAATAATTACATCATGAGAAGGATCCATTTTTGTGATTTTCAAAATATATCGATTCAGGAAAATAAATATTTTTTAATTTAATTATAATTCAGTCAGATAAATGGAAATACGCTTGTTTAAAAAACATTTTAAAAATGAGATAATTGTATTATAATTATGTTATAATCCCTATGTTAGAATTTCGCGCCAACGGTGACATGTCAACCAATGAACCGCGATCTATCTGGTTATTATCGTAGTGAGGATTGTGTTTAGTCAGACAGTTCGAAAGCATGTGAAAACGCGTTTGTTTTATTGCTTTGTGTTTGCATGTTTTATATTTTCAGGCATTAGTTTAAATGTGTTACTTTCAAAAACGATCTTTTTAGTATGAACTGTAGGATTTTGATGAACTTAAAAAGTTTTTGTTTCTTTAAAGAACTACTTGAGTGGTAATTAAGAGGTAAGTCAAATCACGGGACAGTTATTGAAAAATGTTGGATTTCATATATATTTATTGTATTGTAATAAACGTTAATATACAGAATGGTATAAGTTACAACTACTGGTGCTAAGCCGATAACAAAGTGAATAATGATCAATAAACATTAGTTGAAATATGCCTGATATTCAGATGCTATGAAAAATTATGATTCAAAGGACTACTGGTTTTGTAATTAGTTTAAAAACTTTCTATTCAATACAGCATTCATTGCCTTTCGTCGTTTGCAGTATTTTGGTAATTGCCATTCTCCATTCACATGCGCTAATATCTCGTGTAGTCAATCCATGTGAAATAAAAAATACAAAATCGTCAGCTACCCATCATACATTTCGATGATTATTTGGCATAAATACCTCCAAATACTGTGAGTCGAAAGTTTTTATAGTGAGTTATAGTTATTTAACATGAGGGGAAAATATACATATATCAATTTTGATTTATTTTGAAAATTTTCTTTGTTTCTCTGATAGATGAGGGTGTATCTGATTTTAATTTGCAAGTCAAAAAGATCAAATTTGCAAAATATGGCACGGATATTTGTGGCCCGTTTCTGCCGAGGGCTTGCCTTCCTCACAGACCTTCTACTAAGGAGAATAAACTAATGGGTTCCTGTCAGACCTCTGTGACAAGCAACTGCTTGAGGGGGGTATTTATTTATTTCTTGATAAAGAAATATTTCGTATGGCAGTAGTGCATATCAATGTGCTCTTCAGCCATTTTTTTGACGCAACGTAACAAAACAGGCCCTTTTTTATTATTCCCACAACCTCCCAGACTTTAACCCAAACAGGGTTTTCTGAAAAAATGAATATTTCTTTTCTTTACTGCAATAATGATAACTTGGGTTACGATACGTTGTGTCAAACGCAACATACCATTACCATGGTAATGGTATTTTGCATCATAAACAAATGCAATGTAACAAAAAAATGCGATTCCATAAAAAACATCACTCTCAAACTCAAATTACTAAAAAAAATTAAACTTCCAAAAAAATCTCCCATCTCTTTTTCCAATACTTAAAGACACTCCATAAATATATTTTCAAAAACTAAACAAATAAATCAAGTCACACACAAAAATTAATCTGAACAAATCACCAGAATTAATCAAATTGAACACAAATATTAAAAACAAGAAAATTGTTTTCAATGCAGATCTAAATTATAAAAAAGCTCCCAAAACCAAATAATCTCATCCAGAGACAGCAAAAAATATACCTCCACATCATATAGCTCAAAGACCCTTCCCCTGAATTACTCGTTAATCTAAACATGGTGACAATCACAGCATTACCTGGTTGACATTTTCATATCAATATATCACTAAATATTTTGCGGAAAAAATTTCATGGACATATGGGACTTGAACCCACATCTCTCCAGAAATATACCAGAGTATTCTTACCGATTGAACTAATGCCGGCTCATATTTTTTCTACAAATTTAAGACTTTAAACTCTTCAGCGATGATTTTTGGTACTTAACATTGGTGCCATCTATGATCTAAGGGTGGAATTATTTCTCTATTAGGTATCTAATTATTTCTTTTTATATTGCGCTGAGTAAGAAGGAGTCTTTAATTAATTGAAAAAAGATGCCATTTTTTCATACCAATTCTACAATACCCACAATTTTTATATAATCATATTAGTAACTTTAAAAGATTCTTAAATATCTAACAGAATTAATATATTATATAATACATTGATAATTACTATACTATATGTAACTACTAATAATCTAATTCATCCAAAACTAGTATAATGAAATACACATGTTCGTCAGCATTCTTTCCCCCAAACATACACCCCCCATTACATTAGAATCCTCAGAAAACTCACTTTATATGTTTCACCAAAAACTATTCTCCTCAAACCCTAACACCCTGTAAGAACTTTTAATTTTTACCACTTTATTTCCCCACATTCTAAACTTTTGCCATTTTCTTCCGCACTCACAACAAAACAGATACTACATTGTACTAAACACAAATTTTTTAAAAATAATTCTAACTGGTTCTAACAACTCCTCCCTTTCCGTTCAAATGTCCCTCACTCCAAAGAACTTATGAAAAACATTGCTCCACACCCATAGCCACAAAAAGCTACCAAACTCCCACTTCCAAAGGATGTGGCTATAACATTAAAAAACAGTTGACTAATACTTTTAACTACACTTGTAACTTTTTTCTGTCTGTCTGTGGCAGCCATAACTCATCGGGAACCCAACATGCTCCAAATTTTCAGAGAATGTTTCTGGTTGTGGTCCGGATTGCAGTGCCAAATTTCAAGTCGAAAGTCCGAAAGGGGGCTTGCTAGAAGCAAACATATTTACCACGCTCTTCCTACGGGAACCAAGAATCGCTGTGAAATTTACTGTTGCCATTTATTGCTCCCTAACTGTTAAAGTAAAGAATTTAAATGGTATTTAAATTTACTGCCATTTCCAGATTCCCCACAAAATTGCCCCAAAGGCATTATTGATGTGTTCCATTGCAGCTAGGGACCTGATTTCCTAACCAAACAAGGGGTCAGGCAGGGGAACTTGCCTACGAAATTTGGAACCTTTCTGTGAAGTGTGTTGGGAATTGCAAAATGCAAAAATCTGACGATATAAATATCTCGATCATTTGTCATGGGCTCTGAGAATGTGCACCAAGTCAGCAATGACCTTTACAACACAGGGAAATTCTTTGCGTTCAAACTGATAAAATGTTGGGTGGAGGGATACTCACTAAACTAACCTTAGTGCAGGAAACAACAGAATATGCAGATTAAAAGTGAGACACGAGCTGTCACTATTTGTGTAGAAACGAAGCCACGGGCCAAGTGAGAACCTGTTTTTTAAACCAGTCACTGGGCCACATGGAGGACACTGTGCAAGAAATTTGCATCATGTGAATGAATATCACGGGAGCAATAGGGTGGCAAAATCTGTGGTAACGGAAATAACATCTCGATAGTTTACGCAGAAACTAAGCCATGAGCTATGAGGAGTCCCCGCTGATGTCAACAATGATCCGAGCAAATTTCTTCATGTTCAAAATCTGTGCTAAAGTGTTGAGGCAAGGGGGGGGGGGGAGTTTCTTACAAAATTTACCTTTAGTGCAGTGAAAATAAGAAATTACAGGTTAAAAGTGACACCCAGGTAGTGCCATGTATGTTCAGCTAGTATTAAATAATTTCAATTCCAAAATATCTAAAATAACTTATTATATTTTACCATATTTTACCAAATTTCGGAAAAAATAATAGGGGGAGCACATTAATAACTCCTATTCTGCCTATCATTAAAAATCCCTCGTTAAATATATTATACATATCCACTCACCTGTGACTGCATGGGAATCTTATCCAAAGAGTTACACAGTAAAAATTGTGAAAAAAAGGGAAACATAATGTCACATTCATGTCAAATCACACACATGACATGCGACTTCACGTTACTTACCCAAAAGTAACAAATCATACAACCATAGGCCACAAGCAACCAATGGTTATGTTTCTATGTCATACTTTACTCTTTGACATCATACCTTTCTTGAGCAGTGCCATCTGTTGGCTGAGGACCATGAACAATACACTGACCTTTAGTATAGATAATGAGACAATTAAATAACCTTTCAGTTATGGAATAAGCCATTGGCTGAGTGTTCAGGGTTGGTTGTTTTACCCCTGAGCAGCACTTTTTTGCACACAATGAGCTAAATGTCCAGGTCACAAGAACCCTGATGTCTCAAAGAAAATTGGGAGTGGGTACCCACTGGATATGTTGGAAGGCAGATGTTAGCCTCTCATCAAGGCCATCCAGCATTTTCTGTAATATGCACAGGGTATGGCTCTCTCTCGCATACGGGACCAAGGCTTACATCCCATCTTCCTAGCCCATCAGTGTCCTTACTGACTGAGGGTAGGTAGTTTTGTGGAGATAAATCTAAATGCTGGCCAAGCTGGAACTCAAACCTGGGAACTGCAGATTATGAGCCTGATGTGCTACCAACTGAACTACTGCTGCCCCACTGAGTGTTCAGTGTGTGTAGAAAAGCTGATATGGGATTCAGTATCATTTCTCATCAATGTAGATTTTCTGGGATAATGTTTGTAGTCTTTCAGTTGTAGTCTCTTTTCTGTGACTATTTGTTTCAGTTGTGGTAAAGGAAAGCAAAGATTGCTGTATATTATAGAACATTCCCAAATAAAGTAGAATGTTAAAGAAAATAATTACCATAGCATTTAGTAGAGTGATATCTCCCATTCAGTGCCTTACTATGATTGATATCATCTAAGGAAATTCATCTGTTCAGTTGAACTAAAGCAATAAATCAACAAATCAAATTGAAGTTGACAGCATGCCATACAAGCAAAATGAAATTAATGAAATAGTATATGCAACAAGTGTAGTGACATTTTTTTTTGCATTATGAAAAAACTTCTGTAAGAAGCAATTCACAATTTTTTTCTTGGAACTCTCAAATTCTCTTTTGGTGAAAATATGTATCTTGGAGAATGCTATGAATGAAGAAAAAAATCAATGTACATATTTTTTAGAAATATTCTTATGTAGACTATTGCACAATTTCTCACCTTTTCCACATTCACACAGCTAAGTTATGTTCAATTCTTCTGTAAAGCTTAAGGAAAGTAGAAGAGGCATTGTCCTGATAACCAGAAATGACGGTGAAAAAAATTAAGCATATCATATACAGTACTCCATAAGGATTGAAGGATAAACAAGGTAAGGTTATAGAAGGGGAGGATTCTGTCATGGCTAGGTGGGCTGAGCATTTCAGTGATGTTCTAAACAATGTAGTTAGTTCTACTCCCATTGTTTGCAATGATGATAGATGCATTGGTGGCTTTAATGTTGGCCCTATAACACAATCTGAAGTTATTTTGGTTGTTTCTTTACTTAAACTTCATAAATCCCCAGGGGTAGATGAAATTACTACGGAAATGCTTAGAGCTGGGAATGTTTCGGTTACCACTTGAATGACAGAAATTCTGAATATCTTTTATGATAAAGGCATGGTTCCTAAGGATTTTACCAGAGCTATTGTTATCCCTATTTTCAAAAAAGGTGATAGCAGTTCTTGTGATAACTATAGGGGTATCAGCCTACTCTCTGTTCCAGGGAAAGTTCATTCCATGATTGTGCTTAATAGAATTAAGAATCTGGTTGACATGCAATTGCGTGATGAGCAGTGGTAGAAGATGTGAAGATCACATATTTTCACTTAAGCAGATTCTTGAGAATTCTCCAATATGCTGGACCAAAACTGTAAAAACACTTATAAGCACTTGGAATGGGGATAGCATGTATCAGCCATCTGCATCTTGTTTGCCTCAGTGAAGCATAACTAATTAGATGCAGCTGCAATCAGAATTTCTAAGAAGGATGTGTTTACTTCCAGTTTCGATTTTAAGAGCAGGAAAGATGCATAGAATGCTGGAAAAAAAATGATAAAAATAACTAACGAATACTATAAGTTTATGACTAGAAAAGAATGAAACAAAAAAAAAAATGCCAGTACAGTTTTGTAATTACTTCCAAAATCTATCGTTTTTAAAAATAATTTTTTTTTGTTATTTTTTAGGAGATTTTCCAAAATTTAAGGAAAAATTTGTTGATAATATTTCAAATCGAACTTGTGAGCTTAAATCAGAAGGTTGGTTCAGGAAATGGGAATGTTAATAAGCAAATCGGCAATACCGTTTAGTGCTGCTAAGAAATGGCAATCCAATGGCTTTATAAAATTATTTATATTGTAATTTAATAAAATATGCATCAAATTAAAAAACAAAATTATTTTTGAAGCCTGAAGTACATATTTTTTTAAATATATGTATAAAAAAATTACAAAGGTAATTTTTATTTTTTGAAAAAATTATATATTTTTTGTTGTACTAAAAATGGATACATATGTCCTTGGCCTCTCAATTCAGATTCTCTGAACATATACAGATGACATGGACATTTGTAAGGTTAAACAAATGATTGTTTTGGTAGGGATAGGCAAGCAGTGACTTCAATGCTTTTATAGATCAATTGCCACTATCTAGCACAGAAAAAAATTTAAGAAACTTTTGTTGCAGTCAAAATTTGCATATTTCCCTCTTAAGTTAAACTGTATCTCCTTGCAAAAATTTTGGGGAATTACATATCTTATGTGTTGCTGTTTGTGCCAAATCTAAATGAAATCTGTGATGGGTGGGGACAGACCTGATCGAATTGACATGGAATGATCCATGTAGAATCCAAAAGGTTTTATTGCTAAATGTCAGTTTTATTCATAACAATGTAATAAATTTACTAGGTCACAAGTACTCTTAATTAAATTTAAATGCACAGTGATACATTATTAAAAGAGATTTAATCACAAACTACACTGTTTTGAAAAGGATTATTCAAATCCCTTATTTTTCATTAGCTTGTTCCCATATACATCGTTGCAAAATGCAATGTGCAATAGTGTTAGCTTTATTATCCTGAAAACACAAGGACTTCTACAGAAGAAGAATGAAATGTTGGCCTTTTATACTAATTGAGTATTTTATAAGTTCTTATACATACATATATTATGCTGGCATGTTGTACTTGCTTAGTTGTATGTCCTGTGAAGTAGATGTTTTGTAGTTTTGTAGACTTGGCTGGTATACTCAACACTTTTGTGGAGAAACAGAGTCCTAGTTATCTACAGTGCACTTGACACTTCTTGACTTTTATACTGTAGATAAATCTTATTCTTGTCACAGGATATTACAGTTGCCATTATCATAAATGGTTTTTTTTTCACTTTACGGATATTTGCTGTTGACTTATATCTGATGTTAACATGCTGACTCTCCATTTAGTATCGCTTGTTGCAGGTTTCATTTTTGAGCATAACTGATGTTTAAAGGCATTTGAAAGTTAAAAAGACATCTTTCAACTGAATACATTTAAAACTTTTGCTTAAATCATATTAACAGTTAAAAAATCCCTCTATAGTACAACACATTTCAACATCACTCAGTCAATGTGCTTGATGAAAAAAAATCGAACAGTTAAAAAATCGAAAAAATTCGATTGGCTGAAAGATTGATAAATCAGCCAATCGAAAGATCACTAAGTAATGGAAGTAAATCTATAAATGGAAGTAAATCATACACTTAACATTGACTGAGTGATGTTAAAGGATATGTTGGAAGCCAAATTTAAGTTTTTTTCCGTGAGCCTACGACCCAGATTACTCCTAGATGCAAATTTTCAGAGCTCTACCATTTCTGCATCATAGTTAGAATTAGGGTGATCCTGTAAGATATCAGCTAATCAATCACTCACAATCGTCTATATTTGATGGTGTAATTTTTTTAACTCAGCAGATGGAGTAAATTATGATGAAGATATCCATTCCCTCCTGCCCCCCCAAAGAAATTATAAAATAAAAAAAACTACGAAAATACAGCAATTCCTTCCTCTCCAAAAAGTTCTAATGTTGGGGGGGGGGGGAGTAATCAATATGGGGTAGTAAGGGGCAGTGGTGGCTCATTTGGTAGTGTGCCACCCTTGTAATCTGCAGTTCCCAAGTTCGAATCCTGCTTGGACCAGCATTGAGATTTTTCTCTGCAAAAACTCCCTCCCTGCCCTCAGTCAGTAGAGGACACTGATGGGCATGGAAAGGTCACCATCCATTGTATGGGATGTTAAATTATCGCTCAGTGAGCAGGAGAGCCATACCCTGTGCTTATTAAATAACTCTGAATTGCTTTGACAGTAGGAATCATGTCTCTTAACAGCTGTCCAGTGGGTCCCCTTCCCCAAACCTTCTATAAGCCCTCCTGGTCCTTGTGACCTGGCCATTTAGCTCATGTGCAAAAAGGGACACTCAGAGATAAAACAAATCAACCCTATGGAATAGTAACAGTTACAACTGTCCATTGGGTATGCCATTGTTCCTTTTATCAAGTGAAAGAACTGCAGAAAGGTTATGAACATTGAGCAAAAAGTGACCAGTAGGCATGCAATTTTCCTAAATGCCATTGCAAAAATTGAGAAAAATTACAGTAGCTTCACAGTGCAGTAATTAAGATTAAATTAATATCTTTAATAGTCTGTCGTCCCATGGCCGAGTGGTTAGCGCGCTTGGCTAGTGATCTAAGGGACCTGGGTTCGAGCCCTGGGTAAGGCATGGATGTATGTGTCGTTTTTCTGCTGAGGTCCTGCCATCCTCACAGACCTTCTACTATGGCATATAAACTGACAGGTCTGACATATATAACTGTCAGACCTCTGTGGCAAGCAGCTGCTTGAGGGGGTATTTATTATTATTTTTTTTAATAGTCTATGGCACTGTTAAATGTTTTAAAGCTCTTCAATAAAAAATTCTCTGCTACATAGTGTCAAAAGTAATGAATAAGATTTTACATACCATAGAGGTGAGAAGTGAGAGGAACTTATGAAGATACATGTGCTCGTTACAACTGCTATGTCCACTCCCAAAGACAAAAACTTTTAACATTTTTCCCCATTTATCCACCCCTACTACATTTCAATACTCTGAAAACCCACCTTACACACATTTCCACAAAAACTTTTCTCAAATATTAATTAATAGATTCTGAAAAAAAAATTTTTTTTTCAGAATCTATTAATTAATGTTTGTCTTATCTTAACAGGGAATACTGTGCATTCACTTTGGATTGATTTTTAAACTTTTCTCATAACATCCTCTCCCCTCTCATAAGAAACTCTAATTTTTACCACTTCATTTTTCCCCTTTCAATTCTTTAGCCTCACACCACTCCAAAGTACTTATGAAATACATTCCCTTGCACCCACATTAACCTCCCCAACTTCCACCTTTTGAATCATCCATCCATAACACTACAACATAGGTTGCTTTCAACAACACTAGTAATTTCATTTCCTAAATACCTGAAATAACTTATTATGTACCCTATTAACCACATTTTGAAAAACAAGGGTCAGATTAATTAATCTTTTTCCACCTATCATAAAAATTTGTCATAAAATATATATACGTATTCACTTTGCTGTGACTGTTCTCATAAATTATTCAAGCAAGAATGGCAAGATATCCAAACATTCATGTCAAATCTCACAAGACACATGCTTCACATTACACACTCAAAAACACAAAACATAGAACCATAGGCCACCAATAACCCACAGTTAGAGATAAAACCACAGTCAGAGATAAAACATTAAAGTTCAATGTCGTACTTTATATTTCGAAGTCATACAATTCTTGAGCAGGGTCATCTATTGGCTTAGGACACTGAACAGCCAACTGGCCATCTCTCCTTTTGTCCCGTGAAAAGTGAGAGAGAAATTTAATGGGGTTTGATTATAATAAGCTATGAATTGTAGTGTAAAAGCTTATGATATGAATAACTTGTGGAATGTAACACATACTATTTTCTCCAAAGTTGGTGAGTGATAGATATTTTTAATGATCAAGTCCTTTGCTAGTGAAAACTAAAATATATAAATTAAATAAAGCTTGTCTGCTGGTCAAAAATATGTACAGTAGACCCTCATAAATCATATTCTCAAAAATCCAGAATTATTAAAAATCTGGCACTTTTTGAAAAATTCACTTTTTAAAAATTTTTGTAACCTATTCTGCTATGAAATATATGGTGAATGCACCACTATGAGATTAAGAGTGAATGGACTGCTTCACATCAAAATTCATGAATTCTAGAACCAATTTCCAGGAGCTGAACAAGACACATCCAGTTGTTACCTGTTCAGTACATGTTGATCAGCTTGCAAATATGTTTGAAGTATGTGATGAAATGCCACCAGATTCTCTAGGTTTTAATGTTAGTGACAAAGAGAGGCTGGTTTGTAAAATTATGGAGTTTGTTTCACAACTGGATGGATATCAACAATAAAACATTTGACATGAATCTGTTAACCTGACAAATGTAGCAGTAATGGTTTTGGAACCCAAATGTGAGAATTATGAAAAAAGTTAAAGTGGTAATGATGACCAAGTCACAAATAAGCCTCTGCATAGAATTAGTTATTTTATTCATTAACAGCTTAGAGCAGTAGTCATGCATTGAATCACAGTATATGATGAGCTTGTACTGAATTAAAGATAAATGTTAAGAAAATATTGCTATGTATAAAGCAAGCTAATTTGTGATATCTTCAAGACAATTTTATAGAAAAATCTTGAAAAACTTCCATCAATAAAATTTATGAACCTTCTGTTCCTGTTATTGATGATACTGATTCAACTCATTGTTTAGAGTAGAAATGTGGCATTCATATTGGTAATTGTGCCTTAAATTTGTAATGCTCTTATTCCAAATTCATTTACTAGTTAATAATTATTTAAGTTTTGGCATAATTTGGATTTTAATGTTAATGTTTTTTTTTACATGTAGGCAGTGTATGGTGTGAAGGTGCATTGGCTTCAGTATGATTTATTTAACACTTTACCACTGGGAGTTTTTTAAAATTATATCTTGCAATTTTGTTGTAATAGTTACACATGGATTTGTAAGATGGCAGCATATTGAAAGTTCACCTAAATACCTAATGTAATGTAGGCCACTTATAACAGTCAGGTGGTGAAACATGTATATAATATCTTACCTGAAGATAACGTGTTAACAATTTGTATATTTCATTTACGTATTTTGTATTTTAAAATACACTATGTTGAAAAAAGTGTCCGGACACTTCCATATTATGTGAATGGAAAGCCACTTTCAAAGCTTCCTAACATTGAAAATAAACCTTTTACAGAAAAAAGTCACTAGACATAAATTCAAGTTCTCGGTCAGAGCTCTCTAAATCTTTATTTTCTATAATATTAATATAATATTTAAAGAGTTATGGAAGCTGAAACATTTAAGTGAAACTTTTGCTAGTTTTGAAAATTTATTTCAAGAAGTTAAATCACAACTGTTATAACAAGTTGTTCGCAATATAAATGTGATATTTGAATTTTGTGTAAGGATTTTTTAAGTTTTCATCAATTTGGGGGGGAAATGTTTTGGAAGTGTGTGTGATAACATCTGTTGTTAAATATTATAACATCCATAACTCTTTAAATATTATATTATAGAAAATAGAGATTTAGAAAGCTCTGACTGAGATCTTCAATTTATGTCTAGTGACTTTTTTCCATAAAAAGCATATTTTCAAAGTTAGTTAGATTTGAATGTGGCTATTCGTTCACTTAACATGAAAGTGTCCGTATACTTTTTGCAATATAGTTTATTCTGGTGTGATCTCTGATAAATTTCAAAATTCATTATATAGATTACAAAAAACTATCTTTTGTTTGCAATAATCTAATTTGCTCCTGAATACTTAGGCTAAGCACTTTAAATAAAAGTACAGAATTTTCTAAAATCCAGTTCTATTTTGTGTTCTGAGGGTGCCAGATTGATGAGGCTCTATTGCATTTCTGACTATAATATCTATATATGTATAATAGCCTAAATGCATATTTATATTGGAGGAAAAGTGTAGACTAATACAATTTTGTATTTAGCATGGGTTTAGGAGAACTTTATTCTTCTATATGCCCTAAAAAGTAAAAAAGAAAAATGAAGCATGCCATTTTTTATATTTTTGGACATAGAGGAAGATAGGTTTCTTTTCTAAAACTTTATTATGTAGAATAAAATGTTTTTTATTTATATTCTGGTTTTTAATGATGTTTAGTTTTAGTTATAATTGCACCTACACCGAAGAACCAAAACGTTGTGACCACCTTCCTAATATGATGTTGGTCGTCCACATGTTCTTACCTGGTGAGGCATGGATACTACAAGATTTCTAAAGGTGTCTTGTGGTATCTGGTACCAACATGTTACCAGCAGATCCTTTAACTCTTTTAAGTTATGTGGAGTTGCCGCAGATCGGGTATGCTATTCCAACATAAACCACAGATGCTTGATTGGATTGATGTCTGAGGAATTTGGAGGCCAGGTCAATACCTGGAAGTCTTCCTCATGTTTCGTGAATCATTCTCGAACAATCCGGGCAGTGTGGCATGGTGCATTATCCTGCTGAAAGAAGGCACTACTAGAGGGGAATACCGTTTCTGTGAAAAGATGTATCTGGTTTTGCAATGATGTTTAGGTAGGTGGTAGATGTCTTAGTTTCCTGCACATGAATGACTGGACCCAGACTCTGATGGGAACATCAGAACATTGACGAAAGCATTACACTTCCTCCACTGGCTTGTTTTCATCCCCTGGTGCATCCTGGTGCCAACACTTCCCCGGTAAATGATGCATGTATACCCAGCAGTCCATATGGTACAAGAGGAAACAAGATTCATTGGACCAGAGGACATTCTTCCAGTTCATTCAAGGTCTAGATTTGATGTTTGCATGCCCATTGTAGGCGTTTTTGTCAGTGAACTGAGGTTAGCATGGGTACTCGGAGCACCTGCAGCTATACAGTCCCATTTTCAGCAGGGTTCAATGTATTGTGTGTTGTGACCCATTACTCCCATCACCAGCATTCAAATTATGGACAAGTTGCGCAACAGTATCCCCTTCTGTTGGCTCGTACCATATGGGATAGCCTTCGCTCACCTCTAGCATCGATGAGCCATGGTCGACCCACACTTTGCCGGTGGTTCATGGTTTTTCCTCCTCGGACCACTTTTTGAAACCACTTTTTGAAGGTACTAACCACGGCTGACAGTGAGCATCCCACAAGCCTTGATGTCTCAGAAATACTCTGACCCAGTCGTCCTGCCATTACAATTTGGCCTTTGTCAAACTCACCTAAGTTTGCTGCCTTTCCCATCTGAGTTGGGTTGGGTTGTTTTACCTCTGAGCAGCTCTTTTTTGCACACCATGGGCTAAATGGCCAGGTCACATGGACCCTGAAGGCTCAGAGAAGGTTGGGGGAGGTGACCCACTGGAACAGCTGTTGGGAGACAGATGGTAGCCTCCCGTCAAGGCCATCCAGCGTGTTCTTTAACGTGCACAGGGTATGGCTCTCCCGCACACAGGACCACAGCTTAACGTCCCATCCGACGGACGGCGGCCTTTCCAAGCCCATCGGTGTCCCCTACTGACCGTGGGCAGGGTGGGGAATTTTTGTGGAGATAAATCTCAACGCTGACCCAGCTGGGACTCGAACCTGGGAACTGCAGATTACGAGCCTGGCGCGCTACCGACTGAGCCACCCCCGCCCCTATTTCCCATCTGAAGAACAAGAATAACACTGATTAACAGAGCTCAGTATCAGGTGTTATTTATACCATTTCATGACCTTTACGTGCACTGTTGTTTACCTGCAGTTGCTTTGATTTGCATAAAGATGCGCTGGTCATAATGTTTTCATTCTTTGGTATATGTGTGTTTTTTTAGTTACTTCATGAGAAAATTCTAGATTTCAATGAAAAAAATAAATTACCCATCAGACAACTGCTTGCCACATAGGTGTGACATGAGATTGTCAATATAATATGCCACAGAGGTCATCTTTGAGAAAGGCAACCCGAAAATATAAGAATTGAGTTACCTGGAATTTAACCCTGAGCCCTTTAGATCTGTAGCCAAGCACACTAATCACGTAACACTTAAATAGTCGATAAATTATGATTATTTAATAATTAGACCTGTGTGAAAAACTCACCAATTTGCTTCCTAGATTTAAACACAGGCTCTCCAGTTATGTATCATTTACTCTACTGAGCTATCTGCCGAGAAACAAAAATATGAAATTAATTTTACCATAAATACATTTCTTGTTAGAAACTTGATGCTTTTAAGTGTAAATTCTTTGAATATTTCTCCTTGTTGATTAAACCTTAAAGTTTCAATTTTTTAAGATTAACTGTTTATGGTCAAGATAATTTTTTTTTTCTTCTGGAGCATGAAGCTTACCTTGAATAACTTATTAGAATAGGCCATATCCCTACCAATAAAGGAGTGTTTAATTTTGAATAATAAATGTATAAAGAAAAAAGAATGTTACATGGGTCTTATTTTCTTGTGCACTTAACCCTTTAATTCCTAAGTCAGCCAAAAAATGGGTATAAGTTACTGAAGACAAAGGACAGTACTATTTAGACTAGTCCATTTCAAATATCTGCTGTTTGGGGTATTAAAGGGTTAAAGGTACTTCCTGTACATTTGTTTTTAAACAGTCATTAAGCAGTTTTTATTGTGATGCAGATGAGAGTGCTGAAAATCTTATTTTAAGAATTATAAAGTTTTTTTAATGCTACAATTGGAAATAATTTATTACAGTTCACTTCACTACTATCATTTTAGCATTTTTACCATTTAACTATTTTGTTCTGAGGATTGCAATTTCCTCTCAGAATTATAAAGAAAGAAAACTAGAGTTTGGATGTGTGACTAATAATTTACAGTAAATTGAAACGTGTAGTTAAAAATTTTTTAATGCTTAATATATGTTTTTAGATTGGGAAAAAGTGCAGGATAGACTAGTACACGATTGTATTCATCATGGATTTAGGAGAACTGTTGAAGAAACTAGAACACTCAGATAAACAGGAACACTTGATTTTATATAAACATTTTTTTAAGTAAGTATTCTGTGATATCTACCACTCTTTCATGTAAAAAAAATGTTGATTATTTAATTATTATAGTTCAATTTAGTTAATTTTTGACATATTTCCACATCAGATAATTATTATTTAAAATGGTAGTTTCCTTTTTGCTTGCACCATTCGCAATGGTTTTCTGCTGCCCATGGTGCCCCTTAGAGTTAGGGTTTTCGACCTTTATAGATTTGTGTATAATTTCATGTGAATGCAAAATATATAGTGCATTAAGCCACACTTTGGATTAGTATTGAATAACATTTACATTAAGCTAAAAAAATCTGGTACCAACCAAGTGCCCCAAAAGTATTAAGTTGTTCATAGACTATGAAAGTTCCTATATATTTTTCTGACTGTAGTGACAGCTTATGTGAAATGATAATCCGTTTTTAGGGGAAGAAGAAACATATTGGTAATGTTGATTATAGTCTGTTTTAGTTCTAGGGGCGGGGGTGGCTCAGTCGGTAGCGCGCCAGGCTCGTAATCTGTAGTTCCCAGGTTCGAGTCCCAGCTGAGTCAGCGTTGAGATTTATCTCCGCAAAATTCCCTGCCCTGCCCACAGTCAGTAGGGGACACCGATGGGCTTGTAAAGGCCGCCGTCCGTCGGATGGGACGTTAAGCCGTGGCCCCGTGTGCGGGAGAGTCATACCCTGTGCACGTTAAAGAACACGCTGGATGGCCTTGACGGGAGACTACCATCTGTCTCCCAACAGCTGTTCCAGTGGGTCCCCTCCCCCAACCTTCTCTGAGCCTTCGGGGTCCATGTGACCTGGCCATTTAGCCCATGGTGTGCAAAAAAGTGCCGCTCAGAGGTAAAACAACCCAAACAACTATTTTAGTTCTCTGTGTTTAAATAAAAAAAATTTCTTCAGCCATCTGCTTATTCCAGAAGTCTTTACAGGAGCCATTTAGTTATACAACAGAGCAGTGTTTTTTAAACTGGGGTTCACAGATCCTCGAGTCAGTAAATTATTTTTAGAGTTTGTAATATGTCTAGAATCCAAGTATTTTTTATAACAAGAATCATTCTAATAATACCCATATTGAGTTAAACACAGGGAAATATGTGTTATTTCTGACTTTTTTTTTTAGTGGGGGGGGGGCTTATTTTTTTTCCTCATTTTACTTTGCTTTACTTCAAACCTATTAACATAACTATTTGAGTAATAATTGTGTTCATGGCTATCTTAAAATAGGTAGATTAGTATTCATTTGAACTTAAGACAAATGGAATCATTTACTTGTGAGTAAATATCCTAATATTTCGATCCATGACTCGGGTCAAAATATTAGAATATATACTCAAAAGTAAGTGATTCTATTTGTCTTAAATTCTAACAAATATAAATGTAACTATTTGGAGAATATTGCTCTCATTTGAAGTTTTTGAATACTTTGGCATTAAATTTAAATAATTAAATTTGTATTCTATTACATGTCATCAGTTTTAATGAAATTAAATTTTTGCTTAGCAGTGTCTTTGTATTTAAACCTTTCTATGGAGAGGTCCAAGAAAATCGTGAAAAACAAAAGAGGTGTGTGAGCCAGAAAACTTTGAGAAACCCTGTCAGAGACACCTGTGAAGGAGATGAGATCTCGGTACAAAGAAAACATTAATGCCTTTGTGGATTTGAACCAGTCCTTTTGCTGTGTACTGAATATATTAATTGCTAAGCCACTAGAACATGCTTTGAAAATGTAACTGATAAACAGGTTTATGCTTTTGATGAAGAGGGATAAGTGCCAGAGAGTAATGATAAAATTTTTAGGCAACTGTTTTAAGATAAAGCTTGAAACACACCAGATGACATCTGTCCGCTTACATTAGAATTTGTTTTTTGATTTAATTTGCACATATGGGATGAAGAAGAGAAACTAGTATTAGTTTGTACAGGCTTTCTTATACAAGGACATGCCCTACTAAGACTGAAGTCATTGCTGACCACGGCCTCAGAGCTAATAGCAGCACACAACCACCCACCGGCGGGGGTAGCTCAGTCGGTAGCATGCTAGGCTTGTAATTTGCAGTTCCCAGGTTTGAGTCCCAGCTGGGTCAGCATTGAGATTTATCTACCCAAAACTCTTCACCCTGCCCACAGTCAGTAGGGGACACCGATGGGCTTGGAAAGACTGCCATGTGTCAGATGGGGATGTTAAGCAGTTACCCCATGTGTGGGAGAGCCATACCTGTGCACGTTAAAGAACACGCTGGATGACCTTGACGGGAGGCCACCCTCTTTCTCCCAACAGCTGTTCCAGTGGGTCCCCTCCCCCATCCTCTGAGCCTTCGGGGTCCTTGTGACCTGGCCGTGTAGCCCATGGTGTGCAAAAAAGTGCTGCAAACCAACACATACCACAGTGCCACCGAGGCAGTAATATTTTCATATATTAGGTTTGATTTGATGAGGTTACAATAGGTTTTTTGGTTTGTAATTCTTCCACTCTTTTGTTTTCTCCATAGGTTAGATTAGGATAAGCAAGTTAATTTAGCTTATCTAAACCAGTCAACTTCAACATTAAAGAATTCTTTCTGGGTTGCACTAACCCAGAAACACTGCGCTGGTTGTTTAATGTAACGCAAAATCTAGGAAAATATTTTTCCCTTTTCAAGAGAAATAAATTTTACCACAATAAGGCAAAAAATATTTCAAAACTGGTAATTTTTTTAATGGATCAAAAAGATATGAGTATGAAGCTCAAATGTGTTGGGTTCCTTTACCTCTGATTAGTACTTTTTTTACACCTATTGGACTAAATGTCCAAGTTACAGTGACTCCAAGTCTCTTAGCTGAGTAAGAGAAAGAGGATCACAGCTGGGTAAGAGAAAGAAGAGCTCTTAGCAAGGCCATCGAGTGTATTCTTTAATATGGGCAAGCTATGGATCTTTTGCACATGGAGCAAAGCTTTTAACATTTCATCCAATGGAGGGCTTTTACAGAGACTCTCCGTGTCCCCATTTCTCACCAAGGATATAACGGGGTTAGTGGGAAAAATCTCAATGCAGACCCAGTGGAGTTGGGTTGTTTTACTTCTGAGTTGCTCTTTTTTGCACACCATGGAGTAAATGGCCAGGTCACAAGGACCTCAAAAGCTCAGAGAATATTGGGGAAGGGGACCCACTGGAACAGCTGTTTGGAGGCAGATGTTAGCCTTCCCATCAAGGCCATCCAGTGTGTTCTTTAACGTGCACAGGGTATGGCTCACCCAGTGGAGACTTGAACCTGTGAACATCATTATTAAGTAAAATGCATAATGATAGGACAAATAAAATGAGTAGTTCATCTAATAATTTTGTTAAATGAGACTGGTATTTGCATTATTGTAATTTCTTGAGTGAATTTAGCACGATACATTATCATTTCCTCTTTCATTGAACAAGTAAACCTTGTGGTTTGGATTTTATGTTAGTGAAAACAGATTAGTAAAGTTTAGCATCAGACTCTCTTCAATATCAAAATACCATGATTTTCCTTTTATTCACCTGGAATAATGTTTGAAATATTAAATTTTTTTTTGCACCAGTGAAAATTGTGTTAAATTTTCATATTTTGTTATGTTTTTTGCAGTTTTTATGATAAATAAATATTTGGCAAGATGAGATTGAAAGGTTGAAATTTTTAAGTTTAATGCTTTGTTCACTTATATATAAAGACAACAGTATCTTAACATGCACGGAATGCTAGGATTTCTCTAACAAACAAAATATTGCTTAACTATCCTTCCCCTCCCCAAAAAAAGTATTTTTAGGAAATTTAAATATTTATTCTGTCATTTCTATTAACTTGAATGTAATTTTTAATAATTATACCTAAATGTTCAGATATGCTCATAAAATTATAATGCTATTTAGTTGTATTCAGTGTTTTTTTAATCCTTTGTCTAGAATATTGAATGAGAAGAATCAAAAAAATATTTTCAAGAAGCCAGCTATAGATTTTCCTCACATTATTGTGTTGCTTCACAATGATTTTAATAGTGATGAAAAGCAATTGAAGCAAATAGTTTTACAAATTTTAGGATTACTTTTACCATCCGAAGAATCCAAAACGTAAGTGCAAATTGAGAAATTTACTAGTACTTTTTATATTGTTAAAGAGTTTGATAAAGGTAAAAAGAAAAATGCCAGTTGAAAATACTGATTTTGAGATGTTAATTTTTATACATTTCAAATATTCTGATTGTAAAATGATATGTGGAATGTTATTAATGAAATCTAACCATTCACACTATAGACCAGGCATGGCCAACTGTTTTTGCCCCCGGGCCGGATTGGAAAAAAAATATTTTCACGGGCCGGACGAAATATTGAAATTGAAAAATGTTAAGCAAAACACTTATTTCTTTAAGTAAGCAAAATTTTATTACGAAATTTGTTTATGAATAATTGTAAGTAAATCAATACAACAAATTAACATAAAAACTAATGCGACGTGTTGAGGCAGTTTGCATCGCTTATTATTTTTTTATTATCGTTCGTTTTAATACGTCGCTTGAACATCAAACAGATCATATCGAGTACAGATGAGTATAAAAGTTTTAATTCTTTATAACGGAATCTTTTTAAAAAAATATAGAAGTATCGAGAATTAATTCGATTAATTACTAGAAGTTAAATGCTGATATTGAAAAATTGTTCGCGGGCCACATAAATTCATTACGCGGGCCGTATGTTGGCCATGCCTGCTATAGACATATAGACCATTTCACATCTACTGGTATTGAAATTTATTACCTAACTCAGCATTGGAATGGATAAAATATTAAAATTTACAATCAATCAAGTTTTATTAGTGATTAATCATTTATTAGTGATACAGTTATCAAAATCATTAAACATCTCAGCTGAAAATTTGCTTGCGAGTGATAAGCAAGCAACTCCATTCACAATCCTGGGCATAGACAGGATTGATATAGATCATTCTATATGAATTGAACTAATAAAATGACTATTTTCAATCTGATACCCTTTTACCATTCTATTGAGCTGGATTTACTGGTGACTGTTTTGCAGATCTCCATGGATTTTACAATATAATTGATAGAGTTGTAAGAAATTTTTATATACTGAATGAAGTTGTAGACATGATTTGTAATGCCTTTAGTGCATTTTAATGCTAATTATGGCTGAAAAAACTTGTATTATTAGTGAATAACTAACATTTTCACACATTTATAAAATTCGTTTTAACTTAACTCTTCTACAATGAAGTGCCATTGGATTAGGGATAGCAACCTAGTAATGTGTTGGATCCCCTCTGGCCCTAATAACAGCTGCCACACAACGAGGCACATGAGACTCCACAAGCTTGTGTAAATGTTCCACAGGTATGGTGACCCATGCATCCTCCAGAGCTGTCCACAATTCTCTCAAGGTCGTCGCTGATGGAACATGGGCCAAACACTCTGCTCGATGGTATTCTAAAGATTTTTGATGGGATTTAAATCTGGGCTTCTAGGTGGCCAATCCATTATTTTAAAGTCAGCAGAATGCTCCTGCAACCATGCAGTAGCCAACCTGGACCTGTGAGATGAGTTGCCTTGCTGGTAGACGCCATCTCCATTGGGATGCATGATGGCCATAAATGAGTGTAAATAGTTAGCCATGAGTTCAACATACTGGGATGCATTGAGAGTTGTCAGTGCATGTACCAAAGGTCTCACAGTTCTCCAACTGAAAACACCCTAGGCCATCACTGAACCACCACCAGATTGTACTGTTCTGACCTGACATGCAGGATCCATGGCTTCTGGGATTGATGCCATACCCTCAGTCTCCCATCAGAATGATGAAGTTTAAATTGGGATTCATCACTCCAGGCTATCCATTGCCAATTTTTGATGGTCCAGTTTCGATGTTCTTTAGCCCAGGCAAGGCATTGAGTCCAGTGTTGTGCCATTAGAAGTGGGACTCTCATAGTCAGTGGCTCCCGAAGCCGAGATGATGAAAGCATTGCACAGTCTGTGCACTGACTTCCTGGCTGGAACCCACATTCAGATAGATGGGAGGTGATTTCAGATAATGTCTGGCCCCTATCAGTCCATACAATGCAGGTCAGACAGCAAAGCCCATGATCATTTAACCCTTCCAGTGTCCAGTCTGAAAAACAGGTTTCCATTCAGGGACCAAGCTATTTTTTTCTGCCTATGTTGAGCCAAAACAAACTTTAACTTTAGAACTTTTTTGCCAAATAACTAATGAAAGGATTTTCTGAAAATCAAGTATTTAACAAAAAAAAAGATGTGTTTTATTTTAAAGGACTTTTTTAGAGTCATGTAGTAAAAAATGCATCTGGCAACACAAATGAAAATTTAATTAAAAAAATTAATAGAAATTATTATAATGCAAATGAATAGAATGGCTATATATTTCTGAATAACAAAAAATTTTTTTGGTTTTAAGTAACTATTTTTCTGCTTTTGTAATTTTTTTCTCGTACCATACTTTGAGAAAATTCCAGGCTTTTAGCCAATTGTTGTTGAGTCAAATAAACAAGTGAAATTTTGAATTAAAAAAAAACAATCAGCAGAAATAGAATTTTATAAAAATAAATAATATAAATTTCCAAGCATATTGATTTTAATAAGCCTTTTTCAATGTGACATGGTGAAAAAAAAAATTCACTATACAATTAAGGCTTCATAGAAATTTATTCACAAATATGCTGTAGTAGACAGTTAAAACGTTAAACAACCAGGGTTTCTTGGGGGCTAGCCTCAAAAGTGAGAGAGAGCTTTACATATTATAACCCAGTTATAGGTTTTACCTTAAGATTACCCATATTTCTATACTACTTATCTACATGGCTCTTTTTCACATAAGAGCGACTAGAAAGATATAGAGTAAGACATATTTACCATTTCGCTGGTACAATTGCACTTTGCTACATTTGCAAAAGATCGTTAAGTATGCTACCAGTCCGGTTTGATGGAGTATTCATACAGTTGTTATTCAGTTGGTATATTTGCTGTGGGAATGTTCTGATTCTTTTGTCCGTTCTTGATGTTTTATTCTGTACTGGTTCTTGTTGCACCGGTTCCTTGTTATCGTTGATAAAGTCCACAGCTGTCACTTATTATAACCACCTGTTGATTCTATATGCTTGCTGGGTATAGCCATCAGTTCTTTTATTGCTATTAGCACGTCTCCAAGATTTGAGTAGATATTACTTTTGCTCCCCTTTAAACCACTACAACTTCAATGTTAAAACTTTAAAACATGTTTTTTACGAAAACATTTTAAAAACCTCCGAAAACATTTAAAAAACCTCCTGAACCTCCTGAACCTGGAGGTTCAGGAGGTTTTTTAAATGTTTTCATAAAAAACATGTTTTAAATTTTTAACATTGAAGTTGTAGTGGTTTAAAGGGGAACAAAAGTAATATCTACTCAAATCTTGGAGACGTGCTAATAGCAATAAAAGAACTGATGGCTATACCCAGCAAGCATATAGAATCAACAGGTGGTTATAATAAGTGATAGCTGTGGACTTTATCAACGATAACAAGGAACCGGTGCAACAAGAACCAGTGCAGAATAAAACATCAAGAACGGACAAAAGAATCAGAACATTCCCACAGCAAATATACCAACTGAATAACAACTGTATGAATACTCCATCAAACTGGACTGGTAGCATACTTAACGATCTTTTGCAAATGTAGCAAAGTGCAATTGTACCAGCAAAATGGTAAATATGTCTTACTCTATATCTTTCTAGTCGCTCTTATGTGAAAAAGAGCCACATAGACAAGTAGTATAGAAATATGGGTAATCTTAAGGTAAAACCTATAACTGGGTTATAATATGTAAAGCTCTCTCTCTCACTTTTGAGGCTAGCCCCCAAGAAACCCTGGTTGTTTAATGTTTTAACTATCTACTACAGCATATTCGTGAATAAATTTCTATTACTATTTTAGCTGTGTGATATCTTAATTTAAATTAAGGCTTCATTTGGAAAACCTGTTGAATAAAAATAATTAAATTATATATTTATCGAAAGGAAATTTCCTCCTGAATAACATAAAATTCAACCTGAAATATGATTTTTATTTCTTTTAATGATTCTTTTCAGTATTGTATATTTTAAACACTACCAGTGTTATACAACGTGACTTGGACTTCTCACATTCACGGGATTTTCTGAATTGGTTATGAAATAGAAAAAAACTTCCTTGGCTGCTTTTTTTTACTAAATATTAATTTTTTTAGGGTGTTGAATTTTGGCGATCTTCGCTAAGTGCAGAAAGGTCTTCCTGAAATTGCCTTCCCACATGACTGCCGATTTCCGTAGCAAGGAAGTTTGTTTTGCTTCTGCATCCAAGACATTCATTTTCAGAAAATGGTACAAACTCAGTTTTTTTACTAAAAAAACAAGAAATAGTGAAATCAAAAATTACATATAATCTAATGGGATGTTAAATAAAATATCCGCAACAACTTTTAAGCCAGCCTCCGATCTAGCATAACTCGTAAAGATTCATCAATCAGCTGATGAAAAGATTGAAAAATCGCTAACTAATGGAAGTAATTCTACAGAAATTAATTTGCCTCCATATCCAAGTCTTCTTTTATTTTCAGAAAATAATACTAGATTGAAGTTTTACTGGAAAAGTAATAAATAATAAAATAAAAATTAACATATAGCTTAATGCGATGTTAAAATATCCATAGCAACAAGTTGTGGGCTGCCATACGATGTAGCATGAAAAAATCAATACTTATTGATCGGCCAAAAGATCGCTGATTTCTGAAAATAAATCTACTGAAATGAAAACTAACTAAGGTTTAAATATAAAAAAATACTAACTTGACAAAGAGTATCCAATATGCTGGACCAAAACTGAAAAAAAACAGCACATGGAACAATGGAGATATCGTTTCAGCCACCTGCGTCTTGTTGACTCAGTGAAGAATAACTAATTAAATGCAGTTACAACCAGAATTTCTAAGAAGGATGTGTTACTTTCAGTTTCTATTTTGAAGGCGGGAAAGATGCATGGAATGCTGGGAAAAATGATAAAAATAACTTGGGAATACTGAAATGGGTTTGACAGAAAAGAGTGTGAAATGGAAAAAAAAAATTGTGGTATGTATTTTGTAATTACTTCCAAAATCTATAGTTTTTAAAAATAGCATTTTTTTTTAATTTTTAGGAGATTTTCGAAAATTTAATGAAAAATTAGTTGATAATAGCTAAAATCAAACTTGTGAGCTTAAATCACAGGGTTGCTTCAGCAAATAGGAATGTTAACAAGCAAATCAGCAATACCATTTAGTGCTTCTAAGAAATGGCAATCAGATGGCTTTATAAAATTATTTATATTGTATTTAATAAAATATGCATTAAATAAAAAAAATATTTTTAAAGTATTATATATTTTATAAGATGTATGTAAAAAAATTTACGACGGCAATTTTTATTTTTAAAAAGTTTATTTTTTTTTCGTACTGGAAACTTATGTATAATAATACATCCTTGGCCTCTCAATTCAGATTCTCCGAATGTATACAGATGACCTGGACACTGGAAGGGTTAAGGCTGATTGTCCTTTGCAGTTTGTCTGGGTGCTTGTTTTTTTGCTGGAATTTTCATATTCCTGGAACACTTGAAACTGTCGTACAAGAAAATCCAAGTTCGTTGACAGTTTCGGAATGCCCCATCTGTCAGGTACCTACGAATCTGCCTTCTGTCAAATGCCTCTAAATCCTACTCATTTCCCATTATGCTTCTCATGCCGAATGCTTGGGGAAGCCAAAGCTGACAGTTATATATGAACAGCCACGCATGCGAGCAAGTGCAAGACTTGCAGTACTGAATTTGGTTAACATCTCCTCTCCCTAATTCAGTGGCATTACAGTGTAGATATGCTAATGGAAGAATAGCCTAAATTTTCTTTTTATGTGCAAAAATGGTTAAGGTCCTGAAATTTAAAGTTTTGGCATCTAAAGTGGAAAATTATTTTTAGCACAATCTCAGAAAAGTGTTAAAAAATTTTTTTTTTAAATTTATCAAAGTCTCTTAATTGACAGAAATGGGAACTAGCCTAACCCTTTTTTGCCAATTAAAAAAAAAAAGTTATTCAGAGAATTAATATTTTGCTTTTCGTAAATTGGCCATGAAATGCTGTCTATTGTACTTTAAAGCAATGCCATTCAAAAATCAATCCAAAGTGAATGCACAGTTTTCACAGGGAATACTATGCATTCACTTTGGATTGATTTTTAATTATATATTAATGTCTTGCGTTGACCTTCTCATTAACATCTGATAATCAAATAGCAACGACTGAAAAAAGTTGCATCTCCTTGAGTATAGGTGGCGCTATCTCAGTCATGTCTCAGGAAGAAGATTTATAAGGTCATATTCTGAAAGAGTTCGTTGTCCGATGCGTGGTGCAATGGTTAGCGCACTCTGGCACGAATCTGGAGAGATGTGGGTTCGATTCCCACTGTGGTGGCGATGAATTTTTTCAGAACCACCAGTGTATAAATTATTTTGCAATTTCTATATTATCAACATCAAATTCATTTATGTCATTTAGTGCAAATAACCAATGGTAAAAAAAAACACTAAATTTTTAACCAAGAAAAAAAAGGAACTGGATTGCAACAATTCAATCACTTCTGGTGTCATCTTGGAATTATTTCAGTTTTTTTGGCTCAGTGTCAAATGCTTTTATTTGCATATTTAAAGGCAGACTTTGGATTCTGGTTAACAATGGTGTGTAAAACATCCAACCCTGAAATCTAACACATTTTTGAATAGCATTGCTTTAAAGTACAATAGACAGCATTTCATGGCCAATTTACGAAAAGCAAAATATTAATTCTCTGAATTACTAGATTATAGAATTGTCAATTAAGAGACTTTGATAAATTGAAAAAAAATTTTTTTAACACTTTTCTAAGATTGTGCTAAAAATAATTTTCCACTTTAGATGCCAAAACTTTAAATTTCAGGACCTTAACCATTGTTGCACATAAAAAGAAAACTTAGGCTATTTTTCCATTAGCATATCTACACTGTAGTGCCACTGAATTAGGGAGAGGAGATGTTAACCAAATTCAGTACTGCAAGTCTCACACTTGCGTGCATGCGTGGCTGTCCATATATAACTGTCAGCTTTGACTTCCCCAAGCATTTGTCACGAGAAGCATAATTGGAAAAGAGTGGTATTTAGATGCATTTGACAGAAGGCAGATCGTAGGTGCCAGACAGATGGGACTGTCAACAAACTTGGATTTTCTTGTACGACAGTTTCAAGTGTTTCAGGAATATAAAAATTCCGGCAAAAAATAGAATTCCCTGTTAAGATCTTAACAGGGAATACTGTTTTCACAGGGAATAATGTGCATTCACTTTGGATTGATTTTTAATTATATATTAATGTCTTAGCGTTAGCGACCTTCTCATTAACATCTGATAATTGAATAGCAACGACTGAAAAAAGTTGGATCTCTTTGAGTATAGATGGCGCTGTCTCAGTCATGTCTCAGGAAGAAGGTTTATAAGGTCATATTCTGAAAGAGTTCGTTGTCCAACGCGTGGTGCAATGGTTAGCGCTCTGGCACGAATCTGTAGAGAAATGCGGGTTCGATTCCCTCCGTGGCGGCGATGAATTTTTTTCAGAATCTATTAATTAATGTTACACCGGTGGAAATTGTAAAGGGAACACCCAGAAGTAATTTCTTTAGGAATGTCATATTAGAATATGTTAATATTTAAGGGCAGCAGAAACTGTGATCCAAGATTGAAAGTCATTAGATGAAATAATGATCTCACTGAGGACAACAATATGCCAAATGTACATAGTGCATATTTAAGGACAGGCATGAAGAAAGAAGTTATTCGTCTTGTGTCATGTTGTTCAGTGCTCTTTGAAGAAGCTACCATGCCTGGACAACACAGGTGTGCAACATTTGTTCAGTTAGCGGAGTTTGAGTGAGGTCATACAGTGGGTCTTCGGGAAGCAGGTTGGTCTTTTTGTCAAATTGCACACCATGTTGAATGAGAGATATCAGCAGTGGTATGATGGTGGTGTCGATGGTCATAAGATCATTCACACACTCGCAGATGTGGTTCCAGGTAACAGAGTTACAGACGCACGAGAAGGATTGGCGTATCAGGAGGGCGGTGGCGGCAGAGCGGGCAGCTACTGCATCATAAATTCGATCCTCTGTTGTTCCAAAGATGTCTACAAGAGCGATATGCAATCATCTTTTGGAAGCAGGACTATGGATGCACGTGCTGCTGGCACGGTTACCACTGTCACCTCGTTACTGTCGAGCATGTTTGCAGTGGTGTCAAGAACGAGTTCATTGGAGGGAAGAATGGCAGTCTGTGGTCTTCTGTGATGAAAGCCAATTCTGCTTAGGAGCGTCTGATGATTGTTTACATTTCCAAAGGCGACAAGGTGAGTGGCTTCTTCCATAGTGCATCTGCCAGCGACTCACAGGGCCCACACCAGGCATCATGGTGGGGGGAATGATTAGCTATTACTCTTGTATGTGTCTGGTGTTTGTACAGGGTATGCTGAATAGCAATATGTACATCAACGACATCATATAGCTGGTTGTCCTGCCATATTTGAGTAATCCCAAATGCAATATTCCAGCAGGATAATGCCTGCCCACACTCCACCTGGGCAACTCAACATGCTCTTTAGGCAGTGCACCAACTCCCTTGGCCAGCGCACCCTCCGGACTTGTCTCCAATCGAGCATCTGGGACTGGATTAGACAGACTCTTCCACGGCAGGCAACGACCTTTGCTGAATTATGTGTCCAAGTTGAAAGCGTGAGGAATGGTATCCTCTAGTATGATATCTAGCATTTTTATGACCAACTGCATGTCAGATTGGAAGCTTGTATTTCTGCTCTAGGAGGTTCAACACCTTATTAAAAATGTGCCTTCTGTAAAATGTAATACTCATTGAAACGTAAAATAAACATTGAATAACTGACGTGTAATCACTGTCCTTTCTCAACAAGTTGTTTCTATTAAATAAATCTTATAGATTATGCTTCAATTGTTAATGGTGTTCTTTTTTCAATTTCAACCAGTGTAATTAAAATTTTTATAATGGGGGTGAAACAATTTCAAATATGATGCATTATTATTCTTTTATTATTTATGGAGAGCCAAAGTAATATTCCCTTCTTGCTTGTTTGAGGTGCACTTGTTTTTTTACAGGTGCTAATAAAGAAAGGTTTTAAACTATTAGCAAGCATTCTTATCGTTAAGAAATTAAAAGTGTAAAATTAAGTAACCTATCCATAATAATATTTTTATATGTAATTGCTAGATTTTTACAAATATGTCGTAAAGCAATATGTGTAAAAGAGGTATTGGACTTAGAGTTAAATTGGAGGAAAAATAGTTTATTTACTGAATCTTGTATGAAGTTAAATTCTCTGTTACAACCTGATTTTGTTTCCATTTTAGCTATTTAGATGTGTCTATGAAGAAGAAGTTAATTAAAGGTGAGCATATGTATAAATATTTGTCAAAGATGTTTTTAAGAATCCAAAATACTCTTATTTTTTGGCTTAACAAAGCAGTGTGCTAAAAGGTAGTAGCATAAGTAACAAATGATTGCATTTCCATGCATATTTAGTGAGATGGGTTCATGGATATTAGATAATAGCACATGCTATGGCCACCTTTTGCAGCAATACAAGCACTAATGCAGTTTGGAAGTGTGTCAAAAATGTTCCTGATGATTCTCCAGATTTGTTGCACTTGCACAAGAAGATCCTTCACGTTATGTGCTGGAGTCAGTTCTGTTTTCAGGTATAATTTCATGACATCCAGATGTCATGAAATTGTCATGCATCTACTTCTCAATAGCAAAGTTAGTGAAAACAATCACCTTTTATGGATATTTATAATAAATAGTTTTAAATGGAAAAGATTATATTTTAATTTATGTAACAGTGTCACTTTAATATGTTTGATACTAAATTGTTATTTTGTGCCTAGCTGGTTAAGCAGTGTTAAATCATTATTATGGCTTATGTACTATGACCAATCAAAAAAGATTTTCCATCTTAAAACTTGGATCACAGAGTCCAAAGTTTGGCCCTCCCTGGCATAGACCATTCTGCTTCACATAGACTTATGATGTGACCTCTCTCAAACTCCCTGAGTTGATTAAATATCTGTCTGTGATGTACAAAAGTCATTACCTTTTGATGGTAACTGGATTTACAGGTCAGGCTTGGCTTTCTTAATCTACATTGTCCACTTTTCCCCAATGACAACGTTCCCTACAACTAAGAATCCACATTATGCACTACATTTTAAATATAGCCAGACTTGCAAATTTTCCCTTTATTTGTGTTTGCCACTGTCATACAGTTCCATACTAATTTGTATATGTCACTGTCCCACAGTTTTTACTTTGCATAAATGTAGCTTTACTCCTGAGTGGGATAATGTATTTGATAAGGAGTGTCTTTATTGCTTTACCAAGTTCATCTTTGACCTTGGTGCACTTTTCACAAAAATATTGAGAACAATGGTTATTGTTGGGGGTGCTCTCTTGAGTTTTTCTGCAGAAATAGATTAGATAGAATGTCTAATACTTGTTACATTAACATAACTTTCCATGGTCATTAGAAACATAAAAGAGAGCCTTTTTCCAAGTTTGCAAACTACTGCTCTAGAGCAGTTTTCTTTTTGTGTCAGGTTAGATTTTAACTACTGAAGTTTTTGATTTTTAAAATATAATATGCGTTTGGCAGAGATATTTGATCTTTGTATTTATATGTGCAATTTTTTACTTCTATTAGCTTAAATATAAATGAATTTTTGGGTCATGTAATAGAAAAATGCATTCAAGTACAGTTATAGAAAAATACAATATTTTAAGTAACATTTTTTTTGCATTATAGTATTAAAATTTTTTTTGCCTTAGTCCCTTAAGGATTTTATGTTAAAACTTGTTAGAATAATTTATAAATGTGTAAATTAATGAAATATTGTAAGGTATTTTATTAAAAAAAAAACCCAGTGGTATCTAAAGCAGAAAATTACCAAAATGCAATTTTAAACATAAATTTGTAATTAAAATATTTTATATCAAATAGTTTTCCATATTGATATTATAAGAGACCCCTGTTAATGCACTCCCAGTCAATGTTGATTTCTTATAACATGCTTTAAAAAACATTATTTCCTCCATTAAATTAGCGATAAAAGGAAAAAAAAATATTTAATAATTTCTTGCACAGCATAAATGCAGCATGATTAGGGAAGCAGTCTATTCATAATCAGAAAAATAATCCATAATTGTAATCCTGAGTCTATTCCCATGGAAATTTAATTATCATAGTCATTGAAGAGATATTTTCCTTGCATAAATCAGTGTATGGCTTTTTGTTGGAGGGCATGACTTCTTTCACACAGGCATTGTGAAGCATTATGTTGCACCATGGGAGTGCTATAAATAAATATCGCATGCTGAGCTGACCTTGGAATCCTTTCTCAGGCGAAAACCATACCCAGGATGTTAAGATGGTTAAGTAGTAAGCTCAGAAATGTTTAATTTTTTTTATGCTTTACTTTTAAGTAAAAATTTTATTGATTTTTTCCCCTTTGTGGTGCCTGTATTTATATTTTATGAGTTATAATTGCATATTTTGGGTTCCTTGGGGTTACCCTATCTCATTGATTTTGCTAAATATGGAGTCATCAGAAATGCATTTGCTGTGTTAAACAGGTCCCTTCTTGTAATGCATTTTCTGAAATTATTTGTTATTCTTAATATCTTTTTACATTTAGCAAACATTTTTTCACTTAACATAACTGATTTTTATTTCAGATATTATCAAGGTATTAAAATTAACACAGGATAAAGTTTTGAGTACTAAAAGTTTCTGGTGTTTAGCTCAAATTTTACATATAATTCAATTTGATACAGAAATGGTAAG
Organism: Ryuthela nishihirai; assembly: GCA_038380435.1. NCBI lineage: Eukaryota > Metazoa > Arthropoda > Arachnida > Araneae > Heptathelidae > Ryuthela > Ryuthela nishihirai. Next base: position 40,396,159 of record JAWZYU010000022.1, read on the forward strand.
TTATTAGTATTCTATTACATTTTTTCTTCCTGGTTTGCTAATGTTATGTAGACCATAAATGTCAGCAATCTGTTTTTGGACACTGAATTATGTTTTGTTGAGTGTGTATCTAAAATGAAAATGATAGAGAAGGTAAATCATTGGCAAATTTTCATATGTACATATATTAGGTCTAATTTCTTGATGTGTGACAGACAAAAAATTATTTTGCAATGCTGAAAAAATTATAAAATATAAATGTTACAAACTCTCAAAAGGTAGACTCTTTCTTACTTTAACTAAGTCCATTTAAAAGAAAATAGTGTGTAGATATAGTCTCCAAATAATGTAAGAAGTTTACCTGAATATTTGAGAATATAAAGAGGAACTAACACAGATTTCATGTAATAACTAACTGGTTGATAACTTTTTTTCTTGTAATGATTTCTGCAACCTTTTACATTAGTATATCACTGAAAAATAAGCAATACCTTGGCAGAGCAAGAGTAATTGAAACAAATATATTATTTTACAAAATACTTAGTTGCATGTGTGATTATCATTTCTTTCCTTGTTAATGATTATTCCAATACATTTTGAAAGCAGCAATTGCTAGTTTAAGACTAAAATGTATAGTTACAAGGTATTTAGCCACTATTATTCTGTTGAAGTATGATGGTGTCAATTGGGTGCAGAGGAAAAATTGTCTTGAGCCAGGTGGGATTGAACCCATTACCTCCTGATAACATATCAGGTGCTCTGTCTGCTGATCAATTTCTCTGCTATAGATATCAAGGCCATGCCATATGTTCGTTGCACATAGCAGTCTTAACTGCTGTTGAATACTCCATTCATAAAACACTTCATTGCAGGTGTGTAAGACCAACTACATTTCTGCTGTGACTTCAACTGGCATTTTTTTATTATTATGCTCTGTGAATGGAGTCTTCAACAGCAGTTAAGACAGCTATGTGTGACTGACTTATGGAATGAGCTTAACATCTACAACAGAAGAGAGATTAATCAGTGGATAGAGCACCTGACATGTTATCAGGAGGTTGTGGGTTCAGATCCCATTTCACTCCATACAATTTTTCTTCTGTACCAAATTTGACATTATCATACTTCAACAGAGTAATAGTTGCTAAATACCTTTTAATCAAACAGTGCTGTGGATTGAAAAAAAAAAAGTAAAATAGGTAGGTATAATAAGTACAGATGTAATTATTATAAGGTTAAGACATTTACAGAAAATAGTAGCACAGATGCTGATGATGGTACATTGATTTATTCTTCTGAAGATGTTGAAATTTTGGTGTCTGATATTGAATCTGATTTAGCAATTATAAATAAATGGTTAATGTATAATAAATTAAAATTAAATGTTGAAAAGTCTAAATACATTTTCTTTGAAATAACTGATAGTAATACTGTACTAAATGTTACATGCCATTCTCCCAATTCCCCTCTTTTGAATAATTTTGTCAGTGTTCTTCAATTTATAGAGTTTATAGCTATAAATACTTGAGAGTTGAAATTGATCACAATCTAAAATGGAAAGTCACACTAAATTATTACAGAAAAGATTGCGATATTTCTTGTGTAGACTATATGTGATAAAAAAAAATGGTTGCACCAAAATTTTTACATACATTATAATACATGGATTTATTTCAGAATTCAGTATTGCAGATGTAGTTGGGGAGGAGACTACAAGACTAGTGTGCTGCCATTATATAATATTAATCAAAGAATTATTAAAAAGGTTTTTAATTATGAATATTTGGGACTTCATGAAATCCTTTTTTAAACATTAGGCAACTATATATATGTAAAATCTTACTGTTTTTGTTTTCTAATCAAAACTGGTTTAAACCAAAAGAAATGAAATTTAATTCTAGGAGAAAAAAAAAGGACTTTCATGTTCCAAAGGCCAAGAAAAATATTTTGCAACATCATTTTATTTTCATAGCACCAAACCTGTTTAATTCTTTCAAATAATATTTAAATTTTTTTTTATTATTTTAGTTTCGCTAGTTTTATTTATTTATCTGTTTTTCTTTTCAGTTGTATTGTTGTTTTTATTATTTAATGTTCTTATTCATATCTAGACTGAATGTTACTTTGAAGATATGTATTATAAATTTGTATGAGATATCTGTTGAGTTGAACTTGATGAATAAAATTATTATTATTATTATAGATATTGTATTTATGCAAAACAAGCTGCAATTTAAACTATTCACATCTGTATTTTGGATCAGGCAATTAAAAAAAATTCTTATAAGTGCCTGCTACCCTTAAACATTAGGATACATTCTATAGAATACATGATTCTAAAAGTTACTCGTTTGAAACTAATTCACCCATGTTCAATATTACTGTTTACAAGACATGAAAACACAGATCAAATCCTAAACTCTATTACTATCAAAATGATTGATTCATGAGAATTTATCAGATTTCATGGACACAGTGCAAGGTTCAGTTGAAAGTTTACTTCACAATTTTCGCTATATAAATACTTTAAAAATAAACAATTGCTCTCAAATAATAGTTGCTTTTAACAGTAGATACTAGATAATAATCTTGCCTTTTGACAAAAGTTCTGAGCTTTCCATTGCAACTTCTTATTTTTTAATTGCGCATATATTAGATTAAAAGCCAGTAAGTTCTCACCATAGATGCTGTCTTGTTTATTGTGCAAGGCTTGGTACACTCTGCTTTTTCATTGCCGTCTCAGTTTCCAGTTTGTTGCTGTCGTTCCATCGGGACTTTTTTTTTGTATCGGAGATACCAGTCCTTTTGCATATGATGTTTTTGACTGTCAACTTGGTGGGCTTTCTTTGTTTTTCACTATATCACTGATCTTTGCACACAATTAGATGATCTTCTCTCATTCCTTGAGAGCTTCAGGTTCTTAAAAAAACTTTTCCTCCAGTTTCAGCTGATATGTGGGGAGGAAAGCAATTAAAAGTTAAACCGAATGCATTTCATGTCTGACTGATAGCTTCTTCAGCGATGACTGCTGTTAGTGCTGTGGCTGTATTTATAGTGCTCATCCTCTGGCAGTGTTGCTGCAGTTCTGCTTCTTTTTGTCATAGTAGGAGGTTCCATGCTGATGGAAGGGGGACTATGTCAGTATTACATATATTGTTACTTTGCATATTGATGAGTTTCCATGAGAGTTATAAGTTTTCCATGAGAATTTGTTTCATTTCTATCAATTTGAGGCAAAATTTTTGTGTTGTATCTATATATGAGGATAATAAGAAATTTACTGTTTATGTCTCAGTATTTGATTTATTCTTTCATTGAAGTTGACTCATAATTGTAGTTCCTAGGTTCAAGTCCCAATTGTGCCAGCATTGAGATTTATCTCTGCTAAACCCCAACTCTACCTTTGGTCAGAAAGGGGACACCCAATGGATTTGGAAAGGCTGCTGTCAGTTAGATGAGACATGAAGACAGCCCCATGTGCAGGAGATCTGTACCCTTTGGACGTTATAGAGTAGATATTGTGAAAGAATGTGCTGGATGGCCTTGACAGGATGTTTCCTTTGTCTTGTAACAGCTATGCAGTGGGTCCCTTCTCCTAGCCAACACTCAGCCCTTAGGGTTCTTGTGACCTGGCCATTTAGCCCATTGTATGCAGATAGGTCTCTCAAAAGTAAAACAGCACAATTTCTTTGTTATTATTACTGATATTGTATTTATAAGACCAAACAACCATTTTAGTTATTTCTTCATTTTAGTTATGGCTGGTCATTAAGCATACTTGTTAGTTTTTAGGCCTAATGTACAATTGTTGTCTGATTACATTAACTTTTCCAGCATGCTTATTGTTCCTCAGATTGTCTTGTGGCTGAATGTTGGTATGCTTGGCTGCTGATCAAAGGGATCTTGGTTTGAGCCATGGACAGAGCATGGATATTTCTTTGTGTTATCTTTCTGCTGAGGTCTTTTTCCTTCCAGACTGATGTATTAAATTGACTGTTTCCCGTATCTCTGTGGCAAACAGCTGCTTGGGGTAGATTTTTTTTATTGTTTCTCACACAAGATTTGAAATAACAAAAAAAGTTGTATTTATATGTATAGTTTACCAACTTGCTTGACCAGATTTTACTATTGTGACAGCAGTAAACCATATTTACATGTTAGTCATTTATAATATTTGCAGATGCTTAGTCATTCACTATATCTGCATGCATATTCTTTGTCATATCACATTGCAAAAAAAGAATAGGAATGGGATAATACTTATTCACAACAATGCTCAGTCACATACTGTTAATAAGAATATCAGAATTCTCTTGGTTTGAAGATACTGAACCCTATCCCCTTTAAGTCGAAACATTCTCATTCAGATTTCAACCTCTTCAGTTTGTTAGAAAGAATTATTGGGAGGACAGAAATTTAACAGCAGTGCATGCAGTTGTGTTTTCGAATAGTTGTAAATACGTCCTAAGGAAATCAAGGCTGCTTTCACACTGATAGGACAAACATCTAGATGGTCCTTAAGAAGGGTATCTAATATGAAACAGGTTAAAAAATTTTATTGGCATGGTATGATCAAAATTCCAGTCAAATTTGAACCAACCTTATATGCTGAATGACTTCACAGAGAAGATTTTAAAGGCTGAAGTTATGCTATCACCTGTATATTTTTTCCTCCATTGTTAGTACTGTGCTACATGCACAATTGGATTCATGTTACCTGAGAGATGCAGCACATATTGTCCTCTTCTTAGTTTCTTGCAAAATTCCATTTAGCTTTGGTAAATCCCAAAGTTTCTAAGGAACATGATTTCACAACCCCTGGTCTGGGCTAATGTAATAGAAAAAGTGTATCAAGTTAGTATAAACTTAAGATTAAAGTCTGCCTATTGCAGAGAAATGCCTTAGTAGTTCATGTTCCTGTTGTATTGGCCATGTGCCACAGTGTATCTTGTGCTGATTGTGTTATATAAGATTACTTAAATTTTAAATCTTATATTAGTTATTAATGCAGTTAACTTGAGTATTAAAAAGTTTTTCCTAACACATTTTAAAAACTAGTATAAGTGTATGTGTGCAACTCAAATAACTGATAATTATTCCTAATAGAGTAAAAATGATTGCTAATTTTCATGAGAGCTTTTAAGCATTATGTAAGCAAATTTTCGTTTTGTCTCACTTTTTGATAAAAACGTACATCCTGGTTTCAGGAGTAGAATAATCACTTCATCTTATTTGCAGATATTAAACATTCTTCAATGCTTAGATGTGCTGAGTACTGAAAATTCTGAAACAGTTGCAATGTATTATGAAGCATGCTGTTTACTACAAAGGTAAGAGTGGATGCACTAATTTTGATCATTTACAAATAATATGTTTTCAGTTATAAACTAAAAATGTGGAAAAGGTGATCCCAATTATGCATAAGAAAATATACATAATTGTGAGAACATATAATTAGTCTTTTTTTCGGTAACCACATATACACCATGTAAAATTTAATAATAAAATATTATCTCTCAAGCAGCTGCTTGGCACATTGGTCTGACAGGAGCCTTTCAAGTATAATATGCCACAGAGAAAATATATGAGGAATTAGAGACTTAAGTAGAATGTCAAATTAACAAGTCTTTATTACTCAACACCAGAAAAAAATTCTGTCATGGGCTAGATCTGGCCTGTGAGAAGATTTTCATAGCCCATATAACATTTCTTGTTTTTGGTATAAAATGAACTAGACAAACAATTTTCTGATCTTAAAATTTAAATTGAAGAATAATTTAAAAGAATTCAAAATCATATTTTTGGTAACCTTTTTGTAGAAATCTTACTTAGAACTGAAGGTGTTGACAGTACACGCTACCATTTGTTGATCACAGCAATCTTGAGATTTCAAGATCGATATTCAGATATGGCATTACTAGCAGTGCATAAACTAGTAAACAAATTGCAAGCACCGAAATTTATAATTACATCTGTGCTTCATTCCTGCATTAAACTTGTGTACATTTTACCTTATTTTAGATTTTACAATTTATTTTAATTATTACAATTGCACTTATAATTTGTCTTACTCAGGGAAAATTGAGGGCACCAAGCAAACAAAATAGGTTAAGAATGAATACCATTTAGTCTGAACAGAATGGACAGTTTTTTAATTGATCTATGAAAAATAACAGAAGTTCAATAACCACTATAAATTCTTATAATTCTTGTGGCCGAGTGGTTAGTGTGCTTGGCTACTGATCTAAGGGACCTGGGCAAGGCATGGATGTTTGTGTTGTTTTTCTGCTGAGGTCCTGCCATCCTCACAGACCTACTATGGCATATAAACTGACAGGCTCCTGTCAGATATCTGTGGCATGCAGTTGCTTGAGGGGATATTTATTTTTTTAATTTAACACTAAAGCTATTGTAAACTGTTTGTTTACTATGCTATATTTGCTTCTAATTAAGTTGTTATCTCTGTTCCATGTTGAACAGTGGCATTCTGCAACTAAAACAGTTTTGCAGTTGATTATGGTTGAAAAGAATATTGTTTTATGGGCCTAAAGCACATCTAATACATAGAATAAAAGAACATTATAGAAGAGAAAAAAAGTTTTAAAAAAAGATAAAATAACATAAACAAAACCAAACTGCTTTTTTGCCGAACAATATACTTCAAACAATTAAAGATAATTTTTTTCACTCAATAAATATTCCAGTGGCTGAGTGGTTAGCATGCTTGGCTATTGATTAAAAGGAACCTGGGTTCAAATTCCAGATAATTGTTAATTTCTTTTCTGTGTTGTCTTTCTGCTGAGATCTTGCTTGCTCACAGATCACTATGATGCATTGTACCAGCAGGCTTCTGTCAGACCTTTGTGACAAGCAGCTGTTTTAATAGTTATTTTATACTAATAAGTTAACACACATCTATACTTTATAAAGGATTTAATCACGATAATGCTGTGGTACAAAGTTAAAACATAAAACTTCCAGGGAGTAATTCTGAAATAAATGGTCAAATACCATACTTGGATATTAAAATAACTCGAAAATCACACTTCTGTGAGAGCACTGTATATCAGAAACCAACACATACTCTCAATTATATACCAATAGATTCATCACATCCGATGAAATATAAAAAAGCGAGTATTATTCCCCATTATGTCAGGGCATACAGATACAGTTCACAACAAAAAAACTCTACAAGAAGAGTTACAATATATTCGAACAACCGCACAAGAAGTAGGATACCCAAGAGAGTTACTACAAAAATGGGAAACGGAAGCAATACACTGTAAAAAGAGATACCCAACCGAATCCACAACAAGTAGAAATTAAAAAACAGTATGTTAAAAGTTTTCCATATATGAAAACTATAACGAAAACACTCGAAAATACTTTAAGAAAATATAATATTATTTTACCTAGTACTATCACCCAGTCCATTAAAAATTTAATTTTAAACGATAGAGATAAAAAACCACCAACAGGGGGAGTATACAAAATTGAAATCCATGACCCGATGATAAATTAAAAATAAAATAAATAAAAAATAAATACCCCCTCAAGCAGCTGCTGGCCACAGAGGTCTGATAGGAGCCTGTCAGTTTATATGCCATAGTAGAAGGTCTGAGAGGATGGCAGGACCTCAGCAGAAAAACGACACAAACAGCCATGCCTTACCCGGGGCTCGAACCCAGGTCCCTTAGATCAATAGCCAAGCATGCTAACCACTTAGAGGGCAAAAATAAATATATAGGAAAAACATACAGACAGTATGAGACACGAATGCAGGAACATATTACAGACATAAGTAAAAAGAACCTCACAACAGCATTATCAAGAACAATAGTAGAAAATAATACTAAAATTGATAAAATTAACTTTAAACCTGGAATAGACCCAAAAACAAAATTTCAACTACAATACGCCGAAACTTTAAATATACATAAACATCGTGTTGAGGTCTGCAATACTGAGATTCCACTCCTTCTGTCGGCATGGCATCTCCTATTGCAACCTTCGTAATGAGTTGCGCACACAGCACTCAGTACGCAAAGGGCTGGGCTAGACTGATGGCGGCTACTTAAACTTCACTTTGCTATCATCTTATTCGCCTGAGGATGCCACGTGTTATGAGTTTGTGGTGAAACACATCGCGTAATGAGCCTGGAAGGTTCGTGTTTTTAAGATGTTTTTTAAAAGTTTTAACGACGGTCATCAGAACATTAGCTTTCTTCCAGTAAGGAGCATATCTAAAATCTTTTCAAGCATGGAAAAGTGCTTTTCACAACAAAAGAACTGTTCATGTAAAGCCCTATGAGAATTTACTATTACCTTGAGGTTACAATGTGCAACAACATGGCTAAAAGCATCGCTGTATGTAACATCCTACGTAAAAGAAATAGAACTTATACCACCACGAACAACTGACAACTTAAACCATCTTTTTGTGCACCACAAATGAACGAAGTTTAAACTTGTGGATGAGGAAACTAAAGAAAATAGTGTCAGTTCATAACATCTATGCCAGCATTGTAACTGCTAGAAGAACATCTACTATCAGGACTGGTAGCATATATAATTACCAGCTACAGCATGACAATGCTGCAAAATATGCAATTGTACCAGCATAAGTGGTAAATATGTTTTCGCTTTATATAAGGTTCTAATTGGTCTCTTGAAGGAAGAGTTAATTTTGAAGTAATGTATAAAGTTAAGGGTAATTCTAAGGTATTAGTTAAGTAGATCCCATATATGGTAACAGTATGTACAGCACTTTCCTAGTTTGAGAATTACTCCCTGGAAGTTTTATGTTTTAACTTTGTACCACAGCATTATCGTGATTAAATCCTTTATTATAGTAGTTATTTTAATGAACAAATTGTTAATGTTTTGAAAAAAAAATATTGACTACTATCAGAACATTTCTTACCATTAATATTCTGAAACATTTGGATAGAAACATTGAATGGATAAACCATATACATTTTTTTATTTTGAAATTGTATCTGTTGACTTTTAAACAAAATTTTAAAATATCGAAAAGACCATTTTCCAGCAGAGAAAAAGAAATTACACTGCATTAGTGATATTTAGATTCCCAACCTTTGCACTAATTCCACAAACTGAAAACTACCCTCCATCATTTAATGGACTAATGACTCCTTGTTAAAGTAATTTGGTTGTTGAGCATGTATCTTTGATTATGCATAGACTTTTTTTATGTTCAAATTTGGCTGCTTAAAATTTATTCAGTAGTAAAGATAAAACTCCCCATGTTTATTCATATATATGCTATTATTAGCTTTTTGTATTAAACATAACTGGTTTCCATAAATTAAGGAATAAACTAAAAAAATCTGATGTTGTTAAACTCTGACAATTAGCAATATGCAAAAGTCATGTATGTAAAATGTGACACAGGATTGAGGTATGATATGCAAATGAATGGTGCTGGCAGTAAATATTCAAATGCACAATGTTCAAAGCAGATGTTCCAAAGCTGTTCTCCAGTTCTGCAAAATGTGAGGTGGAGTTTTGAGATACCATATTTGTTGGGTATGTATGCCAGACATTTATTGGAAGAAGTGCTGGAACAAGCTATAGGTCAGCTCAAGGCAGGCCAAAGTCAAGCAGTTGTTGCCAGATGGCTTAGTGTGAATTGTTCAGTGGTGAATATACTTTGGCAGAGATTCCAAAAGGACATAGTGTATCAAGACAGTTCAGCAGTGGACAACTACAGGCAACAACCCAAGGGAGGACTGCTTTCTGGTGTTAAACACCTGAAGGAGCAGGATGTCAGCACTATGTCAACTGCGATTGGACCTTGCAGCAGCGAGTGGAACGTGATATTTGTTACCATTATACACTTCATGAGGGTGCCTATACACTAGGTGGACATTGGTGTGTATGCCCCTGATTATTTCGCATAAATTTAATCTTGTGTGGGCACAATTTAATTTTAATTAAGGATCAACTTGAATATTCCCATGCTCCTGTTTTTGGTATTGTGATCACAGTTCCATTTTTTGCCACTTGTAAAGGATATATATCTGCAGTTGAAAGGAATCTTAATGCAACTTCCAAATGCAACTTAAACTGTGCATGCAAAAACCACATGTTCTTCCATGTGGAACTGGCAGAATTTGACTGAAGAAGTAATAGGAGTGATTGCTTCTTCTGTGTCCTACAAAGTGAGTGATGCAATTTGTTTCGGAGAGGTACCCTTTCCCATATATCATAAGAGAATTAAAATATGTATTGCATTCTCAGTTTTGTATTTTAATGTGCTCAGTAAGTGAACATTTTATGAAGAATTTTGTAAATGAATATAATTGTTAGTTGTATAAAATTTGTACACTTCACAAGCCAGTGTTGAGTGGCTGTTTCCAATTCTACAATTCATTTATAATGACCTGAGATTTTCAATAAATATTATCTTTTTGGATTTATCTGAATTTCTAATTTTAATTTAAATTTTAAGCTGTGCATTATTAATATATTCTGATATTCCGACTTTATGTAATCTATATCTAAAACTCCATGATACTATATATTGCAACTTTTGGTGTTATCAGTTAAGGAAGCTGGTATATTTAACAATAAAATTAGCTAAAATTATTCTCTTCCTATACAGGGTGATTCAAAACTTATCGTTCAAATTTCGTGGGGAGGTAGGGAATACGTCAGGAAACCGATTTCACATAGGAAAGTATGTCCGCAAATGTACGCATGCATATGTAGAGGGCGCTGTGTGTACCCAACCAGTGTACAGCTCACCCGACCACTCCCGCTGTCATCAGCGATCGCTTGGTCACCCAGGTCACCTGATTTATCGCCCATGGATTTCTTTTTGTGGGGGGCCATGAAATACCATGTGTACGAGACCCCCGTCGACAATGAAATGGACCTTGTTGCACGAATAGTGGCTGCTGCAGGTATTGTCCGTGATATGCCAGGCGTTTTTGAAAATGTTCGGCGGTCAATGCAACGGCGCTGTGAATCCTATGTCCGTGTAAATGGTCGCAATTTTGAGCACCTACTGTGAACCTGTACTTTACCTAGTTGGAATAAAAGTCACATTCGTTACCACTTAACTGTACTGTTTCCTTGTGTTCACTTTACTTGTCCATTTTGTTCATGTAGATGATGTTTGCGGACATACTTTCCTATGTGAAATCGGTTTCCTGTCGTATTCCCTACCTCCCCACGAAATTTGAACGATAAGTTTTGAATCACCCTGTATGTGAATCAAGAGTTAAAAATAGTTTAATCACAATTTCACTGTTAAAAAAATTTAAATTGTAATAAAAATAATCCATATTTAAAACTGAATGCATTTTAACAGTGAAATTATGATTAAACCATTTTTATCTATCACTATATATTCTGTATTTCTGAATTTTTTTCTTATTGGCTTTTTGCAAATTGCAGGAATATCTAAATTATTTGATCTTAGTCAAAAGTGTTTCTGGTTCATCTTACTACCAATGATATTTTGATTTGTAGTTTAACTCTTGATCTGATTTGAAATTTCTGTTGTGTGCTTTGTTGTAACTGATGAGCAAAACATAAATAAATCAGTTAAACCAAGGCCTTTGAAATTTGGTTTACATTTAGATTTTATTATTAATAAAATGGAAAACTCTTGCAGAACACTAAGCTATATCAAAATTAAAAGTGATTATATTGTATTTTAATTGAAGGAAATTCTTATGACTCTCATCATCTGCTCTACTCATGTTTACCCACAAGTTGCTTTAGAAAAGTGTTAAAGAACTTTATTTCCCTTTAGGCTCACTAAAGAGTGTGTAAAAGAAATGGAAAAGCATATTTCCAAATTTTTGAAACTAATTATGTATCTTTTTCATCCAGCTTTTAAAATAAGAGAAGTTGCTCTAATGACATTTGAATCATTCCTTCTTTCTTTGCTTGCCCATCAAAACAAAGCATCTGGTGCCGTAATAAAATGTAGTCCTTAATTTAGAATTTAGTCTAATATTTAGATTTTATTATGAATAAAATGGAAAACTTGTACAAAACATGAGGCTATAATAAAACTGAAAATGATATGTTTTAAATGAGAGAAATTTTTATGACTAGAAGTATCTGCTGTTAAATATTTCAACTTCAGTAACTCTTTAAATATTAAACAAATATTGTTCAAAATTGAAATTTAGAGAGATTTGAGTAAGCTTTCTATTTTATTATCTGTAGAGATATTATCTCATATTAATCTTATTATCAAAGTTAAGGAGCTTTGAATATGGTTATCCATTTTAATAACATGTTGGACACCAATGGTGAAAACCCTTTAGGGTATGGAAAGTGCTGAGTGATATAAATTGACTGAGAAATTATCTGGTAGCATAAACCATTAGACTATTTGACACATATGTGGTAATTGTCACTGATGAATTATGACCAGTTGTTTAAAATTTAGTGTAGTGAACTTTTATTTCTGTCAAAGGCTTCTAGGGGTCTTGATTATTATTGTGTAAATAATTTGAATTGGAGAACAAAACACAATTGTTTTTCATATTTGCATTTGTTAAAGTAATAACAATCCAGTATACAATTTACATCTTATATTTCAATTTTATATAAATTTTTCATTTAGTTTATATCTTAAAATGTTATTTTACTCCTGTTTACCAATAAGTTATTTTAGAAAAGTGTTAAATATTTTTTTTATTCTCTTTAGGCTCATTAAAGAGTGTGGAAAGGAAATGGAAAATCATATTTCCAAATTTTTGAAACTAATATTTGTGCCTCTTTTTCATCCAGCATCTAAAATAAGAGAAGTTGCTCTAATAACATTTGAATTATTTCTTCCTTCTTTGCTTGCCCATCAAACTGAAGCATCTGCTGCCCTAGTTCAGTTATTTAAAACTGTAAGTATGAATTAAATTTTATTCACCTGCAAAATAAAGTTTGAGTTATCAAAGTGAAATATAAATTGTGCTCCCTAGTTTAGGATATTAACAACATATTTAATCATAATTTTGCTAGAAAGACTTTTATTTAACATTTAGAATGCCACAATCAATTAGATCAGTGGTTCTCAACCTTTTATGCTTCACGTACCCCCCAGAAATTGTATGTAACTGGGATACCCTTCTATAGATAGATAAAACTGTAGTTATAGTATAACAATGGGAATAAAATAAACTTAGTATTTTGTTACTAGATGTAGTGACTTTTGAGCTCTCATGGCGTACCCCACATTGAGAACCCCTAAATTAGATCAATGCTATGAAACTTTACATAAAATGCCAGGATCTGATCCTCTGCATGTCATATGTAATTTCCTTTAAAATCAAGAGATGTCATGAATGGATAGACTACAATGAAACTATTACCATTCTCAATAAAAATTATGAAGGCCATGTATTCCTCAACTGGCACTCAAAGGATTAAAGCATTTTTAAAAGTACTAATTTCAAAATAAGATGTAAAAAAATGTTTATGATATAGTAAGAAGTGAGGGGTTAGGATTAATATATTGTTCAATATATAAGAAGGAAAGTTAAATGGTTAAGCTTTCAATTAATATTTTTCAGGTTACTAAAATAACTTTGAATTAATCCCTGTTTTACTGTTGCAGTTAAAATGATATAAAGTGCATCATTAGAATACAAATGACTGGCAAAGTATGATGAAATGTTTGAAAAGAAATAAGTATTTTCTTTAAAGAATCAACTTTGTTTTTGAGGAAGGAGACAAGAACTATAACTAAAAGTAGTTTCAAAGACTAATGTGAAAGCTGAACCAATGTAAAAATAATCAAGTCAGGACTTAAAATAATCATCTTTAAGGAATATAAAATCTTTTGATCTTAGAAATATGGTTACTGTATATTTCTCCAATTCTTAAATATAAAGGGTAAAACACAGTGTGCTGAATTAAAAGAGATTAAGTTAACTCTATAAACACTAGGTGTGAACCTCTATAAACACTAGGTGTGTAAACACTAGGTAACACTAGTTACGTGTTATTGCGACAAACAATTGGCTCATTGACACTAATGTGGTAATTGGTGGTTGTAGATTGGTCCAGTTTAGTTTAGGTTAAATAGTCATACCTACATTTTCTTCATTCTTCAGAGGTAGTTTCGTCGGTTGTTCATGAAGGACAATTCCGGGTTGTGTGCTGTTCTCGGTAGCCGATATTTTCACAGGTCTGGTATTGCTGCTTTTCACCGGGTGATAGTTTTTAAGTGTGGTGGTGTTGCACCTTGCTGCCTCTGTGGTATGAGTAACATCATTTTGAACCTTGTGCTCCTATTAGTTCACTGAGCTGGTTGCCTATATGTGATGTTGGTGACCAGGCATTTCGATGCGTCTTGTGCTGTACGCTTTATCATATCAGGCAGTCACTGGGTCTCCAAGGTCAAGCATGGACTGGGCGTGCCCTGAGGTGCCATGAAAGGGGAATGAATCAGAAGTGCTCTCTGATCTGTACTGGGCCTGTACATTCAAAAATTTTTAAGAGCAGTCAGAATTTTGGTATAATATGGTGGAACAATGTAGATCCATTATCTAAGTTCCAGAATATAAATTACTGAGTATCGGGTGAACTTTATCTGTCAAAACCAGTATTTATAGATAGGAACCTCATGTGGAAATTGCATGTAAAAAGTATAGTAAAAAGCTTGAATGTTAAGCTTTCAAGAACATACTTTATTTGAAGCTTTTGAATTTGTCCAAGCTAAAAGCAATATACAATTCCTGGAAACATCTTATTTGGAACAAGTACTGTTTCATGGGTGCCCATTCTGAAACTATAACACATTATATTTTTATTCTATTGCTATAACTATTCTTACCACAGTAATGTTATTTGTCTTGACATTTTAATTTTAATAAACTAACAATAGCTACATATCTGGAAGAGAAGCCTGGAAAATTTCAGGCTCATAGAAATTGATTGCAGTTTCAACTGCACATTCCATCTAGCCTACCATGGCTGCATCTTTACCAGTTGAGATTGCTCAGTGCAATGGAACTAGTTTAATATTTTGTTGGTAACCTGAACGATATTAATTTAAGGTTTAAATATCCTATTTGTATTCATTAAAACAGCCTTTATGTAAAATTCTAAGCATCCAGTAGAGTGATGTTGCTTAAAAAAATTACTAATCGCCATTATTTTTCTTTGAAATTCACACATTCATAATTTGTAGAATATATATTGTGTGCATGTATTAGTCATTCAAGTGGCTGTAAAGTGTTGTAATGACCAAGATATATGCTGGAAGCTTGATAAATACCTCTTTTTATGTTTATCAAGTGATAACTTGTTTGTATAAAAAATCTTAATTCATAAACCAAAAATGTAAAAAAAAATTAAGTATAGGTGTAAATCTTCAGTTTGTGTTCAGTTAATAAATATCTAACTTCTTTAAATTTCTTTCTTCATAATCAATAGTGTGTTCGTCTGCATTGCCAATATGAATATTTAATAAGTGAAAACATAATGTGTGAGAATTGTATAAGTGGACTAGTTGTATTTTTTGTTAAAGATACACTTCTGCATTTTTCTCAGCTCAAACAGGCCTTCAAGTGTTACATCATGTTGGTGACTGTTTTTTGCTTATAAGAATAAAGCTTAAGTTAGTATACAGATTGTTTTAGATTTACTTTCTACACATTCTTCTGATTGTTATATATTCTAAGCAGCTTTTGCTTATACATTAAAAGCTTTTTATATTATAGGTAAAACTGGGTCTGTTATACATCAAAATTAATAGTGAACCTTTTTTCAAAAAGTAAGATGTATATAGTTTACGAATTCAGGAAATCATGGCTTGTATAGCATGTTTTTGATTAAATACCAGGCTGGGGAAATCCTTGTCCATTCGTCAGTGCCAAGTAAATTTTCTTGCATAATGTGTAATAGGTCACTACTTGGTAGTTATGTTTTTTGCAATGCACACCACACATTTTCTGTTTGGCTGTTGTACTTTGGAATCTTCTTGGAACGTGCTAACAAGTTAGGTGTACTAAAGCTAAAATAGATTCATGTCCTACGAATGAACATTTCATAGCTAGGAAAAATTGCAACACTAAAATATTCCAGGGGATAAAACATTAACTTTCTCCTTTGAAGGAGTATCATTTTTTTAGTAGTACTGTCCAGAGATGTGATAAGACATGTAACAAAAAAAAAACAAATCTAGCCTTAACTGGCATAGTGGTTAGGCAGCTAGCGACTGTTCCAGCAAGGCAAACTTTGTG
The DNA here is from genome assembly GCA_038380435.1 of Ryuthela nishihirai. Lineage (NCBI taxonomy): Eukaryota > Metazoa > Arthropoda > Arachnida > Araneae > Heptathelidae > Ryuthela > Ryuthela nishihirai. The sequence goes on from JAWZYU010000022.1 coordinate 40,412,370, forward strand.
TGTTGTGTTAGCTTTAACTAACGCAGTGGTCAGCAGTGACTTCGGTCATAGTAGGGCATGTCCTTATATGAGAAGGCCTGTAAAAACTAGGAGTAGCTTCTAGGATTCTTCTCTGTCCTATATGTCGCAAATAAAAAAAAAATCTAACCCTTCTAAGATTATCTTGAAAAACTGGGATGAATCCATAGGCCCAACATTTTTCTCTGTACTCAGCCTCAAGGGAGTTGGGCGTGCTGAGTTGATTTCAGAGTCAAGGAAATTCACCTTGTTTCTTAGACCATATAAAATTTAAAAAATGATGAAAGATTACAGTTTCTTACGGGGTGAGGGTGGCTCAATCGGTAGTGTGCCTAGCTCGTAATCTGCAGTTCCAGGTTCAAGTTCCAGCTGGGTCAGCATTGAGATTTATCTTCGCAAATCTCCTCACCTTGCCCATGATCAGTAGGGGACACTGATGGGCATGGAAAGGCCACTGTCTGTTGAATGGGTTATTAAGCTGTGCCCTGTGTGCGGGAGAGTCTTACTCTGTGCATGTTAAAGAACATGCTAGATGGCCTTGATGGGAGGCTACCATCTGTCTCCCAATAGCTGTTCCAGTGGGTCACCTCCCCCAACCTTCTCTGAGCCTTTGGTGTCCCCTGTGACCCGGCCATTTAGCCCTTTGTGTGCAAAAAAGGCTGCCCAGAGGTAAAACAACCGAACAATTTCTTACTGAAAAATTAATAAACAATAAATTAAAAAAAAATCTTAAGTTAAAAAAATTGTTCACATTAACAAGTTGTAAGACTTTCATGAAAGAAAAAGCTGGTGAAGATCTAACAATAACTCTAAATGATGGATGAATATAAATTAAAGAAACAATATTTTAATTGGAAATCACATTAATTGACCAAACACAGCTGTATTCAATATCAATGGGCTTGTTTACAGCAGACAGGCCAGTGCTGCAAGGGCACACAGATATCTTCAATTAGCAGTTTTTCTGTATTTGCTCATAAACTTACAATTAGTTCAGCTGCATTTTTGTTTCAATTTACTGAACATGGTATTTTCCTAGAAATCAAGATTCTTAGTGGTTTCGGTTTTCTTTTGTAAAGTTATGCAACATATGATAAAAATAATTCTAGAAATATTGAAATAGATTTAAATGATAGAAGATAAATAAAATGAAGGTAATTGTTTTCAAATCCCTTAATTTTATCTGAGTTGGGTTCGGTTGCTTTACCTCTTTTTTGCACACAATGGGCTAAATGACAGGCCACATGGACCCTGAAGGCTCAGAGAAGGTTGGGGGAGGGGACCCACTGGAACAGCTGTTGAGAGACAGATGGTAGCTCCCATCAAGGCCATCCAGTGTGTTCTTTAATGTGCACAGGGTATGTATCTCCCACACACGGGGCCATGGCTTAATGTTCCATCCGACAGACGGCGGCCTTTCCAAGCTCATTAGTGTCCCATACTGACTGTAGGCAGGGCATGGAATTTTGCGGAGATAAATCTCAACACTGATCCAGCTGGGACTCGAACCTGGGAACTGATTACAAGCCTGGTGCACTGTCGACTGAGCCATCCCCGCCCCTAATTTTATCTGATTAAAAAAAGGTCTTTCTAATTTTTGGAAGCTTTTCAAAACTTAATGAAAAAATATATTGACATTTCAGATCAAACTCTTGAAATAAGAATCAGACTTGATAAAACATATAAATAAAAATGATAGTGATGCTAAGAATCAGTATTTAGGTATGACAATTGTAACAGAAATAAGTTTTTATTTTATACACTTCAAAATTTGCACCAAATTGAAAAGGTAATATTTATTAAGCTTTAACTACATATTTTTTATAAGATATATGTAAAATTCATGTGAAACTTAATATAAAAAAAGTTATATGCTGTACTAAAAATGTCTGTTTCTGGGCTGTCATTTTTGAATCTCAACATTTGCAGGTAATGGTGACTTTGGAAGGATCAAAGATGACATTTACATTTTCTTCCTTATTTTTCTTGTAGGATGGATGAAACTAGAAGCTATCTTATATAGGAGATACTAGGTCTAGTTTATTCGAATAAAGACTATCAGTTTTGCTGAATGCTGTTTTATTGGGCATGTCAGTTGAAGCTTACTTTATTTTTTAACGGTAAATTTGCTAAACAGTTGGTTTTTGCTGTGAAATTAGACAAAAAGATAATTTTTTTTTTCATATTCACTTCATTTTAAAGGTGTATTTAATTTGTCAGAAGAAAATTTCAAATGTGTAAATAATTATAATTTTTCATTTCAGCCATGTTCAAAAAATTTATTGCATCTTTTTCAATTGAAGCATGAGAAATATGTCTTGAAAATATGGGGCAGTTTAGTGACTGTGTTAGGCAAGGTAAGAAGGAATTTAAACAGAATGCTTAATTTCAAAAGATTTACTGATATTGAATTACTTTTAAAATGCTTAATTTGTATGTTTACTAATATTTAGTAGCTAACATGCAAAAAATAAGGAAGTGTTCAAATTTTAACTCATCTATTCATATAGTTTGAAATCTTTAAGAATAATTTTGATTATCATCAGTATTATTGCTTTGAACACATGACCTGCAAAGACCAAACTAGCATCAAGGAATTGACATGAGATTGAAGGACAGTTGTGATGTTAGTTGGGTTTTACTTCTGAATAGCACCTTTTTTTTACAACCAATGTGCTAAATAGCCAGCCAGGTCACAAAAAAAAACAGAGAAGGTGGATTCACTGGATAGTTTTAGGAGATAAATGGAAGCCTCCTGTTAAGGCTATCTAAGGTGTTCTTGAACATGCACAGTCGTATCAGAATAATATGACCATCTACCATAGTATATGTATGGTAGGTGGTCATATTATTCTGATATGACTGTGTATATAGGATATGGCTCTCTTGTATATGGGGCCGAAGTTTTACATTCCATCTAATGGATGACAGCCTTTGTTACAAATTTTCATTGGTGTCCCTTTTCTCACTAAGGGCAGAATGGGAGTTAAGGAAATTCTCAATGTTGGCTCAGTTGGAAAACAAACTTGGAAACAGGTTAAGAAGCTGGTGCTGTAATGACTCGGACAATCACCATCCCTTTGAAGTTAGTAAAAAATATTTTAGCAGTGTTGTCTTCAAAACATTTGTTAGTGGATGATAGCAAAGTAATCAAACACCTACCTTAGATCATGGAAACTGCTCCAGCTAGAAACAATTTTTCATTTAAAAAAATTGATTTTTGAAACCAGAATCTTTTCTATAAAGGAAAAAATAATATGTCTGACTATTGTAATTAATGTAAAAAACATATATTTGATTATTTGAAAAAACAAAACTAAACACAAGTTTTTTCAAATAATTCATCTAAATATATATTTTAATATGTAAAGGTATACCATTTTTTCCAGTATGAGCTGATAATATGTGCTGATTAGTACATTAGGTTGTTTACATTATAACTGAAACCTCTGTTTTTCTAGCTAAATTTGTTAAGCAACTGGCAAACATTTTTTTTTGGAGGAAAAAAAATGTGTGTATACTCAAGTTATGCTATTAAATTATGACTTTTTAAATTTTCACTTCAATGAATTATGGGGAGGCAGAAATAGACTATTTAGTTCAAACAATTTATGATGAATAATGGGCATTAGACTTTTCTCACACCTAAATTAATAGGTTTTTAATTTGTATTAAGCCATTGCAAAATTTATTGTAATTCCTATTCTGCATTTATTAATCTTCTGGTTTAGCAAGTATAATTTATTTATATATTTTATACCCGTGGCCGAGTGGTTAGCACGCTTGGCTACTGATCTATGGCACCTGGGTTCGAGCCCCGGGTTAAGGCATGGGTGTTCGTGTTGTTTTCTGCTGAGGTCCTGCCATCCTCTCGGATCTTCTACTTTGGCATATAAACTGACAGGCTTTTGTCAGACCTCTGTGGCAAGCAGCTGCTTGAGGGGGTATTTATTTATTTATTATTTTTTTGTTTTATAAAATATATATTTAAATTTTCATGCAAGGTACACTACGTACCTGACTCTTTGAAAAACTATTCACTGTATTTGAATTAGCATGCTAAAGTTGGAGTACAAAAAAAGGTCACAGGAAGAAACAAAATAATGACAGTGAACATAATTTTTTCATATTTCCAAATAATAATGAGCTGCCAAAAATCAAAAATATCATAAAATTTTAAACTTACTGTAATTTTCTTGAGGAAATCTGATGTACAGCGACATATTTGAATATGTTGAAATTATGTCAACTAAAGCTTTTAGTATGAGGCTTACTAAAAATTATGGCCAATTTAATAAAAAAATTTACTGATAAAATTATATTTGTAATTTCTTAAAATATGTATTTCAGGGAATTCATAAAGGGTGTTCTTTAATTAACAATCTGTTGGAAGTAGTTGAAAAAGGATTCAAATCTTCACTAGAAGATGTTCGAGCTGAATCTTTTGTTGCATGGCAGTCTCTCATTAGCAACTTTGCATCTGATTTAGGTAAGTTAACTCAGTAATGGCTAATTGAAATGAATTTAACAAAATAAAATTATTTTACTCATTTTTTTGTGATAATATATTATAAGATGTTTAATGCAACAACTAAACATTTTGATAATATATACCGATGGAACTGAGAAAAACTGCCTTAAAGAGGTAGCAGTTTCAATCTGAACTGCCAACTGCTCTGATTTTTATAGATTTCATCCAAATTGGTCGTTGTGAATCCAAATTTTAAGTTTTCCAATTTTGACTTTTTTTTAGAGAAAATCTGCTCTAAAATTTTATTTCTTCTCCATTTTTGCAAGAGAAAATGATAATATATCAGGCTTGATAAAACATATAAATAAAAATGATAGTGATGCTAAGAATCAGTTTAGGTATGACAATTGAGGAATTGCTTTCATTTTATCTCTTTAATTGGATTAAAGGTTTTCGTCTGTTCCCACTACTTAATATATGCTTATCCTGGGGGTATTTACCTTCACACTAATGTCCCAAAGATCAGATGAGACTTCAGCTCACCATTTCCAGACAAAACACTATGCAAAAGTTACACCTAAGTTCTTTTACTGAGTTGAAGGCTGCAGATTGATATCTAAATGGGTGTATACAACATGAATTTATCCTAATCCTGCTGTAGACAGCTAAACATAAATAGATTACTTAGAATGCCACTTAGCTTTAAGGTGAGTGAGGCCACACTTGCAGTTTAGAAAACTCCCTGATTTGCAAGTCATGATTAGCATTGCAATGGGAATGGATCTCATGCATATCTTTTGTTATTTGTGTGTCATATCTGCAGTTTGTGCAGTTTTTGTTCAGTTTTAATCCTTAAAATTCCTAGTTTGGATTATCCATGAATGTATTTAAATGCAAGCATATACAGTAATTTCTGTTTACAATATATCAAAAAATGAGCATACCAAAATTATTTTTCTCTAAAAACAAGATAATTTAAATAAGAACTGAAATTATATAACTAAAAGAATTTTAAAAAAGTTAAAAATATATCAAAGCATGTAAAGTTTAATTAATTATTGAAATAAAGAATGAATCACTTGTGACTCAAGAGTATATAATGCTATGGAATTAAATTTCAAACAACAGCAGATATTTCATTTAAAAATTGAAATTTTTTAATGCTAGTCATGAAATTATTTTCAGTTTTGTTAGATATAGCACTAAACTTAAGTCATGCCTTATAAAAATAATTTTCTAATGTAATCTACAATTGATGCCATTTGAGAGACACATTTTAAGGACAGCAATTTCTGATGTATCATAGTTTCATTTTCAGTAGAGTCAATTGTTATTAATAATAAAATAGTTATTATTCATTTAAATCACAGTATATATTTGTTGAACAATAAAAAGTAATTCCTGAGCAGCAAAGTAAAAAAAAAACTTTTTTTTAAATTGAAATTTGACTAAAATGTTGACTGGAAGGGATGCACCTAGTTTCTGGATTGTGTTGTTTTACCTCTGAGCTGCATTTTTTGCACACAAGGGGCTAAATGGCCAGGCTCAGAGAATGTTGGGGTAGGGGGACTCATTGGACAGCTGTTAAGATTCAGATGGTAGCCCTTCAAGGCCATCCAGCATGTTAACATGCATAGGATGTGGCTCTCCCACACACTGGGCTATGACAGATTTATGTTCGATCCAGCAGCTGGTGGCCTTTCTAAGCCCATTAGTATCCCTACTGACCAAGAGCAGGGTGGGGGTTTAGTGGAGATAAATCTCAATGCTTGCTGAGGTGGGATTCAAATCTGAGAACTACAGATTACAAGCCTAGCATCCTATCCCCAACTACGCATGGGGCATAATCCCTGCCCCATGCGTAGTTGCTGGATGACACAACTCTTTGGTAGTAATAAAAATCAATATGTAAAAAAGTTTAGGAAACATGTATTACAGCTTTGCTAGGTGGAAAAGTAGGTTAAATTTGTGGAATCAATAATCCACCTACAGTACAACAGAGGAAAGGCATAACTAATGCATCACTTCTTCATGCTATTTAAGTGACTCAGGCAGTGATGCAATGTGCTATGCAAGAGCAAACTGATTATTTTTGAACATTTGTAACTGCAACATTTCAGCTTGAAACTGAAAATTACTTCTTTCTTCATCAGTTGTGTTTAATTTGCTTGTGGGTAAACTTGACAAGTTTCATGATATTGTTCAATGTGCAGATGGCAAGATCTCTAGTTCAAAAGAGCAGAATCAATTTTCTTTAATGAAATAAGCCATTCTTCATTAGTGTTTGACACACTTTTCAAAGGCTTCAGTGTTTCAAACACTGAAGTTACAGCTTTGGCAGTAACTTGAAGTATTCTGTCTCTCTAGTTAAATGACTATAGAGTAACACTTGACCTTTCTGCATATTATCCCTGATATATTTTCCTCCTCCAAGCATGAGTTTTTGTTGCACATTATAAAAAAAAGTCTTTTGTCATTATTAGCAGTATTTTTTGTTCATAATGAAGGGTAATTTTTTTTTTCCTATTGTGCTCGATTTCTTGGTTGCCATCAGCTTATTCACCACACAGTGTGAAACGCAACATATTATGGCATGCCCTTAAATTGTTCCCAATGATCCATATCATAATTTGAAATTATGTTTTATAATTTGTCAGCCAATTCCAAGGTTCCAAGGTCCCCAATGATCATAGACATTGACAGAATTCGAAATGAGAGACTGAAGATGAACATAGACATCTTTTGTGCAACACACAAAACTTTGATTAAAAAAAAATAAAATTGCATTTTGAAAATTTTCTTAGTTATATCTTTTAAAATATGCAATTCAGGTTTGAAAAATATTTCCTTTTTTTTATTTGATGCATATTTTATTAAACTAAATAATTTGTTAAATCGATCTGATTTCTATTTCTTAGAAGTGCTGAACGTTATTCCTGATTTGCTTATTAACATTCCTCTTTGCTGAAGCAACCTTCTGATTTAAGCTACCAAGTTTTATTTGAATTATCAAATCAAAATTTTCCTTAAAATTTTGAAAATATAAAAATTAACAAAAAAAAAAACTGCAGATTTTGGAAGTAATTATGAAGTACGTACTGCTATTTTTTTTTCCATTTTACACCTCTGCCATAAATAGGGTTGACAGAAGTTGAAAATGTGAAAAGATAAATTTTCCCAAAAATTTCTTTAAAAAAAGGGGACAGACATAAAATTTAAATGTAATTGTTGATAGGTATATAAAAATGTGATTTTTATATTATATAAAATCAGCATAGAGCCATTGAAGGATATGCAGAGAACATGAATACAAAAAAGGCATAATAATAACATTATTACTAGAGCATCCCTTGCAGAATATCTGCTCACATGAGTCATTGTTGCAATGTTTAATGCCTCTCCCAGGGATCCATGCCCCCTGGAAGGAAGGAAAGCTGCATCCAAGTGACCTTGAATGTTATTAGAAGAAAGAAAGAAAGCTTTGTTTTATATTAATTATAATTCACATTTTAATAACAAATACAATGTTCTTAGTTGGAAGGGTCAAAATAGATAAATAAGATCAAATATTAAAAGGTATTTATTTATTGCTGTGAAGTTAGTGTGAAGTATGGCCATCTCTTTTCCTGCTGCGGCAGTGTTCCTCAAAGTTGTTGCTGGAGTTGCCAGCATGTTGATTGAGTCATCACACATCACACTTCATAAATATTTTTATTGCAAAAAAAAAAAGGAAAACAAAAGAGGAAATTTTGATATAAAACGAGAGAAAAAAAAAAAGATCTGAGCAAAAAAGGGAACATATTCTCTTTAAAAAAGATCTTTGGTAATCCTAGCCATAAACCTATTTCATTATTCCCAGAATTATTTTTATCATTTATCCCAGCATCTCTGCATCTTTCCTGCTCTTAAAATAAAAACTGTAAGTTACACAAGTCTTCTTAGAAAGCAGAAGCAAGCCCAGATTTATTGTTGTGAAGCTCCCTGCAGTGTAAAGTACATCATGGCAGACCAGGTGCAGTTGAATGCAGTGACCTAGTTATTGCTCACACATGCAGTAAAGTGGCTCTAGAGTGGCTGTTTACAGAAAGAGATATAGGATAATGTGACCATGCCTCTAGCCAGGATATATACTTTTATAATTAAATCTTTGTTTTCATTTCTGTAGATTTATTTTGTTTCTATAAATTGTCGATTTTCTGTTGACTGATCTATCAATCTTTTAGAGTTATGCTACATCGGATGGTGGATGGTTGTTGCAGATATTAGAGTATTTAGCATCACATTAGGTTATATGTTAATATTTCTGTTATTATTTCTTCATTTTTCTTCTAAAAAAACTTTGATCTTGTACCATTCCCTGAAAATGAATGAAGTCTTGGATATGGAAGCAAAAAGAACTTCCTTAACATGGAAATCAGCCCTCCTGTGGGAGGGCTGACTCCCCTCTCAGCAGAACCATATTTTAGCCATTTCACAAGTTTTCCTAAAACTGAGTGTTACAAACATACAAGTATGGTTCAAGTCCTCAAAATGTTAAAGAATTCATTTATTCACCAATTTAAAGAAGTTTTAAATACTTCCCTCTTCTGAAGTTTTGTCTAAGCCAATGTGAGCAAATTAATATTTTTTAGCCTTGCTGCACTTTTTTTTTGTGTTGGATAGGTATTGATGAAATATTATAATTTGCACTTTCAGAATCTCCCAAAAGTTATAATTGTGCTTTCTAAATGGCAGAAAAAGTTGAAAGTTCCAAAATTTCAAACAAATATTGTAAATGATGTATTTATGTTAGAAACTTGACATTTTGGTGGTGGAATGTGAAAGTCATGAGGTTCCTTGGTAATGAGTTAACCTCTTAAACCCAGGGTGGTGGCAAATTGCAGCTTTTTTTGCTTTAAGGGATAATTGTTTATTTTAGAGATAAGTTAAAAATTATTTTTGGGTTAAATAGGTATTGATGAATTATTACAATTTACACTTTCCTAATTGTAAAAAAAATTATTCACCCTCTAATGGTGAAAAGATTCAGAAATTTTAATTAATATCGTGAATGCATTTTCTTTAGAAATTTTGGTGGTGGAATATGAAGGCCATGGAGTTTCTGTTGGCAGCAATTAATTTCATCCTTTACACCCAGGATTGGTAGGAAATGCAGCTGTTTTGCTTTAAGAGATAATTGAAGAACTTTTTTTTGCTTTGTCCTTTTTTGGTACTAATGAAATGCAATTTGCATTTTTCAAATCTGTAAATAGTTTTAATTTATATTGTTAGAGATCACTAAGCATGGAAATAACAAAACTTTTAACAAATGTTCTAAGTGATCTGTTTACAGTAGAAATTTGAAATTTCAGTGTTCACTGACAGCAGAATCTGCTCCTTTTTCGCAGAGGAGTGTGAGAAAGGCAACTTTTTGAAATAAAGGAATATAACACAAATACTTTTTCTATTATAAATGACCTTGTTACAAGGACATTAAAGGATCAGAGAAATTTGAGGAAGGGATCCCTGGGCAGCTATTAGAAGAAAGAAGCCTCCTGTTAAAGCCATCCAGTATGTTTTATAATGTGCACCAGTTACAGCTATCCTGCACATCAAGCCACATCTTATCATCTCATCTGAGGGACTGTAGTCTTTCCAAACCCTGTGTTCCTTTTCTCACTGAGGGCAGGGTGAAGGCTAGTGGAGAAAAATCTCGATGCTGTCTGGCACAGTAGGGACTTTAATCTGGGAACTTTAGATTACAAGCTTTTCTTGCTAAAAACTGAGCTAATCTACACCCCTACTTTTGTTGAAAAATGTGATTGTAGATAAAGATCTTGATCAAATCTTCTAAATTTTGATTTCCAATAACATTCTTTGTGTTTGAAAGTTCCTTTTAAAGTAAACAGTGATATGGAGAATTAAATATATTGTCAGTCTAATTCTTTCAATATTTAAAGAGTTAATCCAGGTTTTGTTCATAGTCTTCAAAATGTTAAAAAATTTATGAATTCAAAAAAGTTTCAAATACTCCCCTCTTCTAAATTCAGCCTGAAAAACGTGGTTTACATCCAGAGGCCAAGCTATTTTCTCCCTATGATCAGCCAAAAACAATTTAACTTTAGAACTTTTTTGCCAAATAACTAATGAAAGGAATTATGGCATGTTATATGCCAAATTAATCAGCATTTAATTCTGGATTTTCTGAAAATAAAATATTTAACAAAAAAAGGACTAGTTTTATTTTAATAGGGACTTTTTTTTAGAGTCGTGTAGTAAAAAAATTCATCTGGCAACAATAAAAATTTATTTAAAAAACAGTAATAGAAATGATTATACTGTACATGAATGGGTATTTATTTATGAATAACAGAAAAAGTTCTTGTTTTAAAGTAAACATTTCTTCTTTTTTATAATTTTTTTCTCCATATCATAATTTGAGAAAAGTCCACATTTTTAGTCATTGTTCTGAGCCAGATAAACAAGTTAACTTTAGAATTAAAAAAAAAAATCAACAGAAATACGTCATGTTATATACCAAATTAAACAGAATTTAACTCCAAATCTTATAAAAATGAAAAATTTAAATTCAGACGCATATTAATTTTAATAAGACATTTTCACAGTGATATAGTGAAAAAATAGGTTGAATTATAAATTTAAGGCTTAATGTTGGAAAACTTGTTGAATAAAAACGGTTAAATTATATATTAATCAAAAGTAAAATTTTCTCCCGAATAATATTACATTTACTTGAAACATTTATTTTTATATGTTTTAACCCTTTAATGCCTACAACTGCCCAAAATGGCCGAAATTTGAAATGGACTTGTACAATAGTGCTATTTCTTTGTCTTTAATACCCTCTACCCTTTTCTGAAATTTCCAGGATGTTAAAGGGTTAATTATTCTTTTCAGTGTGGTATATTTTAAAGCACGGGCCAGTATTATATAAGGTGACTAGATTACTCACATTAATGGGATTTTCTGCCCAGTTTATGAAATAGAGGAACACTTTCTAGGCTACTTTTTTTTACTGAATATTATGATTTTTTTTTTCTCTGGGTGTTGAATTTTGGTGATTTTGGCTAAGTGCTTAAAAGTTAGTTCACCAAAGCATAAAAAAAGTCTAATATCATCAGTGGCACAAACAAGTTACCAGGGGAGGGGAGGGGGGATCTTTTGAAACCATTGAATATAAAATTCACAATTTTGTTTTTATCAATGAAACTGCTGGTGGAGAGAGTAAAATGTCTTCAATGAGTGTAGCAGGGGGGGGGGGGGGGTTCGTTTTCCAGAAACGATACAAGATCAAAGTTTTTGTATTTAAAAACAGAAATAATAAAAGAAAAATTCACATATAATGTAATGCGATGTCAAATAAAATATCCATAGCAACAAGTTGTAAGCAGACTATCTGATATAGCATGACTCCAAAAAATCTATTGATAGCATGTGTGAGCCACCTGCCTCCTCTTGTGCAGTGAGCTGTAATGCAATTAGTGAAGTGCACCCAATTTTGGAGCCTAAGAAGGATGTTTTTATTTCTAATTTCGATTTGAAGAATGAGAAAGACAGAGAATTCTGGGATAAATGATATAAACGATAAAAATAATTCTAGGTATGCTGAAATAAGTTTAAGGCAAAAAAGAGTGTAAAACAGAAAAAAAAAAATGGAGGTATATTCTTTGTAATTACTTCCAAAATCTTACCCTTTTTTAAAAATAGCAGTTTTTTTGTTAATTTTTATGAGATTTTCAAAATTTAAGGAAAAATTTGTTGATAATAGCTCAAATCAAACTTCTGAGCTTAAATCATCCATTTGCTTCAGCATAGAGTAGCGTTAATAAACAAATCAGCAATACCGTATAGTACTTCTAAGAATGGCAGTCAGGTGGTTTTAATGGATCATTTATATTGTAGTTTAATCAAATATGCATCAAATGATTTTTAAAACTTGAAATACATATTTTTAAAAGACATATTTAAGAAAATTTTCAAATGGCAATTTTATTTTTAAAAAATTGAAGTTTTATGTGTTGTACCAAAGACATCAATGTTCGTTTTTGGTCTCTCATTTTGGATTCTGTCAATGCACACATATGATGTGGACACTGGAAGGGTTAACAACTAGCAATGCTAGCCTAAGAAATTTATAGAAAAATGGATGAATATTTAAAGATTTGTTTACATAAACTTCTAAAATATACATTTTATTAAATGGTTTGTAATAATATTTTTTTTGTTAGCTCGTTTTCAGAAAAAGCAAGCTACTGTTTTTCCCTTTTGCTGTCTGTCTGGCTGTAGACATTCAGCTTCTCTGTTTTTAGAGATAAATTTGAAATGTTTTTGGGTTAGATAGGTATTGTTGAAATATTACTATTCACACTTTTCTAATATTCCATTGGCTCTAATTGCACAATTTAATGGTGGAAAAAGTTGAAATTTAAAAATTTCAAATGAATATTGCAAATGATGTAATTATGTTAGATATAAAATTTTGGTTGTAAAATGTGAATGTTATGAAGATGATACAAAATGATTTTCACCTTTACCCCCAGAGGTGATAGGAAAACATATTTTTGTATTTTAAGAGATAATTGTTCTTTTTTAAAGATAAATTAAAAATTCTGTTTTGGGTTTAATAGGTTAACACTTTTCAAATCTACCAAAAGTTTTAATTGCATTCGCAGACAGTGGGAAAATTAAAATTTTTAAAATGAATATTACAATCTATTTGGGTTAGAAATTTGAAATTGATATTTTAGTGGTGGAGTGATGATTAAAAGGTTTACATTGGCTGCAACAGTTTGCCCTTTAAACCCAGGGATGGGTGGGAAAATGCATCTTTTTGTTTTGAAAATTAATGAATTTTTTTTGTATTGAATAAGTACTAACAAAATATGATGATTCATAGTTTTAAAAGTTCCAAAAGGCTTTAATTTACATTGCCAAAAATGTAAAGCTAAGTAATATTGCAAACAATATATTTATGCTAGAAATTAGAAATTCTGGTGATAGAATGTGTTAAATGAAGAAAAGATGCCCAGAGAACATACTAATAAAAGTATAATTGATATTCATGTGTTTTAATTAAACGATTTGTTAGAATTCAACTAATAGCTTTTTAGCTTAAAAACATTAGTATTTAACTTTAAAATTCTCAATAATATTTTTAATATTATTTATTATAATAATTTTAAGGGATAAAGGAGAAATTATTTTTGCATTGTATAGGGCTAATAATTCATTACCATTTACCAATTAGTTCAAATTACTACTGTTAAAGAATGGAAAATTTTTAAATTGAAAAACTTAATTTTTTTTGAAAATGAGGATTACCATTTTTGCCAGAGGTGATATGTTATTCTTTTAGTTTTAACAACTTCTGAGGTAAATATTAAAGACTGGCATTGTTGTTAAATATTAAAGCTTCCTTTACTTGGAATACTGAAAAAATATTGGAAAAGCGAAATTTCTAGGATTGAGATTTTTAACTTATCTTTAGTCCTATTTTTCCTTTATTGAACTTTTTTAAGAAGTGACAATGCTTTAATATCCCACTTTAACCTTTGTACTTCAATGTATTTCAGAGCATTGAAAGGAAGAATATTTTTTACATACAGTCTCAGTAAGCAGTATTTTGTAATGCATTGTATTTTTGTATAGTGTAAATATTCATAATCTCACGAGATTTTTTTTATGTTGAATATTGCCTACGGTATGTATCATAAGTCTAGCAATGACACCAGTCTATTGTTCCTCCAGAACAAAAATCTATGTTTGGCGTGCAAACTGCTTCACTTGAAAAATTATGCAACTCTATGCAAATTAGCTGCTGCCAGCACATGACTGAGTAATTAGCTCATCCAAGTGCTTTAAATGCCATTCCTCCATTGCTCTAAGGTCAGTCTAGTGCTTGCAATCATTGTATTCATTTTGTTAACACCCCAGTGTCTTGTTATTTGAAAGATATTTGTGTCCAGTTTATTTATCTGAATTCTGTCCATAGTCATATTGTGTTGCTACATGAAATGCTGTAAAAGTTTGCTTTATAGAATGTAAACAGATTGCAACAGTGAAAATAAAATTAAACCCCTTTGAAGAGTAGGAAGTGTAAATGTTCATCATTGAACTGGCCATGATATTTCTGCAACAAATGAGGCTACTAGCACATCATATCTTGCTGCCTTAGTGGTAAATCACAAGCCAATATGGAAGCTGGCAAAAGGGTATCAAATCAGCCAGAAATCTGTGCATTTCATTCTGAAAGACACAAATTGTATCCTTACAAGATCCAATTTGTGCCACAACTCTACCCCTACAATTATGACTAGAGGATGGAATTTTTGAAGGGTGCTGCATCATGGATACAACATAGGTGAAAGGATCATCTTCTCAGATAAGGTGATTTTTTTTTTTTCATCTGTCTGGCCACATTTACCATCATCAAACCTTTAGTTATTGGTATGATGCACTTTGGACACAGGAACACCTCTTCAAGATATGTGAACATGGTGTGGTATTCACAAGAATCAATCATTGGGCTTCAATGAAAATGTGTCTTCTCAGACCTATTTATATGTTTCAAAAAACATAATTTTCCCTTATTTTGATGATTTTCCACTGTCCTCTTTTTCAAGCACTTATTTTCAACAGGATGGGTACCTGTTCATTTCTCCAAAGATCAGAATTTAAAGGATGTCAATATTGCTCAATGAACTTTAGTTGCAGTTAATGGAGCCTGACACAAGTGCATACAAATGTGTTATGAGCACTGTGGTGACCCCTTCGAACATTATGCTTTGTAAGCCCTGAACAATACATTTGCCACCATAGTTACTATTTTTTTTTCATTATTTTGCATATACTTCACAATTTTTATTGTAATTGGGTAAAATATTGCCATTGTCAGACTTTTGATACATACTGTATATCTATTGCATGTAGCACTTTTAAATTAATGAAATTTGTTACCATACGTTTTGAAACAGTGTCTTTAAGGATGTATTTAAAAAAACTAATATTCTTAAATTGTTGCTGTTGAATAGATGTGCTCTGCAATGCTAAGAGATTACGATTGCTTCTTCACCCATTAAAGATGAACACTGACAAAGCTGAAACTGTAATTCGTATTAAATGTGATACATGGTGGCATCTAACTTGGAATCTTGCTGACAAGTTGTCAAATAATTTTGATCAGGTTGGTATTTTATATTAGCTCTTTTTATAATGTTAATGTTTTATAGCCACATGAATTAATGATTTTAATATTGTAAATATTTGAATATATTGTAGTTTTCATTTATTTCATTTCTATGTAAATTATGATTCATGACCTCAGTATTTAAAACATTTTTGTTTTGACAGTATATATTATTTTTTATCTCAGGTAAACTGGAATATAATAATTGTAAGGATTGTAAAACTTGGTTGATAATGGTGAACTTGCATTTTTGTTGTTATATTTTTATCTTTATATTTTAATGAAGAAATTTGATTATTTTTTCATGATATTGTAGACTATCTGATATTGCAGTTGATTAGCAGTTTTATGTTCACTTTTTCAGTCAGTTGACTTTCAGTCAATTGTTTCTTAACCTTTATTGTTTGTGTTTATTATATTAAACTGCTAGTTGTATAATTTTATGGGAGCAGGGGTGGCTCATTCAATAGCCTTGCCAGGCTCATAATCTGCAGTTCCCAGGTTCGAGTCCCAGCTGGGTCAGCTTTGAAATTTCTCTCCATTAACCCTTCCAGTATCCAACGTAAAAAACTGTTTACATCCAGAGGCCAAATTTAACTTTAAAACTTTTTTGCCAAATAATTAGTGAAAGGAATTATGACATGTTATATGCCAAATTAATCAACGTTTAATTCTGGATTTTCTGAAAATAAAATATTTAACAAAAAAGACCATGTGTTTTATTTTAATAGGACTTTTTTTTAGAGTCATGTAATAAAAACATGCATCTTGAAACAGAAATAAAAATTTATAATAAAAAAGCTAATAGCAGAAATGATTATAATGCAGATGAATAGAAAGGCTATTTATTTCTAACAAAAAAAATTTCTTGTTTAAAGTAAACATTTTTTCCATTTTGAAATTTTTTTCTCCATACTAATCTTTTAGAAAAAGTCCAGGCTTGTTGCAGTCCAATAAACAAGTCATATTTAGAATATTTTTAATAAATAACTTATCAACAGAAATAGCTCATGTTATATATCAAATTAAAAAAAAATTAATTCTGAATTTTATTGTAGTAAAAAATTTGAACTCTGTAGTAACATATTAATTTTAATAACAATTTTTACAGTGATATACCAAAAAAAAAGGTACACATTTCATAATTACTTGCAAAATCTTCCATTTTTAAAAAGTATCAGTTCTTTGTTAATTATCAGATTTTAAAGACTTTAAGGACAAATTTGTTGATAATAGTTCAAATCAAACTTCTGAACTTAAATTAGGGGATTGTTTCAGCACAGAGTAATGTTAGCAAACAAATTGGCAATACCTTATATAACTTCTAAGAAATGGCAAACAGATGGCTTTAACAAATTATTTATATCATAGTTTAATAAAATATGCATAAAAAAAGAAAATATTATTTAATATTATATCAAGCTTAAATTACACATTTTTATAAAATATCTATTAAAAATTTTTAAAACAGCAATTTTTATTTTTTTAAAAATCGTTTTCTTTTATTGTACTAAAAATGGATATATACGTTCTGGACACTGGAAGGCTTGTGGTCCTGCTTGTGGTCAGTAAGGGACACTGATGGGCTTGAAAAGGCTGCTCTCCATCAAATGGGACATTAAGACTTTCCCCGTGTATGGGAGAGCCATACCCCGTGAAGAACATGCTAGATGTCTTTGACGTGAGGTTATCACCTGTCTCCTAATAGCTGTTCCAGTAGGTCCCCTCCCCCAACCTTCTCTGAGCCTTTGGGGTCCTTGTGACCTGACCATTTAGCCCATTATGTGCAAAAGAGTGCCGCTCAGAGATAAAACAACCTAACCCAAATGTATCATTTTAATTAATGAAATATATTAAAGCTGTGTTCCAGTATTTATTACCAGGGGTGATTCATCCATTAGGCCACTTGGGGCACTGCCCCACCAAAAATAATCACTAGAAATAATAAGTGAATTTGAAATTTAGTATTCATTATTTATGTTATCTAGAAAAAACAGTGCATTTTATATTCTTTTTGTAATAATTATTTGCTGTGCTATATAGGTAATCACAGCATTCACTTTGCAAATCAGTGCTACATTGTCTTTAAACAAAATGAATTTCTCCATTACAGTCATCACCAGAGTTTTAACTGTAATTAAAATGGTGATTGCTCACATGCACTGAAATACAATAGCAATGAACTGGAAGATATAGTCCTCCAATTCTTCCAACCTTCATTTGACTGTACCTTTTAGGGTTGCCAACTTTTTATTTTGTCAAGGAAAGACAATTAGTATGAGCAGTTTAGGAAGGATATTTAGATATGAAAATATAACGATGTATTAAACATTTGGTCTACAATGGAATGCTAGCAATACATTTTAATAAGATGTTTCATTAGCAGTGCTTAGTGCAGGTAATGTCATTTCACTTGCAATGCAAAGATGTCCAGTTCAATACCAGCCATCCCCCTCATATTTTTTTGTCCATTTTTTATGAATTCATTGTATTACGATGTCACTTTTTTTTTATAATTCATTATATAATAAATAATTATTACAACCAAAAAAGACAACTGTTAAGGGATAAAAGTTGAATTTAATTGCAGTAATTATGCTGTCAAAATAATTGTTTTAAAAGACAATTACTGGTCTGGATTATTCCATTGTATTACAGTCCATTAAACAATGTAATGGATGCCACTAAGATTTAAGCTACTTGTCGCTTACTTAGCAATCTTTCATAACTGAAGATGGTGTCATAAGCCAAGACAGAATGTCATGCCAATCCAATACAGTTAATTCAATATTAGAAATCCCTCCAAAAGTTTTTTTTATACACATGCATTGCTGGACCTAGTCAAGTGCCCCACCAAAAACATTGATCATGAGCCACCACTGCTTATTACTTATTCACAAACACGTGAAAGAATTTTAATGTTGATAACATGGACGTTTACTATATCTTTTTAGTACTCCATCTTGTGTTAATGAGTGCTACTAAACTTTTAGATATACTATCAATAATAGCCTTTTTTTTAGGTTTGTATACCCCTTTTAGAGTTCACATTAGCTTCACATCTAAAAGAACGACAAGAATCATCATTGTCATCTACAGCAGCTGTTAGATCAGGTAACTTTTCAGTCAAGTTATTTGTTTTGGTTTTATTTTAATTTAGCTTGTAAAATTAGTTATATTGAATAGTTATTATTCCTGAAGCCAGTGTTTTATTGATATTGTAACAGGAGCACATGCTGATAAATGGAAAATTGCCACATAATTGGGGGCTCAGTTGGTAGCACACCAGGCTCGTAATATGTAATTCTCAGGTTCGAATCCCAGCTGGGTCAACGTTGAGATTTATCTCTGCAAAATTCCCTGCCCACGGTCAGTAGGGACACCACTGTGCTTGGAAGGCCACTGTCCATTGGATGGGACATTAAATTGTGGCCTGTGTGTGGGAGAGCCTACCCTGTACATATTAAAGAACACACTGGATGACTTTGATGGGATGCTGCCATCTGTCTCCCAACAGCTGTCCCAGTGGGTCTCCTCACCCAACCTTCTCTGAGCCTTTGGAGTCCAGGTGACCTGGCCATTTAGCCCATGGTGTGCAAAAAAAGTGCTGCCCATAGGTAAAACAATTCAACCCAAAGCTGCATAGTTGGAGTGGAGTTTGGCTCATTCAGTAGCTTTCCAGGCTTATAATCTGCAGTTCCCAGCTTTGAGTCTCACCTGTGCCATTGTTAATATATTTCGATTAACATGTATTCTGCTGTTGATGAGGAAGGGAGACCTATAGGCCTGGAAAAGTGTTGGATGGTATATTAAACCATGGCCCCATGTACAGGAGAGCCATACTCTGCACATTTAAAGAACACAATGTATGGCTTTGACAGGAAGCTTCCATCTGTTTCCTAGCAGCTGTTCAGTGGATCCCTTTTCCCCAACCTTCCATGAATCCTTAGGTCTCTGTCATCTGGCCACTTAAGCCATTGTATGCAGAAAAAAAGTACATCTCAGAGGTAAAACAACCCAACCCAGCTATGTAGTTCTGTGATAAGAAGAAAACAATTAAATTATCATAAGAAGAAAACAACTAAATTATCATTTCTGATTCTTTAAAAAACTAAATCTGAAAGCTAAATAGAATTTAAAACTAAAGAATTGTGAATTTATATATGCAATTAGTTGAAACCTATTAAATAGTCCCATGACAAAGTGTAGTAATTTCATCACGCTGATGATAATGAGTGTTTTGTATCTAATGCAGATATAATGAAATCATTACAGTAATAAATTATTATAGGAAAGCATCCTGCAGACAAGAAACACAAGAACACTACCCAACTCCTGATAATAGATGGTACCACTGGTGGGTCAGCAGGAATGCTTATAAATAATTATTAAACTCAACTCATTAAGTATCCACTAATAATTTTCACTCTGTAAATTGATTCAAATATTTAGAGGAAAAATTGTCTTGAGCCAGGTGGGATATGAACCCACGACCTCCTGATAACATGTCAGGTGCTCTGGACCACTGAGCTACCGGCTGTCGATCAAGATCCCCTCTAACTGATGTTATGAACATTCTCAGCCTACTTTCCTAATTTGTAGGAGTGTTCAGGCAATCCCGCCTCAAGCAGCTTTTTAATGCCTTTTCTTAGATGAAATGCATGTCTTACGAGTATGCAATCTACAAATAATTATTATTAAACTCAACTCATTAAGTATCCACTAATAATTTTCACTCTGGTGGTCGTTAGCATTGTCTGCTGATGCATGGAATGTTCATCTGGTGTAGCACATAGTGACATTTTTCTAAGCATGCTGCAGGATGACATGCTATGCAATATAGTTGCAGTGGAGCTGTTCTTCCGGTTTTAACTGTGATTTATAGTAGAGACTCATCTGCTGCTTTACACATTTAACATAAGTTATATTCATTAGCATAATGCATTTCATCGGTCTGCTTTGGTGATATCCTCAGATGCTATCAACTCCTTGGCAGATGGGGTTGATATAATGCGGCAACATATAACATTCAATCCGTAATGCTTGTCTGAAAATCAGCTGTAAGAAACCTTACATTAATGCACTCATACTCTAGAAGAACATCATTGTGTCTGCTGAGAAGCAAACTTATGTGTTGGAGATGCTTTTTATCTTCTCTCCCTGAAAAGAGAAATTTAGGATTAATTTTAAGTATTTGGCCTTTATCTTTCCATCTTGTCTCTTGCAAGCCGAGAATATCCAAGTTGTAATGGTGGAATCCTTGTTTAAGGACATCAAGAGAATATTCTCTGTGCAGAGTTTTCACATTCCAACTACCCATGGAGAGAAAATGGTTAGTGGGATGTTTAAAGAAACTATATTTATTGAGAGAGGAAGTGCCGACAATATCAAACAGCCCTCTTATCTCAGGCATGAGGCAAAGATCTGTTTCTCCCACGAATAAAGGCTGAAGCCATCTACACTGGAAAACTTACGCCTCCAATGTAGGTTTGATGATTTCAGGTACCTGCGATGACCTCAGATCAGGATTATTCACCAGCTGATAAAACGTTTTCTGTGAAAGTATTCATTTGGGGCTGTCAACCCACAGGCATACAGAAAACACAGTGGAAAATTTTCCCTGAACAGAAGCCCACCAGTCAGCAAATTCAGGATCCATAAACAAGCTCAGAGCCATTATTCCATTCTGATTGATGTATATTGTCAACACCAGGACCCTGTGTAGTTTACCACTCCTCAGCAGGGTAGAAAAAGAGAAAGTAGCTTTAGTAGTCCAGATCAGTAGACCACACTGATCTGGCAGCCCTCCCCTTCCATTGCTTTCCATGAGAGTATCTTTTGAAAGGCATTAATGGTCTGCACCATGAGATGGGAAAGTTGGACTTTAGGTCCTAGGCTTGGTCAGTCCTAGGCATCATCACAGGGGATTAGTGCATACCTCTCCTTCCAGTGACTACCTATCTACCAGTTAAAGACCGAACATTGAAAGAAAACATTGCTTCTTGGTAAATAACTGTTTTATATAATTAACCTTTAAATTGTCGAGTTTCTGAAACAGCTCACTGTGGTGGCTGGATTTATTTTAAAGTGTTTTCAGAAAATAAAATTAACAGTTTTTAAAACTTCATCCTGAAATGATTAATGAAGTAAAAGCTTTGGTAAAAAAAAAAACATTTTTTACTCTTTTTTTATTATTTTATTAGTCAAATATAAGCAGTTCATAATATTCTTGTTAATGCTTAAACCTTACATTTATTTAGGTTCTTATAAAATTTTTAGTCATTTATGCATATGACACATAATGCTTAGACTTTTGATTATCAGCAAAATCTGTGTTATAAACAATCATTTTGTTTTAAAAGCAATATAATTTAAATAAAAAAAAAATGAAAAATATACCTTAAAAGTGGTAAAGAACCAAGAAAAATATTTCAAAGTATTTAATGTTTGATTAAAAAAATTAATTCTAAAATTCCGGCAGAAATTTTGGTTAAAAATTGCAAATTCCTAACCTTAATTCGTTTATTTGGTTGAAATATAATTAAAAGTATTGCTAAAATAAGTTCTACCTTTAAAAAATGTTCTTTGAGGCTAATAGCTTATTCCTATAGTTCTCCTGATATCTGCCATTAGAGAATCACTAGTGGTTTCATTTTCGATCACTTCAAATTAATTATTGTTTATAATTGTATTATACCTTTGACAAGCAACAAAAATCGATTTTAGAAGCATTAGAGTAAAAAAAAAATTAAAATCGAGAGTCTGTTAAAATATTGACTGAAAGCAGATGTATAATTTCCCAGATGATGCAATTTCTGGTTGTGAATAAATCTTTATTGTTGAAAGTTAGGAAAGTATTATAACTCTGCTAGAGTGGGAGCTAGGCCAGAAGACTGGAAATCACAACCAATTGATGTATAATTTCCCAGATGATGCAATTTCTGGTAGTAAATAAATCTTTATTGTTGAAAGTTAGGAAAGCATTATAACTCTGCTAGAGTGGGAGCTAGGCCAGAAGACTGGAAATCACAACCAATTGATTGATAATACTAGGCAACACACAAAAAGGCTTTGAAATGAAAATAGCCAATTACTAATTTCAAGGTGCTAAACACGAAAATGACAATAAAATTTGTCGATTGGCTCTTGTTTAGGAGAGACAGAGATGATCATGTTTAAACGACTCAGTATGCATTAAGTACATAGGTAACCATTTCGCAACCTGTAGTTTAAACTCCAGATTGCAACATATTGGGTTGTATTGCATCAGACCACCGTACACACAACCCCCCAAGGTAGTGCATCATTGTCTGATGCAATGTAGTTCAGTCATGACATCACGGCTTTGCGATTGCAGACAAAAGATGATGCAATCGTTAGTTGTAAGCAATGTCTCATAGGGTGAGTAAGTCTTTTGAGTGACTCCCATTTACCCCTGAGTCATAAGTACAACTCAAGTGATCCCTGCAGTTTTAATCCAGCAGTAGTGATGCCTCGTAACTGTGTTACTAGTGCAGATACCTTTTGTTACATTTGCGGGGAAGTGACATTTGCAAGCCAGAAAAGGGCCATTACTCCAATAGTGAAAGCGGTGTACAAGTTTTAATTTGGATACAAGATCAGAGACCGGGATAAGGCCTGGGCCCCCACACATATACTGCATTATGTGTGTGCAAGAAATCTGTTCCTATGGTTTGGAGAGAGCCAAGCAATCATGCAAATGACTTCTACTTCTTAATGTTCCACCTGTTTCTGGAGGCATCACAAGGAAAAAGAAGTGGACAGTAGTGTACCCAAATATGCAGTCTGCTCTCCAACCAGTTCCACATGGTGAAGGCCTTCCCATTTCCGAATCTCCAAAAAAATTTTCCATTGATTCAGACGATGAGGAGGTAGGCGAACTGACGTCGGGTTCTCCGCAGCCTTCGGTGTCTAATGATGATCCATATGTCAGCCACTATGCGTCATCTGCGCCACACATTCTCACCAAAGAAGAAATGAACGATCTTGTTCGTGATTTGGAGCTGTCCAAGGCTAAAGCAGAGTTTCTTGGATCAACTTAAACAATGGAATCTTCTCAAGCAAAATGTCCAAGTGACTTCATTTCGAACTCATCATGAGCAGTTTGCACCATACTTCAGAAAGGAAGATGACCTTGTGTTCTGCTCTGATGTAGATGGCCTGATGAATGCCCTCAGAATCAAACACGACCCTCAAGAATGGTGACTATTCATAGATTCCTCGAAATTGAGTCTCTAGGTGGTGGTGTTGCATAATGCAAATTGACTTCCATCCATTCTGGTTGGACACGCTGTCTACATGAAAGAAACCTCTGACAACCTAAAATAGCTGTTGAACTGTCTTCAATACAGCAAGTATGGCTGACATCTCTGTTGTGACTTGTAGGTAGTGGCTCTGTTGATGGGTCTGCTGCTGGGATATACAAAGTACTGCTGTTTCTTATGTGAATGGAACAGCCGAGCAAAGACTTTGCACTACGTGAAGAGAAATTGGCCTAAGAGGAAATCTCTGAAGGTCGGAGAGAAGAATGTGGAACACCCAGCAGTGGCAGAAGCGCACAAAATCCTGCTAACCGTCCTTACACATCAAACTCGGTGTGATGAAAAACTTCATAAAAACTATGGACCGGGACTACATCAGCTTTCAAGTACTTGGCTGACAAATTCCCTCGATTCAGTGAAGCAAAAATTTAAAGAGGGAATTTTTGTGGGTCCTCAGATGCACAAGCTGTTCAGAGACCAGATGTTTGACAGTCTGTTTCAGGCTGATGAGAAAAAGGCTTGGGATGCATTTTGCTTGGTGTCAACTAAATTCTTCGGAAATGTCAGGGCAGACAACTACAAGAAACTGGTTAAGGACATTCCCCAACAACTGTGGCATGGTTAGTGATGAGCACAGTGAACATTTTCACCAGGATATTGCAATATTGGAGAAATGATACCAGGGAAGCTGGTCCACTTCAATGTTGGCTGACTATTGTTGGACGCTTGCCAGAGATGATCCTGAGCAGCTGTACAAGAGAGGGCAAAGCGACATCTGAAGTAAAAGTACAGTTTTACCGATACATGTCATACATACATATTACTCTTATATAACAAACTATTGTGGATTTCTCAGAAATCGCAGCCAGTTTTGCATTTACATTGTCATATTCGTGTTCAGCACCTTGAAATGTTTAAGAAATGGCTACTTTTATCTCAGAGGCATAACTTTTACGAAAATTTGTTGCCCAGTGTAATCTGTGTGCAGCACAGCAGAATGAAAGCGTAAACTTAATCATCGCCGCTTGATGCTATTTACAGTGACTGGACGTGCATTCGTTGACTACAGACTTAAATAGATTTATTTTTAAACTTTATCATATTTTTTCAAGCAGAATTAACAGGTAAAAATATCGTAGATTTAAATGTTATTTTCTATATTTGATTAGAAACTGTTAAAAAAATTAGATTTCTGTTTGGAAAAAATGGCTTGGGTTCGAGCCATTTTTTCAACAACTCCACCTTGTACTAACAAGGTGGTACAAGGTTCAAGCTTGTCCTGTATAACAAGGTGGAGGAGTTGTCTCAACAACCGCTCCACCTTGTTGTAGGAGTTTTGAAATGCCAGCTTTTAACATTTTGATGCATTTGTACATACCTCTGCTATTGCCATTCGTATTTATACCATATATTCAAGTGGACAGGCACTGTGATATTTCCAAGGTCTAACAAGTTATCTGTTAAAAGTAAGATGCCCACAGTTTATAGGCAAGTCCATCCATCATTCGGGGCAGGGGTGGCTCAGTCGGTAGTGCGCCAGGCTCGTAATCTGTAGTTCCCAGGTTCGAGTCCCAGCTGGGCCAGCGTTGAGATTTATCTCCGCAAAATTCCCCACGGTCAGTAGGGGACACTGATGGTCAGTAGAGGACACTGATTCTGCCCACGGTCAGTAGGGGACACTGATGGGCTTGGAAAGACCGCCGTCCGTCGGATAGGACGTTAAGCCGTGGCCCCATGTGCGGGAGAGCCATACCCTGTGCACGTTAAAGAACACGCTGGATGGCCTTGACGGGAGGCTACCATCTGTCTCCCAACAGCTATTCCAGTGGGTCCCCTCCCCCAACCTTCTCTGAGCCTTCGGGGTCCATGTGACCTGGCCATTTAGCCCATGGTGTGCAAAAAAGTGCCGCTCAGAGGTAAAACAACCCAACCCATCCATCATTCATTTCTTGTCTAGCAGCTGTCCCCACAAGTTTACTGTTGGTCCACAATCTACATGCAACCTTTCTTCCTACCTCTCAGTTGTTCCATGTTGCTCAAGTTCTTTTGTTGTGCGATCATCCAGCAATTATTCTAGCATTTGTAGGAACAATCAACACTTTGTTTCACATTGACACATTCATGGTTTCCACTTAAAGTTTCATCATTTACATTTTCAACCATTTATACTTTCCTGTTAACACAGTAGGACTTTTGAGTTTGAGTAAAGATGATTGGGAATGGGTGACAGTTCCAACCCAGGTTCACATGCATAAACCTAGTAGTAGTCATTGATATATCACAACCACAAAACTCATTGAGAATATGCATCTTTTTCAATTCCCAAAATTTGTAGAACTCAGCTGTTTTGCTGACCAAGATCACATACTAAGTGCTCTCACACTAGATTCATTTAAATCCTAGATGTTGAAAGGAGAAAGTGTTGTCTCCTTTCAACATGCACACAGTAAATTGAACTTGCCCTTTCTTTAAGGACACTAAAAACAAAGTCCTTTGTTCTTCAATGATAAACATTTACATTTTCATATATTATTAACCGATCATTTCGTGTAGAAATTTGAAATATGAATAAATTACATCTTTTTGTTTAAGTTTAAATATTTTATCTTTTTCTTAACAGTGTTGTAAAAAAAAAATTGATTAAATCCTAATCCATGAGATGTGCAAAACTCCCAGTGATCAGATTTGTAATTTTAGGAAGTTTATATGTTGAGGATTAATAGAAATATTTTACATAATTACAATATGATAAGTATTACACTGATTTTTAAAATAGTATTAATGATTCAAACTTTTTTTTCTATGTACTACATTACTATTTTGTTCATTATTACTGTCATTTATGTTGCAAGCATTTTAATAATTTTGCATATTGTAATTTTTATATAGTACTCAATTACTAATGATTTATTTATGTATTTCTACCTAAAAAGTCAATTCTGGTTATGATTATTTTTGTATTAATAAGGTCCAAAAATAGAGCTCCTGCAGAGAAAAGGATGTGAAATTCTTATTCGTTTCCTTGAGCTTCCTCATAATTCTTCATTTAGCAATATCTCAAGTCCAAAGAAGTTACCTTCACTTTCTATTTGTAAGTATCATAAATAACTCCTTAAGTGTTCAAACCTAGTTACTGTTTTTAAAATTAGGCCTGAGTAAGTCGTCATTTTAATTTGAATTTGAGTTATTCCCAGAACCTTAATGCTCTTGACCATATATATGAAGTGTGATCAAAATGCAGCGATTGAACTAATATTTTGGAAATGATGAAATGTACCGGCTATTTGGATGGATCTCTTCTAAAGTAGTTTCCTTAATACTATATATACTATTTCCACTGATTCTGCTTTGCTTGGAAGCATTCTTGATATGCTTCTTTTGGAATTGCTAATAGTTTCTGTGTTGTTTTCTGAATAATGTCCTCAGTCATTACAAATCTTTCATGGGTACTTTAAGTTTAGGGAAAAAAATCACAGGGAGCTAAACCTGGTGAGTAGGTGAGTGTAACAGATGGGAGAACACAGGGACAGAGTACTTTGCAAGAAATTCTTAAATAGAAAGCACTGAGTATTCAGGGGGTATTGCCATAAGTGCCAATTCCCTGAAGACCATGTTTTCACCCCCTTTCATCACCGGTGAGGATGTGAGGAACAAACTTAGCCAATACATGTCTCATTTCCAAATCTTCTGTTAAAAATTGACTGACATGTTCCTTTAGAAATACAGTTTCATTAGTTAAATGTTGATCACTCCCAATCAGATCACAAACATGAGTGATTGGGTTGAGTTGTTTTACCTCTGAATGGCACTTTTTTGCACACCATGGACTAAATGGCCAGGTCACATGGACCCCGAAGACTCAGAGAAGGTTGGGGGAGGAGACCCACTGGAACAGCTGTTGGGAGACAGATAGTAGCCTCCCGTCAAGGCCATCCAGCATGTTCTTTAATGTGCACAGGGTGTGGCTCTCCCGCACACGGGGTCATGGCTTAATATCCCATCTGAATGACCTTTCCAAGGCCATCGGTGTCCCCTACTGAATGTAACCAGGGCAGGGAGTTTTGCGGAGATAAATCTCAACGCTGACCCAGCTGGGACTCGAACCTGGGAACTACAGATCACGAGTCTGGTGCACTACTGACTGAGCCACCCCTACCCCATGAGTGATTGAATCACTGGTTTTTGAAATTGAAGGACAGCAGAGCGAGGACTTGCAACCCACTTTAAACATTGTGAGCCATTGGAAAGTCTCAAAATGATACATATATCATCTTGAACAATAGATATCACCTTTCACAAGAGTTGTTTTTAACACTTCATGGGTTTCTGTGCACTTTTCCCTAATTTGAAATAAAATGTGATGCAAATTCACTTACTTTAAATGGAGTAAACACACAAAAGCACCTTATATTCAGTGCATGCTGATTAAGACTGACTGCAGATAAGCAAATGAACCATGAGTCAACATGTTGCAACAAGTCACAACTCACTATAATGTTACCTTGTCAAGATACAGAGTAAGTGTCTGAACTTTTTGATCACACTACCTATGTTGTTGCAGACTGCAGAGTAAAATTCTAAAGCTCAGACAAATACTAAGGAAAGTTAATAATTATTTTGATTACAATTGTGGGCACTGCTGGAAATATGAAAATTTAAGGGTTAAGTAAAATTAGGTTTTCTTTAAAACAATCTAAATTTTAGAATTAAAGTTTTACAATAAAACTGTTTTTGCTGAATAACTGAACAAATTGAATTAATTCTTGGAAAATAGGTATGTCATAAGTTTTGAGTAAAATGAATACAGCATCTTGTTCACATTTATGTAATTCACTTGCTTATATTTTGCAATCACTCTATTGCAGTACCACTTCAGTCACCAATCCAAATTGCAGTGTTGATAAGACATCTCAAGGAATTAATTAAAGCAGCTAAAATTGTGATAAAGGAATTTGGAAAGGATGAAAAGAATTGTAAGTTTTCAACCTTTGAATAAGTGCTTTTTAAAATGTATTTCTAGGTTCATAAAATGAAATAAGCCTTGTATTTTGTAATTCTTATGGTCTTCCATACTGAGTAATAGCAGTTTAATGTAGTGTTTGAATTCATATTGTCATTTGTGACAAAAACCTCATAAATTACCCCTGAAGTAGTTGCCATAGAGGTCTGATAGGATCCTGTCAGTTTAATACATATAAATGTATATAATTATCCCCCTAAAGCAGCTGCTTTTCACAGAGGTGTGGCAAAACAAATTTATAGTATAGTATGGCCGATTAAAATCATTGGTTTGAGTGGTGCTTGCATTGAAATGCAGATTCCTGTAAATCACTTGCTGGTGTTTAAATATATTAATATTTTGACAAATATATTTTTGTTTCACATCCTTTTCATAAATATTATATAAATATGCTGTATGTAGGGGTAAATCAGAAAAGTTCCTTATTTAATTTCTACAGAGAGCAGGTAATTACACTAAAAATGATATGCAGGAAATGTCCTCACATGCGTGTTAATTTTCAATCTAGTCACCAGACTAGTTAACACATTATAATGGTCAATCAGCTTATGAAAGCCCTGTCAGTAGAAGGACACATCCTGTTCCTGAAGTCATTGTGTGACTTCAGTTAGTTGACAACAAGCTCCAACTCGTCAACATCCTTCACCATCTTCTCCATTCAGATGTGTTCCACCTCATTACTTGCCTGCAAGGACTAGATAGTGAGTGACAAGTTCACACTATAAACTTTCATCTCTCAAGATCTTTCCACTTATGTCAACAGTACTTAAAATATAATTCATTACATTTGATACTAAGTATCATAGATATCTTGAAGTGCTTTAAAATGCTAACAATGTCATAGAGAATTAAGGACATTAAGTTAATTTTAATTACTGCACTGTGAAGCTCTACTTTAATTTTTGTTTTTATTTATCAGATCTTTTAAATTAAGCCTTAATTGGCTAGTCAGATATATAAAATCATCGTATCAGATTCTTATTCAGATCATTATATTACAAAATATTTTTATTTTATAATATAACCGTGACCTATTTCTGTTGATTTATTTTTTTAAATATTCTGAAGTTGACTTGTTTATTTGAGTGAGAACAGTTTGTAAAAAACTTGGGCATTTTTCAGTATAGTGCTGACAAAAGAAATTTTCAAAAAAGTAATTTTCTTGTTTCAAGTGAAAAATTACTTTTGTGTTATCCAAAAATATCCTTTTTAGTCATATGCATTATAATTATTTCTTACTTTTTTAAAAATAAATTGTTATTTTCATTGCCATATGATTTTTTTACTACATAACTTTAAAAAAGTTCTATTAAAATAAAACTTTTCTTTTTCGTTAAATATTTTATTTTCAGAAAATCATATATATTAGCTATAATTTCTGAATAGGCGAGTGGACACATATGACATCATTGGTGGCAGAAATTGGCAGTTTCCCCATAGTTCCGCAGCTACTTGAGCGATCAGGCACAAATTTGGTGGGGTGGTCGCGCTTAGTTCTGACCTTGATGTGATGGATGGGGTTCCTAGCTGCTGTGGGTTGGGAGTTGTCCCTTGAAAGGGGTCTGAGATATCTGGGGCGCTGCTATCTGCCTACCTTGTGAATGAAGTTATGAGCTGAGACTGAAGTTATTGATTGATGTATGTTTGACACCAAACTTTTTGCAGGAGTTGTGACTGGAGTGATGAAAAGGTGTGAATGAATTTATTGAAATGTTTTGTGCCAAACATTTGGCATTGGTATTACTAGTCCAGAATTAAATGCTGATTAATTTGGCATAAAATATGCTATAATTTCTCTCATTAATTATTGAGGAAAAAAGTTCTAAATTGAAAATTTTTGGCTGAGCATAGTAAAAAAAAAATGAAAAAAATAGATGGGCCCCTGGATGTGAACCAATTTTTCAGGCTGGACCCTAGAAGGGTTAATATTTTTTTTTTCACCTAGCAAATTGTTGCAGATAATAATATATATATCTTGCAGTTTATATTGTGTGTAACAGTACTGAAGTGAGTGTTCTGCAGTGGGCTCATGCATGCCTATTTTTCCTTTTTTTTTTTCTTTGCCAAGCCTGTTGATGAAATAATTTCATATAAAGTATTGTTTTGTTCTATTGTTGATCATAGCAATATTAGTTATTAAGACTTAAACCAAAAATAAATATAAATACTGGACATTTAACTAAAACCATGGAAGTTATTTTTTACCTCCATCCTTTTCTTGCTTACATAGAGCAAGCCTATTGTTAAAGCGATTGGTCAGTCTTCTTGATTGAATGTTAGCACATCCTAGAATTCTGTCTTACATTTAAATTGTGCTTATCAGAAAAGTTAACAGGTAGCAATTTCTTTTAATTTTACTTCTAACTAAATAGCTTTATTGAAATGTAACATCACTCTTCATTATGATAAATTGCAAAACTTATATTTTACAGTCAATCTACTAGATGCTCTTTTGAAGCTTCTACTTGTAATTGTTTCATCTGTGCCTGAAGATGGAAGCAAGGAATCAATTGATGCAGTTACATCATTCCTCCAGCTATTAGTAGATATGGTTAAGAATGAACTGTGTACTCCTAGTTTCTGTTTGGTAAGTAGCAATTGTGTTAAGAAATGACACAATACAAATATTCTAGAACTTTTCTCAGATTATACTGGTGTAATATTTTTAGTACAGGTATTAAATTTTAAAGTTATTAATATAATGCAAACATAATCCTCAAGCATAGGCAACATACACTACCTGACCAAATTATTACAAACACCTCCCTAATACTTTGTTATGGTACAGTTCCCAAATTTCAAAGTTTTCATTTCTCTGTGCATAATTCTTGTTGAAATGGGTTTTGAACTGCTGCTAGTGATAATCTCACTTAGCAAATGAATTGTAACAGCTCTGTTTTGTGATATGCTTCATGCCAACAAATGTCTGTTCCTGTCTGTCAGCTTTTTTCCTCCCTCACTTCCCATGATTGGTGGACACTTGGGATATTGTGCCCCATGGTTTGCTGCTGAGTTCCATTACCTCTGTTGTGGATGCTCCTGTCCATCATGCTTCAGCAATATGCCCATTTTTGAAGCAAGCCAGATCAGTCTTTTTTACCCATGTTGCAGTTGACTTTGCTTTCTACCATGCTTTTATGGCTTTTAATAAGACTTCATAGTAACACTGAAAACTTATGTCAATACAAAATTTTGCATGCATTGACGTGTTTTATACAGTACTTTGCACACGTTGCAGTTTCATAATAATTTGGCCAGGCAGTGTAGTTTGCTACAACCAGACTGTTGGTAATTTGGTTATCTACTTATAACCATCTGTTTTGAGCAACAGTTACCTCATTTGGCTATTGAAGGCCATTTCAAATAAACTCAATTTAACATTACTCATCCATCTAATTTAAGATATGTTCAATTCCTGGATACTATAGGTCATTATATATATATATTGGCAGCATGGCCAAATCATTGCATTCTCTCTCAACATGCTGCTTAGAGGTGGTTGCTAATTTGTTTATTTAACCTCATCATTATTTTCATAATCAGAGCACCTAATATCTAAAATGTTGCATAGGCATCTGGAATCAAAAGTATCAAGCTTTGTGTTACCTTGTTTACAAAGGGTATGTCTTTCATTAACATAACAGATTTTAGAGATGAAAAAATTATTTAACTTAAATTTTCTACTGTATTTACCTATTTTTCCATACTTTACAAAAATTAAGTGTCAGCAGCAATACCTATTCTGTTTACTTTATATCACACATTGCTAGATCTGTCAAATAATTCCCAAGATAATTAAAATGGGAAACTTGTTCAAGAGCACAACCATTCAGAGGAATTGAAGCACCATCTACTTGAACATTTTTATTGCTTTAGTTTCTCTCTTTTATCACTAATCTTCTATCAGTTTCATCAACATCTTCAATGAAAGAGTTAATTTCATCAGCATCATTTGGTAAGACCATATTGACAGCATAAACAAGCCTGATATTTTCTATTTTTAAACCATTGGTTCTCAAGTGCAGCCACCAGAAATTTCAGTAATTGAAATAAAAATAAAGTGTTAGTGATATTTTTATTACACAAATTCTCCACAAAAGGAAAGTTTATAAACAAGCACATCAGTATATATTCAAACTTGTAGCATTTATTATTTTATTTTAAAACCCTTTCCATGAACTAAAGTAGTATAAAGTATGGTGGTTACACAGTCAATGCAATATCTGATAATTGATTAATTATGTGATAAAAAGGAATAAAGTGTTTCTTGAAAAAAATTGTTTTTCTATAAATTTACATATCTAGACAGGTATGCTTGCATTTGTTTTATTTCATTTTTCTTAATGGCCATAGCAAATTGCTCCTGGCAAGTAATTCAGTTATGAAAAAATATATCCCGAGAACCACTTTTTTAGACCATCTAAAGACTCCTTGTATTCTCTACTTTTCCAACACTTTTCTCAGTATATAAACAGTACTAAACTAAAAAGAATGATGGCAGTATGCAGTTTTATCTAACTCCAGCTATTATACTAATATGCAGCTCAATGGTATAGTGTTATTTTAGATAATATGTTAGCTAACTCTTCAGCTAGTCTGTAAGACTTTACAATCAACCATAAATTTTGTCAGTTAACAGGGTCAGAGGCTGTTTTGAAATCTTAAAAGGGAGTAACTATAGGTGCTGTATATGGGACATTGCTTATTGTGCAAAAATTTGCTGAAACCCTTAGGAAAACACTTTTAATCACAAGCTTCTAATCATAAACTGTGTTTGTAATAAAATATTTGAGCTTGCTGCTGCGTGAACTCTCTACTTCAAATAAAGTTTGCGATTAAAGATTCGTGTTGAAAAGTGTCAAGCCCAAATGTTTAGACTGTGAAGGCTCACATACCTTCTTAAAGAATGCATCTATTAAAAAGTATTCTTACATGCATGGGCTGCCCAGTATTTCCTACAGATGTCAACCTTTCTCGAGGTATAAATGTTCCTAACAAGAGCTTTAGTAATAAATTTGGTTTTGTTGTTTCACTTGAAAAATGTCATAGAAACAGACATTTTCTTCAAAATGGAAATGTAATACAGTAAGCTCTTTAAAATCCAACACCCATGGAGATTGAGAGGTGCTGGAGTTCAAAATTTTCCTGATTTTCGAGAGGTAGACCTAGTGATTGAGTAGTTTTGGAGAAGCACATTTCAGTGAATATTAAGCACTGAAAATCGAACTTGTTTATAGATGTAAACATTTATTAATGAATAAAAGATAGTACTAGATTGAAAATAGAATAATTAAATTTGCTAAATGTAAACAAAGGGCAATAAAAAAGTTACAGCAAATATGTCGTGTCGCATGCTGTAGTACTAATTTTAAATGCATGCCTAGTACTCATTAGTTCATTCACCTATTGGACTACACCTAGTTTATTATAAAGAAGCAAATGCAACATCAAATACAATAATCAGTGACTATTCTTTCTGGGCCTTTATGTCATATAACATTGACTGTCTGATATTGTATTGCTGAATAAGTTTGCTCCTTTATTCTCCACTTTCTAGCCTTTTTATAATTTCCAAATTTTTAACTCAAATATAACATTCTTTCTCTTCTTCCCTATCTTTCATTCTTGATTTTATTTGCCATAATTGAAGGATGGGGGAAATTTTTTGAAGTAAAATAGCACATGTGAATACTTTGGTAATGCTGACAGTAATTGTTTACATCTATTAGCACCAGTGTTTGGTAGTGGTGAAAGTGGAGAATTCTTAAAGGCAAATGTGATAGTTCCAAATTGATTTCTTAATATTTCTGGATTGTAATTTTTTATTTTCTTTAAAATGTGCCAGGTTTTAAAAATGTATGATTATATAGTAGAGCAAGATTTTAAAGAGCTTACTGTATATTTTAAAATGTTAAGCCAATAGTATTAATGGTAGAATCTTTAACAGTGCTTTTGTAGAAGTTAATTTAGCATTTTTTTTTATAAATCTGTTGACATTTTGAAGATATTATTTTTGACATAATTTTATGTAAATTATTCATTCAGTATACTTCTAGGAACTATATTGACCTTTGCAATCATGGCATTGTTAAATTCACTTTGTTATTGCATTAAGATTAAAAGTTTATCTTAATGAATCCTATTCTTGTCTATAGTTGTCTTTTACTGTAGCTCATAGTGCTTCCTCAAAGTGTATTATGTCTAAGTTCCAGTATTCCTCCATTCAGTAGCTACACAGGGTAACTGTGTAGTGTTATAACTGTTTACTGTCATAGAATATTTATTCTTGCAATATGATTCTATTCTTTTTAGCTTTATTATTCTTAATAACTTCAATAGAGGAATGTTGTGTCATTTAACTGCTGATTGAAGGGCAGTACAAATTATAGCAATATATCTTTATCTGCAGTAGTGAGTTTCCATTAAGGTAATGTTTTAATCTTCAAAGCGAATGTAATAGTAAATTAGTGTACACTCTTTGTTTTTGTACCCTTAGTATATTTATATACACATGTTATAATTTCACATTTAAGTACTACTTTTATTTTTAGAAACACATTGACAATGCCAGCATGCTTCCAAGACGGATGTTGACATCTCATTACTATAATATCAGTAATACCGGTATAATGCATGTAAGTTGAACTCAATTCCATATCAATTTTAATTATTAACAGAAATTGAAATTTCATGGAGAATTTTCTTTTCTAGAGTAATGCAATGTTTGTTGCAAAATGTTTTAGTAATACATTAGTTATTTATAAAACATCAATGTGTGTCTTATGAAGAATTGTAAAATTGTGCTTCACATTTTTATAATGTGTTGTCTATAGCATTAATAGAAATTTAAATATTCATGGAAAAGTATTCAAAATATCAGTTGCATAACTAACTTCAAAATATAATTTTTGATATTGATAAATTACATGATAGTTTGACTATTTCATATTTTTATAGTTGGAGTTTCTAATATAACACATCATAAAAAAAATCAATACACAACATTGTTTTGCTGAGTAACCACTTTCAAGCTGTTTTAAGTAACAGGATGAAGTGGGTGTAGAGGAAAAATTGTCTTGAGCCATATGTTATCTGAACCCATGCTTAAGACAATTTTTCCTCTACACCCATCTTTATTCCATTACTATTCATTGAGCTGATAATTGTTTATCATCAGTTGATAATAATTTGCTCTTTGTAGTGTTATTTGATTAGTTTTCTTTTCCTTAATAGATTTAGTTTTTATATGTTTAACCTTTTCCCTACCATATTGGTCCAAACTTCAGGCAAGAGGTAATGAAAAGGAAGGAATAATAATGATTGGAAGAATCCATTTAAAATCTTGGCTGTTTCTGGCCAGTATGGTAGTGAAAGGGTTGAATATTTTTTTCATTGGAGATAATCTAATGAAAATTTAGCTTTTAAATGCTATAATGAAGTTACCTTTAACCTTTTCTCTAATATATTTTTAGTTTCATGTACTATTAAAAGTTTGATTGTCATTTGTAGAATTACACTGTGTAAATAAAACATCCTCTTAAACCTTCAACAACAATCACTATGCAGTACTGACTTTGCTCCTCTTCCTCTGGCTTGGAATCTCCTATATGTCAGGTAGGGGTGAGTCCACAGAGCACAGGCAAAGGGCCTTCAAATTAAATAGTCCCACCCTAATCATCTTTAACTAAATCACATGAAGTTAGTGGTGCAAACGCATCACTTTTTAATATTCAGTTTTAACTTAGTAAGTTAAATTTTTGAGGTTGATAAATGTTTTCAGAAGGCTGAAAATTGTATGACTGCATCATCTGACACCTATAATGAAAGTTGTGACTGCAATCTAAAATTTTGTACTTGTAACTGCGAAATATCAGAAAATCACATTCTTCAAATAACTATCAAACAACAGTAAAAAACAGGGACTGGTTTCTCAAGGAATAGGTGCAAGACTGCATACCAGCAATATGATATCTACAACAGAACACTTGTTCATCTTCCATGCTGACATAGGAGATAACAACAATGTGGCAGGACTTCCTGTACCAGCCATTACGAACTCATAACAGAGAAACTGTATGATGAAAACCTTCCAGCTGATAAGTTAACATCTAATATTAACAAGCAGCCCTAGCATCCATCGAAAAAGGAAAATATGTACAAGAAAAGCTCAACCATTTTGTGATGTGCAGGGTACATATTTGAGAATAGATGCACAACATTTTAGTGAAAGTGCAGTCTGAGAATGTCTATTATTTAATACACTGAATTTTGTGATATTAAATTTTATTTAATCTTTATCACTGTGCTTTTAATTAAATTTTTACTAACTATTATAAAAAGCAATTAAATAAGAATCTTAAAAATTTGCTGATTGTTACCAAATTCATCTATTGTAAACATTGACAATTTATTAATGTTTTTCTCAATTAATATAATTTAGTATTGATTTATAGGTATCCACAGTTTAGTGTTCAGGTACTTGCTGTGGGTAGGGATTCATTTTTGTGATATAAGGAAAAATATTCAAAGACTATATATTTCAGTTTTTTGATAACCAAAATCTTTTATAATAAATTTGAAGTATATTTTAATTTTGTGATTAAAATGCAACATAATAAATATTTGCAGTACACTTTATTTCTGGCTATTTTGGTGATATCTCAGAAAAAAAAAAATTTGAATTTTGTGATCCATGCTGTGTTTCTTAGCCATTTTGTGTCACATATCCCATAAACCAGTAGTTTTCACACATTTAGGTTGCATATCCTTTCTACAGTGAATCATCAAAATGCTCCTTTTATTTTAATATAGAATATGCCATACCTCCTGATGAAATTAAAAATAAATAAATGTCCATATTTTAAGCGATTATATTGCTTATATTTTCAGCAAAAGTGCATTGCACTCCATTACTGGATCATTCCGTTCTCAATACAACTGATCCAAGTGATGCAGTATCATTCCAAATGTTTTTATATGCAGCAAACTAAAGGAGGGAGGTCTTTAAATCAGCTGTTGTGATAAGTAAAAAATATCAAACTAGGCTACTGATCTACGGGACCTGGGTTCAAGCCCCGGGTAAGGCATGGATGTTCGTGTTGTTTTCTGCAGAGGTCCTGCCATCCTCTCAGATCTTCTACTGTGGCATATAAACTGACAGGCTCCTGTCAGACCTCTGTGGCAAGCAGCTGCTTGAGGGGGTATTTATTTTATTTTTATATTATGGTAAAGGAAGAATCTAAAAATTATAGAAAAACTGACAAAACACACTGGAAGTAACCTGACTAATGATTGTTGTGAAACAAATGTGAAATTTATTTAACCTATCCACTGTTGGCAGTAAAAAAAAATACTCTTTTTATACTATCTGCATAATGAGAAGTAAAAGTAGTGTTCCATTTCTTCACCATTTGCAATGAAACTGACAAGTAGATTCACACCAAATTAGTCAAATCAACAATGGTGAAAGGGCCAGATGTACTTCAACATTTCTCCACAAAATGCATCGACTCCCAACTTCATTAAACCATCTCTTCAGTCAGTTTGGACCCTCAATCTGCATAATGAGAAGTAAAAGTAGTGTTCCATTTCTTCACCATTTGCAATGAAACTGACAAGTAGGTTCACACCAAATTAGTCAAATCAACAATGGTGAAAGGGCCAGATGTACTTCAACAACATTTCTCCACAAAATGCATCGACTCCCATCTTCATTAAACCATCTCTTCAGTCAGTTTGGACCCTCAACCTGAAGTAGGCAGAACTCCAAGAGGATGCAAGAAAAATCCGGTAATGGAATGTGATACATTTTTGCTGAAAATAAAAGCAATATGTTACTTAAAAATCGGGACATTTGTTTTTTAATTTCATCAGAGGATATGGAATATTCTATACTGTGCTGGCATCAAAGGAGCATTTTGATATTAAAGATTCATTGCAAAAGGGATATGCAACCTAAAAATGTGTGAAAATTATAGGATTATTGTATATGTGGCATTGAAATGGCTGAAAAACACTGGGTTGAATCACAAAATTAATTTCTTTCGCTGCAATATCACCAACCTAGCATTTTATTGTCAGGAATGAAGCAATAAATATTTATTATTCTTCAATTAACCATCTTATTGTCCTATTTTGCAGACGCTTCATAAACTGAAACATTTTGATATCTCAAACTTTTTTAATTGCCTGCTGCTGCTACTTTTATTCTCTTAAGCAGCTCTACAAAGGCATCAGAATCATGATGACAACAAAGGAAACCTCAGAAGAATTTAATTTGCTAGAGGTATTTCTTCTGCATTAACTCAAAATTGCCCTGAAACATTACTACACTTGATTCCAACACACACACACATATATACATTAAAAAAGATGTTTGTTATACATTTTGCATAGCTCTTATGCATTCTCAAACAGTTGTCTATCTGTTTCTTTACTCTTTCAGTAGATAATGCGACATAAATGTCATTTCTTAGATTCGCCAATCATTTGTTGAGCTGCCTCTCCTTGATTGAGGAGTAATTGCAATGGTAGCAGTGGGTAGAGAGTAATCACTGATTTAACTAGCTCATTCATCTGAAAACTACTGGTCAGCCTATAATAACTTTCATATCCTGGTGATGTGAGGATCTCAAATTACTCAAATATTGCTGTATATTATACCGTTAACATATTTTTAATAATTGCTATTGCTGTTTTTTTTATATTATTTATGTGTTCTAATTGCTTTAGTTTTTTTATCTTGCCAATATACAGCCAGATTCTGCATATTGCTAAATCTACTAATGATCTATTGTATACTCCACCAACTGCTTATTTTTATTACGATCTATTTTTTATTCTATTCATAATTGTTGGTGCTGCTCTTATTGAAGCTATGAAGTAGTATTTTATTCATTGGGTTCATTAGCCAAAGGATGTTAAGGTATAGCTGGAGTAAATTGCAGTTTTTGTCTAGGTTGTGCTTCTACTATTTAGGTATCCTTGTCTATGTATTGACCTATTTTTCAAATTTTCTGGTGAATTTCCAAGAATATCCTGCTTTTTCTGATATATATAAACTTCCATTAAGGTATTCATTAAGTAATTCATAAGTTACTTATGAATTACTTAATTATGAATTATTAATTATGACTGAATTAGGTTCCATATGAATTCTGATTGTAAAACTGTTTTTTGTATTTAGTTGGTTGAGCTGAGTGTGAGTTTAATATGTACAGTTATTATACATATTTTTTGCTATCATTGCATCTGAAACTGCTAAATCTTTATTTTTTTTAATCTGCAATTCCCGTTTGAGTCCTGCCTGGGCTGGTGTTGAGATTTATCTCTATTAAATTTCCTGCCCTGCCCATGGTCAGTAGGGGACACCGATGTGCTTGGAAAGGCTGCTGTCCATTGGATGGGATGTTAAGCCGTAGTCCCGTTTGTGGGAATGTCATACCCTGTGCACATTAAAGAACATTCAATATTAATTTTGCTTGCTTGTTTATTGCTACATCATCCAATAACATCTATAGTATTTCATAGCTTCATATTGTTTTAATACTTCTTGTTGAACTAATTTTATAGCTGTATGAACCAATATTGGATAAACTGGTAAATCCATAAGGACTCCTTGTTCCTATCTATATATTTTATTTCATATGGTAAAATAGTAATGATCTGTTATGAACTTTAATATATATATGATATTATGTATTTACTCATTGTATTTGTTTATTTGTTCAAGTTTAGTTTTTATATCTGCTAACACTTTGAGTGCAGATATGTTAGGGAACATAAAATGTTATATCTAAAGAGCAATTTAATCAAAGTGCAGAAGAAATACTTCTAGTAAATTGAATTCTGTATCAAGTTTTCTTTGCATTATTATTCTGTCACCTTTGCAGCACTTCTTGGAGAGGAAAAAGATACCAGTAGAAAGTAATTTAAAAGTTTGGGATATCAAATCTTTCAGTTTAGGTATGAAGCCTATGGAAAGTATGGTGGAAGATAGCTAATTGAAGTATTAAAGTGCATATAGTGTGTATAATTGAGAAAAGTTATATTTAAACTTTAATATAGATGGTCACTGAGGTAACAATTTGATAAATTACTTATATAAATTAATGAAAAATGCTTGCGTACAAAGTATCTGTCTATTTTAGAAGTGATTCTGCATATAATTTATATTGGTAAATGCTTAAAGATTGATTGAAACAAAAAATACATTTTTTAAAGTTTTGCATACATAATCCTCAAGCAGCCATGAGTTCTAACCATAACGATAAGGATATGGAGATCTAACTGTAATGTTTAATTTATTTCTCCAAATGTAATCTATCCTGAGCTACATCTGCTACATTTGACCACTGTATGCCAGTTCTAACAAGGTTCTGTTTGACGTTGTCTGCCCATTGCATTCATGGTCTTTCTCTTTTTCTGAGGCCTTTAGGTACACTTTTCATAACCCTATTTGCTAA
Organism: Ryuthela nishihirai; assembly: GCA_038380435.1. Classification (NCBI taxonomy): domain Eukaryota; kingdom Metazoa; phylum Arthropoda; class Arachnida; order Araneae; family Heptathelidae; genus Ryuthela; species Ryuthela nishihirai. Next base: position 40,453,810 of record JAWZYU010000022.1, read on the forward strand.
TCTATAATTATGCATGTGGGCAACATGGCCAAACCATGCAGTCTCTCTCTGCACAATATGCTACTCAGAGGTGATTGCTGACTTCTTTGTTGAATGACATCATTACTTAAAAAATCAAACTACCTAATGTCCAAGAATGCTGCATAAGCATCCAGAGGGGTCCAAGTTTTACTACCATAACTGACCTTAGAACCAAACTATTATACAACCTAATTTTAGACTACAGGTGTATACACCTATTTTTTCAACAAACTCTCCATAGATCTTTAAATGTTCCACCAGCAGTTCATGTTTGTCTGTTTATTTCATGCTATACAAACAGTATCTATAGCACAGCTCTCAAGATAATTAAACTGAGATACTTTCTCAAGTGTGCAACCATTCAAATTAACAACCACAACCTGTCTGCCCAATTATGATCACTTTAGTGTTTCCTATATTTATCACCAAACCTACTCATTACCAGTCTCAAAGTTTACAACCTTGCATGAAGAAAATTATGATTTCGAAGAATGAAAAATTGGAGCATGGCAGTTCTGCAGTTTATGGCAAGTTTCTTAAAATTACTTCCATACCCCCTCCCCCCACACACAACACTAAATATGCGATTTACACTAATGAAAAACTCATTTCAATGTCACATTATAATGAATATCGAACTTCTTGGAAAGTTCTACAAATAATAATCTAAACAATCATTTACTAGCAGTGAAGAGGCCGTATGAGAATATGCTGGGTAAAGAATATAATCATAAAACTCTTATTCCTAAGCATAGAATTTTGTTTCATAAATAATAAGAAAACCTCCAGAAGTAATAGTATCAATGATAGATTTTCCTAAATGTGCATATTGTTATACAATGCATGTCAGTCAGCTCCATCCGAGGCTTCTTGTTTCAACAGTCTATTTTCACTAATTTAAAAACACTCCTAAAAATCAATAATCTCATTGGAAATGGCTATTCTAAGAAGCACATGCCACTAAATAACAAATTGCTGTTTCACAATTTAAGAAAAACCCAGAACAAAATTACCAGAGACAACCATTTCAACTCAAACATATTGCTGAACAATGAACTGCCATTCCACCCTTTTTACCCACCATCCAGAACACATTAATCTTATAACAAACCTAAAAAACAAAACTATTCACCGCCAATCCACAGTATAAAAAAATTTAAGGAACTAATCCCATCAGAGACAACTAGTTTAAAAAACATGAATTTTCTTAAACAACTTGCAGTAGATCCTCAGTATAAAAAAAGGCCCCAGAACTAAATAATGCCATCAGAGATAACATGCGTAAAAAACACAGCATATCATAAACAATGCATTGCCATCCGCATTATTAATGAAAAACACTAGGAAAGCTAATCTCATCGGAGGCAACCATTTTAAACAGAGCATATCGTTAAAGAAGAAATTGTCCCTTTTCCTGTTAAACACAATAATAGGGAATGTGCATTAACTAAATACCATAAATCATCTGTGACTTTCAGTACTTTTTAAATTTATTATTCACTATATTACATGGAATTAAATCCCAATTGCATTAAAAAAATACATTCATATGAATAGCCTCCCCTTCTGGTTAAATAAACTCATAACTTGAGAGAAAAAAAAATCAGATGCCATATGAAACATATCAAGAGATCAATTGATCCAATAAATTGTTCATTAAGATGAAAAGCTATTATACTGTACGTTGTTCATTTTCATTACTTTACACACCTTAAGAAATTTGTTACCACTTGTGGCACCATCTAGCGAGTGAGTATAGTGAACTGTGGGTGTACCTGCTTATTGTTATTAATTGCTAGTTATTAGCGATTAAAATTTATTAAATTATTTGCTAGTTATTAGCAATTTCATAATATAAAAAGCAGTGTTTGCACCTTTAGAGCCCCGATTGGTTATGGGAGAAAACAAATTAACCTTCCCATTCAAGCAATCTGAGTTTAGCGATGATCATTTTTTCATACTCATTAACTGATTATGAATTATGACAAAAAGCTTATATCAGTTTAATTGCATTTTTGGCATGCATGTTTCTTCATGTTAAAGAAATTAAACTTAATTGCTAATAATCTACAATATGTAGTATGTATCATCCAGTGATTAATAATAGATATATTGCAAATAGTTAAAATACAGAGAGAATTGCAGCAATTATTGCACCCTCTCCTCTCCAACCTGTTTTTTGTGCAGTGCTTGGATTGTCAGCAGTAGAAAGCTTCATATGCAGCACAGGAAATGGTGCTCGCCGCAGTCAACTGAACAGCATCCATGAGTTTCATTCAGATAACATGGAACCAGCAGAAAAGTTTTTGATATTAAAAATTAATTTAGTCGCTAATAATTAATATTCAATACGTAGGTATCATCGCCTCATCAGTAATAGATCAATCAATGTGTTTCAAAAGTTAGCATTACAATACATCGGAAACAACAACAAATATTATTGCGACTTTTTTTCTGAAAGCACTTGATCACTGCATGACAAGCTGCCACAGCTTGTCATGCAGGAAACATTGGCTTACACGACCAAGTCACTGCATCCTTACGTTTTTAATATTAATGAAATTTAACCTAATAGTTAATTATTGATAACTAACAATCAATACGTAAATATCATTAACTGATTAATTGACTAATAGCCTCTGAGAGGCATTTTCATGCAGATTGGATGTAAAACAGTCATACATACCTCTTGTGATCAGCTGCCAGGTTACGAAGTTATGGTGAAACAAAACTGACACTGACTAACAAATGATAAGCGAAATGCAATAGGAAGACAAATAACATAACAATAGGTAACTAAAGTGCATAATTTATTATAAGTGCCTCAACTCTAGTAAAAGGAAAGTTTTAATCCCTTATCAACCCAATAGCCCAACCCAGATAACAATAGACATGCAGGAGACCCATTCAGATTGCAATGTCAATCATGACCAACAGATCAGGGAACTTGTCTAATCTTTATTATTTTCTTCACTCCAAAGTTTCTGATTCTAAGTAATCCAATTAGTGTTTAGATGGCCAGAACCAGGAGGCGTTTAGATTAGCATTTAGATGGCCAAAGTCAGGAGTCGAATTTTCAAAGACAAAATCGGATTTTTGGATTTTAAACCAAAAATCAGAGAAAAGCTGAGAAAATCAGAGTAGTTAGCAACTCTGCCAGTTTTATCAACAGCCGTAATGAAAGAATTCATCTCGTCAATGTCATGTGGCAAAAGGGTTAAATCGGCAGCACAACTTAAAAAAAATTTCATATCTCTAGAGCATTTAATACCAAGCTCTGCGGGTAATTCTACATAATCAATAACCAAAGAGAAAAGGAGACAAAATGCACCCTTCTCTAACTCCACAGCCTTACCAACTCTCACACATGATTCAGTGTCATTATGGAGAGCCATCATAATACTAAGTTGTCAGGTATGCCAAAATATCTGTCAACCACAAATTATGACTATGAACAAAGTCAAATGCCTTTTTGAAATCTACAAAGCCAGTATAAATAAAAACATTTTTCAAGTATCTGCCCAAATGAAAAATATCTGTTCCACACATCCTACCACTTCTGAACCCACACTGTTCTTTATGCAGTTGTCCATCAACCAAATTCTTAATTCTATTAAGTATAATAATGGAAAGAATATGTTAAATTCTAGTTAAATTCAGTCTAATGGGTATAAGTGGTCAGCATTATAGGACCCTGTGAAGTTGACCACTCCTCAGCAGGGTTCAAAAAAAGAAAAGGTGGGCCATAGATGACCAGATCAGTAGGCTACACTGAACTAGCAGCCCTCCTCTTCCATTTCCCTTCTAAAAGAGAATCTCGTTTGAAGGTACTAATGGCCTGCACCACCAGAAGGCGGGGTCAGGCATTAGGTGCTAGACCTGGCTGGTTCTGTGCATCATCACTGGGATTGGTACACAGCTCTCCTTCCAGTTTATGCCTAACAACCATTTATATATAGTTATAAATAAAAATATAAAATTAATTTCATAGTGTCATGATGGTACTGCTGTTTACATTAAATTTTTTTGTTTAGCATAATCATGCTTGGCTACTGATCTAAGGGACCTGGGTTCGCATGGCTGTTTGTGTCGTCTTTCTGCCATCCTCTCAGACCTTCTACTATAGCATATAAACTGACAGGCTCCTGTCAGACCTCTGTGGCAAGTAGCTGCTTGAGGGGGTATTTATTTAATTTTGAAGTCATTTAGACTTAAATTTTTTTTCTACTGATATAGTATAATTATTTTGCTGTTAAAAAAATATGAGGAATAAGTAAATAAAATTTCTCTTGAGTGAACAAAATATATTTTTCATTTAGAAGGATACATTTGCAGCCTGTTTTGTGTGGCATGTGGAAAAATAGCTCATGCCAAAGTAAATGTGCAAATAATTTTATTTTGGATGTATTGTTAATCTGAATTGTAATATAGTTCATGTAAACTGTAAGGATTCAAGTATAAATAGTTTTAAATATTATTAATATAAGCAATGGAGATACATTTGAGATAGTCTAATTGCATTAGAGAGCTATTCATAAGACTTTAGTATCAACAGTTAAGCAAATGGGGAAAACACCAATCCACCTGGATTTCAACATGGGATATCCAAGTTATATACCAATTGTTATACTAATTCAGCTAAGGCACTGCCACTTCAGCTTGCTTTTAACCCTTATACTACCATACTGGCTCAAAACAGCCCAGACTGCAGGTAGGAAGTAATGAAGAAGAAAAAGTAGCATTGATTGGACAAGTCCAGTTAAAAAATCTTGGCTGTTTTGGGGTGGTATATTAGTGAAAGGGTTAAGTAAGGTTATAGATGAAGGGAATTCAAGTTATTAAAGTGCAGTTAAACATACTATTTAAATCGACAGTGAACTGAATATTTTAAAGAATCGGGTTATTCTAATGCCGCTGAAAATTATTACTCAATATTTTATAAAATGATCAGCCTTGGACAACAACCAGTTGATATGAAGTAATAGAACTCACATTATTTATAGTTATAAGAGACATTTAGTTTTTACAATTAGTGGAGTGTGGAAAAAAAAGTCTTGTTTCTATGCTAATGTGAGTTTTATTGTATCCATTGTATTTATATTATAATGCATGTGAGTTCTCTAACAATGTAAAATAGGTTATAAACAAAAAGGAACAGCTTCAAGGTGTGTTTCCATAACTATTTGAAATTCAGAAATGAAATTTCCATAACTATTGTGGTATGTACGAATAAAAAAGTGGTAACAAGTTGTGGTATGTAAGAATTTCAAAACTTTGCTATAGTTATTCTTTGTGTAATGTGTAATCTTTAAAACAGTTATCTACGTTTGCATAAAGAGAATGTAGGTTTTAAGATCAGATTTTAGAATTAACTAGAGTGGGACAAAAAATTTGTGCACAAATTTGTTAGAGAATTAAAATAGTTAATTTTTATTTTTTATTTTTTTTGGATATAAAATACGGACAAGGATCCTAGAAGCTACTCCTAGCTTTTACAAGCCTTCTCATTCAAGGACACGCCCTACTAAAACTGAAGTCACTGCTGGCTACCGCCTCAGTTAGAGCTAACACAATACACAAAGTTTTCCATGCTGGAACAGTAGCTAGCTCCCTAACCACTATGCCAGTTAAAGCTTAGTGGTTAAGATTAAATTGTCATAAGAAAAAATTACAGTAAAATTGGGAAAAAGTAACGACTTTTATGTTGTTCTAATTTTAATTTTTCTTGTTTCTAAATACTTGCTGTAACTATAAGAGATATGAATGCTGGATTTTTACTGTGTAATATGCTTGTATAATATTTCAGGGAAACCCATCTGTAACTCTGATATCCTTAATGTTGCATCCATCCATAATGTCCATCCCAAATCCAAATACAAGGTAAACAGATTATTTTCATTTAAAAAGTATTAATATTGTTTTTAGTACTTAATGTCAAGAGAGAAAAGTATTTACAGTAGCCTGATTTGTAAAAATGTTTTATGGTATTAATATTTTTTTTCACTCTAGTTATGATAGCAAGACTGACTATTAGAGCAAAATATTATTTTTTGTACTCTAGTACTAATAGAATGGTAAATTTTAATTAATTTCTTATTTCTTTGGATTAAAAATGAGAATTAAAAAACTATATGTTGTTGCTAATATAATGAGTATTGTTTAAAGTTGTGTCATATTACAAATTGCAATGCAGCTGATTTGATTGCTACTATATGACTGTTTAAAAGCCACCTAGCACTTCCATCTTCTAAAGATTGTACCTTTCGTGTGTGTTTTTGGTGCTTGTTTGTATATGTGTGGATCATTTAATTTATGGACTGATGCCACCAACAATTAGCAGCTTTTTGTACAAGTTAATGCATAGGAAAGAAGCAAAGCCGTCCTGTGGCCGAGTGGTTAGTGCGCTTGGTTACTGATCTACGGGACCTGGGTTCGAGCCCCGGGTAAGGCATGGATGTTTGTGTCGTTTTTCTGCTGAGGTCCTGCCATCCTCTCGGATCTTCTACTGTGACATATAAACTGACAGGCTCCTGTCAGACCTGTGGTAAGCAGCTGCTTGAGGGGGTATTTTTTTTTTAATGCATGATATGTGGCAACATGCCAATGTTTCAAGGGTACAGTGCAGTGTGTGAAAGTTGAAACATGTGATATGGTTGCAAGGAACAATACACAGTCAGTGTTTTTCTTGCTTTGAAAAGGTGTTTTTGTTTATGTGATTTTTGTTTTGCAGGTTATGGCTGATTTGGAAATTGAGAAGGAGTATATGATATATTATTGTGTTGGGGAGACTTAGTGGTGCACAGACAGTCACAGAAATAACTCAAGTGTATGGAGAACAGTTCTTGAAATGTGTGTTTTTCAAGTGGTACAAACGTCTCACAGATGTGATTCTGTGGAGGATGACATAAGATTTGGGCACTCAAGAATTGTTTTTCATACAATTAAGCATTTCTATGACTGTCTGTGCAGCACTTAAACTTCATTGAACTTGCTAACTTATCACATACTGCTGCTCAGTTTCCAGATCAGCCATAGCCTGCAAAAAATCACACAAGAAAATGACAGAGACTGTGTACTGTTTTCGATTGATATATTTTAATTGATATGTTTAATTTGATATGTTATAAGATTGAGTATCTCATAATATGTAGACTATAGATAAGTTTTGTAATTGCAACAAATGTTAATTTTTTCAAGTTCCTTGCAACATTTCCGTATTTATATTAATATAATTTCTGTACTTTACCATCCTTTGAATGAACACCAGGGTGATTAAATAACCCTAATAAAATAAATTACATAATACTGACTTTTTATGGCATCTTCATTCTGACACCAATTTTAATTTTCAAGATTTGTTGGAGCAGTTGCACTTCAACCACTCTGATTACCTTTTTACCTTGAATAAATTATCCTCTAAAATTTAAATTGAAGATAAAAAAGTAAAGTATTTAAAATATATAAGCACATTGATACAGGTTTAAACATATTTAATTTTACAAAATTCAGTGCTAAAATATAAAGTTCTCAGGTTACAATATCTAGCATCGGTTATACATTTTTAACAAACTTAACAGTACTTAAAGGTACTCTATGTGCTTGCCTTTTAAAATTAGCCATAAAGCTTATGCTATTTTGTAGATGGTAATGTATAAAGTCTCACCATAGGTGTGTCTTGCTTTTGATGGCTGGTACACTCATATTCTGGGTTTTCACTGTTGCAGTGTACATAAAGCCTGTTGATTGACTTACCATATGTTATGTAATGGTTATCCTTTTAATCTTCAACAACATAAATTATGCAATACTTAAACACACCCCTGCCACCAACATGGAATCTCCTGCTACATCAAAAAACAGGTTGAATTTCTACAACACCAACAGAGGGCCACCACAATGAATATGAAGAGCTTAATAATACTTACCCACTGAAGAAGCTGTTAGGTGACCGAGGAAATGCATCAGGGGAAAATATTTTAACTTGTGTGTTTTTGTATGGGTTAAAATTTTTATTTTAAAATTTATATTCTCAGAAAGTGATGAAGAAATCAAGATTATCAAAAGCTTGCTTTAATGTTGAGACATATAACATCAAATGTACAAACTGCAACTAAAGGTGCTCACCTGAGTTCACTTGCAACCATCATGCCATAAAAAGTAGACATGGACTGGTTTCTCCAAAGTAGTAAAATCTCAGTGACTATTTATCAACCATTATGTCTCCTATGATAAGTCAGTCAACAAGCTTCATGCTGACATCTGATGCAATAATGAAAACTTAGAATACTATGAGTGTACCAGCAGTCTAAAGCAAGAGACTTGAAGCCAAGAAACATCTATGGTGAGATTTTATACATCTATGAAATAGCAGAAGTTGTGTCACTAAATGTAGAAGACAAGCACTTAGAGTCCCTTTGAAAAATGCTGTTAGTTTGCTAAAAGTAAATTGTATAACTGATGCTAGGTATTTGGATTTTAACGGTGGATTTTGAAAAATTAAATGTTTAATTCAAAATATACAGTTTTGAAATGCTTTTTAAGGTTTAAACATGAATTAAAAACAATTAATTATTATATACCAAGCAAAACGAAAGGTGGGGGACCAGTATAAATATATTGTGTTATTGGAATTAACAGTAGATTGATAAATATATTGCATTGTTGACTTCTAATGCTGTACATATTGAATTTTTTGGAGTGAAGATCAATTCAAAGATTAATGAGGCTTTCTTTATTGAGTGAAGAACTGTGGTCTGAGTTCATCCACCCATCACTATTCCTGATCAAGAATAGCAAGGTGAACAATCTCAATAGAGTGCAGTAAACTATTGTCATAATGGCAAACAAAACTATTAACCTGGTCCCAGGTCTCGAATCTAAAATACACTAGTGTATTTACAGCTGCTGTTAAATAATTAGGAAGAAATTGAAGCTGTTCAAAATTTTGTCAGTCAATGACTGGGATTATGTCTTGAGCCTCTATATATTTTGTGCTATCCAAGGAAGTTTTTATTAGACCACAGAAAATTTTCATATTAAGGGAATTTTTCTTATTATCCATTTTGCATTAAAAGAATATGCATGTAAAAGTATTGTATTGTTGCTGGAATGGATCAAATTTTAGTTTCACATAACCGATATTTCACATTATCCGTTTTTATGTTAAGTGTTTTAGTAGTTGTGACTGTGTTTATGTAGTTAAGCGCTGTGAAGTTTTATGCTTTAGCCTTACAGCTAATACCAGTCACTGAAAACATGATTTGAAAAAATAATCATGAGTTTATATATTGGTTTATATATCATATTAACCCTATTTAACCAGTGAGCCTGGAAAAGCTGTTGTTCACAGGATAGGATCTAAAGCTGTGGCTCTGCTTGCTGAAGATCCACACCCTGGACAAGTTAAAGAACATGCTGGATGGTACTGATCGGAGGCTTCCATCTGTCTCCTAACAACTGCCCTGTGGGTCCCCTTCCCCCAACCTTCTCTGAGCCCTAGAGTCCTTGTGACTTAGCCATTTAGTCCATTGTGGCAAAAAAGTGCTGCTCAGTGATAAAGCAATCCAACCCTAACTATTGTTGGCTAGCAAACCTAAACAACAAGCCAGTGGACATGTCCTTGAATAAATGTTTGTATGTTGTGTGAGAAACCATTACAAGTTCTGTAAAACTTTTAATTTTCTTCATCCTTTGTGTTAGAAAGTATCTTCTTTTTTCAGAGAAATAAGTCATAATAATAGTTTTATTGCTAAAGTAATTGCAAATTTTCTCGACACATTTTGGTAATGTATTTTTTTTTTGATAATTTTTCAGGTTTATGCTAACCTTCAGCCGTCTTGTTAAGGCTGGCATTCAAGGCTCTTTATCACCATTATCCTATTCTCAGACTTTTGTTGAACTCATGGAAGCAGAAGCTGTTGTTAAACATTGTCAGACTGAGTCTCTGCTGAACATGTGGACAGACCTTGCATCTACCCTTTTAGAGACACTACAAAAAGTAGGGTATTTTTATTGGTTCTTAGTTTCCTTTTTTATATAGTTAAATTTAAATAGAACATTGGCACTTTAAACCAGGGATGCACAAACGTTTTTGGCATCGGGCTGAATAGAAAAGTATGTTTACTGTGGGTCTATCGTTGGGAGGAGGATGAAAATATAAATTATGAGAGAAGTTTAATTTTGTTCATTACATTTTATTTCTCATATATATATAGGTGCAAAATATTAGGAAAAAAGAAATATTAATATAAAGTTTGATATCAAAACTGAAGTTCACTTGTTGAAGCTGTAGTGAAGGATTGGACTGGATCCCCAAAAACGAGCTGCTGAACATTCGTCTTCAATGAACTAGTCGTATAATGTTATTCATATTTTACTCTTTCAACTTATTAAAACACCATTCACTTTAGTAGAATGAGATTTAAAATATATATATATATTTTCAGTTTTTATGTGGGCCAGATAAAATTGTTAAAAAGGGCCAGAGTTTCTGCATGCCTACTTTAAACCCTTGCTATGTGAAAGTTAAGTTTCCCCCAAAAGTAATCTTAGTAACGTTTTTTTAAAACAGTAAAAATTCAACCCTTTTTTAATTTTTTTAATATTAGAACTTTTTTTTTACAAAACTCCATCATATCATTGCAACTTCATCTGTTAAAAAAACTTGGAGATCCAGGTAATTTTCTTCAGCTTCAAACAGTGCTTTATGAATTTATGCAGTTTAAAAATTGAGATTTTTCTCATAAATTCAGATATACTTTAATTACCAATATGCATATTCGTATAAGTCACAGTGGTATCAAAATTGCATTTCAAAATTATTATTTTATCTGAAATATTGATAAGAAAGTTGTTAGCTTTATTATGTGATCTGTTTTGCAATTATTCTTAAAACAAAAATATTTTTATAATGAAAGTGAATTTTATTACCACTGTTACAGTTCAGTTAAACAAAAATTATAAGAGAGTTAGGTTATATCAGTTGTAAGAAAATTAGGTTATACTCCATCTGGGTAATAGTGGCATTTTTTTTAATTTACAGTGGGCTAGAGTCTGGGTGTAAGGTTTGGGGTATTTTTATGGAAGAGATTAATTGAAGTTATTGAGGATATATAATGTATAGCTTTCCATCAAGACTGCATCTGATGCCAACTAACCATTTGTTGTTTTATTAGTCCTAAGTAGATTTTATTTTGATTTTCTGTTATTGTTCAGAATTAGATTCTGAAGAATAGATTCTTCTTCTCTGCTGTTGATGTTGAAACCTTTCTCTGCAGTCGATCTGCTTCATATGCAGAAACCTGCCTGTTTAGTGTCAACATGTGCTGTGCACAGGGAAGAATATTTTCAGGCCTTAAAAAGTGTGAGAAACACCCCTGCCATCATTCTCATATTAGCAGACAGAGCCTGTTAGTTTGTTATCATGAACAAAAATTATTATGATGTCAAAGTTTTGGATTTTATAATAGCTCAAACTGCACTAGTTGAAATGCAGACTCCACTGCTAGTATCAAACAAAGTTTTCAATCCAAATAACAACCAGAGGCTCCCCAAGAATGGCAAAGAAGAGTGCCATGCCATCCAAATATCAGATACTATGAATGTTTTCTCAGTGCATAGGGCACAAAGATAATCAGCCCATTTGGCCCTTAGTGTGCAAAAGATACCCCTCCAACATTCTTCCTAAAAAAGAATCTTTCCAAATATCTATCCAGCACTTCATTAGTTGGTGCCTTTTTTCTTTTAAATCTATAGCAGAATTTCCCAAAATAATCAAGAATCTGTAAGTTCCACTCAACAGCAAATTAGTCACAGTTCATGTCTACTTATCCCTAGCCATCCCAGTTTTTGGTGCCATTATTTTGAACCAAAATCATTGAAGTGCAAAAATGTTCCATACCAAAACTCAGTGGCATTCACGAAGCATTCAAACTTGTCACTGAAAACATCTACTTCCAATTTGGTAAAATTTACTGGTAGGACTCAGGAGCCCCCATGGTCTCATTGTCTGAGATTATTCAACAAGACCTAGAAACAAAAACATTACCACACTTATTAACATGTGCATCCATGAGGCTATTTTGATAATGACTTCATCTGTCCCCACCTGCAGTGAGACAATGGAATCAACTATAACATCACCATTTAATGTCACTTCACTGAAGATTGAGCACTGTCCTTGCTCTGAAAAGCTTTTGAGTTTTCTCCTGAAATCTTTTTAGTATGTAAATGGTTTGAAGGATAAGCAAAAATATTTTATTGTTCATTAACAAGGAACTTTTTGTTATATCCTAATTAGATTAACTTTCATTTGGATATAGCATGAAATATATGTGTTAGTTACTGCAGGATGAGATTCTTAAGTTCAATTGTTTTTCTGCTAAAAAAAAAGAAAAAAAAATATTTTCTCCATTTTTATAACTGTGAAACACTTGACATTGAACCTTATGGTAATAAAATCTAGTTCAGAAGCCTTCTATATGGCCATCAAGGGTAAACTCTACCATTAGTACCATAAAAGTATTTCAACTTTTAAAAAGTTAAATTTTGAGCTAACTTCTATATTTGTGTATATATATTTATAATAGACATTTCAGAGCTCCTTAATAATGCTAATTTTTTCAGTTTATTACTCAACTTGATACTTCAGAAAATAAAAAGCCTTTTCTCTTGTTTAAACTGCCATTAGCACAGTTCAGGACACTGCATTGCCATGGGCTGAGTTGTTTACTAAAAATATGCCCATTTGTAAAATAATAGAACAAAATCAGATGCCATGTTGTTGTTTTTGAGGATTTCAGTGACTCACATGAAAACAGCGATATACATTTTTGTATCATTTTAGTATATTTTGCATTTACAATACTGTGCAAATTAGTTGGGACAATAGGAAAATGCATTAACAAAGACACAACTAAAATATTTATTTGTTTAATAGTGTAGTTAATAGTGAATGTGACCCCCTTAGCTTTAATTACTTTTTTCACCCTCTCAACCATTGATGCCACTAGCTTTCCACACATCTCCTTCACTTCAGAGTCGTGGTATCACACTTTCGTGACACTTTCTATCATTTTGGTTTTCGTCGTGCAGTCTGTCTTAGATATGTGCGCTTTAATAATGGTCCACAAATTTTCAATGGGGTTTTGATCAGGTGAATTTTCTGGCCACTCCAATACCTTCAAATGTTGCTGGGTAAAGAAGCTCTTAGCAAGCTTAGAATTCTGGCATGGAGACAGATCCTGTTGAAATACCCCATCACTGTTAGGAAACAGCTTGTGCAGTGTTGGGATCATTTTCACCTCCAGAACGCCTATGTACTTTTTGCTGTCCATCATTCCTTCAATGGGGTGAAGCGTCTGTGGCCCGGAAGCTGTGAAACATCCCCAAAACATGACCTTGGGTGGGTGTTTAAAGGATTGCTAGATGTGGCCAGATCGAAGAGGTTCTCCAGGCTTCACTTGTCCCAACTAATTCGCACAGTACTGTAACAACTATTTTAATATTTCAGAAATTTTTATATGTTATTGAATGTATTTTATGAAAGGAATGTGAAGTGAAAAATTGTTATTTTTTTGGTAACATGACTGGAACATGTTGAGAGTGTGATATCGACTGGCAAACATTTGGTTTTGGTTGGAAATTTCTTCCTTTGTGTATGTTAGATTGTATAGATCAATGTGTGTATGTGTGTTAGGTAGTGTCTATATTAGGCTGTTATGTTATTAAATTTAGATTTTAAAAGATAAATAAGTGTTTATCAAATATAGCAATTGATACATCGATTGAAGAAATACTTTTGTGAAAAAAATGAGTTTCAGCAATGTGTGGGAGTCAAAGCCATGCCTCTCAGTTACATGCCAGGTCCTCTAACCACTGAGCTATCACCAGCACTGTCATTTATCCGCTAATAGTGACTTTTAAATTTTCATCATGTCACTCATGACACCATCTATGATCAGGAAAGGCAACTTATCTAATATTGCTCAATATATGGATGCTATAATGAAGTCACTTATGCTAAAGTGTTACTTAGCAAGAATAAATTAATAAGTACACAGATTACCTATTGATAATTAAATTAAAAAAAATACTTTTGTAGAAAAAATGAGTTTTAGTGATGAGTGGGAAAGTCATATTTTCCACAAAAAGTATTTCTTGAGTTTGAATGTCAACAGGTAATATACATATTTATTATTAATTGATTCTTGTATTAGTAATGCTTTAGTGTGAGTTACTTCCTTATTTAACATATAAATATTCAGAAATATTTTCAAAGTTGCTTTTCACAACCATAGATGGCACCATGAGTGACAAGATCAGGAAGATTTAAAAGTCACAATTAGTGGATGTAATAAACAGTAAATAAAACAGTATAAACAGTGTAATAAAACAGTGCTGGGGATAGCTTAGTTATTAGAGCACCTGGCATGTAACTGGGAGGCATGGGTTTGAATCCCACTTATTGGAGAAACTCATTTTTTTCCCCATAAAAGTATTTCTTGAATAAAATGTCAACAGGTAATCTGTATTTATTAGTGATTGATTTTACAAGTTGAACTGGAATGGAAAATCATGAGATTTTTTTTCAAAATATTTTATTGACCCTGATAGTGATTCAGATGAATTGTGACATTTCTCTGATTCAGAAGGGGGATATCAATTCCACTACTTCTAGAATTACATTGCTTCTCAAATAATGTACTGCAAATAGAAAGAATAATTTTTTGAAACTTGTCCAAAAATGAAATCATTAGGTATACGTGATTTAAAATGGTAGCTTCTTTAAGAGACATCTGATTAGGACATTAAAACAGGAAAAATTTTAAATGATAGGACTTAGTTTAATACTATTTTAAATTAAATTGAGGTAATTTCATTTCATTTGTAATTTGTAATTTTTAAGTCTTTTTTTTTATCACAAAGTTAAATTTTTCGGTAGCAATCAGTATCAATGCAAATTGATCTGAAAGGGTTCAATCTCTATTTCAGTGGTTAAAATAAAATTATTTGCTTTGAAATATTTGTATTCAATTTTTTCACAGCTCTTTTAGCTGTGAAAAGGGCAATATACACCATTTTAGGTGTATATTGTTCAGTTTTGATTTAAAATTTCTTGTTTTTAAAGCAAAATAAATTTTTTTATAAAACTACTGCCATATTCTCTGTTTCATCTAAGTTGAGACCTGATGTAAGCAAATAGCTTTTTGCCTATTAGTTAGCCTTTCTCTCTGTTTATAACCAAACCTACTCTACTTTTCTCTTTACTCTACTTTCTGGAATTTCTAATTTTCCCTGGAACAGAGTAGGCTGATACCCATATTAGTTGAATACCTCATCACTACATTTAAATGTATTTGTCTGCAAAAAAAAAATAATATATCGATTTTTCCGATATCTTGTTTTCAACAAAGCAGTGGTCAGGAAAAATAAATTTAATCTACTATATTTGGTAACTAAGATATCAAATGTTATTAGCAGTTAATACTAACACTCAGAAGATTTACGAATTTGAATATAGAATCATCATCCTCAAGCAGCCATGGGCTACGGTGGTCCAACTTGACTGTGCAATTTAGTTCTCCAAGATATCTGTCCTGAGCTATATCTGCTGCATCTGGCCACTGCACACCAATTCTAACAAGGTCCTGTTTGACATTGTCTGTCCACCGCATCCTAGGTCACCCCCTCTTTCTGAGGCCTTTAGGCTCACTGTTCATAACCCTATTCGCTAATCTATAATTATCCATACGGGCAACATGGCCAAACAAATAGTTTCTCTCTGCACAATTTGCTGTTTAAAGGAGGGTGCTGACTCCTTTGCCTAACCTCATCATTAGTTATAAAGTTGAACCACCTAATGCCCAAGATACTTCATAAGCATCTGGAATCAAAAGCATCTAGTTTCCTGTTATCTTGTTTACAGAGTGTCCAAGTTTCACTACCATAACTAACCCTAGAAAGAACCAAACTATTATACAGTCTAATTTTAGTCTAGGTGTATACGCCTATTTATCCGCACTCTCCATAGATTCTTAAAAGTCCCGGCAGCAATCCCTATTCATCTGTTAATCTAATGCCGCACATCACCATTATCTGTTACATAGCTCCCAAGATAATTAAACTGTGAAACCTGCTCAAGACCTCAACCATTCAGATTAAATCACAGCCTGTCTGACCAATTTTCATCACTTTAGTTTTCTCTCTGTTTATAACCAAACCTACTCTACTACCAGTTTCATCAACAGCTCGAATGAAAGAGTTCATCTCATCAACATAATTTGCCAAAAGGGCTAAATCATCAGCATAATCTAAATCAGAAATTTTCGTATCTCCAGTCCATTTAAGGCCAAAATCTTTCCCTTGAAGTGAATTTTGCATAATGTAATCAATAACCAAGCTAAAGAGAAAAGGAGACAAAATGCACCCTTGTCGAAAACCAGAAGTAATGCTAAACTAATTGCTACAAGACTTACCAACTCTCACACATGACTCAGTGTTATTACAGAGAGCTTTCATTATGTTAACGAACTTGTCTGGTATGCCATATGATCTCACAATCAACCACAAATTATGACGATTAACAGAGTCAAAAGCCTTTTTGAAATCAACAATTTCTGAAACTTTAAACATTTCTCAAGGATCTGCCTAAGTGAAAATATCTGATCCACACATCCCCTGCCACTTCTGAATCCACATTGCTCATCACACAAAAAGCCTGTTAACCAGATTCTTAATTCTATTAAACACAATCATGCAAAGAACTTTCTCTGGAACAGAGTAGGCTGATACCCATATAGTTATCAGAAGAACTGTGATTACCTTTTTTGAAAATAGGGATAATAATAGCTCTGGTAAAATCCTTAGGGGCCATGCTTTTATCATAAAATATATTCAAAATTTCGGTCATCCAAATGGTAACAGAAACATTTCCAACTCTAAGCATTTCGTAGTAATTTCATCTACCCCTGGGGATTTATGTAGTTTTTGTCAGTTAAGTCATCAAGCCAAAGATACTTATCAGCAGCTAACTGATCCTTTACATATTTATTAAGCTCTTTATAATGGTTTCTATTAGGACTACTATCCCCTAATCGCAGGCATGGGACAAAGACCTGTTCCCCACCAATTCCCCGCCTTGCCCACGGTCAGTAGGGAACACCGATGGGCTTGGAAAGGCCGCCGTCCGTCAGAAGGGACGTTAAGCCATGGCCCTGTGTGCGGGAGAGCCATACCCTGTGCACGTTAAAGAACACGCTGGATGGCCTTGACGGGAGGCTACCATCTGTCTCCGAACAGCTGTTCCAGTGGGTCCCCTCTCCCAACCTTCTCTGAGCCTTCGGGCTCCATGTGGCCTTGCCATTTAGCCTATGGTGTGCAAAATAGTGCCGCTCAGAGGTAAAACAACCCAACCCTGTTCCCCACCACTAAAGTCTAAAGCCATCTACACTGAAAGACTTCCTCCAATGTAGAATTTGACGATGCCAATAGAAGCAAAGAGTTCAGGTGCCTGCAATGACCTCTGCTCAGGATTATCCACCAGCTGACAGAACAGATCCTGTGAATCCATTCACTTGGGGCTATCAACCCACAAAAAGAAAACAGCAGAAGATTTTCCCTCCACAAAATCCCACCAGTGCAGCAAATTCAGGATCCATAATCATCTTAGGATCATAATCATCTCAAATTCAGGATCCATAATCAAGCTTAGTGCCTTATTTCAGTCCAGTCCAGTAGCATATATGGTCAGCAGCAGGACTCTGTGTGGTTGACCACTTCTCAGCATGGTAGAAAAAAAAGAAAAGTAGCCATAGTTTCCAGATCAGTAGGCCACACTAATCTGGCAGCCCTCCCCTTCCGTTCACTTCCACAAGAGAGTATCTCTTTTGAAAGTTACTAACGGTCCGCACCACGAGAAGGCGGGGTCGGACATTAGGTGCTAGGCCTGGCCGGTTCTATGCATCATCACAGGTGATTGGTGCATAGCTCTCCTTCCAGTGACTACCTAGCTACCATTTACAGGCTGTACTAATTCACATTTTTTAATTCTTTAATGGCTTTAATTTACATTGTTAGAGGGCACTAAATGTGGAAAAGGTGAAACTTTTAACAAATATTGCAAGTAATGTATTTATGGTAAAATTTTTAAATTTTGATAGTAGAGTGTGAAGATCTATTTTGCTGATAGCAACAATCTGCCCCAATAGGGTTGTGTGATAATAAAGCTACTTTTTAAATTGAAGTAATAAACTACAATACTCTTTATGTTGTATAAAGTAGTAATAAAATACTATTATTTGTGTTTTTCCCAACTATCCATTAGTTTGAATTAAAACTTTTTAAAGAGTGCAAGTAGGTTGTGATGCCCCCCCCCCCCTCATTCACTTTTACTTTACCTTAACCAGTTTTGTTTAATTTATGTTATATTCATCATTTTGGGGATTTTAATTTCATTTTTGGCATCGCAGCACTTGTTTCCAAGAGCATAGGAGTTGCGCGTGCGCAACTCAGAACTTTCAATTATCACCAGCTAAAGCGCGCGTTTACAAGGACACGCCCCCCTTGCGTCATAGTTTGTGCGCTCGTTTTTTTTAGGCAAATGTCTTTACCGGTGCAACAGCCACATGTTGCCGAGCCTGTACGCTTCATATAACCGCGACATGTAGTCACAGAAGTTAGAGTTAGTGAGTTAATGTTGTGATCAGAAGTTAGATGGTGTTAGTCACAGAGAGTTGTTAGTAGTAGCGAGATAGTAATGATGTAGACGATGTTTTCATTTACGTTGGTGAGTGTTTAAAAATAACTTTTGAAATAAGCTTTTTTGTTATAGAAACTTTTTTGAATCTATGCTATTTTTTCTCTTGAGCAACGTTATTTGATAAGATTTGATTATATATATTTTTATATTGAAAATCATTTCATTTTTGAATTCTTACTCGCTAACTAAAGCCCGCAGGTATTCGAACCCTAATTAAGCTTTATTTGGCAATTTGTTAATTATTGCCCTATGCCTGACTTTAGCTATCCGGAGCTTGAAAAAATATTGGATCAGGCAAAGGGTCCAAAACTTTAAAAGTATTAAATCTTTGGAGCATTACAAGGTAAACAAAAACTTCATTCTCTTTGAAAATGAGATTCCTAAATTTGCCAAAAGCAATATGAATTCTTATTGTTTTATCCTTTGATTTTGTGCATTTCAGTGATGTTCTAAACAATGTGGTTAGTTCTACTCCCATTGTTTGCAATGATGATAGATGCATTGGTTGCTTTAAAGTTGGCCCTATAACACAATCTGAAGTTAGTTTGGCTATTTCTAAACTTAAATTTCATAAATTCCCAGAGGTAGATGAAATTACTACGGAAATGCTTAGAGCTGGGAATATTTCGATTACCACTTGGATGACTGAAATTTTGAATATCTTTTATGATAAAGGCATGGTTCCTAAGGATTTTACCAGAGCTATTGTTATCCCTATTTTCAAAAAAGGTGATCGCAGTTCTTGTGATAACTATAGGGGTATCAGCCTACTCTCTGTTCCAGGGAAAGTTCTTTCCATGATTGTGCTTAATAGAATTAAGAATCTGGTTGACATTCAATTGCGTGATGAGCAATGTGGATTCAGAAATGGTAGGGGATGTGTAGATCAGATATTTTCACTTAGGCAGATTCTTGAGAAATGTTTAGAGTTTTAGAAACCTTTGGTTGCTAGCTTTGTTGATTTCAAACAGGCTTTCGACTCTGTTGATTGTCATAGTTTGTGGTTGATTGTGAGATCATATGATATACCAGACAAGTTAGTTAACATAATGAAAGCTCTCTATAATAACACTGAGTCATGTGTGAGAGTTGGTAAGTCTTGTAGCAATTGGTTTAGCATTACTTTTGGTGTTCGATAAGGGTGCATTTTGTCTCCTTTTCTCTTTAGCTTGGTTATTGATTGTTATGAAAAATTCACTTCAAGGGAAAGATTTTGGCCATAAATGGACTGGAGATACAAAAATTTCTGATTTAGGTTATGCTGATGATTTAGCCCTTTTGGCAAATTATGTTGATGAGATGAACTCTTTCATTTGAGCTGTTGATGAGACTGGTAGTAGAGTAGGTTTGGTTATAAACAGAGAAAACTAGTGATGAAAATTGGTCAGGCAGGCTGTGATTCAATTAATCTGAATGGCTGCAGTCTTGAGCAGGTGTCACAGTTTAATTACCTGGGGAGCTATGTAACAGATACTGGTGATGTGTGGCATGAGATTAACAGACGAATAGGGATTGCTGCCGGGACTTTTAAGAATCTGTGGAGAAACAGGCGTATACATCTAAAGACTAAAATTAGACTGTATAATAGTTTGGTTCTTTCTGGGGTTAGTTATGGTAGTGAAACTTGGATTCTGTGTAAACAAGATAACAGGAAACTAGATGTTTTTGATTCCAGATGCTTATGCAATATCTTGGGCATTAGGTGGTTCAACTTTGTAACTAATGATGAGGTTAGGTAAAGGAGTCTGCAACCTCCTTTAAGCAGCATATTGTGCAGAGAGAGACTCCGTTGGTTTGGCCATGTTGCCTGTATGAATGATTATAGATTGGTGAATAGGGTTATGAATGGTGTGCCTAAAGGCCTCAGAAAGAGGGAAGACCTAGGATGCGGTGGGCAGACAATGTCAAACAGGACCTTATTAGAATTGGTGTGCAGTGGCCAGTTGCAGTAGATGTAGCTCAGGACAGACTTGTTTGGAGAACTAAATTGCACAGACTGGTTGAACCTCCATAGCCCATGGCTGCTTGAGGATGATGATGATGATGATGGATAATTTTAGTAGAGTGAAACTTAAAAAAAAAAGCACTTTTTATTCATCAGTTATCGATACTGATGTATTCTTTGGTCATTGTTGATCATTACCAAATGGTGTCTTTCTCATTTTTTAACAACCGTATTTATTAATTGTTGATCTATTAAAGGTTAGGAGTTTGGCTGAAGTAAACCATTCCACTTGGCTTGATCTTTAGACTTGCAAAAGTATTGAAAACATATTTTAAGTTAACCTAATACATTTATAAACATTTTTGTATGAATCTCTAGTAACTTCTATTAACAGATATTGTGTAATCTATCACAAAGTTTTTCTAAGCTCTTTAATGTAGAAATAAGTTAAATATATGTTATACTTTTTATCATAGACTCAAGAAGTGAATCAAGGTGATTGTTTGGAGAATGATTTTTCTTGTATGTTTATAGTTTTGACATATCCTATTCAGCACATCATACCAGCAAATATATCACAGGTAACTTTGGATTATATGACTAGACTTTAAGCTTAATTAAATAATGCTTTTAAATGTGACCTACTCTTTATTTATGTATAAATGTAGAATGAAAATTTAAATTGACAGTAGGACATGTGTACTTTCTTTATATGTACTCACTCAGTGGCCATTGAATTATGACCAGCCAACTAATACTGTGGGAGCTCCTTGAGCTTGAATAATTGTTTGAACATGACTTTACATGGATTCTACTGAGTTATGATATTTTTGTGGAAATGTGTCCTGTTGAACTGACTGTAAAGCAGCACACAGTTGAATAACAGGAAATTAATGAAATGGCAATTCCCAGATGTACCGCAGCATATGACTGCACACCATCTATGGGGAGAATGCCACGCTCTCCACTACCTATGATCGGAACAAGACAGTGCCATAAAGACACAGCTCATCCACAACATCCTATGGCGAACAGTCCTATAGAAGGAAAGCTCATCCATCAGTCAAAATCTAAATTTAATATGTTCCCCGGTTAGCCACAAGTGACCATTGATATATCCTGTCGGATTTCCTGATCCATAACATCCCACAGATGTTCAGTAGCATTAACATCTGGGGAATTGGCTAGCCATGTGAGGATACACTATTTTTATGCAATACAATCTCAAAGGCAAGTGCATTGTCTTGTTAAAAGATGACTTCACTATTAATGAACAACATCATATTGAAGATGTATTTGATCTACAGCAATGGTTCAAGTTGTTCCAGACATGGTTCAGTTATTGCACCTATATCATAGAACCAATCATCCCAACAAAATATTCCCTCAGACAATGACACTGCAACACTGAGCTACACTGTCATCACAATGCACATGGGATCCATTGTTTCATGCTGCTTTCCCCACATGCATATTTGTTCATTTGTGTTCTTCAAAAGGAAGATTCATTAGAACAGACCATTTTTTCATGGTCCATATTTTAATGTTACTGGCATTGTGCAATTTAGGTCTTAATGTTAGTGTTAAAATTTATATGTTCTCAACTTCCAGAGACTGATATCATTAAGGCTCTGAGCATTAGTTAGGGACTGAGTATTTGAATCAGAATCTCCCATTGCTTACAATGATCAAGAGTTATTCTAACTGCTCTTAATTATTTGAAAGACAGACCCACACTTCAACTGGTATTGTTTTAAGTAACCTGATTTTAACACTTAATTTCAGATGATGCCATTGTTTTTTAAACTCTTAGGACTGTGATTGTATAATTTAATTCCTACATTTCACAAGCTTCATGTACTAAATACTGCTATTGTTGGCACACACTAGCTTTTTTTTCTCACACGTTTTTCAGCAATGGGTGGGATGGTCATAATTCATTGGCTATTGAATATATATATATACCTGTGATGACCAACGTTTAGCCCGTGGGTGTCATAGCCCCTAAAGGCTTTCAAGGCACCCTGAAGGCCCTCTATGAAGTGTTCTCCCAGAGAACTTCCTTGTGGCAGGGAGAGTGCCTGTCATGAGTTTTGGCAAGCTAAGTAGCCCCTGACACTGAAAAGGTCAGACACTACTGGTATATGCACACCAATTTACCTACTAAAATAGAACAAAATGGCAAATATCTGCATTTTTGCTGCAAACTTCGAAAATTCCTATATCACCCAAAATATTTATAATAGATTTTCAACCTACATGTTTAAAGAGATCCAAATTATAAATTAAAAATTTTATGACCTAAACACAGAAAGGAAACAAAGGTTTTGCCTAAATACTAAAACATCAAAGAAAATGCTTCCATTCTTCTTTTTGCTATTTTTAGAAGGTGCCTTACGTTTTGAATTCAGTGGGTAAAAATTGCCATCTTCAATGCAATTTTTTAACATGACATTCAATTTCAGATTATCAGATTATTTAATACTAGCAGTATTAATATTTCAGATTATTTAATACTAGTATTATTTAATACTAGTATCCTAATTGTTGCAATATTTAAAGCAATAACAGTTTTAAAACATTGCACATTTAGGAAACTTGAATAAAAGGTATAAGGTTTTGCTATATAAAACAATTTTAAGGATTATTTTTCGGGAGTGATTCTGTAGATGCATTGTTTTTATACAAGAAATTGCCAAATCCCTCTCTACCTTTCAGGAAATTAATATTTTTGAAATCATTAGTTCATGAATTTATGTTAATAGAAACATTAACAAAATTTAGCACCTTGCTCAAAAATCCTGACTACTATAGTGACACTTATTATTTTTAATTGTTTGGGATTTTATGGGACTCTTAACAACCAAAGATAGTGTACCAAAGCTTATTAGTGAAAGCTTCATTATTTGATAATATTTGGTATTAAAAAAATTCAGTCATAGGTTTACCACAGGAGTTTTTGTAGTTATGCAGAAACAACATTCACTTCAGAAATCACTATCAATAAGTAAAACTAAAAGATGTAAAAATTCATCACTGAAGTTTTAATTCTTTATTAAAGTAATGAAATACATGTTTAGGGAAGAAAAAGAAGTGTTTTTTGTTAACTTTTTTAGACCCTACCTGGTCTAATGGTTATTGTACCTGATACTTTAGACAGCGGGGCATGTCCTTGTGTAAGTGTTTGTTTATTGTATGAGAAACCAGTACAA
Source organism: Ryuthela nishihirai (assembly GCA_038380435.1). Classification (NCBI taxonomy): domain Eukaryota; kingdom Metazoa; phylum Arthropoda; class Arachnida; order Araneae; family Heptathelidae; genus Ryuthela; species Ryuthela nishihirai. Next base: position 40,477,745 of record JAWZYU010000022.1, read on the forward strand.
GCTTAATATAGCTTTTGAGTTATATCCACCCTTAGTATAGGGAAATATCCTCTTTTTAAAAAATTATTATTAACTCTTGTATCCATTTCATTCATTAACAGGTGAGAGACATTCAAACTTCCTTCATGATAGATTGTCTCAATGCTTATTCAGTGAAAGCTTCATTGTTTAATAATATTTGGTGTTAAAAGAATCCTGTTTCAGCATGTATATATATACAGAAGAATATTTTAATGCCTATCTCATTTGTTACCAATTAAAACATACAAAAGTTCAAAAAACACTTCTTTTTTCCTTTCCTAAACATGTAATAATGCCTGTAAATGGTAGTGAGGTATTCAATGAAAGGAGAGCTATGTACCAATCCCTTGTGACGATAAAAAATAGAACTGACCAGAACTAGTATCTAAATTCTGACCCTGCCTTCTCATGGTGCTGACCTTAGTCCAAACCTTTCAAAAAATGATACTCTCTTGTGGTAGGGAACAGAAAAGGTGGGCAGCCAGATCAGTGTGGCCTATATCACCTGAAATATTTATAATAGATTTTCAACCTACATGTTTAAAGAGATCCAAATTATAAATTAAAAATTTTATGACCTTAACACAGAAAAGGGGAGGGCTGCCAGTTCAGTATGCCTACTGATCTGGTCATCTATGGCCACTGTTTTCTTTTTTTTTCACACCTGCTGAGGAGTGGTCAACTTCACAGGGTCCTGGTGCTGACCATTTATACCTACTAGACTGGACTTGTTTATCGATTTGAGCTTGATTATGGATCCTGGACTTGCTGCACTGGTGGGCCTCTATTGAAGGAGAATCTGCCGCTGTGTTTTCTGTTTGCTTCTGGGTTGCCAGCCCTAAGTGAACAGAGGCATGGGATACCTTATATCAGCTGGTGGATAATCCTAATCAGAGGCCATCGCAGGTACCTGAACCTTACTTAGCTAGTTGGGCATTGTCAAGCCTAAACTGGAGTAATGTGTCTCAGGCAGGCCACGTGGCTCTTGAAAAAGTCCACTTGAAAAGGTGGTGCCTGAAGTTCCTAGCAGCATCGGTGACTTCAGCCTTTAGCGGAGGAGGAACGGGTCTTTGCCCCATGCTGCGATCAGGGGGCTGTTTGATATTGTTGGCCCTACCAATCTCAATAAACCTAATTTCTTTAAAAATCCTACTAATCATTTTCTCTCTGCAGGAACGTGAAATGCGAGGACATTACATAGAGGTTATTCTCTTGATGTCCTCGCACAGGAATTCCAGCGCTATAACCTAGATATTCTAGGCTTGCAAGAGACCAGATGGACAGGTAAAGATGAGATACTTAAAAATAACTTTAAGTTTCTCTTTACAGGGAGGGAGGAAGGAAAGCATCACCAAGGCATGGGTCTGCTGCTCAGCAGACATGCTAGTGATTCTCTTCTTGGATGTGAATGCATTAATGAAAGGTTTCGTAGAGCAAAATTTCAGACAAGTATTAAAGACTTGAATGTTATCTGCTGTTATGCCCCCACTGAGGATGATGATGAGGATGAGAAAGATAGGTTTTACAGACAACTTCAGGATATTTTGAATTTTGTCAAGAAAGGAGATATTACCCTTGTTCTAGGTGACTTCATTGCCAAAGTTGGCACTGACTCTAACCTTTGGGTGTGATAGGTGTGATAGGCCCTTTTGGTATTGGTAGCTGCAATGGCAATGTCAACTACATGTAAATAAATTCAATGGTTTCAGAATTACTAACACTTATTACAAACACTGTGACATACATAAGTACTTGTGGGTTTCACCAGATGGGCTGCATAATAATATGACTAGTTATATATTAATAACAGCAAATGGATTAGTTCTGTTAGGAATACCAGGTCAAGTAGGGGAGCTGAAGTTAGATCTGACCATTACCTTGTAAAAAGTGTCTTACAACTTGAACATAAAAAGTGTTGCACAAAGATTAAAAATTTTACCTTTAACACTTAAGTTCTGAAAGAACCTGTTATAGCTAAAGCTTACCATAATAGGTTACTTAGTCATTATGACAGTCATGGTTTGCTTACTACTGAAGTTGAGGAAGAATGGGGCCATTTTAAGCATGCTTTTTTGGAAACTAACAGTACTCTTTTAGGAAGAAAGCAGCAGAGGAGGCAGAATTATCTGAGTGATAAGGCACTTGAGGTTATTTCAGAAAGAAGGAACTGCAGGAATGTCCTTAATCAGTACCCTATTAGTCATAATAGAAAAGATTACAGAGAGCTTAATAAACTTGTAAAGGATCAGTTAGCTACTGATAAGAATCTTTGGCTTGACGGCTTGGCTGACAAAGCTGAGGAAGCAGTTAGGCAGCACAACAGCAGAGAGCTGTACCAGATAGTTAATGTTTTGTGTGGTAGAAAACGGACAGGTATACAAGGATTGAAAGATAAAAAAGGTAAGGTTATAGAAGGAGAGGATTCTGTCATGACTAGGTGGGCTGAGCATTTCAGTGATGTTCTAAACAATGTGGTTAGTTCTACTCCCATTGTTTGTAATGATAATAGATGCATTGGCAGCTTTAATGTTGGCCCTATAACACAATCTGAAGTTATTTTGGCTATCTCTAAACTTAAACTTCATAAATCCCCAGGGGTAGATGAAATTACAACAGAAATGCTTAGAGCTGGGAATGTTTCGGTTACCACTTGGATGACTGAAATTTTGAATAACTTTTATGATAAAGGCACAGTTCCTAAGAATTTTACCAGAGCTATTGTTATCCCTATTTTCAGAAATGGTGATTGCAGTTCTTGTGATAACTATAGGGGTATCAGCCTACTCTCTGTTCCAAGTAAAGTTTTTTCCATGATTGTGCTTAATAGAATTAAGAATCTGGTTGACAGTCAATTGCGTGATGAGCAATGTGGATTCAAAAGTGGTAGGGGATGTGTGGATCAGATATTTTCACTTAGGCTAATTCTTGAGAAATGTTTAGAGTTTCAGAAACCTTTGGTTGCTAGCTTTGTTGATTTCAAAAAGGCTTTTGACGCTCTTGATCGTCATAATTTGTGGTTGATTGTGAGATCATATGATATACCTGACAAGTTAGTTAACATAATGAAAGCTCTCTATAATAACACTGAGTCATGTGTGAGAGTTGGTAAGTCTTGTAGCAATTGGTTTAGCATTACTTCTGGTGTTTGACAAGGGTGCATTTTGTCTCCCTTTCTCTTTAGTTTGGTTATTGATTATGTTATGCGAAATTCACTTCAAGGGAAAGATTTTGGTCTTAAATGGGCTGGAGATATGAAAATTTCTGATTTAGATTATGCTGATCATTTAGCCCTTTTGGCAAATGATGTTGATGAGATGAACTCTTTCACTTGAGTTGTTGATGAGACTGGTAGTAGAGTAGGTTTGGTTATAAACAGAGAGAAAACTAAAGTGATGAAAATTGGTCAGGCAGGTTGTGATTCAGTTAATCTGAATGGTTGCAGTCTTGAGCAGGTGTCATAGTTTAATTACCTTGGGAGCTATGTAACAGATACTGGTGATGTGCGGCATGAGATTAACAGACGAATAGGGATTGCTGCTGGGACTTTTAAGAATCTATGGTGATTGTGGAGAAATAGGTGTATACACCTAAAGACTAAAATTAGACTATAATAGTTTGGTTCTTTCCAGGGTTAGTTATGGTAGTGAAACTTGGATTCTGTGTAAACAAGATAACAGGAAACTAGATGCTTTTGATTCTAGATGCTTACGCAGTATCTTGGGTATTAGGTGGTTTAACTTCGTAACTAATGATGAGGTTAGGCAAAGGAGTCTGCAACCTCCTTTAAGCAGCATATTGTGCAGAGAGAGACTCCGCTGGTTTGGCCATGTTGCCCGTATGAATAATTATAGATTGGCGAATAGGGTTATGAACAGTGTGCCTAAAGGCCTCAGAAAGAAGGGGAGACCTAGGATGCGGTGGGCAGACAATGTGAAACAGGACCTTGTTAGAATTGGTGTGCACTTGCTTGGAGAACTAAAATGCACGGTCTGGTTGGACCTCCGTAGCCCATGGCTGCTTGAGGATGATGATGGTGATGATGATAATGTACTTGGTAACCTGATTCATAACTTAATACTTGCCAAATCTTTTTTTACCTGATCTTCATATCACAATTTCATCATTTATCTTTCCATTTTACTTTTATATTTTGGTATAAATCATGTAAAATAATTGGAAAAAAGAATTTTTTATCGCACAAACTAATTTACACCCACATCTTGCTTTATTACTTGTTGCCATCAATCTGAAAATAAGGATATCCATGAAACAAAACTGATTAAGTTACAGCTGGAAATGGGCATTTTATTAGAACTAATAAAGTTGTTGAGTTTGGATGCAAACTCTTCAAATGAATTTAATTCTTGCTGTGGCATACAGTAAAATTGTTGATGCGCTTTTTCTCTATATTTTTAACTAATTTTTTGCAACTAGTATAGTTTATCAATTAGTATGTGCTATCAATAAAAAATTAATAATTGTAGGTCAGCAAAGACTGCATGATATGTATGTTTCAGTTTTCAACAGATTACATTAATAATTTGCACTTGAAAAAAAATCTTTTTTAAGCAAGGTTTAGAAATTTATTTTAACTAACACAAATTCATAAAGTAAAGTAGCATTTTATTTTTCAAATTTGAACCTTTTTTAATTCTAATATTTGATTTTTTTTTTAGTGATAACAAAGAGTTAAGATTTTTGTAGTTCAGATTTCTTAAATTTCCTTTGTTATGTATAACTAAGGGTCGTTTGAGACAAGCATTAGCTGTGTGGACAAATCTGTTTAAATTGTTTGCTCGCTGTGCATCAATGGTACCAGCTGCTGAAGACAATACTGCATGTGAAGGTATATGCCAAAGGATCAACTCTTTAGTGAAAGATGAGTACTTGGAGGTGTGTGATTTAGCATTCTCATTAAGCTATAAATTTTTAATGATTATCAGATATATTGGTAATGCTTGTTAACTATTTTATTTCCTTTAATTATCCTTAATGACAATTAAAATTTTGGAGATATAAAATGATTATTATATTTCCAAAAAACTTTAAAGAAACTTTTAAAAAGTGTTTTGGTAAAAAGAATTCTGTATCGTCTGAACTTTAATGATCACACTGAAGAGTTTTTGGAAAAACAAAAGTTCTGCAGCGTCCAGATTTATACAAATTAAAAATAGCATTATTTATGTATTTTGCAATTAAATTAAAAAAAAAATCGGTGTCCAAACAAAGTACTTTCACTATCCAAGTAGACATTTTTTTTTATCTAGAGCATAGATTCCCAACGGGGGCGATACCGCCCCCCAGTGGGCGCTGGAGCCTTCCATGGGGGCGGTATTATGATTTTTAATAGATAAATAAACAGATAAATTAGGTACAGATAATATGCAACAATATTTTAATTCATATAAAATTAACAATTATGGACTAGGGGGGGCGTCGAAATTTTTGTTTTCTTCTAAAGGGGCGGTGGTCCAGAAAAGGTTGGGAATCACTGATCTAGAGCTACCATTATTCAGAACAATTATGGTCAGGCATCACTAACCTTTCAGGGTACCAAGATTTGGAATTATTTATATATTAGTTTGAAAGCAGCTAAAAAGTATTCTGTATTCAAATGTAGTTTGTTAACTACTTTTGCTAAATAATATTTTCTGAATGCTGAAAATATTTGTGTGTTGCCCAGTTAATATTTGTCACACATTTATGATATAGTACATTTAGAGCATTCAGTCTTGTGAAATTCTGTGTTGAGCTTTTAGCTAATGTTCTCTTTTTTCTGTTGTTTCTCTAATTTAAATGAATTATAGTTCAGTAACTAATATTTTACAGTAAAATGTTGCTATAACGAATGCCAGAATAACAAAATTTTCCCCTGATCACAGCCAGTTTACTATCATCTCTATGTAATAATGCTCTAACGAATATCAATGTAATGAAAATATCAGTTTAACGAAATAAACATTTATTCTGATACAAAAAAAAATAATGTAATGAAATTTGGAAAAAGAAAATCCACAAAAAATAATATGTCCAAATACATTTTTCCATCTTTATGTGCATCTTTCATTGCTGCAATGATTTAAACCAGCAAACTGAAGTTGATGTAAAGAAATGCAAATGCGATAAATGCTTTAAAACATTGAATCACATGCTATTGTATATTGCCTAGCATGCATTTTTTGCTTATCTTAACATATATGCTCTCTAAATGTACTAGCAAAATGCTTTAAAGTGATATTGGCACATTTTACTAGCATGAAAAGGGATTTTCAAACTTAGAGATCTACATGATTCTGATTAGAAAGATATTCCATAAAGTGTGTTGCAGAGTTGTGACATCATTTAAGGATTCATGGAGAGCTGCTTGTTGGAACAGACAATTAAAAACAGTTACCAACATTTTTAAGAAGTAAACTCTAATACAGTAGACTCCCTCTTATCTGGCCCTTACGGGACAGAACCCTTGGCTGAATGAATAAAGGCCGGTTAATCTGAAAATTGTATCAGAAAATGAATAACAACGGCAAATGACAAGAATACTAACTGTACTGTATTTTAATTAATAATTTGTTTTACAATATTAACAATTTACTCACACTCACTTCTAAAGGTCTGTGATTTTCTTTTATTTCTTTGAACTTAACACTTTTTTTACCTGCAAAATTTTACCAATTTTTAATAAACATCACATCAATCGCAGATGAGGCCTGTTGTTGTTCAATGTATCTTATTGCAACATTAAAGCTTCTTTTCCTTCAATATGGCTAACTTTCTCTTCTTCCTCTTCTTCGTTCTCTGCTTCTTCTCAGTTCCCTTCTTGGTAGATTGCATTGATAATTCTGTCATCATTCAGTGTTTCATTTTCCAACTGTTCATCACCTTTTAACCATTTTTCAATGTCATCTTCTTCAAGTGTGTCACATCCAGACAGCAATTTAAAACCATCAAATAGTGAAATATTGTCATTATCCGTCATATCTTAGGCAGGTGCAGGCTCATTCGATACTTTTGTGTTGTTGTCTTTAGTACTTTCTATACAGTTTTCAACTCTGGGCAAAAGTTTTCTCCATAACTTCACAAATGTTTGTACGAGACATTTCTTCAAAAGCTCTTGCCAAAATGTAGATCATATCCTTGATATTTATTGTTTTCAAAGCAGTTAAATGTTCTATTCTGTCATTTTCGGTTCACTGTAAAATTTCTGAAAGAAGCTTTCTCCTGTATCGTCTTTTTACATTTACAAGCATGCCTTGATCCATTGGTTGCACTAAAGATCTTACATTAGGTGGCAAAAACATGGCTTTTATGTTGTCAGAAATGAGTTCGCTTGGGTGTGTTGGGGCATTGTCAAAAATGAGTAAACTTTTAATTTTAACAATTTTAAGACTTGTCAAGTGGTTTTTTTACTTTTGTAACAAAATCTGTAAAGAACCACTCTTTAAACAAATACGAGTCTATCCAAGCAGACTTTTGAGCTTTGTAGTAAACTGGCAGAGCAGCTAAATTTAAATGCTTGAATGCTCAGGGTTTTGCTGATTTCCCAATTACGAAAAGAGGAAGTTTGTGTGTACCTGCAGCATTTGTACACACAGCCACAGTGATTATTTCTTTGTTTTAAATCCTGATGCTGAGGTTCTTGCGCTGTCACAAACGTTTTCGTTGGAAGAAGTTTAAAATTTAACCCAGTCTCATCTATATTGTAGATTTGTTCTGTTCATAAGCTTTTTTTTTCAATAAGCACTAAAGTTTTCCTGAAAATTCCTTTGCTGCTAAAGGATCAGCTGACAATTTCTCACCATAAACACCAAGGTAATGAACACCATGCTATTTTTTCCAGCGAGAAAGCCATCCCTCGCTTGCTGAAAAATCTTTCCCGTTATAGATTTTAGAATGAAGGATTAATGCTTTTTCTTTCGAGATTGGCCCACTGATTGGTGTTTATGTTCGATGCTCTTGCATGAAGCATAACCACAGTGCATCATCGACAATTTCATTTTTCTGCTATTTTAAGAGTGTACCGAGAAGAAAGCGTTTTTTCACGACTCGACTTGAATGCAAAAATGTTGTAAAGATTTTCTCTTTCTTCTCCACTCATTTACCATGCTTTTACCAACAGCTAGTTCATCACAAATATGCTTTACTGGATCACCTTTGTCAATATGTTCTAATGCTTTTAATTACATCTCTATTGTAACGACATTACACTTACATTTGTATGCACTCATTTTGTACCACACAATAAATAATAGATCACAACACGCCCCTGTACATGCCCAGTATACTGTACACTGTAATATTCACAAAGAGGAACTGAAGCAAGTATGTACTGTACTATAAACAAAACTGGCGGCGACTTGCTTCCACTTTTTGGAACGACTGGTTAAAGCAGAGGCCGTTTGAGCCGAGACTGGATAAGAGAGAATACTGTATGTGGTAAAATTTCATTTGTAATATTTTATAGTGTAGTACCTTTTTTTTATTGCATTTCAGTATAATGAAGTTTTACCATAAGTAAAATTTGACCACCTGCTTGATTTCATTATACTGACATTTCACAATACATCTTTGTACTACAAATAAAATGGGCATAAAAATTATTATTATAAATTATATATAGAAAATGTAGGTGTTTGTTTTTACAAAATTATAGTACATCCTTCAGTGACAAAAACTTTAATTTGGAGAAGCCAAAAACAGTGTTTGGTTTATAAGTGAAAGTAGCTTAGATATGTGTAAAATTGTGTTTATAATGTAGCAACAAGTAAATCTGATCCTGAATTTCATATATGAGTATCGTTCAAGGCACTAATATTTGCATTTAGAAATTTCAATTTATACCTTTAATAAATATGACCCAAATCCAAATTTTTTGTTTGATAAAAATGAATACAAGCATGAAGTTAGAAATACAATGTGCCTGAAAAACAATGGAGTTTCAAGAACAAATATGAAGGAAAATAATATGCATATTCGAGGAAGTACTATTTTAATTGAAAGTGTACTTCGAATAGATAGTCTATTACCCAGTAAAATGTTTATAATTTTATAAGATTAGTTAAATTGTTTGTCATTTTTTGTGTTTATCGATATATGTAATTTATGAATACCAAATTTAATGCATATATATTTATGTTTTATTTTATTCCAATTGTTATACTATAACAATAGTTTTATCTTCTATACAAGGGGTATGCCAGTTACATACACATTTCCAGGGGGGGGGGGAGGGTACGTGAAGCACAAAAGGTTGAGAACCATTGGTGTAGGGGGGGATAACCTAGCTGGTTGCCCCCATCATCTCATTGAATTTAGTCCACAGTCTATGTTTTTGATTAATTTTTCTGTTTCTTTTATGTTTTAAATTATTTTTTGAGTGAAATTGCCATAAGCCTTTGGGCTTAATCCTTCCAGGACATACTTGAAAAAACTGATTTACATCCAGAGATCTAGCTATTTTTTCATTCTGAGCATGCAAAAAAAATAACTTTAGAACTTTTTTGCAAAATAACTAATGAAAGGAAATATGGCATGTTATATGACAAATTAATCAGCATTTAATTCTTGATTTTCTAAAAATAACATATTTAACTAAACAGTCTACTAGTTTTATTTTAATAGGGCTTTTTTAGTCAGCCATCCCATGGCCGAGTGGTTAGCGCGCTTGGCTACTGATCTAAGGGACCTGGGTTCGAGCCCCGGGTAAGGCATGGATGTTCGTGTTGTTTTTCTGCTGAGGTCCTGCCAGCCTCACAGACCTTCTACTTTGGCATATAAACTGACGGGCTCCTGTCAGACCTCTGTGGCAAGTAGCTGCTTGAAGGGGTAAAAAAAATTCATTTGGCAATACAAATAAAAATTTATTTAAAAAACTAAAGAATAAACTGAGAAATAATTATAATGCTCTTGAATAAAAAGGCTATTTCTGAATAAAAAAAAATATTTACTTGAAGCAAGAAAATTACTCCTGTTTCATAATTTTTTTTCTCAGTAACCATATTTTCAGAAAAGTTCCAGGCTTTTTGCCAACTGTCATCATCATCATCATCCTCAAGCAGCCATGGGCTACGGAGGTCCAACCAGACAGTGCAATTTAGTTCTCCAAGCAAGTCTATCCTGAGCTACATCTACTGCATCTGGCCACTGCACACCAATTCTAACAAGGTCTTGTTTGACATTGTCTGCCCGCCGCATCCTAGGTCTCCCCTTCTTTCTGAGGCCTTTAGGCACACTGTTCATAACCCTATTCGCCAATCTATAATTATTCATACGGGCAACATGGCCAAACCAACGGAGTCTCTCTCTGCACAATATGCTGCTTAAAGGAGGATTAGGCAAACTCCTTTGCCTAATCTCATCATTAGTTAAAAAGTTGAACCACCTAATGCCCAAGATATTGCGTAAGCATCTAGAATCAAAAGCATCTAGTTTCCTGTTATCTTGTTTACAAAGTGTCCAAGTTTCACTACCATAACTAACCCTAGAAAGAACCAAACTATTATACAGTCTAATTTTAGTTTTTAGGTGTATACGCCTATTTCTCCACACTCTCCATAGGTTCTTAAAAGTCCCAGCAGGAATCCCTATTCGTCTGTTAATCTCATGCCGCACATCACCATTATCTGTTACATAGCTCCCAAGATAATTAAACTGTGACACCTGCTCAAGACTGCAACCATTCAGATTAACTGAATCACAGCCTGCCTGACCAATTTTCATCACTTTAGTTTTCTTTCTGTTTATAACCAAACCTACTCTACTACCAGTCTCATCAACAACTCGAATGAAAGAGTTCATCTCATCAACATCTTTGGCAAAAGGGCTAAATCATCAGCATAATCTAAATCAGAAATTTTCGTATCTCCAGCCCATTTAAGGCCAAAATCTTTCTCTTGAAGTGAATTTCGCATAACATAATCAATAACCAAGCTAAAGAGAAAAGGAGACAAATGCACCCTTGTCGAACACCAGAAGTAATGCTAAACCAATTGCTACAAGCCTTACCAACTCTCACACACGACTCAGTGTTATTATAGAGAGCTTTCATAATGTTAACTAACTTGTCTGGTATACCATATGATTTCACAATCAACCACAAATTATGACGATCAACAGAGTTGAAAGCCTTTTTGAAATCAACAAAGCTAGCAACCAAAGGTTTCTGAAACTCTAAACATTTCTCAAGAATCTGCCTAAGTGAAAATATCTGATCCACACATCCCCTACCACTTTTGAATCCACATTGCTCATCATGCAATTGACTGTCAACCAAATTCTTAATTCTATTAAGCACAATCATGGAAAGAACTTTACCTGGAACAGAGAGTAGGCTGATACCCCTATAGTTATCACAAGAACTGCGATCACCTTTTTTGAAAATAGGGATAACAATAGCTCTGGTAAAATCCTTAGGAACCATGCCTTTATCATAAAAGAGATTCAGAATTTCAGTCATCCAAGTGGTAACCGAAACATTCCCAGCTCTAAGCATTTCAGTAGTAATTTCATCTACCCCTGGGGATTTATGTAGTTTAAGTTTAGAAACAGCCAAAATAACTTCAGATTGTGTTATGGGTCCAACATTAAAGCCACCAATGCATCTATCATCATTGCAAACAATGGGAGTAGAACTAACTACATTGTTTAGAACATCACTGAAATGCTCAGCCCACCTAACCATGACAGAATCCTCCCCTTCTATAACCTTACCTTGTTTATCCTTCAATCCTTGTATGCCTGTCCGTTTTCTACCACACAAAACATTAACTATCTGGTACAGCTCTCTGCTGTTGTGCTGTCTAACTGCTTCCTCGGCTTTGTCAGCCAAACCATCAAGCCAAAGATTCTTATCAGCAGCTAACTGATCCTTTACAAGTTTATTAAGGTCTCTGTAATGCTTTCTATTAGGACTAGTAGGATATTGATTAAGGGCATTAGTGGACTGTTCTTTCTTTCCGAAATAAGCTCAAGTGCCTTATCACTCAAATAATTCTGACACCTCTGCTTCTTTTTTCCTACAAGAGTACTGCTAGTTTCCAAAAAAGCCTGTTTAAAATGATCCCATTCTTCCTCAACTTCAATAGTAAGCATACCATGACTGTCAAAATGACTAAGTAACCTATCATGGTAAGCTTTGGCCATAACTGGGTCTTTCAGAGCTTCAGTATTAAAGGTAAATTTTTTAACTTTAGCACAACACTTCTTAGTTTAAGTTGTAATATACTTTTAACAAGGTAATGGTCAGATCCAATTTCAGCTCCCCTATATGACCTAGTATTTCTAACAGAACTAGCCCATTTGCTGTTAATTAATATATATCATATATATAATCATATAATAATATATATCATCAATATAATCAATCATATTCTTATGCAGCCCATCAGGTGAAACCCATGTGTACTTATGTATGTCGTGGTGTTTGTAATATGTGTTAGATATTCTGAAACCATTGAATTTACTTACATGTAGGAGACGTTGCCCATTGCCATTGCAGTTACCAATACCAAAAGGGCCTGTCACCCCTCCCCAAAGGTTAGAGTCACTACCAACTTTGGCATTGAAGTCACCTAGAACAAGGGTAATATCTCCTTTCTTGACAGAATTCAAAATATCCTGAAGTTGTCCGTAAAACCTATCCTTCTCATCCTCATCAGCATCCTCAGTGGGGGCATAACAGCAGATAACATTCAAGTCTTTAATGCTTGTCTGAAATTTTGTTGTAAGAAACCTTTGATTAATGCACTCATATCCTAGAAGAGTATCACTAGCGTGTCTGCCAAGAAGCAGACCCATGCCTTGGTGATGCTCATTGTCATCCCTCCCTGAAAAGAGAAATTTAAGATTATTTTTAAGAATCTGACCTCTTTCTGTCCATCAGATCTCTTGCAAGCCGAGAATATCTAAATTATAATGGTGGAATTCTTGTGAGAGGACATCAAGAGAAAAAACTCTGTGCAGAGTCCTCACATTCCAAGTACCTATGGAGAGAAAATGGTTAGTGGGATGTTTAAAGAAACTATGTTTATTGAGATCCGACAATATCAAACAGCCCCCTAATTGCAGACATGGGGCAAAGACCCTTTCCCCCACCACTAAAGACTGAAGCCCATATACACTGGAAGACTTCCTCCAATGTAGAATTTGACGATGCAATAGAAACAGAGTTCAGGTGCCTGCGATGACCTCTGCTCAAGATTATCCACCAGCTGATAAACATATCCTGTGAATCTAATTCACTTGGGGCTGTCAACCCACAAACAGAAAACACAGCAGAAGATTTTACCTCCACAGAAGCCCACCAGTGCAGCAAAATCAGGATCCATAATCAAGCTCAGAGCCATATATCTGTCCAGTCCAGTGGGTTTATATGGTCAGCACCAGGACCCTGTGTGGTTGACCACTCCTCAGCAGGGTAGAAAAAAAAAAGAAAAGTAGCCATAGTTGTCCAGATCAGTAGGCCACACTAATCTGGCAGCCCTCCCCTTCCATTCACTTCCACAAGAGAATATCTCTTGTGAAAGGTACTAACGGTTTGCACCACGAGAAGGTGGGGTCGGATATTAGGTGCTAGGCCTGGCCAGTTCTGTGCATCATCACAGGGGATTGGTGCATAGCTCTCCTCCCAGTGACTACCTAGCTACCATTTACAGACCTTAACAGAAATAGGTTGTGTTAATACCAAATTAAAGAGAATTTAATTCTGAATTTTTTTGAAGTAAAAATTTTGATATTGTAGAAACATGCTAATTTTAATAAGGCTTTTTACAGTGGTACCAAAAAAAAAAGGTTCATATTTCATAATTACTTCCAAAATCTTCCATTTTTAAAAATAGCAATTTTTTTGTTAATTATCAGGAAATTTTAGAAACTTCAAGGAAAAATTTGTAGAGAATAGTTCAAATCAAACTTCTGAGCTTAAATTGGGGGATTGTTTTAGCATAGATTAATGTTAACAAACAAATTGTCAATACCTTATATCACTTCTAAGAAATGGCAGTTGGATGACTTCAACAAATTATTTACATCATAGTTTAATAAAATATGCATCAAATGAAAAACAAAATATTATTTATCAAGCCTGAATTATATATTTTTATAAGATATGTATAAAAATAAATAAATACCCCCTCAAGCAGCTGCTTGCTACAGAGGTCTGACAGGAGCCTGTCAGTTTATATGCCAAAATAGGTCTGAGAGGATGGCAGGACCTCAGCAGAAAAATGACACACACATCCATGCCTTACCCAGGGCTTGAACCCAGGTCCCTTAGATCAGTAGCCAAGTAAAAAATTTAAAATGGCATTTTTTATAAAGAAAAAAATTGATATTGTTTTGCAACGGATATATACATCCTTGACCTCTCATTGCAAATTCTGTGAATGTATACATAAATCCTGGATACTGGAAGGGTTAAGGACATGTCTGCTGGAATAGTAGCCAGGTACACTAACCACTAGCCCAGGTAGGGCTTGTCATATCATTGCTGGCTCTATATCAGAAATTGTATGGTGAATGCTATATGGCAATGTTTCTCAACCTTTTTTATGCTTCACGTACCATCTGGAAATGTGTATGTAACTGGTGTACCCTTCATATAGATAAATAAAACTATAGTTATAATATAAACAATGGGAATGAAATAAAACATATATTTATATACACACACATACATATTAAATTTTGTATTCATAAATTACATATATCGATAAACAAAAAATGACATTTTTTCACAGCAGTTTGCCAACTTAACGATTTTGTTACTAGATCTCACAGTGTACCCCAAAATATTTTACCGTCTATCCCACATTGAGAACCCCTGCTATATGGCTTGAAAAATCAATATATAGCACTTCAGAATCTATAGCTCTTCCTTTCTGCTGCACACTCCATCAAATTGTGCAGTTGTCAATCTTTCAGTTTAAGTTTTCACACAGCTGTAAACAGTTCTCTTATCATTGATCCCAATCTGCTATCCCATTTGGATCATTCCATGCTTTTAATTGTGTGTATATATACTTCTCCAGATACTACTGAGTGGGTCATGGAGCAGGCTAAGGTTGTGAAATTTGATCAAGTTTATTATTGTTTTTGTATATGGATTTAATTGAGTAACCTGCAGTTTTTACCTTGTATGTAATTAACTTTCATTTCCTGATTTGGTGTTGGTTATTTCAAGTTTGTTAATTAAACTTGCACTAGTCATATGCTTATTCATTAATACTATTTATATATTGCTCTTTTTTTATTAGGGTATTGAATTTTTTGAATCTCTTTGTCTTATGGTACAAGTAATATTGGAAAGTGTTGACTATGGCTCCCTTGGAAAAACTGGAAGAGAAAATGGTATGTATAACTCTTATTTCTAATGTAAGTCTGTTTATGTAATGATTGTATTTTTAATCTCTGTATGAAAATGTAAGAAGGTGTTTTCGTGGAGATCATAAATTCGTTGAACTGTCATGGGTCCCAAGCATTATTTTAAAAGGTACCTAATGCCGTGTAGATATCAGGAATGTGGTGAGCTGGGTGGTCTCATGGATCAACAGAAGATTGTACAGATATGTAAAATTTATTGTTCACAATATTATATAACTATATAATACAAAATATTTACATCGACTCTCCAGTAGGGCCCACGAACTCTATTACAAACGTGGCCGAACAATGGCCCTGGCTGGAGCAGATAACTAACCTCATACTTAAAGGAAGAGAACTTTCACAGCTGTTGACGAATAACTTTGGGGCAGGGGTGGCTCAGTCGGTAGTGTGCCAGGCTCGTAATCTGTAGTTCCCAGGTTTGAATCCCAGCTGGGTCGGCGTTGAGATTATTCTCCGCAAAATTCCCCACCCTGCCCACGGTTAGTAAGGGACACCGAAGGGCTTGGAAAGGCTGCCATCTGTTGGATGGGATGTTAAGCCATGGTCCCGTGTCCGTGGCCCGGTGTGCTTTAAAGAACACGCTGGATGGCCTTGACGGGAGGCTACCATCTGTCTCCCAACAGCTGTTCCAGTGGCTCCCCTCCCCCAACTTTCTCTGAGCCTTCGGGGTCCTTGTGACCTGGCCATTTAGCCCATGGTGTGCAAAAAAGTACCACTCAGAGGTAAAACAACCTGACTCAAAGCCCTGGCTGGATACTTTTTCTGCCACTGACTTTGTAACAACAGAGCCTGTTTCTCTGTCCTCTCGCTGTTCGCACTCATCAGTGAAGAAGGAGTCAAAATCTCGCTCCTTCTCTCCAGCACTCAATCATGTGGGGTCCTTTGTCCACACAGGGGCCAAAAGTGCTGGTCCTCGCTACCTGGCAAGGGGAGCAGATTAATGACCCCCATGGATCCTCCCATATCCGGCAGCAAGACACTTTTGGCTTGGAGGATCTAACGGTCATCTGCCCATTACAAAAAATTCATGAGATCTAATGTAACATGAATTTTAAACTTTTTCTGTATGTTGAAAGAATTGGCTTAGTTTGAATGTTTATTTTCCTATTAGATATAAATTTTTCTAATGAAATTGATTTACAAACATCTTTACACCTTAATATGAAGTGTCTTAATTTGTCTCTTGTTGCAGTCATTTACAATGTTTAATATAATAAAATCTAGTTTAATTACATGGGCTTGGTGTAAAATATTGGTGATATCAACTTGGAATAAAGTATATCTGAATTTCTTTTCACAAACACAGTAAAGGGTAATTAGTTTTATGTATATTTCTAATATATTTATTAAAATAAGTTGATGTTGTTTAGTCAATATACATTTTACCAGATGGCAATAAATCCTTTAGTGTCAATAATTGTCAAATTAATATGCATTGAAGACTTTTCTTGTGTATTAAAATAACTGCTAGTTAAGTAGTTTGTTTATTTTGTTATATTTGATTCAAAAGATGCAATACTAAGTGCCAGTTTTTGAGTTACTTTATGTCTAATTTCAGCACTTCTTAATGCTGGATTGTGGGCCAAACACAGACAGAAACCTTTAGGTAATATAACTGCATTAGTGAATTTGTTAGTGAGGCTTCTTAATGCTTTTTACCAAACATTTCTACAAGAAAATGAAGATGAAAAGTCGAGGAAAAAAATGGTTAGTTGTTAGGAATTTCTAATATTAAACAGTACTTTGTTTTTTGAAGATTCACATTGATATAAAATGCATTGTTCAGAATAAAAGAGTAATAGGAATAAAAAGTGTTAACAGCTGATAAGCATAACAAAGTTATTTTTCAATTGCTCAAAGAGATCTGGAACTGAGATTTTCTATGAAGTACAGAAAGGAAGGGTTATTATTAAAATACCAGGAAAAAAAAGATAAAAATAGAAAAGTTCTTCATAATGGTACCAATTATAGAGTTAACAGCTGGCTTCAACACTAAGCAAGCTACACTCAAACTCCTTTAGTCTAATATTTCATCAGCCAACCTTTGGATAGCTAAAGTCGGGGGGCCAGGCAATAATTAACAAATTGCCAAAATAAAGTTCAATTAGGGTTCGAATACCAGCGAGCATTACTTAGTGAGCAAGAATTCAAAATATTAAATGATTGTCAAACTAATGCAAATTCTAATCAAAACTTATCAACTAACGTTGCTCAAGAGAAAAAATATCAAAGATTCAAAAAAGTTTCTGTAACAAACAAGTTTATTTCCAAAAAAATTATTTTTAAACACTCACCAACTGCAATGAAAACGTCATCTACATCATCACTACACCAACTAACTTCTGTGACACTACTAACTGACAACTCTCAACTAACTTTCAACTACAACTTCTAACTGACTCTTACTACTAACAACTACTAACTTACTTCCAACTCACAACTAACTTTCAATTACAACTTCAACTCACTGTGACTACATGTCGTGGTTATAACAAGCGTACAAGCTCAGCATCACGTGGCTGTTGCACTGGTAAAGACATTTGTATAAAAAAAACGAACGCACAAGCTATGACATAAGAGGGGTCATGTCCTCGTATACGCACTTTAGCAGGTGACAATCGAAAGTTTGGAGTTGCGCATATGCAACTCCTATGCTCTTAGAAATAAGCGCTGTGATGCCAAAAAAAAATGAAATTAAAATCAGCAAAATGATAAATATAACATAAATTAAGCAAAACTGGTTAAGGTAAAGTAAAAGTGAATGAAGGGACATCACAACTCCCCCTTCCAAAGGGAGTCAAAAATTTGACCTAACAGATTTTGATGAGCAAATTTTAAATAAAAGGACACATTTCACGTCATTTACACATGGTTGAACATAAATAAAAGTAAAAGTATGCTTACACAAATTTGAAAAGATCTATTCTCATTTTGACACAATTTTCCAACCAACCAAAGGTACCTCCTTCGAAATATCCTAACAAAAGTGTAGCAGCTATCCTATTGTAAATATATATACCAATGGCTGTGGCAGTTAACTGTATACTAGTGTTATAGGTCTACCTAGTATCACATTCTAATACAAACTCGAAATTGGCATAACTTTGACTGCACAATAAAACGAGTTAATTCACTCCTATCTTTCTTAACTTCTTGAAAGGTTAAAGAAAAGAAATTCAATTACATACATTGCAAGCGGGGTGATAACTTTTGCTTATCCCCTAACCACAATCAAAAATATTTCAAAGCTAAAGTCTTCTGTGCCTAATTCACATTAAAGGGTATTTGAACACCATTATATCCTCCTAATTACATCAAACATGCGAAGCTAAGAAAATTCAAATTTTTACAAACAAGCGGGAATGTAATCATCCGCTAATTCTTCACCTATACATAGCAATCACGAGCTAGCTGAAATAAAATAGTTCATTAATTACCTCCCCTTTCAGAGCTAAACGTCCCCCTCCCAAAGGAGTTATGCTGGTAACAACTCGGTCACCAGACTTGGCCATTGGGAACAGCTCCGAATAGGTAGAAAAAAAAAAAAATTCTGCAGTCATCATCATGGTCAGCTCGTATATATACAAGTAAATGCTGCCAATGTCATCCCAAAAATTATGCATCACTGACACTGAACAGATTTAAACACATATACATAACATCGTATATAAGAATAAAGAAAAAAATCTGTAAATAATTTATAATATACGACGACAGCATGTCAGCCAATCACTTTTTACATGAATCTCATTTTTTTCATTCATAAATTCACTTGGGAATGCACGTTATTTTACAATACAAAATTCTCCTTAAAAATGAAAAAATATTAAATCACTAATTCTCTTTTACTCTCCTCATTCATATCCGTAAACATTTTACAATTTCTAAACTTCCCAATATCGACTTACTAATTTTCAGCTATCAGTCAGCTGAAACAAAAAAAATCTACAAAAAAACTTTTAAATCACGTTAATACAATATAACAACTAAAACTTCGATGAACAAGAATACAAAAAAAAAAAATCTATTCACACAGTATAAACTCGAACTACAGTAATTTCACTTTCCGAAAATAAATATCGAAACTCCAAAGTTTCAGCAAGAAATTAAACATTGCTAACTATATAAATCACAATAAAGCTTCTTCTTCGTCTTCATCTATTCCAGAGAAAAGAGAACATTTATAAATCATTAAGTGCCAAGTGGAAGAATAATAATATACTTAAATTTTCATTGTTGGCACTCTGTTGCGGTAAATCATCCAGTCAGGTTCCGTTGAAGTCTTTCCTTCGTCGTTGGCTTGCTTCAAGTAAAAGCATTGCTGAAGATCTCGCTCGTGACGTCATCTCTGCTATGTTGACTGCTTCGATGCTGGTTATTGCTCTGCAGTCTCTGGTTGTTTCGTCGATATCTTGTCACTACGTGCTGATTTTTGAAGAACCTGGCCTTGTACTTTCTAGATTTATTGGTGTCCACCTCCAAATGACGCTTCAATAGTTGAGGACTTCCAAACTTGCCAGACTCGTCAGGTTTATTTGCAGTTGGCACAATTTCTTGGTTGCTTTTCTTAGAATGCTTCTCATCAACATTTTCAGTAATAATTTTCCTTAAAACTTCTACTTTAGAAACCTCTTCATCAACTAAAACAGACTTCTCATTAGTTTGCTCTGCTTCACAAACTTGGTTCTCTAAATTTGCATTAATTGCACTAATGAGACATTTTGTAGGTGCTTCTTGAACATTCTGCTTTGGACTACAAGGTAATTCAGAAATTCAACAGGACCATGGCTGCACTCTCAATTGACAATTGTCATAAATATCATCTAAAACTTGTTCCTTTGAAAACGGAAGATCGGCTTCTGTGTTGTTACGATCTATTAATTTAGTTTCTTCGTGACAAGCGTTAACAAAAGGTAAAGCCATAGTGGCAAGACATAACTCATGAGAGGGCTTTTCATGAGGAACTTTGGCCTCTCGCTTCAAAGATCCTAATTCAAGTTTCCCGAATTGTCATTCCTTCAATAACAATATTGCTCCGTGTGTCCTAGTTGGCCACAACAATCACACCTGAAAGTTTCTCTATTGTTTTTAAAAAAAGTTAAGGTCTAGTGTCATTGTTCGAAGCTTGACATGGAACAAATTCTCTGCTTCGTTCGTTCTGCATCATTCTAGGCGCGTTCGCCGCAAATTGTCGGGACCATGTAACTTCCGGTCATGTGGGAGTCATTTTACGAGACTCAACCTGATAGCGCTGCTTTGGTGGGGATTGCATCCATTGTTAGTATAATGCAATTGCCGCAGATTCTCTTGCAGTATATTGCCGAGCCAATTTGACTGAATCTGAAATTGAGTTTATGTTTCGTACTTCTAAATATTCCCTAATGGGCAAAACCAATTGGGACAATATGCAATTTATAATATCAATTTCGGCGGCATCAGCATTGTACAGCTGGTATAACTCTACTGTACCCCAGATAAATTTTTCGATGTTGTCTCCTTCCCTTTGTATTCGTGAAAACAACTCTGTAGATAGTTCTGTAAAATCATTATAAGCTGGATATATGTCCATAATTTCGTTTTTAAAATCTTCCCAATATTCAATTCCATGACGACATCCTACATTATTCCACCATTGCTTAGCACATCCAATTAGACAAGATACTGCTAAAACCACCTTTTTGTTGCCGGGCACTTCATGTAAATGAAAATGCTCTTCCATGGACTTGACAAATGTCCACGATGATGGACATTTTGAACTGTCGAACCTCATCTCAGGTAAAGTCCAATTAACATATGGACTATGGTTAATAGATGGATTGGCAACTCGTCGTTGTGGCAGTTGATAATACTCTGTTCTATCACTTGCTTTTGACGGAACAGAAAATGAAACCTTACGTTCAAAGTTTCTATGTTGGTGAACTGACATAGCATTGTTAGCAAATTTAGGAGTTGTTGTCATTCCCCTTTTTTCCTGAGGATCATTAAGCAGATTCATTAGCACTTCTGCTTCCTTCATTACATCCTGCAACCTACCCTTTACTCTTTCAGTCAGGAGTTCAAGTCGGGAGTCATTATGGCAGAATCAGCCATATTATTAGCAGACGTGTTTAGTGGTTTGCCAAAATCTTGAAGCTTTTTTTAATCTTAAGCAGCACTTAAAGATGCTGCTATGCAACGATTTAACACTAAAACTTCAACTAAGCTTGCAAAAATATAAATTTGTTTATCAAAAAATTTATCGTGCCTGTGTGTGTGTGTGTGTCCGGACACTTCTAATCTTTACATACATACAATATTTTAACTATCAGCAATAAATGCGCTGAAACATCAGTACCTATGACTAATACACAAAAAAGTTAAGCTTCTTGCTCAACAAAAATTTTTGGCTTAAGTTGTCATTAAATCTATAATAGTATATACAACTAATGAGCTCAAAAATTACTATCTTTGACAATCACGTTAAATAACATACAAAATTTATACATAAATATACAGTCCCTATTCTTGGACCACTATCTTTTACTGGCAAGTTCCTGTTCTCGGTGCACCACTTCTTTTCGTACTGGCAGGTCCCTGTTCTTGGCGCCACTTCTTTTCAATGTCTCTGTAACGGGCCTAAGAATTAATTACTTCTAAAGTTTTGTACCCTTTGTCTGATCCAATATTTATTCAAGCTCTGGATAGCTAAAGTCGGGTGCCAGGCAATAATTAACAAATTGCCAAAATAAAGTTCAATTAGGGTTCGAATACCAGCGAGCATTACTTAGTGAGCAAGAATTCAAAAAATTAAATGATTGTCAAACTAATGCAAATTCTAATCAAAACTTATCAACTAACGTTGCTCAAGAAAAAAAAATATCAAAGATTCAAAAAAGTTTCTATAACAAACAAGTATATTTCCAAAAAAATAATTTTTAAACACTCACCAACTGCAATGAAAACATCGTCTTCATCATCACTACACCAACTAACTTCTGTGACACTACTAACTGACAACTCTCTTTTAACTAACTTTCAACTACAACTTCTGACTCTTACTACTGACAACTACTAACTTACTTCCAACTCACAACTAACTTTCAACTACAACTTCAACTCACTGTGACTACATGACACGGTTATAACAAGCGTACAGGCTCAGCAACATGTGGCTGTTGCACCGGTAAAGACATTTGCATAAAAAAAGAGCGTGCAAGCTATGATGCAAGGGGCGAAGGGGGGCATGTCCTTGTACACGCGCACTTTAGCGGGTGACAATTGAAAGTTTGGAGTTGTGCATGCGCAACTCCTATGCTCTTGGAAATGAGCACTGTGATGCCAAAAAAAAAATGAAATTAAAATCCCCAAAATGATAAACATAACGTAAATTAAGCAAAACTGGTTAAGGTAAAGTAAAAGTGAATGAGGGGGCATCACATCATTACTGCAAATACTTCTCATACAGAATAAAATTTATTTACCCATGCTATTATCTACTTTGACTATAGGTATAATTGTACTTATAATAAAATTGGTCAATGTTTGCACATTTTGGTTGACATTAAATATTTTTATTTACAAATGTGTATAATACAGCAAATGTTTGTTAAAATGAAAATGACGAAATTGCAAAAAATGTTCACTTTAAGGAACATCTAATTACATAAATCAAATATTAAATATATTATATAGGTCCTTAATTTTCATTTATGTGGGTAAAAACATGATAAAGAAACTGTTGTGAACAATTTAATAATAAAATGAAACATTACTCATTTAATATGTTGAATGAAGCATTGTTGTTTTACAATATTTCTTTTCTTGCATTTGTGCAGTTATTTTAACTGAACAAAGAGACAATTGCTGATTATGCAACATCAAGTAAAATGCATTAGTTAAACTCAGATCAGTGTTGTCAACCATTAGCATTGCCTAAATGTTCTTATTCACAAGCATTCTCAGTTCAGTGAAAACAAAAGCCAAGGTCGTGTCTAAGCTGCTAAATTGATCAGTGTTTAAAAATTAGCTGAATTTAATTTTTCAAATTTAGTCTGAAAGTTAACAGATCAAATTTTAAAATAAATACCCGTTGATTTATTTGTTATATTGATGAAATATATTAAATAATGAAGTCTGCAATACTCTTTTTATGGATTGACTCTACTGAGCATTTTCTACATAGTGTAAATGTTTCATAATGAAATGTGTTCTGAACTGTTGCTTTAATAGTTTATCAATTAGAAAATAAACCTGTGAGATTACTGCCATTGATGTCACCATCTGCTCCTCCTTTAATCCTCCACTCTTTACATGGGTGATCGAGTATAACCCATATAGAAGCAATTGCCTCCCTGTGGTATGTACAATCTCTTATGTGTGTGTGTGTGTGTGTGGGGGGGGGGGGGGGGGGGGCTTGTGACCTTTCATGAGTATCACGGTGGAGGATTAATCAGGCTGACTATATCATCCAAGCAGTTGACACCTGTTTCAACTGTTTCTGAAACGGTGGATTCCTAACTACACTGCAGCTCATGAAGCCTAGTACAAAGTTTTGGGGGTGTTTCAGAGATATCCAACATTTTCCAACCTTGAAGTGTCCAAATGTGCCAGGGCAAAAGCCTGTTTTTTCTGGCTCCAGAACTAGAAGGAAATCTTGGATCAAATACACATCTATCACCCTACTGCCAGGTTGTGTGGTATAAAGTCCAGAAGATGGGTGGGAACTACACTTCCCATTCATTTGCGATCGGAGCACAATGGACATATAATTGCTGATCCCCAAGCAATTATCAACACTCTGGGGGAGTCATCTCCTCCATCTCTTCCTCATACTTCCCAGAAAATTTTCCTGGTTATGTATCATATTTTATTGTAATTTTTCAATTTTTATTAATATTATATTAATTTTTAAAGGAAAGAGATTTTTTATGATACTTCTTTTCTTAGGCTTAGAGTTTGCTGATTGTCAAAAGGCTAAGCATATGTATTGTGTTTTATAATGCATAAGTGACTAAAAAATTTAGAAAAAACTAAATAAATTAAAAATTTAAGCATTAACAGAAATATTAACTTTTATATTAGAATAATAAATAAATTAGGAAAAATGGTAAAAATATTTTTTAAATTTTACTAAAGTTAAAATGTATATATAAATAGTATTTTAAAATAATGCTTAAAAATTTCAGCTTGACATATTATTCTTTGAATTTTTGCCATTTTATTAATTACAATTACTTATTTTTTTTGCTATATAACCTGACATTTCCATTCATTTGCTACTTCAGGATTAGGTTCTAAAAGCTCATTATAATATTTTCTGAAAATATTATGAAATAAATCTGGCTACCACAGTGAGTTCAGTTTCAGAAACCTGCCACTTTAAGGGTTAAGAATAATACTAAAAAAAGTGGCAAGTAAGTTGCTAGCCTAATTCATAAGAATAGATTCATTGTATCAAAAAAATGTTTGTTGAGTAGTGATTGAACCTATAATTATTGTTTGTAGATTTCAAAAAAGAGATTGATAGCATAAGCAAATATATTTGTAATGTTGTGTCAAATAATAAAATATATGGTCTTGAGTGAATAGTGTCCTGTATTCACTCAATGGAATAGGCATTGATTGGTATCTAAAATGGAAAGAAATGATAGTATTAAAAACTATTCATTATTAAAGTTTTGAAACAAACATTACAAATTCTTGTAATAAGTAGGAACACAGAAGTAAAGTCCGGCTAGAAAATTTTAAAATTTGCTTTTACTAGTTGTGCAACATAATAGCTACAATTCATATAGAACTGCAATGTGGCACAGTAGTGCACCATCCTCATAATGTGGGGTTTGTAGATTCAAACCTGAAATTCATCAAGTCCACTTGCCTGCACTTTGTGAGGCAAGGGACACTTGTTGGGTTTATGAAGGTCATATCAATAGACCTGACAGTTGCCACCCTTGACCTTAATAACTATTCATCATCATCGTCATCCTCAAGCAGCCATGGGCTATGGAGGTCCAACTTGACTGTGCAATATAGTTCTCCAAGATATCTGTCCTGAGCTATATCTGCTGCATCTGGCCACTGCACACCAATTCTAACAAGGTCCTGTTTGACATTGTCTGCCCACCGCATCCTAGGTCTCCCCCTCTTTCTGAGGCCTTCAGGCACACTATTCATAACCCTATTCAATAATTATCCATATGGGCAACATGGCCAAACCAGCGGAGTCTCTCTCTGCACAATATGCTGCTTAAAGGAGGTTGGAGACTCATTTGCCTAACCTCATCATTAGTTACAAAGTTAAACCACCTAATACCGAAGATACTACATAAGCATCTAGAATCAAAAGCATCTAGTTTCCTGTTATCTTGTTTACACAGCATCCAAGTTTCACTACCATAACTAACCCTAGAAAGAACCAAACTATTATACTGTTTAATTTTAGTCTTTAGGTGTATACTACCTATTTCTCCACACTCTCCATAGATTCTTAAAAGTCCCGGCAGCAATCCCTATTCATCTGTTAATCTCATGCCATACAGGAGAACTTCTGAATCCACATTGCTTATCATTCAATTGCCTGTAACCAGATTCTTAATTCTATTAAGCACAATCATGCAAAGAACTTTACCTGGAGCAGAAAGTAGTCTGATACCGCTATATTTATCACAAGAACTGCAATCACCTTTCTTAAAAACAGGAATAATAATAGCTCTGGTAAAATCTTTGGGAACCATACTTTTATTATAAAAGATATTCAAAATTTCAGTCATCCATGTGGTAACCGAAACATTCCCAGCTCTAAGCATTTCCGTAGTAATTTCATCTACCACTGAGGATTTATGTAGTTTAAGTTTAGAAACAGATAAAATAACTTCAGACTGTGTTACACGGCCACATTAAAGTCAGTAATACATATATCATCATTACAAACAATGGGAGTAGAACTAAACGCAATGTTTAGAACATCACTGAAATGCTCAGCCAACCTAGCCATGACAGAATCCTCACCTTCTCTAACCTTACCTTGTTTATCCTTCAATCCCTGTATACCTGTCCATTTTCTACCACACAAAATATTAACTATCTGGAGAACAGCTCTCTTCTGTTGTGCTGTGTAACTGCTTCCTCGGCTTTGTCAGCCAAGCCATCAAGCCAAAGATTCTTATCAGCAACTAACTAATCCTTTACACATTTATTAAGCTCTCTGCAATGTTTTCTATTAGGACTAATAGGGTATTGATTAATAAAATAATAACAAATTCCACCCCTACCCACAATGTAGAATCTCCTGTTGCTTAATGATGTCAGAGAGTACTTCAATAATGAGTGGCAGTAACACTAGGAGAGACTGCTATATATAGCTTAACATCGGCACTAAAGCAATAGCCTAAGGAAGCTCCAAGAAAGTGTGGGTAAAACTAGTGACAACAGAGAGTGTTTTGACTTTTTTTTATATTATTTTTAGAAAGTTTTTAGAAAAGTTCACTTTTTTAAATGTTGGTAAAATTAGGGTGGAAATTTGAGTTTTATACCTAAATAGCAACTTACATTGATATTGTTAATATTATTACATCTTATGCAAGTGAAAGTAGTGATTACCCATGCAACTTCTAAAATCGACCAAGAAGTGTTTGTGTGTGTAACCAGTGGTGCAGTAGTGTGTGTGAACTAAATGTTCTAGATGCAATATGCCTTTATAAGCAAACATTATTGACAACAATATAATAATGAAAAGAATATAGTGAATATGCTAATTTGGACCCTTCTCATGTTTAAGCCTTAATTTGTAAATATAGCTAAAATTGTGAAAATTAAATATATTCCATATATTGCTGTGACTGAATTTAATTTTAACTTTAAAAATTGATGATATTGACCTCTAATCACTTCTTCAGTATTAGGTGCTAAACATGCCCCATACAAGTCACAGTCTCTATTTCTTCTTGGTGTGTTGGCGCAATATAGCCTTGTTGCTCTTGCGGCAAAAAACCCCAAGCAGCCAACCTTCTTGGTGTTCTGATTTTTATTAATAGCAGTATATACCGTATTTCTTCGATTCTAAGATGCCATCGATTCTAAGACTCACTTCGTTTTTAGAAACATTTATATGGGAAAAAAGTGCATTTTAGAATTGAAGAAATACCTGTATTTCTTCGATTCTAAGATACCATTGATTCTAAGACCCACCCCGTTTTTAGAGTTGTTTACATGGTGAAAAAAGTGCATCTTAGAATCGAAGAAATACGCTTTTAGTTCTATGTTTTAGTTATGCACTTTTATTAATATAGATAGCTTGAATGTGTGCTGAGAAGTGCATTTCTGCAAATGTTCAATTCTTTGTGATAAGCTTCAGTTGTAAATAGCCTTAACCCTTGGAAGAAAATATGTAATCTTTCTTTGTCTCTGTGTGTAATCATTCTGTATGTATATTAGTAGTCATTAAAAATTAGGTAAATGATTTTTTTTTTTTCATTTCACCTTTATGTGTTATACAGAAAATTATTTTTTCATGTTAAATTTACTGTTTTATTAATAATGTTTATGCCCTCTGATAAATGTATTTATGTTCTGTTATTTAATTTAGCAAACAAAAGCTGGACAATCAAAACTTTCCATTATTCTCATAGAAATGGTGAAGACTGTAGTTAGCAAAGTTACAGCATCTAGTGTAATCCCAGCTTTAATATCTCAGATTGCAGAACCTTTATCTAAGTTTTATCTCAATAGTAACAAAAAGAAGTCGCAAAATAAAATTAGCATCCCTCAACTAGCATTAAAGGTAATGTATCTATATCTTAATGTTTTTAATTTTCACCTAAAGTACAATTTTGGTTGAATAATTTTTATTGTTTTTTTTGCCAGAGAAATGTTGCTAAAATGGAAAACAATTAATCAATTACATTTGTTGTTACAATGTTCAAACAGCTTTTTTGCTGTTTGAACATTGTTGATGTGATTGCTGGCTAACGTATCTTGAAAGTCAAAACTTTGCTAATTTGCTGTACAGTTTAGCATTACATTTAATATGCTTACACACTATTGCTACAAATACACACATACACAAAGAGCCAAAACTTTACAACCAGTGCATCTTTATGCAAATTGAAGCAACTGAGGTAAATGATGGCACGTGTGTGAAGGTCATGAAATGGTATAAATACTTCTGATACTGAGCTCTGTTAATCAGTATTATCCTTGTTATTCAGTTGGGAAAGGCAGTGGACTTAATCGAGTTTGACAGAGGCCAATTGTAATGGCCAGACGACTGGGTCAGAGCATTTCCGAGATAGCAAGGTTTGTGGGGTTTCATGGTAGCTGTGATTAGTACCTTCAAAAAGTGGTCCGGGTAGAAAAAAATCACGAAATGCAGGCAAGGTGTGGGCCAACCATGGCTCATCGATGGTAGAGGTGAGCAAAGGCTATTCTTCTAAGGTACGAGCCAACAGAAGGAATACTGTGGCACAACTTGAATGCTGGTGATGGGAGTAGTGTGTCACAACACACAGTACATCGAACCCTGCTGAAAGTGGGGCTACATAGCTGCTGGCTGCTCCAAGTGCCCATGCTGACCTCGGTTCACCATCAAAAGTGCCTACAATGGGCATGCAAGCATCAAAACTGAACCTTGAATGATTGGAAGGTCATCTGGTCCTATCAGTCTTGTTTCCTGTTGCATCATGTGGATGGCTGGGTACGTGTGTGGTTTACCCGGGGAAGTGTTGGTATCAGGATGCACTGTCGGACGAAAACAAGCTGGTGGAGGAAGTGTAAAGCTTTGGATAATGTTCTACTGAGAAACCGTGGGTCCAGTCATTAATGTGCAGGAAACTATGACGTCTACCACCTTAAACATCATTGCAGACCAGGTACATCCTTTCATGGCAATAGTATATCCTTCTAGGAGTGCCTTCTTTCAGCAGGATAATGCGCCATGCCACACTGCCTGGATTGTTCAAGAATGGTTCCTGGAATATGAGGACGATTTCCAGGTGATGCCCTGGCCTCCAAATTCCCCAGACATCAATCCAATTAAGCATCTGCGGTTTGTGTTAGAACAGCATATCTGATCTGTGGCAGCTCAACCAAGTAACTTAAAAGAGTTAAAGGATCTGTTGGTAATGTGTTGGTAGCAGATACCACAAGACACCTTTAGAAATCGTGTAATATCCATGCCTCGGCGGGTAAGAGCTGTTTTGGTGAGACGTGAGGACCAACATCATATTGGGCAGGTGGTCATAATGTTTTGGCTCTCCGGTGTATATTACACTGTACGCCTATACTGTCTCATAGGCATACTTATTGTCCTCTTTGTTTTTTATGTTCAACACTTTCATAAGTAACATAATTATGCTCATTATTTCACAAAGTTCAAATTTGAACACTCACCACCATGGCAGAACACAGCAAGATATAAACATGCCTATGAGGTAGTATGGTAGTACATTGTAATATATGTATTTATTTGTAGCAGTAGTGTGTAAATATATTAAACATGATGTTAAACTACACAGCAAATTAATGAACTTTTAATTGATAGATAGTATCTCTATTTGATCGATAGATAAATCTCCCAAGCAATTTTGCCTTGTTGTGATTCAGTATTCAAGCATACTGAATCACAAGGCAAGATTACTAGATTGCATTTGTATTGTTAGATTTTGCATTTATATTGCTTGGGACATATGTATTCATGGTATCTGGAAGCTATCCTCCATATTTCTGCCATCAGTTGACTGAATTAGTGTGGTTCAACTGGTGGTCCACTGAGACCTTGTGTTTGAGCATGTGTGATTACCAACAACCGATGGCACTGGTGGGGGACACCGATTGTTGGGTTTGCCACTGAGGGCGTCCTGGGGGTTCCTGTTGCTGCCCATCCTCTATAGTGCGGTGCGTGGATCTCTCCTTGATAGCTTTTGATACTTGATGGCATAGTTAATGTGTTGAGGTGCTTAAAAACATTTAACAGTGTCATAGAGAATTAAAATATTCAATTTAATTTCTCCTGTATACAGTCAAGGCTCATGTTCCATCCAGTAGATGGTGGGGTTATACAGAGATAAATCTTAATGCTTGCATGTGCAAACTTGAACCTTGGAATATCAGATTACGAACCTGGCCACTACTGAATAAACCAACCCCTCTCCCCGAAAAGATACCCTGTTACCTTAATTTGAAATGTGATCGTCTTAATTAAATATTTTATTTCACATCTTTTTTTAATATATTCATCTCTTATAGCATATTGGCCAATTTTTTTTGTAGAATTATTGAAAATTTTATACTCTGAAATGCAACCTGGATTTTTACATCAAAATCAATTTCTGAAGCTTTTTTATGTGCTTAAAAAATTTCACTTAAAACAGCTTTTAGGACCACATCCCTTTTCTAAATTGAGGACTTAGTGTATAGTGATGTACATTTCTGTGAAATGATATATATATGTTCTGTGATATGTATTATTTAGATTTAAGACATTCTGTAGTTAATGTAATATTTAATGTTAAGAATATCTTGTGGTAGCTTAATAATTAAGACTGCTGATTTCAATGTATAATATTTTTAGCTGGATACCCTATGGAATCATATTGCAAATACCATTCAACTTCACTATAATGGCCCATATGATTCTGACTTTCTCCTAGCTTTTAGTCCTCTTCTAGAATCTACTTTGCTGCATCCTAAGCGCAGTATCCATGAGAAAAGCAGACAGTTCTGGTTTGCTACTTTTTCACAGTGCCACTCATGTTTAAATTATGCTCCATCATTAAAGTAAGTATTATTCTTTTAAATGTGATCATTTTTGACTTTTAGCTCTAAAAATTTACTTTGTATGACTTCTGTTTTTCCAAAACTTTGTTGTATGCATTTATTAAGGTTAGGTTATTAGGTAGGTTAACTAATCTACATTCATAAACATATACTTTGGTTTTGAATATGATAAGTGGGGTCTCAAGACCCTATAACAAGTATTAAAATAAAAAACTGCAACATTTGAATACATTTTTGTTTACATTTAAAGCAAATAGTGATGAATATTTCTGGTAATGGTGAATATTGCATTATCTGAAACTATTATTAGGAAGTGATTTAAGTCACAGTGCAGATATAAAATTAATAGAATTACTCTGTATCACTGTAATGTCTAAAAAAAGCTGAGCTAATTATTTGGATTTATTTTTATCTACAAAATTACCTTGGTTTTTCCTTGGGTTGATGTTCAATAAATAGGCGAGTCTGTTGGTAGTCCACAGGACAATCAATAGACTTGCCTATTTATTACATATCAACTTCAGGAAAATCAAAGTAATTTTTTAGATAAAAATAAATCCAATTTAATTGTCTCAGTTTTTTTAGACATTACATTAATATAGAGTAATTCTATTAATGTTACTATAATTTTCTAATGCAAAATACATCTAAAGCAGCACTTTATAAAAAAAAAGTGGTAAAACTAACATTTAAAGCTAACTATAGAAAATATTTTAATAGTACATTAAGGGCTAGAGATTTTAAGATATATAGATATTATTTGTATAAAAAATATTTACATGTATTAATTTTTTGTTTCTGCTTCATGCTAATTAATTTGCAACATGTGATACAGAAAATGGTTTTTCTATCTTTAGCCCCTCCATGCAAACTCCTGTCTGTAATGAGGGTACTACCCTGCGAAGGTTCTACTGGTTCAGGTATCTTCACAGGGCCCCAAATGCTTGCCTGTGTGTTTGCTGTGTATAATGATCTGTGCCCCTGATAGTTGTCCTTGGGTCATCTTCTGCTCTCCTCAGCTTATTACTAGTGATGTTCCCATCGGGCTACTATGGAACCTGTTTGCCACAGGGCTGGGCAGTGTTTTAGAGTGTCACTGCTACACACAGGCCTCAGCTTCAGTTAAGTGGGAGCTCCTGAAGTTACTCCCACAAAGACCAACCAGCTAGTCAGCTGAACATGTTAAGGTCAACTGTGTAATGCAGTGAGTACCTTGCTCACATTCAGGAACAGATAAAATCATTGGAAAGACCACCATTTCAATGACTTTGATGGCAGTGCAAACTGTTCTAAGCATACCACTTTTGGATCTTTGTCATATCTGATTACACAGCAAAGGACCTCTTGAAGCAGATGGAAGGTCAGTGTTTGTGAATGTATTTGTTTATATGTTTGCCCCACAATACCTCTCAAACAGAAGCCTCATTAATTTATGAATGTACAGGTACTGGATAAAGAAATGGAAACAATTTCATGTTATCTCATTAGAAAATCACATTCAGAGTTCAATAACTTCTTCAATCTGATTTTTAATGAAAAATATGTCTAAAGATAAAGATATCAATCAACTCTATTTTAAAAGCTCGATTTTAAACGTTTTTTGTTCAGTTTGCTAAGAGTCCTTGGACTCATTTTACAAAAGTCATTTTATAGGTCCTTGGATTCTATAAAATGTATTTATCACTCACTATCAACTTTCATCTCTGAAGTTTCTCTCACTACACACCTCTACAGTATATAAAATCTCATTCATTACTTTTTGATGCTAGGTAGATAGAATTTTTGTTGAAGTCCTTTAAAACATTTAACACTATCATAAATTATTAAAGATATTAATTTTAATTACGGCACTTAGAAGTTCTACTGTAGTTTTTGAGATTGTAATAAAATGTGTAAAACCCAGTAATAAATGGGCACTTTTTGACATTGATTTCAATTTTAGAGGAAAAATTGTCTGAGCTGGGTGGGATATGAACCCACGATCTCCTGATAACATGTCAGGTGATCATTAGCATACTTGTAAGACATGCTTTCCATCTATTGGCAAATAAAAAGCTGCTTGAGGGAATGTTCATAGTGTTAATTAGAGGAAGTCTTGATTGGCGGCCGGTAGCTCAGTGGTCCAGAGCACCTGACATGTTATCAGGAGGTCATGGGTTCGTATCCCACCCGGCTCAGACAATTTTTCCTCTAAAATTGAAATCGACATAAAAAAGTGCCTATTTATTACCGGATGTTGAACTGTCGAGTTTATCTCAATATTTTTTATGTGTAAAACCTACATGTATCATTTTAAAGGTGGTAAATAAGTACAAGTACTTATTTTCTCAGTTGGCAAAATTTGATTTCCAAGTTGGAAAAATTCTCTTCCCCCCCCCAACCACAAGCCCTTTGCTACATCCCTGTATCACATCTAGCACATGAGATTTCATCCAACTTTGAAATTGATGTTCAAGAACATTTTCATTGAATTTCAAAATAGAATATTATGTAATTCGATATCCATTAGAGTAAAATGGCCACTATGCACCTGATTGTTTTTTAAATCTTTCAAAAGCATGCTATTAAATATGAAAATGAGTAATTTGTACGAATCGTTTCCGTTTATACTCTTTGGTTGCATTTCATTTGCATTAACTCCTCCATAGTAGAAACAAAAGGAATTGAATAAAAAAACTAGATATTTTTATTCTTTATTCTAATAGGTTTTCAACCATTTTAATAATAATTAAGCATGATTAGCATATTATCACATTGCATTAAATTCCTATTTAGAAAGCTCGATGCTCAAAATTAAAAAACTTCATTATTACAAAATGCAGTTAATATTTAATGAGCTCAACATTTTACCAATGAGTAATATAGTTACTTTTTTCACTGGTTAATAGAAAGTATATTTTTTTCCCAATGCTGTTCATTAATAAGGTATGCATTAATTCCGCATAGAAGTTAAAAAGCAACTAATCTTTAAACAAATAACTTTTCATTTAGTGTAACTTTAACCTATGTTAGGATCCTATTCTTTTAACTAATTTCAACAAATAATGTGTAATTAGTACATGCCCCTCATTCTTAAATATGAAAACACATAACTTGATATGACATTTGGGGAACTTACACATTGTAATGTTACTGAAAAGGAAAGTTTCAAATGCTGTATAAGACATTAGTATAAAGTGATGCAGATTATGAGATAATGACTAATTTAATAAAAAGTCAAAATGCATGACACAAAGGCATGGCACATATGAGACAATAATGAAGCTTATTTGTAAGTAGAGCATATTTTTTTCACTAGAATATCTGCTAATATATTCTTGTTACATATTCACAAAGCAGGGGTGGCTCAGTCGGTAGCGTGCCAGACTCGTAATCTAGTTCCCAGGTTCGAGTCCCAGCTGGGTCAGCATTGAGATTTAACTCCGCAAAATTCCCCGCCCTGCCCACGGGCAGTAGGGGACACCGATGGGCTTGGAAAGGCCGCCATCCGTCAGATGGGACGTTAAGCTGTTGCCCCGTGTGCGGGAGAGCCATACCCTGTGCACGTTAAAGAACACGCTGGATGGCCTTGATGGGAGGCTATCATCTGTCTCCCAACAGATGTTCCAGTGGGTTCCCTCTCCCAACCTTCTCTGAGCCTTCGGGGTCCATGTGACCTGGCCATTTAGTCCATGGTGTGCAAAAAAGTGCCGCTCAGGGGTAAAACAACCCAACACAACAACCTATTCACAAAGCATTGAGTGAATTTTACTTTTTTGCTATAATTTTCTTTACATTATCAAGATTAGTTTTAGGTGAAGTAAGTTCTTAAACAATATACAAAATAACCAACAGTAGCACTGTTTTATAGAGAGCTATAGAGTGTTTTATATGTTTTATAGAGTTTTATAGAGTCTGGTGTTTGACAAGGGTGCATTTTGTCTCCTTTTCTCTTTAATTCGGTTATTGATTAGGTTATGCGAAATTCACTTCAAGGGAAAGATTTTGTCCTTAAATGGTCTGGAGATACTAAAATTTCTGATTTAGATTATACTGATGATTTAGCCCTTTTGGCAAATTATGTTGATAAATGAACTCTTTCATCCGAGCTGTTGATGAGACTGGTAGTAGAGTAAATTTGGTTATAAACAGAGAGAAAACTAAAGTGATGAAAATTGGTCAGGCAGGCTGTGATTCAGTTAATCTGAATGGTTGCAGTCTTCGGCAGGTGTCACAGTCTAATTATCTTGGGAGCTATGTAACAGATACTGGTGATGTGCGGCATGAGATTAACAGACAAATAGGAATTGCTGCCAGGACTTTTAAGAATCTATGGGGAGTATGGAGAAATAGGTATATACACCTGAAGACTAAAATTAGACTGTATAATAGTTTGGTTCTTTCTAGGGTTAGTTATGGTAGTGAAACTTGGACGCTTTGTAAACAAGATAAAAGGAAAGTAGATGCTTTTGATTCTAGATGCTTACACAGTATCTTGAACATTAGGTAGTTCAACTTTGTAACTAATGATGAGGTTAGGCAAAGGAGTTGGCAACCTCCTTTAAGCAGCATTTTGTGCAGAGAGAGACTCCATTGGTTTGGCCATGTTGCCATGTGGATAATTATAGATTGGCAAAGAGGGTTATGAACGATGCGCCTAAAGGCCTCAGAACGAGGGGAAGACCTAGGATGCGGTGGCAGACAGTGTCAAACAGTACCTTATTAGAATTGGTGTGCAGTGGCCAGATGCAGTAGTGTAGCTCAGGACAGACTTGTTTGGAGAACTAAACTACATGGTCTAGTTGGACCTCCATAGCCCATGACTGCTTGAGGATGATGATGAACACTGTTTACAGGACTAAAAGGTCTGTTAAAATAGCCTAAAACAATCTAGTGGACATACTGTAACAAGTAGATGTTTACATATGAAATTACTTAAGTTCTGTCATACATTTTTCTGTGACAGGGAGCAAACGCAATGATCTTCACTATGGTGGCCAAATTTATTTTGAAGTGTTTTCAGAAAATAAAATTAACAACTTTAGAACCTCATCCTGAAGTAACTAATGAACGGAAATATGCCCTGTTATATACCAAAAGAAAGAGCATTTAATCGTGCTTAATACAATGGCAAAAAAATGATAGGTTAAAATTTTTAAGCACTTTTTTTTTAACATTGAAAAATTTTACTGCATATTTTCTGCTTTATCTTTAGTAAAATTTCAAATATATATATATATTTATCGTTTTTCAATGTTATTTTATTATTCTAATATAAATTCTAATATCTTATATTTTGATTATTGCTTTAAACTTTTATTTATTTCATTCGTTTTTTCTAAATTATTTAGCCATTTATGCATATAATGCATAATATTCTTAGACTTTTGACTATCAGCAAACACTAAGCCTAAATAAAGCTGTGCCATAAAAACAATTTTGCTTTAGAAAAAGTGATAAGGAACTATGGGAAAAAAATAAAAAATGTTTCAAAGCTTTTAAAGTTTAATCAATGCACTCAATTTGAGAATGAGTTGCTGTATTATGAAGCTTTATTACAAAAAAGTTTAATTCTAAAATTCTGACAGAAATTTTGGTTAATCATTCATATTATAGAGTAGAAGTCCCCAAATCTTATTGTTGTTTTTTTATCTGTGGGCCACTTTGGCCATTTCCCAAAGTCTTGTGAACCCAATTATCGTTTAATAAAATCTCTTTCATTTAAAGACTTATATGAATATTTATATGTCATATGAAAGGTTTACAATATTTTCTTGAAAAGGGTTATAAGCAGCAGTAAAAAAGACCCCCCTTTAACTCTTAATCTGCCATTGCTCCTCAGTCAACTACTTGGAATGCTTTTGTCTTGGACCAGATTACAGCCCTAAACCCCCTTTAACAGATTTAGAAGAAAATCAACCAGACTATAAGCTATTGCTCCAGGCACCACCTAATACTGCCCAATGTCTCGGAGGACTATTTGTGGAGCCACAGTACAATTAAGGTTTTGGGAATCTTAATATCGTTTCTGATACCCCCTCAGCAGGCACATTCTAATTTTCCTCAGTATTCTCAGTTTTTCCAATGCATAGTCACCCCTATTCTTTTATAACTAAACAAGTCGACCAAACAGGAACTTGTTTGGATGGCATACATGTATTTTGACTTTGCTATAGAACCTCTGAAGCTGGTCTTGGCCATTTCCATGGACATTTGGTTTTCCATATTGGTCTATAAATATAATCAAAGATTATTACATCATTTAGCTTATTTTGTCTTTCTACAAAAAATATGTATGTTTTAATTTTAGGACCACTTTTATATTTATATCCTATCATTTGTCTAATTTCTCTAAAGCAAATATGGTCTCTGGAGCAAGAAATAAGGCCTGTGGCAGTTATTTAACTGCTCAGCTACCAGAAACACAGATAAGAATCATTGGTCGACCAAAGTAATGTAAGTCGACCACTTATGCCCTGAGAGAACAAAGTTTTTTGCCAACAGGGGCAGATTTTACTAAGTTGCCTCGATTTTACCAACTCCCCTTAATTTTATAAAAGAAATCTCAATTTTCACAACTCATTTGGATTTTACCAAGTTGCTTCAAATTCTGCCAACTCCTCAAAATTCTGCCAAGTTACATAAATTTTATTTAAAAAAAAATCAATTTTTCACAACTCGCCTGGATTTTACCGAGTTGCTTTGAATTTTGCCAACACACCCAGATTTTGCCAACTCTGATTTCCATTGGGAAGGGACCATCCCCCTTCATAACTAAGCCCCTGATGGGATATGAACATATTGACCTGGTAACATATCACACCGACTACTGAGTTACTAGCCACCTATCAAGATTTCATCTATTAATGATATAAATATTCTGACAGCAATCAACATTTCTATGTCAGATGCTGATGTTCAAGAGTATTTGTATCAAATTTCAATTAAATCATTGTTAAGTTTTACTTATAATTACCAGTATACTTGGAATTTGCTTCACAGTCAATCTCATGACACCATGGAAGTTCCTTCCTTTTATGTGGCACATGTGATTGTGTATTGATGGCAGAAAGTTCATATCAGTAATAGAGGAAATCTTGATCAATGGCCAGTGAACAGAGCACCTGACATGTTATCAGGAGGTTCTGGGTTCATATCCCACCTGGCTCAAGACAATTTTTCCACTAAATTTGAGTTTTATGTTCAAAAGTGTTTTCAGTGATTTTCAATTAAATCAGCATCAAATCCTTGCTTATAAAATCTATTTTAATGTAGGACTGTACTGAAAAAAGTGAAACCATCTTTAGTACCAGGGATTGAAATAAGTCCCACAGAGGAATTTACCACAGTGCCATCAAGTATTGATTCCCAGGTACGTTTCTAAATATATTGTTTTAACTATTGCATACAACTCCATTAAAATAGTATTATGGTATAATAGATTTGCACACCACAGATCATACATGATTGAATTCAACTGATAAGGCAATTTTTTTTTAATTTTAATTATATACTGCTAACAGAGGGCACATAATGCAGCAACTTCAGTTTATGAGCAAACACAAAGCAAATGCATTTTTTGCATTTCAAACAATTGCTTGGATACCCTTTAACACTGCAGCCATTTTAGTTTCAGCATTGATTCATGTTAGATGTCACTAATGCTGCCACATTTAATAAGTACAGTAGACTTAACTATCTGCAGTAATGAGGTGAAAAAAGCATGATAATATAAGATAGTGGATAATTTGAAAAATAATTAAAACTATTTTAATTTAAATATCATGTATTGTAATTTTTTTTTTGTTAAACTTAGATACATCATTAACCCTTACAGTGTTGGGTTTTTGAAACTAAACTCACTGTGGTGGCCTGATCTATTTTAAAGTGTTTTCAGAAAATAAACAAATTTAGAACCTCATCCTTAAGTAACTAATGAACTGAAATATGTCATGTTATATACCAAAATAAATAGCATTTAATTGAACTTAATAAAATGGCAAAAATTCGAATCAAATTATGGAAGGTTAAATTTTTAGGCATTTTTTTTAAAACACTGCAAAATTTTACTGCATTCTTTCGACTTTATCTTTAGTAAAATTTCAAAAATATATAAATTTCCCCCATTTTTTTTCTATAGTATTTTATTATTCTAATATAAACAGTTCATAATATTTCAATTATTACTTAAATCTTTCATTTATTTCATTTTTTTAAAATTAATCATTTATGTATATAATGCATAATGCATATTCTTAGACTTTTGATGATCGTCAAACTCTAAGCCAAAGTAAAGCAGTGTCATAAAAGAACAAATTTGTTTTAAAAACTAGATCAGTGGTTCTCAACCTTTTATGCTTCACGTCATAAAACTCCTTATATAGATAGATAAAACTATAGTTATAGTATAACAATGGTTATTTTTACTTTGTCAGTCGGTAGCGCGCCAGGCTCGTAATCTGTAGTTCCCAGGTTCGAGTCCCAGCTGGGTCAGCGTTGAGATTTATCTCCGCAAAATTCCCCGCCCTGCCCACGGTCAGGGGACATTGATGGGCTTGGAAAGGCCGCCGTCCGTCGGATGGGACGTTAAGCCGTGGCCCCGTGTGCGGGAGAGACATACCCTGTGCACGTTAAAGAACACGCTGGATGGCCTTGACGGGAGGCTACCATCTGTCTCCCAACAGCTGTTCCAGTGGGTCCCCTCCCCCAACCTTCTCTGAGCCTTCGGGATCCATGTGACCTGGCCATTTAGCCCATGGTGTGCAAAAAAGTGCCGCTCAGAGGTAAAACAACACAACAACACAATTTTACTTTGTTACTAAATCTAGTGACTTTTGAGCTCTTATGGTGTACCCCAAGAAATTTTACCCCATACCCCATGTTTGAGAACCCCTAAACTAGATAATTTAAATAAGAAATGGAAATAGCCTTAACTGGCATAGTGGTTAGGCAGCTAGTGACTGTTCCAGCAAGGCAAACTTTGTGTGTTGTGTTAGCTCTAACTAAGGCAGTGGTCAGCAGTGACTTCGGTCTTAGTAGGGCATGTCCTTGTATGAGAAGGCCTGTATTAAGCTAGGAGTAGCTTCTAGGATTCTTCTCTGTCCTATATGTCACAAATAAAAAAAAAAATGTATCAGAAAAATTAAAGAAATATGAAAACAAAAATTAAAAAAGTTTCAAAGCATTTAAAGTTTAAGTGATGCACTGAATTTGAGAATGAGTCACTTTATTTTGAAGCTGCATAACTGTTACACAAAAAAGCTTAATTTTAAAATTCCAGCAGAAATTTTGGTTAAAAATTGCAGTTTACTGACTTTAATTTGTTTATATGCTTTAAACGTATTTAAAAATATTGATAAATAAAGTCCTACCATTTACAAAACATACTCTGAGTAATCCTAATGCTTGTTGTGATAGCCGCCATTATACATCGCTAGCAGTTTTACTTTCGATTGTTTCTAATTAATTATTGTTTATAATTGCAGTGTCCATTTGAGAAGCAATAAAAAATGATTTTAGAAGCATTAAAGTAAATAAAAAAAAGTTTTTAAAATCGAAAGTCTGCTAAAATATTGATTAAAAACTGATGTGCATAGTTCCCAGATGACACAGTTTCCAGTAGTAAAAAAAATCAATATTCTTACGTTAAAAGTTTAGAAAGCATTGCAACTCTAGTAGAGCTATAAAGCACAAAATATGCAAAAATGTAACCAATCGATAATGTAGGTAAGAGGTGGCAGAAAAAAGGCATAAACTAAATCGGTGCTACTTGATGCTGTTTATGGTGACTGAACATGCTCTTACATTCACTGCAGATTCAAATAGATTTGCTTTCAAACTTTAATCATATTTTTTTCAAGTGGAATTAACAGGTTAAAATATATAATAAATTTAAATGCTATTTTTGATATTTAGTTAGAAACAATTGAAAAACAGATTTCAGTTCTGAAAAAAAAAAATTTTCACACCCTTTTACTATGGGAGTGAAACTTTACTTTCCAATCACTAGAATGGGAAAGATGAAAGCAAATCTTTGGGCTGTGACATGGTGAGGGTTAATTATTATTAGACATCTGTAGGATGAGAGCTATGCACCAATCCCCTGTGATGATGCATAGAACCGGCCAGGCCTAGCACCTAATGTCCGACCCCACCTTCTCGTGGTGCGGACCGTTAGCAACTTTCAAAAGAGATACTCTCTTGTGGAAGTGAACGGAAGGGGAGGGCTGTCAGATTAGTGTGGCCTACTGATCTGGACAATCTATGGCTACTTTTCTTTTTTTTTCTACCCTGCTGAGGAGTGGTCAACCACACAGGGTCCTGGTGCTGACCATATAAACCTACTGGACTGGGCAGATATATGGCTCTGAGCTTTATTATGGATCCTGATTTTGCTGCACTGGTGGGCTTCTGTGGAGGGAAAATCTTCCGCTGTGTTTTCTGTTTGTTTGTGGGTTGACAGCCCCAAGTGAATAGATTCACAGGATATGTTTATCAGCTGGTGGATAATCCTGAGCAGAAGTCATCGCAGGCACCTGAACTCTTTGCTTCTATTGGCATCGTCAAATTCTACATTGGAGGAAGTCTTCCAGTGTAGATGGCTTCAGCCTTTAGTAGTGGGGGAACAGGTCTTTGCCCCATGTCTGCGATTAGGGGGCTCTTTGATATTGTCGGCATTCCCTCTCTCAATAAACATAGTTTCTTTAAACATCCCACTAACCATTTTCTCTCCATAGGTAGTTGGAATGTGAGGACTCTGCACAGAGCTTTTTCTCTTGATGTCCTCACACAAGAATTCCACCGTTATAATTTAGATATTCTCGGCTTGCAAGAGACCAGATGGACAGATAAAGGTCAGATTCTTAAAAATAATCTTAAATTTCTCTTTTCAGGGAGGGACGACAATAAGCATCACCAAGGCATGGGTCTGCTTCTCAGCAGACACGCTAGCGATGCTCTTCTAGAATATGAGTGCATTAATGAAAGGTTTCTTGCAGCAAAATTTCAGACAAGCGTTAAAGACTTGAATGTTATCTGCTGTTATGCCCCCACTGAGGATGCCGATGAGGATGAGAAGGATAGGTTTTATGAACAACTTCAGGATATTTTGAATTCTGTCAAGAAAGGAGATATTACCCTTGTTCTTGGTGACTTCAATGCCAAAGTTGGTACTGACTCTGACCTTTGGGGAGGAGTAATAGGCCCTTTTGGTATTGGTAGCTGCAATGGCAATGGGCAACGTCTCCTACAGGTAAGTAAACTTAATGGATTCAGAATAACTAACACTTATTACAAACACCGTGACATACATAAGTACACATGGGTTTCACCTGATGGGCTGCATAGGAATATGATTGATTACATATTAATTAACAGCAAATGGGCTAGTTCTGTTAGGAATACCAGGTCATATAGGGGAGCTGAAATTGGATCTGACCATTACCTTGTTAAAAGTGTGTTGCAACTTAAACTTGAAAAGTGTTGTGCTAGGGTTAAAAAATTTACTTTTAATACTGAAGCTCTGAAAGATCCAGTTATAGCCAAAGCTTACCATGATAGGTTACTTAGTCATTATGACAGTCATGGTTTGCTTACTACTGAAGTTGAGGAAGAATGGGATCATTTTAAACAGGCTTTTTTGGACACTAACAGTACTCTTTTAGGAAAAAAGGAGCAGAAGAGGCAAAATTATGTGAGTGATAAGGCACTTGAGCTTATTTCGGAAAGAAAGAACTGCAGGAATGCCCTTAATCAATACCCTACTAGGCCTAATAGAAAGCATTACAGAGACCTTAATAAACTTGTAAAGGATCAGTTAGCTGCTGATAAGGCTTGATGGTTTGGCTGACAAAGCCGAGGAAGCAGTTAGACAGCACAACAGCAGAGAGCTGTACCAGATAGTTAACGTTTTGTGTGGTAGAAAACAGACAGGCATACAAGGATTGAAGGATAAACAAGGTAAGGTTATAGAAGGGGAGGATTCTGTCATGGCTAGGTGGGCTGAGCATTTCAGTGATGTTCTAAACAATGTAGTTAGTTCTACTCCCATTGTTTGCAATGATGATAGATGCATTGGT
The DNA here is from genome assembly GCA_038380435.1 of Ryuthela nishihirai. Taxonomy (NCBI): domain Eukaryota; kingdom Metazoa; phylum Arthropoda; class Arachnida; order Araneae; family Heptathelidae; genus Ryuthela; species Ryuthela nishihirai. The sequence continues at coordinate 40,520,950 of JAWZYU010000022.1, forward strand.
GGCTTTAATGTTGGCCCTATAACACAATCTGAAGTTATTTTGGCTGTTTCTAAACTTAAACTTCATAAATCCCCAGGGGTAGATGAAATTACTACGGAAATGCTTAGAGCTGGGAATGTTTCGGTTACCACTTGGATGACTGAAATTCTGAATATCTTTTATGATAAAGGCATGGTTCCTAAGGATTTTACCAGAGCTATTATTATCCCTATTTTCAAAAAAGGTGATCGCAGTTCTTGTGATAACTATAGGGGTATCAGCCTACTCTCTGTTCCAGGTAAAGTTCTTTCCATGATTGTGCTTAATAGAATTAAGAATCTGGTTGACAGTCAATTGCATGATGAGCAATGTGGATTGAGAAGTGGTAGGGGATGTGTGGATCAGATATTTTCACTTAGGCAGATTCTTGAGAAATGTTTAGAGTTTCAGAAACCTTTGGTTGCTAGCTTTGTTGATTTCAAAAAGGCTTTCGACTCTGTTGATCGTCATAATTTGTGGTTGATTGTGAGATGATATGGTATACCAGACAAGTTAGTTAACATTATGAAAGCTCTCTATAATAACACTGAGTCGTGTTTGAGAGTTGGTAAGGCTTGTAGCAATTGGTTTAGCATTACTTCTGGTGTTCATTCTGGTGTTGACAAGGGTGCATTTTGTCTCCTTTTCTCTGTAGCTTGGTTATTGATTATGTTATGCGAAATTCACTTCAAGGGAAAGATTTTGGCCTTAAATGGGCTGGAGATACGAAAATTTCTGATTTAGATTATGCTGATGATTTAGCCCTTTGGCAAATGATGTTGATGAGATGAACTCTTTCATTCGAGCTGTTGATGAGACTGGTAGTAGAGTAGGTTTGGTTATAAACAGAGAGAAAACTAAAGTGATGAAAATTGGTCAGGCAGGCTGTGATTCAGTTAATCTGAATGGTTGCAGTCTTCGGCAGGTGTCACAGTTTAATTATCTTGGGAGCTATGTAACAGATAATGGTGATGTGCGGCATGAGATTAACAGACGAATAGGGATTGCTGCCAGGACTTTTAAGAACCTATGGAGAGTGTGGAGAAATAGGCGTATACACCTAAAGACTAAAATTAGACTGTATAATAGTTTGGTTCTTTCTAGGGTTAGTTATGGTAGTGAAACTTGGACACTTTGTAAACAAGATAACAGGAAACTAGATGCTTTTGATTCCAGATGCTTACGCAGTATCTTGGGCATTAGGTGGTTCAACTTTGTAACTACTGATGAGATTAGGCAAAGGAGTTTGCAACCTCCTTTAAGCAGCATATTGTGCAGAGAGAGACTCCGTTGGTTTGGCCATGTTGCCCGTATGAATAATTATAGATTGGCGAATAGGGTTATGAACAGTGTGCCTAAAGGCCTCAGAAAGAAGGGGAGACCTAGGATGCGGTGGGCAGACAATGTCAAACAGGACCTTGTTAGAATTGGTGTGCAGTGGCCAGATGCAGTAGATGTAGCTCAGGTTAGACTTGCTTGGAGAACTAAAATGTACGGTCTGGTTGGACCTCCGTAGCCCATGGCTGCTTGAGGATGATGATGATGAGGATGAATAACAATTTCAAGTTAAAATTCAACCAGGAGAAATATTAACTCACAACATCCTGATAATATTTGTTCTTGATAATATTTGTTGCAGACATCTGAAGGAGAACTGCATGATGAACAGTGTGGATTCAGAAGTGGTAAGGGATATATTGATCAGATTTTTTCACTTAGGCAGATTCTTGAAAAATGTTTAGAATTTCAGAAACCTGAAGTTATAAGCTTTGTTGATTTTAAAAAGACTTTCGACCATTGTTTCGAATGTTAATCGTCATAATATGTTGTTGATTGTGAGATCATGTGGAGTACCAGACAAGTTTGTTAACATAATGAAAGCTTTCTGTAATAACACTGAGTCGTGTGTGAGAGTTGGTAAGGCTTGTAGCAATTGTTTTAGCATTGTTTCTGGTGTTTGACAAGGGTGTGTTTTGTCACCTTTTCTCTTTAGTTTGGTTATTGATATGTGAAATTCACTGCAAGGGAAAGATTTTAACCTTAAATGGTCTGGAGATAAGAAAATTTCGATTTAGATTATGCTGATGATATAGCCCTTTTTGGAAATGATGATGAGATGAACTCTTTTATTCGAGCTGTTGATGAGACTGATAGTAGAGTAGGTTTGGTTATAAACAGAGACAAAACTGAAGTGATGAAAATTGGTCAGGCAGGCTGTGATTCAGTTAATCTGAATGGTTGCAGTCTTGAGCAGGTGTCTCAGTATAATTATCTTGGGAACTATGTAACAGATGCTGGTGATGTGCAACATGAGATTAACAGACGGATAGGGATTGCTGCTGGAACTTTTAGGAATCTATGGAGGGTATGGAGAAATAAGCATATACACCCAAAGACTAAAATTAGGCTGTATAGTAGTTTGGTTCTTTTTAGAGTTAGTTATAGTAGTGAAACTTGGATGCTTTGTAAACAAGATAACAGGAAAGTAGATGTTTTTTATTCTAGATGCTTACACAGTATCTTGAACATTAGGTGGTTCAACTTTGTAACTAATGATGAGGTTAGGCAAAGGAGTCGGCAACCTCCTTTAAGCAGCATATTGTGTGGAGAGAGACTACGTTGGTTTGGCCATGCTGCCCATGTGGATAATTATAGATCGGCAAATAGGGTTATCAATAATATGCCTAAAGGCCTCAGAAAGAGGAGACCTAGGATGCAGTGGGCAGACAATGCCAAACAGCACCTCGTTAGAATTGGTCAATAGTGATCAGGTGTATCAAATGTAGCTTGAAACAGATGTGTTTGGATAATTACATTGCACACCGTAATTAGACCTCTGTAGCCATTGGCTGCTCTGAGAATGATGATGATTTAAGAAGAAAGACATTTCTAAACTTCACTCGCATATTTCAAAGGTTAATTTCTCACACATAAACAAGAAAAGGTCTGTGAATTTTTGGCCTATCATGCCTAGTTTCTGCTGAGTGACACTACAAACAAACATGCGACTGATGAACATGCATTGACCAAACAAATTTCACAGGTGAACTTACACCTAAACATGAAAACAATTTTGTATAAATGTTTGAAAAAAGGATGATTTGATCAAAATTTTACCATGTTTTATTTTTAAGTTTTGCATTTACCACAGCTTGAAAGTGTTGCCCATCCACTTCACTGGACACAATGATACATCATTGAGTGCTGAACACACTCAAAGATCCTGTGGCATTGACAAACATTGCAACAACTTGAATGTGAGGCAAAAGTTGGGCTTCCTCTTGAACTGGGGTTTTGTACACAAAACTCTTAAGATGTTCCCAGAGAAAAGTCTAAGAGATTAATTGCTGGTGATTATGGTGGCCAATGAAACAGGACCTCTAAGACCTATTTACACCTCAGAGTAGGTACCATTCATGATTCTACCAAGCTGAAATGTGAAGATGTATCATTGTGCCTAAACAGCATTTTCCTGTGGATTTGGGGATGGGGGTGGTTAAGTCGGTAGCATGCCAGGCTCGTATCTGCAGTTCCCAGGTTCGAGTACCAGCTGGGTCAGCATTGAGATTTATCTCCGCAAAATTCCCCACCCTGTCCATGGTCAGTAGGGCACACCGATGAGCTTGGAAAGGCCGCCGTCTGTCGGATGGGACGTTAAGCCATGGCCCAGTGTACAGGAGAGCCATACTCTGTGCATGTTACAGAACACGCTGAATGGCCTTGATGGGAGACTACCATCTGTCTCCCAACAGCTATTCCAGTGGGTCCCCTCATCCAACCTTCTCTGAGCCTTCAGGATCCTTGTGACCTGACCATTTAGCCCATGGTGTGAAAAAAAGTGCTGCTCAGAGGTAAAATAACCAAACCTGTGGATTTGGAGAAGTATGTCCTTCAATAAAACAGGCAGCATATGCTCCTGGAAATACTGATAAAGTTGACCCATTAATCATTCAGGCAGGATTCGCATCCCTAAGAGACTGTTACACACATTTACATTCATTATGAATGTAAATATATGAAATATAGAACAAGTAAAATTTTCTTTTTTGAAAATAGTGAGTAACAACTATACCTTAGCTCTGTCCTATTCTTTTTGAGTTTATACAAAATATTTCTTCAAAAGAAATTAATTCTTTTGAATCAATTAAAGGATTCAAAGAATTAATTAAAAGCCCCACAGCATTTTTTTAGATAGAGATTATGGAATTTTTCAGAATTTGTTGTTTTTCTGCTGAGGTTTCATCCTCACAGAAATTCTACCATGACATATAAATTGACAGGCTCCTGTCAGACAGCTCTGACAGGCTCTGTGGACAAGCGGCTGCTTGCAGGAGGGGTTATATATATTTTTTTTATAATAAACACAAAACAGATAACTAAAACAAATAAAATTAGGTAAAGACACTTGGAAATAGAGATCAAAGTAGTTTATATACAGGTTTTTTTGGTAAATGTTTGAATACACAGATAATTTACTTATCTGTGAATTTTTCAAGTTTTTGTTTAATTTATAAAGTGTGTAAGCAAATTTTTCCTTTTCACTGTAGGATGATATTCACATACCAGAAAAAAAACAAACAACTTGGAAATCAACATTTGCAAAGCAAGCAGAACATACAAAAGTGTGCATTACAGAAAACGTAAAAGCAGTTGTTATTGTAAATAAAGGAAATTTTAAATCTCCAGTCAGACTTTTTAAGCCAACAGTATTGGCAAAATCACAGATTGATGAATTACCAGATGAGGTAAAGTTTAAAATTGCTTTTTGTAATTCTAAATGTGATATGATTAATGATATTAATGTGATGGAGAGAAAGAAATGTGTATATTTTTGCTTATAACTTTTAATACAGGTTGCTGTTTTCAACATTCAAAATAAAGAAAGTTTGCTACTCCAATCACAGATGGCCAACATTTTTTTAACATTTGGAATTACTAGTACTGTATAAAAAATATCACTTTAGTGAGAATTAATATCATAGTTACAAGGCAGGCTTATAGGTCTGATGCTTTTTTTTTTTGCTCATAATTTTATTCACAACATTTTTTTTTTAACTTTATTAGTCTGTGTTAAACAGTTTAATAATAGAGAAGTACACAAAAGCTGATTTGAAATGCCAGGATATATAAGAAAGGAAAAGACAAAATAAAAACAGTCTAATAGAAAAAAAAAAGAAGATATTTTTAAGAAATGTTACACCAGGGGTGTATTTTACTAGTCTATGGTAATATTTTGAAATATGAATAGTGTATAGCTAGAGGTTTATTAACCAATAATAAAGAAAATGGCAAAACTTTATTTCAGAAAAACCTTAGTACTGATTTTATTTGAAATCTGTATGTGGTAAAAATTTATTATAATGAGATTGAAGGAACTGTGAAAAAAAGTTTGCTTTAATGGTAATGTATAACAAGTTCTTGATTTTTACTCATGGGCAAAAATGCAACCTAATATCTATTGCAGAAAGTTTAAGAAATCATAAATGAAATATCACCCAGTCAAATGCTTTTGAATGGAACATTATAAAACCAACTGCAGCAAGAAACAACCAGGGATTATACAACAGCAAGTGATTGCAGTTATATCAACCTCACAGCTATGATTATTTTAAAATAAAAAAACAAGTATCAGCCAGGAGGCTCTTGTGGCATGACTAGTCATGTGCACCTGCCTGGAGAGTCCCAAATGCACACAAAAGACAGTGATTGACTAGATGGTGTACAGTGTAACATCAGCTGTAGAGGAGAGGTTGATCATTTGCCCATTTCTCAGTGGTAAGAACACTTGACATGTCATCAGGAGGTCGTGAGTTCAGATCCCACCTGGGTCAAGACAATTTTTCCTCTACACCCATCTTCATTGTGTTACTTAAAACAGCTTAATAGTGGTTAAATACTCAGTAAGTCAATGATGAGCTGTGAATTCATTTGTCTAAATAACATTATCTACGATACTGATACATTGTTGTTTTATTTCAAAATAAGACTTCTCTTACCACTTAAATATCAAGAATTTATGACCACGCACAACACAAACTGAAATTGGCTCTTTTTCACATATGACAAAACTAATATAAAAGAAGTAGTAGAGAGTTTTGTCATGTGTAAAAACAGACAATTTCGTTTGTGTTTTGCATTATTTTTACATTAATAATTCTTTTGGCCTTCTGCACACACAGCTGGCTCAGTTCGTATGATGGCAGGCTCATAATCTGCAGTTCACAGGTTTGAGTCCCAGCTGGGTTAGTATTCAGATTTATCTTTGCAAAACTCCCCACCCTGCCCATGATCAGTAGGGGACATGATAGGCTTGGAAAGGTTGCCGTCTATCAGATGGGATGTTAAGTTGGGCCATGTGTGTGGGAGAGCCATACCCTATGCACGTTAAAGAACACACTGGATGGCCTTGATGGGAGGCTACCATCTGTCTCCCAACAGCTGTTCCAGTGGGTGTCCTCCCCCAACCATCTCTGAGCCTTCAAGGTCCTTGGGACCTGGTCATTTAGCCCATGGTGTGCAAAAAAGTGCTGCTCAGAGGTAAAACAACCAACGCAAAGCTCCTCTAATGGTGAAAATTTGAAAATTGTAGAATTTTAAACAAATATTACAAATGATATATTTGTAGGTTCTGTAAATGGTAGCTAGGTAGTCACTGGAAGGAGAGCTATGCACCAATCCCCTGTGATGATGAATAGAACCAGCCAGACCTAGCACCTAATGTCCGACCCCGCTTTCTCATGGTGCAGGCTGTTAGTACCTTTCAAAAGAGATACTCTATTATGGAAGTGAACGGAAGGTGAGGGCTGCCAGATTAGTGTGGCCTGCTGATCTAGATAACTATGGCTACTTTTCTTTTTTTTTCTACCCTGCTGAGGCGTGATCAACTACACAAGGTTCTGATGCTGACCATATAATATAAACTTATTGGACTGAATTCAGGGCTCTGAGCTTAATTATGGATCCTGAATTTGCTGCACTGTTGGCTTCTGTGAAGGAAAAATCTGTCGCTGTGTTTATTGTTTGTTTGTGGGTTGACAGCCCCAAAAATTAAAAACTTGAATGTTATCTGCTGTTATGCCTCCACTGAGGATGCTGATGAGGATGAGAAGGATAGGTTTTACGGACAACTTAAGATATTTTGAATTCTGTCAAGAAAGAAGATATTACCCTTGTTCTAGGTGACTTCAATGCCAAAGTTGGTACTGACTCTGACCTTTGGGAGGGGTGATAGGTACTTTTGCTATTGGTAGCTGCAATAGCAATGGGCAATGTCTCCTACAGGTAAGTAAACTCAATGGTTTCAGAATAACTAACACATATTACAAACACCGTGAAATACATAAGTACATATGGGTTTCACCCTTTGTTATTGGAAGCTGCAATGGCAACTTCTCTTACAGCTAAGTAAACTAACACTTATTACAAACACTGTGACATACATAAGTACTTGTGGGTTTCACCAGATAGGCTGCATAATAATATGGCTAATTATATATTAATAAAAGCAAATGGGTTAGTTCTGTTAGGAATATCAGGTCATGTAGGGGAGCTGAAATTGGATCTAACCATTACCTTGTTAAAAGTGTCTTGCAACTTAAACATAAAAAGTGTTGCGTGAAGGTTAAAAAATTTACCTTTAATTCTGAAGCTCTGAAAGTCCCAGTTAATCTAAAGCTTACCACGATAGGTTACTTAGTCATTATGAGATTCATGGTTTGCTTACTATCGAAGTTGAGGAAGAATGGGACCATTTTAAACAGGCTTTTTTGGAAACAAACAATATTTTTTAGGTAAAAAGGAGCAGAGGAGGCAGAATTATTTGAGTGATAAGACATGAGCTTATTTCAGAAAGAAAGAACTGTAGGAATGTCCGTCCTTAATCAGTACCCTACTAGTTCCAATAGAAAGCATTACAGAGAGCTTTATAAACATGTAAAGGATCATTTAGCTACTGAGAAGAATCTTTGGTTTGAGGATTGGCTGACAAAGCCGAGGAAGTAGTTAGATAGCATAACAGCAAAGAGCTGTACCAGATAGTTAATGTTTTGTGTGGTATAAAATGGACAGGTATACAGGGATTGAAGGACAAACAAGGTAAGGTTATAGAAGGTAAGGATTCTGTCATGGCTAGGTAGGCTGAGCATTTCAGTGATGTTCTAAACATTGTGGTTAGTTCTACTCCCATTTTTTGTAATGATGATTGATGCATTATTGACTTGAATGTGGCCATGTAACACAGTCTGAAGTTATTTTATCTGTTTCTAAACTTAAACTACATAAATCCTCAGGGGTAGATGAAATTACTATGGAAATGCTTAGAGCTGGGAATGTTTCGGTTACCACATGGATGACTGAAATTTTGAATATCTTTTATGATAAAAGTATGGTTCCTAAAGATTTCACCAGAGCTATTATTATTCCTGTTTTTAAGAAAGGTGATTGCAGTTCTTGTGATAAATGTAGTGGTATCAGACTACTTTCTGCTCCAGGTAAAGTTCTTTGCATAATTGTGCTTAATAGAATTAAGAATCTGGTTTACAGTCAATTGCATGATGAGCAATGTGGATTCCAAAGTGGTAGGGATGTGTAGATCATATATTTTCACTCAGGCAGATTCTTGAAAAATGTTTAGAATTTCAGAAACCTGAAGTTATAAGCTTTGTTGATTTTAAAAAGACTTTCGACCATTGTTTCGACTGTTGATCGTCATAATTTGTTGTTGATTGTGAGATCATATGGAGTACCAGACAAGTTTGTTAACATAATGAAAGCTTTCTGTAATAACACTGAGTCGTGTGTGAGAGTTGGTAAGGCTTGTAGCAATTGTTTTAGCATTGTTTCTGGTGTTTGACAAGGGTGTGTTTTGTCACCTTTTCTCTTTAGTTTGGTTATTGATATGTGAAATTCACTGCAAGGGAAAGATTTTAACCTTAAATGGTCTGGAGATACGAAAATTTCGATTTAGATTATGCTGATGATATAGCCCTTTTTGGAAATGATGATGAGATGAACTCTTTTATTCGAGCTGTTGATGAGACTGATAGTAGAGTAGGTTTGGTTATAAACAGAGACAAAACTGAAGTGATGAAAATTGGTCAGGCAGGCTGTGATTCAGTTAATCTGAATGGTTGCAGTCTTGAGCAGATGTCTCAGTATAATTATCTTGGGAACTATGTAACAGATGCTGGTGATGTGCGACATGAGATTAACAGACGGATAGGGATTGCTGCTGGAACTTTTAGGAATCTATGGAGGGTATGGAGAAATAAGCATATACACCCAAAGACTAAAATTAGGCTGTATAGTAGTTTGGTTCTTTTTAGAGTTAGTTATGGTAGTGAAACTTGGATGTTTTGTAAACAAGATAACAGGAAAGTAGATGCTTTTGATTCTAGATGCTTACGCAGTATCTTGGACATTAGGTGGTTAAACTTTTAATTAATGATGAGGTTAGGCAAAGGAGTCAGCAACTTCTTTTAAGCAGCATATTGTGCTCCGTTGGTTTGGCCATGCTGCTCATGTGGATAATTATAGATTGGCGAATAGGGTTATGAACAATATGCCTAAAGGCCCCAGAAAGAGGAGGAGACCTAGGATGCAGGGGGCAGACAATGTCAAACAGAATCTTGTTAGAATTGGTATGCAATGGCCAGATGCAGCAGATATAGCTCAGGACAGATATGCTTGGAGAACTAAATTGCATGGTCTGATTGGACCTCTGTAGCCCATGGCTGCTTGAGGAGGATGATATTTGTACTAGAAGTCTGATTTTTTTATGATACTATGTGATTGTCACGAGGTTTGTATTTGCAACACTAAGTTGCCCCCTTACACCAGGGAGTGGGAAACAATTTTTTTTTAATTATCTACCACAAATGTTACGGTTATAATGGAACCATTACGTCTGATGTTCACCTTAAGAATTAACTTCTTCCTGTGGTACAAATGGGGAATTACCGTTTCAGTAGTGAGTCTGAAATACACTTCACTTATTTCATCTGTTTTGTTTTAAACAGAAATTGGAAAATTGTTGTTTTACCTATGTTCCTATTTTGGTTTTGACATTTGTCGGTTTGTGGATTTGACAGAACATTGTTCCACAATATGTATTGAATGCAATGGAGAAACTTAGAGATTTATGTGCAAATGAATGCTTGTGATGGGGGGAGTGTCATAGGCTATAAAAAAAAACTGACCCCTCTGTTTTCTTTCCCCATAAAAAAGGGGAAATGTGAAAAACTATTCTTAAGTTATATATCCAGAATGCAAAAACCAAAAATAACATGCTATGTGTTGAATGAAAGCTACTGATGCGGGGTAATGTCCTAGACTACAAAAATTTGATCCCCCTGTGCTTTCTTCCCACCTGAAAAAGGGGGACAACATGAAAATTATTGTTCCCTTATATCTCCTGAATGAGCTGTGTGTTCATTGAAAGCTTGTGAGGCTGGGAGTGTCGTAGACTATTAAAAATTGACCCCCCCCCCATGTTTTCTTCTCCCTCAAAAAAGGAAAATGCGAAACAATTGTTCCACTATATCTCCAGAACACGAATGCTGAAAGTAACAAGATGTATGTCAAATGAAAGCTTGTAACACTGGGAATGCCATAGGCTATGAAAATTTGACCCCCCATGCTTTCTTCCCCCCTTAAAATAGGTGGATGATGTGAAAATGATTGTTCCTCTATATCTCCTGAATGCGAGTGTGGAAAGTAATGAGCTACGTGTTGAATATATATAAGCTTGTGATGCGGGAGTGTCTTAAGGCTATAAAAAATTACCTCCTATGCTCACCTCTCCCCTAAAAAAATGGGAAATAGTCTTTCTGCCATATTATTGGAACACCAGGGTCTACATTTATGGGTTAGGTGTCAAATGAAAGCTCATATAATGACGGTCGTGAACTATTTCGAATTTCGCTCCCACTATTCCTCCCTGATAAAATGTGGGGAGTGGATTTTTGTGGGGTTGACTTTAATGAGTTTTTCTCAAATTAAAGCTTGTGATGTCACCAATGTTGTTGTGGTCTACCTCAAATGTGACTCAGAATGGGGGTAAATCTGGTTCAATATTTATGAGCCACATATCAAAGTTCTGAAAGGTAGGTGTTTTTAGTGACAACAACAAAATATAAATTTAAAAAATTTAAAAAATACCTATTTTCCTATAGTGCCCTAAAAAGTAGAAAATAATCGTAAGTCATGTGGATGGTGCAATCAGTCACTGAGTTTGTATTCCATTCAAAGGAAGATAGGGTTCCTATGTGTCGCTGCCCTATTTCCTTTCAAGTGAATACAAGCTCAGTGACTGATTGCACGATCGATATGTTTTAGGATTATTTTCTACTTTTTAGGACTATATAGGAAGATAAGTTTTTTTAATGTTTTTAATTTATTTATCAAATCCTTATGTGGTTTTGCTGTCCCGTGGCCGAGTGGTTAGCGCGCTTGGCTACTGATCTACGGGACCTGGGTTCAAGCCCTCGGTAAGGCATGGATGTTCGTGTTGTTTTTTGCTGAGGTACTGCCATCCTCTCAGATCCTCTACTGTGGCATTTAAACTGACAGGCTCCTGTCAGACCTTTGTGGCAAGCAGCTGCTTGAGGGGGTATTTATTTTTATTTTATTTATGAGGTTTTAATTTACATTATTAGGGGGCATTAATATGGATAAGGTGAAACTTTTAACGAATATTGCAAGTTTTTTTTTATGATTAGAAATGTGAAATTTGTTGGTAGAGTGTCAAGAGATACTCAACTAACAGTGAAATCTGCCCCTTTTCTCAGAGGGTTGTGAGAAAAGCAACTTTTTAAATTTAAGGAATAAAAGTTTACTGTTTTTTTTTAAGTAGGAATAAAATACTATACTTTGTCTTTTCCTAATCAATCATTAGTTTGAATAAAAACTTTTAAAGAGTACAAGAGTAAATAAATAAAAGAACTTCATTCCCTTTGAAAATGAGATTCTCATATTTTTTAAAGGTTGATGTTCTAGTTTGTTAGTTTGTAAATCCATCGATATCAACTTCTTTGCACACTTTTTATATTTTACAGATGTTTTGACTGTAGCCGTCCCATTGCCGAGTGGTTAGTGCGCTTGGCTACTGATCTAAGGGACCTGGGTTTTGAACCCCGGATAAGGCATGGTTGTATGTGTTGTTTTTCTGCTGAGGTCCTGCCATCCTCTCAGATCTTCTACTTTGGCATATAAACTGACAGGCTCCTGTCAGACCTCTGTGGCAAGCAGCTGCTTGAGGGGGTATTTATTTATTTTGACTAGTTCAGTAAACTATGTGGTCACTGCTATTGCAATATTGTAGTATATAAAAGTTCGAAATTCTCAGAATAAATACCAGTTGGAGTAACTTCAGTGTACAGAAGCTTCCAATGTCTTAAAAGTGTTGGATAAACATGTCATTGCCCAATTAGCATAAGTGTATTTCCTCTATAGTTATATTTCCAAGGAACAAACAAGTAAAGTAACAAGTTTTACAACTTGTTACTTTACTTGTTTGCAACTTGTTACTCTACTTGTTTTATTCATTTTAGAAAATCAAAACAATAAGTTTTTGTTTGGTTAAAAAATTCTGATCTTTATCTCCTGATTTGAATGAAATTTCCGAACTAGGATACTATATGTAACAACCAGTTTTGTGAATACCCCATTATAGTGTCTATTAATAACATGCTGGAGTTTTATTTGGTACTAAATATATTAGATTAATGTGAACCTTAGATAACACACACACACACACATATATATAGATAAAGCTTTCTCCACATATTTTAGTTTCTCTTGTAATTTTTTTTGGCAGAATTATTATTTTTTCGAATGATTTTAGTTAATATGCAAGTTCATAGATTGTAACAGAAAAGGTAGTTATCACTCTTAGTTGACATCAATATCAGTTTTGGAGGAAAACTTGCCTTAAGCCATGTGGGATATGAATCCAGAACTTCCTGATAACATGCCAGGTGCTCTGACTGTTGAGCTACCAGTTGCTGATTAAGATATCCATTATTTGATGATATGAATTTTCCTATTCACAGTACACAATTATCTGCGTTTCTTAAAGGTAGTGTGTTCACTGTTTACAAACAGCCTCATGGAGTAGATCACAATGTATGTCATGAGTATACAGTTCAATTACTTAATAAATTTCTTTGTGTTTATTTCAACTGAAAAGGAAGTTATTACTTTTAGTTGATGTTGATATCATTTTGGAAGAAAAATTGTCTTGAAACAGGTTGGATATGAGCACACGACCTCCTGGTAATACCTCTTTGACTGCTGAGTTACTGGCCACTGATCAAGATCTCTTCTATTTGATGATGTGAACTTTCCTTTTCCATATGATGAAATAGAGCTCTTGATATGCAGCCAGTAGCGTAATGGTCAGAGCACCTGACATGTTATCAGGAAGATGTGGGTTTGTATCCCACCTGAATCAAGACAATGTTTCCTTTAAAATTCATATCAACATCAACTAAGGGTGATAACTTCCATTTTATTTGAAATAAATGTTGAAAAATTATCTAACCATAGATTTCCTATTTCATAAGGAAACTGCAACACTTTGAATGCAACTTTTGAATGAACTTCTGAATGAATTGAATTTGAACTGCAATCCTTATGAATTGGTTTAACTACAAACACTTTGGCTAGTTCAGTAAACTATGTGGTCATCTGCTATTGCAATTTTGTGGTATATAAAAGTTAGAAAAAAAATCTTAGAAGTGCAATCAATATTTTTAATTCATATTAATATATTAAATTGTATTTTTTTTTGCCATGATCCAGGTCTCAGTTTTATGTTATTGTGGATAATGTTGGGCAATAAAGGATATGAAATGTTGATGTTTTAAACAATTTTGGTGCTATATAAAAGGCTATGTAACCCCCCTTCCCCAAATGCAAAATGGCCTCATTTCACTTTTTTCCCAAATAAAATTTTCTCGGTTTGCAATATTTAAATCATAATGTTCACAAAGGTACAGGGTTGAATTCATCATGCTCTTGTTTTACCCATGCACTTTTTTTAAAATTTTGCTATTGGGGTGGGGGAGGGAATGTATATCTGCCTTTGATGAAAAAATAGTTTTTATGATTTATACAATGTTCTTAGTATAACAGGTACATTTTGCTCTTCATGCCTATCTTGAAGTCAGATTTTATATGGCAGCATATTTTCAGAATGCATTTTTCAGTTATGCACTACTCGCACTATTATGGGAAGAAACAGCAGTCACTGTCAGAAACATGTCAGAAGAGAATGAAAAATATACAAGTGGACGATCCAATTTTTGTTGATTTATTTACTTTCATATGTTGATAAAACGCCACATTTTTTTTTTCAGAAGTAGAATAAAAATTATTATTTTTATTAACTTGGATCAGGCCTTCAACAAAAAAAAAAATTTGGATGAATACTGTCAATGTGGGTAAAAAAACTTTGAATGGGGGTGGATAAAATTTTAGATGGGATATGTCAGATTCTATCCTTTTTTACCTTTGACAATGCCTCTACAGGTAGTTAAGTTTTTTTAAAATGTAATCTCTCTCTGATATCAGTGACAAATATTAATGTTAATTATATACTTTTAGTTCTTTATTTACCAATTCTTAGTTAAATCAGCAACCATTGCACTGTAAGCCTTACATACAATCTTTTATTAACATTTATCCTAGAACACTAGCTCTCCCTTCCAATATTAGTGAAGCAGATGAGACAGAAAGTTAAATGGTCACTAGAATGTTTAAATGTTTGAAGAGAATGAAATGTTTATATTGTTTACCTATTCTTGGTAACTTATTGCTGGTGCCATGTTGTACTCATGACTCTCACTTCACTTTTGATGTCTTGCTTATATTTTTCTGTTCAGAAGTCTTTTGATGTCCTCCCTGTAGATTTGGTTGCCGAACTGGAAATAGTTGTTTTCAGTGATGAGTTTTAGATCCTCATGAATGGTGGTGATTTCAGGAAGGGAAAATTTTTGTGTTTCAATAATTTTTGTCCTAAATAATATGACTGCATCAAAAACTGTCGTGGAGAGGAATAAAGAGATTATATTAAGTGTTACTAATTTGCTGTCTGGAGGAATGGACAGATCCTTGAGTCTATTGAGAAATTCCGCTGTCGACTTTATAGAAAATGGGTGATTGCAAATGAAGCTGGACAAAAATTTTGGCAAATTCTTTTCAAGAAAGAAAGTTAGGGATGTTTATGATTGAAAGATGACACATCACCAGCAATATTTTCCGGGAGGCTGTTGGGATATTTCTACCATATGTGTTGCTAAAAATTGTTATATTTCCCATGATGTGGGAATTATAACAATTAATGTTAATTAATTAATTAAACTATAAATGTTTGGTGAGAAGGCTATTATAACAGAATTGTCAAAATCAGGAAAGTATTCTTCACTGATAACTAGTCAAATGTTGAGTTAATATTTCTTTTTTTTTTTTCATTTTTTGCCAATTTCTATCATTTTACATAGCTGCCTGTATACTTAGTATTCACCCATGGCAATAGAGGGCAAAGGTAGGTCAGTCAGTAGTGCACCAGGCTCATAATTTGCAGTTTTCAGGTTCAAGCCTCATCTGGGCCAGTATTGAGATTAATCTTCACAAAACTCCCCCCCACCCTTCAATCGGTAAGGGATCAATGGGCTTAGAGAGGCCGCCATTAATCGTTAAGCTGTGGCCCTGTGTGTGGGAGAGTCATACCATATGCATGTTAAAGAACATTCTGGATGGCCTTGATCAGAGGATACCATGTTTCTTATAACAGCTGTCTAGTGGGTTTCCCTTCTCTGAGCTCTTGGGCTCCTTGTGACCTGGCCATTTAGTCCACTGTGTGCAAAAAAGTGCCGCTCAGAGGTAAACCAACCCAACCCAAATCTTCTGTTTCACTGCCACCAATATGGCCTCCTCTGCTGCTAATTCCAGCAGCACCTTTAAGTTTTGCATATACTGTTCTGCCGAGGGGATCAGACCTGTTGGCACATAAGTCTCCCCAGCCCATGTGGTCTTCAAAATGGACAGAGGACCAGTAGGTCTTCTCCCATACAGTAGCTGAAAGGGGGCAATGCCTGTGGTAATCACCCCATGGCAATATGCATTTGTCATTTGATTGCATGGTGGTGGTAATAACTATAACAGGGTGCAGTACGTCTTTTGATGGAGTGATTTTATCTTTGTAATTTCTTATATTGTTCTACACTGTACATGACATATTATAGTTATACTCTCTCATGATCTTTTTATCTTATATATATATATGGGAGCATAAGGACAAGAGATGCTGTATTTGCTCAGAGTTTCATGTACAGCTAGCATTTGTGAATTTCCCTGTTTTCATTTTTGCTTTATTTTGTATATATTTGATACTTATATCCTTAATTTATAGCTTATCTGTATATGGTTTTTACTTCCAGTTCTAGAAGTGGCTTGGTGGATGATAACTTGTCCTGTTATCTCCCTCACCTATTATGTGATTGGTTTGCAAATGCACTCATTTCTGTAACCTGACTTTGACACATACCCACTTATTTGCATGACACTCCCACAAATACTTCCTGGTTTGGCATTTTCTATGTCAAGCAAGTGTTCAATGATTCGGCACTCCCAAATCATATAGGAGTGGTTTGAGGACCAGGGGAATGTATTTCCCTGACTTGCAAAATTGCCTGATCTTAATCCAATCAAAAATAGATGTGGTAATTTGTAACGTGTTATTTGATTGCACGGACCTTTCCCATGTTCAAGCCATTTTTGCAGGGAGAGGTTTAAAATCACTTCTGCTGTATTTAGTAAGTTTTTTAAATGTTATTCTGATTCAGGACTGCTGCCTAAGCAAGCCATTAAAGTGAAGCAACAATAAAGAGCACAATATGGCACCAACCATCACCATACATTAACCAAGAATAGATATTGCTTTTAAATATTAAGGTGTATTGACCATTCAACTTTCTATTACATCTGCCTTATTAATACTGGAAGAGAATAAACCAATGTTCTGCTGCTATGTGCAATGTGCCAATTTACTGAAGATGTAAATTGTGCACTGTGTCTTCTTAAATAAGATCATTGGCCAGTGTTTCTTTTAAGCAACATAAAAATCAAAATCAAAAATTATTACCCAGAATCTCAAAATAAGTGACCAAAAAGTTAATTTTACCTGTTTTTATTAACTTTTTTCCTTCTGCATTTTATACAGTTTTAATTACACAGAGACTAAGTAAACAAAGTGTAGTGAGACAAAAATGTTTTAACCAAATAGGTGAAAATAAGTTCTGTGGATGATATATAAATTTGACCTGTTTTCTGAATGTTCTGTAACACCTTAGTTCATCAAGATGTTCTTTGTACATTATATGTTGGTCCTGAATTTGATATATAATAATACCTAGTACACACTAGAGCAAATCTGACAAAGAATCTTCTCCACAAATGATCTTGCTTTCATTGAGTCCAATGAATCTAGTTGAACATGTGTAGGGTATTCTTGAGAGATTACTTTTGACTACAGGAGACCTTAACAAAGGATTGTAAGGTTCATTGAGAAATGTGTTTACAATTGATCATAAGGTATACTGATAGAGCATCTTCCATTTTTTTTGGATGTCATTGTCTTGTATAAAAACAAATAAAAAACAAGTGCAAAGAACTTGGAAAATGAATGTTTGCACCTGCTTTGTAAATAAATAGCTGAAGAATGTTCTAATTTTAATGAATTTTTTGTTGTTTCTGCACTTATAAGAAATGCTGCTTTAATTCTTTTGAATATATTTTTGTTGCACTGAAATAGCTTCACTCATTACAGTAACTATTTTTAAAATACATTTTTTCATTCTTAGTTTTGTACAATTTAGTTTTAGAAATATCCCACCTTTAAATAGTGTAATTTTTTATAGCCTGTTTTTCTGTAATACAGATGGCATTTTAAACTATGTTTCTCCCACAAACACAATTTTGTGAAAATATTCATGCAAACAGGTTAAAGATACTGATTATTATGTTTCTTTTTAGGAGTTTGTAAGAATATCCTCTCCAGCAAAAGGAAAAGAAATACTTACTGACCATCAAAAAGAAGCCAAGAAACAAAAGAGGTAAATAAACTTTGTGCCTTATTTTACTGTATTGTTAACCTTACAGTGCCAGGCCTGAAAAATGAATTGTTGTTAGATGACCAGGTTTTTTTTTTTTTCAGCTATGCTCAGGCAGAGAAAAAGTGAATGTAACATTTTTGCCAAATAACTAATGAAAGAAAGTAGGACACATTAGATACCATTTATACCTATTAGGCTGTTTAAGTATTATGTCATCAGGATGTCATGTGTTTGGATACCATCCAGCTCAAGGCAATTTTTTTCTCTATACACATTGTCATCATGATACTTAAACAGGGTAATAGTGATTAAATGCTAGTAAATCAAGGATGTGCTGTAGATTAATTTGTGTAAATAGAAGGTACTAGTGATCATACCAGATGTGAAGCAGTTTGAGATTTGCTCAGAAATATCAAGACACGTTTGGAGCATGACTGGTCATGTACTAAAATGTCTGGAATGGCTCTGAAGGATAATTTACAAATGCATTCAAGACAGTGACTGACACTATGGTGTATAGCTTAACATCAACAATAGAGATATTGATCATCAGCTGGTAGCTCAGCAGTCAGAGCACCTGACATGTCCTCAGGAGGTAATGGATTCAGATCCTACCCAGTTCAAGACAATTTTTCCTCTAACACCCCTTATAATCATGATAAACAGCCTAATAATAAATAAATGCTTGGTAAATTTTGTTCATTTTTGCAAAAATTTGTAAAGTGATTGTAAACTGAAGGATGGGTATAGTTCAAAATGCTACAACTGAATATTATTATTATATAGAAGACAGGCAGATAATCCTAAAAGTAAACTATGCAATTTATTTCTCCAAGTGCAGCTGTCCTGAGCTACAGCTGTCACATTTTGTCCACTGTAAGCCAATTCTAACTAGGTACTGTTTGACATTGTCTGCCCATTGCATCCTAGTTTTCCTTTTTTTTCCTGATGACTTTAGGTACACTGTTCCTATTTTCTGATCAGCTATGCATATGGGCAACATGACCACATGCAAAATCTCTCTTTGCACAATATGCTGCTCAAAGGAGGTTGTAGACTCCTAACCTCATCATTACTTACAAAGGCAAACCATCTAATGCCCAAAATACTGTGCAAACATCTTGGTTACAAAGGGTCCATGTTTCACTACCATAAATAACTTTAGAATGGACTAAACTACAGCATAGCCTACTCTTAGTCTTCAAGTGTATACTCCTATTTTTCCACACTCTGCATAGATTCTTAAAAGTCCCAGAAGCAATCCCTATTGTTCTGTTTATCTCATAGTGCACATCATCAGTACCTGCCTGAACAGAATTCGTCACTTTAGTTTTCTTTCTGTTTATCACCAAACCTACTCTACTACCACCAGTTTCTCATCCACAGCTCTAATTAGTCAATCTCATCAACATTTGCCAAAAGGGCCAAATATCAGCATAATCTAATTCAGAAATTTTCAAATATCTATACCATTTAAGGCCAAATTTCCCCTGCATAACATAATCAGTAACCAAACTTAAAAGGAGACAAAGTTTACCTTTGTTGAACTCTAGTAGCAACTCTAAACCAATTGCTACAAGTCTTTGCTTTCTGAAATTCTGAACTTTCTTAACAATCTGCTTAAATGAAAAAATCTGATCAATACATGATCTAGCACTTTTTAATTCACTGTGCTCATCACACAATCTATAAACCAAGTTCTTCATTCTATTAAGTACAATCATGCAAAGAACTTTACCTAGAATGGAAAATAGGCTATACCCTTATACTTATCACAAGAACTGTGATCACCCCTTTAAAAAATAGGGATAACCTAGACACAAAGTAGATCAATTTTTACTTCACATTAATAAATTTTATAGATGCATTTTGGACCAATCTTGATCTGTGATCACTGTGAAGACAAAAAGGTTTGAATATGTATGCCCCACTACTCTTATTTGTTTACATTTTGTTGCTCAACTTCTGATGCAGGCCACTGAAATATGAGTGAAGGGTCAGTTCATTTAGTCCCTCGTTAGGGGTGGGGTCAAAACTTCTGAATAGAGAGAGGATGCAGTCACTTACAAAAGAAATATGTGTATTAATATAAGAAAATAGATATCATGAGCTGACAGTTACTTTTTTGACAGGTCTCAGACAATTATAGTATCCATGGGTGTGGCAAGTTGGGCAATTCATCATTGCAACACCTGTTGATATTTATTGAATGACAATTTGCTTGGCTACTGCTGATATGAAAGGATTGTGTGGCACAGGTAGGATGTTTGCTTCATTGAAAACTGGGATATAGCCTTTGTTAATTGCCTTTTTTGATAACACTCTGGTCAGTCAATTTGGAATGGTTATGGCTGGTGCTTAGCTTAGTATTCTATTTTTCTGTTGTTCTTTCGTATCGTTGCATATGGATAGCCGACTGCTGATGCTGCTTCATATATGTTTCACCACTCTTTGCACTGCATATGGAAGATGTATGCTTACCTGTAATTATGCAAAATTGCTCCTTTAATATTTGCCTTTTTGCTATGCATTTAGTGAGCTGAGCCATACGGTATAAATGTTTGAGATGTGATGGCTTTCCTATATAGTGTTGTGAAATTGATAATCTAGTTTCATTATCAATTTTTGCTATAATATTTTTGCACCACCTACTCAATATGCCAGTGTGAGATATCTGCCAAGATACTGGACAGAGGTGAGTCAATTGGGATCCAAAGTTCTACTTGAATATTTTATCTTGGATTTTGAAATAATTATTGTTTGTTGCTTCTGTGGCAAGCAGCTGCTTGAGTAGGTATTTTATTTTTATATTTTTATGAAAGTTGGTGTGCACAAAATTCCATCTATGATATGTGATTGGATTTCATTTGTCTAATAAGGTGGTAGCAGAACAGGTTAATTCCTTCAGCTACTGGAGTGTTACGGTAGAGCGATACCACATCTGAGGATGCTGTACGGTGTGTCTTGGTACAAGGGGGATACTTAATTTCTTTCAGTAATCTTTCCATGGAGTTTAGATTATATTGGCTCTGAGGATACTTTCACTTATATATTGTGACAGTGCCTTCTCTATGTTGATAGTAGATGTAGAGTGTTTTATGACTAAGGGCCTCACACTTACTTTGTGTGATACCTGTAATGATATCCCACAGTTCACGTTAGCTTCAAGAGCAGATAGTATTGGCAATTTTTTTTTTCATTTGACAAAAGAAACCAGTTTTGGCCCAGTATCTTCCTTTAAAGTTAATATGAATATAGAATGATTTCATTATTTGCAGTATATTTTATTTTTTACTTTTTGGGGCACACTTAGAAGTGAGTACATTTTTTTTTTGTGTGTCAGTTTTGAAGGGGTCACTAAAATAGCTACCTTCTCCTCCTTTGGAGGGAGGAATCTTTGCATTTTACATTAACATTGCATGTCAAAAGTTTTCATTTGACAAATGACTTATTATAACCAACCCTCGTTAAAAATTGCTATATCTTTAGGGGGTAATGGAATAGGATATATAATGTAACAATTATTCATTTAACTTGCAGTACTTGCTGCTAAGTTCAGAAGATATAATAGTACAATCATTTACATCGCATTTCCTCTTTGGGGGGAGGAAAAGATGGAAGGTATTTTTTTATATAAGCATACGGCACTTTCCACTTTGAAAAAATGTCATGTATTACACAACTCATTACATTTGGCCACCTGGTTGGAAAGTTATAAATCCACAAACTGACAAGTGAAATTAATTGGAAGTTTGGTAAAAACAGTAATAAATATTTTATGTCTGGTGTTATTGTTTGATGAATTTTATTGCACTATATTATTGCATTTCTTATGAATTTATGCTATTGTTGCTAAGTGGTTAACATGCTTGACTACTGATCAAAGGGACCTGAATTTTTGCTGGTGTAAGGCAAGGATTGCAGTATGTTGCCTTTCTGCTGAGATCTCGCTTTCCTCATAGATCTGTTCTATGGTGTATTAAAGTGATAGGCTCCTGTCAGACCTCTATGTAAGCAGCTGCTTAAGGGGTAATTTATTTTTTTTATAAGTGCAATAAATAGAACTTAAGTTAGGAATACCTATTTGGGATATTCCAAAAAGGTTTTTCTCATCGAAAGATAATCTCAGAAACTTAAGTAAATGTCATAACAAAAGCATCGTAAAAATTACAGAATAGGGAAATGAAAGTTATCATATTGTATAAATGCCTTTTATATTCATTCACAATAAAGTGCTGAATCAAGTTAGTATACTTTGCTGCTTTTGTGTCATAGTGGTATTGTATTGGCTCTCAGTTGCTCCTGCAAGGTTCTGGGGTCAAGTTCCTTGGTTGATGGCATGATCCTTTGTTCTGTTTTTAACCTGCAGACAAGCTGCTAACTGTTTCAAGTCTGGTAATGTGTGGGGGAAAAAAAGTTATTTTGAAGTTTTTGAAAACTGATAGCATGAAATTGTGTTTTATTATATTGAAAACTGCAAATTATTATTTAACTGGACAATAATAATTTTGATTATTTTTTAATGTTAGGTAATGGCTTTTTTTTAATTGTAATTATTGACATTTTCTTTTCAAAGTTATGTTCCTGCTCTGTATAATGATTTATCACAAGAATCAGTTCCTGTTGAATTATCTATGAGTTCTCAGGAAGAGTGAGTATTTAGAATATTTTTTTGCAGTTTTATAACAAATCTATAAATATTTTCTTCTGTTTTATATTAATGTATCTTCAGTGGTTGCAAAAACGTTGTAAATGAAACAGAGATGCAAAGCAATAAAAATTAAGGAAGGGAAATTTTAATTTTCTTAAAAACTATTGGTTCACTGTCTAGACAAAAAAATTTCGAATATATGTTGTGCCAGTGAAAGCTAAATTAGATGCTTTGTGGCTTCTAAAATAAACTTTTTGTAGAGAAATGTAACTGAAGCTAAAACAATCTAAATGAAATTTATATAAATATAAATTTTTAGTAGAGGAGCTGTACCAGATAGTCAATGTTTTATGTGGAAAAAAATGGACAGGTATTGAAGTATAAACAAGGTAAGGTTATTGAAAGTGAGGATTCTGTCATAGCTAGGTGGGCTGATCATTTCGGAGAAGTTCTACACAATGTAGTTCTACTCCCATTGTTTGTCATGATGATAGATGCATTACTGACTTTAATGTTGGTCCTATATCAGAGTCTGAAGTTATTTTGGCTATTTCTAAACTTAAATTGCATTAATTCCCAAAGGTAGTTGAAATTACTACTGAAATACTTCTAACTAGGAATATTTCTGTTACGACATGGCTGACTGAAATTTTGAATATCTTTCGTGATAAAGGCATTGTTCTTAAGGATTTTATCAGGGCTATTATTATCCCTATTTTTATTTAACTTGAGATACATAGCAAAATGTTTAAAATTAAATATAGTCAATTATGCTATAGTAACATTAAATCCTCTTGAACAGTACTATTTTGTATCTAGCTTACATCTGTTTTCATAGTTAAGCCATGAGTTTTTTTCACCATGGTGTTATTTTGCTTAAGGACACTTTTAATTCTTCCAAAAGTTCCAAAGTAAATAGATGGAAAAATGTTACCATAGCTAGTATCTCCTTAAATTTCTTATGCTGGCTCAACTGATTTTGTTATTTTCCTTGGGTTGTTTTTGGAAGGGTCCTCAATCTTAGATCTTAAGTTGGCTGCTAGTGCTGATGTAAATCACTGTTGTTTTAACACTGGATACCAGTCCTTCTTTAAAAGTTCACACTGTACGTAAGGTCACTTTTCACTAACCAATGTTGGGGCGGGGGTGGCTCAGTCGGTAGCGCGCCAGGCTCGTAATCTGTAGTTCCCAGGTTCGAGTCCCAGCTTGGTCAGCGTTGAGATTTATCTCCGCAAAATTCCCCGCCCTGCCCACGGTCAGTAGGGGACACCGATGGGCTTGGAAAGGCTGCCGTCCGTCGGATGGGACGTTAAGCCGTGGCTCCGTGTGCGGGAGAGCCATACCCTGTGCACGTTAAAGAACACACTGGATGGCCTTGACGGGAGGCTACCATCTGTCTCCCAACAGCTGTTCCAGTGGGTCCCCTCCCCCAACCTTCTCTGAGCCTTCGGGGTTCATGTGACCTGGCCATTTAGCCCATGGTGTGCAAAAGAGTGCCGCTCAGAGGTAAAACAACCCAACCCACTAACCAATGCTGGTCATGTTGATTGTATTCCATATTACTTGTATTATAGAAAGCCATTGCTCAAGCAGCTTTAACTTAAAATTAAATTTATGTATTCTAAAAACATTTAACCAACTACACTAGTTTCCATAAATTAAGGAAAATCCCTATGTTAGTCAATGGGAAGCTAACGTCAAAGATCTATAACTTCTAAAATAAGTTTTTTAGTTTTGAAAAATGTGATTGCAGATAAATATCTCAATCATATAAATCAATATCTCACTTTTCAACAATATTTGTTTAGTATTTAATGAGTAATGGAAGTTTGAATATTTAGCGATAACAATGCCAACCATAAAAATTGACTTCAGAGGTTAATTAATTAAAACTTAGTAATAAATATTGTATAAAAGTGTTTAATAAAATAAGTTTGTATTTTAGAACTTTGTGTAAATAATTCTTTCACTATTCTTCAGTTTTGTATAAATTTCTTAAGACTGGCATTGCTGTTGTAAACTACAAAGAAAAACACTATCTCAAGCAATCACCAAAAAAAATCTGCCCACTGACTTTCACTCCTCTAAAATTATAGTACCCCACCTACCAAATTCCAGCTAGCCGTCACAGAAAATATCCTCATTCACGTAAAACTGACCGAACTCTGCAACACAGACATTGTCCCCCTACCCCCCAGCATAGTGTCTGATCCTTGGGGGATATAATATACACCTCAGAAATCCATGCTACCCTAAACACTCTGCTCTCTTGTCGCTGATCCCCATCTACCACCTGCACTAATGCACACACACCATACCCTTTAGAACACTTCCATAATGTCTCCTAAAATTGATGATTAATGCCCCCCCCCCACACACATGTAACTCCCAATAACAATACTGATAAGAAAACCATTTTTCAGACCCTCAATGACATAATTATCTTAACCTCAAAATTCAGTTTACGAAATTTATTAACTCACTAAAAGTACCCCATTCGTTATAATTATGAATTACTAGCCATAAGTAATGAAGCTTCCTTCGACACATGCTGATCTTGGCAATTTCCCATAATCCCACACCCTCTCCCAACCTCCGTCACTTGCAGATCGCATTATGGCCACCCGCACATCCACCGACCACTCCGAGCCTCGGAGCTGAGCTACTGACATGTAAATTTATGTCACCCCACCCCTCCCCCACGATCAACAACCAACTGCCTCTCCTGCATTAGATTAAGCTCCTCACTTCCCACCTGATGATGCGCCGAAAGGAATGGCGTGAAATGCTCATTGTGGATCAAAACTTTTTTAAGCACTCTATGCTATCAAAGGTTTAAATGATTATTTCCTTCACCAAGGCAGGTAGACCATTGGTAGCCGTTATCCTTCTTTTAAGCTCCACTGAGACGTCACTTGCCAGCAAGAATGTCGATTATTAAATTTGTTACCTGAAGCATTTTGGAAGTTCCTGTTACTACCCATCCTCTACGGTGTGGTGTGTAAATCTCTCCTTAGTAATTGTTGATACTTTATAGCATAGTCCATATGTTGAAGTGCTTAAAAACATTTAACAGTGTCATAGAGAATTAAGTAGCTTTAATTTTAATTATTGCACTATGTACCTCTACTGTAATTTTTGATATTTCTATTATCTCTCGAAAACAAAAAGTTGCATTTTCCCACCACTCCTGGAGGTGAAAGGACAAATTGTTGCTGCCATTACAAACTTCTTGATCATTACACTCCACCTCAAAAAAATCAAATTTCAATTCTTTTTTCCACTTTCATAGGGTACAGTTAAAAGTTTTGGGAGATTTGAAAATTGTGAATCATAATAGTTTATAAACACTTACATCAACTTCCAAAGAGAATTTTTTTTATTAATCTCTCAAAGTAAAAATAAAAATCGCATTGCACACACTGATGGTAAAGATAAAAATCATAGTTGTCAATGCGAACTTCACGACTTCCACATTTTGCCACTAAAATTTCCAGCATAATTACACTGCTTGCAATATTTGTTTAAAATTTTGCCATTTTAAACTTTATCCACCATTAGAAAGTTGCAGTTATAGTCAGTGGGAGATTCTGAAAATACAAATTGCAATATTTAATCAATACCTAACCAACTCAAAAAGAATTTTTAATCTGTATCTAAAAACAAAGACATTAAATGTCTGCTGATGGACAGACAATGGATGAGCTAATGTTTTCACACTTGTCACCTGTCTGTCCGATAAAGTGAAAACATTAGCTTATTTCCCCCTCCCCCTGAGAATGAGCTAATGGGGACCATTTTATTCAAATTAATGAAACGAAGCTGTAATTAGAGTATAATACCATTAGGAAACTATAAATACAGAAACAATGTAGGCCATTCTGCTTCTTTATTATTTTAATACAGTTTTTCTATATGGTACTACTAGAAATCAATCAGTGGCTTCATTACCTCTTAATTTTCAGCCCATCACTTTGACCCCTATTTGATTTTGAATGTGGCACTGAATCTGAAAATTTTTCTTGTTTTTGAGTTCTACTGCCTGAAATAGCTCTATTTGCCAATTTTTAGCTCTTGAGCACCAATGTATCAAAATTTGATCTTTGACCCCAAACAACCCATCACATCCAAAATTTGGCATAATTTCTGAGAGCTATGAATTAAAATACTCCTACATCAATTTTTAGCACTCTAACATCGGTAGATCTATTTTGGTATATCTTTTGACCTAGAAGGGCTAATCGTATTCAAAATTTCACATTTCTGAGATCGAGTTAAAACATTACTAGGATCCAATTTTTAGCTCTCTAGTACTGGTAGATCTAAATTTGGCCTTTGACCTAGAAAGACCCTCAGATTTGAAACTTTGTAATGTTTCAGACATCTACAATCTGAAACACCCTCTGACACCAATTTTCATGTTTCTAGTACTTGAATATCATGGTTTGACTTCTATTTGACCTTGGAGGACACACCAGAGGTCAGATTTCCCCCTAGATCTATGACCTGAATTACTTCTAAATACAAATTCTCATATCTATACCATTTCTGCTTCATAGTTAGAAATAGCATTATTCCCTGTCAGTGAGAGATGGGGTGACTCAGTCGGTAGAACTCAAGACTCATAATCTGAAGTTCCCAAGGTTGAGTCCCACCTGGGCCAGTGTTGATATTTATCTCTGCAAAACTCCTCGCCCTGTCCATGGTCAGTAGGGAACACTGATGGGCTTGGAAAGGCTGTCATCTGTCAGATAGGGCATTAAGCTGTGGCCCCATGTGCAGGAGAACCATACCCTGTGCACGTTGAAGAACACTGGATGACTATGGTAGGAGGCTACCATCTGTCTTCCAACAACTATCCAGTGGGTCCCCCCCCCCCAACCTCTGAGACTTTGGAAACCTTTTGACCTGGCTATTTAGCTCATTATGTACAAAAGAATACTGCTCAGAGGTAAAACAACCCAATTCCTGTCCACCAGTCAGTCATTCAATCACTCACAATCATCTATATCAGCGTTTCCAAAACTAGGCTTCACACTGGTGTTCTGTGGAAAGTGAATAAGTGTTCCATGAAAAATTATCAAAATTACTATGGGCCTGGAATGGTTTTAAATGCTGCTACAAGTTCAAACATGTTTGAAAATCAGATGCTCCTCCCTTTGCATGTGGATTGTATTAAGGCCAGTGACTCTACACCAGATACTTGATGCTACACCAGATATTAGAATTCAACTTTCTAATATTGTGCCTGATATCAAATGAATTCGTAATTCAAAGACCCAAAAGCATCGAAGTCATTAAGAGCGTAATTTTACAATATATATACGCTAGTTCATTTTACTCATTTTGTGTTTTTTTTAATAATTACCATTGGAGAATAAATGTTTTTTTCTTAATGTTTAGATATACTCACTTATTTTATTTATTATTTATATCTACCTACTTTACAAAATAACGAAGGTGTTCCGTTAAAATTTCAGGGTTTGTTAAGTTTTCTGTCATAGGAAAAGTTTGGGAAGCGCTGGTCTCTATATATATTAGATGGCAAAAGACATTTCACAAAGAAATATGTTTCAAGTTTTGTAAAGATGAAATTAAAGGAATCAGGTGGTTATTTAAATAATTGAATACAACTAATATTCTTCTGCAGATAAGAATGTATCTCTTATGCACATTTATTGTCATTTTAATGAGGAGAGGAAATGAATGATGCAAAATTTATAAATATAAATACAAAAGTAATGCAAAATATGGTAAGCATCAGTAAAGAAGAAAGTAATTATAGAAACAGAAAGAAGAACCAATATGTATAACCAAGGGCCTAAAATCAAACTGATTACAGAAAAATGCTTCATGTTAGAGATGAGTTCAGACCTGGTTAAGTTCAATCATAACTAGAATTTATCATTTTGCCTTTAATTTAAAAAAAATGTAAAGTGAAATAAATAAGTTCTTTTGATTATGATTTCAACCTTTTAGTGTTTTAGTAATAAAAAAAAAATAGCACTTCAATTTTGTTTTTGTTTTTCAAGTATTCTATCTATTATAAGAATACTATATATATATCACTTTAGAAGGCTGTGATTCAGTTAATCTGAATGGTTGCAGTCTTGAGCAGGTGTCACAGTTTAATTATCTTGGGAGCTATGTAACAGATAATGGTGATGTGCGGCATGAGATTAACAGACGAATAGGGATTGCTGCCGGGACTTTTAAGAATCTATGGAGAGTGTGGAGAAATAGGCGTATACACCTAAAGACTAATATTAGGCTGTATAATAGTTTGGTTCTTTCTAGGGTTAGTTATGGTAGTGAAACTTGGGCACTTTGTAAACAAGATAACAGGAAACTAGATGCTTTTGATTCCAGATGCTTACGCAGTATCTTGGGCATTAGGTGGTTCAACTTTGTAACTAATGATGAGGTTAGGCAAAGGAGTTTGCAACCTCCTTTAAGCAGCATATTGTGCAGAGAGAGACTCCGTTGGTTTGGCCATGTTGCCCATATGAATAATTATAGATTGGCGAATAGGGTTATGAACAGTGTGCCTAAAGGCCTCAGAAAGAAGGGGAGACCTAGGATGAGGTGGGCAGACAATGTCAAACAGGACCTGGTTAGAATTGGTGTGCAGTGGCCAGATGCAGTATATGTAGCTCAGGATAGACTTGCTTGGAGAACTAAATTGCACTGTCTGGTTGGACCTCCGTAGCCCATGGCTGCTTGAGGATGATGATGATATATATATATATTTCAAGTATTATATCTATATCCCATCATTTCATATTGTTCACCAATTTGGGCGAACACAACTCCTACCAATATCCACAAGATCCAGGTCTTGCAAAATAAGATCTTGTGATGTGCGGTCGATGCCCCATGGTTTGTATCTAATAGACAGCTACACAAAGACCTGGGCATCGATCACATCTATTCATATATTAAGTTTATCTCTCGTAGTTTCTTCGAATCAATTCGATCCAACCTGCATGAGATTATATCTTGCTTATTTGATTACAATCATGAAGTCTTGAACAGATACAAAGAGGCCTAAAATGATGGCTTTCAGCACAGAAAGTTATCCATTTTAGGTCTCTTATGCATCCTTACTGCTTTGTTGCATTTTGATTTCTTGCCCTTAGGGGCCCACCATATTTAAGGTGGTTTACTTTACTTACGTTTTACACTGCCAGTTAGGCACATGCTCAGATGGAGGAGGTTATGGGTACTTTTGTACCTGGTACTCCATAGATGAATAACCGATCTACGATTTTATCTATATATTAATATCCCTAAGCAATTATAATAATGCTATTTAAGATCTCTCACTTTCTGCCAACTATTTTTAATATTTTTAATTACAAATAACGTGTAGGTTTTACAATTAATTATCTGGGGGGGGGGGGAATTTGTTCGAGTGATTAATGGTCTTGGCTACTGATCAAAAGGACTTGACTCCAAGGCCCTGGTAAGGCATGGATGCTTGTGTTGTTTTTCTGATGAGGTCCCACCATTCTCATAGACCTAATATGGCATATAAACTGACAGGCTCCTATCGGACATCTGTGGCAAGCCAGCTACATGAGAGGGCATTATTATTTTTTTAATTATTTCAAGAGTCTCTTATCTACAGGATATTTTCCTGTGCTACTTTATTAAATTTATCTTCAAATCTTATTATTTTAAAATTTGTAGTGGCCTGTATTTTTAAGTTTAAAAGATTAAAAATTAACTGATTGATCAGGTTTTCTATTAGAGCTGAATATATTGCCACATTTATCAATGTATGTAAAACAGTAGAGAAATAATCATTTCTCAGATTTGAGTCCCACCTTGGGCCAGTGTTATGATTTATCTCCACAAAACTCTCTGCACTGCCCTATGTCAGTATGAGACACCAATGGGCTTTGAAAGACCTCCATCTCTGTTGGATGGGACATAAAGCCAGGGTGCTATATGCATAGAGCCAACCTCTGTGCCTCAGAGGTAAAAAACCCAAAACAACACAGAATATATATGAAAAATGGATGGTGACAGATGAACAATAATTGTCACTGATTGGAGTTGATTAAGTTAAAAAAAATTTTTGTGATCTTTTTATTTTAGTCATCTTATAGATGTGAGACCTGGGCACTTAAAAGATGATGGCAAATAAGATAAAGAGTTACCAGATAGGTATGGAAAGAAGAATGATAGGTTTTAGTTAAAAAGGGGGAAAGACCAAGAATTGGATCAGATCTTATAGCTAATGGAAGATTCTAAAAGTGGAAATTGTAATATTTCATCATTATCTAACCAACTCAAAAAGAACTTTTAATTTGTATCTAAAAACAAAGATGTTGAATGTCTGCTGATGGACAGACAATAGATGAGCTAATGTTTTCACTTTGTCATCTGTCTGTCTGACAAAGTGAAAACATTAGCTCATGTTTTTTTCTGAAAATGGGCTAATGGGACCATTTCATTTAAATTAATGAAACAAAGCTGTAATTAGAGTATAATACCATTAGGAAGCTATAAATACCAGAAACAATGTAGGCTACTCTGCATCTTTGGATTATTTTTATTCAGTTTGTTTCTCTGTGGCATTGCTAGAAATCAATCAATGCCGAAGGCACCGATTGATTTCTAACAATCCCACATAGAGACCAAACCACATATGTAGCAGTGCCACATAGATATCTACTAGAAATCAATTGGTGCCAAAGTTAAAGATGTTGCCATGTCCATCTGTATATCTAGGTCGAGATGGGCCAAACACGTGTAAAGAATTGGTGATGACAGTGTGTCATTGTCACAGATAATAATTGTTACTAACTGGAGACCGAAAGATAACAAAAAAAGGAAAGGAAGATCACAAGTGAAATGAAAAGATGATATCAATAGGTTTGCTGGAGTGCAATGGAGATATTGTGGAAGGATCTGGGGGAGCCTTTGTTCATCAGGGGGAAGTTAACAACTAAAAACTAAATTGCCTATAAAAAGAAAGGAAAAAAAATATAGCTGACTGCTTTTTTGTATATATGTTTTATATCAGATTTTGTTTTCTAACTGGGCTAGGCCTTAATAGTTTTCAAAATAATCCAAGCCCTGGTAGAAATACAACTTGCCTCTGTTTGTAGAACAGAATGGTATATTGTAAGTGACATGATCATTTTTATTTTGTTAATTATGTAAAGAAATAGTCAATTCCAGAAAATTTTAAAACATAAAATTCATTCAAAGCAATAAAACAGCTGCTGTCTTTCTCACTAAGTTTACATAGAAGATTTTAAAATATTATTACAGAAACTATTTAGAAAAGGGGGTGGGAACAACTTTGTGTAGTACACAGACAACAAAGCTACTGCTTATAATTAAAATGAGATTTTGTCTCAGGTGGTTATCAAAATATGTTAAATTTTATGAAACTACTTATTCTTTAAAATACTGCAAAATATTGTTTATGGAGTAGTTGGGTGTCTAACTTTTGGAATGCAAGTGCAATGTAATAATAAGTGTGGCAAAAAAAAATTACATTACATTGGTAAAATATTTAATTGAAAAATTACAGAAAGCAAAGGTTGTTCCTCTCCTAACACTTCTCCTTTTTCGTCTTCCATGCTTCAAAACATTTTTGAAGCCCTCTTTGAGAATGCTCTGTCGTAAACATGTTTATGTGCTCCATGTTATCAAAATGCACCCCTTTCACAAAAATGTAATTTGGTTATGGGTCAAAGATTGTTTAACTGATAATGCCGAGTGAGAAGGAACATTGTCATGATGAATACATTAATTGATGAACACATTGCATTTGATTTCACGTCTTACACAAACATATGTAGCACAGACACTTCACCTGATTTGGACATGTGGGTGTTTGTTAGAATGAAAAATAAAAAACAGCTTAAACAGGTGTTTAATCCATTTGATTGGTAAGGGAATATTACATAAGTTATATGTGCAGTATTGTTCCTTTTTTGCCACACCTTGTGTATAGTATTAAATATGTATAATTTATTTGTGGCTTGTTAGAAAAAATGGCAACTGAATTACATCATTTTCCTTTAGTTTTCAATTATCTATTAAAAGTTTTATGATGCTTTTAAGAAAAAAAGTCTCTAAAAAATTCTGTACTGAAATTTTTGTTGCAAACATAAATTATTTATATTTAGAAATATGCATGTTAATGTGCCAAACATACAAAATGTACAATGTAGATATAAATTCTAGGTAATACTAACTATTGAAAGAATCTCACTAAACCTTATACTAATCTACCTTTTATCAGAATTTGTTGGATCAAAAAATATTTTGTTCTCTGTAAGAATAATTCATTATTATTATTGTATACTCTGTGTGTTTTTTTAGTCATTACCTTAAATTTACTCCTACTATTTATATTCCAGTTCATGTGTTGTCATCTCTGCTGCTGACAAAGAAAGAGAAGAACCAGTTGTTAAAGATCAGGTAATTTTTTCTGATCATTCATGCAATGATTAGACAAAAAAATAATTTCTATAAAAAGTCAAATTCAAAACTCTCACTGCTAAAACAAGCTATTTATGGGAGCAAAAGAAGTGAGGATAAATTAACCCCCAAAATAAAAGTAAAAGGATTTTTAGAGTTTTACAAAATTTATTTAGAATGCAAATAGTTATGGAAGCTGGAGTAATTAGCATTAGTATTACTCATCCTATAAGATTTTGTTCAAAATTCCAAAAAGTAAAAGTACCTAACTCAATGCAACTACTATAATGCTCTAAATAAATATACAGTAGCCCCTCAGTTTATGAGCTTAATTCATTCACCAAACCCGCATCTAAGGGGAAAAATTCATAAAACAAAAATTAATTTTCCATTACTTTCCATGTTAATAGTTTTATTTTAGAGGTTAAAAATTTATCTCTAAACATACAAAATTCACCTTAGTATATAACAGAACAGTATCTTAAGTATGAAAAATAAAAAATAAAAATAACACTAATGGTCAATTACTGTATTTAAATGACATTTGTAGTTATTTGCCTATGTATTAACAATAGTTATCATTAACCCATCCAAGGTTACCAATCAATGGAATCTGAAATGAGAGACAAGACGAACATAGATGTCTTTTGTTCAACAAAAAATCTTTGATTTTTTAAAACTAGAAATGCCATTTGAAAATTTTCTTACATGTAACTTTTAAAAATATGTAATTAAAGCTTCAAAAATAATATTTTCTTTTTCATTTGATGCATATTTGCCATCTGATTGCCATATTTTAGAAGTGCTATATGGTATTACTGATTTGTTTCTTAAAGTTACCCTATATTGAAGCAACCACCTGATTTAAGCTCACAAGTTTGATTTGAACTGTTATCAACATATTTTTCCTTAAAGTTTAAAAAAATCTGAAAATTAACAAGAAACTGCTATTTTTAAAAATAACCCCCCCTCCCCCCCACACACACATTTTGTTGCACTGTTTTTTTGCCATAAATCTATTTCAGTATTCCTAGAATTATATTTATCCCAGTTTTTTATGCATCTTTCCCACTCTTCAAATCGAAATTATAAGTAAAAGAAATGCATTGCCCAGAGGAAGGTTTAGAGCCTTAGTTATTGTGAAACTGATGGAGAGACAAGTGCCATGACCTCATTAATTGCTTTCACAGGTGACAGTCAAGTGGCTATAAAGTGGATTGTTTATAGCAAGCACTGTTCTGATACTTTGGATAAATTCACCATACATCTAGTTAGTTTTTATATTTAAATTTTTGTTTTCATTTCAGTAGATTTATTTCCATAAATAACCCACTCTTTCAATTGATCAATTATTATCAATTTTTTTTTTCTGTAGTTACACTACATCGGACGGCCAGTTTACAATTTCTTGTGTTGCTGTGGATATTTGATTTAACATCCCATTAGGTTATATCTTAATTATTCTTTATTTCTTCGTTTCCCAGTAAAAAAAAAACTTTGATCTTGTATCATTTCCTGGAAATAAATGAGGTCTTGTATATGAAAGCAAAAAGCACTTCCTTGGCATGGAAATCAGTCCTCCTTTGGGATGGCAATTTTCACAAGGTTTACCCCCCTTCACCAGTAGAGTATTATTTTTTAATTATAAGTTTTCTAAAAGATTTTACTCCCTCTCCCTCATAATATATTGGCCAAGCCACTTTGACAATATAGACATTTGTTTTTAACCCTTGGTACACAAACCTTTCTTCACTCATACAAAATTGCCAAACTTCAAAACCCAAAGAAAAAATTCATAATGTTTAGCAAAAAAGCAGCCAAAAATGTTTTTTCCATTTCATAAACTGGACAGAAAATCTCATTAATGAAAGCAATCCAAGTCACCTTGTTAACACTGGTCCATGTTTTCAATATACCTCACTGAAAAGAATCATTAAAAGAAATAAATATTATGTTTCAAGTAAATCATTAATTTAAATGTTTTTATTCATCAAGTTTCTACATTTGATTTTCACACATAATCATTGTAAATACACCTAATGTAATGCTCCAAAGTAATGCAAAATACTTTTAAGTTTGGACCCTTTTTCTGATTCAATTAGTTTTATGCTCCAGATAGCTGAGATGGGCACCAGGCAATAATTAACAAATTGCCAAAAAAATAGAATAAGTGAAATTAGGGTTCAAAATACCAGCGAGCGTTAATGAGTAAGAATCCAAAAATGATTGTCAAAACATAATTATTAAATACTAATCAAAACTTAATTCAAGTTGCTCAAGAGAAAAATTAGTAAAGACTCAAAAGGTTTAAATAACAAACAAATTTATTTCCAAAAATCACTCACCAAAACTTCAATGAAGAAGATACATCAACTGAGCACTCTTCCGTGCTACATGCTTATGCTCTGACAACTCACTGTGCTATGTCACTATGCTCCTTACTATGTGCTGCTATGACAACATGTCATCAGACTTTTAACAAGAGCCGAACGTGTCATGTTGCATGCCGGGAAAGACATTTACATAAAATGACGAGCGACGCAAGCTATGACGCAAGAGGGGGCGTATCACACAGCTAAAATGGTAAGAGATTTATTCACGAATATGCTGTAGTAAATATTTAAAACATTAAACAACCAGGGTTTTTTGGGGGCAAGCCTCAAAAGTGAGAGAGTGCTTTACATATTATAACCCAGTTATAGGTTTTACCTTAAGATTACCCATATTTCTATACTACTTATCTACTTGGCTCTTTTTCACATAAGAGCGCTGTTCTTTCATTGCGAGAGAATATTAGAAATTAAAATCAAATTTTTTTAACTTTACCCCTTCTCAAAAACTTGCTTATGCTGCTGTGAAGGAATTAAAATTATTTAGTTTTCATTCTGCTAACTTATAGGGACTTTAGGGGAAAATCCCCTAACTGCAACAGCTAAGCGGTAAATGTGTGATATGCATTACAAAAAGAAAAATAGGTTAGTGCCTATGAATGCCAAGATTGTCAAGTGCTTTTATGCATTCACAGACTTTGCTTTCAGAACTGCATTCAGAAAAAAAAAAAATCCAAAACTATGACTGTCCCATTTTATTTTAATCTATTGCAGTGTTATTGTTCAGAATTAAAAGCCCTTTTGATATATAACATGGCATTTTTGCAATTATTTCAGAGTGAGATTCAAAGAACAAACTATTTTTTACTGCATTTTTTCTAGAAAAACTATTAAAATTAATACACTTAAATTTTGGATAAATAAACTCTCTTTTGTATTAATATTAATACCTGGTGCAGTCCTAAAGTTCACTGACTTACCTTGTGTTCTTTTTAGTCATAGTCCAACTTTTGCCACTATATTATTTCTTTTAACAGAAAAATGAGAGATATGGAAGAACAGTGTGTTTGTATCAAGTTTTGTTTCAAACTAAGTAAAACTGGATGAGAGCCTCGTGAAATGATTGAACAAGAATTTAATGATAATACCATGGGTTGAACTCAGGCTTTTGAGTGGTTCTTGCATATTAAATGTAGGCAAACATCGGTGGAAGATTCCAAAAGTTCTGGTTGACCCACAGCAAGCCAAATCAGGCCATCCACAAAGACCTTTGGCTAACTGTTAATGACATCTGTGTAATTGTTGGACAAACCTAAGAATTGTTCCAGTAGATCAAAATGGAGAAACCCAACAGGGGGTGGTTGTTGCCAAATATGTGCCTCCACTGCTGACTCAGGACCAAAGACAATATCAGTTACTGTGTTCAGAGCATTCAGGAACAAGTCAAAAAGGATTTAAACTTCTTTTCTAAATTCATAACAAGTGATGAAAGCTGGGTCCCAGAAACAAAGCAGCAATCATCCCAGTGGAAGAGTTCACATATGAAGAGCAATGTGAAAAGCTTGGTGATTTGTTTCTTTGATGTGGAAGGGAAAACGTAGGTGGTGCACAAAGAGTTTGTTCCTACAGGTCAGACTGTGAATCTACTACATTGAGATCCCAAAGCATTTGAGGGAGAATGTGTGGTTGAAACATCCAAGAAAATGGCATGCACAGGACTGCACAATGCACTGATTGTTCATTTTGCATCATTGTTTATTCAGCAACTTTTGGCCAAAAATAATTAATGATCCCCCATTCCTTTACTCATTAGACCTTGCCCCAGTGTGACTTATTCTTTTTCCCCCAAGATAAAATTTCACCTTAAGGGTCAACAATTTGATTGTGTTGAAGTGATCAGGCAAAATCAAAGGAGATGCTGAACAACATCTCAAAACAAGAATTTCAGAGATGTTTTCAGCAGTAGAAAAGTGCTGGTAGGCAGGGAAACGGTTAAAGGATGAATGTTTCCATGACTAATTTTTTTTTTATGTCATGATATTTATTGTGTCTAATAAAATGCATTTTCTTATTTTATATATTCTTAAAATTTTAACATGTGAAGTGATGATTGGACAAATTTTGATATGGTGGCACATCTAAAAATAGCCATATCACTCACCTATAGGAGATCCTGGAAGTGCTCTCTCTCCCAACACATCCAGACGTAGTTGAGTATGTTTCAGGCATTGCCACAGACCTGAGTTCCTTTGCTTTGAATGGCTGCAATTTCTGCTTGAATTATTGCTTCCAACTCAGCAAGTATGGAGGGTTATTTGTACTTAACCCTTCCAGAGTCCACATCATTTGCAGACATTGACAGATCCAGAAATGGATTCATCAATTCTTAATACAACATATGAAACTTCGGTTTAAAAAAATATATAAAATCCTGCTTGAATAATCAAAGGTAAAAATAGTGTGCAGAATTCTCTATTAACACTGTAGGTGCTATACCAGTCACATGATATCAGGAAAAGCATTCTGTTTGAAAAACAGTACAATTGTTAAGATATTTCCAAAGCTCTTTTTCAAAACTGAGTTCAGTTAGGTCTGTTGAATTTGATGTTTCACTGGTATCAGATTGCTTTCCTTTCATAGTTTGTTTCATTTGGAGACCAGCCATAAGTCACTTGGTGACAAGTTAGTCATATGAGGCAGTTGTGATATGTGAGATGTTTATACTGAAATTTCATACTTGCACACTGCTCAGATGTGACATTTCTGACAGATGTGACACGTGTTAATACAAGTTGATGCTCATGCTGCACTGGAATGTGATAATTGGTCATAACTCGTCATGCTCATGAAGAAGTTTTCTGTGATGTGGCCCACTGACATTCTTCCACCATAATGCATTTAGTAGTAATACTGAGCTCATTCACTAATTTTTCACACAGGTATGTGAAAACTAAAAAAAAAATCAATTTTTAAGTGGCATCTATTACTATTAAAAGTGGCATCCTGAAGTTTTTTTTTATATGAAAAGCTGTCTTGAGCTGGAGGAGACTCAAACTTATGACTGATTATGTTAAAGCTTTATTGTGAGTTGTGTGCTGGCACAGCCAAATTTTGACAAGCATTTTATCAGTCTTTATCTCTTAGTTTTTAGAGATTTCAGAAATATTGTTTGAAAAATTCCTTGTTTCATTTTATCCCATATTTGGGCAAGTTGCAGGATATAGAGTTCTTCCAAAAAACACTTAATTTGTTATCCATGCTGCAAATCAATTATCTGTTTTGGCAATCTTGCAATTTTTACTCTATTGGGCACTTATTTTGTTCAAACACTATTTCTCTGTTAATAGTGGGGGGGGGGGGGGGGGAATTCTTATCAAATTACAAGAGTGTATTTTACTTAATAAATTCTTTGATTCATTTGGTAGACATTTTATTTTTGCTGCCTAAGCTGTAACAATAGATAAATATAGAGGAAAAATTGTCATTAGCCAGGTGGGATCTGAACCCATAACCCAGCTAATGATAATTTTTCCTCTATATTTATCTAACATACTACCAACAATTGTATATATGTGAGATCCTATTATTTCAAGCTGTAATAATGTTCACAATAGTGACATACTGTATAACATTTCACAAACCTCACAGATGTTACTAGTGATCATTGTTTTCTATCCATTGTGATAAAAAAAAATGCAGATAATTTTGTGTTAACTGTGAAATTTATATTGCAGATTGCATGGGAACAGCTTCTTTTATTTAGAGGTGCTGCTTTTTGTTAAATGTATATACATTACATGAAAGTTTGCACTCAGGTACAACAGCAACCTAAGTTGGCTGGGAGATTGCTTATGAAATACTAGGTATCAGACTGGTTGGCTGACTAATTGGAGTGGGAGTTAGTTTAGTCAAAATCACACCAGGCTCATAACTGCCATTCCAGGTTCAAGTTCTAACTGTGCCTGTATCAAGAATTTTCTCCACTGTTCTCCATTCTGCCTTTGGTGAGAAATGGGACACCACAATCTTAGGCCTGGAGAAGTCACCGTCCATTGGATAGGACATAAAGCACTTCACTTGCAGGAGAGCCTTGCATGTGTAGTTAAAGAACACATTGGATGGT
Source organism: Ryuthela nishihirai (assembly GCA_038380435.1). NCBI lineage: Eukaryota > Metazoa > Arthropoda > Arachnida > Araneae > Heptathelidae > Ryuthela > Ryuthela nishihirai. The sequence continues at coordinate 40,560,631 of JAWZYU010000022.1, forward strand.
TTTGATAGGAGGCTTCTGTCTGTCTCCTAAAAGCTGCCCAGTGGATCCCTTTCCACAATCTTCTCTGACTACTTGTGATCTTTATGACCTAGCCATTTGTCCCATTGAGTACAAAAGATGTACACTCAGAGATGAAACAACCCAAATTACTGATCAATTGGTATCTAAATGTTTAAGTTTAATATTACAGTATTTAATATTTATATTGTATTTTTATTCCTGTTATATATTTTTGTTTAGGCTCAAAGTAGTTTCAAAATAATTTTTGATCTATTGTAAGTGCAAAAGATATTACATATTTCAAAGTCTATTTGTGTACAAAAGTGACGATCAGTATTTATTAAGCCAAGTTCTTTTTGCATATATATGTAATTTTTAGTGACTTGTTTGTTAGTTATTAATGTTTTTCCTTTTTTTTTTCAGATTCATGAGGATGATTGCAAAAATACTGAAAATATTAACAAGAAAGAACAAGAAAATGAAATTCAGTTGTATTCTTGTACCGAAAATATTCAGCAGAATGAAGCAGCTGACATAAGTAAATCTTACATCAACTCAGAAAATGACACTAAAAAAATAAATCAAACAGATTGTATCACTATTGTAGATTCAGATGAAGAAATTATATTTAATTTTCAGGCTCAAAAGAAATGTGAAAATCCAAAGCTTGTTGATGCAGTGTGTGAAATAAATGTTATTGACATTTCGGATTCAGAAAAAGAAAAGGTATTAGTTGATAGTCAAATGAGTTTTATCCCAGAATGTAAAATTCCTTCTGAAGTTGTTAGTTTGGATCAAGATAATAATTATATAGAAACCAAATTGATAAATCATCCTCAACAAATAGAGCCTGAACCAAAAAACAAAATTGAAATAAAAATTGCTGAAGAGAAAGAAAATGCTAATAAAAATGATAAATCAGATGAATTAAATTTAACTAGGAACACTACAGATATAGCAAACAGACCAAGCAAAAGTGATATTTTAAATATAAGTAGCAGTAAAACTCTGAGATATTGTGTTTTTCCTAAGATGAGCAAGACTGTTTCAGATGATATCATTATTCAGGATTCAGAAGAAATTATTCCTAGTTCTCAAAGCTCTCCAGAAAGTATTACAACATTTAGAAGTGGTGAAGTTAGTGAAACAGAAAAAACATCAAGGGAAAATGAATTAGACTCAAGAAATTCATGTGTATCTGAGCTTATAGATTTGAAAAGTGCTGATTCTATAAATAAGTTGAATTCACACAGTAAAAAAGATGTTGAAATACTAAATATGCCAATTGAGAAATGTAATACATTTGTGGTTAATATGTGTCCAGGACTGATTAATAAAGAAATAGAGGCTGAGAGTAAAAAATGTGATTCATCTAGTGCAATAACTGATCAAAATATTCATGAAGAAGGTATTGAAATGACAAAAGCTGAAGAAAATGCCTTGTTACCTTTGAATGCACAAGATCCATTGAACTCTATAAAGGATACTATAAATGATACCCAGGATAGAAGCCTAATTCTTCATAAAGCATTGTTTATTGAAGGTATTGAAATGGTTAAAGGAATTTATTCAGCAACAGATATAAAAAATGATGTACAACAGCAAATTTGCATAGAGAGAAGCATGGAAAAAATGGAAACTAGTGTAAGAAACAGGACTGTTAGAAAAACTGAAAAGAAAACTTGTCTTCAAGAAAAGAATAACCCAGAGAACAATTATAAACTGCAAAATGAACAACCCAAAAGCCTTGAAAATAAAATTAAATCAATGGTAGATACTAATAGTGAAACAAATGAAGCTAAATTCGAATCACCTGCAATAGTGAAAATTTCTAATACTTTAAATCAGAATCCATTACCTGAAAGTGATTTAGAAAATTTGGAAGGATATAAAAGTACTAAAATTGATGAAGTGTGTGATTTAAATTCTAAAGGAAGTAAAGTTTCACAGAATCAGGAAGATATAATAGAAGCAAGCAGTGAAATTTATAATGTAGGAGATCAAACTTCAGTGTCATCTGCTAGTAGTTCTAATATGATTCAGACAGCTGAAGAAGGAATGGAATTTATTGAAGCTTTGCCATTTCCAACTTCAGATTTAAACTGTGTGTCATCAAATGAGTCTTGTCTTAATCAGTTAAGTCAGCATACCATAAACTTGAAACAAAACAACTCAAATAGTATTTATTGTGAATCATTGAATAATTTGAGTACAAAGCAAAAAAAGAGAAGAAAAACGTTTTTTACCCATAAAAAGAACAGAAAAAACAATACAGATATCAAGAAAAAAGCAGAGAAGGGAAGTGTAAAAAATGTAAGATGTAAGAAAACAAACAGCTACTCAGCTTTGCTTGCTGAAATGGCATCACCAAGTTTGAAAGCAAAAAGTGGGGAAAATTCTGTTATCTGTTCACTAAGCACTGATAACTGCATGGGTAGACCATATCCATTGAAAAGTGATACAGTTACTATTGAATCATCTGAGAAATCATCTTATGAACAAGATAGAACTTCTGTTGCTGATCAACATCAAGAAAATTGTAGTCAAGACCATCTTAACTTATCTAACTTGAGGCATAAATCAGAGTATGTTTCTCAGTCACTTTCTAGTCCTAGTAAAGAAAATAAAGATTCTTTGACAAATTCATATTCAAATTTAGAAAGTAATGTTCAGCAGCAGGCATTAGAAATAGGATTTACTGATAGTGAAATCATTCAATCTATTTTGGAAGAGGACAAAAATGAAAGTTCTGAAGTACAAAAGTCAAAGCAGTCTAGTGATATTAAAAGTAGCTTGTTAGACAATGATAGTGAAAGCCTGTTTTCCCAACAAAATGTTTGTGATATAAAAGAAAAAAAACAAAGTGATAACTTGAGTAATCAAAATTTACTGCCTAAAGTAAAAACTACACTCATACAGCTCTTAAACAGTACAGCTGAAAAACAGCTCTTAAAAAGTAGCACAGTGAACAGCAATGAAAATGTAACATTTACTGCAAAGGACAGCATTGAATCTGAAACAGAACTAATAGCAAATTTTAAAAATAATTCTCTGTCAACTTCTACATCTGAATCATCTTTTACAAAGCAAATAGTGAACAGTAATACAGTTAGCATTCCACATACTGAACGAATTTATAGCATTTGGCAAAGTAAAAATTCTTCAGCTCCTACATCAAAAACCTGGCCCTTAAGAAATAGGATTGGTTTAAAAAATCATGAAATTAAAACTAATAAAAGATTTACCAAAATCAAACCATATTCTTCTAGTGTTGAATTAGGGTCACCCCAAAAAAGACCTGCATTAAGACCATTTTCATCTGACCAATCCTTGCCATTAGTAACTATTAAAAATAAAGATTCCACACATAATAATGAAAATGATTTAGCAGATATAAAGCTGTGTGTCAGAAAACAAGATTTTTCAGTGAATGCTTTTCAAGATAATAAGGTAATAAGGAAGAAAGATGTGTTAGTGAAAGAATCTGCACCCATAAATACAACAGAATCATCTAAAATTTCAGATTTTACAGTGCATCATGAAACACATGCCATAATATCACCAGAACCTGAAAAACCACAAAGTTCTGACTTTATTAAAGGTACAATAGAGTCTCATCAGAATATAAGTTTATCATGTGATCCTAATATTAGCCTTGTAGGTCATGATTATGACAAATTAGGTAATCAAAATGAAAAGAGTAATGCTCCGTGTTACAATGGGACTAAAGCACATTCTTCAGATAATAAAATACCAAGCATAAGTTTATGTAAACTTCCAAATCTAGAAACAGAAGAAAGTGGTACTGTAGAAAAGTGTGTAAATATATCAAACCTTAATAATGATAATGAGAAATCTCAAGATAATTATATATCATGTTCAAATGACAAAAATATAGTTGAGGTTACATCAATCGCATCTTTATCAGAGGTAGAAAATGATAATCATGACATTTTGCTTAATACAGTTAATGACAATGTTGAAGTATCTACTGTTTTCAGTGAGGATTTGGAAAAGTCACGTAGTGATAATGAGCAGACACCAGAAGTAAAAAGAACTCCTGATGTAACTCCTCAAAACAACTCAAAAAAGGTTAGACCAAAAATTGATAAAGCTGGTAAAATAAAACTGAAAGCACTTGGCAAATTATTTTGTGCTGAAGATGAATCTGATTCAAATGTAAAACATAATAGTCAAATATGTAAGGAAAGCATCGATCATACACTTCAAGATAGTGAAAAATGTGAAGTTGCTGACAAAAGCTGCTCTAATGTATCTTGTATTGAACTGGAGACTCCATTTGCAGTTCTGGAAAAGAACTGCAGTACTCCAAAGCTTTCACCATCACGTTGTAGTGGAGCTAAAAAGAGAAAGTCAAAGTGTCCTTCTAGATCACCTATTGTTCTTCGGCTCAGAACTAAAGCAGAACTATCTACACAGAGCGAGAAGAAGTGTACAAAAGAGAGCACTTCAGAAAAACCAAAATCTAAAAAATCCTTATCTGCACAATTATTGAAGAATGAACTGGAAAAAATCCCACATTCCATAATTGATGAAAATAGCTTTGTTAAAACAGCAAAGGAAAATTCAATTCGAGAAAAAAAATATAATTCTGCAGATGATGTCCCTGAAACATTTAGCGAAGCTTGGAAAGGTCTGGTGCAATCTACATTGGTAACAAGTGCCTTAATAGATACTAGTGTAAATATTGAAAAGGAAACTTCGAAAGATAATCCTGGCAATAATAGTCTTTCTGAAAATTCAAATGTACTTGGCAATTCCTTTGTTGATAGTCCTAAAAAAACATCAAGCATGGTATTGAATGCATCTGTAAATATTATTAAAGAAGAGAAAGAAAATTTTGGGATTTCAAATGATATGAATAACAGCCCACCAGCAAGCAAATCTATGAAATCTGGTGTTTCACCATTACCTTTGTCACCATTATCAAGAAGCCAAAAAATGGTGAGAGCTGCTATGAGAAACATGTCGTCATCACCTGACTCTGCAAATATCTTAAGAAAAGGCAGCTTGACAAATACTCCTTCACCACAAAGACAAAGAATATTCAGATTTCAAAGAAACCCTTCAACTCCAAAAAGCTCACCCCCTAAATGGGGGAAACATATCTATTCACCATCTGCTTCACCTAGTGCTAGTATTCTAAAAAAGCGAAAGTTTGATGATCCATCTACTCCATCCCCACCCACTAAGGTAAGAAATTGTGCATTTTTATTGAGAATACTCAAAATAAATTCTGTAAAAAAATTGTGAATATGTATGTTAAAAAAAAAAGGTTTCCTTCTGGACTGGAACTCCTAACTCCTGGTTATGTACCAGTTAGCTAACATGTTGATATTTACACTTAGGTAAGATTATGAAAGAAGATAGTAGTCATTGGGATGCCACTCCATTGAATTTCAGATGGTTGGGGTGAAATTGTATACTATTTAAACGATGCAACATACAATCGTATGTGGTTCCTAAATACTAACTTGATTCATAACTCGCAAAAAATTAATTCATAACATTCATTTTTTGCCATGCAGAATGTGTTGCATTTACAATGCCTTTGGACGTAGTACTAAAGGAAAGTATAAAAGTCTACTCTGTCAATCCAATCAATAAGTATTTCAAGTATTAGAATCTGGTTTACATTGTTAGAAATGTTGTACAGTTAGTAGTGAGTTAAGTATTGAAATTCATTAATTTTTACATAATTACTGGGAAAAAGGATTTTAAAAGTACTGAAGTACCCCAAGAAATTGGGAGATCAGTCTCCTTTCATGCTGCTTAAGCTTGGTTGAAGAATTTAAAAGGTGGTGACATGAATCTCTAAAGTAAGCTTTGATCAGGACGACCAGTATTAGTAGATCACAGTGTTCTGTAAAAAAGCTGATTCATCGACAAGCACTCACAGATTCTTGTCCAAACTTGGTTGCTCACAAGCAATTTCAATAGCTTCTTAATGATTTGAACCGTCCCATGGCCGCGTGGTTAGCACGCTTGGCTACTGATCTAAGGGACCTGGGTTCGAGCCCCGGGTAAGGCATGGATGTATGTGTCGTTTTTCTGCTGAGGTCCTGCCATCCTCACAGACCTACTATGGCATATAAATTGACAGGCTCCTGTCAGACTTCTGTGGCAAGCAGCTGCTTGAGGGGGGTATATATCTATCTCTTAATGATTGCAAAAGAGTAAGGAAAGAAAAGATCATGCGATTACAAGAAATAATTAATAGAATATATTCAGGAGATAGACAACGGAGAAATATATATGCAATAAATGATGTTTAAATGAAACATTTTGTAGTACTTTAAAGGTATGTTTTCTGAAGTACAAATAACATGGTGTTCAAATGCATAGGTTTAAATATATAGGCGAAGTACTTTCATTGGCATTCACTATATCTTTCAGCATCAAGGTGACTTCATGCTAATGCATTTGTCCCTCACTTATGCCGAGGGATGGATTCTAAGAAAATAGCTAAGTGAAACTTTGTTGCAACTGGAAAAGGGGGATGCATTCTAGACCCTTCAACTAGACTTAAATTTCCTTTAAAAACAAAGGTTTTTTGTAAACTTACACTGAGAATTTAGGCTTAAATGTAGTAAAAATATACAAAGATTATAAATTCATTTAGGAATAGCAAAGTTTATAAACTCTAAATATTCACTAATATAGGCTGTATATTTCTACATAAGAGATTGCAGACTGGATGATCAAGAATGATGTCTAATGGGAAGGCTGAATTGATAAATTTGTGTCATCACTAACATTGAGTAAAGAAGAATGTTCACTATTACAATATGGATCACTAAGTGCTAAAATTATTGAGATAGTGTTATGGCAAGTGGGAGTCAGGTAGATTATGATCATAGGAAACCGCTCACAACACTGAAAACTGATGAGACTGCTTTGCATCTATTATTTTTCTTTGTTAAGTTTCCTGTAAACAGCAATGTCTACTGATACGTTTCAACCTGTAAACTTTGCTCAATGTTAGGATCAATGTCAATTCCTCTTCAATCAGATAGATGGTCAAAAAGTCTAAGGTAATAAGCTGTATTTCTTTATTGTCATCTGGTGCTTGTTTATGGCATAAATCTGTATGCTCAGCCACCACTTTTTCTTACTCTACCAGCTGCACCAAATCTTCAGTCAGTTATTCCCTGTAAGATTCAAACTATAATCTTCCTTTTTTATTTGATGCATATTTTATTAAACTAGTACTCTTTTAGGAAAAAAGGAGCAGAAGAGACAGAATTATCTGAGTGATAAGGCACTTGAGCTTATTTTGGAAAGAAAGAACTGCAGGAATGTCTTTAATCAATACCCTACTAGTCCTAATAGAAAGCATTATAGAGAACTTAATAAACGTGTAAAAGATCAGTTAGCTGCTGATAAGAATCTTTGGCTTGATAGTTTGGCTGACAAAGCCGAGGAAGCAGTTAGACAACAGCAGAGAGCTGTACCAGATAGTTAATGTTTTGTGTGGTAGAAAACGAACAGGTATACAAGGATTGAAGGATAAACAAGGTAAGGTTATAGAAGGGGAGGATTCTGTCATGGCTAGGTGGGCTGAGCATTTCAGTGATGTTCTAAACAATGTAGTTAGTTCTACTCCCATTGTTTGCAATGATGATAGATGCATTGGTGGCTTTAATGTTGGCCCTATAACACAATCTGCAGTTATTTTGGCTGTTTCTAAACTTAAACTAATAAATCCCCAGGGGTAGATGAAATTACTACCGAAATGCTTAGAGCTGGGAATGTTTCGGTTACCACTTGGATGACTGAAATTCTGAATATCTTTTATGATAAAGGCATGGTTCCTAAGGATTTTACCAGAGCTATTGTTATCCCTATTTTCAAAAAAGGTGATCGCAGTTCTTGTGATAACTATAGGGGTATCAGCCTACTCTCTGTTCAAGGTAAAGTTCTTTCCATGATTGTGCTTAATAGAATTAAGAATCTGGTTGACAGTCAATTGCGTGATGAGCAATGTGGATTCAGAAGTGGTAGGGGATGTGTGGATCAGATATTTTCACTTAGGCAGATTCTTGAGAAATGTTTAGAGTTTCAGAAACCTTTGGTTGCTAGTTTTGTTGATTTGAAAAAGGCTTTCGACTCTGTCTGTTGATCGTCATAATTTGTGGTTGATTGTGAGATCATATGGTATACCTGACAAGTTAGTTAACATAATGAAAGCTCTCTATAATAACACTGAGTCGTGTGTGAGAGTTGGTAAGGCTTGTAGCAATTGGTTTAACATTACTTCTGGTGTTTGACAAGGGTGCATTTTGTCTCCTTTTCTCTTTAGCTTGGTTATTGATTATGTTATGCGAAATTCACTTCAAGGGAAAGATTTTGGCCTTAAATGGACTGGAGATGCGAAAATTTCTGATTTAGATTATGCTGATGATTTAGCCCTTTTGGCAAATGATGTTGATGAGATGAACTCTTTCATTCGAGCTGTTGATGAGACTGGTAGTAGAGTAGGTTTGGTTATAAACAGAGAGAAAACTAAAGTGATGAAAATTGGTCAGGCAGGCTGTGATTCAGTTAATCTGAATGGTTGCAGTCTTGAGCAGGTGTCACAGTTTAATTACCGTGGGAGCTATGTAACAGATAATGGTGATGTGCGGCATGAGATTAACAGACGAATAGGGATTGCTGCCGGGACTTTTAAAAATCTATGGAGAGTGTGGAGAAATAGGCGTATACACCTAAAGACTAAAATTAGGCTGTATAATAGTTTGGTTCTTTCTAGGGTTAGTTATGGTAGTGAAACTTGGACACTTTGTAAACAAGATAACAGGAAACTAGATGCTTTTGATTCCAGATGCTTACGCAGTATCTTGGGCATTAGGTGGTTCAACTTTGTAACTAATGATGAGGTTAGGCAAAGGAGTTTGCAACCTCCTTTAAGCAGCATATTGTGCAGAGAGAGACTCCATTGGTTTGGCCATGTTGCCCGAATGAATAATTATAGATTGGCGAATAGGGTTATGAACAGTATGCCTAAAGGCCTCAGAAAGAGGGGGAGACCTAGGATGCGGTGGGCCGACAATGTCAAAGAGGACCTTGTTAGAATTGGTGTGCAGTGGCCAGATGCAGTAGATGTAGCTCAGGATAGACTTGCTTGGAGAACTAAATTGCACGGTCTGGTTGGACCTCCATAGCCCATGGCTGCTTGAGGATGATGATGATGATGATGATCATGACAATGTAAATAATTCTTTAAAGCCATTTGATTGCCATTTCTTAGAAGCAGTGTCAGGTATTTTTGATTTGTTTTTTTTTTAACTTTACTCTTTGCTGAAGCAATCCCCTGATATAAGCTCACAAGTTTGTTTTTAACTATTATCAACATATTTTTCCTTAAAGTTTCGAAAATAGGAAAATTAGCAAAAAACTGCTGTTTTTAAAAACAGAAGATTTTTGAAGTAATTGTCGAGTACATATCTCTGCCCACCCCTTCTCCCAACCATTTTATACTCTTTTCTGCCTTAAATGTATTTCATTATTCCTAGAATCATTTATATCATTATTTATTCCAGCATTCTTTGCATTTTCTCTGCTTTTCAAATTGAAACTGTAAAAAAAAAGAGCTTCAAGATTGCCTGCAGCCCATGATATCACAGAACAGAAAGTAGCAGGTGTTCTAATTGCTCGCTTGCACAGGCAAGAGTAGGGAGAGCCATCTGTTAAGTGGCTGCATATGACCAGTTGTTTACATTGATGATTTAAGTCCCAATACTTCCTCCCAAGAAATTGAATTATACACTCCCTTAGTGAAGTCAGCATTTTTTGTCCTTTTATATAATTAAACCTTAGTTTTCATTTCTGTAGAGTTACTTTATTTTCATCATTCTGCATCTTATGTAGTGAAACATCAGAAGCGACCAATTATATGTTTATGAACTATTGTACCCTGAGGCAGCTTCTATCTTTTGAGTTGAAGATATTGGTTAGTTGGTTATTTTTCAAAAAAAATTTAATAACGACTTTTCTGGCTTAGCACAATTTCAAAATTCCTGGACTTTTTCTCAAAGTATGGTACCAAGAAAAAAAATTACAAAAAAAAAAGTAATTTTCTTTTTCAAATAAAATTTTTTAGTTATTCAGAAATAAATAGCTTTTCTATTCATGGACATTATAAATATTTCTGTCTACTAGTTTTTTCAAATAAATTTTTATTTGCATTGCCATATTTTTACTACATGACTCTAAAAATGCCCTATATATATAAAAGTAGTTGTCCTTTTTGTAAAATATTCTATTTTCAGAAAATCAAGAATGAAATGCTGATTAATTTGGTATATAACATTGCATTTCATTAGTTATTTGGCAAAAAAGTTCTAAAATGAATTTTTTTTGGCTGATCAGAGTGAAACAATAACTGGGTCTTTAGATGTAAACCAGTTTTTCAGGTGGGACCCTGTAAGGGTTAATTAGTTGGCAAAAAAAAGTTCTAACGTTCACTTCTTTTTTTGATCGAGCACAGTTGAAAATATAATTTTTTTTTGTTAAAAATGCCAATTTTCCTATATGCACCTGCATGCATTTCCTGTTTGTGTCTGTGGCAGCCATAACTCATAGCAAAGACTGTGATATAGAGCCAACGTTAAAGCCATTGATGCATCTCTTCAAAAAACTGGAATAGAGCTAACCACATTATTCAGTTGAAACACCTTGCCTTGAAATACTTTATCCCACTATGAAATGGAGGGAAAAGATCCATGATAAACTTGTCATTTTCATACCTCATTCCCTCTACATTATATTTTTTTTCACATGCAAAATTTCTGGTACAACTTTATTACTGTGCTACTTAGCTTTCCTTTGTTAGTTGTGCTGCCAAACAAAAGTTTCTTGTGAACCCTTAAACATTTGAACTTTTTGTAAAACTTTCTGTTCAACTAGTAGAGTGTTGATTCAGTTTCTTCCAACACTCCTTTCTAGTAGAATTACAATGCATTAGTTTATCACGAAATTATTTATGATTCATTCACCAATAGTAACACTGTTGGTTTCAAGTTTTTTTCGTATTCTTTATTAATTTTGGTAATCGGCTAAATGTAGTAAATAAGCCTAATGTATCTTCATGTCTTTAGTTTTATTGGACCATGAAATTATAATGAGATTCTATATTATACCCTAATTAGGAAGAAATGTAATAATAATAATAATTCAGAGTTTGAAAAGAAAATGAAAAAATGTTTTTTTTTTTTAGAAAAGGAAAGTGTCTTTTGCTGAACCTCCTGTACAAGGAGAAATATTAATAGAACCTGAAATGCATTTATTTGAAATGCGGCCAGTTAGTCGGTGTCTTCAAATGAGCAAAGATGATTTGAAACGGTGCAGAAAAAGAAAGCTAGACTTGACAGTAACAAATGAAAGAAAAGAAGGCCATGATGTGAACAAGCATAAGGTATTTTCATGCTATTATCTGTTGTAATGAAAGCAAATTCACTTTAAATGCTAAGAAAATTTTTATAATCTTGTAAATGGTGAACCATATGTGTAAATTATATTTTAATTCTAAGCTAGGCTGACTGGATTGAATCACTGTTTTTTTTTTATCCAAGCATTGATTAATCAGCATAGCATACTAGTATGTGTCAGTGGTCCATATTTCACAGTAGCATTTCTTGTTGAGCTTCATTTTCATGTCAGTATTTCTTACTTGCTCTCATTTTCATATCAACATGAAATACATTACAATGTGTCTATAGGCAATTCTAATGGTAATTGTTTTTTGCAAAATTCCACTTTTCTCTACTCATTCGGTGCTGCTGGCAATTTAAATATCATTCTGACATTGTTAGAACAGTTCATGAAAACAGTATACAAAAAATAAAGTTGTGCGGTATTATACAGATGTTAACTGATGAATTATACCCACAAATTTTAACTTATATCTAAATATTACAAAAGAAATTAAAAATAACTTCAGTGGGGTCATATTTATAAAAATATTTAGTGACTCAGCAGTTTATATCAAAAGTATAGATGTATATGTATAGTCTGTAATGGTAGAGTTGAATAAAGTTTGCAAGAAATTGAAGATATCTATTACACTTATGTCAGCATGAAGAGATGTTGGAATAAAGTTCAAAAATCAATCTTGATGAATGTACAATTTTAGCTTTATTCATTAGATCTTCAATAACACTAGACAAATAGGATGTTTTAAACTAATTTTGGGGTACTGAATTCAAATATGGCTGTGAAAAATCTGCGACACATACAGTTTTTTTTTTATTTATTTGAATACGCATATCTGGGAAATGAAAATAAATGTGTTATTTTATTAAATTGCAACTTAAAACTCATTAATTAATTACATGATTACAGTGAAAAAAATTAGAAACATCATAGTTATAGGCCACTGAATATAAAGTAACAAATGATATAATATTGAAATACAAAATAAGAAAACATAAGTAAGGAACTTTTATACTTACAAGAAGTTAATTTTTGTCTTTCATGTGCTGAGGTGTCTTCCTTCTGCAATAATCAGCAGTAGTCACCCATCATTGCTGGGTCCCACCTGCCTTGGTATTTCTCCTCCATGGTTCAGATATCCTGGTGAAATCTTTCTCCTTGCTCATCACTGACAGCTCGTAAGTTCTTGGGAAAGAAGTTGAGATGCAAGTGCAAGAAATGGATCTTCAAAGACATTTGGCAGCTAAGATTTTCATAGTTTTTGAGAAGATCTTGAATGAGCTGATGGTAGTTTTCCTCTTTGTGATTCCCTAGAAAACCCTGGACCACAGATGTGAAGGATTTCCATGCACACACTCCTTCATATTTAGTTTTTCTTTTGAAGACAGTATCATTCAGTAGCTTCCTGATCTGAGGACCAATAAAGATCCCTTTGAGCTGGCATCACTTAGTTTTGGAAATTTTTCTTTCAGGTGCGAAAACCCTTTGCCAGTTTTGTCCATAGCCTTTACAAAGTTTTTCATAAGCCCCAGTTTGATGTGTAGTGGTGGGAGCAGAACATCGGAGGGGTCAACTAGAGACTTATACCTCATATTGCTCTTTCCAGGAATAAAAACATCTCTTTTGTTTTGTAGTGTTCTTTTCTGGCCCTATTGTTCCACAAACATAGAAAGTAGCAAAATTTTGTGAAGCTTCCTTGAAGCCCGAGCAAGAGAGATAGGACTTTTAGTTCACCACATATTATCCACTTAAACTGGTCATATTTTTAGCAGTGAGTATTTTCCCCATGCTTTCATAAGTTTCCTTCATTCTCACAGGGTGTATCACTGGAATGGAAGGTTTTTGTTTTCCTTTATGCAAAAGGACAGCTTTTAAGCTGAATTTTGACGAATCTATAAATAGATGCATTTCTTAGGGTTGTGAGTTATTCCAATTTCTTCCATCAGCCCTATACTATCTGTGCAGAAACAAACCATCTTGAACTCTTAATAAGCAGGTAAAGCCGAATTTCTCTTTCTGAACAGAGAAACTTGGGTACCCTTGACCAGAAGATTCCACTCTTGAAGTCTTGAACCTAAAAACTCATCTTGTTGTTTGAAAAGTCCTAGGTCTCGAATAAGATCATTTAGTTCATTTTACTGAATCAGAAGGGTCTCGTCTAACTTTTTAGGGGTGTATGTAGGGTCAGGATCTGTATGTGCCTCAAAGTCTTCCTCTGATGAATGTGAATCCATCTCCTCCCAGTTGGTTGGAGGTATTAATATAGGAAGATCTTTTCTGTGACTGGCCTTATGGCTGTAGGCACATTTGGATATTGTATTTTGCTTTTGTTCTTTTTTGAAAAGCTTGACACTTTAGTTAAACTAAAATAACAAACATGTAAGTGATTAGTTGACTCATGCCAAACCATTGGAACTGCAAAGGGCATGGATTTTCATACCTTTCAACCATTCATTCAGGCCAACAAAGCATGAAATGCAGCACACATGTGGAGCCCGTGTTTTGTCCTGATCTTCAACATGATTGACATTCAAAATATAAGTTATAAGCTTTCTTCACAATCTTTGTTAAAGAATGACCTGAGATTTTAAAATATAATTTCCACACACATAACAAAACTCATCTGGCACAGTAACACATTCGCAATGCTGCCTTTGTCCCATTTAAATGCCAAAATTCACACTTCAACATACAGCACATGTTCCTCCTACAAGGAAACAGGAAGAATGGCAGTCTGAGGTTAGGTTAATGTTACATGTTTTCTCTCACTTGGCAATCAGTGTTGCCACAAAAAGTAAAAATCTAGTATCCTCCCAGTTGTTTGGAGGTGTTGGTATAGAAAGTTCTTAATAGGAGTCAAAATGACCAATAACATAAAAACGTGACATGTTAGCCATTTTTTAAGACCAGATCTGAAATCAACACCTGAAAAGTAGTTAAAGGCAGCTACAATTGTTCATGTTATGAAAACCTTGTAAACCAGTGTAATTAGTACATAAGAACAAGTTTTATTGGTTTGCATGGTAGAAAAATATTCAAGACATTAATAAATTATAATATACTTATATTTTCATTCACAACTGACCTTTATAAAGGCAAATGCATACTAATAATTGCAGTTTCAGAATCTTCGATTAGTTTTTTAGTGATCAAATTACTTCATGAATGAAGTTATAAGTTTTTTAAACTAAATGTTCTTCAGTTTTTTGAGGAAGCTTTTCTATAGGATGTGCAATTACATGCTTTAAGTTTTAAGTGTGTATCATGGCATAATTTTCTCAGATAAACTCGACAGTTCTACATCCAGTAATAAATAGGCACTTTGACATCGATTTCAATTTTAGAGGAAAAATTTTCTGAGCCGTTATCAGGAGGTCGTGGGTTCTTATCCCACCTGGCTCAGACAATTTTTCCTCTAAAATTGAAATCGACGTCAAAGTTCCTATTTATTACTGGATCATCAAAGTTGTACGCAGAGTAGGTTTTGCCAAAGGCGGGACTTTACTTTTATAGTACTGTTCAGCCATGACGGTGGGTAGGGCATAACACAGCATTCTCCCAATAGATGTAGTGCAGTCTCTGAATTGCGGAGCATCTGGGTTTTGTCATTCATCATAATACCTGTCCTGTAATGTTTTCCATTTTTCTGTTAAAAGAGATTTTAAAATGGCACAAACACACTAAACTGCTCTTAAAGAAGGTTTCAGTCCAGCTGTCAATGTGAAACTTGCCAGACTACTTGACAAAGGAGTAGGTTTGGATACCTGGAGGCAGAAGACAGAACTACACCTAGATGACACTAAACACGTTAAATCCAGGAACTTTTGGATTGCATGATGTATAAGTCATATTGCATACCAAGTGAGATTTCATTCTGCATAATAATATAACAGAAATTCATATTAAAACGAAAGCTGCTTAAGACTAATTTTAACAAACTGTAAATCCGTTTTGAACACTCTAAGGCTTAACTGTTTCACTACCATAATAAATAAAAAAAAATACCCCCTCAAGCAGCTGCTTGCCATAGAGGTCTGACAGGAGCCTGCCAGTTTATATGCCTTAGTAGAAGATCTGAGAGGATGGCAGGACCTCAGCAGAAAAACGACACGTACATCCATGCTTTATCCGGGGCTCGAACCCAGGTCCCGTAGATCAGTAGCCAAGCGTGCTAACCACTCAGCCACGGGACGACCAGCCCAAAATGGCCCAAACTGTAGGTAGGACGAGAAATAGCATTGATTGGATGACTTCATGTAAAAATCTTGGTCATTTTGGGCCAGTATATTAGTGAAAGGGTTAATGAAATGTCCACAAGATGAACAGGATTGACATTTTCAGTGGTCTTGACAAAGAGATGGACCTTTTACACCTAATATAATGTTTGAGAACTGGTTGTTGAGAGAATTTCAGACAAACCCCAACATGATAAAAGTCCTCTCTTAAAATGACTGTTTAAAATTACTGAAAGTTCTCTGTTGTTGAGCACTGAAATTTTAAAGTTAATACTACAAACCATTTGCCTATCAAAAAGTTTTCAAAGTTTTCAGGAGCAAACCCAGAAGCTTTTCGGAGCAAGGACAGTCTTCTAGTTGAAAGATTACAGTTTATTACAAATCCTCTGTTGTTGGGACACATATTTCTGAAGCATATCTAAGTGGTTGATATCTGTCATGATGACTTTAAGGGGGAAAAAAACGAACTGATCATCAAATAGTCACTTTAGAGCTACTTTGCACATATTCCCTAAGCATTACCCTTCCTCTACTCATCCTCATAATCTCTTGGATCTTTGTGACTTGGCCATTTAACACCAATGTGTGCAAAAAAAGTGCTGTCAGAAGTAAAGCAGTCAGCAAGCTAACTATTGTGATTTTTATGATCCATTAATGTGTACCAGTTGACTTTCTCCTACATGGGAAATGTTGCTTCATTATTCCATTGCATAACACATTGAGGAATTTTGCATTGATGACAATGTGATAGAAATGTGATAAATATGTAACTTGTAATTTATATTTTTTTTTGCCTCTCATCTAGCATTAAAACTTGCGACATCTAGAGTTTGTTAGATACAGTAACCATTTATGCAGAACCATAAATAGTGGAATTCATTGGTTATAGTCCTGATTGACTTCTGCAAGCTTCTTTGACCTCTTCTTTAGATACACTCAGATGATCTAACTTACTTATAATGTAGTACACTGCTGCTCAGTCTGAACCCGCAAAAATTCACCACCCTGCCCACGGTCAGTAGGGGACACCGATGAGCTTGGAAAGGCCGCCGTCCGCCGGATGGGACGTTAAGCCGTGGTCCCGTGTGCAGGAGAGCCATACCCTGTGCACGTTAAAGAACATGCTGGATGGCCTTGACGGGAGGCTACCATCTGTCTCCCAACAGCTGTTCCAGTGGGTCCCTTCCCCCAACCTTCTCTGAGCCTTTGGGGTCCATGTGACCTGGCCATTTAGCCCATGGTGTGCAAAAAAGTGCCGCTCAGAGGTAAAACAACCCAACTCTGTCTCAACTTTTAGTACCATCTGCCAATGTTATTTCATGCTAGTCCATTCTTTCTTGAACTTCCTCTGCATATGCATCTCTGACTTGTGACTAACAGTTCCATACGTTGTACCTTCTCTTTCTTACACTTCTCTCTATTCCATTTGCATGAATTTTGTGTTCATGTGTCACATATTTTTCACAGAATAATTTCCTAAAATTTTTTAGGAAATTATTCTGTGATAATGTATATTAATCCATTTATTGTCACAGAATAATTTCCTAAAATACAGATGTATGCACTTTCCGAATGTATTATGCTAATACAGAGTCTTGTCTCTAAAAAACCCCACTCTGACCTTGGTCAGTAGGGGACACCGATGGGCTTGGAAAGTCCACCATCAGTGGGATGGGATGTTGGGACTTTTTTGAGTTATCTATATAATAGTATAAAGCATTTTTTTTTTATCACCTTGGGGTTAGTGCATTTGGTTACTGATCAAAGGAACTTGAGTTTGAGCTCTGTCTGAAAGTTGTTCAGAAAAAAAAATTGATGACTATCTTATATTTTTCATTGTAGTCATTTTTCATTTTTTAAAATTCTTATTTTGATAAATGATTCTTTAAAGGTACTAATGTGTGAGACATGAATATATACAGTTTTCTACAAGATCCATAAAAGTATGAACATATTCAATAAATGAGAGATAATTTTAGTTTTCCTGTATTCTTTTTAATTTATGTAAATGTATTTACTCTAAGTTATATATTAGGATTTTGCTTCCTCTATTCTGCCTTTCCTGCAGCTACTGTCTATAACATGAAAATTTTAAAACAATGAAAATTTTAAAGTTAAATAAATAAAGATGCTCACTAGTTGGAAAAAAAATTGATATTGAAAATGTATCAGTTGTATTGAACTAGGAAACTAATTTATACTCTTTTACCACACCTTTTCAGATTGCTGCACCCTGTAATTTTACTTCATTAATGCCTTCTCCATCTAGCCTTCCATCAACATCAAGTACTTTTCAAAATTCAGATGACTCTGAATTAGGTCTTCAAACACCAATATACCCAGAGCTTATTGAATGCAAAGATCCTGTAGATTGTCTTCTTCCTCATTTAACTTCTTCAATATGGTATTTATGAATATTGTTGATAGTATTTTTTTGCACTTAAGATATTTGTTTGTAACACTATTAAACACTAGAACACTATTTTTTGCATCTTTTTACTGCTTATTGTAACTTCAGCTGAATTTATAAGAAGTTTTAAATTTCCTATAATGCAGATATATGCACCTTCTGAAATAGATTATTTCACTTCATTGAACATTTTAGGAGTAAACTTCCTTTAAACAAATGCAGGATATCTGTAACTCAGTAGAACAGTAATACTTCTCCACTATGGGGGGAAAAGGGTCAAGCCACAAGGACTGACCTTGACCCCAGAGAGTCGGTAGATCTCCAGGCAGACAAGAAACAAGCTAATGCTAATACAGAGTCATGTCTTTGCAAAAAAAAACAACAACCTTGCCCTTGGTCAATATGGAACATCAATGGGCTTGGAAAGGCTGATATCAGTGGGATGGGATGTAAAGTCATGGCCCCATATGTAGAAAAGCCATACGTTGTGCACATTAAAGAACATATTGGGTGGCCTTGATAGAAGGCTATCATCTGTCCTAACAGCGGTCCAGTGGGTCTACTTCCCTACCTTTTCTGAGCTCTTTGGATCCTTGGGACCTGGCCATTTATCCCATTGTGTGCAAAAAATGTCACTCAGAGGTATAAAAAAAAGCAACAGAGTCCTACCATTTATTAGAGACTATCTATGTTATATCAATGGGGAGCTAACTTCAAAGCTCTATAATTTCTAAAATAAATTTATTTTTGGGAACATGTGATGGTAGATAAAAAAAAAATCGTCAAAATCTATCTAAATCTTGATTTTTCAATAATATTCATTAGTTGTTGAAAGATTTATGAAAACTGGAATATATAATAGCAGCAAAAGCCATTCATAAGAAAATTATTTACATGAACTTTAATAAAATTTTCACTTTTTTTAGAATTAAAATGTAATAATACTTATTTAAGTTTTAATTAACTTCTGATGTAAATTCTTAAGACTAGCATTGCTGTTTCTAAACATTCTTTTAATAGTTCTTTAAGTATTGATAGCCAAGCTATAGATAGATTTGTTTCATATCTTTATTTCCAGTAATATTTTCCCATAAAAAATTATTTCTGAAATTAGCTTTCCATTGGCATAACATGGAAATTCTCCAATAATTTAATAAGACTCATTGCATATGTAGAACCTTGAATAACTGACTCATATAGGGGTAGGGTGGATCAGATATTCTAAAGAAAAAGTACACAATTAAGACTTAGACACACCAAAAAACACGGTGGGCATCGACATCACCATGATGGTCACTTTCTGAGCTTTCCTGTGTGTTATCAAACATTGCATAGGAAGCAACAGTAAGACAACATAACTCTTTTGCAGGACATAGCTAGTAAATTGTAATAAAAGGGTTAAGAATAAAAATTTGGAAAGGGGATGAGGCTAACCCCTCTCTCTCCCCATTTTGCCAACAACAGTTATATACAAAAGATCACACATACTTTATAAAAAAAAGATCAAACCTTGAAGCAGCAATGTGACTTGCTTTGGAGGTGGAAAGTGAAGGCAATTTTTCTTCAACAAATTATTTAATTAAAGAAATATACTATGTTTTTTATGCAGAGCTTAGTTATTGTAGTTTCAAGATATTTTTGCTAAGTTTTCAAAAACAGCATAACATTAACATTCCAAAAGTTCAATTTCTAAACTATATATTTTTTTTGTTCAAGACCAAATATAACTTTTTTTACTCAAAATTTTAAAATGACGCTGGTGCCATGATGAAATATTTCCCAAGAATTACTGAGCTAAAGTGATTCTTCAAGTTTTGTGCATTTCAGTTTTAACATCAAATTTTTTTATAACTTGTATATTATTAGAATTTTACAGCACGTTTGTTTGGAAAGTGTACTATCTTATTAAATTTTTAAATTAAAACATTTTCAGTGAGAAATCTGTTTATCTTCTGACAAGCCCATATAACAGTATATAATAGTAATTTACTCTGGGAGTGGAAGGATAGAATAAATAAATCTAGTTTTTATTTCTGTAATGAATGTGTTGCATTAAATTTGGTTTGATAATAATTTCTGAAAATAGGCATAAGTATCTGAACAAAAGTAAAATACATTTCTTCAGTCTTTGAGGTCATCACATATTTAAATTTTTTATTCAGATTATTAATAATTTTGAGGTGAAAAAAAAATTCCTGTCATCTTTTAAGTGTGCTAATAATTGTCAGACCATGGAACTAAAACTTCAATACACTGTGGTTTCATACTTTGCTTTTTTTTTTTTAATTTTTTTCACTGATTGTTGATCTGATTATCTCCAAACTGCAGATTTTACTCTGGTATCAAATTAGAATTATATGAATATTTTCGATTTATAGAACAAACAGTAATTTTTAGTAATAAAATTAATTAACTTTCCATCATTCCATTTGAAGCAATTCACAGATCATTCTGTCCACATGCCTTTCACAGGAGACTACTGGGACAGATATGTATGTCTTATCTCTTGGTCCTTGTCCTTTGACTTATCCAGCTTATGAAACTATAAATAAAATAATACCCCCTCAAGCAGCTGCTTGCCACAGAGGTCTGACAGGAGCCTGTCAGTTTATATGCCATAGTAGAAGGTCTGAGAGGATGGCAGGACCTCAGCAGAAAAACAACACACACAACCATGCCTTAACCGGGGCTCGAACCCAGGTCCCTTAGATCAGTAGCCAAGTGCGCTAACCGCTCGGCCATGGGCCAGTAGCAAACTACTGCCAGCATACTCGTAACAGTTTGATTGTTTTACCTCTGAGTGGTGCTTTTTTTCTGAAGATAATGGGATAAGCAGTTGTTGACAAAGGGAACCCACTGAACAGTTATTAGGAACACTATATCTAGGTGAAGACTGTCAGGGGAATGTATCCAGGAAGATTTTAACTGTATTTGTGTAAATATGCAGATATGTTTGAAATAAATTATGCTTTTATGCATAAATTAATCATTTGCACCAAGATAATATTATACATTAAGCAATAGAATTTACTCAAGTGATAATCATAATTGATAGTAGATAGTTGTTAACAATATATATATACACTACTAAACTAACACTACTAATAGTAAATAAGTATAGCAACTAATATTATATATATTACTGGGAGTATGTAAATTATTTGTGCAGCTGTCTTCTTGTTCCCAAAGGGCTAGATTATTTTCCAAAATCATTCTTTATACATTCCACCCAAGATTGCAGTTTTATGGAAATCACCTAATTTAGATAAAGAGCAATCTACTCTAATCAAATCATGTATTATAAAGGATGAATATTGGTAAATAATGTTCTTTCAGCCTAACATTGCAACTAGAATACTAAATATATATATATCTGATATTGTCATTATTTTTGTGGAAAGTTAATAAAATTGAGGGGAATGCAAAGAAAATGATTGCAACACAATGGTGGTGGTGTGGCTATTGTAAGCTTAAATATTTTACTTTCGTTCAAAAACTCATTAGATTTTCACAGCTTTTGGTGAATAAATATTCATCTAGTATTAAATAGATTTTTTTGCACATTTCTTAAAAATAAATATTAACTGAACACAACCAAGGAATTTCTATGAGAATTTAAAATAATTTAAAAATTCTCTATGACAGAGAATTTTTAAATTATTTTAAATTAACTTTTGAGCAAGAAGGTCTTTTAATTGTATTCTATGAGAAATCAGCTAGCTTATATCACCTCATCTGCTTTGCTTGAATCATTCTGCTGAGTCAACACAATGTTGTATTCAAGAAAAAATTACAACACTGAGTTCATTGTCAAATTTCTTTCAATCAATTGTCAAATTTTTTTGAATTTGAAGCATTTCTCAGCTTCTAACATTTTATCCCTGATTCAAGAGAAAAGATTGAAAATTACAGAGGCAGTATAAGAAATGGTTACTCATAATGCTCTAGTTGAAGTGTCACAACAAATGAAATAAGCATTCAAAATGCTTTTGTTTTATAGTGTGTGATATTAATTCAGTAGTTGATAGGCATGAAATCTCTCAACTTTGATATCAGATTTAGAGGAAAAATTGTCTTGAGCCAGATGTGACACAAATGGTAACATGTCTAATTCTCAAAAAAAAAAAAATTCCTCTAAACATGATATTGGTGTTGAGAGTGATATCATGCCTTTCAACTGAAGAGAAATCAAGATATTTATTGAGTAATTAAATTCAGTAATATACTGAGGGTAACCAACACAGTAATCCAAGATACTTAAAATCCTAAGTGCTTTCATTCCCAACTCAAATTTTATCTTCTTATCATCATTTTTTTACTGATGCCTTTACCAGAAAAAAAAAAATGTTCCTTAACCTGATTGTAGCAAATATTTAAAAAATTTTTGCTTTTGTTGTTTTGCCCTTTAATTTAGCTTTAATGCTTATTTTACCACTTCATATCAAAAATGTAATAAAAATTAAAAACTATCAGTTGAGATCATGATGGTTTATAAATAGGATAGTCCTTTCTTTGAACATAGAAACTCTGGTATTCAGTTAGTGCCTCAGTTTCTGTTTCAGAAACTAATACTTCAGTCTTTTACTAAAGTTTTTAGAACTTTTTCTTTTCTAATATTTTGCAAGTCCTTATGTTTTGATTTACACTGAAACAATGAATTAAACTGTTGAATATAAGGTGTATATTCAATATTTAAAATACTATTATTTGAAAGGAAGTTCAAAACATTAGTTAGTATTTTATTTATTAGTAGCAGATCCTACAACTATAGGTACTATTCAACAAACTATAACTACCATGGAAGTTCCATCGCAACAAGGATCACTGCCAGATGCAGGGTTGTTCACCCGTTGTCCATTGTGTAAACGCCCCGTGACCCCATACACTGCCATCAGTTTGAGTTTTAGCCACCTGGGATGAGGATGGCAATATATCTTCACTGATGAGTCTCGGTTCTATTTGGGTGCTGATGATTGTTGCATCCATGTCTGGAGACATTGTGAGCAGAGAAGGGACACTGCTGTTGTCTTCAAATGCCATGCAACTTGCCCACATGGTGTCTTTGTTTAGCCATTGGTTATAATATCAGGTCACCTATGGCATGTGTAATTAGTAATGTGGACACTTTGCAATATGTCAACAATGTCTGATCATTTTTGGGGGATATTCCTAATGCAATCTTCCAACAATAACCTCCCACACACTTCTGTCATCTCCATAGTTTTTTTTTTTTTTGGAACCATGCCCCCAGAGCTGTCACCCATTGAGCAGTTTAGGACATGAATGGACATCACCTGCGAATCGACCCTCAACAGGCTCAAAACATAACCAGGTGCAAGTGGCATCATGACACCATAGAATTCTCTGACTAAATGGTGATATGTCACTGAATGTATCATGAACTACATCAGTTTCACTATATACTAAATGACATACATTTTACTGTATGCCATTTATTTAGTTTGTTGTATTAAGCATACCCATCTGATTATCTCTGTTGTGAATTTTAGAAGATTCTGTGCACTCCTTCTGGGTGGGGCAGTTGCAGTGGCAAGCAGTATATTGGAATAAATGAAACTTCTGCATTCCAGTTTCCATAACAAAATATAGAAAGAAAATGACAATTCAAGGACATTTGTTCCTATTTTCACCAACCAGTCAAGATAATCTATGAGAGCTGCAATGTATGAGCACTTCATTTATAAGCATTCTTATATTCATATATACCTTTATGAGTATTTTGAAATGCATCAGGATTTTAGGCTATTCACTGAATCACTTTTTTTTTTTCTGTTGGCTGCCTGAAGTTATTTTGCTTATAGAATTATTTTAATGAATTTTTTTTCTATTATAAGTACTTAAATTTTTAATTTTCTACTTTTTGGATTAACTGTGGGGGCTTTAAAATATCACAATATTATTATTATAAGCAAAATCATGTTAAACATCTGTTCATGTATGTGTATTGTTGTTACCTGGTGCAGCTTTGAGTACTGTTGACTTTTAATTCTTTATGGTAGAATTATTGTAAATTTCCTTTTACCATTCAAATTCTATTTCTTTTACCACTACTGAAGAAAGCAACTTTTTCTCATGAGACAAAATGAAAGTCTATTAAGAAGCATTTGTTGTATTTTATTTAAAGTGTAGTGAAATCCATGAATGTCAAACTTACCTCATATTCAAAAGTAAAAATTCTAAAATTAATTCCAAACTAGATTAAATTTTTTTTTACAGATTATACACTGTTTTGTATTATTAATGCTACTTATGTTTACTGTATTATAAAAATGAGAAAATTAATTACCTTTTCATATCATTGTTCTACTACTGTGTGAGATTTAAATATAAAAAGGAAAAATTTCAGTGTATTTCTTTAATTTCAAATTAATTATTAATTTTAGTTAAAAAAGTAATATGTTTTGCTACTTGTGATATAGCACAAATTTAATGAATTTACCATTTCTTTATAGTTCATGTCTTATTTTGATGAATAACTAGCATAAATAATGAAATAAACTCGACATATTCCATATCAACTAATAAATCAGCACTTTAGCGTCGATTTAAATTTTAGAGGAAAAATTGTCTTAAGCTGGGTGGGATAAGAACCCACGATCTCCTGATAACATGTCAGGTGCTCTGGACCACTGAGCTACCGGTCGCCGATCAAGATTTCCTCTAATTAGCGCTAATTAGAGTAAATATTGATCGGTGACCGGTAGCTGAGTGGTCCAGAGCACCTGACATGTTATCAGGAGGTTGTGGGTTCATATCCCACCCGACTCAAGACAATTTTTCCTCTAAAATTTAAATCGACGCTAAAGTGCTGATTTATTAGTTGATACGGAATACATCGAGTTTATTTCAATATTTATTATCTGCATGCTTGTAATCATATTCTTCCATCTATTGGCAAATTAAAGGCCTCTTGGGGCTAAACTGCCCAGAATAGCGCATATATGCTGATTTATTAGCATATATGCGCTAAAATAAAAGAAATGTTCATAGCGCTAATTAGAGGAAATCTTGATTGGTGGCCGGTAGCTCAGTGGTCCAGAGCACCTGACATGTTATTAGGAGGTCATGGATTCGTATCCCACCTGGCTGAAGACAATTTTCCCTCTAAAATTTAAATCGATGCTAAAGTGCTGATTTATTAGTTGAATAACTAGCAGTTGACAAAAATATATGAAACAATAAAAGTTTATTTTAATTAAACTTTAGTATATTGAGTCATGAATCAGAAAATATATCATTGTTACAGATTTTATAATGATTTGCTTTTACAATTATTGATTAATTTTGCTCTTTCAAACACTTATGTTTATTTTTAAAACAAATTGTACTTTTATATTCTGCCTTTTATAATAGAAAAAGTAACTATGAATGACTTGGACCTATTCAAAATATGCAAAAATATAATCTGTAATAAACAAACTATAAAGTAATTTATTTATTTTGATTGAATTACATTTTAGTTGCTATTTATTTAATTGGAAAATGTTACTTTTCTACTTTGTAGATCCAAATTATTAGTGAATGCATTTCCATTAAGAGTTTTCAAAACACTAGCAAATATTTCAGGTAATATATTATACAACTTTAAAGTATGAAGATTAGACCACCTTCCACTATATATTTTCAGATGTTTTTATTAGGTTTTCTTTATATTTGTATAGATTACTTATAACAGTTTTTATTTATTGGGCATAATGCTGTTACTTTTCTTTTTAGGGCAAGAGGTCTTCGAAAACTAATGTTGGCTAGAAGCATTAAAACTGTTGGTGATCTTAGTGCTCTGACTGCACCAGAAATAAAAGGATTACCTATCAAGTCACCAAAGCTTAAAACAGTACATAAAATACTTTCAGAGTATGTGACTGAGCAGAAAAAACAAGCAGCATTAGAAAGTATCTGTAATAGTCAAAATCACTTACCTCTAAATAAAAATAAAAATAATGATAAAAAGGTCACAGATATTTCTTCTTGTGATCAAGATGCACAAACAAATTTCACATCAGATGTGTGTGAGCATAGTATTGTGGAAAATATGCTTTCTAGCGAAGTATGTACAAGTATTGATAATGATAATCAGTCGGTTAATGCAAATAAAGATGTAGGGAAGAATTTTGAAGCTGTTGAAGAAGATATCCAAAACACTTTAACTATTAATTTATCTGACAGCAAAAACAATAATGAAACAAACTATTTGTGTTCAGAAATAAAAGATTTAAGTGAGCAAATTTTGGAAAATTCTGAAATTTATGATAAAAGTCATGAGTGTAATGTAGGAGACAACAATGCTACACAAGAATGTATGGATGAAGATCCTTTGCCATCTGTTTCTTCTGATGATCAAGGTAATAAGTTACAGGGTAATAACAAAGACATTTGTAAGCGAAGTACTAGTTTTACCGAAATGATAGTAAATGAGTGCCATGATAGTAATCAAGATAGTTTGTTACAGTTTTCTGCAGAAAAGGAAATAAATAATTCTGTTAATGAGAGAGTGGAAATTGTAGAGAAAAGTGATAATGATAAGATGCAAACAGATGTGTTTACAACTGTAGATGATATTTCAAGAAATGCATCAGCTCTTTTGCCATCTGTTTCTTCTGATGAACAAGAAGATAGGCTACAGGGTAACAGTAAAGACATTTGTAAGCAAAGTACTAGTTTTACTAAAATGGTTGGGAATGAGTGGCAGGGAATTAATCAAGATAGTTTATCACAATTTTCATCAGAAAAAGAAATAAATCTTTCTGTTAATGAGAGAGTGGAAATTTTAGACAAAAGTGATAATGATAAAATGCAAACAGATGTGCTGTCAATTGTAGATGATACTTCAAGAAATGCATCAGATCTTTTGCCTTCTGTTGTTTCTTCTGATGATCAAGAAGATAGGCTACAGGATAACAATAAAGACATTTGTAAGCAAAGTACTGGTTTTACTGAAATGAATGTGAATGAGTGGCAGGAAATTAATCAATTTAGTTTATCACAGTATCCTTCAGAAAAAGAAATAAATCATCCTGTTAATGAGAGAGTGGAAATTTTAGACAAAAGTGATAATGATAAGATGCAAACAGATGTGTTGTCAATTGTAGATGATACTTCAAGAAATGCATCAAATCTTTTGCCTTCTGTTGTTTCTTCTGATGATCAAGAAGATAGGCTACAGGGTAACAATAAAGACATTTGTAAGCAAAGTACTGGTTTTACTGAAATGAATGTGAATGAGTGGCAGGAAATTAATCAATTTAGTTTATCACAGTATCCTTCAGAAAAAGAAATAAGTCATTCTGTTAATAAGAGAGTGAAAATTGTAGAAAAAAGTGATAATGATAAAATGCAAACAGATGTGCTGGCAATTGTAGATGATATTTCAAGAAGTACATCAGATCCTATTAAAGGTGAGTAAAATAAATTAAGACATTTGTTAACATAAAAATTCATATAACTTTAATTAGTATATCAGGCTATGAACTATTTTTACATATCTTTCTATTGCTTTTCACTTGACGTTTGTGTGTTTGTCAAAACAGTTATTCCATCAGATCTTTCAATTGCAGTGGACAAACTTAATGATTTATGTGTCAAATGAAAGTTTGTAATGTGGGGAGTGTCATAGGCTATAAAAAAAATAACCCCCATGTGTTCTTCTCCCTAAAAAGAGAGAAATATCAAAGTTATTTTATATCTGCAGAACACTAGTGCTGAAAGTAACAAGCTATATGTCAAATGAAAGCTTGTGTCACAGGGAGTGTACAGGCTATAAAAAAATTGACCCCTAAAAAAGGAGGAATAGGGAAATCATTGTTCCTATATATCTCCTGAACGTGAGTGCAAAAAGTAACAAGCTTTTGTCAACCATGTCACAAGCTTTTGTCAAACGAAAGCTTGTGACACGGGGAATGTCGTAAGCTATAAAAAATCGACTTTCGTGTTGACCCACATGTGTCCCCCCCCCCCCTTCCCCCACCAAAAAAAGGTGAAACATGAAATGGATGGATTGTTCCACTTTATCTTCAGAATGTGAATGCTGAAAGTAACAAGCTGTATTTCAAATAAAAGCTTCTGAGGCTAGTAGTGTTGTAAGCTATAAAAATTGAACCCTGTGATTTCTTCCCCCCAAAAGGAGAAATATGAAAATGATTGTCACAGTATATCTCTAGAACACAAGTGATGAAAGTAACAAGTTGTATTTCAAATGAAAGCTTGTGATGTGGGGAGTGTTGTCAGTAACAAAAATATCCTCCCATTGTTTCTTCCCCCCTAAAAAAATGGGAAATATATAAGTTCTAATATCTTCCGAATGCAAGGGCCTACAGTTACAAGTTAGGTAACAAATAAAAGTTAGTATAATGACCATCATAAGCTATTTTGAATTTTATTTCCCCCCCCCCCCCCATGGGGAGGAGATTTTCACAGGAGTCGACTTTAGTTTTTATCTAAAATTAAAGCTTGCGAAGTCTCTAATGTCATAGGCTACCTCAAACATGACTCCAAAAGGAAGGAAAAATTGGTTGATGTTTATGAGTCATATATCAAGTGAAACTGAAGATAGTGTTTCAACTGACAAAGAAAAAAAAATATAAATAGATTAAAACAAAAGCTACTTTTCTATATGCACCCTAAAAAGTAGAAAATAAATCTAAAGCATGTCGATGAGAAATTCTATATCTGAGTTTGTATTCACTTCAAAGTAAGATAGGGCACCAATTTGCCTACTTTCAACAAGATTTCCAGCACTCTATCTTCCTTCAAAGTGAATGTGTGCTCAGTGACTGATTGCACCATCAATATGCTTTAGATATGTTTTCTACTTTTTAGAGCTCATATAAGAAGATGGGTATTATTTAAATTTTTTATTTATTTTTATTTTATTATATTATTTTAATTTTTATTTATTATCTGACTTTTACACCCTCTAAAGGTGGAAGCTATAAAACAGATGATTCACAAAATGTAAATGTTATTTCATTAGTACCTATCCAGAGTTGCCAGCTGCTCCAATTTTATTTTAATTTTGGTTTAAAATCCAAAAATCTGAATTTTTGGATCCAAATTTCTTCTAAATTTAACACTATATACTCCGTTTTTCAAAAAGAAAATGGTAATTAAAGAGGAGAATTGTTTTCATTCAGCTCTTTAACAGCAGTAAAGGTGAACCTTTGTCACCACTTCCTAATATGTGCTTGATTGTGGGCTGAAATCTGAAGATCAGATAGAACTTCAGCTGATCATTTCCAGAGAAATGCTAGGTAAGGGTTGCACCTAAATTCTTTTACAGAGTTGAAACCAGCAAATTTGTATTTAAATGGGAATGTATAACTTGAACTTGTAGCCCACTTTCCCCCCATTCTGTACAACTGATCACAAATCAGAATACTTAGAGCTCCCATGTCTTGATGTTTCATGGTGAGAGACAGTGGCGGACTGGCCAGGGTGTCAGCTTGCCCGGTGGCAAGTGGGCCTCCTTAAACATTAGGCAGTATGTTAAAAATGATAGACTTATAGTTGTGGGTGGGGCCCCTTTGTCTCCTGGCAACCAATATTTTTAGACCCAGTCCGCTACTGGTGAGAGAGATCACACTCACAGTTTAAAAAGCTCCCCTAATATGTGTGTCATGATTGGCATTGCAATGGAAATGGATCTCATGCATGTCTATTGTTATCTGAATTAGCATATCTGCACTTCATGCAACTTTTGTTCAATTTTAAGCCTTAAAATTTCAAGTTCAGATTATCTATGAAGGTGCTTATATGCAAGTGTATAGAGTAGTTTCTGTTGTTTTTGTTAATATCTAATTGTACACATACCATAGACTTCGGTCATGGCTGCCACTGGTCAGTTTACCACTTCTTGTGCTACAGTCAGTGATTGCAAGAACTTTCCAAAAAATCGCTTGAGAAATGGGTGCAACTGCTTCTGTAAAATCATTGAAATAAAAAAATCTGCATTGGTCATTGAAAATCAAAATTTAAAATTTTTCAGTTTTACCCCTTTTTTTTAAGAAATTTTGCTCTGAAATGATAATAAAAGATAAGAACTGTTTTCATTTTGGATCTTTAATGCACTAAAAGTGCACCTCTCTCACCATTACCTAATCTGTGCTTGGCTGTGCTTGTGTAAACTTACACTTCAATGCCTTAAAGTGTATAAATTAAAACTTGTACTATGAAAACCTTGTCCACGTCCGGAGACAATGGTTTACGAGTTTCCTTGCATGTTATCTAATTTCCCAGTTTTCTTTCTTTTGTGAAATTGAGTTGCTTCTCACTATTCTTTATTTTACTGCTTCTTTTCTTTTGTGAGACCTAGGTTGGGTTTCTCACATTTCTCTTTTCCTTTTGTTTCGATGTGAGGGCTTGGTTCACTGGCTGTGGGGGTATGATGCCCGGCAGCCCTGGCGCCCAATTGGGCATCCCCTTGTTGGATTCCATGGTGGGTGTGGACAACAGGCACGGAATCTTAATACCCAAACATGAGTCCCAAACATGAAAATTTAGAGGTGAATGCAGCTAAAAGAGCTCGGCATGAGCTCCCATCTTCAATATCTTATTTGTCATTGTTGCTGTCGTCTTCGTATCTTCCTTCATCCCCGAGGTTTCTGGTCATCCACACTATGAGTGGATGGTTTCAACTCTGACATGTCCCCATTTTTATTAATAAGGGACTGAAAGCTCTTGTGGGAGAACCGTTATCAGTCAAGTGCCTAAGATCTGGTGATTTGCAGTGGAAACTGCTTGCTCTAAACATTCTGAGCTTCTCTTGAAGGTAACAGCGATGGGTGGAGTGGCGGTCGAAGTCACTCCACACAAGACACTTGATTCCTCCCGGGGTGTGGTCTCCAAGTGGGGCCTCCTCAAGGTTTCTGAGGAGGAAATCCTCTCGGAGCTGTCATCCCAGGGAGTGATGGCAGTCCACTGGGTCTCTCAATGTTTTAATGGGAAATTAGAACCCACCCGGGTCCTAATTATCACATTCAATTCGCCACGCCTGCCTGTTTCCATCAAGGCAGGCTATCTTCACTGCGAGGTACGGCCGTGCATTCCGAACCCTCTATGCTGCTTTCAGTGTCAGAGGTTCGTCCATACCTGCACAGCATGTTGGGGCAAACCCACCTGTGCTCGTTGTGGCAGTCAGGATCACCTTGAACCTGACTGCACAGCAGAAAAGGCATGTGCTGGCGTACATCCGGCATACTCCCGCGACTGTCCTATGTGGTTGGAGAAGAAAGAGGTGCAGAGGCTAAAGATCCTCAACAACATTTCTTCAACAACGCAGAGACAAGAAGGTTGGCTGCACTGCCTGTCCCACCTGGCAAGGTCTCCTATGCTGGTGCAGTCGTTGGAAAGCCCATCATTAAGATGGTTTCCATTGCAGTGCAGACCGACATCAGTGTCCCACCAGCTGAACCTTTCTCGCCTTCTGTGAAGTACCTCTTGATGCAGGCAAAGCTGCAGACAGTGTCAATCTTGACATTGACTCCAGTTTCCATTCATGCGTTTGTGTCTTCCACTTCCACCTCTGGAAGGCCTCCTCCACCCCACCCACAGACAGCAAGACCTTCCAAGCCCAAGAGGCCCCCCACCAGGGCCCAAAAAGAAAATTTTAACACCTCCTCATTCGGTGGTCTCTGATTCGTGTCACTTGGACGACTCTGAGGACATGGATACAGACTGCCCCATTTTTCCTGAAACCATCGCTGGTGATGGTTTAAATAAATCGAAAGTCGTCCACTAATTCTTCCAAGACTTGAGATGGCCACACTCCTACAATGGAACTGTCGTGGATTCCAGAGCAATATTGATGACATCAAGGCCCTCCTGAGGGCACACAAACCCATTTGTGTGTGCCTCCAGGAGACTTTCTTGCAGACAGCCAATAATCCCACTATCTGGCACTTCTCTCTTGTTCGCTGGGACTGGGATGGAGATGGTTCAGCTTGTGGGGGTGTCGCTATCATCGTGAGCAACCATTCTCCATTCCAGGTTCTTCCCCTCACCACAAACTTCTAGGCGGTTGCCGTCCGTCTCTTTGTGGGATTTTCGTTGACTGTCTGTTCTGTTTATTTACCACCCAGAAGCATCGTTTTCTGGGATGACCTTGATGACTTCGTCTCGCAGCTGCTGTCCCCCTTTCTCATCATGGGGGACTTCAATCGACACAGTCCACTCTGGGGCAGTGCTGACACCAATGGGAGGGGTGGGGCCCTGGAGCAGTGACTCCTGGATCCATCGCTCTCCCTGTTGAACACCGGTGTCGTACTTACTGTCACTCCCCAACCCACACTTTCACTGCCATTGATCTCACCATCTGCTCCTCCTGGATCCTTCCAATCTTTACATGGGAGGTCGAGGACAACCCCTATGGAAACGATCACCTCCCCGTGATGTGCATCATCTGTGGGGGGCCTTGTAACCCTTCGCATGTCTCCCGGTGGAGGCTTGATAGGGCTGACTGGAGTGGTTTCGAGCTCTTGTCCGAGCTCGATGAGCACTCTGGCAGCCAGCAGCTTACTTCAATTTCATGTACTCATTCTGTTCTTCATTGTTGTCAATGCCATGAGAACTTTTTTCTGGGTCCTGAATATCACTTGGATGAAACCAATTAATTAGAATTGCGGCAGTGGTCTTGGGTTCCAGGTTTAGTGGAATAAAAGAAAAACTTGTTAGCTTTTGGATATACTTCATGAGGCAAAAACATCAATAAACAATATAAAATCTTTGTTTCTTCATTGATCAATTCTATCTTTTGATGACTTTTGGAATTGTAGAGTGAGAGGAGTTTTGGTTGATTTTAGCTTTTGGAATATGTGCATCATAGTGGCCTCAGCTATCAACAGATTCTAACTTCATTTGCCCATTTCAAATATCGCTAGTTTGACTAGTTCCCAGCAACATTACTCTCAGAACAAGTTCCTGTGCATGGTGAGAAGACCACCATGTGAAGGTTCTGTTGGTTTGGATATCTTCCCATGTTCCTAAATGCTCACCTGCATGTTTGCCGTCATGCACTGTGACCCTGTGGGAAAGGAGGATCCTGGTAGTTGCTTGAAGGTCCTCTTCTGCACTCTTCATGACTAGCAAATTTCCCTCTTTAGCCTGTCTTGCTATTGGGGAACCTGTTCATCATGGACTGAGCAGCACTTTAGTGGCCACTTGATACACACTTCTTTGGCCTCTGTTTCAGGTAATTGGAAGCAATTGGCTGGTGAGCTGGGCAGACTGTTTAGTGGGGGTGAATACCTTGCTCATGTCCAGGTAAAGGTTTGCAAGTTTGCTTGCAATTTCAATTATTCTGGCTACAGTATCGCAGACATCCTGCTGGGCAATTTTTTGAAAACATTCAATAACGAGATTATGTCTAAGTAGTAGCTGCCACCATTTTTATATCTCATTAATTTTTCAAACAATGATGATTTTTTACTGATTCACTCCCGCCATGACTTGATATCTTTTGATGGCTATTTTTAATGTGGCCAATGGATTTGTTTGGAATGAGAATTCATTACTGTACTTTTGAATATTTATCATAAAAATTTATTAATCTGCATGCTTGCTCTGGCTAGTGACCATTGCCATTTTAATCAGTTGTTTTGACAATGGCGATCTGGAATGTGCACTGTTTGTATTAATAAGCTTATATTAAAATTTTATAAATGTTTAATTGTGTAGTCATGAATTTTCATTTCATGTACTTTTGAATATTTATCGCAAAATAATCATAAAAAAATTCCATTAATCTGCTTGCTCACCCTGGCTAGTAATGATCACCATTTTTATTGGTCATTTTGAATAATGGTAAATGTGGAATATGCACTGTCTGTATTAAGTTTATATTAAAGTTTTATAAATACTTAATTGTACAGTTACAGAGGGAAGGAATCAGTCAAAGTCAAGTATAGAATTAGAAACTCACTCATAATCTTGTTACCAAATGTTTTCAGAAAATATCCAAAATCGATCAACTGTGGAACTCCAGCCATTATTTCTTTTTATTTTGTGAGGACTCGCACTCATTGGCTATTTGTGTATGGTGCCCATGCATCCCCTTGTTGGGCTTGGTGGTGGTGAGTAGGGATCACAAGTAATAAATGTTTCAAAATTTCAGCAGTCATGTCAGCTAAAAGGGCATGCCACGAAGGCACAAATTCTAGTCATCCATTCCACAGGTAACCATGTTATTGGGGACATCTCTTTTTTTTTTATCAACAAAGATTTGAAAGGCCCCTTTTATATTTTCCTCTGCCTAGAATTCCTTTCTGCACTTTACCTTTTATAAGTTGCAAGCATTGTGCCTATCTAATGAAAGCTATCAGACAATTCTTTGTTAGGATGTGTGTAAGGAAATTACTTTTCTATAATACCAATTTTCTTTAATATATTAATATTTCAATCATGCCTATTTTTTAGACTGAAATACTGGAATGAAAAGGTATTGCTGCATGCAAATACAGTATTTTACTTTTCAAAAATGATTTCAAATGTAGCAATGTAAATTTTGTTATGTAAAAGATAGGGAAAGATGCAATTGGAATATTTATTTAGGATTTTATAAATCTGGAGTTGAAGTACCTAACAGATTTTTCATGTAGGCTTTATTTGTCAAATTCTTTGCAGAATCCCTCTCTCAAGACGAACATGCAAATGAGCAAATAGTTATAAATAAAGAATCAAGTTGTTCTGAGCCTGTAGTGATTTGTAGTTTCAGTACACAGTCACCTACCTCAATTCATATATCAGGTATTTAATGTTTTATATAATATTTTAAGTGAAAAAAAGGAACATTCTTTAGGCATTATATTTTAAATGTGAAACATTTTTGATAATCATTTTTGTTTTTTTTTAACTCATTTTTTTAAATTTTTATAATTAATACTTAGAGGAAGAAAATAATCTATTAAATGAAAATTGCCTCAGTTGACATCATATTGCTGAAAAGACATTATTAATTAAAATATGCCTAATATTTTAGTTAATAATGTTTTTTAGTATAAAAGTTGGAGGAACTTATTTGATAAGTGGGGTGATTAGCTTAAGATGATGACAGAAAAAACTATTTTTAGGCATTACCTTCCCATTTGCCAAATAAGTTCTTATACAGTTTTCATACTAAAAGGTGTAAAAAACCACTACTAAAATCTAGTTATGG
Source organism: Ryuthela nishihirai (assembly GCA_038380435.1). Taxonomy (NCBI): domain Eukaryota; kingdom Metazoa; phylum Arthropoda; class Arachnida; order Araneae; family Heptathelidae; genus Ryuthela; species Ryuthela nishihirai. The sequence goes on from JAWZYU010000022.1 coordinate 40,595,894, forward strand.
TACACAATAAATAGTTTTGTGGAGAAAAAAAGAGTTATAAGTCACAGGGCATAAATGGATGCGGTGCTAGTTTAGTGGTTATAGAACACCTTGGCATGAATCCGGAGAGATGTGAGTTTTATTGGTCATTTTGAATAATATCAATGGGGAAAATGCACCATCTGTGTTAAGTTTATATTAAAATTTTATAAATACTTAATTGTACAGTCATGGAGGAAATGAATTAGTAAAGTATGGAATTAGAAACTTGCTCATAATCTTGTTACCAAATGTTTTCGAAAATATCCAAAGTCGATCAACAGTGGAACTCCAGCCATTATTCCTTTTTATTTTGTGAGTCCCCATCAACCAGCAAAACTCATTATTTTCACAAAACTATTTATTGACTTTCATATCATCAAGTAACAATGAAATCATAGCAAACTTTAGAAAAGATCAAACAATAATATAGTCTAATTTTAGTCTTTAAGTGTATATTGCTATTTTTCCACACTCCATAGATTCTTAAAAGTCTTAGTAACAATGCCTGTTCTCCTGTATATTTCATATTACTCATTACTATTTATCTATCACACAACTCCTGAGATAAATTGAGAAACTTACTCAAGAACACAGGTCCCCTTCTGAGCCCCCCCCCCCCCCCATAGCTGCTGTTAGTTGGGAAAAAGGGTACTTTACTATCTCACTATTTATTTATAATATAAATTTTATCACATATATTCTAATAATCATTACTTTATTTCTAAATTGCAAAGAAATTTCTTAAAAACATAAAATATATATTAGCAGTGTAAAATCTGCTAATAAAAAGTATCTTGATAATTGGCACTTTATTCAGTGTGATCCTTGTGGCTGATACAAACTTGAAATTTTTTCATTGTATATTGTTACATGTACAAAAAAAAATGAAAGCAGTGTCCCAGGGAACCTTGGTAAAAGTTATAAAAGAATTTGTCATGAAAATAATGAAAATGATTTTTACATCTCCTTCATAATGTTTTTTCTGGCAGTTATGTTTAGGTGGACCCTCAGAAACTTACTGTGACCCCCTAATGTTGTATTTTATTCCATGTGTCCCACATTGAGAAACATTGCTCTAGGCCATCTACTGTAAGGCTGAAATCTCATCCTTGCAATGAATTTCTCATAACATAATAATGAAAAAAGAATGAGAGAAAATAGAGTGATGTTGGACTAGAGTAGTAAATTCTAAACCAATTACTGCAAGCTTTATCAATTCTCCGTGTTGCTATAGAACACCATCATTACGTTAATTAATTTTTAAGGGTGCCATAAATTATGTCATCTGATAAGAATCAAAGCCTTTAGGAAATCTAGAAAGCTAGTTATCAAAGGTTTTTGAAATTCTAAACATTTCTCAAGAATGTGAAAAAAATTTGGTTTATACAATGCCTGTCACTCCTGACCACACTGTTTACTATCAACCAAATATATAAATATATAACCCATTAAAGTGCCAAAGACACTGTAGTTCCCAAAGAACTTTGATGCAGATTTTTATTTTTTCTCCCAACAGAAATCACATTTTATGTTTTTAAAAAAGTAACCATAATAATAAACAAACTATGTTTTTTATCCACTACTTGATGTTGAATTTTCTCCACCCAGCATATATTTGCATGCAAATCAGCATGTGGGTGCAGGGAAGTCATGCAAATAATTTTATTTCCATGATGAACATGTATGTATCTGTGGTAGTTGCATGATGAACACTGAGTGCCTAAGCCAAATGCTTCAAAAGGCATAGTTGTGTGAAACAAAGAATGTTTATACCAGATATTAAGGATAAAGTATAAAAGATGCCACAATAACCCTTTTGCCAACCCTATCAGCTGCTGGATGTACATCGATTTGGTCAGATAGTAAGACTATGTGAAACCAGACCATCTACGTGCCATATTATCGTATATCTGAGCCATGATGCAAGGATGGTTGGATTATGTCAGTGCCAATGCTCTCAAGAAGGTGCTCAAAGTTGCCACACAGCTTATGGTATTGTGAGATGCACATCAGCAGGTAGCAGCAAGCCCAACTGCAGGTACCAGGAGACTGGTGGATGCAGTGCTGCTATCTCAGCATCCATTGATAATGTGTCACTATTGGGCTCTGCTGGACCGGTGCTGGGCTAGAGCTACTTCCAATGAGGAATGTCAATACATTGTCTTCATTGATGAATCTCAGTTCTGCCTGAGTGCTGATTATTGTTGAATCCACACTGGGGAAAATGTTGGTAGAATACAACTGTCATCTATGAATGTCATATTGCTTGCCCACAGGTGTCCTCATTTGAGGAGCCATCAGTTATAATTACAGGTTACTTCTGGTATGTGTAATTGGCAATGGTGAATGGCCAAAAATACATCAATGTCCTATGGCCGGTCACACTGCCATTTCTGATGAATATCACTAATGCCACCTTCTAGCGAGATATTGCTCATCCATGTACTATTACCATCCACAGGTTGTGTCTACAAGGCACCCAGACTATTCTTAGACAGTTATGTCACAGTACATTCTGTATGGTGTTTAATTGTGTTTGAGAAAACCATTTTGAATTATGTAACTTTTATCCATTATCCTTTAATTTTGCACCAGTGTGTTTTGATTAATCACATATAATGTGACGTTTTCCTAGTGCATGCTAGTCAAATGTTTACCCAGAATAGATGAAAAATAAAACCTATGTGTTAAATAAGACTCAGGGCACTCCACCTGGTTCAGCCCATTTTCCTGATCAGCTGAAATGCAAATTAGTCAAAATGAACACCAGTTTCAAACTAGTGGGTCTCAAACTAGTGGGCTGATGAGGTCCGTGGTGTCATTTTGTGCAGCCCTCAAGCAATATATTCATGATACCAAACTGGTTTACTAGCTTGACTGTGATGATCTTACACTAGTATGGAGAATATGGTTGCATTCAGAAGAAGTCATTAAAATGAAATTTGGGTTTATATTTTTGTATTAAAAGTGTGTACATTTAAATAGTAAACAAAAATATAACTAATTATGCTTTGCTTATTAAATTAAAATGTGACCCACCATATATTGAGAAGTGATTTGGCACCTATATGATTGCTTAACGTAAAATACAGCCTACCATATATTGAAAGTAACTGATTTGATCCCTAATATGATCTGAGTTTGAGACCCCTGCTAAGCGTTTAATTTCTGAATAACTTTATGTAATGATGAATGCATGTATTATAGATGTTGATGAGTGCAAAGAAAAGAGCATTGTCCAAGATAGCCATCCTGTACATAGTGAAGCAGAAAGTTTAATTTATAGTAAAGATAAAGAGCAAGAAAAAGTTGTAGAGTCACCCACTAGTAAGTAGCAATGTGATACATATCTCAGCTTTGGAATATACTGTACTGTTTTCTCACTTTTCAGCAACTATTAACTTTTACCATATTTTAATTGATTGTGGAAGATCCTTTAGTCCAATCATTGGCCATTTTCAGAAGAAGAATTTTTATGGTCAACCACAAGTTGCTGTTTAAAATTTGAAATGAAAGTTTGAGGTCGGGTGTATTTTCAAGTTTATTGTGCTCTATCAATACCTCCTAGAACACAATCCAATTGCAGTGGTGCCAAACAGTGCCCTCTAGCACCAAAGGGTTATGTCAGCAGACATACATTCATAGACAAAAAAGGTTTTTCTTGGTGTTCCCTATCTCCCATTGAAATTTCTATAGAGAGTTTTGAAACATCCTGTGTATGGTACTGCTATAGTATATTAAGAAGCTAAGTTAGAGATAAAGTGGGAGTAGATGGGTGGAGGGGGTTACGTTGTGGTAGGTTGACTCTTTGCTCTCAATTTAAATTATTTATTTCTTCATACTTATCATTTTGTCATCTACCGTGTATGTGATCCAATTCTACTTTTAATGCTTGTGTATCAGAGCAGTATAGATGTGCTTGGAAAAAAATAACTATTAAATGTCGTTATTTATGTTTATATGGTTTATAATACTGAATGGGAAATAATCAGATTCCGGACATGTTTTTTTTATACTGTTGAATTATATTTATGGGAAGTTTGTTTTATTAATATATCATAATATGCCAATATTTATCACTTTCATGTGTGAATTTAACAGAAGGTAGTATACTATTAATACTTAAAATAATTAGTTGAAAAAAACTGTTGTCCTGAGTGGGAATCAAATCCATGCCTCTCAGAAGCATGCCGGGTATCCTGACCGCTTGACCATCAGAAACTGACAATCTCTTCAACAAAGTGACATATGAATTCCCTCAATTTCTTTGCTGATTTGCCATTGACACCATTTATTGACAGGGAATGGGGTAGCCAAGCCACTGCCTTTGATGGTGGCACTATATGTCACTCATGCTCGCAGCATTATATCAATGATTCAGTAATAAAGTGTCAGAGGAAAAAGTCCTGTAGACAAGAAACACTTGAAATAATTCACCATCCTCAAGCAACCATGGGCTACTGAGGTCCAACCAGACCATGCAGTTTAGTTCTCCAAGCATATCTGCCCTGAGCTACATCTGCTGCATCTGGCCACTGCACGCCAATTCTAACAAGATCCTGTTTGACATTGTCTGACCACCGCATCCTATGTCTCCTCTTCTTTCTGAGGCCTTTAGGTACACCATTCATAACCTATTCACTAATCTATAATTATCCATACAGCAACATGACCATACCAATGGAGTTTCTCTCTCTGCACAATATGCTGCTTAAAGGAGGTTTCCAACTCCTTTGCCTAACCTCATCATTAGTTACAAAGTTAAACCACCTAATGCCCAAGATACTGTGAAAACATCTAGAATCAAAAGCATCAAGTTTCCCGTTATCTTGTTTACAAGCGTCCAAGTTTCACTACCAGAACTAACCCTAGAAAGAACTAAACTATTATACAGTCTATTTTTTTTGTGTATATTCTTATTAGTCCACATTCTCCATAGATTCTTAAAAGACCCAGCAGCAAACCCTATTTGTTTGTTAATCTCATGCCACACATTACCACTATCTGTTTCATAGCTCCCAAGATAATTAAACTGTGACACTTGCTCAAGATTGCAACCATTCAGATTAACTGAATTACAGCCTGCCTAACCAATTTTCATCACTTTAGTTTTCTCTCTGTTTACAACCAAACCTACTCTACTACCAGTCTCATCAACAACTCAAATGAAAGAGTTTATCTCATTAACATCATTTGCCAAAAGGGCTAAATCATCAGCATAATCTGAATCAGAAATTTCAGATCTCCAGACCATTTAAGGCCAAAATCTTTCCCTTGCAGTGAATTTTGCATAACATAATCAATAACCAAACTAAAGAGAAAAGGAGACGAAATGCACCCATGTTGAACACCAGAAACAATGCTAAACCAATTGCTACAAACCTTATCAACTCTCTTACACGACTGAGTGTTATTATAGAAAACTTTCCTTATGTTAATTAACTTTTATTTAACAAAGGTTTCTGAAACTCTAAAACATTTCTGAAGAATCTGCCTGAGTGAAAATATCTGATCTACTCATCCCCTACCACTTCCTGAATTCACATTGCTCATCACGCATTTGCTTGTCAACCAGATTCTTAATTCTTTTAAGCTTAATTCTTTACCTGGAGCAGAAAGTACGCTGATGCCCTTATAGTTATCACAAGAAGTGCAATCTCCTTTTTTAAAAATAGGGATAATAATAGCTGTAGTAATATCTTTAGGAACCATGCTTTTATCAAAATTTCAGTCATCCATGTGGTAACTGAAACATTCCCAGCTCTAAGCATTTCCATAGTAGTTTCATCTACCCCTGTGGATTTCTGTAGTTTAAGTTTAGGAACAATTAAAATAACTCCAGACTATGTTATAAGGCCAACATTAAAGCCAGTAATGCATCTATCATCATTACAAACAATGGGAGTAGAACTAACCACATTGTTTAGAATCGACATGTCCAGCCCTGGACAGCTAGTAATGTGGCCCACAAAATCGTAAAGTTTACGTGTTTATGACATAAGCTTTCAACATGATTATATGATTTTCAGCGAGTTTTTGATATCCCACTAGTTTTATGTTGCCCTTTTTTAATTTTATAATAAAAAACATAAGAAAATAAATGAAGTTTTATTATTCATATACATTAACTATATTATATATTTTATGTGCGGCCCAAAACAATTCATCTTCACTCAATGTGGCCCAGGGAAGTCAAAAGGTTGGACACCCCTGGTTTAGTACATCACTGAAATGCTCAGCCCACCTAGCCATGACAGAATCCTCACCTTCTATAACCTTACCTTGTTTATCCTTCAATCCCTGTATACCTGTTTGTTTTCTACCACACAAAACAGTAACTATCTTGTATAGCTATGTGCTGTTGTGCTGTCTAACTGCTTCCTCAGCTTTGCCAGCCAAACCATCAAGCCAAAGATTCTTATCAGCTGCTAACTGATCCTTTACATGTTTATTAAGCTCTCTGTAATGCTTTCTATTAGGACTAGTAGAATATTGATTAAGAACATTCCTGCAGTTCTTTCTTTCTGAAATAAGCTCAAATGCCTTAATCACTCAAGTAATTTTGCCTCCTTTGCTCCTTTTTTCCTAAAAGAGTATTGTTAGTTTCAAGAAAATCCCAAGTTGAAGCCTGAAAAAAGCCAAGAAAAGCCTAAGGTTGAAAACCTGAGTAACAAATGTTGTAATAAATTAGCATTGCATTTTGCTTGGCCAACAAAGTTGGTTAAAAAGAGGTTTTTTTAGATTTGATAAATTATTTAATATTTCACTATTGGATCTTCATTAAGGGGTGTGTATTTTAAATTATTTAAAACCTCATTAATTTTGATATTACAATGTGTCTTACCATCTGTGTCCCAACAGCTGCCCAGCAGGTCCTCTTCCCCAACCTTCTCTGAGTCCTCGGGATCCTTGTGACTTGACCATTTAACCGATTGTGTGCAAAAAAAAGTGCTGCACAGAGGTAAAACAACCCAAGACTGAGTTTCACAGCATTTAACTTCAAGTTACAGAAAGATGACATTAGATGACACTATTAATTGCACTATCTTTCAAATTAGACGCCTTGCATGTTATTTCTGTGGGAAAATTTTGCATTTTCATATTGAAAACACTAAGGCTTATAATAAATTTAAACAGAAATCACTGTTAAAATTAAAGTTGTTCTCGATAATCTTTTCAACATTGTACTTAGGTTTAATCATTATATTCTTCCTTAAAAGAACTGATTATTTAATCATACTATATTAATACATACTAGTGCTGTCCTTAATGTTAATTGATCTAACTTTAATAAAGTCTCACCATTAGGTTACTGTCTTTTTTTATTATGCAGTGACTGACACACTCCTTTCAGATTTTACTGTTCCAGCATCAGATGTTCATCAGATTGTTCTTCAATAGCACCTTTGCTGCTATTGAAGTCCTGATCTTTTCCATGTAATGTTTCTTCTTTTGGAGAAACCAGTCTGACTTTGCATTAGAAGGACATTTCAGTGATTTGTTTAAGATAATATAAGATACTTCCTTTCTTGAGCACAGCATGTTTAGCAGATGTTAAGGGTGTTTTGTAATCTGTTTCATACTTTACTATTTTTAAAATAAATTATAAATTAAAAGCTAAATTAAAAACAAGACTTCCCCCAGATGCTTTTCTTCCATCACCTGATGGCATCTTCAGTGGTAGTTATAGTGGTTGCCCTCTGATGGTGCTGCAGTGACTCCTCCTTCCTGTGACACAATAGCAGATTTCAAGCAGGTGGGAGTAGGAGGATTTCTGTATTGCATAAGGTGTCTTTTTTTAAATTTATCAGAATATTTTCAAGATAATTTAACTGATACTTAGTGTGTGTGTGTGGGGGGGGGGGGGGGGGTGCAGCTATTAACTTTGTTTAATATTTGTTATGAGCAACTTGTGCTCCAAAATTGTTTGAGTTAATGCAGTTTTTCCTATTTGTTTTTTCATAGCTGATTCATCTTCTTTTTTCCTTTCATCTATTTGTTTTTTGTTTTTTTTCCTGTATACTTATTTTTATTCCTATCATTTATGCACAATGACTTTACATTACCCTGCATAGTTATTGGAATATATAATTGTTGTTTTCATAAAATAATTCTTAAAGTATCAGTAAGTGAACTGTAATATGGAAAAGATGTAATAAAGAATCACAGGATGTGTCCTGTAGACATGGAATTTAGGAAATAATAAGCTGAAAAAAATTGGTTTTGTCATGAGTGGGATTCGAACCCATGTATCCCACTCAAAGCAAAACCAATTTTTTACAGCTTATTATTTCAAGATATAGTATATTTTATTTTTTATGGTTCTCTTTGTGCTGGTGTTGATCCATAAAAAGTAAAATACCATTGATGCACCCAATATATAATGTTGGCTTCAATTGAGCACACTGTAAGGCGGTAGTTTCAACATGGGGGATGCTGTCCTCTGTCATGAAGCTAGAAAGGGGGGGGGTCTCATCAGGACACCCTCTGTCTGTTCCCATATTGTGCCTTTTTAGTCACATCACTGCATCGAGTACTGGGATACAGTGATACATCAAAAGAATGCACTATGGTTGTTTGTTGTATTATTAGTACATTTTTACTATTACAATTCTTAATTTTTCAGATTCTAAACCAAAAATTATAGAAAATCTGAAAAATTAGAGTAGTTGGCAGCTCTATCCATTATTTCTAACTCTAATGTTTATTACACTCTGAATTTTCATTATAGTTTAACTAAGTTTATGTTTCAGTGTAAATTCTGTCAGTTTATTTGGGATTGTATTTTGTTTTATGTATATCTTTATTTTTTAAATATTAATTGTAATTATATCACACTTTTTAAATTTATCTAAAGGCTTCAGATGCAATTAATAGTAAACAATTAAAACCAAATTGTAAAATTAAAGTCTCACAACTAACAAAAGGAAAACTGGCCATATTTATTTGTTAATATTGTATCATAATGTATTGTGACCATTTTGCCAGAACTATGCAGAAACACTTTCTCCAATGCAAGGCTGCTGTGCTGAAACTGCATCAGGCAAAGTGCTCAAATATAATAAAAAAAAAATGTGTTAGGACTTCATTTCATAGAAGAGGTTGTAAGTGAAATTGGCAATCATAAGTGTAGTCTTATAATAATTGAATCAACAAATATTTTGTTACCAAACTCTTAGGTTTTACAGTTAGATATTAATCATAATAAAAAAAAATTAATAGTTTTAGTATTATTATTGAATTGGAGTCTGGTATGTTTGTAAAAGGAATTTAAAACTTGCTACTGCAATGGAAATAACCCAAAGAGAATGCAGGAGTTGGGAACTAACAATGTTAGTATAATTATTGGTGTAAATAATGAGTTACTGAGAGAGACTGCCAACTACTCTAATTTTTTCGGATTTTCTATGTTTTTTGGTTTAGAATCTGAAAATCCTAATTGGTCATTTAAAATCCAATTTTTAGGGTTTTTAGTTTTACCCTTACAAAATTCTGCTCTCAAATTTAACAATATTTTTGCATTTTCCCAAAAGGAGAATATTAATAACAGGGATGAATTGTTTCCAATTTAGCTGCATCTCCACTTCCTAATCTGTGCTTGTCTGTGGAGCTCACATGCACATCAATCAGAGGAAATCCATAAGACTTCAGCTGACCATTTCCAAAGAGAACAAATAGCAAAATCCACACCCAAATTCTTTTACAAAGTTAAAGATTAAGGGATTGTTTCTAAATAGGCGTTTTTTTTTTACCTATACCCAACTTTCCTGGCTCTGGCCAACTAAAAGCTAATTGAATTACTTAGAATTGGAAACTTCAGAGTGTAGGAGATAATACAGATTAGAGAACTTCCCTGATATGTGGGCAATGATAGGCACTGCAACTTGAATGGGTCTCATGCATGTCCACTATGGGCTAATGGGTTGATATGGGATTAAAACTTTTCTTTCGGTAGATTTGAGACAAGTTGACAGCTAGGCTACTGCTTTGTCCTTTTGATTGGCTGATCAAAGCTCCTCTCTATAGTTTAGTTTCAGTATTGGCTCTATTCTTATCTCTGCAATTTCTCATTTGCAGTTATGCTTAAAAAGTTTCATTACTAGTTTTGTGTTAAGATTTTTACTATGCCTCCTAAATGTTCTCACAATCAAAAATATTTGGCAAAATATTCCTTGGAATTTGAATGTGTGAAATCATCACATAAAGGGAAAACTTGCTTTTCGTTAATTCTGCAACTGTTATATTAGCATCAAACATGGAGATCGGAGAGATATTTTACTGCATAACAAGGAGTTATAATCAATTATGCATTTTATGTTCCCTACTTTTAAGATACTTATCTTCGTATTGCATTTTGTTTGTCATTTGTTGACCAATGTCAGTTCTATTTGACCATAACTTCATGACCTGGCAGCTGATTACAAGAGGTGATTTGGATTGTTTTACATCTGAGTTGCATTTTCATGCTGCTTGGCAGATATCTGTGGATTATTAATCAATTTACGTATTGACTGTTAGTTATTAATTATTAGCTATTAGGTTAACTTTCGTTAATAACAAAAACGTATGAATGCAGTGACTTGGCTGCACAAAGCCACTGCTTCCTGAGGTGCATGATAAGCTGCCAGTGCTGGCAATCCAAGCACTTTCCCAAAAGAAACATTGTAGAGAAGGATGCAATAACATTACTTTTTATTCCCTCTGTATTGTAACACCAACTTTTGCAATACATTGTAGAGAAGGATGCAATAACATTACTTTTTATTCCCTCTGTATTGTAACACCAACTTTTGCAATATATTGATTAATCAGGGGATGATGCCTATGTATTGATTATTAATTATTAGCAATTAAGTTAACTTTAATCAATATAAAAATGTATAGATGCAGTTAAGTTGGCTGCAGCAAAGTACCATTTCCCATGCTGCATATGAAGCTTTGCCATTGCCAGTGATCCAAGTGCTTTCTCAAAAAACAAAACATACTAAACTCAATAATTGTTGCTATGCTTTCTGCATTGTAAACATTAACTCTTGCAAATACATCTATTGATCTGTTGTTTATCATTGGACGATGCCTACTATATTATTGTTGATTATTAGCAATTAAGTTAAATTTCATTAATGTGAAAAGGTATGCATGTTGTAGATTTTCTACACTGCAAAAATGTAACTAAATTGATTTAAGCTTTTCGTTTTAAGATGGGAAATTTAATTCGTAATTAGTTAATGGGTACCATAAATGATCACTAAACTCAGATTGTTTGAAATGGGAAGACTAATTTGCTTTCACCTGTAATCGATCAAGGCTCACAAGGTGTGGGAACTATTATTTTAATCAATAATAACTACTAACTAATAATAAATGTATTTATGCATTGATTAATAATCAATATGTTGCTTAAATTCTTCAAAATACAGTAATTTATTAGTTTTCATAAGTGCTTTGATTTCCTCCAATTATTTATTCTTCCAAATCATAATTTTTGTCATTCAACGTTGGCAGCTCTGAACGGAGTTTATAAAACCACCACTTTCTCATGGTGCAGGTCGTTAGTAAGAGAGATTCTCTTTTGGAAGAGAATAAAGTGGAGAGCTGCCAGCTCAGTGTGGCCTACTGATCTGGTCATCTATAGCCACTTTTTTTTCAACCCTGCTGAGGAATGGTCAACTTCACAGGGTCCTGGTGCTGACCATTTATAACCACTAGACTGGTTTATGGATTTGAGCGTGATTATGGATCCTGGACTTGCTGCACTAGTGGGCCTCTGTCGAGGGAGAATCTGCCACTGTTTCCTATTTGCTTGTGGATTGCTAGCCCTTGCACGGGATATCTTATAGCAGCTGGTGGATAATCCTGATCAGAGGCCATCGCAGGTACCTGAACCTCACTTAGCTAGTTGGGCATCATCAATCCTAAACTAGAATAATGTGTCTCAGGCAGGCCATATGGCTCTTGAAAAAGTCCACTTGAAAAGGTGGTGTCTGAAGTTCCTACCAGCATCAGTGACTTCAGCCTTTAGCAGAGGAGAAACAGGTCTTTGCCCCATGCCTGTGATCAGAGGGCTGTTTGATATTGTTGGCCCTACCTATCTCAATAAACCTAGTTTTAAAAAAAATCCTACTGATCATTTTCTCTCTGCAGGTATGTGGAACATGAGTACGTTATATAGAGATCATTCTCTTGATGTCCTCATACATGAATTCCAGCATTGTAACCTAGACATTCTTGGCTTGCAAGAGACACCAGATGGACAGATAAAGGTGAGATACTTAAAAATAACTTTAAATTTCTCTTTTCAGGCAGAGAGGATGGAAAGCATGTCCAAAGTGTAGGTTTGCTTCTCAGCCAGTGATGCTCTTCTAGGATATGACTGCATTAATGAAAGATTTCTTACAGCAAAATTTAAAACAAAAATTAAAACTTGAATGCCATTTGTTGTTATGACCCCACAGAGGACTCTGATGAGAATGAGAAAGATATGTTTTACAGCCAGCTTCAGGATATTTTGAATTCTGTGAAGAAAGGAGACATTTTTCTTGTGCTAGGGGATTTTAATGCTAAAGTTGGTACTGACCGTAATCTTTGGGCTGAAGTTTTAGGTCCCTTTGGCATTGGTTGTTCTAATGGCAATGGGGAATGTCTCCTACAGGTAACTTAACTTAATGGTTTGCAAATAACTAACACATACTACAAACATCGGGACATTTATAAATATACATAGGTTTCACCTGATGGGTTGCACAGGAATATGATAGATTATATTTTAATTAACAGAAAATGGGCTAGTTCAGTTAGGAATACCAGATCATACAGAGGACCCGAAATTAGGTCTGACCATTACCTGGTCAAAAGTGTTTTGCAGCTAAAGCTTAAGAAATGTTGTACTAAGTTTAAAATAATTAGCTATAACACTGTGAATGCCTGAAAGATCCAGGTATAGCCAAAACATACCATGATAGGCTATTTAGTCATTATGACAATCGTGGTTTGATTACTGCTGAAGTTGAGAATGAATGGGATCGGTTTAAACAGGCTTTTCTTGAAACAAAAAAGAATAGAGTAGTAGAAGGGAATAGAGGAAGCAAAATTATTTGAGTGATAAGGTGCAATGCTCCAAAGATTATTTATTAACCTTTAAACTTGGACCTTTGATCCAAATTTATTCAAATTCCAGATAGCTGTATCAGGCACCAGGCAATAATAACTTGCTAAATAAAGTTGAAATAGGGTTCGTTTTGTATATAGCATTACTTATCGAGTAAGAATTCAAAAAGGATTGTCAAGTTTAATTAAAGTTTAAATATAGTCAAAAATCAATTAACATTGCTCTAGAGAAAAATAGCAAAAATTCAAAAGTTTCTAAAACAAACAGTTTATTTCCAAAAAATTCAGACTCGCCCAATTCAATATTAGAATACAAAACATAACTCCTTCTGTCTACACAACACATACTTCTGACTCCTACACCTCTACTCACTACACAAAATCTACCTCCCCACTTCACATCTCTAACAAACTACTATACTCTGTGACCTAATGTCACTACTACAACAAACGGCGTACAAAGCCAGCACGTGTCTGTTGCACGCCGGGAAAGACATTTGCATAATCTGACGATCGTGCTAGCTATGATGCAAGAGGGGTCATGTCCTACACGCACATATTAGCGGTTGACAATCGAAAGGTCGGAGTTGTGCGTGCGCAGCTCCTATTGCTCAGAAGTGAGAATTGCAATCGGTCCAAAAAATGAAATAATAATCCCCAAAATGATAAATATAACATAAAGTAAAACTGGTTAAAGAAAAGTAAAAGTGAATGGGTGAACCATCACAACTTCCCCTCTTAAAGGGAGTCAGTATTTGACCTAACAGAATTTGATGAGCAAATTTAGATTAATAGGACACTTCTCACATTATTTACACATTGCTGAACATAAAATATAGTAAAAGTATGCTTATGCAAATTTTGATAAGATGAGCTACTCTCACTTTGATACAATTTTCCATCACCACCAAATTTACCTCCTCCCATTCCACCTATCAAGTGTGTAAAGCTACCTAGTGTATATATATATACCAATGGCTGTGACAGTTAATTGCATGTTAGTGATATCGGACTACCTAGTATCACATTCTGATACAAACTTCAAAAGTTTCATACAATAACCTGTACAAGAAGCTGGTTAATATTACTCCTGCCCTTCTTAATTTCTAAAAAGGTTAAAGAAAAAAATCAATTACATCAAATTCAGCTCTTTCACAGAATATAATTACAGATGTATCAAGCAGGGTACAGAATTTTTGCTTATCCCCTAACCACAGTTCATGTATGAGAAAGCTAAATCTCCTACCATACATAAAAAAACGGGTATTGGAACACTGTTAAATCCTACTAACTACATCAAACACAGAAATCTAAGAAATTCCAAATTTTACTAATAAGCTGGAGTGTAATCATCCACTAAATCTTCAACTAGACAATAATCGCGAGCTAGCTGAAATAAAAAAAACGCATTAGTTACCTCTCCTCATAGCACTTTACGTCCCCCTCCCAAAAGAGTTATGCTGGTGGCTGTCTCAATCTCCAGACTACGCTGTTAGGGGCAGCTCTAAATGGGAACCAAAAAAAAATCAAAAGCTTCTAAGAGATCATGGTCAGCTCATATATATACAAATAAATGCTGCCATGTCATCCCAATAATTTTTCATTGTTGATGAATCAATATCAGTGATGACACCAAACAGATTTAAACACACACACACACATCCATCCATCCATCCATCCATCCATCCATCCATCCATCCATCCATTCATCCATCCATCCATCCATCGTATCTAAGAGTAAAGAAAAAGTTGTATCAATAATTTATAATATATGATGCTAGCATCCATCCATCCATCCATCCATCCATCCATCCATCCATCCATCCATCCATCCATCCATCCATCCATCCATCCATCCATTCATCCATCCATCCATCGTATCTAAGAGTAAAGAAAAAGTTGTATCAATAATTTATAATATATGATGCTAGCATTCATCCATCCATCCATCCATCCATCCATCGTATCTAAGAGTAAAGAAAAAGTTGTATCAATAATTTATAATATATGATGCTAGCATCCATCCATCCATCCATCCATCCATCCATCCATCCATCCATCCATCCATCCATCCATCCATCGTATCTAAGAGTAAAGAAAAAGTTGTATCAATAATTTATAATATATGATGCTAGCATTTCATCCAATACAATTTCACTTTTTACATGAAAATACACTTTGCTAAAAAAAACCACATTTCAAAATACACCTCAAAATATTTAATCACTATACTATAAATTTTCTTCCATTCTCATCATTCATATCCATAATCATTTCAGAATTACTAAACTTCCAAATGTAAACCTACATTTTCAGTTTTCAGTCAGCTGAAATGAAAAAAATCAACAAAAATGCACATTAAATCACGGTAATACAATATAACAAATAGAACTTCAGATGAACAAGAATACATAATGGGCAGGGTGGGTTCGCATCCCACCCGACTCAAGACAATTTTTTCTCTAAAATTGATCGACGTTAACATCAGAGTGATATCTTCGTCAACATTTATTAAATATGTCAGAAAAACGTCTTCAATTTAAACAAGAAATGCTAACATTCAATTCCTCAGAATGTTAAAAAGATAATATTCATATTTCAAGAGTAGTAAGAAATTCCTAATAAGAAATATTTGACTAAGGTAGCATTGCTCAAAAAACATGAGTTTATAAAAAAAAATTACTAACTGAGCAAATGCATGTATTCAAAGCACCAAAGTGCTGAATTGTTTACAGAAAAAAGTTTCTTGAAAAAAAAATGGAGGGGGGGTGGGGCAAGAAACAAATGAGCCAGGGAAATGTAAAAGGGAGGATCCAAGAAACTGAATTTCTAATTCATTATAATATTTCCCCCTCCATTTTAATGGCTTCATGCAAAATGCATGAAATATAAATAAGTTTAATTATTTTTTGCCCCTATTACCATTATTAGAGGGGTGGGGGTGGCTCAGTCGGTAGCGCGCCAGGCTTGTAATCTGTAGTTCCCAGGTTCGAGTCCCAGCTGGGTCAGCGTTGAGATTTATCTCCGCAAAATTCCCCGCCCTGCCCACGGTCAGTAGGGGACACCGATGGGCTTGGAAAGGCCGCCGTCCATCGGATGGGACGTTAAGCCATGGCCCCGTGTGCGGGAGAGCCATACCCTGTGCATGTTAAAGAACATGCTGGATGGCCTTGACGGGAGGCTACCATCTGTCTCCCAACAGCTGTTCCAGTGGGTCCCCTCCCCCAACCTTCTCGGAGCCTTCGGGGTCCATGTGACCTGGCCATTCAGCATTGATGTGCAAAAAAGTGCCGCTCAGAGGTAAAACAACCCAACCATTATTAGCATTATGAAAGGAATTCTGCATAGACCCCTTGGTCTCCCCCCCCCCCCCTAGATTTGACACTGATATTGTTTATAACTACTGCTTCCACCATATATGTTCCTCTTTAGGCTGCAACTGGCAACCTCTGTTCCCATAAATGGTGACTGTGGTTAAGCACTGTAGCATTTCCAGAATGAGTTTTTATTTTGCAGCAACTAAAAAGAATATCATTTGATGAATCATCGATACATATCTAGTGAATAAAAATAATTATAGTAAGGAAAGACGTTTTAAGCCAAAAGATAATAAATTGGAAAGAAAATATTAAATTACATATTTGTTGCTTGATTTTCATTTCCTTGAGTTATAATAGAAACTTTTTCTCTGCTCAGTTAATGAATAAATTGCTAGTCGTAATGAAATTAATATCACCAGTTCAGAACATATTTCTAATTTCTGTTCCCTTTCAAAAACTTTTGCTTTCTGTAAAAAAATATGCTGTATCATCAACTTGTCAAAATGTCCTTGTCACCTGAAATATTTAGCTGAAAAATATTGGTTGCTCTGAGTGGTATTCAAACCCACATCTTCCAGAAGCATGCTAGACATCATAATGCTAGACCACCAGAGATTAACCATTTTCTTCAACAAAGTGACGTAAGCATTCCCGCATTTTTCGTTATTCACCGCTGGCACCATTTATGTCAGGAATCGGGCAGCCAAATTGCTTTGTTATGATGGAAGGTATATTTTTTATTCACTCTCACGTTGTTATATAAATACTTCGGTGGGTTCAAATCCCACTCAAGGTAACCAATTTTTGAAGCTAATTATTTTAGGCATTTCTCATCTACAGGACATTTTCCTGTAATACTTTATTACTGTCCTTTTCAACCTTATTATCAGATTATTTTATATATTTCATGCACTAATTGGATAAACAAATCAGCAAATTTTTTTGTATTCTTGAAATTTGATTGTTTAACTTTCAGATTCTATATTTAAAAAAGAAAAAAGTTTTCATTTGGGGATTTTTTTTTACACAGCAGTGTTTCTTCTGTTGGTCATTCCAAATTCCATTTCCAGAAAAAAATCTTATATCAGCATGCTAATTGCCAAATACCTGTTTATCTTGTACTATCGCTGCCAATAATATCAACATTATAAAGTTTTTTGCTTTACAGAATCACATGATATGTGTGTTGGAACACTTTCTGCTGAAAATAATAAGACTGAACTGACTATTCACAAAGCTCCTGTTGAATCTGAAAAATGTGAAGCACACCTCACTGAAATAATTTCTGGTATGTTCTGTTTTTTTTTTGTTATTAACATGTGGAAAAATATGATTAACTTGATTGGTCTTATTGTTTGTAAACTGCAATATTTTTCCATGTTTCTAAAGGTAAGGTAATATGACTTCATTGTTAATGTGTTATTGTAAAAGAGAATGATGAAAGGGATAGATATCAAGTGTTATGCGTGGATTGTCTGTTAATTTTAAAATTTTAAACCATGAAAGGTTCGCTACAATGAGATTGAATAGACTGTGAATGTAGGACAAGTTTTTGATTTTTATTTATGTGGATAAAAGCATGAAAAAAATATATATTTCAATCAGTTTAATAAATCATGTAATATCACCCAGTCAAGTGATTTTGAATAAGGTATTGTAAAACAGACTGCACCAAAAAACAGTTACAGGTTACCCAACAGCAAATTGGAAGGAACTGAATGTCATGGCTGTTAACCATTCTATATTGTCAACTATTCTTTTCAAGCACTCGATTTAGTGAAAACAAAGGCCAAGGTTTTGCCTATGATGCTGATCCAGTCAATATTTAAAGAAACTTGAAATTATTTTTTTTTAATTAGGTCTTAAGGTTATATTCAATCTTAAAATATTAAATTGCTTTTTAATTTATTCATTATATAGGTGAAATCTGTTAAATAATCCATTAATGAAGGCAATGTAGCCTGAACAATTTATTTGTTTATGAATTAGAAAACATTTCTTTTATGATTTGAGGAAATGCACATAGTTCAACAAATGAGTAGCTTTGTGTTTTGTCTGCATTTTGTTATCTTTTCGACATTCAATTTTAGTTGAAATTTAGAACAGTTCACATATAAAGTTTTTGTTTAAGTTTACATCAAAATAAATACAAAAATTTTTTTGGCTGTGTTTATATATTCAGATATTCATAATAAATATTGAGATAAACTCGACAGTTCAACATCCAGTAATGAATAGTCACTTTTTGACGTCGATTCCAATTTTAGAGGAAAAATTGTGTGAGTGGGATACGAACCCATGACCTCCTGATAACATGTCAGGTGCTCTGGAACCACTGAGCTACCGGCTGCCGATCAAGATCTCCTCTAATGCTATCAACATTCTCTTTGTCACATATAGGCGTTATTTTAGGCAATTTTTAGCCCTAGCGGCTTTTTATTTGCCAATAGATGGAAAGCATGTCTTACAAGTATGCTAATGATAATAAATATTGAGATAAACTCAGATAAACTCGACAGTTCAACATCCAGTAATAAATAGGCACTTTTTGACGTTGATTTCAATTTTAGAGGAAAAATTGTCTGAGCCGGGTGGGATACAAACCCACTACCTCCTGATAACATGTCAGGTGCTCTGGACCACTGAGCTACCAGCTGCCGATCAAGATCTCCTGTAATTAATGCTATGAACATTCCCTTTATGTCACATATAGGCATTATTTTAAGCAATTTTTTTTTAGGCTCAGACAATTTTTCCTCTAAAATTGAAATCGACGTCAAAAAGTGCCTGTTTATTACTGGATGTTGAACTGTCGAGTTTATCTTAGTTTATCTCAATATTTATTATCATTAGCATACTTGTAATACATGCTTTCCATCTATTGGCAAAAATAGAAAGCTGCTAGGGCTAAAAAATGGCTAAAATAATGCCTATATGTGACATAAAGGGAATGTTCATAGCGTTAATTAGTGGAGATCTTGATCGGTGGCCGGTAGCTCAGTGGTCCAGAGCACCTGACATGTTATCAGGAGGTCATGGGTTCATATCCCACCCAGCTCAGACAATTTTTCCTCTAAAATTGAAATCGATGTCAAAAAGTGCCTATTTATTACAGGATTCAGATATTCAGCAAACACTCAAACCCTTATGACAGGTCTGTTCTCTGCTGCTAAGCAGCAAGAATGTTAGTTTTGAATTTAATTATTCCAAGGGCTAGAGAGCAAGAATTGTGGTGGCACATATCAGGTGTCACCATCTAATTTAAATTCTGTGTATACCGTCAACTCTTTGCCAGCCATCATGCTGCATACCTGGACTTCTTGCATGTCTTCACAGAAGGCTCAAAGTCTGACACATTAGTAGGATCACCCATGGTCTGCTGTGATGTGATAATAGCAGACCAGATCCCACAGCAGTATTTCATCTTCACTGCAGAGTTGCATGCTATCAGCCTCACCTTAGACTGCATGTGCCAGTAAGCATCATCGTCAGTGTGTAATAGAGACTGTTTCTGGTTGTGGTCAAGACTGCAGTGCCAAATTTTAGGTTGAAAGTCCAAAAGGGGGGCTTGTTAGAAGCAAAAATATTTACCATGCTATTCCTATGGGGATAGGTAATATAATTTATGACAAATCCCAATGCTCCGCAATTCGAGACTGCACTACATCTTTAGGGAGATGACACATTTACCACTATCCACCGTCGGAGCTGAACAGTACTATAGAAGTAAAGTCCAGCACTTGCCAAAACCTAACTATAGTCTTCGTCCTGGGTCACCACAAACGAGGATATTGAGAATCCAAGTTGCTCCTGCACCCCTGATGCCTTCCTTTGGGGACAGGTATTATGATTAGCGACAAACCCCAGATGCTACGCAATTCAGAGACTGCACTACATCTATCGGGAGAATGCCACATTATACCTGTGGGGTGGGGTGGCTCAGTCGGTAGCGCGCCAGGCTTGTAATCTGTAGTTCCCAGGTTCAAGTCCCAGCTGGGTCAGCGTTGAGATTTATCTCCGCAAAATTCCCCGCCCTGCCCACGGTCAGTAGGGGACACCGATGGGCTTGGAAAGGCCGCCGTCTGTCGGATGGGACTTTAAGCCGTGGCCCCATGTGCGGGAGAGCCATACCCTGTGCACGTTAAAGAACACGCTGGATGGCCTTGACGGGAGGCTACCATCTGTCTCCCAACAGCTGTTCCAGTGGGTCCCCTCCCTCAACCTTCTCTGAGCCTTCGGGGTCCATGTGACCTGGTCATTTAGCCCATGGTGTGCAAAAAAGTGCCGCTCAGAGATAAAACAACAAGCCACATTATACCACTACCCACCATCATGGCTGAACAGTACTATAGAAGTAATGTCCCACCTTTGGCAAAACCCAATTCTGCTCTGTGTCCTGGGTCGTTTCAGACAAGGATATTGAGGATCCAATTTGAAACAGCATGAGAATTGCTGTCAAATTTATTGTTGTCATTTTCTGCTCCCTAACTGTGAACATAAAGTGTTAAAATAACATTTAAATAGGCTGCCGTTGCCAAATTCCCCCACATTTCCAAAGCCATTATTGAGGCGTTCCATTGCAGCTAGGGACCTGGTTTTCTAACCCAACATGGAGTCAGGCAGGGGAAACCCGCCTATGAAATTTGGGACATTTCAGTGAAGTACATTGGGAATTACAGAATGCCAAAATCTGATGAAATAAATATCTTAATTGTTTGCTGTGGACTCTGAGTGAGTGTGCCAAGTCAGCAATGACTTTATAACACTGGGAAATTCTTCGTGTTTAAACTGTGATAAAATGTTGGGGAGGGGGGGATACTCACTAACCTTTAGGTTTGTAAAGGTGGGAATTTACTCTAGAATTGTCATATTCTGAATAAACTGTGGATGGGCAAATGAACAGATGTGGGTGAACAGGTGGTTCTTGTATGTCTGAGATGGTGGAAGTTTTTAGCTCCCTGTGAATCCACAGGTACTTGACTGATTGGTCCCAGATTTGGTGTGGTGGTTCTCTCTTGTCTCTCTGTATTGGGTTAATAGATCCTGTTCTTGGCTGCTGTGTGTCATGATTGATCCCATTATGTGTGTCCGAAATCTTTGGAGGTGCTGCTATTGACCCAGCAACTTTGAAAGCTATGAATGGACTTATAAATGGAGTGGTGAGTTCTCAATGGGAAACAAGAAAGGTTATCAAAGAGCAGACATTTGCTGCCAAACCTTTGATAGGATATAGTTAGTACTAAATAATTCTAGAACAAACACTGGTTTTAAAAAAATATATATTTTGAACTACTTTATCTTAACTGGCATAATGAGCAGAGAATCTAGTTACTGTTCCTGAAGTCTTGTGTGTTATTAGAGAGAGTTCAGGCTCAAATTTTCAAGCCCATATCCACCCAATCCAAGTTAGAGAAGAAAAGATCTGACACAGTTAAAATAAAACATATTTGCAGACATGCATATAGTTAAACCATCTTTAACTTGTTTTCAGAAAAACGAGCTAATGTTTTCACTTTGCTCTCTGTCTGTAGACATTGAACTTTTTAGTGTTTAGAGATAAATTAAAAATTCTTTTTGTGTTGATAGGCATTGAAAAATTTTATAATTTGCAGTTTTGGAATTTTCCTTTAGCTATAATTGCACCCTCTAATGGTGGAAAAGGTTGAAAATTTCAAAATTTCAATCTAATATTTCAAGCAATGTAATTATGTTAGAAGTAATTATAATGCATATGAATAGAAAGGCTATTTATTTCTGAAGAGGGAAATAAATTTTTACTTGAAGAAAATTTGGTGAATATGGGAATCTTGTTTTCAAAGAGAATAAGTTCTTCTTTTACCTACTTTTGCACTCTTTAACAGTTTTAATTCGAATGAAATTGGGAAAAGCAAATAGTAGTATTTTTTTCTTAAAATTAAAAAGTTGCTGTTCTCACACACCTGAGAAAAAGGGTTAAAGAGTGCAAATGCAAACTTTTCTGAGATTCAAAAAGTGCAAATTGTAATATTTCATCAGTACCCATTCAACCAAAAATAATTTTTACTTTATCTCTAAAAACAAATCACACTATCACCCATTTTTCTGTTTTTTACCATAAATAAATCATTTGCAATATTTGTTAAAAGTTTCACTGTTTCCATATTTAGTGTCCTCTAACAATGTAAATTAAAACTGTCTAAGGATTTGAGAAATGTGAATTATATTTCATTAATACCAATTGAACTAAAAAAAAATTCTAATTATTTCTTAAACCGGTTGTGTTTTCTGCCTCCTGGCTCTAAGGGGGCAACTTATTGTTGCAAATGCAAATCTTATGACTTTCACATTCTACCATCAAAATTTCAGATTTATAGCATAAATACATTGCAGCATTCATTTAAAATTTTGCAATTTTCAAAATTATCCACCATTAGAAGGTGCATTTTAAACTCTTGGGAGATTTGGAAAGTGCAAATCATAATAGTTCATCAGTACCTGTCCAACCCAAAAACAATTTTTAATTTATCTCTTAAAGCAAATAAGTTGTGTTTTATCACACCCTTGGGGGGGGGGGGGGGGAATGGGGTCAACTTATTATTGGCAATTAAACATTATGACCTTTACAATCCACCACATAAATTTCAGATTTATAGCATAGATACATTATTTGCAATATTTGTTTAAAATTTTGCAATTTTCACTTTTTCCACTATTAAAGGGTGCAATTTAAACTTTTTTTTTGGGTTGGATAAGTATTTTTTTTTCAAAAAGTAAGATACCTATCCAACCCAAAAAGAATTTTTTTCTTAAAGCAAAAAAGTTGCATCTCCCATACTCCCTGGGGTAAAGTATCAACTCATTGCTACCAATGGAAACTTGTGAACTTTATATTCCACCATCAAAATTCAACTTTTCAGCATAAATATATCGTTTGCAATATTTATTAAAAATGTTGCGATTTTCAATTTTTTCCACCATTAAAAGGTGCAATTTAAACTTTTCTGATATTCAAAATATGTGAATCATAATATTTTATCATTACCTATCCAACTGAAAAAGAATTTTTTTAGTTATCTCTTAAAGCATAAAAGTGCTTTCCCACACTTCCTGAGGTAAGGAGTCAACTCATTGTTGCCAATGGAAACCTTGTGACCTTTACAATCCATCACCAAAATTTCAACTTGCCAACATAGATATATTGCTTAAAATGTTCATTAAAAATTTTATAATTTTCAACTTTTTTCACTGTTAAAGAGTGCAAATGCAAACTTTTCTGAGATTCAAAAAGTGCAAATTGTAATATTTCATCAGTACCCATTCAACCAAAAATAATTTTTACTTTATCTCTAAAAACAAAAAGTTGCATATCTACAGATAGATGACAAAGTGGAAACATTGCTGTTTTTATTTTAAAACAAGATAAAAAAAAAAAGGACATGTATTTTACAATTACTTACAAAATCCTCAGATTTTAAAAGAACAGTTTTTAGTTAATTTTTGCAAGAATGTTGAAACTTTAAGAAAAAAATGTGTTGACAATAATTCAAATTAACTTGTTAACTTAAATCAGAGGGTTGCTTCAAAATATAGGAAAAAAAATGGAACAGTAATAGTGTATATCACATCTATGGAATGGCAATCTGAGAGCTGGAAGAAATTGTACCATAATAAATTGCACAAAATGAAAAAGGCAGGTATGATTTTTCAAGTTTGAATTTTTTTTATGACATATAAATAAAAAAATTTTAAATGATGATTTCTGTTTCAAAAAATAGAAGTTTCATTTTTTGCACTAGTGGCATTTGCCAACACCTAATATGTGCACACTAATATGTGGAAATTTGATATGCTCTGCAATGCCAATAGCTCTGGAAGATTTAATAGTATATAAATAAATGAAAAAAAATAAATATCCCCTCAACCAGCTGCTTGCCACAGAGGTCTGACAGGAGCCTGTCAGTTTATATGCCAGAGTAGAAGATCTGAGAGGATGGCAAGACCTCAGCAGAAAAACAACACGAACATCCATGCTTTACCCGGGGCTCGAACCCAGGTCCCGTAGATCAGTAGCCAAGCGTGCTAACCACTCGGCCACGGGACGGAGATCATGAAAAAGAGATTATAGCTGGTTAAATCCACTTCTTTATTCCAAGGTTCTTATGACCTGAAGAGTTGATGCTGATGATAATTCTCCCTCATTTCTTTCTCAATTTCTATATCTTTCAAAATCAGTAAACTTTTTATTTCATTAGTAATTGTCTGTTTTTTCTGATGTATTTTGTGGTCACTGTCATTTTTTAAACAATTCAGCAACAATTCTTTTTTTTAGTCAACGTTATGCTCAACATGAGCAGTTCGACCTTTTCATGATTAATTCCAAGATATTTTTTTTCACATTTTATACCATATGATTTGCATCTAACAGTGTGTTTGGTGGGTTTTTTTTCTTTGCAATCTCAGATGCTGTTTCTTCGTCAATTGCATTCGCAATTTTCCTTCTCATATCATTCGAATAAAAAGTTTTAAAAGTCTTTATGATCCTTTGATCTGTGGGTTGAATGATTGAAGTCATTTTAGGTGGTAAAAAAATAAGTTACGTTGTTTGTTTGCTGTACAACCATACAGCTAGCAAAATTTCTAGTGTCATTTTTGAACATTACAGTATTTTCAGGCAAAGCTAGTCTGTCCCTTGACACCTCATTAAATGGCTTGGATGTTTGTATTGCCTTTCTGCTGAGATCTTGTCTTCCTCTCAGATTCTTTTCTATTTTGTATAAACTGACAGGCTCTTGTCAGACCTCTATGGCAAGCAGTGTGCTTGAGGGGATTTTTTTTTTCATTTATAGTATTAATTCTAGTAAACAATGACTTTTGTATAAGAAATTAGTGTGTGTTGAGTTCTCTAGTTATGATCCTTGTAAGCATCGTTTTTTATAGCTACTGAACATTATCAGTGGTGATCACCGTATTTAAATAATTTTCTACACTATTAATTGTTTTAAACTTTTAGAAATTTATATGAAATTTATTGTGGCAAAAATTACTTGATTTTTCATTATTCTTTTTCATGTTTTGCTTTAGGCCTTGAAGCCAATGAACAAAAAGAAGTTGATAAATATCAGAAGTCTATAGAAGAATTGCTTAAATATAAAAATCTGGACCAAATGCCTATGATGTTACTAGTCCAGTTAGTAGAGAAATTGGGTACAGCCTTGATTACAAAAGCACAATTATCAGAGAATTAAAAAAAAACTGAAGTTTGTGTGGTACAATTTTTACGTTCATCCTGAATATCACTAAATAGATGGAAGCAATAGAAGTCATCAATGTGGTCCAAAGCTAGTGCAAAGATTTACATTTTGTTTCTATTGTTTATTATAGCATACTTAATAGCAACATCATCTGTGGCATTCATTACCTAAGCATATCAAAAAGAATCAAATTTGCTTGATTCTGAACAATTTTAAGCAGTATCATAATACTTGTTAGCAAGAACTCTATATGAAAAATGAATGCTGACATGGCATTTTTAGATAAACAGCTTTCACTCACTCACCTTTTATATCAGCTTCTATTTTTCTGAGAATTTGCACATTTGAAATAATGTTTTAATCTATGTTGACTATTAGTGATTCTTGTACATAATTGAAAAATAAAAGTGTTAAAATGTTTAACCTCAGGAGTGCATCCATTGTTGTTCATAGAATATTAATAGCACACTTAGAACAAACTTTTACTACCATCATGAAAAGCTAATTTTTATTAATATTTGCCATGTTCATGTTTGTAATTCTCATGTTTAAAAATGTTCTTTTTTATGTTTTATCATGTAAGTATTAGAAATCTGTAAATATTTGATTTTGTCATAGAAAAATGTGCTATTTGTACCATGTAGCATTTATTGTTTTCATGTCTAATGTTTTTAATTTTGTCACTTCCAAATGTACTATAGATCCTGTACATGATATTAAGTTACATTTTGTGGCTGTTTACAAAATTACAGAAAAGGGAAATGAAATAGTATTGATAAAAACTTTTAAAATAGTAGTATGTTATAAAAGTTCATTAATAATATATAGTTACTAAACATTAATAGTAGAAGTCATTCCATGTGAAATGAACAAGCTCAGAACCTGACCCCTTGTTCTATTTTCATGAAACTGGGTAAGGTTGTTAGGCATCAAGACATATTTTGCCAAACTGCAGCTCCCTGTAGCAACTTAGTCTAAAGTTATATAGTACTTTCAAAAATGGGGGGGGGGGGGATTCATAAACGTGCTTATGGTTTTTCCAATTTAAGTGCTTAATCAAAATTAAAATGCATTTATCTCATTCTCTTAATCAATGTAGAGAGTCGTAGTTCAATTTAAGGTCTTAATATGGGATTTAAGCCAATATTTATTGGAAGTTCTAAATTTCGTTTGAGTTATATAACTATATAAAAAAGAGTTTGGAAAACATATTTATGGTTTCTTCAAGTTCATTTACTTCCACTTCATAGTTTATTCACCAGTTCAGTTCCTATTGTAAAAACAGGGCACTGAGTTTTATGCAGAAATGTTCAGTTTTTACTGTTTTGCAAAATATGGTTTCCCAGAGTCTAAAACTAAAATAGAAGATACCAATTTTTCTTATAGAACAAAAAAAAAAAATGCATTTTACAGATTTGCAATGAGCATTTTTTTCCTAAGCATGCAAATATTTTATGTATGTGTAGAGAAAAGATGAAGCAGCTATCAATTTTTTACATTAGCATGTGTAAAAAAATTGTGCCCAACTATTATGTAGTTATTTAACTCGTAAATAAAATGTAAATTTTTAGTAATTTGTTACCAAATGATTAAAAACAAACCTAGATTAACAGTTCTCAAAGTGTAGTTCCTGCACGTCCAAGAATCCATAGAAAGATATCCAAGATAATTGCATAGTTTTTTTTTTAGTATAACATAAAAGAGGTCAAAATAGTTGTTCAGTCATTTTGTTTGAGATTCCAGGTAATAATTCCTTTTATTTTATGCTCCTTTAAAGCAATGCCAGGAGATAAAGAAGTAAAAGTAAAAAATGACATTCACATTCCTTTAATGAAGCACTGCTAATTGCTAAGCACTTAAGTTATTCTAGAGGTATTGTCAAACACAAAAAGATCATATTTGACATACACCATCCAAAGTTCTGTACCCCCCCCCTCCCCCAATTTTTTATACACCTCGGAGCATGTTCATCTGAATTTCTTTTTTTGATGGAAAATTTATTTT
Organism: Ryuthela nishihirai; assembly: GCA_038380435.1. Lineage (NCBI taxonomy): Eukaryota > Metazoa > Arthropoda > Arachnida > Araneae > Heptathelidae > Ryuthela > Ryuthela nishihirai. Next base: position 40,623,576 of record JAWZYU010000022.1, read on the forward strand.
AAATGTGCTATTTAAGGTCAACATAGAAACTTAATATAAAGAAGTAAATGAACAAAAACTGGGTCTTCAATTTCTGAATTTTACTCTCATCTTTCATGTTTCTAATAGTAACTGATGTTTCTTCCTATAATAGTGGATGTGTGCATAATTGCAAAATACATTTAAAAATATGCTCTCACATGAAATCTGACCAGAATAACAAATGGCAAAATTAATGTACCCATGTTACATTGAAAATTTTGTGTAAATAAAATCATAGGATTTTTTTAAGATACCCTTTATTGTTCATTGAGAAATGTTGGGGGGAAAAATCATGTGACAAACTAGGGCATAATGAAATCAAAGTTTGCAATTTGGGTGAATATTATGATCTGAATTTAGTAACTGAAAAATATTTGTGTACAGAGTACTTTCAAAAATAGAAAAAACACTTTGTATGTGTTGGAGGTATTTGCTTACCCTTTTATATAAAGCACTAAAATTGTATGAAACTCACCGAATTTTAAAACAAAACAAAATTTTATTGATATTTCATAACATTACCTAACATTACTTGACAGTTATTAATATAAATTCTCAGACATGGATCATAGTAAAATAAAATATTTAATATATGAATATGAATAAAAAATAATAATTTTTACCTACTGATTACTCCCAAATGGTGACATCACTTTAAAGTTGCTATGGCAAATGACAAACATAATATACTGAACTAGCCAAAAGTTTACTTATGAAATTGAAATATAGGGGAACTATGAATTAAAAACGTTTCAAAGAAGAGTAAACTGAAAAAAGTTACAAAAGAAGCTAAATTATTTTGGAAAAAGAATGTTATGTTTTAATTAAAGTATTTAAATATTACCACTAATTTCTGCTGTCTCTGGTTAAGTGTACTTCCAGTGTTACCAATTGTCTGTTTTACAACTTTTCACATTCTAAAAGCAAAACAAACTCAAAACTAAAATAAAAATAAGCTGCAAAATATCAGTTCTTTTTCCATAGGGATGTTAACTGAATCATGTAACACAACATAAAATTCACATCATTCATTAGCACAAAATATTCACTGACATTTTACTAATTACACTTGACAATATTTTGTGCACACTAAGACCACACACATACCATATAAAAAGCACAAAAGATTATTGTGCATACACATCACAATGTCCATTATCAGAGCTTTAAGTATATTTAGTGAGTGCATTTTTTCTTTTTTAACATATCTAGTCATGATGTTTGCTTGGTTTAAATGTTTCTATCGTTGAGTGCCATCTGGTACAATTTTTTTTGTACACTTCATCGCACACTATCTTCTGGTTTTGTCTCATTTTTTGTTGGCCGGTATTCAAAAGTGATCTCCAAGGAAGGGGGATTTCAACAATGTCATCAATAATACATTGTTCTTTGCTCTTATATATAGCTAAATTTCTTGCTGTCTTGCTACATATAACAAACCCTAAATTTGCTAGACTTCAGATTTAATTGACAAAATCATTTCAGCTAGTAGCAGAAGACCTGCTGAAACAATGGACAAAGTCTGTTATTTGTGAATCAGTCCAGACAATATTCGGTATCAGCTGACCAAAAATGGAATCACTTAAACCCAGCACTTCCTCAGCAGACAATACTTGCTCTTCACTGCAATCAATCAGATGCATGGGGCCAGAGGAGCACAGCAGTTCCACCTCCGACTGAATATTCTGGTTTTCCATCCTCACCAAACACTGAAAGTGCTATACTGAGCGAGGCGGGGGTGGCTCAGTCGGTAGCGCGCCAGGCTCATAATCTGTACTTCCCAGGTTCGAGTCCCAGCTGGGTCAGCGTTGAGATTTATCTCAGCAAAATTCCTCCGCCCTCCCACGGTCAGTAGGGGACACCGATGGGCTTGGAAAGGCCGCTGTCCGTCGGATGGGACGTTAAGCTGTGGCCCCGTGTGCGGGAGAGCCATACCCTGTGCATGTTAAAGAACACACTGGATGGCCTTGACGGGAGGCTACCATCTGTCTCCCAACAGCTGTTCCAGTGGGTCCCCTCCCCCAACCTTCTCTGAGCCTTCGGGGTCCATGTGACCTGGCCATTTAGCCCATGGTGTGCAAAAAAGTGCTGCTCAGAGGTAAAACAACCCAACAACGCTATACTGAGCAGTAATTTTTTTACGTATTAATTTTGTTTAAATGTTCAATTTTTATTTTAATACACTCATAAATGGAAGAAAAAGCCTGTGATACTTCAGATATTGTATCACTTCATTAACATCCTCCTCCTCAAGCAGCCATGGGCTATTGAGGTCCAACCAGATTGTGCAATTTGGTTTTCCAAGTCCATGCCCTGCTGCATCTGGCCACTATAGGCCAATTCTAACAAGGTCCTGTTAACTGCTTCCTAGATGAGTTATTGTTAGAAAGACACTTTAAAAATTATAGAGTGTGCCAGATCACAGGGGCTGTGCCACTGGACTCACTTATATAATACTTAATTACTTTCATTTATGTAAATACATAATTAAGTTTTGTGAAGCTGCCACTCTTTCATAAAAAAATCAGTAAATATTGTAGAAAGGTTATTCTGGTTTTTATAAAATCCCATTCACTATGTATTAATAATTCAGATTGAACAGACATTTGGATATAATGGACACCCCATTCCCCAATAAGTCCATTAAAGCAAAGGTTTATTGCATTTTGTTACCTGAAGTTCATACTTATCCATAAAGTGTTAAGGCTTCTAATCAAGAGCTTCAAAATATATAAACTGCGACTCTATCTTGATTAAGGACTGAGATATGAACATTTTAATTAAACACCAAGTGTTGACATGGGTTTTTCCAGTTTTCAAAGAGCTTTGGGGCCACAACTTGGAGAGCTACAGTTTTTAAATCAAAGTGGAGTATGAAACAATATTTAAGTCAGAACTTTGAAATTTATTAAAAGAGTACTGAATACACTAAAAATTGCATTTATAATTTAGAGTTAGTAAAATAATCAGATGTTTTATAATGCAGAGAAAATAGTAATATTTTGCAGCTGAAACATGCAAGTTTTAGATTCAAGTTCTAAATCAGGGATCCCCAACTTTGTACCTATAGCAGCTGTCCCCTTATAAAGGGATATTAAAGGCACCCATGTGAATTGGAAATCATATAGATTGTTTCTGTGTTTTACTCAAATTCTGCAATAATATAACTTCAAGATTTATTTAAATTTTGCAAGTTTTTTAACCTTATAATTCAGAATTTAATATAGGATTTGTGAAATTTGGCGAGAACTTGTCAATGTAAGACTACTTTAAAATTATTAAATATAAAACCTTGCATATATATACTCTGTATGCATGTCCAGTGTTAGATTTATAGACTATCGGTTATAAAGTTAATTTTATTCTTGATAATACAAGCATGTGGCTCCTTAATGTTCAATTTAGTTATCATGTGCTTGAAACTTTGAACATAGTTTTTGTTCTATGGATATTTTGTCCAAAATATATCCAACCAGTAGCTTTTACATGTGGGGTTCTTCTCTAGTATACCAAGGAAATAAAACTTCCCAGGGGATGTTAGATTTTCACACAAATTAAAAATTTAATGATTTGTAGTCTGATTTTCATGGGAATATATAAATTTTATTCTGTTTCAAACATGATTATAGCAGTATTTTAAATTTTGTAACTGCAGGAAGTTGATTTAGAGAATCAAGTATGGCAATGTTGGAATGGTAGCATATAATTTCCTGTCCAAAGTGTTTTATTAGATTAGTTAGTACAAGAAAACAACTATGGATGGGACATTAAGCCAAAAGCATACTGAATACAGGAGAACCATATGCAGGAGAGTCATATATTGTGCATGTTAAAGAACATTGGATGGCCTTGATGGAAGGCTTCCATCTGTCCAGTGGTTCCCTGACTTTCTCTGAGTCCTTGTGACATAATTATTTAACCACTGTGTGCACCAAAGTGCAGCTCACTATAAAATAAACCAACTCGACCTGTGTTTGAGCATTACCAAATGGAATGGTTTTGAATGACATGTCATGTAGAATGAAAACTATAGAGAAGTGTCCTAATACTACTCTGAAGTTGTTTCACTCAGGTGTTGGAATTTGAAGTTGTCAGTATCCATCGATCCTCTCCTTACAATCATTTAATTTTCGTACACTAGTTACACATGCATATCCACTTTAATTCATAAGTGTGCAACTGGAAACCTTACTCTAAATATTAAATTATGGTCGTTTTTTACTTTAATAATCTAGAGCTTGCTATAAAGCAGTTTATAATGTTGATAGTAAATCTGCTTTTGACATGCCTAAAAAAGTGTTGGGACTGACTCCTAAGTGAGGGGAAGTATTAAATTCCTAAGTGGATATATAAATGACTAGAAAGTAGACTGATATAAACTTTTTTTGTTGTATTTAAGGTGAACTAATTGTTGCCTTTCATAAGACCTGTATACTGCACGACCAAATTATTAGAGAACTATGCTATTTCATAAACATTATATGAGAAAAATCATAATGAAAACAGAAACATTAATTTGTTTTCAGTATTACTAATTCAGTATTTTAAAAGTTATGGAAGTTGGAATATTTCACAAAGATATCCCTATTCTAAATAATCTTAAAAATTAGCAAAAACTGAATCATTGCACAGATCCTAAAAACAGATTTTAGTAAGTGTATCTGCTGAGGTCCTGCCATCCTCTCAGATCTTCTACTGTTGGCATATAAACTGACAGGCTCCTGTCAGACCTCTGTGGCAAGCAGCTGCTTGAGGGGGTATTTATTTTTATTTATATCAAAACATTTACTATTTTATTTCACCTTTTTGGGAACTAAAAATCAACTAAAAATTTTTTTTAATTGATGGAAAGATTTGATTTAAATTTTTAAGCTGTCTTTAGTGTCATTATCCAGTTAGCATATATAGGAACAGAGTTACTTAAATAACTGTCCCATAAAGGGAATTTTGTAGCCCTGAGAAAATGGGTGGAAAATACAAAAACAGAATAAGAAACATATTTATATTTTCAAGGAAATCTGCAAAACAAATTCAGTGGTAAAGTATCACAGGAGATGTCCTGTAGACATAAAACACATGAAATAATAAGCTGAAAACAAAAATTGCTGTGAGTTGTATTCGAACCCACTTCTCCCAATAGCCAGCCAGGTGTGCTAACCATTACAGCATCAACAGTTAATGTTTTCTTTTTCAGCATGTACTTTCATGTCAAACAAATGTTGGAAATCTAAAACAGAAAGCATTTTTTCCACCTCAGACGTATATTTTCTATTGCTTCAAAATGTACTTGAATAGCCTTTAGAAGGTCAGGAGTTAGCTCAGCTGGTAGAGTGCCAGGCTTATATCTGTTGTTCCCAGGTCTGAGTCCCAACTGTGCTTGTACTGAGAGCTTTCCACTAACCAGCATCACCACTCTGTCCTCAGTGAGAAAGGCTGCAGTTCATCAGATGAGATATCAACCCATGGCCTCATGTATAAGAGAACTGTATCCTGTTCATGTTAAACATGCTGGATGGCCTTGACAGGAGGCTTATGTATGCCTATTAACAGTGGGGCAGGGGTGGCTCAGTCGGTAGCGCGCCAGGCTCGTAATCTGTACTTCCCAGGTTCGAGTCCCAGCTGGGTCAGCATTGAGATTTATCTCCGCAAAAATTCCCCGTCCTGCCCACAATCAGTAGGGGACACCGATGGGCTTGGAAAGGCCGCCGTCCGTCGGATGGGACATTAAGCCGTGGCGCCGTGTGCGGGAGAGCCATACCCTGTGCACGTTAAAGAACACTCTGGATGGCCTTGACGGGAGGCTACCATCTGTCTCCCAACAGCTGTTCCAGTGGGTCCCCTCCCCCAACCTTCTCTGAGCCTTCGAGGTCCATGTGACCTGGCCATTTAGCCCATGATGTGCAAAAAAGTGCCGCTCAGAGGTAAAATACCCAACCCTATTAACAGTTACTGATTGGACTATACCGATTAACACTTAGCTGATGGACTTATATATATATATTTGAACCTCCAGGTCCTTTTGGCCTGGCCATTTTGTGCACACAACACCAGGGTAAATCAACTCAACCTTTGTCTCGTTTGGTCGTTTTATTTCTGAGCAGCATTTTTTTTTTGCATACAATGGACAAAATGGCCAGGTCACAAGCACTCCAAGTGTTCAAAGAAGGTTTGGGGGAAGGGAGTCACGGACAGTTGTTAGGAGACGGATGGGAGCCTCCTTGATTGCAGGGCCACAGCTTAGCGTCCATCCTACAGATGGCAGCCTTTGCTAAGTCTATTTGTGCCCCCTACTGACCCACATTTTTAGGAATTTGAAAGAATGAAATTTGGTTTTCCACTGGCATGGCATGGAAGTTCTCTAATAATTTTACATTGTATTTTACAGATGGCAGTTAACATTGTAAATCTCCAAAAAAGTGCTAGGCTTCTGATTGACCAAATAATATCTTATGTTCCTCTCTTTACATATGTATGTAGTAGAAAGTAATTATTTCTTTTCATGTGAAATACTTAATTGTATTAGAGTGGATATCATTTGCCAAATGTTAATCTATGTAAGGGTTAATATTCCTTTCTTTAGATAGTCATCTGACATTGTCTTAATCTACATACTGCTATTCATTATTCTTTGTAGCCATCTGATGTAGTCAGGGCTTTTCATTCTGCAGGCAAAATTCCCCGCCCTGCCCACGGTCAGTAGGGGACACCGATGGGCTTGGAAAGGCCGCCGTCCGTCGGATGGGACGTTAAGCCGTGGCCCCGTGTGTGGGAGAGTCATACCCTGTGCACGTTAAAGAACACGCTGGGTGGCCTTGACGGGAGGCTACCATCTGTCTCCCAACAGCTGTTCCAGTGGGTCCCCTACCCCAACTTTCTCTGAGCCTTCGGGGTCCATGTGACCTGGCCATTTAGCCCATGGTGTGCAAAAAAGTGCCGCTCAGAGGTAAAACAACAACTCATTCTGCAGGTAGCCAATGTATAGTTTCTGAAACATGGTCAATGCATTATTCCACTAATAAATAGTTTTCTGTGGCCTTTTTATGAAGATTATGCCTTCGTTTATGTAATGAAGAGAATAAAAACAGAAAACAATTTACTGTAATATCCACTAATATTTAAAGAATTTTTATATGCTAATAATTATGAATAATTTATTATTTCACCCAATGACATAAGTTCAAGTTTTGTTAAGATAGTGCTATGCAATCACTTGGCATGCCTTACTATAGTGTGGCAATTTTTATGAATATCCCCTTGCAAATACTTTGGTGACTCTCTACTTCCAGACCTAAAAACTTTTATCTATATAATTATAAAAGTAAGATATATAATGTATCAAAGTTAACATGTACACCGAAGAACCAAAACACATTGACCAGCACATCTTAATGCATATTGAAGCAACTGCAAGTAAACGACAGTGTGTGTGTGAAGGTCATGAAATGTTATAAATAACACCTGATATTGAGCTCTGTTAATCTGTGTTATTCTTGTCCTTTGAATGGGAAAGGCAGCAGACTTAAGTAAGTTTGACAAAAGCCAAATTGTATACAATTAAAAAGGCCTTGCTCAAAAATTAATTTAAAATAATTTAAAATTCTCTGTCATTGAGCAATAAAATTTTAGAGTTTATCCTTCAAACTATTTGGATGTTGAAAGTTCTTAGGAGAAAACTCTCAGAAGCTTTTCGGAGCAAAGAGAGCGCTCCGTCTTCAGTGAAGTGATGCTATGTACTGACGTTGGGTCCGTTTAGACAAAGCTTTCCACATGTCGTCACATATACCCACATCACCCTACACGACGTGGAAAGAAGCTCTTTGTCTAAACGGACCCAACGTCAGTACATAGCATCACTTCACAGAAGACGGAGCGCTGTCTTTGCTCCGAAAAGCTTCTGAGAGTTTTCTCCTAAGAACTTTCAACATTCAAATAGTTTGAAGGATAAACTCTAAAATTTTATTGCTCAATGACAGAGAATTTTAAATTATTTTAAGCTAAATTGTAATGGCCAGACAACTGGGTCAGAGTATTTCTGAGACGGCACAAGGCTTATGGGATGCTCACGGTCAGCCGTAGTTAGTACCTTCAAAAAGTTGGAGGAGGGAAAAACCATGAACCGCTGACAAGGTATGGGCTGACCATGGCTCATCAATGCTGGAGGTGAGTGAAGGCTATCCCATATGGTATGAGCAATAGAAGGGATACTGTGGCACAACTTGCCCATAATTTGAATGCCGTTGATGGGAGTAATGTGTCGCAACACAGTACATCGAATCCTGCTGAAAATGGGGCAGTGTAGCTACAGGCTGCTTTTATTGATTGTGAAACTAATAATAATAATAAATCGTTTTAATCTTGTAGAAATAAATTTTAGTAGAAATATATGTCCCCATGCTAATCTCAGTGGGGCGGGGGTGGCTCAGTCAGTAGCGCGCTAGGCTCGTAATCTGTAGTTCCCAGGTTCGAGTCCCAGCTGGGTCAGCGTTGAGATTTATCTCCGCAAAAATTCCCCGCCCTGCCCACGTCAGTAGGGGACACAGATGGGCTTGGAAAGGCCGCCGTCCGTCGGATGGGACGTTAAGCCGTGGCCCCGTGTGCAGGAGAGCCATACCCTGTGCACGTTAAAGAACACGCTGGATGGCCTTGACGGGAGGCTACCATCTGTCTCCCAACAGCTGTTCCAGTGGGTCCTTTCCCCCAACCGTCTCCGAGCCTTCGGGGTCCATGTGACCTGTCCATTTAGCCCATGGTGTGCAAAAAAGTGCCGCTCAGAGGTAAAACAACCCAACAACCTAATCTTGTAGAAATAAATTTTAGTAGAAATATATGTCCCATGCTAATCTCAGTTCACCATCGAAAGCGCCTTCAATGGGCACATGAGCATCAAAATTGGACTTGAATGATTGGAAGAAGGTCGTCTGGTCCAATGAATCTGGTTTCTTGTTGCATCATGTGGACGGCTGGGTACATGTGCATTGTTTACCTGGGGAAGTGTTGGCACCAGGATGCACTGTGGGGACAAAAACAAGCGGTGGAGGAAGTGTAATGTTCATTGATTCATCAATTTCACCCCTGGGTTCATTCATATGCAGGAAACTGTGATATCTACCACCTTGAGATCAACGTCATTGCCGACCAGGTACATCCTTTCATGGCAACGGTGTACCCCTCTAGTAGTGCCTTCTCTCAGCAGGATAATGTGCCATGCCACACTGCCCAGATTGTAAGACTTACAGGTATTGTCCTGGCCTCCAAATTCCTGAGACATCAATCCAATCGAGCATCTGTGGTTTGTATTGGAACAGCATATTCGATCTGCACTGCTCAACCACTTAACTTAGAAGAGTTAAAGGATCTGGTAGTAATGTGTTGGTACTACAAGATACCACAAGACACTTTTAGAAATCTTATAGCATCCATGTCTCACCAGGTAAGAGCTGTTTTGGCTACACATGGAGGACCAACATCATATTTGGCAGGTGGTCATAAAGTTTTGGCTCTTCGGTGTATATTTGCTATAAAATATACATCGAAAAAATTGTAAGTTTTTGTTTTGAAAACGGGTGTTTTTTTTTTCGTGTTAATTTTATTGATTGTGAAACAGTAGCAAAGAAAGTAATAATAATAATAAAAAAAATCGCTTAAATCTTATTGAAAGAACAAATTTTAGTAGAAAAATATGTAGGTTATTTTGTTTTGCTATGAGATACATGAAGTTCAGGATTTTAATCTGTTTTGTGATTACTTATATTTTTGTATTTCTAAGCTAAATGCCCAAATAAATCAGTTAATTATATATATATAGATAAATTGCAGTTTTAATGAAAAATGAATGATTAAAGGGTTTTTTTGTGTATAAAAGTTTTTGGTGGACACAGGAGATCTGTCACCTAGTATGCCTTTTGGTGATCAGGTCTCTTTGTATCCCTTAATATTTAAATTTAATCAGGAAATCTTTACATATGCATTATCCTCACAAAGAGATGGTAGTTGCATTCCAGCATTGTGCTTTTATTGGCTGCTAATAAACAACTTGAATATTATAATTAATTACCCCCTCAAGCAGCTGCTTGCTACAGAAGTCTAATAGGAAACTCAGAGTAGTACATCAAAGACAGTTCTGTGAGAAAGGCAAAATCTCCTCAGAAAGACAATAAAAAAAAAAACTCAAGTTAATTAGCCGTCCCGTGGCCGAGTGGTTAGCACGCTTGGCTACTGATCTAAGGGATCTGGGTTCGAGCCCCGGATTAGGCATGGATGTGTGTGTCGTTTTTCTGCTGAGGTCCTGCCATCCTCTCAGATCTCCTGCTGTGGCATATAAACTGACAGGCTCCTGTCAGACCTCTGTGGCAAGCAGCTGCTTGAGGGTGTATTTTTTTTATTTACAAGCAGCTGCTTGCTACAGAAGTCTAATAGGAAACTCAGAGTAGTACATCAAAGACAGTTCTGTGAGAAAGGCAAGATCTCCTCAGAAAGACAATAAAAAAAAACTGTCAAGTTAATATAGACGATATATTTTCATGGAGAAGAGCAGGAAGCTATTTCAAATATTTCCAGGTAGTTACATTTTTAGTATTAATGGGAGTTGTGGAAGGTACGACTAAATGTTTGAGAATTGTTACAAATGTTCCTAGTATGAACTGTTGCTAGCAGATGAAGCATGCAATGGCAATCTTGAACATTTTGAGATATGCTCTTCGTGACAAAAAGGTTTTATGCAAGCAGCTAAAATGTAGGCATTAAACTCTTCATTTGATGTATTGCAATGCAAATAATTGCTGATCAAAGTGTGTATATTTCAAACATGTTTCAGTTAACCACAAAGGCAAAAAAAATTTCAGCTAAGGCAGTATTTAATTACTACTTACTACACATCCATGGCCTGTCCTTGCAATGATTCCCAGGTTCGAGTCCCAGCTGGGTCAGCGTTGAGATTTATCTCCGCAAAATTCCCGCCCTGCCCACGGTCAGTAGGGGACACCGATGTGCTTGGAAAGGCCGCCGTCCGTCGGATGGGACGTTAAGCCGTGGCACCGTGTGCGGGAGAGCCATACCCTGTGCGCGTTAAAGAACACGCTGGATGGCCTTGACAGGAGGCTACCATTTGTCTCCCAACAGCTTTCAGTGGGTCCCCTCCCCCAACCTTCTCTGAGCCTTCGGGATCCATGTGACCTGGCCATTTAGCCCATGGTGTGCAAAAAAGTGCCGCTCAGAGGTAAAACAACCCAACCTGGCCATTTAGCCCATGGTGTGCAAAAAAAGCCGCCCAGAGGTAAAACAACCCAACTTAAAGCCTAAATATTTTAGGGTTGTTTTTTTTTATATTCGACATTGTCTTTTTTGCAATTGTGTATATTTTTTACATGAAGATTAAGTAAAATTCAATTATGTATGATTTCTGCTATTTTATATACCATATACATTAGAAGCAAAATTTAATATCGAAATATCTTTTTTCTGGATACAAAGTAAAACACTTGGTTTCTTTTCTCAATCGTAATATTTATTGTCATAGTACTTTAGAGTATTACACCATTTATTTAGGATGTTATGTCACATTCATAATTTTGCAGCATAAACCTGAAGCTTATTAAAATATATGTACTTACCTTTGATTTTAAATTAATGAGGAATTATTATCAAAATGCTTATGAGTGTGTTTATCGTTGTAGCAGAAAATGGTGTATTTGCAATTTGTATTAATTAGATATCTCTTTTGAGTAATTTAAAAAAAAAAATTGAAATGGAGAAGTTTAAATATTTCAAATCAATTTAATTAGCTGCATAGCAGAAAGATAAACAGTTGAAGTCGATTGGGTTTGGGAAATTATTTTTCACCTGAGAATGTATGTAACATAGACTGTAAATAAAAAATTACAAATATATAATTGAAGCTTATTTTTTAGAGAGAAAATAAATTTATCAATCACAACTGTATTGTAAATCCATAAGGTGCATACTGCTACACGCACTTCAATTATCCTCAAGCAGCCATGGCTAGAGAGGTCCAACTAGATTGTGAAATTTAGTTCTCCAAGCAAGTCTGTCCTGAGTTACATCTGCTGCACCTAGCCACTGTATCCCAATTCTAACAAGGTCCTGTTTGACATTGTCTGCCCACCGCATCCTAGATCTCCCCTTCTTTCTGAGGTCTTTAGGCACACTGTTCACATGGGGCGGGGGTGGCTCAGTCGGTAGCGCGCCAGGCTCGTAATCTGTAGTTCCCAGGTTCGAGTCCCAGCTGGGTCAGCGTTGAGATTTATCTCCGCAAAATTCCCCGCCCTGCCCACGGTTATTAGGGGACACCGATGGGCTTGGAAAGGACGCCGTCCGTCGGATGGGACGTTAAGCCGTGGCCCGTGTGCGGGAGAGCCATATACCCTGTGCATGTTAAAGAATACTTGGATGGCCTTGACGGGAGGCTACCATCTGTCTCCCAACAGCTGTTCCAGTTGGTCCCCTCCCCCAACCTTCTCTGAGCCTTCGGGGGTCCATGTGACCTAGCCATTTAGCCCATGGTGTGCAAAAAAGTGCCGCTCAGATGTAAAATAACCCAAATAACACATTGTTCATAACCCTATTCGCCAATCTATAATTATTCATACGGGCAACATTGCCAAACCAACGGAATCTCTCTGCACAATATGCTGCTTAAAGGAGGTTGCCGACTCCTTTGCCTAACCTCATCATTAGTTACAATGTTGAACCACCTAATGCCCAAGATACTACGTAAGCATCTAGTTTCCTGTTGTTTACACAGCGTCCAAGTTTCACTACCATAACTAACCCTAGAAAGAACCAAACTATTATACATTCTAATTTTAGTCTTTAGGTATATACGCCTATTTTTCCACACTCCATAAATTCTTAAAAGTCCCAGCAGCAATTTTTCTATTTATCTGCTGCACATCGCCAATATCTGTTGCGTAACTCCCAAGATAACTTGGCAACACACGAAAAGGCTTTAATATGAAAATAGCCAATCTTTACTAATTTTGAGGTGCTGAACACTGACAATAAAATTTGTCGATTTTCTTTTGTTTAGGAGAGATAGGGATGGTCATGTATAAACGACTCGGTCCGCATTGAGTACATAGGTAAACATTTCGCAACGCTGTATTTTAAATTCCAGATTGCAACATATTGCATTGTATTGTATCATTGTCTGATGCAATATAGAGTCATGACATCGCGGACAAAAGATAATGCAATAGTTGTATACGACGTCTCGTAGGGTGAGCAAGTCTTTTGAGGGAATCCCATTTACCCCCGGTCAAATACAACATAAGCGATCCTTGCAGTTTTAATCTAGCAGTAGTCATGCCTCGTAACTTTTAAAGTGCAGCTACATTTGTGGGGAAGTGACGTTTGCAAGCAAGAAAAGGGCCATCACTCCAATAGTGAAAGCAGCGTACGACTTTTATTTTGGATGCAAGATCGGGGACCAGGAGAAGTCCTGGGCCTCACATATATGCTGCAGTACATGTACAATAAATATTCCAAAGTGGCTGAAAGGCGAAAAAGTGGCGATGCCATTTGCTATTCCTATAATTTGAAAACGGGTGATTTTTTTTGTTCCTATGATTTGGAAACTTTTTTTCTTGTTCATTTTATTGATTGTGAAAAGCATCAATTCACTATCACATGGTTTGGAGAGAGCCAAGGAATCACGCAAATGACTACTACTTCTGCATGGTTCCACCTGTTTCTGGAGAAATCACAAGGAAAAAGAAGTGGACAGTAGCGTACCCAAATATACAATCTACTCTCTGACCAGTTCCACATGATGAAGACCTTCTTGTTCCCTAATCTCCAAAAGAATTTTCCATCGATTCATACGATGAGGAGAGAGGCGAACTGACGTTTGGGTTCTCAGTCTTTGGTGTCTAGTGATGATCCATACGTCTGCCATGGTGCTTCAACTGCATCACATGTTCTCACCGGAGAAGAAATGAATGATCTTGTTTGAGATCTGGAGCTGTCCAAGGCCAAAGCAGAGTTCATCATCATCATCAAGTCCTCAAGCAGCCATGGGCTACGGAGGTCCAACCAGACCGCACAGTTTAATTCTCCAAGCATATCTGTCCTGAGCTACATCTGCATCCGGCCACTACACACCAATTCTAACAAGGCCCTGTTTGACATTGTCTGCCCACCGCATCCTAGGTCTCCCCCTCCTTCTGAGGCCTCTAGGCACACTGTTCATAACCCTATTCGCCAATCTATAATTATCCATACGGGCAACATGGCCAAACCAGCGGAGTCTCTCTCTGCACAATATGCTGCTTAAAGGAGGTTGTAGACTCCTTTGCCTAACCTCATCATTAGTTACAAAGTTAAACCACCTAACACCCAAGATACTGCGTAAGCATCTAGAATCAAAAGCATCTAGTTTCCTGTTATCTTGTTTATAAAGTGTCCAAGTTTCACTACCATAACTAACCCTAGAAAGAACCAAACTATTATACAGTCTAATTTTAGTCTTTAGGTGTATACACCTATTTCTCCACACTCTCCATAGATTCTTAAAAGTCCCTGCAGCAATCCCTATTCGTCTGTTAATCTCATGCCGCACATCACCAGTATATGTTACATAGCTCCCAAGGTAATTAAACTGTGACACCTGCTCAAGACTGCAACCATTCAGATTAACTGAATCACAGCCTGCCTGACCAATTTTAATCACTTTAGTTTTCTCTCCGTTTATAACCAAACCTACTGTACTACCAGTTTCATCAACAGCTCGAATGAAAGAGTTCATCTCTTCATCATTTGCCAAAAGGGCTAAATCATCGGCATAATCTAAATCAGAAATTTTCGTATCTCCAGCCCATTAAAGGCCAAAATATTTCCCTTGAAGTGAATTTCGCATAACATAATCAATAACCAAACTAAAGAGAAAAGGAGACAAAATGCACCCTTGTCCAACACCAGAAGTAATGCTAAACCAATTGCTACAAGCCTTACCAACTCTCACACACAACTCAGTGTTATTATAGAGAGCTTTCATTATGTTAACTAACTTCTCAGGTATACCATATGATCTCACAATCAATCACAAATTATGTCGATCAACAGAGTCGAAAGCCTTTTTGAAAACAACAAAGCTAGCCACCAAAGGTTTCTGAAATTCTAAACATTTCTCAAGAATCTGCCTAAGTAAAAATATCTGATCCAGACATCCCCTACCACTTCTGAATGCACATTGCTCATCACACAATTGACTGTCAACCAGATTCTTAATTCTATTAAGCATAATCATGGAAAGAACTTTACCTGGAACAGAGAGTAGGCTGATACCCTTATAGTTATCACAAGAACTGCGATCACCTTTTTTGAAAATAGGGATAATAATAGCTCGGGTAAAATCTTAAGGAACCATGCCTTTATCATAAAAGTTATTCAAAATTTCAGTCATCCAAGTGGTAACCAAAACATTCCCAGCTCTGAGCATTTCTGTAGTAATTTCATCTACAACTGGGGATTTATGAAGTTTAAGTTTAGGAATAGCCAAAATAACTTCAGATTGTGTTATAGGGCCAACATTAAAGCTGCCAATGCATCTATCATCATTACAAACAATGGGAGTAGAACTAACCACATTGTTCAGAACATCACTGAAATGCTCAGTCCACCTAGCCATGACAGAATCCTCACCTATAACCTTACCTTGTTTATCCTTCAATCCCTGTATGCCTGTCCGTTTTCTACCACATAAAACATTAACTATCTGGTACAGCTCTCTGCTGTTGTGCTGTCTAACTGCTTCCTCGGCTTTGTCAGCCAAGCCAAAGATTCTTATCATCAGCTAACTGATCTTATACACGTTTATTAAGTTCTCTGTAATGCTTTCTATTAGGACTAGTAGGGTACTGATTAAGGACATTCGTGCAGTTCCTTCTTTCTGAAATAAGCTCAAGTGCCTTCTCACTCTGATGATTCTGCCTCCTCTGCTCCTTTTTTCCTAAAAAAGTACTGTTAGTGTCCAAAAAGCCTGTTTAAAATGATCCCATTCTTCCTCAACTTCAGTAGTAAGCAAACCATGACTGTCATAATGACTAAGTAACCTATCATGATAAGCTTTGGCTATAACTGGATCTTTCAGAGCTTCAGTATTAAAAGTAAATTTTTTAACCCTAGCACAACACTTTTTAAGTTTAAGTTGCAACACACTTTTAACAAGGTAATGGTGAGATCCAATTTCAGCTCCCCTATATGCCCTGGTATTTCTAACAGAACTAGCCCATTTGCTGTTAATTAATATATAATCAATCATATTCCTATGCAGCCCATCAGGTGAAACCCATGTGTATTTATGTATGTCGAGGTGTTTGTAATATGTGTTCATCATCATCATCATCCTCAAGCAGCCATGGGCTACGGAGGTCCAACCAGACCGTGCAATTTAGTTCTCCAAGCAAGTCTATCCTGAGCTACATCTACTGCATCTGGCCACTGCACACCAATTCTAACAAGGTCCTGTTTGACATTGTCTGCCCACCGCATCCTAGGTCTCCCCTTCTTTCTGAGGCCTTTAGGCACACTGTTCATAACCCTATTCGCCAATCTATAATTATTCATACGGGCAACATGGCCAAACCAACGGTCTCTCTCTCTGCACAATATGCTGCTTAAAGGAGGTTGCAAACTCCTTTTCCTAATCTCATCATTAGTTACAAAGTTGAACCACCTAATGCCCAAGATACTGCGTAAGCATCTGGAATCAAAAGCATCTAGTTTCCTGTTATCTTGTTTACAAAGTGTCCAAGTTTCACTACCATAACTAACCCTAGAAAGAACCAAACTATTATACAGTCTAATTTTAGTCTTTAGGTGTATACGCCTATTTCTCCACACTCTCCATAGATTCTTAAAAGTCCCAGCAGCAATCCCTATTCGTCTGTTAATCTCATGCCGCACATCACCATTATCTGTTACATAGCTCCCAAGATAATTAAACTGTGACACCTGCTCAAGACTGCAACCATTCAGATTAACTGAATCACAGCCTGCCTGACCAATTTTCATCACTTTAGTTTTCTCTCTGTTTATAACCAAACCTACTCTACTACCAGTCTCATCAACGGTTCGAATGAAAGAGTTCATCTCATCATCATTTGCCAGAAGGGCTAAATCATCAGCATAATCTAAATCAGAAATTTTCCTATCTCCAGCCCATTTAAGGCCAAAATCTTTCCCTTGAAGTGAATTTCGCATAACATAATCAATAACCAAGCTAAAGAGAAAAGGAGACAAAATGCACCCTTGTCGAACACCAGAAGTAATGCTAAACCAATTGCTACAAGCCTTACCAACTCTCACACACGACTCAGTGTTATTATAGAGAGCTTTCATAATGTTAACTAACTTGTCTGGTATACCATATGATCTCACAATCAACCACAAATTATGACGATCAACAGAGTCGAAAGCCTTTTTGAAATCAACAAAGCTAGCAACCAAAGGTTTCTGAAACTCTAAACATTTCTCAAGAATCTGCCTAAGTGAAAATATCTGATCTACACATCCCCTACCACTTCTGAATCCAGATTGCTCATCACGCAATTGCCTGTCAACCAGATTCTTAATTCTATTAAGCACAATCATGGAAAGAACTTTACCTGGAACAGAGAGTAGGCTGATACCCCTATAGTTATCACAAGAACTGCGATCACCTTTTTTGAAAATAGGGATAACAATAGCTCTGGTAAAATCCTTAGGAACCATGCCTTTATCATAAAAGAGATTCAGAATTTCAGTCATCCAAGTGGTAACCGAAACATTCCCAGCTCTAAGCATTTCCGTAGTAATTTCATCTACCCCTGGGGATTTATGAAGTTTAAGTTTAGAAACAGCCAAACTAACTTCAGATTGTGTTATAGGGCCAACATTAAAGCCACCAATGCATCTATCATCATTGCAAACAATGGGAGTAGAACTAACTACATTGTTTAGAACATCACTGAAATGCTCAGCCCACCTAGCCATGACAGAATCCTCCCCTTCTATAACCTTACCTTGTTTATCCTTCAATCCTTGTATGCCTGTCCGTTTTCTACCACACAAAACATTAACTATCTGGTACAGCTCTCTGCTGTTGTGCTGTCTAACTGCTTCCTCGGCTTTGTCAGCCAAACCATCAAGCCAAAAATTTTTATCAGCAGCTAACTGATCCTTTACAAGTTTATTAAGGTCTCTGTAATGCTTTCTATTAGGACTAGTAGGGTATTGATTAAGGGCATTCCTGCAGTTCTTTCTTTCCGAAATAAGCTCAAGTGTCTTATCACTCAGATAATTTTGCCTCTTCTGCTCCTTTTTTCCTAAAAGAGTACTGTTAGTGTCCAAAAAAGCCTGTTTAAAATGATCCCATTCTTCCTCAACTTCAGTAGTAAGCAAACCATGACTGTCATAATGACTAAGTAACCTATCATGGTAAGCTTTGGCTATAACTGGATCTTTCAGAGCTTCAGTATTAAAAGTAAATTTTTTAACCCTAGCACAACACTTTTTAAGTTTAAGTTGCAAGACACTTTTAACAAGGTAATGGTCAGATCCAATTTCAGCTCCCCTATATGCCCTGGTATTCCTAACAGAACTAGTCCATTTGCTGTTAATTAATATGTAATCAATCATATTCTTATGCAGCCCATCAGGTGAAACCCATGTGTACTTATGTATGTCGCGGTGTTTGTAATAAATGTTAGTTATTCTGAATCCATTGAGTTTACTTACCTGTAGGAGACGTTGCCCATTGCTATTGCAGCTACCAATACCAAAAGGGCCTATTACTCCTCCCCAAAGGTTAGAGTCAGTACCAACTTTGGCATTGAAGTCACCAAGAACAAGGGTAATATCTCCTTTCTTGACAGAATTCAAAATATCCTGAAGTTGTTCATAAAACCTATCCTTCTCATCCTCATCGGCATCCTCAGTGGGGGCATAACAGCAGATAACATTCAAGTCTTTAACGCTTGTCTGAAATTTTGCTGTAAGAAACCTTTCATTAATGCACTCATATCCTAGAAGAGCATCACTAGCGTGTCTGCTGAGAAGCAGACCCACGCCTTGGTGATGCTTTTTGTCGTCCCTCCCTGAAAAGAGAAATTTAAGATTATTTTTAAGAATCTGACCTTTATCTGTCCATCTGGTCTCTTGCAAGCCGAGAATATCTAAATTATAACGGTGGAATTCTTGTGTGAGGACATCAAGAGAAAAAGCTCTGTGCAGAGTCCTCACATTCCAACTACCTATGGAGAGAAAATGGTTAGTGGGATGTTTAAAGAAACTATGTTTATTGAGAGAGGGAATGCCGACAATATCAAACAGCCCCCTAATCGCAGACATGGGGCAAAGACCCGTTCCCCCACTACTAAAGGCTGAAGCCATCTACACTGGAAGACTTCCTCCAATGTAGAATTTGACGATGCCAATAGAAGCAAAGAGTTCAGGTGCCTGCGATGACTTCTGCTCAGGATTATCCACCAGCTGATAAACATATCCTGTGGATCTATTCACTTGGGGCTGTCAACCCACAAACAAAAAGAAAACACAGCGGAAGATTTTCCCTCCACAGAAGCCCACCAGTGCAGCAAAATCAGGATCCATAATCAAGCTCAGAGCCATATATCTGTCCAGTCCAGTAGGTTTATATGGTCAGCACCAGGACCCTGTGTGGTTGACCACTCCTCAGCAGGGTAGAAAAAAAAGAAAAGTAGCCATAGTTGTCCAGATCAGTAGGCCACACTAATCTGGCAGCCCTCCCCTTCCGTTCACTTCCACAAGAGAGTATCTCTTTTGAAAGTTACTAACGGTCCGCACCACGAGAAGGCGGGGTTGGACATTAGGTGCTAGGCCTGGCCGGTTCTATGCATCATCACAGGGGATTGGTGCATAGCTCTCCTTCCAGTGACTACCTAGCTACCATTAGTTATTCTTAAATCACTTAAGTTTACTTACCTGTAGGAGACGTTGCCCATTGCCATTGCAGCTACCAATACCAAAAGGGCCTATCACCCCTCCCCAAAGATCAGAGTCAGTACCAACTTTGGCATTGAAGTCACCTAGAACAAGGGTAAAATCTCCTTTCTTGACAGAATTCAAAATATCCTGAAGTTGTCCGTAAAACCTATCCTCATCCTCATCAGCATCCTCAGTGGGGGCATAACAGCAGATAACATTCAAGTCTTTAATGCTTGTCTGAAATTTTGCTGTAAGAAACCTTGACTTCATTAATGCACTCATATCCTAGAAGAGCATCACTAGCATGTCTGCTGAGCAGCAGACCCACGCCTTGGTGATGCTTTCCATCCTCCCTCCCTGTAAAGAGAAATTTAAAGTTATTTTTAAGTAACTCACCTTTACCTGTCCATCTGGTCTCTTGCAAGCCTAGAATATCTAGGTTATAGCGCTGGAATTCCTGCATGAGAACATCAAGAGAATAATCTCTATGTATGAGATATTGCTCACACATATTTGATCCTCTCACATAGAATATCACCACACAGAGTTTATGCAATCGTTCATGGACACCCTGTATAACTACTAAAAGTCTTGAGTGCAGGGCAAAATAGAGTTGTGCACCTGTCAGGATGTTGAATTTGTAAATATGGCACTGAAATCAGCGATGTAAACAATTTATATATTCTAACTTGCCAATTCAAACTGAAAGAATATGATTTGCCTCATGGCACTCTACTGACTCTACATTGGTGTGGTAAAAGGTGCTGGGACCATTCTCAACTTGAGATCCCTGAAGATCAAGTACAGCATTTTTCAGTCTATTGCTTCATTGAATACATACATACTGAATGAAACTAACAAAACACTTCAGAAAACAAATATGTGAATTACTTTTATGGTTCCAATTCAGGGTTTAATGTCAGGCATGTATTACAGAAATATCAGTAATCCCTGTGACCCTTGATGATCAGCTGCTCTTAATATCAGGCCTGGATCTAGAAAAACGTCTAGCCAAGTGATTGGATCAAGATGGAATGCCATTCTGGTATAAATTATTTCCTTCATTTTAGTACTCTCGTAAAAAATAATTTGTAACACAGAAATAATATATATTTAACATTTCTTTCCCTTTCGTTCTGGTGGGACCAGATCCAAACATGTTTCTTGTGGAGGAGCATTGTATATTTGCACTTCAATTATTTATTCCATATTGCTCTGCTTGTTTACATACATGATTGTGGACATATATCATGGATTAACTTAATTTTTCATATTATTACAGCGTGAAAATATTTCTTCAAACTAATTGTATAAATAGTTTCATTAGTAATGTTTTGAGATTTTATAAAAGTATAAAAATATTTACTTTGCATCTATTTATTTGTAGAAAATTATAGAATGTACAAAAGAATCATACTTAAAAAAGCAATGCATGAATATTTCTTTAGAGCTGAAAAACATCTAGCTATTTACATTTTACAAGCTTTTTAGACACAATTTAGAGTAAACTTATGTCAGTTTTTTGATTTTCTTATTATCAACATGCATTCTGACTTCTGTCTTATCCACTGCAGTAATTAAATTATTAATTTTCTCCATTTGTGACTGCTGTTCTTTGCCTACTTCGGTTGCCAAAATTTGGAGGTTACTGAGGACGGTAGAAATCTCTTCAACCTCTTCATCTGTGAGGGATCCAGTACTGTGAGCTTGCTCCACTTGTTCAGATAGTTGAGGGAGGTCAGATGTTACCCAGCCCACAGTTGGTGAAGAAGGGACACTTGGAGCAGTAACTGTAGTATAAATAAAAAGAATATATCATGCCAACTAAATGATTTCAAAATTCTGAAGTACATTTTTTGTATAGACAAAAATATTTACTTTATAAATTGCAAAATGTATTCACGTGATTATTACAATAGTTCAGTCTAAAGTATTCATAATAACTGTAAACTAGAAATCATATTGCATAAACGAAATTTGAAACAATAGCCTAGAACTTTGAATTGGAATAACAGAAGATAAAGTCTGCAAGGTCATACTCTTAATTTTCTACCGTTTAACAGTTATTTTATTTCTCTTAATATTTATTTACATAACCAGATATAATAATAATTTGAGGGTTGGGGTTGTTCAGTTGGTAGCATGCCAACTGGTAATCTGCAGTTCCCAGGTTCGAGTCTCTTCTAGCAGGTGTTGAGATTTATCTGTGCAAAATTCCGTGCCTTGCTCTGCCCTCAGTTAGTAGGGGATAGTAATAGGCTTGAAAAGGCTGCTGTCCATTGGATGGGACATTAAGGCATGGCCCTGTGTGCAGGGGAGCTGTACCCTGTGCACATTAAATAACATAATGGCCTTGATGGGAGGCTACTATGTCTCTCAACAGTTGTCCTGCGAGTACCCTTCCCTCTACCTTCTCTGAGCCCTTGGGGTCCTTGTGACCTGACCATTTAGCCCCATTGTGTGCAAAAAAGTGCTGCTCAGAGGTAAAAAAGCAAACAAATAATAGCAATTTAGCACCAACCACACGAAATTGAATCAAAAATGCTTCATAATGGAGTTACAATCTGGTCATGTCTGAAAGCATATCATACTTATCCTGTGAAGATTGGGTTGTTGTTGGGTTGTTTCACCTCTGAGCGGCACTTTTTTGCAAACCATGGGCTAAATGGCCAGGTCACATGGACCCCGAAGGCTCAGAGAAGGTTGGGGGAGGGGACCCACTGGAACAGCTGTTGGGAGACGGATGGTAGCCTCCCGTCAAGGATATCCAGCGTGTTCTTTAACGTGCACAGGGTATGGCTCTCCCTCACACGGGGCCACGGCTTAACGTCCCATCCGATGGACGGCGGCCTTTCCAAGCCCATCGGTGTCCCCTACTGATTGTGGGCAGGGCGGGGAATTTTTGCGGAGATAAATCTCAACACTGACCCAGCTGGGACTCGAACCTGGGAACTACAGATTACGAACCTGGCGCACTACCGACTGAGCCACTCCCGCCCCTATCCTGTGAAGAAAGACTCCAGCATTATTTGTACAGTGACACTAAACTGTATGAAAATAATCCATAAGCAGAGATGTTTGACACAATGAGTTCTTATGGTACAATTTTCCTATGGAAATCGCGTGCTTGAACAGTGTGATCAAGTTCCAGGATTCATCACTATTGCCTGCTTTGCAATCTATGATGACACTGCAGAAATGTATGTGTATGAAGAGTATGTTGATATTCATCTAACCTCAAGACATTTGTTAATTATTTGTAACAAGAAAATGGAATTCTGAAACTATGGACTACAACTTGTGGTTGCCAACATTCTGTGCATATCATTAGGATTGAAGAATTCCTGAACATAGTGCAGAATTACCTTGCATGAGAAATGATTGTATTGATATCATATCTGGAAAGTACAGGTATTGTTAACCAACAGAGACATGCATGATTTGCTGTCTCTCAGGAACCTATTATGCAGGTGTTCCCATGATTCATTGCATTTCCATATAATTTAATATAATAAAGAATTCTGATGAAAAGATATTCTGATGAGAGAAAAGGTGACATTTAACACTTGAGGATCCTAAATCACCAAAACCTGTTTATATGGAAAGAGGCCAACCCACATTCAACAAGGTCTATGGCACACCACCACCTTTTCCTCATCAAGAAGAAATGGATGTCCTCATTGAACTGTACAAGTTATTTTAATGTTTATGAGCTACTTGTATTTAAAAAACTCTTGCAATACCCTCCTGGGTTATAGTCAGGTACACTAACCACTAGACTAGGTATGGGCTTTCCTACAGTTTTTCTCTGCAATAAATTAAAAGCTATTTCTTAACGATGCAAAACTACTAACCCAGAATGAGCATGCCTCTTTTTGCCCTGTTGGGAGTTCACATTCATTCTGTTAGTTGCCTCTAACTGAATGTTAACACTATTTAAGAAACTTTGCTCTAAACAATACATTTTTTTTCTTCAAAATTTCACATTTTCTTTTTTGAAAGAATGTATAAATATTATGTTTTATATACATTGTCACAAAATTTTATAAAACAGTGGAAAATTAACTTCCTATTGTGATGCTCCACCTATTCACTTTTACTTAACCAGTTTTACTTTACGTTACATTTATCATTTTGGGGATTATTTCAGTTGGCTTAATCACATTTCTTTCTCCTAATCCGATAAAGGAGTCGCGCATGCACAACTCCGACTTTTGATTAACAGCCGTTAATGCACATTCTTGGCATCATAGCTAGTGCAAGTGACTTTGCTATTTTTTCTCTTGAGCAACAATAATTGATATTGGAAAATCTTTTGATTTCTTACTCAATAACTAATGCCCATTTACTTAATGAACCCTCATTTAACTTTATTTGGCAAGTTAATATTGCTGGTGCCTGATATGCTATATAGAGTTTAAATTTGGATCAGTCAAAAGGTCCAAAGAGAATAAATTAAATGATCTTTTGGAGCATTACAACTATCCAAACTGTATACCCATCCTCCAATATATGAAAACAATTCATGCATCAATAACAGTTTAAATAATGCTTCATTAAAAGAAAATTGGTAAACCAAGGCCTAAAATGCCATTAATTTTTATGTAATTTTTTCTGACTTTGTAAATGGCAAAACATTGTTCACTATTTCTCATCTTTTAATGGAAAAACATAATAAATTCAATGATTTAAGAAAAAAAAAATTCTTTACAAGCTAAAAGTTCTTAATAAAGACAACAAACTGTAATTGTAACTACCCCAAAAAAAGTTATTGTCTGACAACAGAGGTGTGATGGTGGTTGATTGGGCAATCAATTTGAAGTGACTGAAGAGAATTTGTATTGGCTTGTAATTAGATAACAAAACTTCACTGGCCATTTAAGTTTGAAGTTCTTTTGATGTGGAAGGTTTAGGATCTGTAGATAATGGCAGACAAAATGCTTATTTCTATAGAAACCTTTTTCTTACTTTCTTAGAGTTTTTTGCGATAGCATGCAATGGCATTGTTCAATTCGTATTTGCAACCATCACTTGTCCAAATTGGAATCATTTTTAGCAATTATTCAAGGTATCAGTTAATCAAGGAATCAAGGCATAGAACATAGAAGACATAACTTTAAGGTTTACACAGAGTTCAAAGGAAAGTCCTCAAAACACCCAAAAAAACTTTTTAATGAAATGGAGGTGCAAATGTTGTCTACTTATGGGAAAATGACTATTCTCAATCAAATGATAACGACTAAAGCACCCCTAGCAGCAAATCTAGGAAGTTCACAAACCTACCTCAGCAACAAAGAGAAAGAGAGAAAAAAATATATTACAAAGTAGTAGAGAATCTCCTAATTAGTAGAAAACGATATATGGTACACATGAAATGAGCGGATGGAAGGTTATAAATGACATCATTCGAAATTGAATGCTCCACACTTAGACACTGCAAAATGTTGTGACAATCCACAGAATGAAAAACATGACACATGCAAAGAGAAGGAGAGAAGTGATGAAACCATTAACCACACATATTAATGATTACATTCTAATTCATGAATGGTAGTATCAATGAATTTCAGAGGATTACGAGCCTAATGTAAAGCCTAAGCCTGTTCGATGTGCTCACCTTCGGCTACAATGCACATCTGAAGTTGTCACTCTATCAAAGGCATCAATGATTCAACATCATAGATATTGCACACTTCCAGGTTATGGGTATACACTTGTTCTTTCAGGTAACCCCAGATGAAGTCCATAGGAGTCATTGGTGAGTGCAGAGGCCACTCCACAGGATCACCATGCCAGATGATCTGGGGTCACAAGTACTGCTAATTTGTTCAGTCTCTGAAGTGCTATAGGATTGGGTGAAGGTTTAATTTTGCCTTCAAGATTGCCACCACAAAAAAAGAGTGAGTTGGTCATTTGGCACTTTAAAGCTTAAGGCCTCCTTTTCAGCTCTGGAAATAAAAGTGTGAGACTGCATTCTCTTACAGAATAAGCCAGTCTCATCTATGTTGAATATTATTGACTCTTGGTTGAATATCTCCCTCTTCCATGATTTTTAAGTAACTCCTGTGGAAAAATGCTTGCTGCAGTGATATTAGCTTTTTCTATTCCACATGAAGGTTATGCAAGTCAGTATGAATTTTGAACTTCTTAAACTATTCATGTCTTGTATTAAAGTCAAACTCCTGTGGCAGAGTTACATCATCTTTCTCATGCTTCTTCTTAAATGCTTCAAAAAATGAAAGTGCCTTCTCTTGGATAATGAGAAAGCTTAAAGAAATATTATTTCCATTGTCTAATTTCTAGTCTTTCCAATTTCTCCATGATTACATCTCTGACCTTTGTTAATCAATTCTATTCCACTAGTATATGCTTCAACTCTCAATCTGATTTTCTCTCTCTGCAAAAATACTGTAAGCACTGGAGAAGGCACAAGTGCACTGTAAAGCTTATATCCTTTGACTTTTCACCTTTTTCAATCCATTTCAACACTTCTAATTTCACAGCTAGAGAGAAAGCCTTTCTATATTTATTTACCTTAGGTAACATAACATCACTACCAACACATCTGGGAGGCATATTAATGAAATTAAGAGTGGTGTTGAAAGAAAAAAAAAGAACACGGTCAATTAAAGAGTTTTGAAAATAAAGAAAAATGCTGACTCTGGAAGCATATCATAAGATGCATTTGAAGTCAGTAACAATTGAAACTGTGACAATCTTACATATTTATTTACACTTACTTATACCCTGTTTCCAAAAATTAAGGAAAATCCCCATAGTCAATGGGAAGCTAAAGTCAAAGCTCCATAACTTCTAAAATAATTTTTTTTTGTTTTGAAAAATGTAATTGCAGATAAAGATCTCAATCAAATAAATCAATATCTCAATTTTCAACAATATTCATACAGTATTTAATGAGTTATGGAAGTTTGAATATTTAGCGATAACAACGCCAGCCACAAAAATTGACTTCAGAAGTTAATTAAAATATAGTAATAAGCATTTTTCAACGTGTTTAATAAAATAAGTTTGTATTTTAGAACTTTGTGTAAAGAATTCTTTCATTATACTTCAGTTTTGTATAAGTTTCTTAAGACTGGCATTGCTGTTGCTAAATATTCAAACTTCCATAACTCATTAAATACTGAACAAATATTGTTGAAAATCAAGACATTGATTTATTTGATTGAGATCTTTATCTGCAATCCCATTTTTCAAAACAAAAATCTTATTTTAGAAGTTATAGAGCTTTGACATTAGCTTCCTATCGACTTAACATAGGGATTTTCCTTAATTTATGGAACCATGAGACCAATTTAACTTGTGGAAACCAGTGTAAATTTTAACATAAAAACGTTAAATCCAAACAGGCTAGCATTTCTATGCAGCTACATGTTTCTCCCCTAGTCCCATGCCAAACGTTTGGTGCAAAACTTTTCAATAAGTTAATTCACACCAACGTTGCGAATGCAGTTATCGATCATCATCGTCGATTGATAACTGCATTCGCAAGGCAGGTGATGGCAGCACTCCAGAAATCTTGGTTGTTTTTCAAGGGATTATCTTGACCCATGGCAGCTAGGAACTCCATTTGTCAAATCAAAAGGGTCAGAACTAAGTTTTGGTGGGAAATATCTATACCCCACAAATTCAGGACTGATTTCTCAAGTAGCCACGGAACTAATGGGAAACTGCCAATTTCTGCCACCGATGATGTCACATGTCTGTCTGCCTAGAATTACAGTTATTTTAAAATATAACTAGTATTATGCATTGCATCTTTTCTAGGAAAAATATGGAGATACTAGGCCTTGCAATAATTTTGTTATGAGACTCGGGGGGGGGGGGGGGGGATTGAGAAAATGGCACAAACACATAAAATGGCTAAAGATATATTTTAATGTAGTTTTATTTTATTTACTAGGAAGTTAGAACAAAAGTACATATTGATATTATAAAAAGCTAACAGAACTAGCCAATTCTTATGCACCATCAATCTAATATAAATAATAGTGTCATTCTTTATTTTCACGTGAGCAGAACCCATCCTGTTCGTGACAGTGCATATGGCTTGGAAATCTTTCAAACAATATGTCCAGCGAAAGTGTTCCATTTAGTGTTGAAAAGTTTGATTTCTTTTTTAACAGATTTCCCTCCATGTAATTTTTTAACTACTTCACTAAATAAAAAAATATAAATAAATATCCCCTCAAGCAGCTGCTTGCCAGAGGTCTGAGAGGAGACTGTCAGTTTATATGCCATAATAGAAGGTCTGAGAGGATGGCAGGACCTCAGCAGAAAAACAACACAAACATCCATGCCTTACCCATGGCTCAAACCCAGGTCCCTTAGATCAATAGCCAAGCGTGCTAACCACTCGGCCATGGGACAGCTCAAACTTACTTGACTGCCTGATCAGAAATTGTTTCATACGCATCAGTTTTATAACAAACTTCAAATCTTAGTCACACCTATTGAGGTTAAATATCTCAATTTTTCTCTTTGCTTTGGTGCCGACACTGTGGAATTGTAGTCCAGTCGAAAATGGGGTAAAGGAAAATATCACCAACTGTATATTTAAATTTAAAATCTGTTATTAACAAACTCTCAACTACAAAGATATTTTATTTTTACACTGATAAAAAATGGTGGAGATATGCATATTCCCCCCCCCCCAAAAAAAAAAAAAAGCATTGGTATTATATATATGAGTAATGTCCTAGTAA
Source organism: Ryuthela nishihirai (assembly GCA_038380435.1). Classification (NCBI taxonomy): domain Eukaryota; kingdom Metazoa; phylum Arthropoda; class Arachnida; order Araneae; family Heptathelidae; genus Ryuthela; species Ryuthela nishihirai. The sequence goes on from JAWZYU010000022.1 coordinate 40,652,282, forward strand.
AAAAGGAGGTGGGTGGGTGGAATTTAGGGTGCAATATCATGTCATTCAGGAAATTTATTGTTACAAAATCATTTGTTCATCGGTGTCCCAGTGCACAAGTTGCTAGGCTGCTTGGGTTGGGTCATTTTATCTCCGAGTGGCACGTTTTTGTACACAATGGTCTAAATGGCCAGGTTGTGAGGACCCCGGGGCTCAGAGAAGGTTGGGGGAAGGGAACCTACTGGACAGCTGCTACGAGACAAATAAGAGCCTCCCATCATGGCCATACAGTATATTCCTTAACATGCACAGGGTATTGTTCTTCTGCATATGGGGCAATGGCTTAATGTCCCATTGGGCAAACAGCAGATTTTCCAAGCCCATCGGTGTCACTACTGACTGAGGGCAGGATGATATTAGAGTTTTTATCCAATGGGCCCTGTAAGAACCAGAAAATTTCTTATCTGATATATATATATAAATTATACATTATTATATTACAAACATATTACTCTATTTTATGATTAGGGATGCCCTCTAAAGAAAAAGGATTTAGCACTTATGATGTCTGATGAAGACTGTTCACCATCAGATATAATCTGCCCAATTGGGGTGAGTAATAGACAAATGGAAAGGAGAGTGTTAGATTCCCTCTCCTCAGAAGAAAGTTAATAAAAGATTGAACCTTTTATCACATGGGTTGCATTGGAGTTTCTATAAATGAATATCAGTTGCACCTTGGAGGGGGAAATGAGGTAGTAGATTTAAAAGTCAATTTATTACCATTAAATGTAACAACTGTATAGATATACTGAATGTAAGATTGCTATTATGTGTGTGACTTTTAAGGTTATATTTTGCTTGCAATATAATTTACATCCATTCTGACACTCTGGTGTATTAATCACATATAATTCAAATGGGGTGCAAATGATTCTGTAATAAGAGGTACAATTATCTGAGTCATCTACATTTAAAACCCACTACAATCCATTTTTGAAGTTTTAAAAAAACCTAAAAAATATTTCTAGTAGACATTAACTCTTTGAGAAATTGTATCTCAAATCTTTAAAAAAGAGTTCCAAATTATGATAGAGCATCAAATATAGAATAAAATGACATGTTTCAAAAGCTCTGAAAATGTATTTTAGGAGCTTCAAATCTTTTCATGAAATAAAATTAAATAATAATTTTTTTTAACATATTCATTTAGTTATTTTATAGAAATCTACAGTTAATTTAATAATATTAAATAAAATGCAATCTGCATGTAATGTTAACAGCATGATGTACATAACTTACCCATAGATAAGCTGCTAGAGCAGGTGGAACTGTTTTGATAAAAACCTTTATTATCACCGTCATCATAAAACATCTTGTCCTTAAAGTCAGGTACTGCATCAAGTACTTTGAGGACTCTTGACAGTGTTGGACACATAACATTATATGAAGTTACCTTCCTTTCACTCTCATGATTAATGCACATCTCCCATGGTGATATTACCTAAAGAGAAAGTGCTGTTAAAATGTGTGCAGGCAAACGAATACATGTAAAATTTCATTCATTTGACAAAAAATGCATTTTGAAACTACTAAAATGAATTTTTGATGCTGCTACTAAAATGAACATAAGCAAAACACTCATGTTACAATTAACAGAAAATTACTCAGTTAAATCAATATCAACAATCAATTCAATCATAAATTTACAACCTCTGCAATCTGCAGTTTAATACAGTCGAACTTGGTTATAACGAGCACCAGGGGATTGACGAAATTTCCTTGTTATAACCATTACTCACTATATCAGTGATGAATTAAATCTACCTCCTATTTTTTTATTCAATATCTTGATAAAATGATCGATTCAAAAAAAAAAAGAAATACAAGAGAAAAAAATAATATAATTACATACCTACATATTATTTGTATTAATATGCTTGTATAAACTAAAATACACTTAATATTACACATAATTTATTTCTCCTTAATTAAAAACAATTAGTAATAAACACAATTTCAATTAGTCTTTCTATTTATGAATCTTAAAATTGATGTTTGTTTATAAAGATTTCCCTTTAATATTTCTCCAATTTCCCCTTAAAACATTCAATGCATTGAAAGTATCATTTTTCTTCCTAACTGATTTTACAGTTGTGGCAGTGTTTAGGTAAAGTTGGGGAGCAGGGCCAGAGTCGAGACATTGGAGAGGTAGGTAGAGTGGGCAGGTCCCTAAAGACAAGGTTAGGTCATAAACCAGCTTGTAATCAGATGCAGGTGGTCATGAAAGCTAAGTCACTCATTTCATTTTTGTTTATTCCAAGAATTGGGTCCTATTTCTGACTACCCGGCAATTAAGAATGTTTGCATGTTTCCATAGCTACCAAAATTTGTATGGTATATCCGTGTAGCACACTCATTACAAAAGTGAGCAATTGTATAGGAAAACACATAAATTAAAATAATTATGGTTTTTTACTCATTACAACTGTGATCTCATTTATTTCCATGCTTGTTTCAACCAAATTTGACTGTATTTAGAAACTCTGTCATTTGACTCTACATATTGGCTGATCTAAAGACATTTCATAGTCATTAAATATCCAGTAAACAGAACCTGTAAAGAAACTTTCATAAAAGTCAAACATTATCCTTGCAATTGGCAAGGAAATGTATATACAGTCAGGAATTCTTAAATTATATCAGTTGTACAAATTAAGAGAACTTATAACCTTTGATTACAATAACCTTTGATTACAAAATCAGTCACATGGTCTGTTTAATTGTCTCCTTGAGGTTGGTAACTAACAAAATATATGAAAAACACAAATGACAGCCTCTCTCCCAAGGAAGGCCTGGCCATATAAGAAATATGATTTAGTTGTTTGGGGTTTTATACTGTAAGGGCAACTAAAGTCAAAATATGATCCAACTAAGCAAATTTACAAATAATTCTTTTGGTCTTCTAAAATATATAGTAGATGATACTTCCCATATTATAAGTTTTCATTTGACATACATTATGATTACCATAAATATTTCTTTCCCCCTTTGAGAGGGGGATGCTGCTTTCAGGAAGGTACATAATTTCAGGTAGCCCATGATACTTGACATATCACAAGCTTCATTCCAAATATTATTTAAACAAGTTCTTTTGGTTTTTAAGTTCTAATAAGGAAATGCATGCTATATTTGGTAGTCTTAGTTCTTAACATTTAGAAGTTACTTTGTTTCTTTGAGAATGGGAGGGAAAGTTAAATGGTTGGGGGTAAAAACCTTAAATACATTAAAAATAACTTAAAATTCTCTGTTGTTGAGCAATAAAAATTTAAAGTTTATCCTTCAAACTATTTGCATGTTAGGAGAAAACTCAAGCTTTTTGGAGCAAGGACAGCGCTACATCTTCAGTTAAGTGACACTATGTTGTGACATTAGGGCTGTTTAGAGCTTCTTTCACATGTCGTGAAGGGCAATTCCAGTGTCTTGGATGCAGGTGGGGAGACAGGCGACATCATTATTTCAATAGTCTTGCAGACTATGGTTCTGTAGAAAGTGGATGCACATGCAAGCAGATTAGTGTGGTCTACTGATCTGGACAACTATGGCTACTTTTTTTTTCTACCCTGCTGAGGCATGGTCAACCACACAGGGTTCTGGTGTTGACCATATAAACTTACTGGACTGGATTAAGGCTCTGAACTTGTTTATGGATCCTGAATTTGCTGCATTGGTGGGGCTTCTGTGGAGGAAAAATCCACCACTGCATTTTTTGTTTGGGGGTTGACAGCCCCAAGTGAATAGATTCACAGGATATGTTTTATCAGCTGGTGGATAATCCTGAGCAGAAGACATCACAGGCACCTGAACTCTTGCTTCTACAGGCATCATCAAATTCTACATTGGAGGAAGTCTTCCAGTGTAGATGGCTTCAGTGTTCAGTGGTGGGGGAACAGGTCTTTCCATAGGTAGTTGGAATGTGAAGCTCTGCACATAGCTTATTCTCTTGATGTCCTCACACAAGAATTCCACCATCATAATTTAGATATTCTCAGCCTGCAAGAGACCAGATGGACAGATAAAGATCAGATTCTTAGAAATAATATTAAATTTCTCTTTTCAAAGAGGGAAGATAATAAGCATAACCAAGGTGTAAGTCTGCTTCTCAGCAGACATGCCAGTGAAGGTCTTCAAGTCTTGCCTCTTGTGCTTTAATGTCTTTAATACAAATTTTAAGGTCTGCTGAGAAGACCTTCACTTGCATGATATATTGATATGGATAGGATATGAGAGCATTAATGAAAGGTTTCTTATAGTGAAATTTCAGACAAGCATTAAAGACTTGAATGTTATCTACTGTTACATCCCCACTGAGGATGCAGTTGAGGATCAGAAGGATCAGTTTTATGGACAACTTCAGGATATTTTGTCAAAAAAGGAGATACCTGATATGTTATAAGGAGGTCGTGGGTTCATATCCCACCTGGCTCAGACAATTTTTCCTCTAAAATAGAAATAGACGTCAAAGTGCCTATTTATTACTGGATGTTGAACTGTCAAGTTTATCTCAATATTTATTATCATTAGCATACTTGTAGGACATGCTTTCCATCTATTGGCAAAAATAGAAAGCCGCTAGGGCTAAAAAATGCCTGAAATAATGCTTATATGTGACATAAAGGGAATGTTCATAGCGTTAATAAGAGGAGATCTTGATCGGTGGCCAGTAGCTCAGTGGACCAGAGCACCTGACATGTTATCAGGAGGTCGTGGGTTCGTATCCCACCCGGCTCAGACAATTTTTCCTCTAAAATTGAAATCGACATCAAAGTGCCTATTTATTACTGAATTTACTTTTACTTCTGCACTCTGAAAGACCCAGTTATAGCTAAAGCTTACCATGATAGGTTACTTAGTGTTAAATGTCTTCAGTAGTAAGCAAACCATGACTGTCATTATGACATTCATGGTTTGCTTATTACTGAAGTTGAAGCAGAATGGGACCATTTTAAACTGGCTTTTCCTGAAACTAACAATACTCTTTTAGAAAAAAAAAAGGTGCAGAGGAGGCAGAATTATTTGAGTGATAAGGCACTTGAGCTTATTTCAGAAAGAAAGAACTGCAGGAATGTCCTTAATCAATACCCTAGTAGTCCTAATAGAAAGCATTAAAGAGAGCTTAATAAACGTGTAAAGGATCAGTTAGCTGCTGATAAGAATCTTTGGCTTGATGGCTTGGCTGATAAGACTGAGGAAGCAGTTAGACAGCACAACAGAAGAGAGCTAACTTGTCCATTTCTACCACACAAAACATTAACTATCTGGTACAGCTCTCTGCTGTTGTGCTGTCTAACTGCTTCATTGGCTTTGTCAGCCAAGCCATCAAGCCAAAGATTCTTATCAGCAGCTAAATGATCCTTTACACATTTATTAAGCTCTCTGTAATGCTTTCTATTAGGACTAGTAGGGTATTGATTAAGGACATTCGTGCAGTTCTTTCTCTCTGAAATAAGCTCAATGACTTATCACTCAAATAATTCTGCCTCCTCTGCTCCTTTTTCCCTAAAAGAGTACAGTTAGTTTCCAAAAAAGCCTGTTTAAAATGATCCCATTCTTCCTCAACTTCAGTAGTAAGCATACCATGACTGTCATAATGACTAAGTAACCTATCATGGTAAGCTTTAGCTATAACTAGGTCTTTCAGAGCTTCGGTATTAAAGGTAAAATTTTTAACTCTAGCACAATACCTTTTAAGTTTAAGTTGCAAGACACTTTTAACAAGGTAAATGATCAGATCCAATTTCAGCTCCCCTATATGACCTGTGTGTGTGTGTGTGGGGGGGGGGGACTTCAAACTTGGCCATTCTCTTTAAGAGAAATTTTCCTTCTCATATAGAAGACAATCAGGCATGTAAGTTGAAGAAAAAAAAAACAAGATTAAGATGTAAGAAACAACTTTTAGTTCGTGTTGATTTTCCTTTAAAATATTTATAATTATATTCCTAACAAAACTAGGCCATTTGCTGTTAATTAATATATAATCAATCATATTCTTATGCAGCCCATCAGGTGAAACCCATGTGTGCTTATGTATGTCACAGTGTTTGTAATAAGTATTAGTTATTCTGAAACCATTGAGTTCATTTACCTGTAGGAGATGTTGCCCATTGCCATTGCAGCTACCAATACCAAAAAGGCCTATCACCCCTCCACAAAGATCATAGTCAGTACCAACTTTATCATTGAAGTCACCTAGAACAAGAGTAATATCTCCTTTCTTGACAGAATTCATAATATTCTGAAGTTGTCTGTAAAACCTATCCTTCTCATCCTCATCAGCATCTTCAGTGGGGGCATAACAGCAGATAACATTGAAGTCTTTAATGCTTGTCCGAAATTTTGCTGTGAGAAACCTTTCATTAATGCACTCATATCCTAGAAGAGCATCACTAGCGTGTCTGCTGAGAAGCAGACCCATGCTTTGGTAAAGCTTATGTCCCTCCCTGAAAAGAGAAACTCAAGATTATTTTTAAGAATCTGACCTTTATCTGTCCATCTGGTCTCTTGCAAGCCGAGAATATCTAAATTATAACAGTGGAATTCTTGTGTGAGGACATCAAGAGAAAAAGCTCTGTGCAGAGTCCTCACATTCCAATTACCTATAGAAAGGAAATGGTTAGTGGGATGTTTAAAGAAACTATGTTTATTGAGACAAGGAATGCCAACAATATCAAACAGCCCCCTAATCGCAGACATGGGGCAAAGACCCGTTCCCCCACCACTAAAGGTTGTAGCCATCTACACTGGAAGACTTCCTCCAATGTAGAATTTGACGATGCCAATAGAAGCAAAGAATTCAGGTGCCTGCAATGACCTCTGCTCAAGATTATCCACCAACTGATAAACATATCCTGTGAATCTATTCACTTGGGGCTGTCAATCCACAAAGAAAAACACAGCTGAAGATTTTCCCTCCACAGAAGCCCACAAGTGCAGCAAAATCAGGATCCATAATCAAGCTCAGAGCCATAATTCCATTCAGGTTAGTATATATGGTCAGCACCAGGACCCTGTGTAGTTGACCACTCCTCAGCAGGGTAGAAAAAAAAAGAAAAGTAGCCATAGATGTCCAGATCAGTAGGCCACACTAATCTGGCAGCCCTCCCCTTCCGTTCACTTCCACAAGAGAGTATCTCTTTTGAAAGGTGCTAACGGTCTGCACCATGAGAAGGTAAGGTCGGACATTAGGTGCTAGGCCTGGCCGGTTCTATGCATCATCACAGGGGATTGTTGCATAGCTCTCCTTCCAGTGATTACCTAGCAATCAAGCAAAGAACTTTACCTGGAACAGAAAGTAGGCTGATACCCCTATAGTTATCATTAGAACTGCGATCACCTTTTCGAAAAATAGGGATAATAATAGCTCTGGTAAAATCCTTAGGAAAAATGACTATCACAAAAGTTATTCAGAATTTCAGTCAGTGATATGATAACAGAAACATCCCCAGCTCTAAGCATTTCAGTAGTAATTTCATCTACCCCTAGGGATTTATGTAGTTTAAGTTCATGGTTCAAGGTGTTGTAAGAACTTGGTGAAATTAGCCTGCAATGAGGGGCTCCCTACACCAGTCACTACAGAAGGGTTAGATGCAGAAGCAGAAAATACTTTATCTCTGCTAAATCATGTAGGTTGATAGGAAAAAAAGAAGATAGGGAAAAAAGTAGAGACAAAGTTTTAGACTTTGAAAAAAATATAGGGAAAAAAGTAGAGACAAGTTCAAGACATTAGACTTTGCAGAAAAGGCAGATGTTCTGAAAGAAAGCTATGAGTAGTCAGATGCATGTTCACAGCAGCTTCTTGTTCTGGTGAGTGGCAAGAAGAGGGGTAATCAAGTAATCTGTGGTTCTAATAGCATGAAGCTCCCAAAACAAAACTTCTCGTTCAGCATTGTAGCAGGAGCAGTTAGGTAGAATGTGAGACAGTCTCAGGTGTGCTGTATGTGGCACAGTTAGGACTGTAGACTCTGCCAAGAGTATAAAGAGTAGAGTAACTCTAGATGACTCTGATTCGGAAACAATGTAGGAGGGTCTTCTCAGATTGGTTGAGCTTACTGAGGTTAGGAGCAGTGAGTGAGGGATCTAGCAGGTACCAAAAGGAGGAACAACTTGAGTCCCTCTGCCACTGGGCAAGATGATACTGGCTCGTCAGTTCTGAAACAAAAATCTTGCAGTTTCTGAGAGAAAGAGGGAACACTTGAAGAATTGAGTTGAAAAAAATTGATTGTCCTGACTGGGATTCGAATTCAGGTCTCCCAGAAGCATGCCGGGTGTTTAAACTGCTACACCAGCGAGTGAGGACTAACCATCCCTTCAACTAAATGACATGTAAGTCTTCCTGTTGAGTCATCAGTGGTGCCATCTATTATCAGGAGATGGATCAAAATGGGCAGCCAAGCTGCCACATTTTTTATGTTAGTAATATTTGTCTCTCATGCTCACAGAGTTATATAAACTATTCAGTAATAAATTATCACAGGAAAAGTCCTGTAGAAAAGGAACACTTGAAAAATTGTTCCTTGTCTAGACGTATATGTCACTTAGTTGAAGGGATGATTAGTTCCTCGGTGATCTAGCAGTTAAGATGTATGGCTTGCTTCTGGGAAACCTGGGTTTAAATCCCAGTCAGGACAAAAAAAATTTTTCAACTCATTTTTTCAAGTGTTCCTTGTCTACAGGACTTTTCCTGTGATAATTTATTACTGAAAGAGGGAAATTAGTAACATACCTCAGACTCTCAAGCGCCTCTTTAGCTGTCCGATCAGCAATCTCATTGCCAGGTACCCCAACATGGGAGGGAATCCAATATAAGTGGATCATGATACTGGCAGAAGTGAGCTTGCAGCATGTCTCCATGATCTTCTGAATAAGAAAGGGGTTGCAAGGCCCCTTTCTTATTCAGAAGATCTTGTTGACTTGGAGTCGCAGAGGATGACAAAGTTGCCCTTGACAAAGGATGACAAAGGAAGGCTGTGGATAAAAGATACAGCCTCAAGGATAGCGTGAAGCTCAGCACTGGTGGAGGAAGTGAGATGTGGGAGACAGAAGCCTCTGATGATATTAGTATTGGGGATGGCAAATGCAGAGGTAGCACACCATTGCTCCCGATCAATAGATCCATCGGTGTAGACCTCGGTACACCTCTTATATTGTGCCGTGACATAGGAGGTGGAGAGTAGTCTGACAGCTATGGGATCTGAGTCACTCTTTCAGCCTACTGATAGACTTTCAGCCTACTAGGGATGTAGACGTTGAACTTAAGATTACTGTTCCTCCAAGGTGGAAGATCAGGAAAGGGCATGTTGCCAGCAATGGAGCTAGCAGGAAAGACTTGGCTGTAGAAGTCAGTGGCAGACACAGCGATGGCAGAGTCAGGTCAGTCTTGCAGCTTACTGAGCAGCTAGTGATTGAAATGGAGGGTGTGGAGCCTCGAAAGATGACACAATAGATCCCTCTTCCGATGAAGTTGGAAAAGCCTGTCATCAGTCTCTACAATGACAGACGCATTAGGTGTGTTAGGGCAGAGTCTGAGACAGAGGCGAAGGGACATGGTTTGAACAGTGGTGAGCTTGCTCAAAAGAGAAAAGAGCATTGCTCAGATGATAACTAACCACTGTAGTTGATGCGGGATATGATCAAGTGCTGGTACAAGACCAGGAACTTCCCCAATGGGTACCAGCAAGGAAAGGCAGTATATTTCTCTGTGCAGTGGCAACTGTCTTAAGATGCTGGATGTGAGGTCTCAGGTCAGCCTGCTGTCAAGGATGACACTGAGGAACTTATGCTGCTTGATGTGGTCACGTCCAAGCATGATGCCAGGGAAGGTGGGTGGAAGGCAACTCTTTGTGAGAACCATGACCACTGTCTTATCAGTGGAAAGAGTGAGGCTGAGGTGTTGAAGAACTTGATGACTGTGGCCACAGCTCATTCATCTTGAGCTGAGCATAGGAGAGGTCAGCTAGGGAACCAGATGCAGATGTTGTCCACATAGAAGGAATAGCCATAATAAATTCAGCATAGCCATACTAACTTCAGACTGGGATATAAGGTTAACATTAAAGCCAATAATGCATCTATCATCATTACAAACAATGGGAGTAGAACTAACCACATCGTTTAGAACATCTCTGAAATGCATAATTTTTTTATAACGATGGCATTGCAAGCATGCAATGCTTGGAAGCCCTCCTAGCAATGACAGAATCTTTACCTTTAATAACTTTACTTGTTTATCCTTCAGTCCCTCTATTCTGTCCATTTTTCTCCACATAAAACATGAACTATCTGGTACAGCTCTCTGCTATTACACTGTCTAGCTGCTTCCTCAACTTTGTCAACCAAGCCCTTTAGATAAGCATTCAATAGTAATGTAATTGTTAAACTTTAACTTGTTTGCAGCTGGATTTCTTACTATGCATTTGATGAGTTTAAATTGTGCAGATAGATGCAATACTAACATTCGGGTGTGACTTTAAAGGGGATAAGAATCTAACATACACAGTGAACTCTCACTGTGAAGGTAAAACATTTTGGAAATTAGGCATTTGTCACATTTAGGGTGTAAATAACAAGTATTATTTTCGTTGAGGAGAGAACAAATTATACAACAAAGCAAGAATTAAGAGAGGTACTGTAATTTAGTATTTACATTGCATCACATGAATTCCATTTATACTTCATGCACATGCTTTACATCAGTGTTCTTTAACTCTACTCCATAAGCATAATGTAGGTGTGCTGCAGATTTTGTATGGTAAAAAATACATATACAGGCAGTTACCAACTTATGTTGTAAACCTCGACTTTACATATGGTTTGAAGAGGAAAAATTCAGGTCATGCATCAGGGTTGGAGGTTGCATGTTTGTTAATGTTTGAAATGCTGTCATTATAAAAAAATTAATCAGTCAAAGTAAATTACTATTTTTTACATAGAAGAGTGTAGATGGAGAATACCTAAACACAACAATATTACAGGTGTAGAAGTAAAAAAGAAGTACTAGTGCATATTTTTAGTATGAGACCTGAACTTACTGAAAAACTTACCTTACATAAGGTTCTAAGAATACAAAAGTCAGGGATGTCTGTATAACAAAAATCTTTACACATTCGGAGATATGTACATACGGACCAAACACTGTAAAGTCCATCTTTTAGCAATTGTTTGTGGAATTAATCTGCAGTTGGGTTGGGTTGTTTTACCTCTGAGTGGCACTTTTTTGTACACCATGGGCTAAATGGCCAGGTCACAAGGACCCCGAAGGCTCAGAGAAGGTTGGGGGAGGGGACCCACTGGAACAGCTGTTGGGAGACAGATGATAGCCTCCCGTCAAGGCCATCCAGCGTGTTCTTTAACGTGCACAGGGTATGGCTCTCCCACACACGGGGATTAATCTGCAGAGTGAAAAGCGATTCCCTTATGTGAAAGGCAATCAGCAAACAACTGGACACAAGTGAACTCTAGGAAAAAAACAAATGTTGGAAACGTGGACAGAGCAAGTGGATTGCCTAAAACATACAGGGTTTATCAAAATAATGGAAACGCGTACTGTTTGTGGAGAAGATTTTATTAATAAGCTGTAGGCCCACCTCAGGCATTCAGAACAGATTCAATTCAATGTGGAATAGACTTATACAAGTTATGCACATATAATAATGGAATGTGGGACCATTCTTCCTGTGAAATATGGTCCAACTATGCCAGTGATGCTGGAGGTGGAAAGTGATCTGACCTTGCACTCCAGATATTCTTACAAATGTTCAATAATATTGAGCTCTGGAAATTGAGGTGGCCAGGGTAGCAGTATGGTATGCAGTACATAACATTTTGTTGCATTGGAAAAAATTGGAAAGATAAGCATTTGACACAGGGCCGGACTTTGACCTTCTAAAGCCTAGTCTACAAGTTTAAGAGGCCCCAAAAATTTCGAAGTAGAAATATATGGAATCAATCAATAGTAAATACACAGATTACTTGTTGATATAGAATTCAACCTGGCAAGTGACTGAAGAGCGTGGGTTAGAGTTCTATTCAGCGGCGAAACACCTTTGTCGAAATATATTGTATTTATTTTTCTGACTGAAGGGAACATTAAAAAATAAATGTAAAATGATGTGATGAAAACATTGATTCATCAATAATGATTGTGCAGAGCGAAGATGAACAGTATTTGCATAACAGATTAATTTAAATTAAAAACTCAATATTTGAGGCCCTCATAATCGTGAGGCCCTAAGCTGTAGCTTAGTTAGCTTATGCATAAGTCTGGCCCTGGTTCGATATGGATTTCTAAATGTGCTTTTTAATAGCTAAAGAAGTTTGCTCACTATTCAATTAAATTTAAAATTATTTTAATATTATACATTAAAAACTGAAACACTGTTTTTATAAGGAGCTACCTTAAGTTAGCATTGGCAATTAATATTAAATAAATTTTCTTTTAAAAATTAATTATTGTAACCCCACTAAAACAATTAGTAAACATGATGAAACACATCGTTTCAATTACTAGGATTAGTGTAACATAGTGGCAACTGTTAGACCAGGCATTTGCAAACACACATAAGCAAGGCAGTTTAGTACAATATTTAAAAAAAAAATGTACTCTAATTAAGTAACAAAGTATGACAGGAATATATTCTGTAAACAAGAAATACTTCAAATAATTAGCTGAAAAAAATTGTTGTTCTGGATGGATTCTGGGAGACCAGGTTCCAGTCCCACTCAGGGCAATCACATTTTTTTCAGCTAATTATTTCAAATGTATTCCAAATTTTTGAAAATATAAAAGTTCTGAGAAAATCAGAGACTAAAAAGTATACAAAATTTAGAGTTAACCGATTTAGATTCTGGCAAGCTTTTATGAAAAAAAGTTCTTCAAGCAGCTGCTTACCATATCAGTCTGACAATAGCCTGTGAGTATATCACAGATAGCATTGTGTGGAAGGAGAGACTCACCAGAGAGACAACACAAGAAACAAAATATCATTTCCTTATCCGAGGGTCAAACCCAGTAAAATTACTTGACTACTAATTTTCATTAGTAGTCAAGTAAGCTAATCCCTTGGCAATCGGAATTAAATCTTTTAATGACAATACAAAACTCATACATATACTGGGTGAATCTGAAAAAGTGGGCAAAACTTTACGGGGTGGTAGAACGCAGCTATATGAGCAATATTCGTCATAGAAAGTATGGGCAGAATGCAAACGGCGAGCCACTAGGTGGCGTTGGAAATGGTATAAAAGGGTGGTATAAATACCTGGTGTCTTCGCAAATGTGCGTTGGTCCCTATCCCGCAGGTGTGAAGCCTGCATTACAGCTGGCGGCAGCTCTTTTGAGCAATTTCTTTGAGCATGTACCTCAATTACATTCCTGTTAATAAAATGTTTTCTGAAGTATCTCCTCTCCTTCTTGTGTTCATTCTTTAAATGTGACAGTGGAAAACTACCTTTTAACTTCTCACCGCTTGCGTTCCGACCATACATTCTATGACGAATATTGCTCGTATAGCTGCGTTCTACCACCCCGTAAAGTTTTGCCCACTTTTTCAGATTCACCCTGTATATATTAAATATACACCGTATTGAATATTTCAATACAGTCTAATTTTTTTTGATTTTTTGGAAGAATGACTTATAACTGAAACTGTAATGTATATATAAAAATAAATAAAATTAAACTACAAATATACATAAAGAATTATTCATCTGAAAAAATTTATTGTACATGACGGGCAATAATTTTTTCCAGATGAAAAATAGTTAAATTCTATATCTACAGGTTATCTGTGTATTTACTACGGATACGTAAAGAAGTTTCTCCTATATTATTATGTCAAAAGAATTACTCAATGTAACTAAAAATATTCAAGAGCAAAATCACTGTAAGAACTGTTTCAGCTGTCAAAAGCAATAGAAATTGGAAACTCAAGGAAGTAGTGATTTGGTACTTAGTCTCTCGTTGGGCATTCTCCTCATATTGAGGCTATTTTTAGAAATCAGTTCTGGACACCTCTTTAGCACAAACAGTAAGGAAGCCTCCTGATGTCCTTCCTCCTGTGGTCAATCCCACCCCCTAGGAATTGGGTGATATTCAGTGCCATCTGTTGAGCAAGAATCAGCATAGAATTGCTTTTCGCTTCACCTTAATATGAAACTTCATTTAAATAGTAAAAAACTGCCAAAATTTTGGAATGTATGCAGATTCCTATTTTTTTTAAAGTGACATTTGAAAATTATAAAAATAAAAATTTATCTTACCTTAATTGACATTATTTCATTTCCTGGAAAAGAGATCTTTGTATTTCCCTTACAGTCTTGCAAAAGTATTACTGTAGATACCACCATAACTCCTTGTTCCCAATAATTTTGACCAGCTGGTGTGCTTGTTGGCATGAAAGTAACTTTATATTTCCTTTTCCTAATTTCTTTTGGTTTTTCTTCTTCAGTGTCAGTACTTGTTCCAGTTTGTGGTTTTGAAATCCCTGGCCAAAAGGACATAGTGCTAAGAAACTTTTCAGCAACAGCCATGTCACAATTAACATCCTCAAGGGTTTCCTCTGCTTCATGTAACTGCCTTCCTTGCTCTTCTAATGCTGCAGCTGCATCAGTCAGTGTTTTTTCTGACTCATGGAGGATGCTTAATAATTCTTTACCAAGCTCTGTACCAGCAGTTCCATTAAGGTTTTGTGAAGTGCAGCATTTTGCATTAATTGGTTTGGACAAAAGTAGGTCTCGCCAAAACAGTTCAAGCAAATTATATGCTGAATCACGGTTAGGAAAGGATGCAAACCAGTGGCTTTCTGAACCCAAAGTTATCACAAGTGCTGCAAAAACAAAACTTGACTGTTTCTTTTCTATGGAAGATATGCCAGTTAATGGAAGGGAAAGATGAAAAGGACCTTTAGAATATCCAGCTCCATCATCAGTATCGGCTGTAAATTCCAGAGAATTTGGATGCAAAGTAAATTCACCATATTGCCATTTTTTTGTTACTGGGTTGTAATATGAAACATTGCTTTGAAATACAAAGTTCTGAAATTTAGGTGATGCTAAGCAAATACTAGACATGGCTGTTATTCCCTCATACAGGATGAAACTCTGAAACCAAAATAATAGAAATTAATTAGAAAAGAAATTTAGAATAACAGTACAGTTAATGAAGTTGTATGAAATGCCAAAAAAATTAAAAAATTAACTTGTACAACAAAACATTTAAAATTGTATTGATCTGAAATTAAAATATTGTAAGTCATATTCTTAGATTTTCTTCAATTTTAGTATCTTGTTCTTAAGACAAAATAGAGTGAGAGAAGTGTTTTCTTTCACTCAAAAATTAAAATTTTTTAATATGCAAATAATATAAAATTTTATTAACACAATATCTCAAAAACTAATTGTTTCTCTCATTGCTTTTTTCGTTTTGAGGTATTTCCTTTCTTTGTATTTTGACATCATATAGGGCATATTTTTCATAATAACTGACTCAGTTTAATCAAATTTTCATAAAGATGAAAAAGAATAAAATACATTGACTTGCAATTTAAAGGGAGTTTATAGGAAATAAGTTGTGTAACAAATGCTGCTAGACCAATTTACAAGAAAGTTGGAGAGGAAGTGTCTATGGACATGTTGAATTGCTATTGAAAGTGTAACAAAAGTATAATTTCATCCAATGACCAGATTTAAAGAAGAGGATCCAGGGACTTTTGAAAATTTTATTTGAAGGACTGGCTATTTTATTAGGGTGAGCAGTTTTTTAATAAAATATCTGGGGACTTTTAAAAATTCAGTCTAAAGGACCGATTTTTCATGGAATTATGTTAAAAAGTAACTTTCATGTTTTTACATTTCATGTTAAAAAGTAACTTTCTTTTTCATGCAGAACATATTTTATATTGTTGCACATAACAACTTGAAAATCTAGTACAGGCATGTCAAACTCGTTAACCACTGAGGGCCATATTAAGTATTATATATTAAATCGCGGGCCGAAAAACAAAAAAAAAACAAGATGAAAATTGTTATGTGCAAACTAGACTAGAACGCAGTATTCGTTCACTGACTGCTAACAAATAGCTTCCGACTCTACTGGCATTTCGTGACTCATTGTCATGCGCAAAGTATGTACATTTGAATCGAGACGTGTATACATGTTGAGCCCGATCGACGAATTGCTCATATCATGAAATGCCACTATTTCATGAAATGATCGGGCATTTCATGATATGAGCAATTCTACGATCGGGCTCCGACATATACATTTATGCGCAATAGTTTCCCTTATATATAAATGGAAATGTTTTCTGAAATACGTTTATTTAATTCATGTACTGTGTACGTACTTATAATTTTAATTATAGAATCCAGTGTTGTCAAAAGTTAAATAAACACATTGGTTATCAATCTTGGCGGGCCGCAGAACAGTTTCCGGCGGGCAGCGTGTTTGACATGCCTGATCTAGTAGCATAAAATGAAACAGTGTTTTTCCACACAAATGGATTTTCTGCAAAATATTTTTGCTTTTGGAAAGTTCTGCACTCAAGATTTCACAAGAGACACAAAAATTTGTTTTTGCTTGTAGCAAATGCTTCAGGGTATTGCTTTTTTTAGTAATTTTCTCATCCATCCATATTAAGGTTGGAGAAAATTCTTTCAATTTGAGCATTAGCCCTGGCATAATTTTTAATTAATATTAACAGGCAATATTTTTACTTTATGTATTCAATTTCACACAAATCTTTGATCATCTCCTCATTAGCTCAGAGAGCAAAAATATTGGTCACTATTGTTTACATTAAAGTAATATCTTTAATACTCTATGACACTGTTAAATGTTTTAAGGCACTTCAACAAAAATTCTATGCTATCTAGTATCAAAAGTAATGAATGAGATTTTACATACTGTACTAATACAGACATCGTCCCAGTCCCCCAGCTTGGTGTTTGATCCTTAGGGAATACCAACTACCCCTTAGAGATACAATGCTCTCCTAACCACTCCTCTCCATAATCACCCCTGATCACCGTTTCTACATTCAATCATGTGCATATTCCCAGACTCATTTCAAAAACAAACTATCAGAAATTCATACTAGAAACTGGAAATTAGATGATAACAATCCCCTACCCCTCATTTCCTAATACAACCCACTACCCATACAGATATGATAACCAATATTAATGCCTTCATTAACACATTTATTATAAATCCCAGACAAGAGTAATGTTAGTCGCATAATTATCACATTCATTATAATCCCTATGCATGGACAATAATGCGAATTTTCAGTCCATTTACAAAATAAAACTTGCCTCAAAATTCTAAAATCTCTGAGAGTTAACTCCACACTCTCTTATTCCCCCCGCCCTTCACATGCAGATCACATTACACACTCCAAACCTCGAAGCTGAGTCAATGACATTGAAATTTATTGCACTCCAAACCTCGAAGCTGAGTCAATGACATTGAAATTTATTGCACTCCATCCCTCCACCATGCTCAAGAAACAACTGCTCCTAGCACAATGCCTAAGGCTGCACACTTGCCATCTGACAATGCGCATACAATAAGGGCATGAAATGTGTATCGTGGATTTTAACATTTTTAAGCACACTATGCTACCTTAAGTGTCATTAGTTATTATTGACACTTGTCCTGGTGGCCAAGTGGTTAGCATGCTTGGCTACTGATCAAGGGGACCTGGGTTCAAGCCCTAGGAGAGCATGGAAGTTTGTGTTGTCTTTCTGCTGAAGTCTTGCCATCTTCACAAACCTTCTACTATGGCATATTAAACTGGCAGGTTCCTGTCAGACCTCTATGGCAAGCAGCTGCTTGAGAGGGGTATTTTTTTTATTGCAGTCATGAAACTTAGATCAGATGAAGAAAATTTTACTGTAAGCAACCAACTCATAAGAATACTGCATCACCTTCTCCACTTCAAACTTGCTGGCAAGGACTATGTAAAATAAATTTGTCACTAACTATCAACTTTCATCTATGAAGCTTCTCTCACTTGTCATCTCTACGGTACATAAAATCTCATTCATTACTTTTGATACTAGGTAGTACAGAATTTTGTTGAAGTGCTTTAAAACATTTAACAGTGTCATAGAGTATTAAAGATATTAATTTAATTTTAATTGAATTTTTAAAATTTTAATTACTGCATTGTGAAGCCCTACTATAATTTTTTACTATTATTAACATTTTATTCTTGAACATTTAAACTTGTCAGAAAAATTTTCATTAAATTTCTTGTACAGTCTCTGGGCTAAAACTCTGATTATTGCTACAGGTTAGTAAGGAAACGTACCTTCTTGATTCAATAGTAATCACAGGAGATATCCTGTAAAATTGGAGTTGTGAATAGTTTTTAAGCTAACTATTCATGAGTCCTTCTTCAATTCTTAAACTATGTTTGCATTTTGCTTTTGAAGAAATTATAACCATAATTAAAAATCAATCCAAGGTGAATGCACAGTATTCCCTGTTAAGAACATTAATTAATAGATTCTCATTAACATCTGATAATCAAATGCAACGACTGAAAGAGTTGCATCTCCTTGAGTATAGATGGTGCTGTCTCAGTCACGTCTCAGGAAGAAGATTCATAAGGTCATATTCTGAAAATATTCATTGTCCGACGTGTGGTGCAATGGTAGCGTGCTCTGGCATGAATCTGGAGAGATGCGGGTTCGATTCCCGCCGTGGCGGTGATGAATTTTTTTTCAGAATCTATTAATTAATATAACCATAAATGATGCTTTGGCTGATAGAGCATTTTTATGTTAAGGAGTACTCTCATGCTCTATAACTGATGTTTTACCTCAAGTTCCAATTGAAAAAATACTATTGTATACTGAACATAAAACTGATTTTTTTTTATTATTAGATGCAGGTTGCAAATATGGAAACACTGATATTAAAGTATCATTCAGCACACATTTCTGTTTACCTTTTTAAGTTGTTTCAATTCCACTTTAACATTTAACAGTTTTGAATCCAGGACTATAGAACTACCATACTGCCTACCAAAACTTTGGCAAAAATGGAAAAAGAAATTCTCTTCTGCAGTTTTCTTCAGTGATTTCTTCATTCACAATATGAGAAAGTCGTGGCAGAATGTTGCCAGATCTCTCACATTCACAAAGGCATTTGAGGTTCTAAACCTAGTCCCATTACTGGTCAGAACTCAATTTTCTTAATCCAATATAGGGTTTCACAGGGGGGATTTGTATTGTAAATTCAGGACCTGTCGGTCAGGTACTTTTGACAAATAATATAAATAAAAAATAAATACCCCCTTAAGCAGCTGCTTGCCACAGAGTCTGACAGGAGCCTGTCAGTTTATATGCCGTAGTAGAAGGTCTGAGAAGATGGCAGGCCTTCAGCAGAAAAACGACACAAACAGCCATGCCTTCCCCGGGGCTCGAACCCAGGTCCCTTAGATCAGTAGCCAAGTGTGCTAACCACTCGGCCATGGGACGGCTCACAAATTAGGGTGCTAAAATCTGTTAAAACAGAGATAAAACTTAACTTGCATAGGCAGAATTAAGGTAGATTAACCAATCAGCAACCATAAGGTGTATGCTGACATTAGCAAGTAGAAGAGACATGCCTTCTCTACTGGTGCCTACCCAGATAATGCTATCATTATAATAATGTTTTTTGCTGTTCTATTAGTAAAGATTTGCTCATGATGTACAATTAATAATGCTGGCTCACCTTTTTCCCACTAATTTAAAACTCTAAACTCTTTACCGATGATTTTTGGTGCCTACCATTGGCGCTATGATCTATGGGTGGCAACTATTTCTTTTTATGTTGCGCCGAAATATTTATTGATATATTGACATTAAAGTGTCAACCAGGTAATGCTGTAACTGTCACCTATGTTTAAATCATTAATAACACTAAACAGCGTGAAGAGACTATTATTTCCATCTTACTCAGTGCAATATAAAAAATAGTTGCCACCCGTAGATCATAGATGGCGCCAATGGTAGGGGCCAAAAATAATCGGTGAAGAGTTTAGTCTTAAATGAGTGGAAAAAAGATGAGCTGGCATTAGTTCAATCGGTAAGTATACTCGCGCATGTTTCTGGAGAGATGTGGGTGTAAATCCCGTATGTTGGCGAAATTTTTTTCACAAAATATTTATTGATAGTTGGGAAAATTAGATACTTTCTAAATACCTTAAATTTTTTAGGTCCAACTCTGATTAGCATTTAATATGCCAGACTGAGTGTGGGTTGAGATCTTAAATGGTTAATAATTGTAACATATTTTTCTAGAAAAATAAGTTTGGCTAAAAATCCAAAGGATATGCAGTTTAATGTCTATAATGAACCATACATATTTCAATAAAAAACTAGGCAGTTGGTAGTTATTTTGCATTTTGGGTTACTGTGGAACCTATAGGTCGCTGTTTAGGGGCTGTGTCCTTTCCCAGTTAACAAAGTGCAAAATAACCAAAGCCTAAACGCATTCCTGCATTGGACCGATATAAGCATTGTTTTGATAACTTTGAACAGGTACGACCATTTGCATTTTTACTGGTATGCTATTAGTATATCTATGATATCGGATTAGTAGTAGAAGGGAAAAGAAATTATTAAAGTGGCTACTGTGCATATGAGTATTGCAGTGAAGCCCATTAACTGGGAAAGGACATAGCCTAAACTGGAACTTAAGTTTCTGCTGTAACCCACACTGCAAAATAATCCAGTTGGCTACTCTATGTGTTGATAATATGGTTTCACATTTGTTAATTATGGTTGTTTGCAATAGTCATTTACGACAAACTTTTGGGATGCTTTTAAGTGCAGATCAAGTTCTGTGTTTTGCAATGTCTGTTATAAAAATATTGTCATTATTTGTTTTGTCTTAGGGCTCTTGTTTGTTACAATGATGCTGCTGTAGCATCAATATTCTGGTGTATATAAAAGTGCAATATTCAGTAATATCTAGATTAGAATTTGTGTTACTTTGATAATTAATTGCGTAGATATAAATCCTTGAAATGTGCCACTTAAATTCGATTGCAACGTATTAAAATACGGGAGCAAGTTCCCCCATGTTCGACAACAGTTTTAGTATAATGCCACATTTAAATCGCAAAAAGAAGCATATTCAGAAGGTACAAATCACATGAAATAATCTATCTGTTAATTCGTTAAATTTATATAGAATTACATTACGAAATGTCACTCACTTACGTCTCTTTTTGACCCCTCACAGAATACCTCACTAGTTGTTTACTTATGCTACTGATCAAACCTTTCCATGATTTCTACGCTTCTAGTTGCCACTCGTAGAGCAATTTCAATCGAATTTACTCGGAGTCATCTAAGGCCTCACTGTGACTAATCCGGCATCGAGCAGTTGGAAAATAAAATGCGAAAGTTGCAATCAATTTTTTTTGCTATAAGGATTCAAAGGGAGCTAGATGGAATGGAATGCTACCTCGCTTCCTTTTTTAAAAAAATAAATAAATAACTATCCCCTCAAACTATTCTGAATTAATTTCCAGCCGTCAGATGCATATTGGAAGTGAAAATAGTAACACTGATATTTTAACTGATGTAGATGTTGTTTAAAGCGGTGACGAATATTTTTTATTGATGCTTTTTTTAAAATATAGATATAATAAATTCATTTTAATCCTTTCTTCCATTTCTCTTTCTAAAAGTAAAGTTGAAAAAAAGAAAAGAAAAAAATTAGCATCGTCTTATAACCGAGTATTGCCCTTACTCGTGCATCGCAATTTTTCCTTCTGTAATATTTTTCGTTTTTCCCTCCGCAACATCAAAAATACTTTCTTGTTCTGGCTTGCCTAATGGGTACGATAGATTGCGCAGTCCCAGTCGGCGCAATTAACCGGTTTTGAAGTGGACAGATGGGAACTAAAATCAGTGTGAAAACAATGTAGCGTGGCAGAAATGTCTACAGATAGAACTTTTAATGGAGTGTTCCCATTTCCACTGGGGTTGCTTCACAATTCGTCTTAACAACACAAAGTTTTGCAGTGGAGTAAGGAAAATATCGGAGCTTCCCCGCAAGAATGTCTCGGGGTGGGGGGGGGGGGAGCTTTTGCCATTTGCCATATTCCATTAACTTTCAATTATTAATAGTAATGCGCTGGTTCCTCGGGTTTATATATGGTGTAATCATTTTCAGCCAACAAACCCATAAGAAAAATGAATTCACACAGAAATTTTAAAGATGTAATTTTTGGACGTAAGAAAAAACAGAGAGATAAAAGTTAGGGAGTGTAAGTAATGCGGAAGCAAACAACTCTCATTACGCAGATGGCATGCAGCAAAACCAAAACCATTGAGATATATACGGAACCATAGAATAAGCACAGAGTGAAAATACGGAACTAGCAAAACTGATCATATAGGCACCGAAGTGGCGAGAACCACGGCCATGCTAGAACATGGGCTAGATACAGTGCTTTCTTTCTGGGAAAAAAAGGTGCCGGTACTCACCATAAAGATGTTATTACAGCAACTTCCACACTTTTAACGTATCCTCCGATATACCCTCGTCGTCTCTAGATCGCTTCTTGCTTTTGGTATCAACTGCAGAATGACGACCTCGGAGCAGCCATGGTTGGTTGGTTGTTTAGGGTTTTATGGCGTAGTAGCATCTAAGGGCTATAATGCGCCAAACGAATGTCCAAAAAGATAAAAGTCATGTCACCATTAACCAATTTTTAAAAATTAACTAGAAATACAACAAGAAAAATGTACAACAATAAAATGGCATGTAGGGAATAACAGTAAACAAATGTAGAAATATGTTGCAAAAAGAGATAAAAGTAACCCAGGTGAAAGCAACCTGGGTTAAAAAAATATATATATATATAAGAAGCTGAAGAGTAAAAACTATATGCGAGTAAAATATCCAGTATATTTTAAAAATCTAAATACAGAGGTAAAACAACAGTCATCAGCTAACAAATGTCCGAGTGTAAGGGGCTCGGACATAAAATTATGAAAGTTAAAAAACATACGTTTTTCAAAGTTAAAACATTGACATTCAATTAAAATGTGTTCGATCGTTAAAATGGTGTCGCAAAACTCGCACTTAGGTACGTCGTCCGCCAGAAGAAGAAACGAATGAGTAATAAACAAATGACCTAAGTGGAGCCAAGCAAGTACAACTTTCTCCTTGCGATTACTGCGGTAACAAGACTGCCATGGTTTGATGATAGGTTTGATCTCAAACAATTTGTTCATAAGCTTTTCTGACAAAGATCTCTGCCATTGTGCCCAGAGCTAGATTGTGAAATACTGCCGGAAATCCAGATATGGAACCGGCAATGAAAAGTCGGACAGGGGCGTGGCTGACCTGGCAGCAGCATCTGCCAAATCATTGCCCCTGATACCGACGTGACGGGCACCCAACAGAAATGGATGGTGGTTGTGTCTGCCAGACGATGTAACTGCTGGTAGATCTTAGAGAGAACTGAGTGAGGCTGATGCCTCACCGAGATCAAAGCCTGTAGCGAACTAAGTGAGTCGGTATAAAGCACACACCGACGATGCTGCTTGGCCGCCACATGGTTCAAGGCGAGATTGATAGCGTGCAACTCTGCAGTGAAGATGGAACACTGCAGTGGGATCTGATCTTCAATGATTACATCACAGCAGACCATGGCTGATTCCACTGATGTGCCGGACTTCGAGCCATCTGTAAAGACAGGCAAGAAGTCTGTGTGCGCAGCACGATGGCTGGCAAAGAGTTGCCGGTACACACAGTTGGGTGTAAAGGCCTTCCCCATCCTGCACAGGGGGAAAAAATCACAGGAAGGAGAAACATCGAGCCACGGTGGAATTGGCTCAGCTGTCGGCTGTGCAATGCTATCGAGACTACTGCTGATGTCTCTTAAGCAGCCTCAGACTCGCAAACCGAAAGGACGAATGGCAGTCGGCCGATTAGTGTAAAGCATTTCCCACTTTGGACTGAAAATGTATTCCAATGGGATGGCCAGGCAGGGATCACAGTTTAGATGCGTATTGTAGGGACAACAGCTGACGGTGAAGAGATAAAGATGGTTCGTCAGTCTCAACGTAAAGACTCTGGACCGGTGATGTGCAGAAAGCTCCCGTGCATACACGGAGAGCCTGATGATGGAGGGGATCCATCACCTTCACCACCGAATCCCAGGTGGAGTTGTACATCTGGGATCTGTAGTCCAGTTTCGATCGGACAAGTGCACGGTAGAGATGGAGCAAAGAACATCGGTTTGCCCCCCAAGAAAGGGACGAGAGGACCATTCACGATGTTCAATGCCCAAGTGCACTTGGACCTGAGATGACGTATGTGTGGTAAGAGGTCAATTTCCGATTGAATATGAGACCGAGAAACTTGGTCTCCGCCACAACTGGAATGATGTTACCCCCGAGCCGGAGCTCGGGATCTAGGTGAAGATTGCACTTGCAGCAAAAGTGCACACAAGCAGTCTTCTGTGGGGAGAACCGAAACCCGTTTGCCGTCGCCCAAACAGAAAGATTGTTCAGAGCAATTTGCAGTTGTCTTTCAATGACCCTCATGCTGGATGAAGAGCAAAAGATGCTAAAGTCATCAACATATAGGGCATTGCCTACTGATGGAGGAAGTTTTCTAGTAACAGAATTAATCTTGACAGCGAAAGTGTAACACTCAGAACGCAGCCTTGTGGCACCCCCTGTTCTTGGAGGTACGGCCGCGACAGAGTGTTACTGAGACGGACACAAAAAGAACATGTCAATGAGAAGTTGGAGATGAAGATCGGCATGTGACCTCTCAAGCCGAGGCTGTGGAGGTCACGAAGAATGCCGAATCTCCAAGCTGTGTCATACGCTTTTTCGATGTCGAAGAAAATTGACACCAGGTGCTCTCTTTGTAAAAATGAGTTTCTGATAGTCGATTCGAGGCGTATCAGATGATCAAGAGTTGACCGTTGCATATGAAAGCCACACTGGGTGTTGGAAAGAAGGTTGTGGTGTTCTAAATACCAGATGAGTCTGGCATTTACCATTCTTTCCAACTCCTTGCACACGCAGCTCATCAACGCAATGGGACGATAATTCAAAGGAATCTTGTAATCCTTTCCTGGCTTCGAGAAGGCCAAGACGATAGTCTCCTGCCAGGAGTCGAGACACTGCTTCTCGAGAAAAATGCGATTGAAAAGATGGAGCAGCCGATCCTTATTCGATGGTGAGATGTTGGAGCATGGCATAATGGACATTGTCCAGCCCTACAGCAGATGCACGAGAGGAGTGCAGAGCAAGGTAAAGCTCCTCCACTGTGAATGACCAGTTGTAAGGTTCCAGGCCATTCGAGTGGAAGGACAGCGGAGAACGTTATGCCCTGCCTTTCTGGGCCAGAAACTTGATGGAGTAAGAAGATGATGATGAGATGGAGGAGAAAAACTCCGCCAGAGTGTCGGCAATTGTTTTGGGATCAGCAATTGCCTGTCCATTGTGCTCCAGGATCGATAACGAGTGGGACGTGTAGTTCCCACCCATCTTTCGGACTTTATCTCACTCGACCTTAGAACTGGTCGTGCAGGTGATAGAAGATGTATATTTGATCCAAGATTCCTTCTGGCTCTGGCGTCGGACAAAATGAGCTTTCGCCCTTGCACTGGTAAGGTGCTTTGCAGTGAAAGTGCGGGTTGGGGAGTGAAAGTACTGACACCAGTTTTCCACAGGGAGAAAGAAGGATCCAGGACCCCCACCACTCCCATTGGTGTCAGCACTCCCGAAGTGGACTGTGTCCATTGAGGTCCCCCATTATGATGAAGTGGGACGGCAGCTGTGAGACGATATCATCAAGGTCTTCCTGGAAGACGATGCTCCCAGGTGGAAGGTAGACAGAGCAGACAGTCAGCGAGTACCCCACAAAGAGGCAGATGGCTACTGCCTCTAAGTTGGTGGTGAGTCGTATGACCTGGAATGGAGAATGGTTGCTCACGAGGATGGCAACACCCCCCACAAGCTGGACCATCTCCATCCCAGTCCCGGCAAATTATGGAAAAATGCCAGATTGTGGGATCTGTGACTGTCTGCAAGTAAGTCTCCCACAGGCACACACAGATGGGCTGGTGTGCCTGAAGGAGGTCCTTGATGTCATCAATATTTCTCTGGAATATATTTCTATGGTGGGCAGTATCCATGTCCTTGGAGTCATCTGAAGGACATGGATCAGTGACCGCCCTTTGTGGAGGCCCCTTAGGTTTGGAAGGTCTTGCTGTCTGAGGGCAGGAATGAGGAGGGTGATGTCGAAGTCGACACCACCCTCGGTTTCACCTGCGTGATGAGGTGTTTAGCTGCAAGTGAGAAAGACTCAGTAGGTGGTACACTGATGTCAGTCTGCACCGCAACCGAAGTCATTGGAACAGTGGGCTTTCCAATGATGGCACTGGTATAGGATACCTTGCCAGGCAGGGTGGGCAGTGCAGCAAGATTTCTCGCCTCAGCATAAGAGATGTTGTTTGCAACTTTCAAACGTTGTATCTCTTTTTCTTCCTTCCACTTGGGACAGTCACGGGAGTACGTCGGATGTTCGCCACTGCAGTTGACACAGCTTGCTTTTTTGCTGTGCAATCAGGATAGAGGTGATCCATACTGTCACAACGAGCACAGGTGGACTTGCCCTGGCAAGCTGTGCGTGCATGACCATATATCCGACACTGAAAACAGCACAGAGGGTTCGATATATACGATTTGACCTTGCAATGCAAATAACCTGCCTTGATGGAAGAAGGCAGGTGTGGCATGTTAAATGTCACAATCAGTACCCGGCTGGGGACCAATTTCCCATCACAGCGTGTCGAAACCCGATGGACCGCTGTAACTCCTTGAGGTGTGAGCACTGAGAGGATTTCCTCCTCAGTGAATTTCAGGAGGCCCCACTCAGTGATCACACCCTAAGAGGAATTCAGAGTTTTGTTGGGAGTGACCTCAACAGCCACCCCACCAATCTCTGTAACCTTAAGGAGCAGTGCAGAATGTTTTGAACAAGAGGTCTCAACTTGTAAGTCACCAGATCATAAGCACTTGACGGATTTCGTCTCTCCCGAAAAACCTTTCAAACCTTTATTAACAAAAAATGGGGACATGTCCCCAAGTATCTAATCCCCCATGGAGTGGATGATCAGGAATCTTGGGAATGAAGGCACAGACAGAGAAGACGATGGCAAAGATAACAAAGACGAGGAAGATGGGGGCTCACGTCGAGCCCTCTTGTTGGCATTGATCACCTTAATTTCATCTTCAACTTTCATGTTTGTGTGTATGTGGTTCACTGCCTGCTGTCCCCACTCTCCACGGAGCCCAACAAGGGGACGCCCATTCAGGTGCCAGGGCTACATGGGCACTATACTCACACAGAGAGTGAGCCAAGCCCTCACAAATAAATAAAAGGAAAATGAAAAGAGAAATGTGCAGAACAGAAACTTTCTACACAAAAGAAACAAAGCGAAAAATATCAAAATTGTGAATGATCAAACTGGCCTCGCAAAGAAAGAATAACTAGAAAATGAAAATAAGTTGTGAGGAAACTCTCAAACCTGTATCTGGACTGTGGGCAAGGTTAGTCATTGCTCTGCACAGTTGAACCTAGTAGGACCAGTCCACCAGGGGGGACCACCCCAGGAGCTCAGGTTTACCGGAAACAGAGGCCAAAGCAGTGTGTAGCAGATGCCCCGGTATCCGCCGCATAGTCCTGCAACGACAGGCTCCCAATGGCAAGGCAGCCAAAGGGGACCCCACCAGTCATGAGCTGAGGAGAGAAGACAGGGACCCCCGAGCAACTACCAGGATCCTCCTTTCCCGGGACATGGGTCTCCACACACGGCAAACACGTGGTTGAGCGTTCAGGACCCTGTGAAAGCAACTGAGCCAGCGGAACCTTCACAGGGTGGTCCCCTCACCATGGACAGGAGCTCGTACCAAGGGGGGAGTAGCCATGAGTTCACATATTTGCTAGGGTTGAACTAAGTGAAAGGAGGTCCTACTATCCTGATGAACATCAGTGCAGAAGTTGTCCGTACAAGCAGAGATGACCTAGATGAAGTTACTATAAGATTCATCTGAGAAAAACCCCTTTCACATTCACTGGAAGATATTACAATTGTACCCAAAATGTGCTTTAGACGAAGTAGTATGTCCGGGACTATTTTCTTGAAGATATTCACGAAATAAATTTCAGCTTCACCAAATGTCAGATGCTTCCCAGGATTTTTTGGCAAATACTTGAAATCTATAATCTTAGCACATTCAGGCAAATCAGCATCATCTCCTTCAAGCAGAGGCTTTCCAACAGCTTCTTTCAGATTTTTGTAGATGAACTTATTGCAGGACTGTGTCTTTTTCTCTCGCAGAAGTCATTTTCCTGCAAAAGTGTCCAACATTCAGGCCAATCATTATCAGAATCTGCATCCTTTTGACCACGTGGATCTTTGGTCTTGGTTTGGTGATCCTCTTCACCAAGTGTGTTTTCTGTGCTAGTGTTCTGTTTTACAGGATCACAAGTAGATTCAACAATTTCTGCTTCTTCAGCCTCTTTTTTTTACTCATTGGCATAAAGTAACTGCTTATTTTACTCATTTTGAACAATGATTGCACTGATTTAACTTAGATTAATTCAAAACTCACGTGAACACCTGCCTGTTGGGGGCGGGGGTGGCTCAGTCGGTAGCGCGCCAGGCTCGAAATCTGTAGTTCCCAGGTTCGAGTTCCATCTGGGTCAGCGTTGAGATTTATCTCCGCAAAATTCCCCGCCCTGCCCACGGTCAGTAGGGGACACCGATGGGCTTGGAAGGCCGCCGTCCGTCGGATGTGACGTTAAGCCGTGGACCCGTGTGCGGGAGAGCCATACCCTGTGCACGTTAAAGAACACGCTGGATGGCCTTGACGGGAGGCTACCATCGGTCTCCCACCAGCTGTTCCAGTGGGTCCCCTCCCCCAACCTGTCTCTGAGAGTTCGGGGTCCATGTGACCTGGCCATTTAGCCCATGGTGTGCAAAAAAGTGCCGCTCAGAGGTAAAACAACCCAACCCTGCCTGTTGCAGAATGGATATAGAACTGATAAAGTGATATCGGAAGCAATCGGAATTGAATACAACTTCCTGTTTCCGGTTGCGTACAAACCTATGAAACAGGAAAGCATGGTACCAACTTATGAGTAATCAAAACTGAAAATTCACTCCGTGAACACAGTACCATCTACCGGAATATTTATAATACATTTTGCTGTCAATAAATCGCAAATTTTTAAAAACTTATGAAAAAAGGTGCCGGTACTGCGTACCATTGCATACAGTCAGAAAAAAAGCACTGGCTAGACATAAAAACTTATTGACTGCTTGCTTCGCTGTTAAGTCGAAAATGCTTGAGAATGAAAAATTAAATTAGATTCGTTGATATATATATATACACACCACTTTTTTTTTTCAAGAATTGAAGCACTTTTTTCTGTAGATTGAGTTCAACTTTTTTTTTTTATCTTCACGAGACAAATTATTTCTAAATGAGGGTTCTTGGATGTTCCATTTCTTCTTGATGACATCAAAGAATATATTTATTTCATGTTCATTTTTCATACAGTTTAGTAGAATGTGAGAAACATCTTTTACCTTGCATAGGCTGCAGTTAGGGGAATTTATAATCTGGTACAGAGGGTACAGATGCAGTTGATCATTAAGGAGACATTGGCCTGTTCTAATTCTGGTTATTTTTACCTGTTGCTGTCTTGTTAAGTTATTGATTTTAATTTTGGTAATTTTCTCATCAATTTTTCTTCTCAGGGTTGGTTTATAGTCAGTTGCGTTGTTGTTTTAGGTTGTTTTACCTCTGAGCGGCACTTTTTTGCACAACATGGTCTAAATGGCCAAGTCACAAGGACCCCGAAGGCTTAGAGAAGGTTGGGGGAGAGGACCCATTGGAACAGCTGTTGGGAGACAGAGGGTAGCCTCCCGTGAAGGCCATCCAGCGTGTTCTTTAACGTGCACAGGGTATGGCTCTCCCACACACGGGGCCACGGCTTAACGTCCCATCCGACGGACGGCGGCCTTTCCAAGCCCATCGGTGCCCCCTACTGACCGTGGGCAGGGCGGGGAATTTTGCGGAGATAAATCTCAACGCTGACCCAGCTGGGACTCCAACCTGGGAACTACAGATTACGAGCCTGGCGCGCTGCCGACTGAGCCACCCCCGCCCCTATAGTCAGTTGCCATTTTGAATTTTTCTTGCTTCTTCTGCTGGAAATAGTTATTAATTAGGTTGTTGATAAGTTTTAGATTAGCAGCAATTTCAATATAATTATGTATGCTCCCAATGTCTCTGGCCAGCATTTCAGCAATCTCATTACTTAAGCTCTGACAGTGGTTAGCGATCCATTGCAGAAAGAATGTATTGTTATTGAAAAAGGTGATGTAATGCATTTTATCCATTATTTCATTCTCAAAGTTTGGATGTATTGAGCATTCTAAATAGTTGTCAATTGAGTTGATAGCTGATTTGCTATCAGTTAGAATCAAAATGTTCTTATTTTGTTCACACTTGGTCAGATAATAGCTTCTCAGATTGCTGCTAGTTCTGCAATTAAGATGGTAGTTTCTATATTAATTTTAAATTTTTAAATTTTTTTCTTATATTGTCCTGTAAATGGTAGCTAGGTAGTCACTGGAAGGAGAGCTATGCACCAATCCCATCTGATGATGCATAGAACCGGCCAGGCCGAGCACCTAATGTCTGACCGCACTTTCTCGTGGTGCAGACCGTTAGTACCTTTCAAAAGAGATACTCTCTTGTGGAAGTGAACGGAAGGGGAGGGCTGCCAGATTAGTGTGGCCTACTGATCTGGACAACTATTACTACTTTTCTTTTTTTTCCACCCTGCTGAGGAGTGGTCAACCACAGGGTCATGGTGCTGACCATATAAACCCACTGGACTGGACAGATATATAGCTCTGAGCTTGATTATGGATCCTGAGTTTGCTGCACTGGTGGGCTTCTGTGGAGGGAAAATCTTCGGCTGTGTTTTCTGTTTGTGGGTTGATAGCCCCAAGTGAATAGATTCACAGGATATGTTTATCAGCTGGTGGATAATCCTGAGCAGAGGTCATCGCAGGCACCTGAACTCTATGCTTCTACTTGCATCATCAAATTCTACATTGGGGGAAGTCTTGCAGTATAGATGGCTTCAGCCTTTAGTGGTGGGGGAACGGGTCTTTGCTCCATGTCTGCGATTAGAGGGCTGTTTAATATTGTCGGCATTCCCTCATTCCTCTTCCACCGTTATAATTTAGATATTTTCGGCTTGCAAGAGACCAGATGGACAGATAAAGGTCAGATTCTTAGAAATATTCTTAAATTTCTCTTTTCAGGGAGGAACGATAATAAACATCACCAAGGCGTTGGTCTGCTTCTCAGCAGACACGCTAGTGATACTCTTCTGGGATATGAGTGCATTAATGAAAGGTTTCTTACAGCAAAATTTCAGACAAGCGTTAAAGACCTGAATGTTATCTGCTGTTATGCCCCCACTAAGGATGCCGATGAGGATGAGAAGGATAGGTTTTATGGACAACTTCAGGATATTTTGAATTCTGTCAAGAAAGGAGATATTACCCTTGTTCTAGGTGACTCCAATGCTAAAGTTGGTACTGGATCTGACCTTTGGGGAGGAGTGATAGACCCTTTTGGTATCGGTAGCTGCAATGGCAATGGGCAACGTATCCTACAGGTAAGTGAACTCAATGGTTTCAGAATAACTAACACTTATTACAAACACCGCGACATACATAAGTACACATGGCTTTCACCTGATGGGCTGCATAGGAATATATCATTGATTATATATTAATTAACAGCAAATGGGCTAGTTCTGTTAGAAATACCAGGGCATATAGGGGAGCTGAAATTGGATCTGACCATTACCTTGTTAAAAGTGTCTTGCAACTTAAACTTAAAAAGTGTTGTACTAGGGTTAAAAAATTTACTTTTAATATGGAAGCTCTGAAAGATCGTTATAGCCAAAGCTTACCATGATAGGTTACATAGTCATTATGACAGTCATGGTATGCTTACTACTGAAGTTGAGGAAGAATGGGATCATTTTAAACAGGCTTTTTTGGACACTAACTGTACTCTTTTAGGGAAAAAGGAGCAGAAGAGACAGAATCATCTGAGTGATAAGTCATGGAGCTTTTTTCAGAAAGAAAGAACTGCAGGAATGTCCTTAATCAATACCCTACTAGTCCTAATAGAAAGCATTAGAGAGAGCTTAATAAACATGTAAAGGATCAGTTAGCTGCTGATAAGAATCTTTGGCTTGATGGTTTGGCTGACAAAGACGAGGAAGCAGTTAGAGAGCACAACAGCAGAGAGCTGTACCAGATAGTTAATGTTTTGTGTGGTACAAAACGGACAGGTATACAGGGATTGAAGGATAAACAAGGTAAGGTTATAGAAGGGGAGGATTCTGTCATGGCTAGGTGGGCTGAACATTTCAGTGATGTTCTAAACAATGTGGTTAGTTCTACTCCCATTGTTTGCAATGATGATAGATGCATTGGTGGCTTTAATGTTGGCCGTATAACACAATCTGAAGTTATTTTGGCTGTTTCTAATCTTAAACTTCATAAATCCCCAGTTGTAGATGAAATTACTATGGAAATGCTCAGAGCTGGGAATGTTTTGGTTACCACTTGGATGACTGAAATTTTGAATATCTTTTATGATAAAGGCATGGTTCCTAAGGATTTTACCAGAGTTATTATTATCCCTATGTTTAAAAAAGGTGATCGCAGTTCTTGTGATAACTATAGGGCTATCAGCCTACTCTCTGTTCCAGGGAAAGTTCTTTGCATGATTGTGCTTATTAGACTTAAGAATCTGGTTGACAGGCAATTGCGTGATGAGCAATGTGGATTCAAAAGTGGTAGGGGATGTGTGGATCAGATATTTTCACTTAGGCAGATTCTTGAAAAATGTTTAGTTTCAGAAACCTTTGGTTGCTAGCTTCGTTGATTTCAAAAAGGCTTTCGACTCTGTTGATCGTCATAATTTGTGGTTGATTGTGAGATCATATGGTATACCTGACAAGTTAGTTAACATAATGAAAGCTCTCTATAATAACACAGTCGTTTGGGAGAGTTGGTAAGGCTTGTAGCAATTGGTTTAGCATTACGTCTGGTGTTCATTCTGGTGTTGACAAGGGTGCATTTTGTCTCCTTTTCTCTTTAGCTTGGTTATTGATTATGTTATGCGAAATTCACTTCAAGGGAAAGATTTTGGCCTTAAATGGGCTGGAGATACGAAAATTTCTGATTTAGATTATGCTGATGATTTAGCCCTTTTGGCAAATGATGTTGATGAGATGAACTCTTTCATTCGAGCTGTTGATGAGACTTGTAGTAGAGTAGGTTTGGTTATAAACAGAGAGAAAACTAAAGTGATGAAAATTTGTCAGGCAGGCTGTTATTCAGTTAATCTGAATGGTTGCAGTCTTGAGCAGGTGTCACAGCTTAATTATCTTGGGAGCTATGTAACAGATAATGGTGATGTGCGGCATGAGATTAACAGACGAATAGGGATTGCTGCCGGGACTTTTAAGAATCTATGGAGAGTGTGGAGAAATAGGCGTATACACCTAAAGACTAAAATTAGACTTTATAATAGTTTGGTTCTTTCTAGGGTTAGTTATGGCAGTGAAACGTGGACGCTGTGTAAACAAGATAACAGGAAACTAGATGCTTTTGATTCTAGATGCTTACGCAGTATCTTGGGTATTAGGTGGTTGAACTTTGTAACTAATGATGAGGTTAGGCAAAGGAGTCTGCAACCTCCTTTAAGCAGCATATTGTGCAGAGAGAGATATTCCGTTGGTGTGACCATGTTGCCCGTATGGATAATTATAGATTGGTGAATAAGGTTATGAACAGTGTGCCTAAAGGCCTCAGAAAGAAGGGGAGACCTAGGATGCGGTGGGCCGACAATGTCAAAGAGGACCTTGTTAGAATTGGTGTGCAGTGGCTGGATGCAGCAGATGTAGCTCAGGACAGATATGCTTGGAGAATTAAACTGCACGGTCTGGTTGGACCTCCGTAGCCCATGGCTGCTTGAGGATGATGATGATGTCCTCTGAGATAAACGTGGCTCCTGATGCAATTTAAAATACTTTGTTAACTGAACCATCAGTGTATATTTGCTTATAAATGGGATATCTTTGGTTACACAGGATTGGGTGAGTGTTTGAATTTCAGCTATAGCTTGATCCGATTTTTATTTTTAATTCGCTCAATATCGGTTTTTATTTTAGGTGTTATATAAGCCCAGGGTGATTTTTGCTGTAGAATGGATTGTTGTTTTGATGCTTCACAATAGATTCATAAAGTGGATGAATTCTTATTTCTTTTGCAATTTGTGCATTATTATATTTGTTTCGGATTTTGTTCCTCGACTTTTTGGATTCTTCAGAGTGATTCTGGTATAATATTTGATTAAGTAGTACTGTCTCCTCGATGATAAATTGGTTGCATCAGTTTCTGCATACAGAGAAGAAAGTGGGCATGATTTAAGTTGGCTTGTACTCTGCCCGAGAAAAGCATTTTGTCCAATTTCTTCATATTTTCCTTGGTTTAGATTTGAAATGGCAAATATTCCACCGATAGGGGACCTTCTTGACGTGGTGGGTCATTAGCACGTAGCCTGGTCATTAGCACATTGGCTTAAGGTCTGGTCGTTAGCACATTGGCTTAAGGTGTGGTCATTAGCACATTGTGTGCAATAAAGTGTTCTTCACAGGTAAAACAACCCAAAACTTACAGCTATCCAGTGGGTTCCGTCTTCCCAACCTTATCTGAACACTCGAGCTCCTTGTGACCTGCTATATAGCCCATTGTGTGCAAAAAAAAGTGCTGCTAAGAGGTAAATCAACCAAACCCAAAGAGCTATCCAGTGGGTTCCATCTTCTCTGAACCCTCGAAGTCCTTGTGACCTAGCCATTTAGCACATTGTGTGGAAGAAAAGCATTGCTCATGGGTAAAACAACACAAGCCTAACAGCTATCTAGTGGGTCACAACTTCCTGACTTTCTCTGAACAGTCGAGGTCCTTGTGACCTGGCCATTTAGCCCATTGTGTGCAAAAAAAGTGTTGATCATAGGGAAAACAACCCAACAGCTATCCAGTGGGTCCCACCTTTGCAACCTTCTCTGAACTCTCAAGATCCTTGTCACCTGGACATTACCCCATTGTGTGCAATAAAGTGCCAGTTGGTGGTAAAACAACCCATCCCAAACAGATATTCAGTGAGTCCCATCTTCTCTGAACCCTCGACATTCTTATGAGCTGTCTATTTAGCCCTTTGTGTGCAAAAAAGTACCTCTCAGAGGTAAAACAACCCAACCTTCACAGCTGTCCAGTGGGTCCCATCTCCCTAACCTCCTCTGAACCCTTGAGGTCCTTGTGTCCTGGCCATTTATCTTATTGTTAGCAAAAAAAGTGCTGCTCAGAGGTAAAATAACCCAACCCTAGCAGCTATCCAGTGGGTCCCATCTTCACAACCTTCTCTCAACCCTCGTGTTCCTTGTGGCTTGACCATTAGCCCATTGTGTGCAACAATAGTGTTGCTCATAGGTAAAACAACCCAACAAGTATCCAGTGGGTCCCATCTCCCCAACCTTCTCTGAACCCTCAAGGTCCTTCTGATCTGGCAATTTAGCCTATTGTGTGCAAAAAATATGCCACTCTAAGGTAAAACAACTCAACACTAACAGATATCCAGTGGGTCCCATCTTCCCAACCTTCTCTGAAGCCTCGAGGTACATACCTGGCCATTTAGCCCATTGTGTGCAAAAAATATACCACTCTAAGGTAAAACAACTCAACACTAACAGATATCCAGTGGGTCCCATCTTCCCAACCTTCTCTGAAGCCTCGAGGTACATACCTGGCCATTTAGCCCATTGTGTGCAAAAAATATACCACTCTAAGGTAAAACAACTCAACACTAACAGATATCCAGTGGGTCCCATCTTCCCAACCTTCTCTGAAGCCTCGAGGTACATACCTGGCCATTTAGCCCATTGTGTGCAAAAAATATACCACTCTAAGGTAAAACAACTCAACACTAACAGATATCCAGTGGGTCCCATCTTCCCAACCTTCTCTGAAGCCTCGAGGTACATACCTGGCCATTTAGCCCATTGTGTGCAAAAAATATACCACTCTAAGGTAAAACAACTCAACACTAACAGATATCCAGTGGGTCCCATCTTCCCAACCTTCTCTGAAGCCTCGAGGTACATACCTGGCCATTTAGCCCATTGTGTGCAAAAAATATACCACTCTGAGGTAAAACAACCCAACTCAATAATATCCAATTTCTACCAGTTATTTCCAGCATTTTTCCTTACAATTAACAATATGACATGAGTTATACTGTAAGAGAAGCATTAACATTTGCACGATGGGATGTGGCCTTTGGTGGCAGGGCTTGTGAGGGTCTGCGGACTGGTTTTTGGGAAGGGCCAGTCCAGTGGGCCTATTCACTTGCTCAGGGAAGCTGTAGCTTACAGCCCCGATGGAGGGCTTGGGGAACCCGGTCCAGTGGGTTCATCGGTGCAGCCTCAGTGAAGTTGGGGTACAGAATGCTTCTGGGGGAAGTGGGTGCGTGGCACTATGGAGAGGACGAAGTTCAGGACTTGCGACTAGGACTATTCACCCCAGTTGACAGGCTTATCGATGGAAAAGCCAAACGAAGAGTCTCCACCCCGGGAGCCGAGTCAACTTCGATCTATATATCGATATTTGTGGCTAACCGGGGAACAGATTAAATTTAGGTTTTGACCGATGGATGAACCTTCCTTCTATAGGATTGTTCGCCATAGGTAGCCGTGGATGAGCAGTGTCCTTGTGGCACTGTCTTGCCCCAGCGTAGTTAGTGGAGATTAAGGCATTCTCTCCATAGTTTGTGTGCAGCCATATGCTGTGGTACAACTGGAACTTGCCATTACTTAATGTATAATTAAATTTAAATTTAAATATATTGTTATATAGTGCGAGTAGGTTAGCAGGATGGCTTCCCATCGTGTTGCCCATACATTTTAGTAGTTGAAGATATTTTTTCCCCTTCACCATTTTCAGATTTCTAATGTGAGAATTGCACTACAGGCGAGAATAAATGGTTTGACCGAAGGTTGGGTTGTTTTACCTCTGAGCGGCACTTTTTTGCACACCATGGGCTAAATGGCCAGGTCACATGGACCCCGAAGGCTCAGAGAAGGTTGGGGGAGGGGACC
Source organism: Ryuthela nishihirai (assembly GCA_038380435.1). NCBI lineage: Eukaryota > Metazoa > Arthropoda > Arachnida > Araneae > Heptathelidae > Ryuthela > Ryuthela nishihirai. Next base: position 40,689,621 of record JAWZYU010000022.1, read on the forward strand.
CACTGGAACAGCTGTTGGGAGACAGGTGGTAGCCTCCCGTGAAGGCCATCCAGCTTGTTCTTTAACGTGCACCGGTTATGGCTCTCCAGCACACGGGGCCACGGCTTAACGTCCCATCCGACGGACGGCGGCCTTTTCAAGCCCATCGGTGTCCCCTACTGACCTTGGGCAGGGCGGGGAAAATTTGCGGAAATAAATCTCAACGCTGACCCAGCTGGGACTCGAACCTGGGAACTACACACTTGTTTGATAATTTGGTTATTAATCTTAATTTGGTATATTGGTTCCCGACCTTTTTCTTGTAATTGGAAAGGTTACAGTTTTTGTTGTTGAAATAGCAATTTTCCATTTTTTTTTGCAGAACTCTTCCACTACCCTTGTTGCTTTTTGAATTTTACTTTCATTATCACCATGTATCTCAGAGAGTAGGTGGTGGTGGGGGGGCGTTTACAGTCTCCACTCGCGTACATTTGTGGCAATTAATAACGCCACAAGAATCGGACTAATGAACTCTTTATATCCATCGTGCATCGCGACTAGTTCCTCGTGTTTCAAGTTTCATATAGCCTCCATCTTGCATTTCAGCTTGTGTTTATATCCCAAAGTGCAGTTTCAGTGTTAATTATATTTTTGTTTGGATGCAAATTAGTATTATACTGAGCAAGCCCATTCGTTGTGTTGTATTTAATCTTTTTGCCATCGGAATGAACAAAACTAAATGTACAGTATGCAGCCCATCTAAGCAAAGACTGCACCGTTTTTCTACCAATTTTTCAAGGCAAGTAAAAATTCTTTAAAAGTTACCTTCGGTAAAATAAAATAAATACCCCCTCAAGCAGCTGCTTGCCACAGAGGTCTGACAGGAGCCTTCAGTTTATACGCCATAGTAGAAGGTCTGAGAGGATGGCAGGCCCTCAGCAGAAAAAGGACACAAACAGCCATGCCTTACCCGGGGCTCGAACCCAGGTCCCTTAGATCAGTAGCCAAGCGCGCTAACCACTCTGCCACCGTTAGTAAAAGTTTGATATTTTTCATTTGGAACAGTGCATTTTGTTTTAATATTTAATTGCTTTTTAACACGATTTTTCACCATGTGCTTTGAAAGTCAATGTTTATGTTACCTATGCAATGGGGGCGGGGGTGGTTCAGTCGGTAGCGCGCCAGGCTCGTAATCTGTAGTTCCCGGGTTCGAGTCCCAACTGGATCAGCGTTGAGATTTATCTCCGCAAAAATTCCCCGCCCTGCCCACGGTCAGTAGGGGACACCGATAGGCTTGGAAAGGCCGCCGTCCGTCGGATGGGGCGTTAAGCCGTGGCCCCGTGCGCGGGAGAGCCATACCCTGTGCCCGTTAAAGAACACGCTGGATGGCTTTGACGGGAGGCTACCATCTGTCTCCCAACAGCTGTTCCAGTGGGTCCCCTCCCCCAACCTTCTCTGAGCCTTCGGGGTCCATGTGACCTGGCCATTTAGCCCATGGTGTGCAAAAAAGTGCCGCTCAGAGGTAAAACAATCCAATCCAATCCTATTGAATGACTTATGTTGGCATTTGCTGTGTTTAAGATATAGATTTTCTTGCTGATCCGGATAGCACGTTTATCACTAAGATAGAGTTCTACTTATTATTCTATTTATAATGATTGCAGAAATTTCAGAAAAAACTTTAATTACATGAAATTTCCAGAATAATTATAAGTTTGGACTTGCTTTTTTCTTTGCTTAAATTTTGACGATAATTTCAAACCAATATTTCCTACATAATGCCGAAATTAGGATGGAATGAGTGTGTCCCTGCCTTTGGGTACAGAACTCTGTATGGTGAAAAGACAACTTTTTAGAACTACTTTTTTTAAAACAATTATTAAACATTTTATCAGAGTTACAGCAGATGTTAACTTCTGTAATTGAGTCAGGTATATACACAGTTGTATCAGAATATTATGACCACCTACCAAATAATGGGAATAACCACCCTTGGCCCGGAGACAGTGGTGAGACTATGTGGCATGGATGCAATGAGCCTTGACGGGAGGTTACCATCTGTCTCCCATGCATGTCCAGAGGCATGTCCTCTCTTGTGAAGAGGCTCTTTAGCATGCCCATGCATGTCCTCTCTGCATGTCCAGAGGGTTGGGTTGTTTTACGTCTGAGCGGCACTTTTTTGCACAACATGGGCTAAATGGCCAGGTCACATGGACCCCGAAGGCTCAGAGAAGGTTGGGGGAGGGGATTCACTGGAATAGCTGTTGGGAGACAGATGGTAGCCTCTCGTCAAGGTCATTCAGCGTGTTCTTTAACGTGCACAGGGCTCGTGGCTACACGTGGCTCTCCCGCACACGGGGCCACGGCTTAACATCCCATCCGACGGAATGCGGCCTTTCCAAGCCCATCGGTGTCACCTACTGACCGTGGGCAGGGCGGGGAATTTTGCGGAGATAAATCTCAATGCTGACCCAGCTGGGACTCGAACCTGGGAACTACAGATTACGAGCCTGACGCGCTACCGACTGAGCCACCCGTGTCCCAGCCAGAGGCATTTGGACTCCAGCAGAGCATGGAGGTTCTGGAGATGACGTGGTTGTGAGTCTGCATGCCGAACCTGTCGATTCAAATGGTCCCACATGTGCTCTATGGGATTGAGGTCTGGCGATTTCGCCAGGCAAGAGAGAACAGAGACATCGCTGTCGTGTTCATGGAACCAGTCACGCACCACCTTAGCAACATGGCAGGGCGCATTGTCCTGGTGGTAGACACCATCACCACCAGGGTAAACGTCCAACATGAAGGGATGCATGTGGTCAGTGAGGATGGACAACGTAATAATGCGTGACAATCCCGGTGCACCGCAGTACTGTGACCGCATATCACCATAAGGGAGTTGTCACAGCAACTACAATCGACTAACCAGGTTCCTGTCAGTTTAAGCTGCATTACATTGAGTTTGCCTACAGTGGGAGAAGACTGAGTGAAGAGAAATGCTCGGGATTTATAGCCTGTCTGGTGCAGTGAGAGTGGGATCTTTTAGGATTTTTGAATCATAGACTAGGAATATGCCCAATCACTCACTGGATTTTGTCCAAATAATCTGCCAAAACAATCAGAAGGTATCTTTTGAATTTAGAACCAGAAAATATAACATAATGTACAAACTTTGTTAGGGGAAGCAAACATGATGGAGAGTCTTCAGGATCTCCCATCAATAAGTCACACATAATAGGGCTGCAGTCCCGTTCTGCATGACCCTCAATTTCGTCCTCTCCGCCGGGACACCAACCGGCGACCTCCCCAGCAATACCTCGAGCCGGACTTCGTTGCAGTCGAGCAGACAACCCACATGACTGGGGACACCCATTCCGGCCTACAGGCCCCACAAGGCCACTCCATCCCAACTTCATGACACCCCAGACTTTGCTGGGGGTGATAAAGGGGCCCACTCGACTGGGTATCCTTCCAATCGGCGGGTCCTCAGTAAAGCCTCTCCATCGGGGCGCCAAGACGACCTATGACTTCGCAGGGGCCGACCAATAAGTCCACACGACTCGGGACTTCAGTCCCAGTCGGCAGACCCCCAGCCAGCCCCTCCATCGAGGCCGCAAGGCACGCCAGAAACTCCGACGAGCCGGCACCCAGTTTACAGAGGCACCTTCAGATCCTCCACCATGTCTAATTAGTTACCTAATCTTGGCAGCCAAAAGAGTTACTGTGGACTCTTAGTTTAGCTTTTCCATCGATAAGCCCGTAAACCAGGGTGGCTGCCCTCCAGTCGCGAGCCTCCAACTTCGTCCTCTCCATTGTGAATGGGCCGAAGCCCCCCCCAATGAACAGTACTCCGACCACGATATCACTGAGACCACATCAAGAAGCCCACAGACGAGTGCACGAAGAAGGAGTGCAGCTCAATCCGCAGAACTCCCCAAATACGGCCCTTCAATCAAGGTTGCAACCCCTTGCTTCTCAGGGGACAAGTCAATGAGACCACAGGACCGGCCCCCACAAACCTATCCGCAGTCCCTAGACAGGCACCCTCCTCCGGGGGCCACAAGACATCTGAACCCAACTTCTCAGAGGCACCGTAAGCACCCCCCCCCCCCGTCGACAAGGAGGTCCCACTCCGGGGGGGGGGGGGAAGTGAGGATGGACAGGTAGCCATTGGCATTCAGGGATCCATCCAGTGGTCTCAGGTCATACCAGGAAAACATCCCCCAGACATGCACACTGCCATCACCGGCCTGTACTTGACTGACAAGCATGTCCGGGTATTGATTCCCGTGTGTCTGATGCCGTATCCGCCACTACTCATCACTTCTGTGGATTTGAATCCTCGATTCGGAGAAGGCAAACTTTTTCCACTCTTCAATGACGGCAGTCCCGTGTGAACTGCAGGCGTTGTTGCCGATGGATCTTGGTTAACTTGGGCACCTTTATGCAGCATCGACTTCGGAGACCCATGCATAACAGGGTTCGCTCTACTATTATTGGGGACATGTACCTGGGGCTCCAGCGTTCATTTGAGGTTCAATTGCTGCACTGTTATGCGTCGATTTCCTTTTACCGGTCAATGGAGGTGATGCTCCCCTCTGGGGTCGATGGTCTTTGGGGTTGTTGGGTTGTTTTACCTCTGAGCCGCACTTTTTTGCACACCATGGGCTAAATGGCCAGGTCACATGGACCCCGCAGGCTCAGAGAAGGTTAGGGGAGGGAACCCACTGGGACAGCTGTTCGGAGACAGATGGTAGCCTCCCGTCAAGGCCATCCAGTGTGTTCTTTAACGTGCACAGGGTATGGCTCTCCCGCACACGGGTCCACGGCTTAACGTCCCATCCGACGGACGACGATCTTTCCAAGCCCATCGGTGTCCCCTACTGACCATGGGCAGGGCGGGGAATTTTGCGGAGATAAATCTCAACGCTGACCCAGCTGGGACTCGAACCTGGGAACTAAGGTCTTTGGGGTGTCCACAGTTATGTCGTCTGGAGGTACTCTGTACCAGCGTCCATTCTTGGCACACCTTTACTACAACACCTCGCGAACAGCCCACAATGTCTCCCGTTTCGAGATGCCTCCACCCTTGGCGTGGTAGCCGACGAACGGCCATCAAATCAATACCTCTGCCCATTGTGCTCACGTTAACCACTATGGCTCATCTGTCCTGGCCAGCAGCTTATATCTCCTTGTGGTCAACCTTGTCATGTGCACTCTGTGACGCACCTGGGCAGGTACACTGATTCCGTGGGTGGTCATATTATTCTGATACTATACACTTTTTTCTATATATATATATAAAAAAGTTTAAAAAAATTTAGAAAAAAAAATAAAAAAAATTGTAAAAAGATTCAAAACATATTATTATCTTTTTCGTCACTGATTATATTATATATATAAGAAAAAAATTGCCTCTAAAATGTAATCTTTTCAGTTGCCTATATTTACTACAGAAATAGTGTAACAGTCTAAAATTTTATTAATAAATCCAAAATATTTGATTTCGGGGGGGGAGGGGTTGCAATTGCAAGTATTTATTCCATCCTATCCCATGTAGTAGTCCATTTCGGCCTTATGTCTAGTCCTCTAGTGATTTTTCTTTTATCTTAAAAATATATTTTTATTGGAAATCATAATACTATCTTTCTCACATTTAACTTGCAATTATGTATGCAACAGTTAAAGTTCTCAAAGCATGGTTAAAATTGGAATAGTGCACTTTAAACAGTTATTTTCGCACAGGTAGTAAAGAATTATTACTTCCCTTGAACGATCAGTAGGATTATTAATGATAGCAATGTAAACCTCGAAAGAAATCAAATTCTATCATAAAAATTTCGGACTTTTAGGAAAAGAGTTCGTTTGTAATATTCGTTAAAACTTTAAAATTTTCCCAACTTTTACAGGGTGCAATTCAAGCTTCTGAATGTAAATTGTAATACCACATCGATTTCTAAACAGAATTTTCAATTCTAAAAATTTAAATTTCATTTAAAATTTCCATCTTTAAATTTAAAAAAAGGCGAACTTCTACAGAGAGATGGCAGCTGACGCTATTAGACACACTGTTGCTATGGTAACCAAATCTCGGAAGTCAGTTCTTTAGTCCGACACTGGAGCGCTGCTTTATGAGAGTTTAACATTGGGAGTTGGGTTGTTTTACCTCTAAGCGGCACTTTTTTGCACACCATGGGCTAATTGGCCAGGTCACATGGACCCAGAAGGCTCAGAGAAGGTTGGGGGAGGAGACCCACTGGAACAGCTGTTGAGAGAAAGATGGTAACCTCCCGTCAAGGCCATCCAGCGTGTTCTTTAACGTGCACAGGGTATGGCTCTCCCGCACACGAGGCCACGGCTTAACGTCCCATCCGACGGACGGCGGCCTTTCGAAGCCCATCGGTGTCCCCTACTGACTGTGGGCAGGGCGGGGAATTTTGCGGAGATAAATCTCAACGCTGACCCAGCTGGGACTCGAATCTGGAAACTACAGATTACGAGCCTGACGCGCTACTAACTGAGCCACCCCCGCCCCTAACATTGGGAGAATGTTGCCATTAGCGGTATAGGGAGTGGAGACTAACTTCCTACTCTGTGGTGCATCCTATCACTTCCCCAAACAGTAAAGTCATCAGCAAAAAGCGACATAGATACATCAGGTAAATTTTCTTGAATGATGAGTGAAGGTACAGTCGCTGAAATATATATCCGAACATGGTTGATTACAGAATACAGAAAAAATATCTGGCAACGATTTTTTTAGAAATTAGTGATCTGGCAACCTGCGTGTACTGCAGACGAAGGTTGCCAGATCACAAATTTCTAAAAAAATCGTTGCCAGATATTTTTTCTGAATTCTGTAATCAATTATAGTGTTCGGATATATATTTGAGCGACTGTAAATCTTTCAGATAAAGATCGAAGAATATCGGACTAATAACTTCCTTTCAATAATACCTTGGAAAGGTGTATTTTATCCGATAGATGTGGGGTGGGGGTGGGGGTGGCTTAGTCGGTAGCGCGCCAGGCTCATAATCTGTAGTTACCAGGTTCGAGTCCCAGCTGGGTCAGCGTTGAGATTTATCTCCGCAAAATTCCCCGCCCTGCTCACGGTCAGTAGGGGACACCGATGGGCTTGGAATGGCCACCGTCCGTCGGATGGGACGTTAAGCCGTGGCCCGTGTGCGGGAGAGCCATACCCTGTGCACGTTAAAGAACACGATGGATGGCCTTGACGGGAGGCACCCATCTGTCTCCGAACAGCTGTTCCAGTGGGTCCCCTCCCCCAACCTTCTCTGAGCTTTCGGGGTCCATGTGACCTGGCCATTTACCCATGGTTTGCGAAAAAGTGCCGCTCAGAGGTAAAACAACTCAACCGATAGATGTCCTAATTTGACTTGAACAGTTTTTTTTCCTATGAGAAAATATAAGAATTTCATTATGTTGAATTGTCCCGACATGCAAACCAATTGAATACAATTTGTACAGCAGTCGATCCTGCCAGACTCCCATCAAAAGCTCCCCCCCCCCCCCCCCTGAAGATCTAGAAAGAAAGCTGTAGAGGAGCTTTTGGAAGCCACGCAGGTCTGAGCATCCATATCAAGGATTGGATTGTTTCATCTCTGAGCGGCATTTTTTTTGCATACCATGGGCTAAATGGCCAGGTCACATGGACCCCGAAGGCTCAGAGAAGGTTGGGGGAAGGGACCCACTGGGACAGCTGTTCGGAGACAGATGGTAGCCTCCCGTCAAGGCCATCCAGTATGTTCTTTAACGTTGGGTTGTTTTACCTCTGAACGGCATTTTTTTTTTTTGCACACCATGGGCTAAATGGCCAGGTCACATGGACCCCGAAGGCTCAGAGAAGGTTGGGGGAGGGGACCCACTTGGGCAGCTGTTCGGAGACAGATGGTAGCCTCCCGTCAAGGCAATCCAGTGTGTTGTTTAACGGGCTCAGGGTATGGCTCTCCCGCACACGGGGCCATGGCTTAACGTCCCATCCGAACTACGGCGGCCTTTCCAAGCCCATCGGTGTCCCCTACTGACCGTGGGCATGGCGAGGAATTTTGCGGAGATAAATCTCAACGCCGACTCAGCTGGGACTCGAACCTGGGAACTACAGATTACGAGCCTGGCGCGCTATCGATTGAGCAATAACAAGGGCTATGATATTATCCTGCGTGTTTCTGTATTGGCGAAATCCGGTTGATTTTTCATTTAAAATATCATTGGACTCTATAAACCAGTTTAACCTGTGTCTGACCATTTTTTCCATAATTTTTAGCATACATGATGATAGTGATATAGGTCTATATGCATTAAGGTCTTGAGGGTTTATATTTTGCTTTTCAATTAAAATAGTATGTACATTTTTCTCTGTAAATGGTAACTAGGCATAAACTGGAAGGAGAGCTGTGTAACAGTCCCTAGTGATGATGCACAGAACCAGCCAGGCCTAGCCGTAATGTCTGGCCACGCCTTCTCGTGGTGCAGCCGTTAGCACCTTTCAAAGAGATATTCTCTTTTGGAAGGGAATGCAATTTGGGGTTGATGTTGGGTTGTTTTACCTCTAAGCGGCACTTTTTTGCACACCATGGGCTAAATGGGCAGGTCACATGGACCCCGAAGGCTCAGAGAAGGTTGGGGGAGGGGACCCACTGGAACAGCTGTTGGGAGTCAAGGCCATCCAGCGTGTTCTTTAAGGTGCACAGGGTATGGCTCTCCCGCACAAGGGGCCACGGCTTAACGTCCCATCAAACGGACGGCGGCCTTTCCAAGCCCATCGGTGTCCCTTCTGACCGTGGGCAGGGCGGGGAATTTTGCGGAGATAAATCTCAACGCTGACCCAGATGGGACTCGAACCTGGGAACTACAGATTACGAGCCTGGCACGCTACCGACTGAGCCACACCCGCCCCGAAGGGAATGCAAGGGGAGAGCTGCCAGCTGAATGCGTCCTATTGATCTGGTCATTTAAGGCCACTTTTTCTTTTTTCAATTCTACTGAGGAGTAATTTTTATTTGAATATGATTAATCACATGACTGGAAATTCATGTCATTTCGTTCCTTAAATTCCCCCCTCCCCATTTTTCTTTTTGATACCGAAAAACTTTCAAATGTAAAAATGGTCGATAGTGTAATTTCAGCAAATACAGTCGGAAAGATTTTTATTAGTTTAGTGAAGTGTATCAAAAATCTACAATAAATCATGGAAATTCATTTTTTCTCTAGCACTCTTTGGTGTAAGAAATTAAATTTATATTTAGGGTACAAAAATAGTAAAGTTAATTATACCAAAAATTCTGATATTTGAACGGCGAAGTCATTTTTTCTTTTTCAATCGTTTTTGATTAAGACGTCTTTACAGTTTGCATAATCTTTCAGAATTTAAGATAAGTGATGCAATAATTTCGGTAAATGGCGAAAAAAATCTAAATAGCAAAATCTCTGGCAGATATTCGGCACAGGCTTCTCAGAGATGCAAAAAAAATCGATTAATATCAGTGCTTTAATATTTTAGTATGACGTAAGAAAATAAAGCCGTCCCGTGGCCGAGTGGTTAGCACGCTTGGCTATTAATCTAAGGGACCGGGTTCGAGCCTCAGGTAAGGCATGGATGTGTGTGTCGTTTTTCTGCTGAGGGCCTGCCATCCTCACAGATCTTCTACTATGGCATATAAACTGACAGGCTCCTGTCAGACCTCTGTGGCAAGCAGCTGCTTGAGGGGGTAATATTATAAGAAAATGTATTTTTTTGTAAACTCAAACGGAAATGAATTTGTTAAGTGTTGCTACTTCTGTTTCTTCTCTGAAAGGTCATGTAAAAAAAAAGCCTTGTTTTCAGTAAGGCTGAACACCGGTACTGCACTTTCTTATGAATAAGCATCCAACTCAAATCATCACTTTTTAACCATTGTATCCTATTTACTAAAAATGGGGCGGGGATGGCTCAGTCGGTAGCGCGATAGGCTCGTAATCTGTAGTTCCCAGGTTCGAGTCCCAGCTGGGTCAGCGTTGAGATTTATCTCCGCAAAATTCCCCGCCCTGCCCACGGTCAGTAGGGGACACCGATGGGCTTGGAAAGGCCGCCGTCCGTCGGATGGGACGTTAAGCCGTGGCCCCATGTGCGGGAGAGCCATACCCTGTGCACGTTAAAGAACACACTGGATGGCCTTGACGGGAAGCTACCATCTGTCTCCGAACAGCTGTCCCAGTGGGTCCCTTTCCCCAACCTTCTCTCTGTTTTATCTCTGAGCGGCACTTTTTTGCACACCATGAGCTAAATGACCAGGTCACATGGACCCCGAAGGCATAGTGATTATCAGTCGGTAGCGTGCCAGGCTCGCAATCTGTAGTTCCCAGGTTCGAGTCCCAGCTGGGTCAGCGTTGAGATTTATCTCCGCAAAATTCCCCGCCCTGGGCTAAATGTCCAGGTCACATGGAGCCTTCGGGGTCCATGTGACCTGGACATTTAGCCCATGGTGTGCAAAAAAAAATGCCCCTCAGAGGTAAAACAATCCAATCCAACCCAACCATATTTACTAAATGAACCGTGTTACAAAGCTTTTTTTTAATCGAAATTCAAAATGCTTGAAAATTAAGAGAATTACCAACCTTTCCCAAAGTTTAATCAAAAAAAAAAATCTAAAAGAAAGTTGTTGCTACGGAAAAGCTTATCGATAGTATACTGTCGTAAAGAACGATCATCCTCAGGAGCTTGTCCAATCATGCCCCTCGTGAGCAAACTTCAGGGAATTGATCAGCGTCAGTCTGTCTGCAGGGCAAGTGAGATGTAATGAAAAACTCGTAACTCAGAAATTCAAAACTCGCAAAAATTAAATTTTGAGATACAGCGAATATATCTAGACAATATATAGTTCCATACAATATTCTACATAAGTAATATTACATTAATTAATATAAATAAAAAAAATAATAAATACCCCCTCAAGCAGCTGCTTGCCACAGAGGTCTGACAGGAGCATGTCAGTTTATATGCCACAGTAGGAGATCTGAGAGGATGGCAGGACCTCAGCAGAAAAACAACACAAACATCTATGCCTTACCCGGTGTTCTGAACCCAGGTCCCGTAGATCAGTAGCCAAGCGTGCTAACCACTCGGCCACGGGACGGCTAATTAATATATCCATTGGAAAAAATTATATCCACAATTTTCATGTTTTTTTTTTGCATTGGACAGATTGCGTACATAACATTCCACAATGTTTTTTTTTCTCTTCGAACTGGTTACATATTATATTTTGCAGACCGCATTTTGTAAGCAATCTGCAAAATATATTGTTACATACAATATATTTTATACAATACGATTGTGTACATACAATAGTATACATAAGGAAATTACATGTAATATTTTTACATATCCGGGGTTATATAAACATTTACATCAATACATTCTTTCTGATAGAATCAACATTTTTTGTTTCGCTTAATAACATAAAACTTGAATCTAATAAAAATCACAGTGTGCATGTTTAATAAAACGCTGGTTCTCTGTTAATTATTTTTATTTATGGTTTTGTAGTGTCCGTACGAAAGGGTGTCAACCATTTTCTAGAACATATCTTTTGTCATCGAATGGTGACAACGAAGTAATCGTGACAATCCCGGTGCACTGTAGTACGTTGACTGCATATCATCATAAGGGAGTTGTCACAGAAACCACCATCGACTAAAAAGTTACCTAACATTTTAAGCTGCCCTACATTGTACCTGCCTACAGCGGGAGAAGGGTTGGGTTGTTTTACCTCTGAGCGGCACTTTTTTGCACACCATGGGCTAAATGGCCACGTCACATGAACCCCGAAGGCTCAGAGAAGGTTGGGGGAGGGGACCCACTGGGACAGCTGTTCGGAGACAGATGGTAGCCTCCCGTCAAAGCCATCCAGTGTGTTCTTTAACGGGCACAGGGTATGGCTCTCCCGCACACGAGGCCACGGCTTAACGTCCCATCCGACGGACGGCGGCCTTTCCAAGCCCATCGGTGTCCCCTACTGACCGTGGGCAGGGCGGGGAATTTTGCGGAGATAAATCTCAACGCTGACCCAGCTGGGACTCGAACCTGGGAACTACAGATTGCGAGCCTGGCACGCTACCGACTGATAATCACTATGCCTTCGGGGTCCATGTGACCTGGTCATTTAGCTCATGGTGTGCAAAAAAGTGCCGCTCAGAGATAAAACAACCAAACGTTAAAGAACACGCTGGATGACCTTGACGGGAGGCTACCATTTGTCTCCCAACAGCTGTTCCAGTGGGTCCCCTCCCCCAACCTTCTCTGAGCCTTCGGGGTCTTCGTGACCTGGCCATTTAGCCCATGGTGTGCAAAAAAGTGCCGCTCAGAGGTAAAACAATCCAATCCAGCATGAATAAGCCTGTTGAGTTTCAATTTAGTTTGCTTTGATTGTACACATGCGAGGTCGTTGTCAAAAACACGAAAAGTGTGAAAAGCAGGCGATGCTACGAGTTTACATACTCTCTTTGGACTCTGAGTTAATTCAATATTCACCCGAATTCTCAAGTTTTCCATCGTTTTTCCAAACAGCATTATTCATCAGTTTGAAGAAGTCCTTCTCGAAATCGTTTCTAGCTTTTTTCCTCTGACCTGTATTAAATTCTATATATATGGTTTTAGCCAGCAAGGCTGTTTGAATTCTAAAATGTGATGTATTTTCTTCAGCTGCATACCGAAGGCCAAATATTGTTTGATATTAAGGTAATATAAGACACATTTTTCTTTAGAATTCAGATTTGGGACTAGTTTCACGACTGATTGGTTGCTATTTATTCCAAAGTTATGAGCAAGCTCTTGGCAGTATGGTGATAGAATGCTGTTGGTAATCTGAAGTTTCTCAGGGGCTAGTGAATAATCACTATGCTTGTCGTAAAAAGAAACTGGATAATCTAAATCGACTTTCAATATATAATCTTTTTGGAATCATCAGCAACCATGGTAATATCTAGATCTTCTATTTCTTCTCTTTCAAGCCATCGAAAATCGCTTTGAGGATGACTGTGACATTGCCTTTCCATAGAGATTGTTGGCATCATAGTACATAATGTACTTAGACAGTAACTAAGGATTATAAGTATCTAAATACTTGTTGTTTGCAGTGCTAAACTGATTGCATATCACTAATTCCTCCTCGTATGCTTTTTCCAGGAAAAGGTACATTCTAGGGTCAGTTATGAGCTCTAGATTACATTTGTCATCTTCAGGCATGCATGCCAGGCTAGTTCAGGAGCTGTGTAAACATGGCAGGGATCAATTTCGTAGTATCTGTCACATAGTTGTCTGAAATTCTCAAAAACGTCAGCTAGGGTTGGGTTGTTTTACCTCTGAGCGGCACTTTTTTGCACACCATGGGCTAAATGGCCTGGTCACATGGACCCCGAAGGCTCAGAGAAGGTTGGGGGAGGGGACCCACTGGAACAGCCGTTGGGAGACAGATGGTAGCCTCCCGTCAAGGCCATCCAGCGTGTTCTTCAACGTGCACAGGGTATGGCTCTCCCACACACGTGGCCACGACTTAACGTTCCATCCGACGGACAGCGGCCTTTCCAAGCCCATCGGTGTCCCCTACTGACCGTGGGAAGGGCGGGGAATTTTGCGGAGATAAATCTCAACGTTGACCCAGCTGGGAATCGAACCTGGGAACTACAGATTACGAGCCTGGCACGCTACCGACTGAGTCACCCCCGCCCACGTCAGCTAGGAGGAGCACATCAGTCTTCAGATACAAGTCATGATACTGACCTAGGTTTTTTTGATATTGAATGTGTTCCATACTTTCAGTGCATGGATGTATTCTTCCTCTAGCGCTTCTTCTGCGAGTTGATTGTAAAAAGCTTCACGTGGAGGAAATAACGTTTCTTCAAACTTTTCGCTGCTGTCAATGTAATCGTAGGGATAAACCACTCTTCTCAAAACCAGGTGTAGCGGTTCAGATTCAACACGCTCCTTGAAAATATGGAATTTTTCTGTTGATAAATTATGAACTAGCTTCTCCAGAGATGCACTTAAAAATGGATAGGAATGTGTGAAATTCAAAGGCCCAAGGGAGAGTGCTATGTATTTTTCCATGTTGTTTGGGAATGCAATTAATCTTATTTTTTGATTCTGCCGATTCCTTGCATAAGATGGCTGTCATATCCCTTTAAGTTATGAAATATAACTGGAATCGTATTTGTGACCTTAAAATTAAGATTTCATTATGGGCGGCGGCTCGGAATTTTCCTGTGAAATGATCGTGATCCCTCACTTGATATCATCTCAGAGCTTGTTTGCAAATATGACATTTTGTAGCGTTGCGAAATAAGCTCACCGGAAAAAAAAAAATTAGTGATCCCTGGCTGAATGTCACCTAATAGCGTGTAACGTCTCCATGCGACCTAAGAACAACCGAAATCGGGGCGGGGGTGGCTCAGTCGGTAGCGCGCCAGGCTCGTAATCTAAAGTTCCCAGGTTCGAGTCCCAGCTGGGTCAGTGTTGAGATTTATCTCCGCCCTGCCCACGGTCAGTAGGGGACACCGATGGGCTTGGAAAGACCGCCGTCCGTCGGATGGGATGTTAAGCCGTGTGCGTGAGAGCCATACTCTGTGCACGTTAAAGAACACGCCGGATGGCCTTGACGGGAGGCTACCATCTGTCTTCCAACAGCTCTTTCAGTGGGTCCCCTCCCCCAACCTTCTCTGAGCCTTCGGGGTCCATGTGACCTGGCCATTTAGCCCATGGTGTGCAAAAAAGTGCCGCTCAGAGGTAAAACAACCGAAATCCTGTCTGGCGTGGATGCCACCAGTGTGCGGATGTAGTGCACATCAATATTCATCCACTCTTCCAGCAGCAAATGCCACAATTCGGCCAGATTGGCTGAATGGCTGGGACGGCGCTTCACATGTTGTTCCAAATAGTCCCAAAAAATTTTTGTGGGATTGAAATCCAAGGATTTGGCAGGCAGTATTTCTGAGACTGTGTTTCCAGACACTTCAGATAATCGATTATAACTCTTACAATTGAATCTTTGGGAAGGTTAATTTTCAATTATAAAATCTTCTGTAGCTGTAAACATTTCTAAAGAACCATTATCCACCCTGTTCTTCCATATGCTATTTTTTTTAGTAAAACTTTCAATTTTATCTTTTAACATAAATATGTTAAAAGATAAAAATTTTTTTCCAATTTAAAAATTAAAATTTTTCCAGTTTAAAAATTAAAATTTTTCCTTGAACCGACATGTTTAAATCATTGAGTTTTTTTGAAAATATCCGACAAATAGCACAGTTTTGAAAGCCATAAGTCATTATGAAAAAAAATAACAAAATCAGATTTCTGTTCAGTCAAAAATATAACAAATTCATCTTTCAATTTCAATAATCTGTTTAACTTCGCCCTCTTGAGAGCCACCTTACCTCTGAATGGAGTAATAAGCTTTTGTAATCGGAGTCCATATCTTTTCAACGGTTTGAAAACAAACCACTGTTAAGGGCACGGCTTTTAATAAAGTTAATGATTTTGATAGCTTCGCGAAACACAACATCTAACTCTGATGACATTTTTATGGTTAAGAGTGCATCTCGATGCAGTGATTGGATTGTTTTACCTCTGAGCAGCACTTTTTTGCACACCATGGGCTAAATGGCCATGTCACATGGACCCCGAAGGCTCAGAGGAGGTTGGGGGAGGTTACCCACTGGAACAGCTGTTGGGAGACAGATGGTAGCCTCCCTTCAAGGCCATCCAGCGTGTTCTTTAGCATGCACAAGGTATGGCTCTTCCGCACACGGAGCCACGGTTTAACGTCCCATCCGAAGGACGGCGGCCTTTCCGAGTCCATCGGTGTCCCCTACTCACCGCGGGCAGGGCGGGGAATTTTGCGGAGATAAATCTCAACGCTGACCCAGCTGGGACTCGAACATGCGAACTGCAGATTACGAGCCTGGCGCGCTATCGACTGAGCCACCGCCGCCCCCATAACATGGAGAGAGATGGTCATAATTTAATGAATTTAATTTTGTTGTTTTACCTCTGAACTGCACTTTTTTGAACACAATGGGCTAAATGGCCAGGTCACATGGACCCCGAAGGCTCAGAGATGGTTGGGGGAGGGGATCCACTGGAACAGCTGTTGGGAGACAGATGGTAGCCTCCCGTCATGGCCATCCAGCGTGTCCTTTAACGTGCATAGGGTATGGCTCGCCTGCACACGGGACAACGGCTTAACGTCCCATCCGACGGACGGCGGCCTTTCGAAGCCCATCGGTGTCCCCTACTGACCGTGAGCAGGGCGGAAACTTTTGCGGAGATTAAAGCTCAACGGTAGCCGAGCTGAGGATCGGACCTGGTAATTTGGTGAGTACTGAATGTATTTGGGGTGGGGGTGGCTCAGTCGGTAGCGTGCCAGGCTCGTAATCTGTAGTTCCCTGGTTCGAGTCCCAGCTGGATCAGTGTTGAGATTTATCTCCGCAAAAATTCCCCGCCCTGCCCAAGGTCAGTAGGGGACACCGATGGGCTTGGAAAGGCCGCCGTCCGTCGGATGGGACGTTAAGCCGTGGCCCCGTGTGAGGGAGAGCCATACCCTGTGCACGTTAAAGAACACGCTGGATGGCCTTGACGGGAGGCTACCATCTGTCTCCCAACAGCTGTTCCAGTGGGTCCCCTCCCCCAACCTTCTCTGAGCCTTCGGGGTCCATGTGACCTGGCCATTTAGCCCATGGTGTGCAAAAAAATGCCGCTCAGAGGTAAAACAACCCAACCCAACAACAACTGAATGTATTTCAAGAAACGTTTTTAGCTTGTTTACAAAGAAACAATTGAGCTTTCGGGGTCCATGTGACCTGGCCATTTAGCCCATGGAATGCAAAAAAGTGCCTCTCAGAGGTAAAACAACCCATCCGAAGCCTATTAAGGAGGAGGAAATGGCCTACGCAAGCTAATATGTTCACGGCACACCAATGGCCAATTTTAAAGACTGCTACAGAGCGCCTCAGCGTTATTTTACTTTCAATGCGTGATATTAATTAGAAATATTTACATATTTTTCGTTCAATGTATCATGATAAATTAATCGTTTTCGCCACTCTAGGTTGTAGCGACACCTTTTAAAGTTGGGTTGGTTGGGTTGTTTTACCTCTGAACGGAACTTTTTTGCACACCATGGGCTAAATGGCCATGTCACATGGACCCCTAAGGCTCAGAGAAGGTTGGGGGAGGGGACTCACTGGAACGGCTGTTGGGAGACAGATGGTAGCCTTCCGTCAAGGCCATCCAGCGTGTTCTTTAACGTTGTGTTGTTTTACCTCTGAGCGGCACTTTTTTGCAAACCATGGGCTAAATGGCCATGTCACATGGATCCCGAAGGTTCAGGGAAGGTTGTGGGAGGGGACTCACTGGAACAGCTGTTGGGAGACAGATGGTAGCCTCCCGTCAAGGCCATCATTATGTTCTTTAACGTTCGGTTTCTTTACCTCTGAGCGGCACTTTTTTGCACACCATGGGCTAAATGGCCAGGTCACATGGACCCCGAAGGCTCAGAGATGGTTGGGGGAGGGGACCCACTGGAACAGCTATTGGGAGACAGATGGTAGCCTCCCATCAAGGCCATCCAGCGTGTTTTTCAACGTGCACAGGGTGTGGCTCTCCCGCGCATGGGGCCACGGCTTAACGTCCCATCCGACGGACGGCGGCCTTTCCAAGCCCATCGGTGTCCCCTACTGACCGTGGGCAGGGCGGGGATTTTTGCGGAGATAAATCTCAACGCTGACCCAGCTGTGACTCGAACCAGGGAACTACAGATTACGAGCCTGGCGCGCTACCGACTGAGCCACCCCCGCCCCTGGTCACATGGACCCCGAAGGCTCAGAGAAGGTTGGGGGAGGGGACCCACTGGAACGGCTGTTGGGAGACAGATGGTAGCGTCCCGTCAAGACCATCGAACCTTTTCTTTAACGTGCACAGTGTATGGCTCTCCCGCATACGAGACCACGGCTTAATGTCCCATTCGAAGGACGGCGGTCTTTCCAAGTCCATTGGTGTCCCCTACTGATCGTGAGCAGGGTGGGGAAATTTGCGGAGATAAATCTCAACGCTGACCCAGCTGGGACTCGAATCTGGGAACTGCAGATTACGAGCCTGGCCAACACCACCTAGAGGAGAAGGCCCTACCAGTCGGTGAAGCGATTCTGATGACGTCAATTTTAGTTGACCCGTAGCTAGTAGCGTCGCCTCCATCTTGCCTTTGTTAGTGTTTAGCTAGTTCGGCAAAACGTATGATTTAGTGTGGTTTTTTATTACGTTCATTGATTTTTTTTAGCGAAATGCCATCGCGCTGCTGCGTTCCTCAGTGCAGGAGCAATTACGATGGGGAACAAATATTCTCAGTTTTTAAATTTCCAGAAGATATCGATTTGCGACAGAAATGGATTCGTTCAATACCAAGGCAAAACTTCTGTCCAACGAAAGCATCCAAGGTAAGAAGAACTTTATTCTGTATTAATATTTGTTGTCATACTTATGAACTTCTAAAGTAAAAATTATCGTTTTAATTATTGTATGTTACGTTTATATAATATACATATATAATATCATTGATCTGTTGTGGATTAATTTGACGTTATTTTTATTAAGTAAGAAACCTAATATGCTGGAATAAAAAATGTCGAATGTACATGCTAAAATGCTTAAATAGAAAAGAATATTTCACAGTGACCAGACTTTTTATTTAATAGATTACAGTAGTAAGTTAAGAAATTGGTACTTTTGTTGGGATAGTTTCAGGGTCTAATGTTATATCACTATATTTATATATCCATAGAGTTCAAATATATCTCGTATAAGTTAATACGATAATACTGTTAAACTTGAAATACATATATAAGCCAACGGCAAGATCATGGGAAAACCTACTTTTAAATATAAAATCTCTGCGTAAGTATTAGAAATTATTTTGGTGCTATTACTAGTATACTTGGATACAAATTGGACCCATGTTCAAAGCCTAGAGATGGCTTTGTGAATATGTATTATTTTCCTGCTGTAGTTTTGCCTACCTCACACATCAGCTATTTTTTTTAATAAAAGCAGGACAGGTAATGGTAAAAGTTCATTGCAGAAACTGTCGACAACAGTAAACTTCCTGACCAATCAATTCCTAATAACTTTCAGCATTAAATTATTCTGCATAATTATATCTCTGAAATCAGGTCAAGTTATAGGGATATTAAAGAATGGGTGGGCTGCATCTAGCATACATATGGATTAATAAATGAAAGGATATTTTGAAAAAGGATTTAATAGTAAAGTTAAAGAATTTTTTTACTTTCAAAGGAGTAATTAAAAGTGCATATATTTCCAATCACTCTCATTGTAAAATGAGATAAGTCAGGTATATTATAATAAAGGTATAACAGTCTACTGTCATATCTTTATTGCATGTGATTGCAGATTTTGTTTTAATTTTATTACAAATGTATTCTATAACCATATTAGAGAATATTTGAGGGGATATCTGTCATTTCATCTATTATGTGAATATAAATATGTTAAACACCACAAATGCATACAATATTGTTTTCGAGTTAACTTCAAAGTTTATCCTCTGTACTAACCACTGGTTTGGATTTTACAAATGAAGAAATCCAAAAATTATCACAAAAATTTGAGGTTTTTTGATTTTACTGATATGTAATGGTAAAAGTTTATTGTAGAAATTGTCGACAACAGTAAACTTCCTGACCAATCAATTCCTAATACCTTTCAGCATTAGTATAATACCAGGTGCTGTCTATATAAACAAATTTATGCCTAATAAACTGAAAATTACAGTAAGAGGAAATTGTCTGAAACTTATTACTGGAGTTGTTTTCAGGCTCAATTCCTGGACTGGAATATTTCAAACCTTTAAACGTTCATTCATAAGAGTGTTGTTTTAAATGATTTTCAGTTCAGTATGATTTTTCGCATTTTATTTTATATTATCACCTTATAGTGGCATTACCAGAAGCACTTTATGGTTAGTACTAGCAGTGGAATGCTATTAGATGGTTAGCATTAGCTTTCAAGGTGAACTATATATGATAAAAGAAGTGCTAGAAATATTGAGAAAAGCCAGCTTACTGGTAGAATAGGTGCATTCCTTGGGAGAATTCATTCTTTTAACCATGGATTTTTATTGAAATCTTAGAAAATACACTGATTATAGAATTGTTTTGAATACAATTATAGCTTTTACTTTCGAAGGTAAAAAGTCTTCAGTTTTGAATAAAATTTTTTAGTGTATGGTGAACAGTATTCCTGGTGTTTGGATTTTTGTTTTAATGTTTATCATTCATCAGAGATTTTTTTGTACATATTCTCAATATTTCTTTTGCATACATAGGTGTGTGAACTCCACTTTGCACCATCTGATGTTGAAAGAGAAACCAGCATGCTTGACATGAAAACTGGGAGAAAGTATGGACCTCTAAAGTATCCATATACTGATGGAGAGGTACTGTTCAACTACTTTTAAAGCATCCACAAATACACTTTAAAAAAATATTACGCCCAAAACTGAAATCATTGCTCACCACTACTTCAGTCAGCGTTTGAAGTAACAGAAAGTTTACTTTTTATGACAGTGCATAGTTACTAATCATTATGACACTTTAGGAGAAATAACCTTTGATTGTTTATGAAATAGGAATAAAAATCACTGCACCATATATTTTATAGTATATTTAATGAGTATTGTTTTTTTTGACTCAACTGTTAGTACTTGACAAAAAACATAGTATGAAAAAACTTATTTTATTTCACAAAGAAAGCATATCCTCCTTTTGTAACACTGGCATCGAGTAACCCTACGTCTGGTGGTTATGTGTTTGGATCTCATCTGGCTCAAGGTAATTTTTCCACTATACTCATTATCATCATAATACTTAAGGAGTTTGATAGTGATTAAATGTTAGTAAATCAATGAGGTACTGTGGATTAATTTGTGTATGTTACTTTCACTTTGAGAAAATTATATTAAGATTTTTATACAATTGATATTGTGTTAAAGTCAAAATGCTGATTGTCTAATTTCACACCTTAAAAATTAATCTTATGAGATTTAATATAATTCAAAAATTTATGTTTGGTAATCTCAATCATGTTACAAATTTGATATCAGTGGTTGATATTTTTAAGTAAATATTTTATTGAGTCCAGAATCCAATGTCTTAATTTCACCCAATGCAGATAATTTATTTTAAACTGTTGAATAAAGATAATTAAATAAAGAAATTATTAATCTTCATTCATCTTTAATATCTGGAAAACAATTTCCACAGGCTTTGAGCCAGTAATTGAACATGGATCTTCTATAAAGCATGCTGTTTGATTTTTCTTATTACACGAGTCTTTGGATTGTCCATCTGCTCGTGTACTTGGTTAGTCTGCAAGTACCTGAAAGTACCTAATGTTAAAAAGTAGGTTAAGAAATATCAAATTTGGAGGGAGGTAAAAATAGCTGGTTGTCATTTTCATCAGTTAGTATGAAGCTTTTTGGAAAGTAATGATACACTGTAATGGAAAAGTCTCCACAACATCATAGACCCACCTTCAAATAATTATAGCCCAATAAATACAATGGTGGAAAACCCTTTGGAATGGTGTGCTATTGTTTCAACCATTGTTTTTTAGACACAAAAACTGGTTAACTTTATTGTCAAATGTTTTGCAATATTTTAGTGGAAATTTTATTGCATGCAAGCTGCAATAGCTATTTTCAGTTCCTTTAACTATATTTTGCTACTGTACAGGGTCTACTAGATTTATTTCATTTTTATTTTACTGATTTCATGTCTTTTGTGGCTAAATCTATGATCAAAGGGAATCTCTACCTGCACTTGTCAGTAGGTTTTTTCTTAATATTGTGTTTAGTGTTACTTTTGAGTGATCTTTTGCCAATTCCACAACATTTTCACTTCCCACTATACACTTATGGCTGGACCCCTGAAGATAAATTATATTTTTGGTTGTCTTTAAATTTTTTTATCAATGTCTCAAATACTTGGGGTGGATGCTTTTGTTTGGACAGCTATTCAGTATGGATGCAGTATGTGACAGTATATGGTTTTCTTTCCAATCCATTTCATTGCTTCTGTTATACATGCATTTAGTGGGGTATGAAATTTATAATTTTCTGTTGGAACATATACCACCAGTTTCTGGATGAAATGATCAACTGAAACTCATTAAACTGCTTAAAAAAAACAGAGTTCAACTGGGATGAATGGAATATCATAAAATTTTCCTTTTCAATTTAAATAGTATTGCACAATATTAAGTTCCTTCATATTGCTTAAAAATTCTCCCATATGATTGGTGAATTTTCCTGTTTTAATTGCACAATTTTCTTAAAAATAAAGTAAACAATGAAATATTTGTTTCATTGTAATGTGTATCCTATATATATTTGTTTTCTCATATTGTAAATAAAAGTATTTTTTAATGAGGAATTTGTTGGTTGTTTTTCTTAACATATGCAATATTGAAACATACTGTTTTCATTAAATAATGTTTTAGACCTCATATATATATATACATACATATTTGTGAAAAAAATAGATATCTGTGGTATTTTGTAACAAGTAGTTTTTTTCTAAATATATTTCGCTCTTCTAGAATCCTTTAAGAGTGAAAATTTAGTACTTGTTCAATACATTAATCGATCGTTTGCAAAATTCGTTAAACGTTTTGAAATTTCCGAACATTTAAAGAGTGTTATTATATAAATAATAATTTAAAGCTATCTGTATAATCGGAAACGGTAATTAATGGTTTACAATACTAGTCAAAGCAAAAAAAAAAGTTATCTCTAAAAAAAAAATTAGAAAAATGTGGTATTTTTTTTTATTATATGAAAACAAATTATTTTAATGATTTATTAGTGAATATTCAAAATCTAAATGGGAAGTTCTATTAGCAAGGATAAGCTATCTCTCAATCTATTCTGCCGGCAGTCCGGTCTAGTAATGCTGACGTCACAAATCAGTGGTACGGCCTTCTCCTCTAGGTGGTGTTGGCCTGGCGCGCTACCGACTGAGCCAGCATCGCCCCTATCTGCCAGGAATTAGGCTATTATGTAATTCCTTTTAACCTATACCTAGGCTATTGCCAAAAACTGGATTAAACTTAGCATAGATTGTCTACACTCAAGAACATACTTTAAAATTCTAGGTTATTTTAGTCATTGATCAAACAATAGAAAGTTTTGTTTAAAAGAAACAAACAAAGAGAGAGGATTTATTTGTTCTTCCTCCGCATCCCCTGATCTTCGTTTTAATCTCCTTTGCAGTTCTTTGATCGCTACACGACTCCTTATCCCTGGGATGTAATCTCTACGAGGGAGAAATTCTTCTCATTGCTATTTGGAGGCAAACTCTTGGGCTGCATTGTTTGTAGCTGAAAGAAATCTTAATTAGGTGCATCTGTTTCATAAGACCAAAATAAAAGAGGAAATAAATATTAAAATGTACATTCCCTCCATTTACACGATGCTCAGTTTCAACGGTTAAAAAAAATGAACCATTTTCGATTCACACTGTGATACTCTGGGTATAAATTGCAAACTGTTTCGGTTTCTATGATATAGACTCGGTTTTATGCAATCAAGAAAATGCAACCAGTTTCGGTTTCCATGATTATAGACTCGATTTTACGAAAGCAAGAAAATGGAACCTATTTCGGTCTCCATGATTATAGACTCGGTTTTATGTGATCAAGACAATGCCAAATATTTCGGTTTCCATGATTATAGTCTCGGTTTTACACGGTCAGGAAAATACAACCAGTTTTGTTTTCCATGATTATTGACTCGGTTTTACGCGATCAGAAAAATACAAACCGTTTCTGTTTCCACAATTATACACTCGGTTTTCCACGGTCATGGAAATGCAACCAGTTTCGGTCTCCATGATTATAGTCTCGGTTTTATGTGATCAAGAAAATGCAACCAGTCTCGGTTTCCATGATTATAGACTCGGTTTTACGCGACCAAGAAAATGGAAACTGTTTCGGTTTCCATGATTATTTACTCGGTTTTACGAAATCAAGAAAATGGAACCTATTTCGGTCTCCATGATTATAGACTCGGTTTTATGTGATCAACACAATGCCAAATATTTCGGTTTCCATGATTATAGACTCGGTTTTACACGGTCAGGAAAATACAACCAGTTTTGTTTTCCATGATTATTGACTCGGTTTTACGCGATCAAAAAAAATGCAAACCGTTTCTGTTTCCACAATTATACACTCGGTTTTCCACGGTCATGGAAATGCAACCAGTTTCGGTCTCCATGATTATAGTCTCGGTTTTATGTGATCAAGAAAATGCAACCAGTCTCGGTTTCCATGATTATAGACTCGGTTTTACGCGACCAAGAAAATGGAAACTGTTTCGGTTTCCATGATTATTTACTCGGTTTTACGAAATCAAGAAAATGGAACCTATTTCGGTCTCCATGATTATAGACTCGGTTTTATGTGATCAACACAATGCCAAATATTTCGGTTTCCATGATTATAGACTCGGTTTTACACGGTCAGGAAAATACAACCAGTTTTGTTTTCCATGATTATTGACTCGGTTTTACGCGATCAAAAAAAATACAAACCGTTTCTGTTTCCACAATTATACACTCGGTTTTCCACGGTCATGGAAATGCAACCAGTTTCGGTCTCCATGATTATAGTCTCGGTTTTATGTGATCAAGAAAATGCAACCAGTCTCGGTTTCCATGATTATAGACTCGGTTTTACGCGACCAAAAAAATGGAAACTGTTTCGGTTTCCATGATTATTGACTCGGTTTTACGCGACCAAGAAAATGGAAACTGTTTCGGTTTCCATGATTATAGACTGGGTTTTTCACGGTCAAGGAAATGCAACCTGTGTCGGTTTCCATGATTATAGATTCGGTTTTAGACGGTACGAATTTAGATTTTTTATACTTGTAGCTATATATTTTGAAAAATACCAGTGGTATTTCGTCAAGGTAGATTATTCGACTATCGCCCCAAGATAAAAAATCAATAGATATTTACATGATATAAAAATAATAATAAATACTCCTTTTGAATTTTTCACTCTTCCTAATATTCATGTAACTTCAAAAATCGTGAAACTAAATATTTGCACGGTTTCAGTTTTAATTGATATAATTTTTTTTTCAAAAATAAATAGATATTAGTAAATTCTTATAATAATGAAATCGGCATCTCTAACAAGTTATTTCATTTCGCTAAAATTATATTCTTGCCATTGTAATGTTGTCTACCACGAATCGACAACGACGCCTGACCCTTGTAGACTGAAATAGACTATTAAAAAACGTGTTTTACCTCTTTTTTAGGAACAAGTTTAGCTTTGTAAACTGTTACATAGGCTAAATAAGTTGATTCGTAAGTACAATGTTTAATAAAATATCATAAATATAAAAAATAAATGAAATATAAATACTCAAGCAGCTGCTTGCCACAGAGGTCTGACAGGAGGCTGTTAGTTTATACACCATAGTAGAAAGTGTGTGAGGATGGTGGGACCTCAGCAGAAAAACAACACAAACATCCATGCCTTACCCGGGTACTAGAAACCAGGTCCCTTAGATCATATCCTAGCTTGTTTAATTTTACAAAATAAACCACTAAATGTTGGTACAAAGGCTTAATTTTTAACTTATATTCAGTTCATAAATATCCTCCTTTCAAATTTCGTCTACAAATTCCACAGTGTACAGTCGCTCAAAAAAATATCCGAACACTATGGTTGATTACAGAAATCAGAAAAAATATCTGGCAATGATTTTTTCTGAATTCAATAATCAATCAGAGTGTTCGGATATTTTTTTGAGCGACTATACACGAAGGTTGCCAGATGAGAAATTTCTAAAAAAATCGTTGCCATATATTTTTTCTGAATTCTGTAATCAACCATATTGTTCGGATATTTTTTGAGCGACTGTACATCTACATTAACGATGAATATTTTTCCTGACCAAAAAGAAATGTTTGAGAAATTAATCTCAGCTTATCTGAATTATTACAAATAAAGTACAAAAAATGTTACATTAATTGCTTATTATTACTGCTATACTGAAATTTCATAAAAATATATATAAAATGCAAATTGAATGATTCATTTAATCGTAGAAATGATTTTTTCGGAATCTGACCCTCTTTTTTCCCATAAGTTGTTGGTTTCGATTTGCACGATTTCTACTTAAGCTGTGATATCCCTCAACCTACCTACCACGTAAATCAAGGGATGGGTGCATAACAAACATAGACGCTTTTATAAACCGGAAAATATGTTGCGTGAAGTCCGCCATGGATATTGCCCGATGATTCGGAGGCCCAATTTGCCCTGAACTGTACTCTCTTGGCGGGGCAGTACATTAAAGCTGCGTCCATGTTTGTGGATTTTATGTAGATATCTGTTTATTGTGCTATTAAGATATCCTCTTTGATCCAGAAGATTCAAATTGTGTGGTTTGACCCTCCCCCCTCCCCGCCAAACATTACACCCTCCCCCTAGGGGCGGCGATGGCTCAGTCAGTATCGCGCCAATCTAAGTCAGTATCGCGCCAATCTAAATCACTCAGTATCGCGCCTAATCTGTAGTTCCCAGATTCGAGTCGCAGCTGGGTCAGCATTGTGATTTATCTCCGCAAAACTCCCCGCCCTGACCACGGTCAGTAGGGGACACCGATGGGGTTGGAAATACCGCCATCCGTTGGATGGGACGTTAAGCCGTGGCTCTGTGTGTGGGAGTGCCATACTCTGTGCACGTTAAAGAACACACTGGATGGCCTTGACGGGAGGCTACCATCTGTCTCCCAACAGCTGTTCCAGTGGGTCCCAACCTTCTCTGAGCTTTCAGAGTTCATATGACCTGGCCTTTTAGCCCATGGTGTACAAAAAAAGTGTCGCTCAGAGGAAAAACAATCCAACAACCCCATCGGATGTTTTTGGGAACGTGACTTCCCTTTTTGGAAAATGACCGAAATTAGAGCAAAAAAATAAAATGAAAGAAATTTGATTCGGAATCTCACAAAAGGTAACGAAAAAAATCGAAGATATGGCTAGAATATTGAAATATTTAATACTAGAGGAAATTTTAAAATAAATTTAGTGTTTTAGCCGTGCAAATATGAGAAAATTCTGTAAACCGTAACTGCGTCACTGTTACGCTCTTTCGGGTGGTTAAAAATTGAAATCAGTACTAACAGCTGCTTGTCATCAGTGGTAGGAGCTTTGAATCAGAAAATGGCTAAGCTAGGTAAGTTCTCGTAAAGCATTTGTTAAGTAGTAAAGCAAAGAGTTAACTAATAATTAATTAAATAAATCTTAATGAGAAAAGAATACCTGCATATGTACTGAAATGATTCTACAATAGGTATTTAGATTATGTTGGATGTTTAAAATATGTGCCAATGTACAGTTTTCACGTCATTAGAAATGTATAAGATTCAGAGTTGCGTAGCTAGCCGTCTTTTTTGTTAATATCAGTTTTGAATATTCTTTACAAAAGCTTTCTGTTTCCGCCATTTTTAGCCCCAAAATTAATCCCTCCTTCTACACACTATCTGGGGCGGGGGTGGCTCAGTTGGTAGCGCATCAGGCTCGTAATCTGTAGTTCCCAGGTACGAGTCCCAGCTTGGTTAGCGTTGAGATTTATCTCCGCAAAACTCCCCGCCGTGCCCACGGTCAGCAGGGGAGACCGATGGGCTTGGAAAGGCCGCCGTCCGTCGGATGGGACGTTAAGCCGTGGCCCCGTGTGCGGGAGAGCCATACCCTGTGCACGTTAAAGAACACGCTGGATGGCGTTGACGGGAGGCTACCGTTTGTATCCCAACAACTGTTCCAGTGGGTCTCCTCACCCAATCTTCTCTGAACCTTCGGAGTCCTTGTGACCTGGCCATTTAGCCCATGGTGTGCAAAATAGTGACACTAAGAGATAAAACAATCCAATGTTAAAGAACAGCTGGATGGCCTTGAAGGGAGGCTACCATCTGTCTCCCAACAGATGTTCCAGTGGGTCCCCTCCCCCAACCTTCTCTGAGCCTTCGGGGTCCATGTGACCTGGCCATTTAGCCCATGGTGTGCAAAAAAATGCCGCTCAGAGGTAAAACAACCCAACCCAACAACAACTGAATGTATTTCAAGAAACGTTTTTAGCTTGTTTACAAAGAAACAATTGAGCTTTCGGGGTCCATGTGACCTGGCCATTTAGCCCATGGAATGCAAAAAAGTGCCTCTCAGAGGTAAAACAACCCATCCGAAGCCTATTAAGGAGGAGGAAATGGCCTACGCAAGCTAATATGCTCACGGCACACCAATGGCCAATTTTAAAGACTGCTACAGAGCGCCTCAGCGTTATTTTACTTTCAATGCGTGATACTAATTAGAAATATTTACATATTTTTCGTTCAATGTATCATGATAAATTAATCGTTTTCGCCACTCTAGGTTGTAGCGACACCTTTTAAAGTTGGGTTGGTTGGGTTGTTTTACCTCTGAACGGCACTTTTTTGCACACCATGGGCTAAATGGCCATGTCACATGGACCCCTAAGGCTCAGAGAAGGTTGGGGGAGGGGACTCACTGGAACGGCTGTTGGGAGACAGATGGTAGCCTTCCGTCAAGGCCATCCAGCGTGTTCTTTAACGTTGTGTTGTTTTACCTCTGAGCGGCACTTTTTTGCAAACCATGGGCTAAATGGCCATGTCACATGGATCCCGAAGGTTCAGGGAAGGTTGGGGGAGGGGACTCACTGAACAGCTGTTGGGAGACAGATGGTAGCCTCCCGTCAAGGCCATCATTATGTTCTTTAACGTTCGGTTTCTTTACCTCTGAGCGGCACTTTTTTGCACACCATGGGCTAAATGGCCAGGTCACATGGACCCCGAAGGCTCAGAGATGGTTGGGGGAGGGGACCCACTGGAACAGCTATTGGGAGACAGATGGTAGCCTCCCATCAAGGCCATCCAGCGTGTTTTTTAACGTGCACAGGGTGTGGCTCTCCCGCGCACGGGGCCACGGCTTAACGTCCCATCCGACGGACGGCGGCCTTTCCAAGCCCATCGGTGTCCCCTACTGACCGTGGGCAGGGCGGGGATTTTTGCGGAGATAAATCTCAACGCTGACCCAGCTGTGACTCGAACCAGGGAACTACAGATTACGAGCCTGGCGCGCTACCGACTGAGCCATCCCCGCCCCTGGTCACATGGACCCCGAAGGCTCAGAGAAGGTTGGGGGAGGGGACCCACTGGAACGGCTGTTGGGAGACAGATGGTAGCGTCCCGTCAAGACCATCGAACGTATTCTTTAACGTGCACAGTGTATGGCTCTCCCGCATACGAGACCACGGCTTAACGTCCCATTCGAAGGACGGCGGTCTTTCCAAGCCCATCGGTGTCCCCTACTGATCGTGAGCAGGATGGGGAAATTTGCGGAGATAAATCTCAACGCTGACCCAGCTGGGACTCGAATCTGGGAACTGCAGATTACGAGCCTGGCCAACACCACCTAGAGGAGAAGGCCCTACCAGTCGGTGAAGCGATTCTGATGACGTCAATTTTAGTTGACCCGTAGCTAGTAGCGTCGCCTCCATCTTGCCTTTGTTAGTGTTTAGCTAGTTCGGCAAAACGTATGATTTAGTGTGGTTTGTTATTACGTTCATTGATTTTTTTTAGCGAAATGCCATCGCGCTGCTGCGTTCCTCAGTGCAGGAGCAATTACGATGGGGAACAAATATTCTCAGTTTTTAAATTTCCAGAAGATATCGATTTGCGACAGAAATGGATTCGTTCAATACCAAGGCAAAACTTCTGTCCAACGAAAGCATCCAAGGTAAGAAGAACTTTATTCTGTATTAATATCTGTTGTCATACTTATGAACTTCTAAAGTAAAAATTATCGTTTTAATTATTGTATGTTACGTTTATATAATATACATATATAATATCATTGATCTGTTGTGGATTAATTTGACGTTATTTTTATTAAGTAAGAAACCTTAATATGCTGGAATAAAAAATGTCGAATGTACATATGCTAAAATGCTTAAATAGAAAAGAATATTTCACAGTGACCAGACTTTTTATTTAATAGATTACAGTAGTAAGTTAAGAAATTGGTACTTTTGTTGGGATAGTTTCAGGGTCTAATGTTATATCACTATATTTATATATCCATAGAGTTCAAATATATCTCGTATAAGTTAATACGATAATACTGTTAAACTTGAAATACATATATAAGCCAAAGGCAAGATCATGGGAAAACCTACTTTTAAATATAAAATCTCTGCATAAGTATTAGAAATTATTTTGGTGCTATTACTAGTATACTTGGATACAAATTGGACCCATGTTCAAAGCCTAGAGATGGCTTTGTGAATATGTATTATTTTCCTGCTGAAGTTTTGCCTACCTCACACATCAGCTATTTTTTTTAATAAAAGCAGGACAGGTAATGGTAAAAGTTCATTGCAGAAACTGTCGACAACAGTAAACTTCCTGACCAATCAATTCCTAATAACTTTCAGCATTAAATTATTCTGCATAATTATATCTCTGAAATCAGGTCAAGTTATAGGGATATTAAAGAATGGGTGGGCTACATCTAGCGTACATATGGATTAATAAATGAAAGGATATTTTGAAAAAGGATTTAATAGTAAAGTTAAAGAATTTTGTTACTTTCAAAGGAGTAATTAAAAGTGCATATATTTCCAATCACTCTCATTGTAAAATGAGATAAGTCAGGTATATTATAATAAAGGTATAACAGTCTACTGTCATATCTTTATTGCATGTGACTGCAGATTTTGTTTTAATTTTATTACAAATGTATTCTATAACCATATTAGAGAATATTTGAGGGGATATCTGTCATTTCATCTATTATGTGAATATAAATATGTTAAACACCACAAATGCATACAATATTGTTTTCGAGTTAACTTCAAAGTTTATCCTCTGTACTGACCACTGGTTTGGATTTTACAACTGAAGAAATCCAAAAATTATCACAAAAATTTGAGGTTTTTTGATTTTACTGATATGTAATGGTAAAAGTTTATTGTAGAAACTGTCGACAACAGTAAACTTCCTGACCAATCAATTCCTAATACCTTTCAGCATTAGTATAATACCAGGTGCTGTCTATATAAACAAATTTATGCCTAATAAACTGAAAATTACAGTAAGAGGAAATTGTCTGAAACAATAAACTTATTACTGGAGTTGTTTTCAGGCTCAATTCCTGGACTGGAATATTTCAAACCTTTAAACTTTCATTCATAAGAGTGTTGTTTTAAATGATTTTCAGCTCAGTATAATTTTTCGCATTTTATTTTACATTATCACCTTATAGTGGCATTACCAGAAGCACTTTATGGTTAGTACTAGCAGTGGAATGCTATTAGATGGTTAGCATTAGCTTTCAAGGTGAACTATATATGATAAAAGAAGTGCTAGAAATATTGAGAAAAACCAGCTTACTGGTAGAATAGGTGCATTCCTTGGGAGAATTCATTTTTAAACCATGGATTTTTATTGAAATCTTAGAAAATACACTGATTATAGAATTGTTTTGAATACAATTATAGCTTTTACTTTCGAAGGTAAAAAGTCTTCAGTTTTGAATAAAATTTTTTAGTGTATGGTGAACAGTATTCCTGGTGTTTGGATTTTTGTTTTAATGTTTATCATTCATCAGAGGTTTTTTTGTACATATTCTCAATATTTGTTTTGCATACATAGGTGTGTGAACTCCACTTTGCACCATCTGATGTTGAAAGAGAAACCAGCATGCTTGACATGAAAACTGGGAGAAAGTATGGACCTCTAAAGTATCCATATACTGATGGAGAGGTACTGTTCAACTACTTTTAAAGCATCCACAAATACACTTTAAAAAAATATTACGCCCAAAACTGAAATCATTGCTGACCACTACTTCAGTCAGCGTTTGAAGTAACAGAAAGTTTACTTTTTATGACAGTGCATAGTTACTAATCATTATGACACTTTAGGAGAAATAACTTTTGATTGTTTATGAAATAGGAATAAAAATCACTGCACCATATATTTTATAGTATATTTAATGAGTATTGTTTTTTTGACTCAACTGTTAGTACTTGGCAAAAAGCATAGTATGAAAAAGCTTATTTTATTTCACAAAGAAAGCATATCCTCCTTTTGTAACACTGGCATCGAGTAACCCTACGTCTGGTGGTTATGTGTTTGGATCTCATCTGGCGCAAGGTAATTTTTCCACTATATTCATTATCATCATAATACTTAAGGAGTTTGATAGTGATTAAATGTTAGTAAATCAATGAGGTACTGTGGATTAATTTGTGTATGTTACTTTCACTTTGAGAAAATTATATTAAGATTTTTATACAATTTGATATTGTGTTAAAGTCAAAATGCTGATTGTCTAATTTCACACCTTAAAAATTACTCTTATGAGATTTAATATAATTCAAAAATTTATGTTTGGTAATCTCAATCATGTTACAAATTTGATATCAGTGGTTGATATTTTTAAGTAAATATTTTATTGAGTCCAGAATCCAATGTCTAAATTTCACCCAATGCAGATAATTTATTTTAAACTGTTGAATAAAGATAATTAAATAAAGAAATTATTAATCTTCATTCATCTTTAATATCTGGAAAACAATTTCCACAGGCTTTGAGCCAGTAATTGAACATGGATCTTCTATAAAGCATGCTGTTTGATTTTTCTTATTACACGAGTCTTTGGATTGTCCATCTGCTCGTGTACTTGGTTAGTCTGCAAGTACCTGAAAGTACCTAATGTTAAAAAGTAGGTTAAGAAATATCAAATTTGGAGGGAGGTAAAAATAGCTGGTTGTCATTTTCATCAGTTAGCATGAAGCTTTTTGGAAAGTAATGATACACTGTAATGGAAAAGTCTCCACAACATCATAGACCCACCTTCAAATAATTATAGCCCAATAAATACAATGGTGGAAAACCCTTTGGAATGGTGTGCTATTGTTTCAACCATTGTTTTTTAGACACAAAAACTGGTTAACTTTATTGTCAAATGTTTTGCAATATTTTAGTGGAAATTTTATTGCATGCAAGCTGCAATAGCTATTTTCAGTTCCTTTAACTATATTTTGCTACTGTACAGGGTCTACTAGATTTATTTCATTTTTATTTTACTGATTTCATGTCTTTTGTGGCTAAATCTATGATCAAAGGGAATCTCTACCTGCACTTGTCAGTAGGTTTTTTCTTAATATTGTGTTTAGTGTTACTTTTGAGTGATCTTTTGCCAATTCCACAACATTTTCACTTCTCACTATACACTTATGGCTGGACCCCTGAAGATAAATTATATTTTTGGTTGTCTTTAAATTTTTTTATCAATGTCTCAAATACTTGGGGTGGATGCTTTTGTTTGGACAGCTATTCAGTATGGATGCAGTATGTGACAGTACATGGTTTTCTTTCCAATCCATTTCATTGCTTCTGTTATACATGCATTTAGTGGGGTATGAAATTTATAATTTTCTGTTGGAACATATACCACCAGTTTCTGGATGAAATGATCAACTGAAACTCATTAAACTGCTTAAAAAAAAAAGAGTTCAACTGGGATGAATGGAATATCATAAAATTTTCCTTTTCAATTTAAATAGTATTGCACAATATTAAGTTCCTTCATATTGCTTAAAAATTCTCCCATATGATTGGTGAATTTTCCTGTTTTAATTGCACAATTTTCTTAAAAATAAAGTAAACAATGAAATATTTGTTTCATTGTAATGTGTATCCTATATATATTTGTTTTCTCATATTGTAAATAAAAGTATTTTTTAATGAGGAATTTGTTGGTTGTTTTTCTTAACATATGCAATATTGAAACATACTGTTTTCATTAAATAATGTTTTAGACCTCATATATATATACATACATATTTGTGAAAAAAAATAGATATCTGTGGTATTTTGTAACAAGTAGTTTTTTTCTAAATATATTTCGCTCTTCTAGAATCCTTTAAGAGTGAAAATTTAGTACTTGTTCAATACATTAATCGATCGTTTGCAAAATTCGTTAAACGTTTTGAAATTTCCGAACATTTAAAGAGTGTTATTATATAAATAATAATTTAAAGCTATCTGTATAATCGGAAACGGTAATTAATGGTTTACAATACTAGTCAAAGCAAAAAAAAAAGTTATCTCTAAAAAAAAATTAGAAAAATGTGGTATTTTTTTTTTATTATATGAAAACAAATTATTTTAATGATTTATTAGTGAATATTCAAAATCTAAATGGGAAGTTCTATTAGCAAGGATAAGCTATCTCTCAATCTATTCTGCCGGCAGTCCGGTCTAGTAATGCTGACGTCACAAATCAGTGATACGGCCTTCTCCTCTAGGTGGTGTTGGCCTGGCGCGCTACCGACTGAGCCAGCATCGCCCCTATCTGCCAGGAATTAGGCTATTATGTAATTCCTTTTAACCTATACCTAGGCTATTGCCAAAAACTGGATTAAACTTAGCATAGATTGTCTACACTCAAGAACATACTTTAAAATTCTAGGTTATTTTAGTCATTGATCAAACAATAGAAAGTTTTGTTTAAAAGAAACAAACAAAGAGAGAGGATTTATTTGTTCTTCCTCCGCATCCCCTGATCTTCGTTTTAATCTCCTTTGCAGTTCTTTGATCGCTACACGACTCCTTATCCCCGGGATGTAATCTCTACGAGGGAGAAATTCTTCTCATTGCTATTTGGAGGCAAACTCTTGGGCTGCATTGTTTGTAGCTGAAAGAAATCTTAAATATGTGCATCTGTTTCATAAAGACCAAAATAAAAGAGGAAATAAATATTAAAATGTACATTCCCTCCATTTACACGATGCTCAGTTTCAACGGTAAAAAAAAATGAACCATTTTCGATTCACACTGTGATACTCTGGGTATAAATTGCAAACTGTTTCGGTTTCTATGAATATAGACTCGGTTTTATGCAATCAAGAAAATGCAACCAGTTTCGGTTTCCATGATTATAGACTCGATTTTACGAAAGCAAGAAAATGGAACCTATTTCGGTCTCCATGATTATAGACTCGGTTTTATGTGATCAAGACAATGCCAAATATTTCGGTTTCCATGATTATAGTCTCGGTTTTTCACGGTCAGGAAAATACAACCAGTTTTGTTTTCCATGATTATTGACTCGGTTTTACGCGATCAGAAAAATACAAACCGTTTGTTTCCACAATTATACACTCGGTTTTCCACGGTCATGGAAATGCAACCAGTTTCGGTCTCCATGATTATAGTCTCGGTTTTATGTGATCAAGAAAATGCAACCAGTCTCGGTTTCCATGATTATAGACTCGGTTTTACGCGACCAAGAAAATGGAAACTGTTTCGGTTTCCATGATTATTTACTCGGTTTTACGAAATCAAGAAAATGGAACCTATTTCGGTCTCCATGATTATAGACTCGGTTTTATGTGATCAACACAATGCCAAATATTTCGGTTTCCATGATTATAGACTCGGTTTTACACGGTCAGGAAAATACAACCAGTTTTGTTTTCCATGATTATTGACTCGGTTTTACGCGATCAAAAAAAATACAAACCGTTTCTGTTTCCACAATTATACACTCGGTTTTCCACGGTCATGGAAATGCAACCAGTTTCGGTCTCCATGATTATAGTCTCGGTTTTATGTGATCAAGAAAATGCAACCAGTCTCGGTTTCCATGATTATAGACTCGGTTTTACGCGACCAAAAAAATGGAAACTGTTTCGGTTTCCATGATTATTGACTCGGTTTTACGCGACCAAGAAAATGGAAACTGTTTCGGTTTCCATGATTATAGACTGGGTTTTTCACGGTCAAGGAAATGCAACCTGTGTCGGTTTCCATGATTATAGATTCGGTTTTAGACGGTACGAATTTAGATTTTTTATACTTGTAGCTATATATTTTGAAAAATACCAGTGGTATTTCGTCAAGGTAGATTATTCGACTATCGCCCCAAGATAAAAAATCAATAGATATTTACATGATATAAAAATAATAATAAATACTCCTTTTGAATTTTTCACTCTTCCTAATATTCATGTAACTTCAAAAATCGTGAAACTAAATATTTGCACGGTTTCAGTTTTAATTGATATAATTTTTTTTTCAAAAATAAATAGATATTAGTAAATTCTTATAATAATGAAATCGGCATCTCTAACAAGTTATTTCATTTCGCTAAAATTATATTCTTGCCATTGTAATGTTGTCTACCACGAATCGACAACGACGCCTGACCCTTGTAGACTGAAATAGACTATTAAAAAACGTGTTTTACCTCTTTTTTAGGAACAAGTTTAGCTTTGTAAACTGTTACATAGGCTAAATAAGTTGATTCGTAAGTACAATGTTTAATAAAATATCATAAATATAAAAAATAAATGAAATATAAATACTCAAGCAGCTGCTTGCCACAGAGGTCTGACAGGAGGCTGTTAGTTTATACACCATAGTAGAAAGTGTGTGAGGATGGTGGGACCTCAGCAGAAAAACAACACAAACATCCATGCCTTACCCGGGTACTAGAAACCAGGTCCCTTAGATCATATCCTAGCTTGTTTAATTTTACAAAATAAACCACTAAATGTTGGTACAAAGGCTTAATTTTTAACTTATATTCAGTTCATAAATATCCTCCTTTCAAATTTCGTCTACAAATTCCACAGTGTACAGTCGCTCAAAAAAATATCCGAACACTATGGTTGATTACAGAAATCAGAAAAAATATCTGGCAATGAATTTTTCTGAATTCAATAATCAATCAGAGTGTTCGGATATTTTTTTGAGCGACTATACACGAAGGTTGCCAGATGAGAAATTTCTAAAAAAATCGTTGCCATATATTTTTTCTGAATTCTGTAATCAACCATATTGTTCGGATATTTTTTGAGCGACTGTACATCTACATTAACGATGAATATTTTTCCTGACCAAAAAGAAATGTTTGAGAAATTAATCTCAGCTTATCTGAATTATTACAAATAAAGTACAAAAAATGTTACATTAATTGCTTATTATTACTGCTATACTGAAATTTCATAAAAATATATATAAAATGCAAATTGAATGATTCATTTAATCGTAGAAATGATTTTTTCGGAATCTGACCCTCTTTTTTCCCATAAGTTGTTGGTTTCGATTTGCACGATTTCTACTTAAGCTGTGATATCCCTCAACCTACCTACCACGTAAATCAAGGGATGGGTGCATAACAAACATAGACGCTTTTATAAACCGGAAAATATGTTGCGTGAAGTCCGCCATGGATATTGCCCGATGATTCGGAGGCCCAATTTGCCCTGAACTGTACTCTCTTGGCGGGGCAGTACATTAAAGCTGCGTCCATGTTTGTGGATTTTATGTAGATATCTGTTTATTGTGCTATTAAGATATCCTCTTTGATCCAGAAGATTCAAATTGTGTGGTTTGACCCTCCCCCCTCCCCGCCAAACATTACACCCTCCCCCTAGGGGCGGCGATGGCTCAGTCAGTATCGCGCCAATCTAAGTCAGTATCGCGCCAATCTAAATCACTCAGTATCGCGCCTAATCTGTAGTTCCCAGATTCGAGTCGCAGCTGGGTCAGCATTGTGATTTATCTCCGCAAAACTCCCCGCCCTGACCACGGTCAGTAGGGGACACCGATGGGGTTGGAAATACCGCCATCCGTTGGATGGGACGTTAAGCCGTGGCTCTGTGTGTGGGAGTGCCATACTCTGTGCACGTTAAAGAACACACTGGATGGCCTTGACGGGAGGCTACCATCTGTCTCCCAACAGCTGTTCCAGTGGGTCCCAACCTTCTCTGAGCTTTCAGAGTTCATATGACCTGGCCTTTTAGCCCATGGTGTACAAAAAAAGTGTCGCTCAGAGGAAAAACAATCCAACAACCCCATCGGATGTTTTTGGGAACGTGACTTCCCTTTTTGGAAAATGACCGAAATTAGAGCAAAAAAATAAAATGAAAGAAATTTGATTCGGAATCTCACAAAAGGTAACGAAAAAAATCGAAGATATGGCTAGAATATTGAAATATTTAATACTAGAGGAAATTTTAAAATAAATTTAGTGTTTTAGCCGTGCAAATATGAGAAAATTCTGTAAACCGTAACTGCGTCACTGTTACGCTCTTTCGGGTGGTTAAAAATTGAAATCAGTACTAACAGCTGCTTGTCATCAGTGGTAGGAGCTTTGAATCAGAAAATGGCTAAGCTAGGTAAGTTCTCGTAAAGCATTTGTTAAGTAGTAAAGCAAAGAGTTAACTAATAATTAATTAAATAAATCTTAATGAGAAAAGAATACCTGCATATGTACTGAAATGATTCTACAATAGGTATTTAGATTATGTTGGATGTTTAAAATATGTGCCAATGTACAGTTTTCACGTCATTAGAAATGTATAAGATTCAGAGTTGCGTAGCTAGCCGTCTTTTTTGTTAATATCAGTTTTGAATATTCTTTACAAAAGCTTTCTGTTTCCGCCATTTTTAGCCCCAAAATTAATCCCTCCTTCTACACACTATCTGGGGCGGGGGTGGCTCAGTTGGTAGCGCATCAGGCTCGTAATCTGTAGTTCCCAGGTACGAGTCCCAGCTTGGTTAGCGTTGAGATTTATCTCCGCAAAACTCCCCGCCGTGCCCACGGTCAGCAGGGGAGACCGATGGGCTTGGAAAGGCCGCCGTCCGTCGGATGGGACGTTAAGCCGTGGCCCCGTGTGCGGGAGAGCCATACCCTGTGCACGTTAAAGAACACGCTGGATGGCGTTGACGGGAGGCTACCGTTTGTATCCCAACAACTGTTCCAGTGGGTCTCCTCACCCAATCTTCTCTGAACCTTCGGAGTCCTTGTGACCTGGCCATTTAGCCCATGGTGTGCAAAATAGTGACACTAAGAGATAAAACAATCCAATGTTAAAGAACAGCTGGATGGCCTTGAAGGGAGGCTACCATCTGTCTCCCAACAGATGTTCCAGTGGGTCCCCTCCCCCAACCTTCTCTGAGCCTTCGGGGTCCATGTGACCTGGCCATTTAGCCCATGGTGTGCAAAAAAATGCCGCTCAGAGGTAAAACAACCCAACCCAACAACAACTGAATGTATTTCAAGAAACGTTTTTAGCTTGTTTACAAAGAAACAATTGAGCTTTCGGGGTCCATGTGACCTGGCCATTTAGCCCATGGAATGCAAAAAAGTGCCTCTCAGAGGTAAAACAACCCATCCGAAGCCTATTAAGGAGGAGGAAATGGCCTACGCAAGCTAATATGCTCACGGCACACCAATGGCCAATTTTAAAGACTGCTACAGAGCGCCTCAGCGTTATTTTACTTTCAATGCGTGATACTAATTAGAAATATTTACATATTTTTCGTTCAATGTATCATGATAAATTAATCGTTTTCGCCACTCTAGGTTGTAGCGACACCTTTTAAAGTTGGGTTGGTTGGGTTGTTTTACCTCTGAACGGCACTTTTTTGCACACCATGGGCTAAATGGCCATGTCACATGGACCCCTAAGGCTCAGAGAAGGTTGGGGGAGGGGACTCACTGGAACGGCTGTTGGGAGACAGATGGTAGCCTTCCGTCAAGGCCATCCAGCGTGTTCTTTAACGTTGTGTTGTTTTACCTCTGAGCGGCACTTTTTTGCAAACCATGGGCTAAATGGCCATGTCACATGGATCCCGAAGGTTCAGGGAAGGTTGGGGGAGGGGACTCACTGGAACAGCTGTTGGGAGACAGATGGTAGCCTCCCGTCAAGGCCATCATTATGTTCTTTAACGTTCGGTTTCTTTACCTCTGAGCGGCACTTTTTTGCACACCATGGGCTAAATGGCCAGGTCACATGGACCCCGAAGGCTCAGAGATGGTTGGGGGAGGGGACCCACTGGAACAGCTATTGGGAGACAGATGGTAGCCTCCCATCAAGGCCATCCAGCGTGTTTTTTAACGTGCACAGGGTGTGGCTCTCCCGCGCACGGGGCCACGGCTTAACGTCCCATCCGACGGACGGCGGCCTTTCCAAGCCCATCGGTGTCCCCTACTGACCGTGGGCAGGGCGGGGATTTTTGCGGAGATAAATCTCAACGCTGACCCAGCTGTGACTCGAACCAGGGAACTACAGATTACGAGCCTGGCGCGCTACCGACTGAGCCATCCCCGCCCCTGGTCACATGGACCCCGAAGGCTCAGAGAAGGTTGGGGGAGGGGACCCACTGGAACGGCTGTTGGGAGACAGATGGTAGCGTCCCGTCAAGACCATCGAACGTATTCTTTAACGTGCACAGTGTATGGCTCTCCCGCATACGAGACCACGGCTTAACGTCCCATTCGAAGGACGGCGGTCTTTCCAAGCCCATCGGTGTCCCCTACTGATCGTGAGCAGGATGGGGAAATTTGCGGAGATAAATCTCAACGCTGACCCAGCTGGGACTCGAATCTGGGAACTGCAGATTACGAGCCTGGCCAACACCACCTAGAGGAGAAGGCCCTACCAGTCGGTGAAGCGATTCTGATGACGTCAATTTTAGTTGACCCGTAGCTAGTAGCGTCGCCTCCATCTTGCCTTTGTTAGTGTTTAGCTAGTTCGGCAAAACGTATGATTTAGTGTGGTTTGTTATTACGTTCATTGATTTTTTTTAGCGAAATGCCATCGCGCTGCTGCGTTCCTCAGTGCAGGAGCAATTACGATGGGGAACAAATATTCTCAGTTTTTAAATTTCCAGAAGATATCGATTTGCGACAGAAATGGATTCGTTCAATACCAAGGCAAAACTTCTGTCCAACGAAAGCATCCAAGGTAAGAAGAACTTTATTCTGTATTAATATCTGTTGTCATACTTATGAACTTCTAAAGTAAAAATTATCGTTTTAATTATTGTATGTTACGTTTATATAATATACATATATAATATCATTGATCTGTTGTGGATTAATTTGACGTTATTTTTATTAAGTAAGAAACCTTAATATGCTGGAATAAAAAATGTCGAATGTACATATGCTAAAATGCTTAAATAGAAAAGAATATTTCACAGTGACCAGACTTTTTATTTAATAGATTACAGTAGTAAGTTAAGAAATTGGTACTTTTGTTGGGATAGTTTCAGGGTCTAATGTTATATCACTATATTTATATATCCATAGAGTTCAAATATATCTCGTATAAGTTAATACGATAATACTGTTAAACTTGAAATACATATATAAGCCAAAGGCAAGATCATGGGAAAACCTACTTTTAAATATAAAATCTCTGCATAAGTATTAGAAATTATTTTGGTGCTATTACTAGTATACTTGGATACAAATTGGACCCATGTTCAAAGCCTAGAGATGGCTTTGTGAATATGTATTATTTTCCTGCTGAAGTTTTGCCTACCTCACACATCAGCTATTTTTTTTAATAAAAGCAGGACAGGTAATGGTAAAAGTTCATTGCAGAAACTGTCGACAACAGTAAACTTCCTGACCAATCAATTCCTAATAACTTTCAGCATTAAATTATTCTGCATAATTATATCTCTGAAATCAGGTCAAGTTATAGGGATATTAAAGAATGGGTGGGCTACATCTAGCGTACATATGGATTAATAAATGAAAGGATATTTTGAAAAAGGATTTAATAGTAAAGTTAAAGAATTTTGTTACTTTCAAAGGAGTAATTAAAAGTGCATATATTTCCAATCACTCTCATTGTAAAATGAGATAAGTCAGGTATATTATAATAAAGGTATAACAGTCTACTGTCATATCTTTATTGCATGTGACTGCAGATTTTGTTTTAATTTTATTACAAATGTATTCTATAACCATATTAGAGAATATTTGAGGGGATATCTGTCATTTCATCTATTATGTGAATATAAATATGTTAAACACCACAAATGCATACAATATTGTTTTCGAGTTAACTTCAAAGTTTATCCTCTGTACTGACCACTGGTTTGGATTTTACAACTGAAGAAATCCAAAAATTATCACAAAAATTTGAGGTTTTTTGATTTTACTGATATGTAATGGTAAAAGTTTATTGTAGAAACTGTCGACAACAGTAAACTTCCTGACCAATCAATTCCTAATACCTTTCAGCATTAGTATAATACCAGGTGCTGTCTATATAAACAAATTTATGCCTAATAAACTGAAAATTACAGTAAGAGGAAATTGTCTGAAACAATAAACTTATTACTGGAGTTGTTTTCAGGCTCAATTCCTGGACTGGAATATTTCAAACCTTTAAACTTTCATTCATAAGAGTGTTGTTTTAAATGATTTTCAGCTCAGTATAATTTTTCGCATTTTATTTTACATTATCACCTTATAGTGGCATTACCAGAAGCACTTTATGGTTAGTACTAGCAGTGGAATGCTATTAGATGGTTAGCATTAGCTTTCAAGGTGAACTATATATGATAAAAGAAGTGCTAGAAATATTGAGAAAAACCAGCTTACTGGTAGAATAGGTGCATTCCTTGGGAGAATTCATTTTTAAACCATGGATTTTTATTGAAATCTTAGAAAATACACTGATTATAGAATTGTTTTGAATACAATTATAGCTTTTACTTTCGAAGGTAAAAAGTCTTCAGTTTTGAATAAAATTTTTTAGTGTATGGTGAACAGTATTCCTGGTGTTTGGATTTTTGTTTTAATGTTTATCATTCATCAGAGGTTTTTTTGTACATATTCTCAATATTTGTTTTGCATACATAGGTGTGTGAACTCCACTTTGCACCATCTGATGTTGAAAGAGAAACCAGCATGCTTGACATGAAAACTGGGAGAAAGTATGGACCTCTAAAGTATCCATATACTGATGGAGAGGTACTGTTCAACTACTTTTAAAGCATCCACAAATACACTTTAAAAAAATATTACGCCCAAAACTGAAATCATTGCTGACCACTACTTCAGTCAGCGTTTGAAGTAACAGAAAGTTTACTTTTTATGACAGTGCATAGTTACTAATCATTATGACACTTTAGGAGAAATAACTTTTGATTGTTTATGAAATAGGAATAAAAATCACTGCACCATATATTTTATAGTATATTTAATGAGTATTGTTTTTTTGACTCAACTGTTAGTACTTGGCAAAAAGCATAGTATGAAAAAGCTTATTTTATTTCACAAAGAAAGCATATCCTCCTTTTGTAACACTGGCATCGAGTAACCCTACGTCTGGTGGTTATGTGTTTGGATCTCATCTGGCGCAAGGTAATTTTTCCACTATATTCATTATCATCATAATACTTAAGGAGTTTGATAGTGATTAAATGTTAGTAAATCAATGAGGTACTGTGGATTAATTTGTGTATGTTACTTTCACTTTGAGAAAATTATATTAAGATTTTTATACAATTTGATATTGTGTTAAAGTCAAAATGCTGATTGTCTAATTTCACACCTTAAAAATTACTCTTATGAGATTTAATATAATTCAAAAATTTATGTTTGGTAATCTCAATCATGTTACAAATTTGATATCAGTGGTTGATATTTTTAAGTAAATATTTTATTGAGTCCAGAATCCAATGTCTAAATTTCACCCAATGCAGATAATTTATTTTAAACTGTTGAATAAAGATAATTAAATAAAGAAATTATTAATCTTCATTCATCTTTAATATCTGGAAAACAATTTCCACAGGCTTTGAGCCAGTAATTGAACATGGATCTTCTATAAAGCATGCTGTTTGATTTTTCTTATTACACGAGTCTTTGGATTGTCCATCTGCTCGTGTACTTGGTTAGTCTGCAAGTACCTGAAAGTACCTAATGTTAAAAAGTAGGTTAAGAAATATCAAATT
Organism: Ryuthela nishihirai; assembly: GCA_038380435.1. NCBI lineage: Eukaryota > Metazoa > Arthropoda > Arachnida > Araneae > Heptathelidae > Ryuthela > Ryuthela nishihirai. The sequence continues at coordinate 40,733,537 of JAWZYU010000022.1, forward strand.
TGGAGGGAGGTAAAAATAGCTGGTTGTCATTTTCATCAGTTAGCATGAAGCTTTTTGGAAAGTAATGATACACTGTAATGGAAAAGTCTCCACAACATCATAGACCCACCTTCAAATAATTATAGCCCAATAAATACAATGGTGGAAAACCCTTTGGAATGGTGTGCTATTGTTTCAACCATTGTTTTTTAGACACAAAAACTGGTTAACTTTATTGTCAAATGTTTTGCAATATTTTAGTGGAAATTTTATTGCATGCAAGCTGCAATAGCTATTTTCAGTTCCTTTAACTATATTTTGCTACTGTACAGGGTCTACTAGATTTATTTCATTTTTATTTTACTGATTTCATGTCTTTTGTGGCTAAATCTATGATCAAAGGGAATCTCTACCTGCACTTGTCAGTAGGTTTTTTCTTAATATTGTGTTTAGTGTTACTTTTGAGTGATCTTTTGCCAATTCCACAACATTTTCACTTCTCACTATACACTTATGGCTGGACCCCTGAAGATAAATTATATTTTTGGTTGTCTTTAAATTTTTTTATCAATGTCTCAAATACTTGGGGTGGATGCTTTTGTTTGGACAGCTATTCAGTATGGATGCAGTATGTGACAGTATATGGTTTTCTTTCCAATCCATTTCATTGCTTCTGTTATACATGCATTTAGTGGGGTATGAAATTTATAATTTTCTGTTGGAACATATACCACCAGTTTCTGGATGAAATGATCAACTGAAACTCATTAAACTGCTTAAAAAAAAAAGAGTTCAACTGGGATGAATGGAATATCATAAAATTTTCCTTTTCAATTTAAATAGTATTGCACAATATTAAGTTCCTTCATATTGCTTAAAAATTCTCCCATATGATTGGTGAATTTTCCTGTTTTAATTGCACAATTTTCTTAAAAATAAAGTAAACAATGAAATATTTGTTTCATTGTAATGTGTATCCTATATATATTTGTTTTCTCATATTGTAAATAAAAGTATTTTTTAATGAGGAATTTGTTGGTTGTTTTTCTTAACATATGCAATATTGAAACATACTGTTTTCATTAAATAATGTTTTAGACCTCATATATATATACATACATATTTGTGAAAAAAAATAGATATCTGTGGTATTTTGTAACAAGTAGTTTTTTTCTAAATATATTTCGCTCTTCTAGAATCCTTTAAGAGTGAAAATTTAGTACTTGTTCAATACATTAATCGATCGTTTGCAAAATTCGTTAAACGTTTTGAAATTTCCGAACATTTAAAGAGTGTTATTATATAAATAATAATTTAAAGCTATCTGTATAATCGGAAACGGTAATTAATGGTTTACAATACTAGTCAAAGCAAAAAAAAAAGTTATCTCTAAAAAAAAAATTAGAAAAATGTGGTATTTTTTTTTATTATATGAAAACAAATTATTTTAATGATTTATTAGTGAATATTCAAAATCTAAATGGGAAGTTCTATTAGCAAGGATAAGCTATCTCTCAATCTATTCTGCCGGCAGTCCGGTCTAGTAATGCTGACGTCACAAATCAGTGATACGGCCTTCTCCTCTAGGTGGTGTTGGCCTGGCGCGCTACCGACTGAGCCAGCATCGCCCCTATCTGCCAGGAATTAGGCTATTATGTAATTCCTTTTAACCTATACCTAGGCTATTGCCAAAAACTGGATTAAACTTAGCATAGATTGTCTACACTCAAGAACATACTTTAAAATTCTAGGTTATTTTAGTCATTGATCAAACAATAGAAAGTTTTGTTTAAAAGAAACAAACAAAGAGAGAGGATTTATTTGTTCTTCCTCCGCATCCCCTGATCTTCGTTTTAATCTCCTTTGCAGTTCTTTGATCGCTACACGACTCCTTATCCCCGGGATGTAATCTCTACGAGGGAGAAATTCTTCTCATTGCTATTTGGAGGCAAACTCTTGGGCTGCATTGTTTGTAGCTGAAAGAAATCTTAAATATGTGCATCTGTTTCATAAAGACCAAAATAAAAGAGGAAATAAATATTAAAATGTACATTCCCTCCATTTACACGATGCTCAGTTTCAACGGTTAAAAAAAATGAACCATTTTCGATTCACACTGTGATACTCTGGGTATAAATTGCAAACTGTTTCGGTTTCTATGAATATAGACTCGGTTTTATGCAATCAAGAAAATGCAACCAGTTTCGGTTTCCATGATTATAGACTCGATTTTACGAAAGCAAGAAAATGGAACCTATTTCGGTCTCCATGATTATAGACTCGGTTTTATGTGATCAAGACAATGCCAAATATTTCGGTTTCCATGATTATAGTCTCGGTTTTTCACGGTCAGGAAAATACAACCAGTTTTGTTTTCCATGATTATTGACTCGGTTTTACGCGATCAGAAAAATACAAACCGTTTGTTTCCACAATTATACACTCGGTTTTCCACGGTCATGGAAATGCAACCAGTTTCGGTCTCCATGATTATAGTCTCGGTTTTATGTGATCAAGAAAATGCAACCAGTCTCGGTTTCCATGATTATAGACTCGGTTTTACGCGACCAAGAAAATGGAAACTGTTTCGGTTTCCATGATTATTTACTCGGTTTTACGAAATCAAGAAAATGGAACCTATTTCGGTCTCCATGATTATAGACTCGGTTTTATGTGATCAACACAATGCCAAATATTTCGGTTTCCATGATTATAGACTCGGTTTTACACGGTCAGGAAAATACAACCAGTTTTGTTTTCCATGATTATTGACTCGGTTTTACGCGATCAAAAAAAATACAAACCGTTTCTGTTTCCACAATTATACACTCGGTTTTCCACGGTCATGGAAATGCAACCAGTTTCGGTCTCCATGATTATAGTCTCGGTTTTATGTGATCAAGAAAATGCAACCAGTCTCGGTTTCCATGATTATAGACTCGGTTTTACGCGACCAAAAAAATGGAAACTGTTTCGGTTTCCATGATTATTGACTCGGTTTTACGCGACCAAGAAAATGGAAACTGTTTCGGTTTCCATGATTATAGACTGGGTTTTTCACGGTCAAGGAAATGCAACCTGTGTCGGTTTCCATGATTATAGATTCGGTTTTAGACGGTACGAATTTAGATTTTTTATACTTGTAGCTATATATTTTGAAAAATACCAGTGGTATTTCGTCAAGGTAGATTATTCGACTATCGCCCCAAGATAAAAAATCAATAGATATTTACATGATATAAAAATAATAATAAATACTCCTTTTGAATTTTTCACTCTTCCTAATATTCATGTAACTTCAAAAATCGTGAAACTAAATATTTGCACGGTTTCAGTTTTAATTGATATAATTTTTTTTTCAAAAATAAATAGATATTAGTAAATTCTTATAATAATGAAATCGGCATCTCTAACAAGTTATTTCATTTCGCTAAAATTATATTCTTGCCATTGTAATGTTGTCTACCACGAATCGACAACGACGCCTGACCCTTGTAGACTGAAATAGACTATTAAAAAACGTGTTTTACCTCTTTTTTAGGAACAAGTTTAGCTTTGTAAACTGTTACATAGGCTAAATAAGTTGATTCGTAAGTACAATGTTTAATAAAATATCATAAATATAAAAAATAAATGAAATATAAGTACTCAAGCAGCTGCTTGCCACAGAGGTCTGACAGGAGGCTGTTAGTTTATACACCATAGTAGAAAGTGTGTGAGGATGGTGGGACCTCAGCAGAAAAACAACACAAACATCCATGCCTTACCCGGGTACTAGAAACCAGGTCCCTTAGATCATATCCTAGCTTGTTTAATTTTACAAAATAAACCACTAAATGTTGGTACAAAGGCTTAATTTTTAACTTATATTCAGTTCATAAATATCCTCCTTTCAAATTTCGTCTACAAATTCCACAGTGTACAGTCGCTCAAAAAAATATCCGAACACTATGGTTGATTACAGAAATCAGAAAAAATATCTGGCAATGATTTTTTCTGAATTCAATAATCAATCAGAGTGTTCGGATATTTTTTTGAGCGACTATACACGAAGGTTGCCAGATCAGAAATTTCTAAAAAAATCGTTGCCATATATTTTTTCTGAATTCTGTAATCAACCATATTGTTCGGATATCTTTTTGAGCGACTGTACATCTACATTAACGATGAATATTTTTCCTGACCAAAAAGAAATATTTGAGAAATTAATCTCAGCTTATCTGAATTATTACAAATAAAGTACAAAAAATGTTACATTAATTGCTTATTATTACTGCTATACTGAAATTTCATAAAAATATATATAAAATGCAAATTGAATGATTCATTTAATCGTAGAAATGATTTTTTCGGAATCTGACCCTCTTTTTTCCCATAAGTTGTTGGTTTCGATTTGCACGATTTCTACTTAAGCTGTGATATCCCTGAACCTACCTACCACGTAAATCAAGGGATGGGTGCATAACAAACATAGACGTTTTTATAAACCGGAAAATATATTGCGTGAAGTCCGCCATGGATATTGCCCGATGATTCGGAGGCCCAATTTGCCCTGAACTGTACTCTCTTGGCGGGGCAGTACATTAAAGCTGCGTCCATGTTTGTGGATTTTATGTAGATATCTGTTTATTATGCTATTAAGATATCCTATTTGATCCAGAAGATTCAAATTGTGTGGTTTGACCCTCCCCCCTCCCCGCCAAACATTACACCCTCCCCCTAGGGGCGGCGATGGCTCAGTCAGTATCGCGCCAATCTAAATCACTCAGTATCGCGCCTAATCTGTAGTTCCCAGATTCGAGTCGCAGCTGGGTCAGCATTGTGATTTATCTCCGCAAAACTCCCCGCCCTGACCACGGTCAGTAGGGGACACCGATGGGGTTGGAAATACCGCCATCCGTTGGATGGGACGTTAAGCCGTGGCTCTGTGTGTGGGAGTGCCATACTCTGTGCACGTTAAAGAACACACTGGATGGCCTTGACGGGAGGCTACCATCTGTCTCCCAACAGCTGTTCCAGTGGGTCCCAACCTTCTCTGAGCTTTCAGAGTTCATATGACCTGGCCTTTTAGCCCATGGTGTACAAAAAAAGTGTCGCTCAGAGGAAAAACAATCCAACAACCCCATCGGATGTTTTTGGGAACGTGACTTCCCTTTTTGGAAAATGACCGAAATTAGAGCAAAAAAATAAAATGAAAGAAATTTGATTCGGAATCTCACAAAAGGTAACGAAAAAAATCGAAGATATGGCTAGAATATTGAAATATTTAATACTAGAGGAAATTTTAAAATAAATTTAGTGTTTTAGCCGTGCAAATATGAGAAAATTCTGTAAACCGTAACTGCGTCACTGTTACGCTCTTTCGGGTGGTTAAAAATTGAAATCAGTACTAACAGCTGCTTGTCATCAGTGGTAGGAGCTTTGAATCAGAAAATGGCTAAGCTAGGTAAGTTCTCGTAAAGCATTTGTTAAGTAGTAAAGCAAAGAGTTAACTAATAATTAATTAAATAAATCTTAATGAGAAAAGAATACCTGCATATGTACTGAAATGATTCTACAATAGGTATTTAGATTATGTTGGATGTTTAAAATATGTGCCAATGTACAGTTTTCACGTCATTAGAAATGTATAAGATTCAGAGTTGCGTAGCTAGCCGTCTTTTTTGTTAATATCAGTTTTGAATATTCTTTACAAAAGCTTTCTGTTTCCGCCATTTTTAGCCCCAAAATTAATCCCTCCTTCTACACACTATCTGGGGCGGGGGTGGCTCAGTTGGTAGCGCATCAGGCTCGTAATCTGTAGTTCCCAGGTACGAGTCCCAGCTTGGTTAGCGTTGAGATTTATCTCCGCAAAACTCCCCGCCGTGCCCACGGTCAGCAGGGGAGACCGATGGGCTTGGAAAGGCCGCCGTCCGTCGGATGGGACGTTAAGCCGTGGCCCCCTGTGCGGGAGAGCCATACCCTGTGCACGTTAAAGAACACGCTGGATGGCGTTGACGGGAGGCTACCGTTTGTATCCCAACAACTGTTCCAGTGGGTCTCCTCACCCAATCTTCTCTGAACCTTCGGAGTCCTTGTGACCTGGCCATTTAGCCCATGGTGTGCAAAATAGTGACACTAAGAGATAAAACAATCCAATGTTAAAGAACACGCTGGATGGCCTTGAAGGGAGGCTACCATCTGTCTCCCAACAGATGTTCCAGTGGGTCCCCTCCCCCAACCTTCTCTGAGCCTTCGGGGTCCATGTGACCTGGCCATTTAGCCCATAGTGTGCAAAAAAGTGCCGCTCAGAGGTAAAACAACCCAACCTTCTTTGAGACTTCGGGGTCCATGTGACCTGGACGTTTAGCTCATAGTGTGCTGGCCATTTAGCAATGGACCACCTCACAAGGCCACTGTGAGGCTCAGCGAAGGTTGATGGTGTTCCAGTGGGTCTCCTCACCCAATCTTCTCTGAACCTTCGGAGTCCTTGTGACCTGCCCATTTAGCCCATGGTGTGCAAAATAGTGACACTAAGAGATAGAACAATCCAATGTTAAAGAACACGCTGGATGGCTTTGACGGGAGGCTACCATCTGTCTCCCAACAGCTGTTCCAGTAGGTCCCCTCCCCCAACCTTCTCTGAGCCTTCGGGGTCCATGTGACCTGGCCATTCTAGCCCATAGTGTGCAAAAAAAGTGCCGCTCAGAGGTAAAACAACCCAACCCCCAACCTTCTTTGAGACTTCGGGGTCCATGTGACCTGGACGTTTAGCCCATAGTGTGCTGGCCATTTAGCAATGGACCACCTCACAAGGCCACTGTGAGGCTCAGCGAGGTTGATGGTGGGGACCCAATGGAACAGCTGTTGAAAGACAGATGGTAGCTTTCCATCTAGGACATTCAACTTGTTCTTCAGCATTGTGTTGTTTTACCTCTGCGCGGCACTTTACAGCACGTAATGGGCTAAATGGCCATCTGAAAAGACCCCATTGAGCCCATTGTGTTGAGGAAAGTGCCCCTCAGAGGTAAAACAACCCAATGTTAAAGAACAAGTTGGAAGTCCTAGATTGGAGAATACCATTTGTCTTTCAACAGCTGTTACATTGGGTCTCCACCACAAACATTCTGTGAGCCTTTAAGACCTTTGTGATCCTGGTCATTAGCCTCATTACAATTTAATAAGGCTAATGGCAAAATAATTTATTAATTTAATTAATAGCTACTAAAACCAAATGGCAATTTAGTCCATTGTGTTGAGAAAATTACCGCTCAGAGGTAAAATAACCCAATGTTGAAGGAGAAGCTGGACGTAATTCAGGGGACCATCTGTCTCCCAACAGTTTTTCTAGTGGGTCCCCTCCTCCAATCATCTCTTAGCCTTTGGCCATTTAGCCTATTGGGTTGTTTTACCTCTGAGCCATTTGGGTTGTTTTACCTCTGAGCCATATATTTGATCTGGCCATTTAGCCTATTGGGTTGTTTTACCTCTGAGCGGTACTATTTTGCACCCAAACTTATGTGAGCCTTCGGGTCCTTGTGAGCTGGCCAATTAGCCCATTGTGTGCAGAATAGGCCCGCTCAGTGGTAATACTACCCAAGCCTCCCAGGTATAAAGATAAGCTAATGTAATAGAGCCCTCAGCGTATAAAAGATTACCATTAACGCGTATGGCGAAAAAACTCCTGGTCAAAATTTTAGCGCTCCATAGTTAATGAATTCTGTAGGAATATGGGCAAATATTACTGCATTATTAATGGCTGTTACTTTAGATAATGAAAAAAAGTTGATTTGAAAATTCAAAGCGGTTTACGCCCGTGTAGTAGTTACGGTCCTCAGCCGATAGATAGCACTGCTCAAGTGGCGTGTGACGTCGAAGTGTAAAGTATGATGTCGATTTGTAAAGTATGACGTAGAAACGTAACTGTTGGTTGTTGGTGGACTATGGCTCTTTGATATGCTTCTTTTGGGTGGGTAATGTGGAGTCACGTGTTATGTTTGTGATTTCACGAGAGTGTGAAGTTACGTTTGGTTTTTTTCGTTATTTTTGCTTGATGACTTCTTTGGATAACATACCTATGTGGTTAGAGGTAAGTGCGTCTGTATTATATATTTAATAGGGGGGGGGGAGGTGTTCAGTGATAGGTAGGATACGAATACTTTGTATGTTCTAGCTTTTTTTGAAAACTGGTTAAGATATGGTTTATAATTAGTTATTAAAGATATTTTGGGGCCCGTGTAGTGGGGGAGTATGCTTGGGGGAAAGAATGCAAGTTTTTGCGTGTGGGGTTGAAAATGGCGATAGTAAAGAACACATGTATTTCGTTAGAATAATTTGGGCTGAATTGAATGTTTTTTAGTAGTTACGTGTAGTATGGTAATTATTAATGTATTATAGTGATTTTTTAATTTTGTTGTATATTTAGGAGTCTTTTAAATTTAGTTATATGATTTATCGTTAATATGTGGAAGCGTCTGGCGACTTTTTGATGTAGTAATTCTGGGTACTGTAGAATTGTCGGTATGTGAATAAACGGCAGATTTTGATTGAGTCAGGAAAGAATGAAAAATTTAGAGGTGGGATGAGAGTGGCGGAGTCGGTAGCGCGCCAGGCTTGTAATCTGTAGTTCCTAGATTCGAGTCCGAGCTATGTCAGCGTTTAGATTTATCTCGGCAAATTTTCAAACTCGGCTCGTAGTAGGGGACACCGATGGGCTTGGAAAGGCCGCCGTCCGTCGGTTAGGATGTTAAGCCGTGGCTATGTGTGTGGGAGAGTTATACTCTGTACGTTAAAGAACACGGTGGATGGCCTTGACAGGAAGTTACTGTCTCCCAACAACTGTTCTAGTGGGTCCCGTACCTTCTGTGAGCCTTCGGGGTTCATGTGATCTCGCCACTTAGCCCATGATGTGGGAAAAAAGTGGGGGCTCAGAGGTAAAATGACAATGTAATTTAGCAGAGGGTTATTTGAGCTGTAAGATGTTTTTTTTTTTCAGATTTTTGTTTCGGGGCTTTTTTTATAATTCAGTCGGCGGTGCACTGTTCCCGATTTTCATGTTTTTTGGTTTGTGTTGTCTTGGAGGACATTATTTAGTGTTGGGGCTTTTTTATAATTCGGTCGGCGGTGCACTGTTTCCAATTTTCATGTTTTTTGGTTTGTGTTGTCTTGGAGGACATTATTTAGTATTGGGGCTTTTTTATAATTCGGTCGGCGGTGCACTGTTTCCGATTTTCATGGTTTTCCGTTGTGTGTTGCCTTGGAGGACATTATTTAGTATTGGGGCTTTTTTATTATTCGGTCGGCGGTGCACTGTTTCCGATTTTCATGGTTTTCCGTTGTGTGTTGCCTTGGAGGACATTATTTAGTGTTGGGGCTTTTTTATTATTCGGTCGGCGGTGCACTGTTTCCAATTTTCATACTTTTTGGTTTGTGTTGTCTTGGAGGACATTATTTAGTGTTGGGGCTTTTTTATAATTCGGTCGGCGGTGTATTGTGTTTTCAAAAGAGGGGAGGGGTAATGGTGGAAGTGGTTTATAGTATGTGGGAAGGCAATCGTTTAATTTTTTGTTGGATTTGACACTTTTATGAGCTTTCATTCTGTAATTGACGGTTACGAGGTTTTTTTGCGGTAATTTAATTTTTTTTACTCGATTGTTTTCCTTGGACTCTGAGAACACGCACCGAGTCAGCAATGACCTTTGCAACACCGGAAAATTATTCGTGTTCAAACTGTAAGAGCCAACACCGGGCAAAATTCTTCCTGTTCAAAATCTGTGGTAAAGTGTCGGGGAGGGGGAATACCTACAAAATTTGCCTTTAGTGCGGTGAAAATAAGAATATACAGTTTAAAAGTGACACCCGGGAGAGTCGGGTACGTTCAGCTAGTTATTAATATAAGATTACACAAATATACATCAAACTAAGCATTTGCAAAAAAAAAACTCGATCGTTATATAATAGCTAATACAGGCGGAGGCTCATAAAAGTTTTGCTGATAAGACTTTGTGAATGCGGTTGCGGATAAGATCTTGCTGATAGAACTTTAATTATATGTGCAGGAATCGAAAAATAAACATTATGGAAATGTTTGTAGAGCACAGTATCGAAGAACATTTTTAAAATCGAAATTCAGTTTATACTTTATAGGTTGGGTTGGGTTGTTTTACCTCTGAACGGCACTTTTTTTGTACACCATGGGCTAAATGGCCAGGTCACAAGGACCCCGAAGGCTCAGAGAAGGTTGGGGGAGGGGACCCACTGCAACAGCTGTTGGGAGACAGATGGTAGCCTCCCGTCAAGGCCATCAAGCGTGTTCTTTAACGTGCACAGGTTATGGCTCTCCCGCACATGGAGCCACGACGTAACGTCCCATCCGACAGACGGCGGCCTTATCGAAGCTCATCAGTGTCCCGTACTGACCGTGGGCAGGACAGGGAATTTTGCGGAGATAAATCTCAACACTAACTCAGCTGCAAGCTACAGATTACGAGCCTGGCGCGCTAGCGGCTGAGCCGCCCCTTTATACTTTAAAGGAATGTTTTTTTTAAATGGTCTCAAAATCTTGCTTAGGTATTTAGGGACATCTTTTAGGTATTTAATAACGCGTCCATTGGATGGATTGTTAAACCGTGGACCCGTGTACAGGAGAGCTATACCTTGTGCACGGGAAAGAATACGCTGGAAGACTTTCACGAGAGGCAGAAATTCTGTGAAACTTTGTTCCTTAAATAGTTGTCCAGTGAGAATTCCCTTCCCCCAACTCTCTCGGAGCCTTAGGAGTGGGGATGGCTGAATTGGTAGCGCGCCTTGTTCGTAATCTGCAGTTCCCAGATTCGAATCCCAGCGGGGTCAGTATTGAGATTTATCTCCGAAAAACTCCCCGCCCTGCCCACTGTCCACGGTCAATGACCGATGGACTTGGAATGGTAGCCGTCCGTCGGATGGGGCTTTAACCGCGACACCGTGTGCGGGAGAGCCGTATTCTGTGCACGTTAAAGAAAACGCTGGATGGTCTTGACGGCAGAATACTATGTCTCCCAACAGCTGTTTCCATTGGGTCCCCTCCTTCAACCTTCTTTGAGCCTTTGGGTCCTTGTGACCTGGCCATTTAGCCCATTGTGTGCAAAAAAGTCCACTTAGAGGCAAAACACGTTTTTAATTTTTGGACCAATAGCAGTGTTTTATGCAATTGTGTTAATACTACACGAACTGTTTTAAGCCATACTGACATTTTCTTCCATACAGTTTCAATAGAAATGCTTACAATGTGTATTCTTATTAGCTTCCATGCTTGCGTTTAAAATAAATTAATATCCCCTCGAGCAGTTGCTTGTCGCATAGGTCTGACAGGAGCCTATATCACATTGCATAATTTAAATCAATAATTATCAGTTTAAATTTGCTGCGACCACAACAGACCTAGATTCAATAATAGTGGAAGCCTACACTTTATTTCAAATCCTCTTGCAACACACAATGGCAAACAAAAAAGCAAAAAATTAATTTAGGCATTCAGTAAGACAATGCAGTTCATTTTATACTTCATAATTCACATATACCTATAATAATAATGGAAAGAAAAAAAAGCTGTATTTCTGCCCGTTACAGACACAACTTTTCAGTAAATCGAGGTGGCGGGGGTGGCTCAGTTGGTAGCGAACCAGACTCGTAGTTCTGAAGATGGAGTCCTGGCTGGATAGGCGTTGAAATTTATTTCCGCAAAACTCCACACCCTCGTTCAGTAGGGAACCACTCTACCAACACCAGTGCAGTGGGCCCCTCCCTACAACTTTCCCAGCTGGGTCAGCGTTGAGATTTATCTCCGCAAAATTCTCCGCCTTGCCCACGGTCAGTAGAGGACACCGATGGGCTTGGAAAGGCCGCCGTCCGTCGGATGGGACGTTAATCCGTGGCACCGTCTGCGGGGGAACCATACCCTGTACACGTTGAAGAACAACCTGGATGACCTTGACGGGAGAATGCTATGTCTCCTAACAGATGTTTCCAATGAGTCACCTCCCCTAACCTTCTTTGAGCTTTCGGGGTCCTTGTGAGCGGGCCATTTAGCCCATTGTGAGCAAAAAAGTGCCGCTTAGTGGTAAAGCAACCAACCCTATTTCCAAAACCTTCCGGATGACAGGAAAGTTTAAATTGGTATCAACAGTTTATTATAATAATAATAATGTTACAAGCAGCATATATTTGATATACTCTTATTAACCAAAGAGCATCTAAGCACATTTAGGTTAACTTACAAATTATTTAAATACATAATTTTGGCAACATTGATACTCAATTCTACATAAAAGTAACAAAAAATATGCAAAAACAATACAGAATTTATAAAAACGAATTAAAGTTTTTGTTTTTTTCGTGTATTGCATTTATTAAATCGATCTTTATTACTGAACATATTCTATGGGGCTAAAATATTATCCAAACTGTTTTCTCATTTCAAAGCAAATGCGGAAGTTTGAAATTTTGCATAGGCCGACCGGAATTTCAGGTGGGGGAGGGATCTGAACCCTTGTTTCTCTCAACCCAAGGGTATGACCCTGCTCTATTTACACATATTGCATTCTATATTACATCTTAAAATTTCGGTAATATTAGGAAACTAATGCATGAACTAACTTGACTAGTCCCACGTAGAAGAGGGAAGGGGGTGCCTAAAACGGTAGTGCGCCAGGCTCGTAATCTGCAGTTCCCAGGTTCGAGTCCCAGCTTGGTCAGCATTGGGATTTATCTCCGCAAAGCTCCCCGCATTGCTCTCGGTCAGTAGGGGACATCGATGAGCTTGGAAAGCCGATGTCCTTAAAAAGGGACGAAAAGCCATGGTCCCGTGTGCGGGAGAGCCATACCCTGCGCAAGTTAAAGCATACTGGATGGCTTGACGGGAGACTACCATCTGTCTCCCAACAGCTGTTCACTGGGTCCCCTCTCTCAACTTTCTCTGAGCCTTCGGGGCCCTTGTGACCTAAGTTTAGTCCATTGTGGGCAAAAAAATACTGCTCAAAGGTGAAACAATCCAACTCACATATAAGATGTGAAAGGTTCTCATTTGCGCAGATTTGATTTCAAATTTCCAAAGTATCTATAAAATTTGCATAAAATACCCACTAAACCTATCAGTGGGAATGTATATTGCATTGGATTTCTTTTTGGTATTCTTTATGGTATTGGACTTTTTTTTTATTTTTTTTTGGTATTGGACTTCTTTTTGGATTGGCCATACCAGAATTATTTTACGAAAAGCCAGAATTATACCAGAATTATTTAACGGAAATGATCTAGATTACATCAAAATAATGAATGAGCAATGAAAAGACTGACGGTTCATAGAGGAAGGAATTAACCATTTACATTGCGAACAAACTTTATCATTGTTAATTTAAAGATATGTATTTTAATTTCTTTATAACGAGTTCGTAAGTAATGTTCACCATTCATACCAAATATTCTGCTGTTACAGGCTGGCTGATTACTTACGAAAAAGTTAGAATCGGATCTTGACCACTGCTGACATCTGAACATTAAGCAGATTTCGTGGAAAGGTGTAATAAGCAAGAACAAGGCCTTATTTAGCATAAAGATCACGGATTTAGCTATATTCAAATTACAGTTGCAAATTCTCTTGCTTTTAGACAAAAATTTAAGATTTGAGATGTCTGCTATTCGAACGCTGCGTGATATTGGATTAGAAAAAGTAGCCATTGAAATATGCCACCATCCTGACCTTAAATACGAGATATTTTGTGTGCCTGATTCATATTTTTGCAAGAGAAAGAAAACCACCTTTTCAAGAAGTGATGCTAAAAATATTTGGAATGAAATAATAGCAGAGAAAGCGGCAATAATAATTGAAAAATTATCTTTGCCAGTAGAATTGCAAACTGAGGTAATAAGAATTTGTTTACCAATCGGAATGAGAATGCTTGTTTGGGCAAAATTTCATGGAAGAAATTTCAATTTGCCTTACCTTTATCTTGTCGATTTTTCCAATTATTTCCTTTTTTCAGCTCATGGAATTGATTATAAAAAAGCCGGAAAAATGTTAATAAGGGATGAGAATTTAAGTATTAAACAGCGTTACATGTTAGCGTGTTATTATTGCTGTAAAAAAGATATTCTGTCTTTATACAAACAAATGTCAAAGGAAGAGAAGACTGAATTCTGTTATTTCCAATATCCAGAAACAATATGTCAGTTAAAATTATTAAAATATTGGTCATATTATGCGAAGTATAAACTATATAAGTTTGAAGAGAGCAGGTCACGTTCATACGATGCACTTGAAAACTCTATCCATGATGGAAGTAGGGTTGCTGTGGAATATTTTTGGAAGAAGCTGAGTGCAAAGCTTAGAAAAGAAGTTGTAGTTGCTATTGGTATGAAAACGCTTAGAACAATAAGTGTAAGATATGATAGGAAATTTGATTTATTTAATGATAGTTCTATTCAAAACATTTTCAACAAAACCTCGATTGATTTAAAGGATCGGTTACCTGGTACAGAAACGTGGATCCCAAAACAACATCTTGTTGACATTTTAGTTTTTATTCTTTTGGAGATGGAAAATGATCAAAAATTAGAATTCTTGAGAAATGACGTTAAAAATGTAGGCTATTCTAGGGTATTGGACTTCTTTCTCGATTGGCCATACCAGAATTATTTTATGGAAACTGTTAAGTTAATGTGGGAATTCCTGCCAGATGACAACTACGCATATCTATTGATGGAGATTGGTCAGAGGTTCCAGAGCAATATTAAACGCTTAACTTTGAAAAATGGTCAGGAAGAGTGTTGTGATTATGGAGACGTTTTCAAGGAATACTGGTGTGAATCCCCTGCTCGTTATAAAAGGTATTGTTTCAGAGGTAAAGAATGCACAAATGATGGCATAAAATTGTTAATGCAGTTATATTTAAAACCAAACTTCACTAACGGTGAGAAAGAAATCGTTAACTTAATTTTGGAGTGTGCTACTGATGAGGAACGTGAGAATATAATCTGCTCACGTGACGGAAAATACATTTGTGCCACTTTGGCAGGAAGAGAAAAATGGGGACTTCTGGAAGAATTTGTAAAAATATGCTTATCTAAAGAAAAAATAAAAAGATGGAAAAAGAACTGGAGTTTCTCAGAAGCGGGGATGTTTGCATACCGTATTTTTGCATTAAGTGAGAAATATGATGCATCTGAATCATTCATCAAACCAATGAGCGAGTTTCTAAAATGGAGTTCATTATTGGAAGAAGAAATAATTGAGTTGAAAGAAAAAATATCCGCTTCTCAACGTTTTATTGAAGATGGTTTATTACAGTTAGCTTTAGACCAAGAGAGGCTAGAAGTTGCTGAAATAATTGTTAAGTGGTGTTTGTCATCGGATGAAAAAGTCGATGAATTTAAAAGAAAGTTAATATCTCGTGATGTGATATTTGAATATTTAAGCTTGAAGCCAGAGTTCAAGTTAGATTGTGTTGAAAAATTTGTTAACTGGTGTGGACTCACTTCTGAGGAAGGAAGAAGTTTTAAGAAAAAAATGGCTTATAAAATTGGAAAGACTGTTTTTAAGAATTTTATATGTAATCAGTGTTGGGAAGATGTAGAAATGTTTTTGACTTTGTGTTTTACTTCAGAAGATGAAATAAGTGAATATAAAAAGGACTTATTTCTCGGCAAATCAGGTAGGCATATTCATTATAAGTTAATCAAACACAATAAATGGACAGACGCTGAAACATTTTTTAAGTGGTTGGGATTGTCAGCGGGAGAAATTACCAAAATGAAGAAAAGGACATTGCTCGACTGCAGAAAGGCGAGGAAGATGTTCGATAACTTAGTGTTCAGTGATGGAGAAAATCAAAAATTCGCGAATTACGGGAATAAAATGGAAGCAATCGAACTCTTTTTGAGGTGGTATTTGACAGATAAAGAAACTGTGGTTGAGTTTAAAAATTGTTTTAAATGGCGTTTTCG
The DNA here is from genome assembly GCA_038380435.1 of Ryuthela nishihirai. NCBI lineage: Eukaryota > Metazoa > Arthropoda > Arachnida > Araneae > Heptathelidae > Ryuthela > Ryuthela nishihirai. Next base: position 40,749,473 of record JAWZYU010000022.1, read on the forward strand.
CAATCTGACTGGAAAATGGAATGCTAAGTTGAATGACTTTGATCTTGCGATAGAGGAACATCTGAAACATTTAGATAGAGAGCTGGAGAGTTTAAAGGGGAAAGATGGAGGTTCAAGTGAAAGAGACAAATTTAACAAAATAGTAATGCATTATACATTGTAAAAGTTTTTAGCACATTTTAATTCCATTGAGAAATCTTTCGAAGAAATGTTTCCAAAGCATTTATTAAAACATATTCTGAAGGAGTCTGCAATTTTGAACAAGAAATGAATGTGTTACAAAAAATGAAACATTTTTAGGAAAACATTTTACTTGTTAATACACCCAGGAGTACATTTTAATACCCTTAGTGTATATTTCATTAAAATACATTTTAAGAAAACAATTTGAAGTAACACTACTTATTTGCGTATGAAACGAATTATGTCGAGTTACATCCTATTTTTTCATTAACTATAAGAAAATAAATTACCCTGAAAAAATATTAAAAAAATATATGCCAATAATATCTCGAACTTCGAAAATCGAACTTTTAAAATATTCACAACGGGATAAATGTGACCAAGAATAGGTTTGATATTGTTATTAAACTAATTTTAATCCAAATACTTCGTTCAGTATTTAGAGACAGGGAAGCTTAATTTATAACAATAAATGACAGTCTTTTATAAAAATCATAATTCTCTAATACTGAAATGATCATTAATTAATTTCAAAAATTTACTTTTGAATGTTTCGAAACAATAACTCAAGTTTTTATTTCTGAGAAAAATTATGACTCATTATTGGTGTCAAATTTTATAGCTTGTATAACCTTTTAAAAACTGAACGAATGATATTGAAAATCGAGATAGAAACAAATTTTATTATATTTAAGTTCTATTTTTTGTGTAATATAGCATATTTCAGAATTTATAAAGTATTTTCGTCAGTAATAAAGTATAACAGGAAAATGTTCTCTATACAAGAAACACTTTAAATTTCTTATTCACACATAAATATATACTTGTCATAAAAGCATTTCATAAAAGAGAAATATACAGGAGGAGGTAAGCACTGCTTCAAAACTCGTAAATCTATACTGCTCACAAAAACTAGGGGATATTTCTTCGCTTCATATTCATTTTAAAATATCCCCTAATTTTTGTGAGCAGTATATTTCCTCTTTCTCGTTATACTGTATTTACACTGATGAACAAAAGCTAATGTCAGTCCGATGTTATATGAATGGGAAACGGACTTAGAAACTCTACAACTTATAAAACACACATTTTATGCTAAAATATAGCTGAGGATGAATTAAGATTCTCGATCAAATCCATCGATCTCTCTTTTCAGCAATAATAACTAGGAATGTAAAGTGTTACGGAAACTTTAAAAATTGTTAGCAGCAATGGCACTGCTAAGTAACCTTTGAAAAGGTGACAAATAGTCAAAGAGCTTCCGTCACAAACTTCTAAAATGTGTACTACTAGCAAATATACCTGGTGATGCTCGTGTCAGAAACAATGTATGTCAAATGAAAGCCAGAAATTTTGACAAAAAAAGCTCATTACGATTGTTTCTGTCCTCTCCCCCTCTCCCAGCTACCTCATATAGTAAATATTTTATTTCCTATTCTAGGGGAGTTTTAAAATTCTCAGAAGTATATATTAGTTGGCAATCCCCATGCCGGAAGCTTTCATTTGCCATAAAAATTCTTAAGATTGTTTTATTATCTCCTGCTGCTACCCCCTCTCCCTCTAGAAAAAAATTTATTCTCTTCATTTAGAACTCTAGATCTCTATAAAGTTAGAAAAGTACATCATTTCGCAAGCTTTCATTTTGCAGAAAGTTTCGTTCTCCCGCGATACCTCCATGGTAAACATGTTCAGACATCTCTTAAAAGAGGGGATATCTTAAACTCTCTAAAGTAAAAAGTAGATGGAAAGTAGTCGTAAGTTTTCATTTGACATACAATTCTTTGATTGTAAACCCCCCCCCCCCGAGGGGCGGGGGTGGCTCAGTCGGTAGCGCGTCAGGCTCGTAATCTGTAGTTCACAGGTTCGAATCCCAAATGGGTCAGCGTTCAGATTTATCTCGGCAAAATTCTCCGCCTTGCCCATAGTCAGTAGCGGACACAGATGGGTTTGGAAAGGCCGCAGTCCGTCGGATGGAACGTTAAGCCGTGGCCCCGTTTGCGGGAGAGACATACCCTCTGCACGTTAAAGAACACGCTGGATGGCGTTGACGGGAGGCTACCATCTGTATCCCAACAACTATTCCAGTGGGTCCCCTCCCCCAACCTTCTCTGATCCTTCGGGGTCCATTTGACCTGGCCATTTAGCCTATTGTGTGCAAAAAAGTGTCGCTCAGAGGTAAAACAACCCCCCCCCCCTGGTTTAAAATTTTCTCTCGTGTTGTTGCAAATGAAATGGCCGATTTTAAGGACGAATAAAAAAAGTAGAGAATAAAAAGTAGAAAAATACCCGTTTAATCAAAGTAATCTCCAGCAGCATTAATGCATTGTTGCCAACGTGTGGCAGGGTCATTTATACCACGTTTGTAAAAATCAGTGTATCTGGAAGTGACGTCCTCCACTTCCCGATCAATTGATGCGTCGTTGGCAAAGCACTTCTTGGTCAAAAAATGACTGAAGTGCCGGAAAAAATGGTAATCTGTTGGGGAAATGTCAGGAGAGTATGGAGGATGAGGCACAATTTCGTATCCCAAATTTTTGATTTGCTGTATGGTTGACACTGCCGTATGTGGTCGGGCGTTATCCTGAAGCAATAGAACTCCATGTCTATTCACAAGTGCTGGTTGCTTAAGGCTCAGTTTGTCATGAATTTGCCGCATATCAGTACAATATCGAGCTGCATTTATCGTTTCACCTGGTGGAAGGAAGGAGAGTGAATAACACCAGCAGAAGACCACCTTACAGTTGGGTTGGGTTGTTTTACCTCTGAACGGCACTATTTTGCACACCATGGGCTAAATGGCCAGGTCACATGGACCCCGAAGGCTCAGAGAAGGTTGGGGGAGGGGACCCGCTGGAATAGCTGTTAGGAGACAGACGATAGCCTCCCGTGAAGGCCATTCAGCGTGTTCTTTAACGTGCACAGGGTATTGCTCTCCCGCACACGGGGCCACGGCTTAACGTTCCATCCGACGGACGGCGGCCTTTCCAAGCCCATCGGTGTCCCCTACTGACCGTGGGCAGGCCGAGGAGTTTTGCGGAGATAATGCTCAACGCTGACCCAGCTGGGACTCGAACCTGGGAACTACAGATTACGAGCCTGGCGCGCTACTGACTGAGCCACCCCCCCGCCCCCCACCTTACAGTAAACAACATCTCTTTGGATGCAAAGGTGTTTGGAGTCCTTCCTCGAGCGTCTTTCACCCCTAACCACTGCGACGAACGTGTACAATTGTCGTAGAATATCCACTTCTCATCCACAGTCACAATTCGTATATTTAGTGTCTGGGCGATCTCTCTCGAAAAGTGTACATTTAATGTCTGGGCGATCTCTCTTGAAAAGTGTACATTTAATGTCTGGGCGATCTCTCTTGAAAAGTGTACATTTAACGTCTGGGCGATCTCTCTTGAAAAGTGTACATTTAATGTCTGGGCGATCTCTCTTGAAAAGTGTACATAGTGTCTGGGCGATCTCTCTTGAAAAGTTTACATTTAGTGTCTGGGCGATCTCTCTTGAAAAGTGTACCTTTAGTGTCTGGGCGATCTCTCTTGAAAAGTGTACATTTAGTGTCTGGGCGATCTCTCTTGAAAAGTGTACATTTAGTGTCTGGGCGATCTCTCTTGAAAAGTGTACATTTAGTGTCTGGGCGATCTCTCTTGAAAAGTGTACATTTAACGTCTGGGCGATCTCTCTTGAAAAGTGTACATTTAACGTCTGGGCGATCTCTCTTGAAAAGTTTACATTTAGTGTCTGGGCGATGTCTCTTGAAAAGTGTACATTTAGTGTCTGGGCGATCTCTCTTGAAAAGTGTACAATTAGTGTCTGGGCGATCTCTCTTGAAAAGTGTACATTTAGTGTCTGGGCGATCTCTCTTGAAAAGTGTACATTTAGTGTCTGTGCGATCTCTCGTACAGTTTGTCGTGGATCTGAATCGATTAAATCGTTTAATTCATTCGAATCAATGGAGGAAGGACGATGGCCACGGGGTTCGTTTTGTAGCCTCAAATATCCTGAGCAAAATTTGCAAACCAACGGCGAGTGGATCTCTCATCAGTTGCTCATCCACCGAATGCTTTATTGATGTTTTTTGTTGCAGCCGCTGCAGAATTTCCCAATTTGAACTTGTAAAGGTATAGCAACCTTAATTGACTGGGTTCCATGATTGAGTTGATGTCGGTAGTATTCAATATTTAATGCTCCTTGAACGAAACAAATACTACGATTGCATCACACGTGTGACGTTGCCACATGACATAAAAAAATTGCATAAACCTCAGCGCTTGCTTTCTTCCGCAACCAGTAGGAACCTGACGTCATTCAACGGCCATTTCATTTACAACAACCAATATTTAGGGGAGTCTGAAATTCTGTAAAATTTTATTAGATGGCTGTCCTACATGATTTTGTGGGGCGAGGGTGGCTCAGTCGGTAGCGCACCAGGCTCTTAATCTGTAGTTTCCAGGTTCGAGTCCCAGTTCGGTCTGCGTTGAGATTTATCTCCGCAAAACTCTCCGCCCTGCTCACGGAGAGTAGGGGACACCGATGGGCTTGGAAATGCCGCCGTCCATCGGATGGGACGTTAAGCCGTGGCCCCGTGTGCGGAAGAGCCATACCCTGTGCACGTTAAAGAACACTCTGGAAGGCATTGAAGTGAGGCTACCATATGTCTCCCAACAGCTGTTCCAGTGGGTCCCCTCCCCCAACTTTCTCTGAACCATCGGGTTCCTTGTGACCTAGTCGTTTAGTCCATGGTGTGCAAAAAAGTGCCGCTCAGAGGAAAAACAACCCAACCCATGTGATTTTGAATACCTTTAACACAGTACGCGTAAGGTTTTTTTGAAGTTTCAGTTTGTTACTCAAAATCTATGAAAGATATGGGTGTTTATGATAAATCAATGGAGAATTCGAGAAACTGAAACCTGCCCACCCCAATTTCAGTTGAATCCAGAGGGTTCCTGCTTTGCCTATATTCTTTCGTTGTGTGAAAGGAACGTTAATGCAAATTTCTGACATGCAAACTACCGGTGTCCATGCAGTAGGACTCGACTATACGACCGCATAAGATCTTAACAAACATGGGATTGTAAGAGCACAGTGGACTAGAGGTAGAAAACACAATCAGCAGTATAGGGCTGGTGGTGTTACTTTTACGGTTGACAACGGTGAAACCCCCCTCAGAGTTTTGAGGGTTGTGGTGGTCAGTTTCTGTGCAAGTAGAATAGTCAATTAGGGGCTGCTCAACATCGGAGTCCTCGGCGTGAGTCTGATGTTGAGAGGCTACGGCAGAAACTTCTGATGCACTGTTGTTATCAGGACACTCAGAACGATCAGCATTGCCTGGCTCACTGGGAGTAGGAGCTGGGGAATTGCTGGAATTTAGTGAAAATTCAAGAGAGCTGCTAGAGACACACCTAGTAGGTTTAGAGACACCTGTTGAGAGGGGTCCTCACAAGAAGTGCACGTAATTCTCTGATCCGAGACATCAGGAAGGCCACAGGTAATAGGGACAGTCTTGCATCTCGAGTCTGAGAGAGTGCGAGGTCTTCCTGTCAGGAGAATCGGTGGAGGTTCTGCTTTCCTTTGAATAGGTGCAATGAGTCCTTTGAGACAAAGTATTTGCTTCGGAAGGTCTGGAAGCTGGGACAGTTATAATTAAATAAATAGGGGCTGCTGCTTGGGAGGTGGGTTGCTTTACCTATGAGCGGCACTTTTTTGTACACCATGGGCTAAATGGCGCCAGGTCACATGGACCACCTAGGCTCAGAGAAGTTTGGGGGAGAGGACCCAATGGAACAGCTGTTGGAAGACAGATGGTAGCCTCCCGTCAAGGCCTTCCAGTGTGTTCATTAACGTGCGCAGGGTATTGCTCTCCCACACACGGCCACGGCTTAACATCCCATCCGACGGACGGCGCATTTCCAAGCCCATGGATGTCCCCTAAATACTGTGGGCAGAGTGGGGAGTTTTGCGGAGATAAATATCAATGCTGACCCAGCTGGGACTCTAACCTGGGAACTGCAGATTACGAGCCTGGCGCGCTATCGACTGAGCCAACCCCGCCCCTAATAGGGACTGTCTTGCATCTCGAGTCGGAGATAGTGCGAGGTCTTCCTGCCAGGAGAACCGGGGAGGTTTTGCTTTCCTTCAAATAGGTGGAATAAGTCCTTTGAGACAAAGTGTTTGCCTCATAAGGTCTGGAAGCTGGGACATTTACAATTAAACAAGTAGGGGCTGCCGCTTGGGAGATGGGTTAAAATCCACACTCAGGAGAGCTGACAGAACTTACTTTGTTTCTCTTAAATCCCAGTGGAGAACGAATCGCGATTCCTGGAATATGATCTATAAAGGAATATACACCAAATAAGAAAAACTGTATTAGCTATAAACTAAGAGAGGGAAAT